>JACGCL010000003.1:0-2400000 GCA_014925845.1 Crassisporium funariophilum
CGCTCTGCTGATAAGCTGATAATAAGTGACGAGACTAACCGTGATATACGTGCCGAGGAGGTGGGGTTTGGGGTGTGAAGACGACATCGAGAGGTGCACTGAAAGGAAAGGAAAGGAAAGGAAAGACGAGATAGCAGAGTCCCATGAAAGAACGAGAGAGAAGCAGGAAACAAGGAGGAAGGAAGGAAAGAAAACAAAGCAAAGTAGAAATATCGAAGCTGTAATAAGCAATAAAAAAGCGTAAAAAAAAACGAACGGAAGCCAACACGCCAGCATCATCTCCCTCCCCACATCCCCCACCCCTCCTCCCACTATACTCATAACCCCGCTCTCTATCGTGCTCCCTCTCTCTATCTCTATCATGCTCCTTCTCCTTCTCCTTCTCCCTCTTCCACTCCCTATCCCGATCCGCCGACGGCTGCCGCGGAATACTCGGCGAGTCCCCAGTGCGCGAACTAACCGCCGGACCCGGCGACGACGACGACGAAATCGAAATCGCACCTGTGCCCATGGCCAGCGCGGGTCGATTGGAGAGCAACGACTGGCGCAGGGCACGCGGGGCTCGGGGCGGGCTGCCGGTGCGGCGGGGAACGACGGTCGTGGCGGTAGTGATGGAGGACGAGGTCCTGGTCGGCGTGGTCGTGGACGAAGGTCGCGGAGGTAGATAGGGAGCTGGGCGGGGGGGTATATAAGCATAAGAATACCCGCCCAGTCGCCGTCCGAGGTTCGCAGGGGGAGGTGTGGAGCCGAAGCTGCCAGTATCGACGATGGGAGCGGCAGAACCGGCAGGAGACGCTATAGGGGTGGGCGATTCACGTGGCGCGAAATGCGACCGTGGTGCGGTGGGGGGCGCGGAAGGGAGAAGAGGGTAATACGACGTTGATGTTGACGCCGACAGCGACGGCGTGCGGTACTGCGTTCCAGCCCGAGGCAAGGGTATATACGACGGCGGCGACGGCTCGCCGATCTCCCCATCTTCCTCTGTCGACAGCCGTCGATAGTGCTGTGTTGGGATGGTGGAGGGCAGGACGGGGTGGGGAGGCTTGTACGCGGTGAACTGGGGTGGAGAGGACAGCTGCGATCGCGGATCGGGGTTGATAGGCGACACGGACCGGGGAAGGTAGATGTCGGGCTTCGATACGGGTGGGTATAGCGGTAGGTTCGGACGAGTGGTGCGTTCGGGTGGCGAGGCGGAGAGGCTGGGTATACCGTGCTCGATGGCTTCTTTCTTCGTCGCCCAGCTGGTGCCGTCAAACGGAGGTGCGGTGCGATCAACAGACGTCGTCCGGGCACCGAAGGAGAATGGCGAGGGATGTGCAGGTGGGGTAGGCGATTTCCACGTCATCGAATCTGGAGATACAGCCGTAGCCGTATATGCGGAACCACGACTCACGACCGACGAGAAGTGCTTGTCCGGCCTCGTCGCCGCTATCAACGACATCGACGGCCCCGGTTCGTCCACATCGACGTCCTCCTCGCCCTTAATACTGCGCGGTGGCGGCGACGGCGACTCCGGGCTATCCAGCTCAACCTCCCCACCCCCAGCCACCCTCTCCATCTCCCGCTCCCCAGTCCCGACCCCAGCCCCAGCAGTCCCATTAACCAACCCCCTGTCCCCCTCCTCCGCCCCCAACACCGCCTCCCCAACCACCGGCGACGCCTGCGCGCTCCCAGCGGCGCGGACGATCTTCACGCCCGTCTCGAGCTCCATCTTCTCTTCGAGCTCGCGCTGGCGCTTCTTGCGGAGGACAAAGTCTTTCAGGGACATCTTGACGACCTTCGGTGGAGGCGGGGTGGGCTCTCGCGCTGCTGGTGCTGGTGGTGGTTGAGATTCGAGCGGGGGTGCGAGTGCGGATGCGGGTGTGGGCTGTGGTTCGGTTGACGTTGGAGCTTCGTGCTGTGGCTGTAACCCTGGCTCTGGATCCGGGGTGGGTGTGGATTCTTGAGCTGGGGAGAGAGGCGACGACGGAGAGGGCGAAGCAGGCGACGGTTCTATTGCCAATTCAGAAGTCAAGGGTGGTGGCGTTGCGTCGTGTTCGTGTGCAGGCTGCATATCCACCTCGTCACTATTTTCCGACTCTGGTGTGGGCGTGGGCGACGCCGGCGATACGGGCTCGTCGTGTCCTGACGCTGCTGGTGCTGGTGCACCTGCCGCTGAGACGTCCTGGTGCTCGATCGATGCAGCCCAAGTCGTCGAAGGGTAGTCGAGATCGCCCAACATCAACGTCGTCGAAGGCGGCGACGATAACGGCGACGACGGCGCACCTCCTCCCTCTCCCTCTTGACCATCCTCTTGCCGTTGCCCTTCCACCTCAGCTTCAGCTCCGCCCTCATCATCGACGTCCATTCCATCGTCTGGCGACGCAGATCCAGCAGTCTCGATAGCAGGCGACAACGAACTGGACCACGCCTCCTCCTCCTCTTCCTCCTCTTCCTGCTGCACACCCTCCATGGGCACGTCCTCCTGGACTGCTTCCGCGCCTGCGACCACTTCACCCTCTTCCTTCAACCTCGAAGAACCCTCAGAAGTTCCGGACATCGGCACCTGCGATGGACTCTCGTTCATCCGCCCAGCATCGCGCGACGAGGCATCTTCTCGAGATGGAGAGGAGGAGATGGACCTCGCTCTGTCGAGCTCTTCCCTACCACCTGATCCTTGACCGTGGCAGCACTCGATGTCGTCTGCGACGATCGTCGAATCGGGGACCAAGGCGCCTCGACCTTGTGCAGAACCTCCTCCTGATGCTGCTCCTGCTTCCCCTCATGCGGCTCATCCTCTTCCTCCTCCTCCTGCAAGTGCCGCACATCCCCACCGCCCAATCCCAACCGTCCCACAAGCGGCGGGAAAGGGAACGCCGCCCCCAGCCCCCCACCTTTCCCCAACCCCGCCTGCGCAGACGCAAACCCCACCTGTCCCTGTCCCTGTAGTACTGCTGGCGACATGAGCGAAAGGTTGGCGAATCCGTTGAGGGGCGAGGTCGTTGTGGTTGGTGGTGGCGGTGATAGATGGTTCGCGGACTGGCCAGATGAAGGAGGGGCAGAGGAGGACGAAGAAGGAGGAGCAGAGGACGAGGAGGAGGAGGGGGGAGGGAGGGGGAAGGATGAGATGGTTGTGGGATTGAGGGAGGCGGGCATGGGCGGGGGCGGCATCTCGGTGTTGGCGTCGGTGTCGGACAGTGGGTGCGCAGCTAGATGATGAAAATGAAAGATGAATGAAGAGTTTGTGGAAATAGCAGGATGGCGTACGTTGTGCCGACTCAGGCTGCTGCTGCCTCCCGCTCAAACCGGATACTCAACCCCAACGCCTAGCTATGTTACAGTGGAGCGGGCCCTCAGAAGCGGGCAGACTAACAGCACCGATGGGCAGGGCGCGCGCGGTCATGACCGCTGAGGTTGCTGTCATGATTGGCTGTCGGTGGACTGATGGCAGGAGGCGAGCGGTCATGACCGCGGACGGCGCTAAAGGCCTACTCCCCTGTGCGGTCATGACAGCAATGACGCAATGGTAAATCTTAACACCGGATAGCCGGACATCCTCGGACAGCACAAGGACACCCAAAACCCATCGCCGCCGACAAAATTGCAGTGCGGTCATACCCGCTTGCCGAGATCCCCGGTGGCAGTGCTGACCGCACTGCCCGCAGCCAAATATTCGATTTTTCTGGATTTAAATATTCCCCTTTTCTTATTATTTCTATATCTTTACATCGGGGCAACGTGGGGGTATGTGTGTAGGTGCACTAGAAAGCTACAATGGTCTACTTTCCAACTGTATAGGTTCTCTGACATATATGGCATGCGGGAACCTACAACAATGCGCGACAGCAAATTCCCAATTCCGTTATATATTTTTGGTGGGAATAATTATAGATAGCTCCATGTCAAGACCTCACCACCCTACACGTAGACCGCACTGGAGGCCACAACGCCAACCACCGACGGTGGTACTTTGCTGCACAACTCGACTTGGACGACGCTATCGGCCAGACCTCAAAACTTTAGCCCCGACCCCCATTATAGTGAAGAGGTAACTTTTGTGCTAGTTGTTTCATGTGCCTGGCTAATTCTATTCCATTTCAGGATCTCTCATTGTCTCGTGGGGTTATACGTGAAGAGGGTCAGAATGCTCGAGTCGCTCTAGCGCACCAGGCGATGGCTATGACGGCGGGGATATATCGGGCAATGGAAACGGCACACCCCCGGCTGGAACAACTGAAGCAATGTCCGGAGGGCAACTTCTCTCCTCCCAAAACACCCGAGAACCCCTTCCATCGAGGCGGGTCGGCGGGGAAGTCTTATGGCACAGTCACCGCTTCATCACACCGCACTTCTCGCCTGCTTAATACCACCGCACTTCTCGCCCACTTAATACCACCTTCTTATTGGCGCCTTCCACCGCTTCTACACCCAATCTGACAAGACGATTACCGAATTCAGCCAGAACTTTACTAAGCAGTGTGAATCCCGTACCTCACTCCGTGGCAGCAACGTATCTTGCACAGCTACCCTGTCCTCCCTCCTCTATCCAATCCCTGCCTCCTATGAAACACGACCGCCGTCGTTCTCCTACCTGGAGTTGGGGGCAAGGACCTTGTACCAAACGTCAAGACGTGGGTTCCCAGCGGCTCTAGCTTCCCTCTCCCTCAACGAGGATATCTACGCTGGTATGAAGGCTTTTGGACGTAGAGCGAGGATCAAGCATACGGAGTACTATCAGTGTGGAAAGGGTCGTGATCTAGGGTTTGGAACTATCCTCAATTTCCAGACAAAGATTGGAACGGGTATGGGTGAGCAGATGCTCAGTCGCAAGTACTACTACTTGGGGACGCAACTGCCCATCGATTGTTTCTTAACCTTCTACTATGGTCATCCCAGTTTCCAGATCAACAATATGCTGGTAATTTTATCGGTTCATGTGTTCATCATCACCAGTATGTGTATCCTTCTAGTCATTGCATTTTCATATTGCTAACTCTCGTTGTAGTGGTATTCCTCGGAACATTGAACCCGTCAGTGAGGATCTGCAAATACAACTCCTCCGGTCAATTCTTGGCGGGTCAAGCAGGCTGTTACAACCTCGTTCCGGTCTTCGAGTGGATTCAGCGTTGCATCATCAGTATCTTCTTGGTCTTCATGATTGCCTTCTTGCCACCCTTCTTGCCACTTTTCCTACAAGGTACATTTTATGCTCTTCTTTCTATTTGATAATTGAGCGTCTGCATCGCAGAACTCGTCGAACGTGGAACATGGAAGGCCATCGTCCGTCTGGCCAAGCAATTCTGCTCGCTCTCTCCCGTATTTGAAGTCTTCTCCACTCAGATCTACACGCATTCGATTCTCAGCAATTTGACCTTTGGAGGAGATTGGTACATCGCAACCAGCCGTGGCTTTGCAACAACCCAGATCTACTTCCACATCCTGTTCTTGCGCGTTACAGGCCCAAGCATCTACATGGGAATGAGGGCCTTGATCATGTTGCTTTATGAGAATGTCATGAATCATCCAAAGTCAGGTATGTAATATTACTTTCATCCTCAGCCACAATTCTCAGTTTTCCTCTAGACTAGCGTCCACAAGAATCGGCACAAGTCAGATCAGTCACATGACTTACTCGGTGATCAAGTCGCGTCAACGCGTTTCTGTTGAACACAATCAACGGAGTTTGGGACAAATGCTTACATTTTGTCCCAGGTCTCAAATCCCACACTGCTTGCCCTGCACTTACTTACACCTTCTAACTTGGCTGATCTTCAGCCAGAGGCTGAGAGCTCTTCGAAAGCACTTTGAGTTTGATAAATTCTGCATGTATCAAATAAAAGACATAATAATGATATAAAGCTGGTCATATTTTATCTTTGCCTACGATGAGGCAGAGGTTGTTGTTCAATTCCAAACCCTTTGATCAAGCAAGGCCTACTCACTCTCTTTCCAGGGCCATGATTGATTTGCTTTACGTGACGCCTCTTGCATTCTCTGTTCAACACATCATGTTCAAAGAACCTGAGCCCGGCTCTGCCGACTCTGAAGAAAGTACTATCTCAGGACAGTTTCTCAACATCAATGGTCAAGTTCCTAAGGAATGGAAAGGCAGAGACTATGAAGAGCTATTCTGCCCAGTACTTCCATCCTCGCCAGACTGCTTTGGAGGTACGCCTCTTCCCTCAACGCCCAGGTAAAATCCTTTATTTTTTTGGACAGCTGAGAGCTCATTTATTGTATTTACTGTTTTCAGGTCAATTGCTCCTTTGATATTTACACCGCCTGGGGTGGTCACTCCACTACCTAGATCATCGCCTCTCGCCCAAGCAGCCCTTCGAAAGAGAAAGCGTGATGGAAATGAGCTAGACCAGGATTCAGACCTTAGGTGACAGATATATTTCTATGACCAGGCCTAGTTTATGCTAAATACTGCTGTTAGACATTCTAAGAGCCTACGAATGCTACCGCTACCAGCGAAGGAGGCAATAGAGCAAATTGTGTCAGAAACAGAATCTGAGACAGAACCAGAATCTGAAGAGGTTTCAGCATGTCCACATCCTGTTGAAGAATCACTTACAGAGCCAGAATCAGAGGCAGAGCAAGATGCCAAGACGTCTGAAAGGCAAGCTTGGGTGAAGATTGGAGTACTTGAACAAGAAAGGGCCGTTTTGCAGGCTCAGGTGGCTGCATTTGCTTCTCAAGCAACAGAGGAAGCCGAGAAGAGGAGGGTAGTAGAGAGTGAGATAAAGTGTCTCCGTAAAAAGATGGCTGCTGCCATAGCTTTGCTTAAATAGTGTCATGTGAGTCTTTGACATCTTGCTCTCTCAGTTGTTACTGAGACCTGTTGCTACGATACAGTCTTGTTTACTTCTTTTACCTCTTCAATCAAAGCTTATATCTCCCACTCCCTCTACATCCTCATCGACCATGCCTTGGTGCCCAGCGGACTGCCAAAAATGGTTCAAAACTGACAAAGGAATGAACGCGCATTTATCAACCGCAAAACATTGTGCTTGGTATATGAAGGGGAAGCTAAGAGATATCGGCACCACCAATGATGCAGAGGAACCTGGTTGTTTGAGGGAGCAGGAGGATATCAATGATGGTGGTTACAAGCCCGATTAGGACCCCAACCTTGACCTTGATCTCGATGAGTTCAATTACAACCACAATTCTTTCCATTTCATCCCTACTGAACCTTCAACATCGGTGGCAATTGGTGAAGCAGGACCTGGGCCAAGTTCTGCCATACATCAAGTTCTAAGGAGCGCCTTACCTCAACAACACTGTAGAGTGCTGGATGAAGTTGAAGATAATCGTGTGGTTGATGTACATTTGACAGCCGGCAGGATTTATCGAAAAGATGATGGTCCAGCCATTGTCATTTCTGGGTTGGACAATATCGGATTCGACAATGATGGAGATGTTAGAATGAGTTCAGAGGCAGGATCAGAGGAAGGCTCCATCCCAAGCTCAGACAAGGAGGAAGGAAGAAGACATCCATTTTACCCTTTCAAATCTGTCATGGACTGGCAAATAGCACAGTGGGCCATGAAAGACGGCCCTGGTCAAAATGCTATTAACCGCTTACTGTCTATCCCTGGGGTATGTTTCCTGTTCCTCTTTGACTCACTTGCACTCATGAATACACAGGTTGTTGAAAACCTTGGCCTATCATTTCATAATGTTCGAACACTGCACCAGAAAATTGACTCCATGCCTGAGAAAGCGGGTGTCTGGAAAACGAAGCAGCTCACTTTTGACGATTGCCCAGAAGACATCTTCACTATCTGCTATCGAGACCCTATAGAAGCAATCAAGAGTCTTTGGAGAGACACTGATCTATCGCCTACCATGAAATTTGCACCGGAGCGCATCTACTCTGACGCTACCCGAAATAACCGTATTTATTCAGAAATGTGGACAACTCAATGGTGGCATGTCATACAGGTGTGTATTGTTGTCTAAAGAGATTTCTGCTTTCTGATCTTTTCAAAAGGCAAATCTTCCTCCAGGAGCAACAGTCGCGCCTGTCATAATAGCCAGCGACAAAACCCAGTTAACTCAATTTTCTGGAAGCAAACAGGCATACCCAGTCTATCTGACAATTGGAAATATCCCCAAAATTCTCCGACGAAAGCCTTCAAAGGGAGCCTGTATCCTAATCGCATATCTATCTGTTGACAAAATGAATCGAACCAAGATGCAAGACCAGGAACATCAATCCCGAGTTCAACGTGTTTTTCATGAATCAATGCGCGCTGTTCTTGAACCTCTCATTTCCGCTGGCAAGAATGGCGTTGAGATGATTAGCTCAGATGGTGCAGTCCGTCTTGTCTTTCCCATTCTCAGCTGCTACGTTGCTGACTACCCAGAGCAATGCTTGGTTACTTGTTCTAAATACGGTACCTGTCCTAAATGCAAAACACCAGCCAAGAATCTTGGTGATAAAATTGCAGCTGAAGATCGTACACCACAATGGACAGAGTCAATCATATTGGAAGCAAAGGAGCAAATGGACGGCAACTCTCGAAAATTCCATGACTATTGCATGCAGTATGATGTCGCTGGCAGTGTTTTCAGGCCATTTTGGCAAGACTTTCCTCTTTGCAACATCCATCAGTCCATGACACCTGACATTCTTCACCAGCTCTATCAAGGTGTTTTCAAACACATTGTTAGCTGGGTCCAACGTATTCTTCCTGATGGACTTCTTGATCAGAGAATACGCACATTACCCCATGGATTCGGACTTCGTCGATTCAAAAATGGTTTCTCTGCCCTCTCACAAATATCAGGCCCAGAGCGCAAGCAAATGGCCAAAATTCTTCTTGGCTGTCTCGTAGGACTCATTCCAAAGCAGGGAATCATGGCCATCACCGCTATTCTTGATTTCATACAAATTGCTCAGTATACCGCCCATGACGACACCACACTAGGCTATCTGCAAGACGCATTGGATTGCTTTCATCAGCACCTTGACTATTTCATCAAAGTCAAGGCCAGAGACGACTTTAACATACCCAAATTCCATTCACTTCTCCACTACCTCAATTCCATCAAGCTCTATGGTACGACTGACAACTATAATACGGAGATGTTTGAGAGACTTCACATTGACTTTGCCAAGGATGGATGGAGGGCAACTAATCATCGTGATGAGTTTCCACAGATGATTTGCTGGCTTTCTCGAAGAGAAAAGATTGCAACATTTGAGAAATATCTTGCTCAAAACACAACAAACACACCACATTCACCTGAGCCAGACAATCCTGAAGCAGCCTCTGCTCAGCCGGCAACGCCATCAACGCCATCTACACATGGGGAATCTAGAATCTCCATTGCAAAGCATCCTAATTCCCCTCAACGGCGCATTGAAACCATTGAAACCCAACACAACTGTCCTGACTTTATATACTACCTCAAGGTATTTCTCAATAAATATCGCGCACACCCAATTCCACAGCAAGATTTCCCATACACAAAGCTTCCTTTCTCTTCTCTAGATGTGTATCACATGTTCCGCTTCCATCCTACAAGCATTCATGACGAAGAAGAAGAGAAGGATATGGTGAAAACTCTGCCAATAACTCATCAAAACTCAGCGGGACGGTTCGATACCGTAATTGTCTTTGTGAATGAAAATGCAGAGTCGACTGGCATTCAAGGTGAGTTTATTTATTTTCTGCATATCTGATATTCTAATGTTAAACTAGGAACTAGAGTTGGTCGTGTTCGCGTCATTTTCACACTTCCACCAACAATTACTGAGTATGGTGTATCTATCCCCGCACCAGAAGCATGGCCAACGGCACCTCTTGCTTTTGTAGAATGGTACTCAACATTTTCATCGACACCCCTCGAACAGCACGGTATGATGTATAACATCAAGAAAATCAAAAATACTCAAGGAACGCGCTGCCAAGGTGCCATAATTCCCCTGACAGATATTTGCCAAAGCTGTATGTTATTTCCTATGCTAGAGAGAAACTCAGATAACGTGCCAGATGCATGGACACCTGATAATACTTTAGACATGGCTTCGTCATTCTTATTGAACAATTGGCTTAGTAAATATTCATATCAAACTCTATGGTAGATTAACTATGTATATTCCATTCATTAGATAGGTTGCTAATACGCTACTTGTGTTTTTTATAAGGAATCATATGTTAATCTATCCAGGTCATAAAATGCAACCTATGTTGCCCTGAGTCGACATAAGGTGAACTCAGGGATGCCAGGTCACCAAAGAATTTCCTGGTACGGATCAGTCGCACTGTGAAACTCAGGGATAACTGGGCCGACCCAGTGCAAGGGTGCCTTTTCCTGATGTGTGAATAGACATTAGCAATAACAGCCTGTAAATAGGCAATCCGGACGCAGGATTTCTCTGAAAAGGCTTGTGGAACGACATCCGGCCTGTCAGCTTCGTTGACATCTGAGCCTGGGGTATGTACATTGATTTCACCAATTGGCCTCCAGCGGAGATCGTGATATTGGGGTTGGATTTGTATTTCGGCCGGTGGAAGTAGAAGAGGGCGAGCAATCAGTTGATCACCTATATTCCACGAATAAGCATCAACAATCAATGTGCTTTTCAGCTCACCTGGTGCTGCGGCGTCGCCTGCAGAACCAGCGCAAACATGTTCTTGTGTCAGTATAACCCCTTCATCGTCCCTACTGGCATTTTCATCTCCTACTGGCATAGCTTCCTCGTCACCTCCAATATGCCCAACATCCTCACTGTCAGGCCACCAATCGTCCGCAACAAAGTAGCCATTGGCGTTGTAATAGCCATCCCATTCTTGGAATTCGACCCGGAGTTGAGGTTGATCGGCAGGCACCTCAAGAACCATAGATCAATCAATCGGACCATTGGAAGCGACGGCCGACTGCCCGTTGATTTCGAGGTTGACAAGGGGTGATCGAGCTTTTTCTGAGCTCGGCAAGGTTGCCCTAGTGGTTGTGGATACAGTAATTGGTATGACTTACTCAAAGGGCAAACTCACGGTGATTCCGATTCTCCGTATCTTTTCTTGTGCTTTCTAATTGCGTCCTTCGTTTGGTACTCATACCCCGAGGGGTTCTTAATGCATCTAATGCATCTGCATTGGTGGTAGGTCGTTGAGGGCATTGCAGAAGAAGGTAGTCGAGGGCGGGGATGATGGAAGTCGAGGTGAAGGAATGGCCAGTGTCGGATTGGACTTTGCAATTCTGGAGTTTGCGCATACAGGTCAGAGTACATAGAAAGATAAACAGTATGATACTGTTAGAGAGTTCAGATTCTACATCATTATAACGATGGAGAAATGTGAACATGGATAATCTGGGAGTAATGTGGGATAATCTCAAACTCTCTAGCATTTTTCCACGGTCATATTGTGTGGTCTTTCGCTGTGCAATTATACACAATGGTGTAGCTTTCGACTAATTTATTGATCTATGGTGCATGATGGTCAATTGAGGGTTTTCCTGATGCCTACCCTATTCAGACCCACCCTACCCTACCCTACCCTACCCTACCCTACCTTCCGACCCTACCACTACGAGTCAAAAATACCCGCCATAACACTAATGAGCGGATCTATGGTTCACAGAGGGGATCGGCTGGGTGGATGTGACGGAACGAGAGAAAAGAACAGCAAAAGAACAGAGACGCGACGATGATGAGCGCGACTGTGGCAGTGCATCAGCTTACATAACATGTTGGAAACGCCTTACGGTCGTTGGCAGAGGCCCAGACTCTCTCTCTCTCTCGCCTATAGCCACTCTACCGAGAACTCTGAGCTCCCCTAATGGTGTTTACTCGATCTCAGCTACAAGCCTCTCAACACGCCAATGATGCAACTCAAGTTTCTCCTGCTGAAAGCTCTCCAGCCACAACACAAGGTGACCCCCTCAACTTAAACTGGATCCTTATCAAGCCTGGTCACAAAGTCAAGCCACTGGTCATCTTGATTCCACGCCACCTATACGAAGGACCGTCACAGTACTGTCGGCCGTTATTTGTTCAAGCACTATTGGAGTTATATCGTGTTGTCACTGTGGCAGGGTGTATTGAATTCTGGACTGTAGGTGTAGCATCTGTTTCTCTGGATGTCGCTACTGACCCGTTGCAATAGCCAAAGAACCGGATCTCAATCAAGGACGCAGCCAAAGAAGAATGGGCAGCATCCATAGGCACTTCGATTCTATTTGCTGAAACCCTTTCCGACAACCTCGAAGTGGTCGATCGCAAACACGTTCACCTAGTTGTCACTGTTGAAGATGAAGGATTGGTGGTTGGGCACAGCGATGTCGATGCGGTCCCAGAACTGAAAGAATTTAAACGTACGTCTAACCCCTCGTGCTTGAATATCTTTGACACCGTCTATTAGGCTATGATAAGACCGTGCTAACTCCAGGAATGACACCCTCAGAGGGAGCCAAATCAAATGGATATCGTAAAATCCAAGGCGATGACGCCCAAGCTATATACGACGGCCGCAGGGCTCCAAAGGGACTTATTTCTACGATTGCTCCCCCCATACAGATATTCCACCCCATCTTTGATGAGTTTATCCGTCTGGTCAATGATCACAACGTCCAACCGACCACTGACGATCTCAAAAATGTCCAAGAGCTCATGTACTTTGCATCGGAGGTGGGGAGGATGGAGGAACGCCATGATGGGCACAACGAAGGACTACGCAAGCGCCTGAGGCACATTTTGCGGGCGGAAGTTCACGAAGAGCCAAACTCTGACGGGACGAGACCTGATGGCGTCATCACACTGCAAATAGGCGATACTCGCATTGCGTATTTTATTCTAGAACTGAAGCGAGAGCTCGGCGAAGGAGGCTGCGACCCTACTACTCAAGGGGGTCTCAGCATGAAACACTCTTGGATTGACCCCACTGTGAGCCATAGTCACGTCTATTCTAATACCATGTCCTGATCCCCTCATAGAGACGAGCCATTCGTGAGAAATGCTGCTGTCCGACATTCTTAGTCGCTGGAGGTGGCCCATGGTTAAATGTCCTGGGTGGTGTATTCACGGACAAGATTATTGTTCAACGCCTGACTGACATGAGGTGGATGGCGCTCTCATCGACAGAGGAAGATTTCAGAGTCTACCACAATGCCCGGGTATTCATTGCTCTCCGGAAGTGCCTCGTTAAGCTCCAGGATTTTTATCAAGGTCTTGACGATGTCCCTCCTTTCGTTGCTAACAAACCACATCCCCGCTATTTCCCATACCCGACTTCCTTCATCGCTGAAGATGGTAGTCTCGTTCGTTTTCGGTACCTAGCATCCTTGGAAGAGGATGCAGCATGCGTCACATATCTTGCAGAAATTTCTAACGGGACCGCCGCGATGGGGGAGCCTGTGAAGGTAGTTGTTAAATTCGTTGCAAGGTATGGCAAGGAGGTCCACGAGCTTCTTGCGCGTCAAGGCTATGCTCCTCCCCTCCGATACTACGGCCGTTTACCAGACACCGAACTCTCCGGCCTTTTTCCAGGCCCTGCTCAACACGCCCCACCCGGTCTTTGCCTCCGCTCAGATCTCATGCATATGGTTGTGATGGACTACATTGATGTTCAATTCAACACACATGCGCCCGATGCTCGTAAGCAGATCGAGGCCGTTTTGATGATGCTGCACTCTGAGGGTTGTGTTTTTGGTGATTTGCGACGCCAAAATATCCTATTCGACGCTCATAGTAAGGTCAAGTTTATTGACTTTAACTGGTGTGGACGGTTCGATATGAATATCCGCGATGAGCAACTACCAAACGGCCTGCAGAACCAAATCAATAGGAACATGAATCGTGTTCAAGCCGGAGACACGTCCTATGCATATTACCCGTTGTCGATGTCCACCCTGGATGGTATGTGGGCACCTGGTATGGAACCTCTCGCACAGATTCGACCTCAACACGACTGGATGATGCTTGACAAGCTTCCATGGTAGTATCATTTTCCTAGCATTTGCGTAGTATATCTCCTGCCGTAGGGCATAACATTATAGATAGGTGAACACTGATATTGTCTTTGTATGAGAAATCCCGTCAAGACATACAAGTTTCAGTCTGGATTCCGTCTCTCCCAGTCGACTCTGTATTGTAAGTGATACCATTGGGGTACGATCATCGACCACAGGTGCTGCAGGTTATGCCACTCTCTCTGTCGCCGAGTTCTCATGTTCTTCCTGCTCGTCCCATCTACTTTCTTGCATCCGATGTGAGACCCAGGCGTGCAGGGACCGAAACCCAGAGGTCGACAGAGGTTGTACCTGTCATGCCTGTTTGCATGAGCCCAGTCAGTTTGCGCAGAGACGGGGCTACGTCTATCACGATAACGCTGTGGCCCCACAACATCTGATCTTGGCTGCGTCTGGTACACAGAGATTCGCCAATTGCTAGCGATATCACATGTCTAGTTCTTCGATGTCACTATTTTCTCTCCCTTCCGACTCCACTTCTGCCCTGGCGAAATTCTCAGCATTGTATATATTAAAATTTGGATGGAATGGTTCCACCTTGATTCCGAGATTTTCACCGAAACTAGAAGGCAAAAATATAAAGCACTGACAGTGGGCAACCAGAAAGTGCCGTGACATACGTGCCCCATGTGTGCAAGATGCGTGCACATTTGCACGCACGCATACCTTGAAAATATAAACTTAATGTTCAATTTGGCAATATAATTTGTATTTACTGGGTTTATCCGCAGAAATGCTTATTACTGAGCATACATATGTGCGGGATGAATCACCTAGGGCTTGCCCTGCAGTGTTGTGCCGGTCATTGACTAGGTCATGACTAGTGATTCATAAGTCCGGGCCTGAGCCCTTGAGCCGGGCCCGACCCGACCCGCAAAGCCCAGGCCCGGCCGGGACTTTTAACAACGCACAAAAGGGCCGGGCCGGGCTCAGGGCTTGGGCTTGAGAATGCCGAAGCCTTGGGCCCGGGCGTGAGCCCAACTTTTCGGCGTGCAAATACAACTGACCATCACCAAACCATTTTCTTTTGAATACCAAAACTCTGATGTAATCTTACACAATCTGAAGGCAGACATTGTTGAAGCACTTGTTGAAGTATATACCACATGGTCTCTCTCGTTTATATCTTATCTTTCATTTCATCATACTTACCCCTTCCGTTCAACCCATTTCATATTCCGTCCACACGTACGCTAACCGTATATTTCATATGTTCTTTATTTCATATCCTACGTACCATGGGACCATGGAACGAGCACGCCATCACGCTCATTCCGTTGCTTCCCGTATTACTTATACCTACGAATTCCCGTAGACGCACCTCATCTGTCACCCACATACGTGTCTGACTCCTGAGGTGCGCTACCACCTTACCTTTACTTTATGCATAACGCTAACTACTTTACCTCTAGTTATTTACTTCGTATTTCAGGTAGCTAGAGGAATCCATTCATCTGTCACCCACATACGTGTCTGACTCCTGAGTTATTTACTTTGTATTTCAGCACTTCAAATTTTGAAGTTGCTTCTCAATTCTGACCTTATTTTCCATGATAGGGATCCAACAGCTGACTGGGAGATGGAAGATGTGGACAGGGAGGATGCTGAGATGGAGGAGGAGGCTTGGATTGCACGTGAGCAGGAGGAGGAGGAGAGTATTGTAGTAATCTTTGCGTCGTTTGTAAGCCTGCATTACACTTTGGTACTTGTCTTTATTGAGTGTGTAAGCCCGGGCCTGAGCCCAAGCCCGGCCCAGGCCCTAAACTAATTGGGCTCAGGGCTTGGGCTTGACTTTGACTGAGCCCAGGCCCGTTGAGGCCCGGCCCAAGCCCGGACTTCTTAATCACTAGTCATGACTCTCAGGTGACTGGTCATGACCGCAGTCATGACTGCTCTCACGGCCCTAGGCCTGCAATCATGGCTGATCTGACAAGTGATCTAACTGATAAGGCTGCGCACAGGATGCTCGATGCTCCAAATTCCATACAATAGGTAGTATTCTGCTCTACTCAAACCCAAGGACTTGCTCTATAGTATTATCAACGTCCAGATTGTCCTCCCCTTCTGCATCCAGATCCAAAAGCTCGTAGAATTCAAGTTCTTTCTCGAATGAATCCTCCTGCGCGCTTTGAACAGCTGCTGCCCAGTGTGTATTATTAAAATCAAAGAGCTCGGTTAGTTTGAGCAGAGGAAGTCTTGTTGTCTGCGCTGCCGGCCTGCAACTTGGTAAGGTACCATCAAAGAGTGGCTCACTATCAGTGTCATCTTCGGCAACCAGTTCCTGTTGCTGATGAACAAAATTGCTGAATGTGGAACCTTGTGAATCAGGTGATGATGTCAATGTAGAAATGTTTGGCGAAGATGTAGAGTTGTCGGATGATGTGGATCCTTCACCTTGAGAGCTTAATTCCGTGCTGCTCAAGGAAGGGGCCTCTTGGTCAGATAGTCATGGACTTGCGTATAGAACTCCGTGGGTACATTGTCAGTTTGGAATACCCGCCTCCAGACTCGATCAAGAAGGGCAGTGATCCCGGCGTTATTGAAATGGGGGGACTGAGCGAGAGGTGTGCGTCCAAAAAAGGGATTCATGATGAGAGTCGCAATGAATATTTCTTGATCAGTTTTTGACCAGCGTTTCTCGAGGCTGTTGATAATTGCAGTGCAGCCAGGAAGGTCGTCGGGATCAATCATAGCCCGATATGTCACAATAAGCAAACCAAAAGTGAGCAAGACGGTGTCCAGCTGGCAGAATTGCGATTGAATGACATTTGCAGCAACTCCTAAGGGACGAAGATGGCGGACAACACTGGGCAAATCAATCAATATATGAGGAAGTACTAAACCAATATGCGCACCGTGTAAGAGACTGCCAAAAAACCTCACTTTTGATAAGATTAAGCATTTCCTGGGACTTTGCCTTCACTCTCGCATCGCCGGTAACAATGAGTTTGTCCTGAGGGGATTGTGCCTCGTCCTGATAAGCAATGGAAACAAGGTTGTGCCGTACAGGATTTAGGCGCTCATAGGCCCGGAGATGTGAAGTCCATCGCGTGAGCATGGCACGCAGAATGGTGAGGATGCGGGAGTTCGTCTCACGTTGATTTTGGTTCAAGAGTCCAAGGACAATCGTTTTACTTCGCAGCCATGTGATTAACTCTGAAGCCTTCTCAGTGTATTCAAGAATAAAGGAGTTGACGCCAAAGTAATTGCCGACCACAAGGTTGATCTGTAACATGATTTAAATACTTGTATATTATCTTATCTAGCGTGCTGGCAGCGTACCTGATGCGCGAAACAATCCAGTACAATGATCCATGGATACTTCTTCACAAATTCCTGCCTAGCCTTCCGACACTCTCCTGAGGCATCTGTCACAATAGCAACAACAACACTGCCCCATTTCTCTTCGACCTCTTTCACAACCTCTTCCAAAAGTGCAAGAAACTTGTCTGCAGTCTCTCGTTCGGTTGAGGCATCATGTACCTGAACGGTATAGACCTTTATAGGCTTGTTAACATCCAAAATTATTAAGTGTAAAATGTAGAGTCCAGACCTTTTTGTCCGCTGTAATCATAAACACTACTAGATGGCGGTGATTACCCCCTGTCCAACCATCGGCCTGCAATGTCGCATTTTTCCCTCGTGTTTCCTTCTTCGCTGCATTTTGAAGTTTGTCGACTAATTTGGGTATGATTTGTTTTGTCAAAACCTTCCGGGATGGTGGGTTTGCCCCCGGCATATACTTATCCATGAAAGTTATGACTTCTGGATTGTCGACCCAGGAAAGCGGTAGATTAGCAGACACTGTAATCCGCGCGATGTGATTTTTGAATTCTGTCTGGCTGTTAGCGGTCCAGAGTTGGCCCCTTGAGGGCCTCGGAGTAAGGCCGGCACGGCTACCAGGATGTGAGTGAGGTCGACAAGCTGAAGTTGAACTGCCACTGCCACTGGCAACTGCGGATGCTGAGTCTTCGGGGCAAATGGACATGGAGTCCAAGCGTCGTATAAAGCCAGGTATAGGAGTTGGTGGGAGTGATTCTGAACCGAACTTGAGCTGGAGCTGGTTTGAGTTGTCCATGGACCCGTATCCAAGATCCAACCCGGCAGCGAGCGTACTAGGTCCTGCTACGGGCAAGTCAAGGTCCATACCATATTAGGGTGGGAAATAGACAAGGGAGGAAGTTGGGATGGTTGTGGCACATTGTCCAACAAGCGCTGGGATTTGACGCCGGCCAGTGTGCACGAAGGTTCGGCACTCGCAAGCTCTTTTACTTGTGCAGGCTGATGATCGCATGTACCAAGATGATTTATCAATGTGGAAGCTGCTGATAGGCGTGTTCCTACAAGCCCACCTCGATGCCCGTCCGATGCAGATTGGCCCCATACTGTTGGATATTCAGTTTTTTGTAGAAATGAGGAACATGCTAGTATACAGACAATATTCTGAGATTGCATCGTCGTTTTGAGGATACACAGAGATAGTGCCTTGATGATCTGCTTCTGCATTCTCATGCTTTATCGCCGCAAAATGGTGGATCCAGCACTCCTTGCAGTACATCTTGTACTTTTGCGACTTCCCCGCTGCCCATGTGTCACTGCCAGCAGTTCCCTTGCGAGGATGTGTGTGATAGTAAGTCCTCCACCATCCAGGAGTCTGAGTATGACGTTGCATGTTTGATATCAAGCCTCGGGGAAAGAAATGGGTGAGACGCATACACACAGGAACATCTATTTAGTTTGTTAGGACATTGCAGAAATCCCGTTGCTTCTTGCGAGGTCATCGTATCTATTCTATGATATCTGAAGTCGGAAGTACATCTTTGCAAAGTTATCTACCCCAATCAAATAAGACCGATAAGCTCCGGCAGCCCCGGGTTACACTTAGCCGGTTGCCATCAGCGATAACCAGTCATGACCCAGTCATGACTATGACCGGTCATCAAAAACTGGCTGGTCATGACCGCACAACACTGTTGCCCTGGCTCCCGGATTTGGATCTGGAGCGCAAACGGATTGGCCCGAGAATTGGGTCCAAGTTTGCCGGGGGGATTGGACCGCGTTCTGGGCCCAATCACGTGATCCAAAGGCTTTCGGAATTCTATCCGAAATAAGGGAGCCTGAGCAAGTCCTGAGCGTTTGGAGAGCTCAGTTGTGGCCTACGGGTGCCAAAGCCAACCGGCTGAACCAACCAGAGTGTAAGCTCCCAATGGCAGGTTGGTGAGGCACAAGTGAGGCAGACTGGCTACCCTAACGAGTGTCACTCTGGGTTACATTACAAAGCAGTTAAATTTAGTTTTTTACAAGAGCTACACACATAAGTATCAGTGGCAAAAGGAAGCATACAGTATCAAAGCAGGTGTGTCTAAGGCAATGCAAATATGGTTGATACAAGCAGGGTAAAGGTTATGTCAAAACCTTCAAGTCAATAACTGATCAGAAAGAGAGTGAACCGTCCGATGCGGTAATCAAGGAGGAAGGGATGTTGTGTGAGATACGAAAATTCTCAAAAACCGACACCAGGTTGTCAATGTGAGATTTGTTATGCGCTTTTGAGGTGCTCATGGGCAATATTTCCTCCATCCGACGCCAATACAGGAGGAACGCAAGGGAGGTCCATCCGCCGGTAGCCGCGACAACCTCGGGAGGAACACCAGCAAGGAGCAGCCCAACCGCTCCCCCGATTCGGAAGCTGTGTCCCAGAATGTGCGCCAGGCCCGCGGACGACCAAACCTCGGAGACGAACTTCAGGGATTCGTGCTTAAGCATGTTCTTGGGTTGTCCCGAAGGGGTCATGTAGGCAAATAACGCGAATAACGGGGGGACAGAGTTGTTGACTTGCCGGTGGTTCTGGAGAGCGGCAATGGGGCAGAGCGTGTTGCATTGTCTGGTAAGGATGATAGAGGTCCCGGCCTCCTTGGTGGTCTTGGTCCAAGGGATGCGGAAGTTCGCCAAGCGGGTACTGTCGCGCAGAACTCGAAAATTGATACTTTATGGCTAATGTCAGTAGGCACAAAAGATTATGAGGCCTTGACATACGTAGTAGAGCAAAGTGCGTGGTAGCGCTTGTCAAAAGCGGCGGCGGTAGTGACTGTTGTTTCTCCAAGGCGACGGCATCCAAAAAATGTGCAGGTAGCAACAGCCCAAATTGCCGCATGGAAAGGATTGGAAAGAGATATGGCACGGCGGAGAGATGAGAGGTGCTCAATGGAAACCGGCAATTGTAGGGCGCGCTTGTGTTTTGTGCCCCCCTTATTGGCGGAGGTACGCGCCATCTGTACCCAATTGTCATCACCCTCCCAAGGCACATGGTTGATTTGATGCCAACTCCGAAGACCGGACATCCATGAGCGGATAGTGTGACGACTCGATTTGCCGCCGAGCCAAATTTCCGTCTAAAGCTGGACATCAGTGAACAAGTCGAGGAGCTCAGCTGGGAGCGTGAAAGTGGGAAAGACTCGCATGCCGGCGGGCCCTGGTTCTCCGCGCAAGATAGGGTCGGCCGGGTTAGCTTCAGAAGTGATGTAGCATATGTTGGGGGTGATGGATGACCCCATAAGAGCAAGGTGTGTTCGACGGACTGATAAGTTGATGTGAGTATTGGGGCTGCGGCCCTTTCCCAGCGCGCCGATGGTACCCTGGTTGTCAGAGTGGATGAGTAGGTGGGCGTTGCAGATGCCCATTGATTCTAGGAAGTAGATCAGGAGTTCTACGGTTACCGTCTCCAGCCAACCGTCCTGCGACCTTTCACAGCGCGGAGAGCCGGAAAGACACCCACTTGGCGCCCATAATGATTCCGATTCCCCATGAGGTGGAAGCGTCGACAAAGAGACCGAGGTCTTGCAGGCAGCCTCATGGTTGAAGAGGACGAGATGTTAGGGGGATAGACAGCTTCTCAAGCCACCATGCAAGGTCCCAAAGAGTTAGTATGGGTGGGTATCGCGATTGGAAGTCGTTGTTGTGGAAAGAGGAGGCGAAATTGGACAGCGAAGGGAGGTGGGAGCGCCCGTCCAGGTGAACCAAGGCCACATGGCAGAGGGAGCCGTGAATTTTCTCTACATCGAGAAGTGTGCAAGGGTGTCCTGAAAACTGGTCGATGAAGCGGCGGACCTGCTTGCGGAATTTTAGTCTCTTTGGCTCCGGGAGACTGACCAGCCGTTGGGGTATATCCCATAGAAAACCAATGAAGGTTGTGACATAGAGGAAGTGGGCGTTGCCTTTGTCCTTGTGCCATGGCACGGATAGAGGGTGGATGCGCCGTATCATTTTGGTTTTGTTGTAGTCGTAACGATACTCGCCGTCGAGAAATGGGCCGTCCGGGGTAGGGAACCTGAAGACCTTGAGGTCGTCTTCGTACTTGGCAACAGGTTCTACGCCTTCTCTGGCCCAGATGTCCACAACGGCGTTAGCAATCATTCCTGCGTTGCTGCTTGCGCATGCAGCGCCAAAAGGGTGGCAATGATCTATGAAGAAATGATTGGCGTGGCCTTGCACCACCAGCCAGGGCTTATGCGAAGGGAGGACAGGGCAGGTACGATGGAATTTTTCGATATCAAGGGTACACGCCTGAGTGCCTGGTGGTGCCAGCGCAATCTGCTTGTAGCATGTGTGAGTTAGGTGTAGAAGTAAAGTGTAGGATAGGATAGGAAGAGGTTTGTCGCGCACAAGACATGACACAACAAGGGCACAAGATGTGCTAGATAGGCAAGACACCCTTGGAGTGCGCTAGGAACGCCGCTCCTCACACAAGACATGTGCACCGCATAGGTCATGCGCGAGATGTTCGACCATTTCACGCCCAAAGGCAAAGAAACGGTGTAATATGTAGATTGGGAATTGATTGGGGGAAAAGGAAATTGAAGTGGTCATATCGAAGACTTACCAGGTCAGCAACCCTCAGTGCGGTATTGAACCTGGTGGGGAAATTGTCCTTTCATATGTAGGAATTGACTGATGGCTTGTGCTTTGTTGCTTTCGATAGGTGCCGGCAGATCCGGATTTTGTCAGGAGTGCCGGGTCCTTGAGATTGTGTAGACACTATGAGAGGAGACGATTGGAAAGGGCCACGGAGGATTGTCTCCGTGTCCTCTTGTGAGAAGGGGCCCAACAGCCTGCAAGATGCAACTTCGGTGCGTAGATAGTCGTCAATAGCCTCCATATGTATCATGGTGGAGGGGTTGTTGGGGATGATAACTGTTTGTGTTAGAACTGGCATGAAACCCAGAGGGAAACCCTTGAGTAGGTTTGATACGAGCAGAGGATAGCTGCTCGTGAGTTGGTGCTTGGCTAGAGAGAAGGCAAACACGGCTGGGTCATATGGATGAGCGATGCGGTTAAAAATATCAGCGTGAACAGGGATTAGGGAGGGCAAGGGAAGGCAAACATGAATAGAGCTAGAAAAGTCAGTGTACGCAAGACGTGGGGGCCGTGAAATGGCCAGGAAGTCCTCAATTGTGCGTAGGGCTGGGGCGGCAGGTCCAGGAAAATGTGTTGTGGGACTTGCTCCCGCAGAAAGAACAGAGATGGCATCATTTGTCCTTAGTGTGGCCGGTGCAGGGGAGGCTGCGGTCGCCGCGGACGTTCCAGTTGACGCATAAGGATTTGTTGTCGGGGGTGACAAGACCTCTGCTGGTGCACTTGGCCCATGTGGCTTTACCGTCTGCAAATTTTGGCACGGTGGTTGAGTCGAGGTGGAGGTTTGAACTGTGGCCTCTCTCCGCGCAGATGAGGCAGGTGGATGGGGAGTGAGGGGACCTTCCGCTGCCTGATAGAAAGGACTGGGTATTTGGACGGTCAAAAGGACAACGTGCAGGGGCCTTGGTGGAATTCTTGGTAGAATGGTAACCCCTATCACGGGAGCCAGAAGGGAACCTTGATGCAATTAGTTCTTGCATCTTGGCCCTGAGCTTAGCACTTTCAGCACAAGTCTTGAACAGGACCCCTGAATGCCCCCTCAGAGGTATGTTCTGTAATCCGGCCTTGAATTGCCAAATTTTGGAGCATTTTTTTTTGAAAGTGATTGCGTTTGAGCGGAAACGTTCAAAACAATAGGTAACTTGGCGTGGGAAAATCCATAATCCGGCCGTTGGGCGCAGTGTTGTGCGGGTCATTGACTTGGTCATGACCCTCAGTGACCGGTCATCAGAGTCATGACCAAGGTTTTGCCGATTGTGTGTAGCACTGCCACCGGCAACGGCCAATTGTGCTGATAATGTAGATCATTTGTGTCAATCCGACTCTTTAAAGTACATATTCCAACCCCACGACGGCCCTAAGCCATAAAAATGTCCTCCGTAAGATCATCAACATCAATTCCAGCATCTTCACCATCTGCATCGAGATCCAGCAACTCAAACAACTCCAATTCCTGATCAAAAGTGTTCTTCATGGCCGCCATAATGATATCCTTCCAATCAGGCTCATCAAAGTCAAAGAGGTCTGCAATAGGTATGAGGGGCAGTCGCATAGTCTGCGGGAGCATAGGTTCATTATCAATGTCATCTTCAAGGACTCAAGTCGATTGCTGTAGCACAAAATGGCGGAAGGTGTGGGGAGGATTGGATTGTGTAGGTGCTGTGTGGTCAGAAGAGGTGTCAGATGCTGTGGGCTCCGACTGATTTAGCGCGGAAAGGTAGGGAAATTCAGGAAGAGGTTCAGGTGTGCTAGAACCTGGCCGAGGAACGGTGGGCAATGATGTAGTTGATATAGCTTCAACACACTGCATGTCTTTGTGAGTGCTGAAGTGTCTTTTTTTGCGTTTTTTTTTGCGTTGTCTTGAATGTGCTCGTCGCGGGTGTGCATTTTAAGTTCGGCCTGATTTTGTAAGTTCTTTAAGAGGAGGCGGTTACGATGCTTGTTAAGAAGAATCCCATAAGCACTAAAGAGCCGTTCGCAGGAGGCTGAATTTGCAGTAACCAAAAGGATTTGGCGCGCAAATTGGAAGAGGGTTATATCTTGATCTCCGAATTTGTATCGGTCAAAGATGGCACAGGGATCTGGAAACTCTTTCTGTAGAATAGTTCAGAGTGGACCTTGCAACATCAAGGCAAAATTATTGCACCTTATCAGTTGCCTTTGATTTCTCCAATTCACACATGAAAGCAAGGTTGTTGAACATTCCCGTCTTGCTCAGGTAATCACTAAGCTGGGCATAGAACTCTGTAGAAACAGTCTCAGTTTTATTGACTCGTTTGAAAACGCGCCCCATGAGGTTTATGATCCCGGCATTATTAAAATGGCAACTCTTTGCGAGGGGACTCCGTCCATAAAATGGATTCATAATCAACGCAACAATGAAGGCCTCTTGATCAGTCTTTGACCAGCGGCGTTTGATGCTTTCAATAATTGCAGTTACCCCAGGTAAGTCTTCAGGCTCATTCATAGTCCGATAGGTTGCAATCAAGGATCCAAATGTAAGGAGAACAATATCAAGGGGACAAAACAACGCCTGAATGATGTTTGCAGCGATTCCAAGAGGACAGAGGTGGTGGACAATTCTATTAGTAAAGGTTGTTAGTTCTCAGTACTTCAATAAAATGATAATGTAATTTGTACCACACAAGCGACACCCAAAAAAGATTATTCTTTATCACATCGCACATTTTCCTAGACCTTGCCTTTGTTTTTGTGTCTCCAGTTATGATTAGCTTGTTCTCGGGAGTTCGCGCATTGTCCTGATGGACTATTGATACAAGATTGGGTCTCACAAGAAGTAAGCGCTTGTAAGCGCGCAAGTGCGCTGTCCATCGGGTAAGAATTGCACGTAAAATTGCTTGCGTAGTCCCATTGGTTTCCTCTTGATTTTTCCGTAGAAGACCAAGGACAATTGTCTTGCTCCGTAGCCAAGTAATGAGATCACTCGCCTTATCCGTGTATGTGAGGATGTGTGAATCGACATCAAAGTAATCCGAAACAACAAGATTGATCTATACAGATTGAGTACACAGATTAAGCGCTACACAATAGATTTATCAACGCTGACACGCACTTGATGTGCAAAGCAATCTAGTACGATGACCCAGGGATATTTCTGGACAAATTTGCGCCTAGCCTTTCGACACTCGCCTGATGCGTCGGTGACAGCTGCGACAATGTGCGTTTGCCATTTCTCTTTGAGTTCTTTGACAGTAGCTTCAAGGAGTCGAAGGAAGTTTTTGGCTGTCTTTCTCTCCGTTGAAGCGTTGTGAACGCGTACAGTGTACACCTAACAACGAAATATTCAGTGTGTTTGATCAGCCAAATTTTGTAAATACCTTCTTGTCTGCAGTAATCATAAAAGCGATCAGATGATGGTGGTTCTCGCCTGTCCAGCCATCTGCTTGAACAGTAACATTATTCCCTTTGACCTCCGCCTTTGCAGCACCTTGTAATTCGTTCACCAGGCAGGGTATGATGCGAGTGGTAAGCACTTTACGTGATGGTGACTTTGCGGCAGGAATAAACTCATCGCAGAAATTTTGCCAAACCGGATTATCAACCCAGGAAAGTGGCAGATTTGCAAACGCAGTTAAGCGCGCAAGCAAATTCTCAAACAGCTTTTGTCTGTCCGTTGACCACCCACTTATTCCACTTGTACTTACAGATCTTCCCAGACCTGAGAGCACACCGCTTGGCCTCCGGCCAAGAGTCCCAGGAGGTAGCATTTGTGTATGAGGGCTGGAGGATCCACTAGCCACGGCAGAAACCGAGTCTTCAGGACGTAAGTGGCTGAATGCGGAACCTGGACTTGAAGTCGATGCCAACGGATTAGATAGGTTCATTGCAGGTGAGAGAGGTGATAAGATATTGGGTGTGAGGTTTTCCGGCTGGGATGGCAGATGAAAGGGGAGTTGGGGTAGATAATTGGAGAATCCGGGGACCAGTGGCGCCACTGGCTGAGGCTGGATACGGGATCTCGAACTGGCTCTGGCTGATATTCACAAGTGGCCAGGTGATTCACAAGTGTTCCTGCTGCTGACCACCGAGATCCATATGAGCGACTTCCAAGCCGGCCAGCCTGTTTGCCCCACACTAAGTGATGAAAATAAAAATAAGTAATGTGTTGTCATTCAGAGAAAATGCGACATACGGTAATTTGTGATTGCCTCGTCTTCCCGGGGTAGCATTGAAAGCTGCCCAATGCTATCTGCCGCGGCCCGATCTAGCTTGATCTGTGCCACATGCGAATGCCAACAGGCTATGCAGTACACCTTCACCTTTCCATTTGGGGCATGGGCATCACTACTTGGGTCATCCTTGTTGGGGTGCTCTTTGTAGTACTCGCCACCATCGAGTTGCAGCGGCCTTAGGCATTGGGAGTGGTGATGGGAGGCCGCAGGAACTTATCTATCTGCAATTGTAGTATTCTCGTATCTAACCCTCCAATCACTTGCATGTTTGAAGTTATATCATATTATCTACCGTTGTTGGTTATCAACGCAGTACTTAATCATTGATCAATCTGTGGTGACGGGGTATACGGGCCAAGACCCTGGTCATGACCGCACAACACTGGTTGGGCGGAACATACCTCTGAGGGGGCATTCAAGGGTCCTTCTTGAACCCGGCAACATATTCTTCGAGCGCAAAGACGTCGTATGAGCTACGGTGTTCTTTTCTGTATTCGAGTTCAATGTGCTTCCAAGCGTCATAAAGCTCATCTCGTTTCCTCTTCTGGAAGTTGTACATGTTTTCGGCCGCTTTTGTCCATTGGCTGCATGTGATGGAGAGTTCGTGGCCGAAGCGGTCGGCTAGTTTGCCGATGTCAAGGACTTTTCTTGTCCACATCTTCGCTGCATGCTTCATACATATCTTTTTTTACATCAATTTCCCACTCCTTCCCGCAGCTAAATACGTCCGTAGCAATATCCATGTACTGAATGATTCCCGATTCTCAATATCACCTTATATTCAGTGGACCTACCTCTCTCCTCGAGTTCTTAGGGAGACACCAAAACTTGAAAAATTCCCTCATTAATGGCCGCCGATCGCTGGGGAAATCATTCGGTTCATCTCGAACATTGATAATTATAGACAGAGGCAGCCGCCCCAATCTGCTAAACCAATCTTGTACTGCCGTTTCCCTGTGCCTTGAGGAAACCCGACGACCTCCACTGCGTCAACATGACAACCCACACTTGGTAGCAGTACGTTCATTATGCAGACCCTCCGAACCGAGTGGCGCTTCTTGTATGGAGGAGAAGATCAGAATGATGATGAACAAAGTGAGTCTACATATTAGTATCATACAGGCGGTTGTTATACATTTACAGAAGAGCAGACTTTCCAACCCTGCTATCCTCTGTTTCGGCTCGAGCCACTGGCACATGCGGAGGGAGGCCCTCCAGCAGCACCTCGCCTCATTTCCTCTTCATCCAACCCGGCTTCTTGCAAAATCTTTTCGACTTCCATCAAAATAGGTTTATAGGCATCTAAGAATTCAAGGTCAGACAAGCTTATGGGGAAGGTTGACTTGACTTACCGAACCGTTCCTGTGCTAGCGCAAAGCCATCGCGACGGAGCTGCTTTCCCTTATTATCGCTGTTTCCATGCGCCTTCTGTGTCCAGTGTTCACCTATAGTTTGATCAAGACACGCAGCTATCAGAATGCTAATGATGTTTGCACTCACGTGAACGAGCGTAAAACATCGCCAAAGTCTCTCCAACGTGCCTCGAGATACAGTATCTCGAGGCACGTTGAACAGGTAGTCCAGACCATCTCTTCAATGGCTTACCTTGTCTCGTGTATGAAGAAATCGTCTCTTATTACGAAAAATCGATTTGTATCTACTCAGTATTGGTGGCCCCATTAGATACAGATGGACGTCATGTCATACACACTGACTTCCAACACAGCCAGGTGTCGTGCAGTCAAAAAAAAAAAGGTCTCACGGCAACCGCCTGCAACACGTTCTGTTTGGAGATGATGACATCCCCAAAACCCTGATGAACGACAGGAGTGGCTTCCTGCATGGAAATCCCTCCATTGAACCCGACCGCGTGTACAGGACGAGCATGATCCAACCTTGCAACTTCCAATGTAGCGGAAGCTTCATTATGGGACATCATTCTTTCTGCAACAGACTTGATTTCTATTCAGTCATGTCATCGTGTGGTGTACAGGGTAGGTCTCACCAAATTCACCGTATCACGAGCAGTTCGTTTGGCGGACTAACTGAAGTTCCTGCGCGTTCGACTGCATGTTGGAGCGGGCAACGAGCAGAGTTCTCTTCTCTCTCTCTGGTTGAATTGGTGCACTGTTTTCACTGTTGCGCGACTTAGAGAGTTACGCAAGCCGGATAAATTGGAATAACCAGGTCGGCAAACACGGCCCGATTTTATCTTATCTAGATTCTGAGCGGCATCTCTCCAATGCTGGTCCTCTCTCTTTCTCCTCACACACAATGGGATTGCATAACGTACATACAATGTACATGCTATTCTCGTCTTCCTCTCCTTATTTCAATCTGGATCTTGTATAGAGACCGACTTACGAAGAAAACTTAAGCCGAAGGAAGGCCTTTCGGGAACAACGAACCTAAGGCGAGGGTCTGTTGGACAAATACGGAAAGGTGCGGTATCCCATTTACAATTCGTGGCAGATTCTTCTCACAAGCTCTCAAGAACATCTCTTCCTCAACCCTAGGAATAAATTCGTCCATGTTCGTGACACTGCACGGCATGATCTGGGACGATGGTCCCATGATTGTGTCATCTCGGGCTGTTTAAGGGCCGCTCAAAATGCCGGCTGTCACCAGAAATGCCATCCACCATTGGAGGAGACTCGTGGTCATCGCTTGAATCATGCCTTCATGCCTTCCTGCAGAACTCGTCGAACACATTGTCTACGAAGTCGGGCATCTCCCCTCCACTAATCCAGAAGGTGAAAGGACACGTATCTCCACACTGAAATCCTGCGCCCTCGTCTCTTTTGCCTTCCTCTTCCCCTCACAGAGGCTCCTCTTCCACACCATCGATCTTGACTCCTTTTGGCGCCACCTTACACGCAAGAAATGCAGTCTCCGCTTCCACAGACTCCTCTCCTCATCACCTCATGTCGGGACTTACGTGCGGGAACTGCGTTTGGGAGACGACGTTGAGGATGACTACAGTGCTAATGCTGGTACCAACAGGTCTTGGCTACCGCAGGCGACGCACATCCCGAGCATGCTGCAGATGATGCCAAACCTTACTGCGTTCTCGCTAACGTTCAATGGAGACGTTATTCAGTGGAAGTCGCTTTCTGCTGAAATTCGGTCTGCGCTGGGAAGGTTGTTTCGGCTACCGACCCTCCAAGCCGTGACACTGGAGTTTATAACCGGATTTCCACCACAGCTGCTCTACTCGCTAGCACGCCTTAAGTGTTTGGGCCTGTCTTGCGTTGATGTCGATACGTCTACCCCTTTCAAGTGCGAAGATCAGACTCATCTGCGTTCACATTCGAAATCACAACTCGAAGCCCTCTACCTGAGAGGAACATTACAACCCACTATTCTCGCCCTAACCGCTGCCCTCTCTTCGGCGTCCCCAGTGAGCCTGCGCAAACTCTTGGTAACACCAACTGTCGAGCCTGGGTTTTGCACCGAGATAGCGCAGCTTCTACTCACGATAGGATCTGGGATAAGCCATTTTGGATGGCTCCCATCTATTCACTTCTGTATGTTGTCGCTTCTTTTTATGTTCAGGCCACCAGCCCTCTCCTCTCATGCAGTACAAACTGACCAAAAATTTGAATAGCTCCTTCATCAGACCCTATAAACATTAGTTCCACCACCCTACCGCACCTCCACACCCTCAGGTTCACAGTCAGCTTCCGGCAAATGCGCAGCCGGGGAGGCCCATTCCATAAAATCCACGGCCTCCTGGGCCAGCTATTGTCCGACACCGATGCCACCGCTACCAACAATATCAAGAGCATCACATTTGACGTGAACTTCCTACAAGTCGCTTCAGACGAAAAATCAATACGGAGTACATGGCGACCCATCGAGATTCTCCTCGAACATCCCGGTTTCGCTCGACTCCAAGAGATCAAGATACGTCTACCCACAAGCACGAATGGAGTACAGGCACGTGGGATGTTTGGGCTTGCTTTCGAATATTTTTTTGTCGGGTTGCGAGGACGTGGTGTAAAAGTTACAATGGAGGTTTTACATGGGCGAGATGAAAGATTTCTGGTCCAGGACTGTTTTCTGTAGCGACTATGGGTTGATAGCGGTAGATTTGCCAGTATGATTGGGCGTATGGCGATTATTTCTACTTGGGAAAATTACGCCATTCAAGGATAGACGGAAGGTGTTACGGAAGCAACTCTATCTACAGATTCTGCGCCTGGCTGTGAGATCGAATACGGAGAACTGATTGTATGACGGTACAGGTGCCACCACATCCCTGACGCCTGGGTCAAAAGCTTGACCCTTTAACGTTCATCCGTGCCAAAACATCTTGAAAACGTCAGGATAACCGTGCACCGAGTATCAAGCAGCAGTGGTGGAGCGGATAGTATAGTTTTCTAAGTTTTACATTGTTGATCGGAATAAGAGAAATAAATACGTCCGTAAGAAACCATTGTCAAAATTCTGTTATCCCGTCATTCTATGCCATGGACGTGCCCATCTCGTATTCTTCAGCGGAAGCTTTTTGCGTTTCAAGTTTGGTGTGAAGAAGAGTGCTTGGAGAGCTTTGAGTACGGGGTTGAGAGAAGTGTATGTTTACATTGCTCTGTGCCCCGTTGTGTGAGGCGAACAGCTGTGTCGTAGTGTGACTTGACCAAGCCTCGCCGTACGCGACACGATAGGTGATCAAGAGGGGAGCAATGATCTGAATCAAAAACCATCAGTTCAAAGTAACTTAGGGCAGCTTTTATGTGATTCCTTACTTGTACTTCCCCAAGCATTTGGATGAATGTGTTCTGGATTGGATTAGTGAGTGCAAAAGGAACTCAAGAAAAGTAAGGCAAAAGCGGAATATAAGAAATGCAGATTCGACGATCATGGCAGCTACGCTCGTATACTGTGAGCCGTGCTTCCCGCCTAAAACGCTGGTTATTCGCCATCGGTACACCAGCAATCGACCAGTGATAGCGACTGTCATTGTTATATTAAGCGCAAGTGATAGCCAGAAGTATGGTGCAGTGAAGTTCAGGGTCGTTGCACTCCATGGGTTTAAGGTAGAAATTTGAATGAGCCAGAGTATGCCAATGCCTAGGTCCCATTGAAGATGATAGGTCAAATCTGATAAGTTTCACAAAAGGCTGGTATACGTACTGACTGATGCGAGATATGCAAGAAACGGGATACCCATGACAAGCCAGGACGGATATCGACAGCTTCGGTAAATTATCATGCAACGCCACACCTGTCGGAAAATCCTTTTGACAGCAGTACTTGATCCCAGTAAAGTCATGCGTACCACCATCCCATCAGCAAGCCATGTCGCAAGCACATATGAGACATTTGCTATCTCGTCGACGGGAATTGAGAATTCAACTTGCTCGAAAGCCGCTGTAATCGAGTTTCAGCATAACTAGAGTGCGATCGTGAAGACACACCGAGTACATGGTCCTCCTGGAATCAATCGACCATCGATGAAGCTCAACTGAGTAAACCTGGCGCCTGCACCAACAATCAATGTTCCAAATAGGAAGATCAGCGAGATGTAGATGATGAGCGGTATCTTCGTCTTCAAATTACTCTTGTTCGTAGTCCTGACTAGTTGGATGAAAGATAACACGAAGAGCGTTAGAACAACGCCATACGCAACGGCCGAGAGGATCATTCCTGCCAACCATGTTTTTTCGTTGAAGAGTGTCAGGTCGTCTTCCAGAGGTCTCCATGATGGGTCGAGTGACATTGATGGCACTGCTTCATCGTGTTCAAGGTTATCGCAAGCTTTTTGTGAAAAGGCGCCTGGAATTCTTTGACCACATTTTTGGAAATCATGGACGGGCTGTCCATCCCCGACACGAGCAAGAATAGAAAGATCCATACTTATAGGTCACCACATCTGGCTGACCTCACAACATTCAATTTGACCGGAGTGTGGGATTGGTGTGGGATCCCGCCGATGGGGCATGGGCCTCATGGGGAAACCAATGCTTGCAATCGCGATTGTATTTTCTGCGGGTATAATGAGGGAAGTTTGAGGTTCAACCGTTCGAAGATCCATGACGGAGTTTTTCCACTCATGATTCAAGCGAGGTGGGCCCCTCTCCATGACATATGAAGGTGTCGATATTTTGATTTGAATTTGATCATAGTCAGTGGAGTCCATCGCTGGCTTGAGCTGGAGAATACTGCGCAGAAGCCTGCTGTTGCAGAGTCCTAGGTACCTGAGGCAAGTGCCAGAGATCAAACTTGGGTTGAACCAGAGCAGGTAAGCTCTCACAGTCGAATTACTAATTTGATATCTACTAAAGAACTTGTTCCGCTGTATTCGGGAAGCTGCTGGAGTCGCATTGGCCTCAGCTGATAGGACCTGCATGATGGGGGTCAGATGAGATCAGTCACAGAAAAAAAATTGCAGTTTGGAGTCTCGATACATCGTGCCAAAGATCAATATCTTTATCGGCTTCGTTAAACGGACTTCGAGGATCACATCTTGAACCTCACCTATTTATGCATTTGTCCTAGCCTCACATTTCTCATCATCAGCTGAAGTTCATTTTAAACGCTACCCCGAGTCCCGGCAGCTTTCGATGAAGAGCGGTCCCTGACAGTGCAAAGGCTCCAACTATGGCGCATTATTTGCGCCGGCCATGCAATGGAGCATGTATATCAGACCATGCCTTGAACAGTAATGGAAAGACCATCGCTTGCCTGCTTCAATCGGAATGTTTTTGAGAATGTCCGGTGCAAGTCCACAGAGTCCACAGAATCCAGAGCGATTGTCCAATGCATAGTTGCTCCACACTACAAGACCTGAAAGTCTTTTCTTGCAACCACAAGTCCAGCGAGTATCGACCTGTTGTCATTGTGTGTTGTGGTCGAGGCAGTGACATTGATCGTATGCTGCATTCACATCTAAAACCAGGTAGGCCGCGCAATGATATCTATACCGGCGATGCTGGGTAAAACAAACTGTCGTAATTCGGAAGCAGCGGGTGATTTCCAGCTTCAATGTTTGAGTCAAGAATGGATCCCCACGTCCCTACAATAATTTTCAGTCCATAACTTTCCATGGACAAGATAAAGAATCGTTTTCATAAAAACAAAATATCAATCGGACCAGGTAAGGTCTAGCACCGCTCGAAATTATCTTGGTTGGGACGATCAATGATTGATAGACTCAGTTTTTGACAGCCAGTATAGTTGTACTGTCCCGTATAAGACCGTAGAACGAAGTGACATAACGTACCGTTATACACGGAGCCAGCGGACTCAGCTGATGTCCTTCATATGGTGGGTCATTGACGGATGAGCGGATGCCTGCTATATTTTTAAGGATATCGGTCGGTGAGCCAGTGGATAGTGCACGTCGGTTCAGAAATGAAAAATTGGGCACCGCCGTCGGTACAGGAATCAATAAAAATCGGTTGGTTGGGCACCGCCGTCGGTTCAGAAATGCGCAAAAATCGGTTGGTTGGGCGCCCGCCGTCGGTACAGGAATCAATAAAAATCGGTTGGTTGGGCACCGCCGTCGGTACAGGAATCAATAAAAATCGGTTGGTTGGGCACCGCCGTCGGTTCATAAATGCGCAAAAATCGGTTGGTTGGGCACCGCCGTCGGTTCATAAATGCACAAAAATCGGTTGGTTGGGCACCGCCGTCGGTTCATAAATGCACAAAAATCGGTTGGTTGGGCACCGCCGTCGGTTCATAAATGCGCAAAAATCGGTTGGTTGGGCACCGCCGTCGGTTCATAAATGCGCAAAAATCGGTTGGTTGGGCACCGCCGTCGGTTCATAAATGCACAAAAATCGGTTGGTTGGGCACCGCCGTCGGTTCATAAATGCGCAAAAATCGGTTGGTTGGGCACCGCCGTCGGTTCATAAATGCACAAAAATTGGTTGGTTGGGCACCGCCGTCGGTTCATAAATGCACAAAAATCGGTTGGTTGGGCACCGCCGTCGGTTCATAAATGCACAAAAATCGGTTGGTTGGGCACCGCCGTCGGTTCATAAATGCGCAAAAATCGGTTGGTTGGGCACCGCCGTCGGTTCATAAATGCGCAAAAATCGGTTGGTTGGGCACCGCCGTCGGTTCATAAATGCACAAAAATCGGTTGGTTGGGCACCGCCGTCGGTTCATAAATGCGCAAAAATCGGTTGGTTGGGCACCGCCGTCGGTTCATAAATGCACAAAAATCGGTTGGTTGGGCACCGCCGTCGGTTCATAAATGCACAAAAATCGGTTGGTTGGGCACCGCCGTCGGTTCATAAATGCACAAAAATCGGTTGGTTGCTCCTGATTACTGACTCTGGACATCCACAACTGAACACTTTACTACCAACACCGACTTTATCACCGACTTCACATGGGCTGGCTTCCACGGTTAAAAAACTAAGGCAAGTTGTCACCAATGAAGGTCAAAACTCGATTCTGCAATACACCAAAATTCACACCGACTTCACCACCAACTTCATATGGATTTCCACAATAGAACCTTGGCTGAGATGTTTACACTTGCAGCTGGGGTCAATTGCCATCGTCGATTCGGAACTTAGTCTCTTGATCGTGAAATATTTTTAACCAAGGCAAGTCATCAACCATGAAGGTCAAAACTCGATTTGGCAATCCTCCAAAATGCACACCGACTTCACCGCCGACTTTACCAACATCCTTAAAATTGTTGAAAACCCCGAAGTCAAAATCGATCGGCGAAGTGGTTGACCGATTGATAAAATCGGTGTGTTTCAAGAGTAATTTCACATTTAAACAACTAATCTGAGATATCACTTCAAAAAAATCCTGGCTTCACACCGATATATACATAGCGCCGGGTCCTATTCCGTCCACCTGAATCACAAACCCCAGTCTGAATACCACTTTTCCAAATTCGTGTGCACCTTGAGAAGACGATCAACAGTGTCTGCTGCTGAATCTTCAAGTGATTCGAGACGGGCAACCTCCCTGTCTGCCTCTTCGACGGCACGGGCGTAACCGACGTGATAAGGAAGTCGGTTCCCATCAGTCGTTCGTATGGCTGCGTGCGCTGCATAGAGTTCCCCAATCGAGGGCTACTCAAAAGTATTATATTCAGAATTTACTGCTTGATAAAAAAAAACCCACCTGGATCCAAGTCATGTCCACCTCGCGATAATCGCCAAGCCGACGGTACTTTTGACATACCGCTTTGCTCGCAATTTTACCTGCCACCTTCTTACTCGGGGCAGGTTGCTTTGACTTCTTGGACTTAGGTTCAGCCCCAAGAGATGGCGACCTCCCCCGTTTTCGAGGTGTTGGGTCAGACGGCCCGAGGTCGGTGTTGAAGTCGGGGATCGGTGGGAAAGATGAACCGACGCCGATTACAGTCGGGTTGGGCCTCCCCACCGAGTCTACTTCCATGTCAAAGAACTTGGGCAGGGGGGGGAAGTCCGAACTCACTGCCACCTTGGGAATCGGCGGGACTGGTTGAGTGTTCGAGGTTTGGGAAGACTCCACGAAGTTGGGAAGCGGTGGGAAAGCCGAGTTGGTAGCATCGGTGTTGGTGTTGGGGAGGAGATCTGATTGTCCAGCCGTGAGGTCGGGGAATGCAGGACAGGATGGCTGATGAGCTGTGAAGTTCGGGAGGGGCGGAAACTTAGTTGCTACATCAGATGCCTCGCGACTGACAGTGAACTCGGGGGGAGGAGGGAACTCTAATGCTTGATTGATGAAGAAATTGGGAAAGGCTAGAATGATCAATTCTTCCCCACCAATATTACAATCAGGGGAATCCGCAGAATTTATTTCGTTGAAGTTTGGTGGTGCAAAGGTCGGCTCGACCGAGAAATCGGGGGGTGGTGGAAAACTCGGTGGCTCCGCAAAGTCGGGGGGTGGTGGAAAACTCGGCTCCGCCGAGAAATTGGGGGGTGGTGGAAAACTCGGTGGCTCCGCAAAGTCGGGGGGTGGTGGAAAACTCGGCTCCGCCGAGAAATTGGGGGGTGGTGGAAAACTCGGTGGCTCCGCAAAGTCGGGGGGTGGTGGAAAACTCGGCTCCGCCGAGAAATTGGGGGGTGGTGGAAAACTCGGTGGCTCCGCAAAGTCGGGGGGTGGTGGAAAACTCGGCTCCAGCGAGAAATCGGGGGGTGGCGGAAACTTAGACCCAGTGAAAAAATTGGGGAGAGGTGGGAACGCGGATCCCGTTGGCCCAACAGTGTCCGAAATTTCTGAAATCGGTTGGCAACAATCGGTTTGATGCAGGAATCGGGTGTACATACCAATCTCAGGGTCTTTCCTCTCTGGGAACCTGCCTCGGACATGGTTCTTTTTCCCCTGTCGACGAGCTTGGGGAGAACTTGTTAGCGCGCGCTTGGGAACAAAGATACCACTAGGTATAGCATCATGAATGTCTCCGTACCTTCTGTTGGTCTGGACATCTTTAGTAAGCGCGCTGAGTGATACTGAAGCAGGTCGGAGTGTTTAATGGAGAGGAAAGAACACAAAGGAAAGCAGGAACCAAAGTGTCTGCGTGTGTATATTTGCCATGTCACATGATCGCGTTTTAACTTTACTGAAAGTTTAATAGGTTTTTCAACTTCAACCATCACCATCATCGCTCCCAATGGCCCCCAACACCACCCAACATGTTGCTTCCTCCTCCAACGACACTGTACAAGCTGTCAAAAAATGGACAATGGAGGTTTACAACGCAGTCCAGGTCGCGGAGCGCTATCAAACACAGCACCGCGATCTTTTCAAGACGTTCGACCGCCTTCGGGAAGAAGTCAAGTCCTCTCGGGAACCCCTTCTCCAGGATGACCGGTCCCTCCTTCGTCACATCGCCCCCATATACAATCACACTGCATCCCAGGGCTACGAGCCCACAATCCACCTCGCACCCCTAAAAAACGCCGTCCAGAACTGGTGTCTGTCGAAACCGGTGCAGCACTGGCAAGGCCCCCCCGATCAGCACAGTCGTTCACCCAGCCCAGCAGTTCCCCCACCAACTCCATCATTCCCTCCGCCAACTCCAACAGCACCCCCTCCTGCTCCAAGGGGTCTCAAAGTGCCATCAATGGTACCCCAGGGCAACTCAAAGCCCACATCGAAACCGGCGCCGACACAGGCCGACAAAGGGAAGGGAAGGCCGACGGCGAAGGGTAGTCGGGCCAAACCAGCCCCGACTTCCGCCGAGTTTGTCAACAACGACGACGACGATCCTCCACCAAGGAACAACCTTCCCCCCACCTTCGGGATGGACAAGCACGAGGTGAAGTGCGATAGGTGCGTGCACGGGGGACATGGATGTCATGTCCATCCCAACAACGCTACCGCCTGCTTCGAGTGCAACCAGTGGAAGGTTCGGTGTTCCCGGGTCAAGGTCGGCAAAACCGACGCGGAGCCCGATGCACCGATGAAGGAAGATCCCGAAGCAACCCCGGCACTCAAGAAGCGGACAGGGGGAAATCGTAAGAAGCCGACTGCAGTTCCAGCTGGGGAGGCTGGGGAATACGGTGGTAAGTTTTGTTCAATCATTTTCTTTTTCATTTTTCAAAGTCACTTTCAGCATCCCAAATTCCCACCGACATCACCGATCGACTTGCAGAGTACGAAAAGGGGCGCCTTGCCGATCGGGAACAGATTGAGGAGTTGGCGCAGAAGGTTGCTCGGCTGCAGGCCAAGAACCGTACTCTGCGGAATTGGTCAAGCGACCGATTCTTGTCTATGAGCGAGAGGATGCAGGGTCACGACCACAACATCGTGCGGGCACTGCAAAACATTCACGCCCTGCAGCTGGAGGACACCGCACGCCAGAGACAAATCGAGGAGGCCAGCAAGAGTCTGGAAGCGTTGCTTTGCATGCCCTCCACGTTGACGTCTGGCGGAACATCCATCACCACCCCCGCACCGCCCCCCGCACCGCCCTCAACCCTCCCCACCCCCGGCCCCCCACCCGCGCCAACTCCGACCACAGCTCCTCCGCCGGTTCCAGGAGTTGTTGAAGTTGTCGGGTCCGATGATGACTCCGACGAGGTGGAGATCAAAGGTCCGAAGAAAAGGGGGCGCTCATCTGGGTCCCAGGCCTCGAGTTCCAAACGGCGGAAACAGTAAGGGATTGTCGGTCGGGGCTGTTTGTTGGTCGGTGCTGAGTCGGGGTTGTTTGTCGGTCGGGGCGTCCTTTGCGGTGTTTTTAATTTTCTTTTATGTAGTATACGCATTCGAGGGGCCACATTGTGTGGCCCCTCTCATTTGTTTTTTGTAGTCGGGCATTGGCCCAAAAATTGAACACGGGGCACTATTGAGTGCCCCCAACTTTGCTTTCATGAGAACCTATCAGGGAAAGTAAACTACACAAGCCGATACCCAGCCACCGACAAGCCGATACTCAACCGCCGACGAGCCGATACTCAGCCACTGACAAGCCGATACTCAGCCACCGAGAAATCATAATGTTGTCCCATCAATTTATCAACGAAAATGACTAAAGTGCCCCAACACAAGCTGTGGCCTGATACAAAACTACTTCTTACGTTGGCGCTTTCGTCGCGCTGCTTCAAGTTGTAATCTTTTTTTCTCTGCGTCCTTTTCTGCAACTTCGAACTGCAAGGCAAGACAAGCATCCAACTTCCTTTTTGGTGCTTGACGTTTGGGGCGCCCCGATTCAGCCGATTCAGTCAAGCGCAATTGGCCTGGGAGTGGATCCACGTCCATCGGGGTTTCAGTCGACAGGGTTTCAGTCAAACTCAATTGCCCCGGGATTGGGGTCAAGTCCATTGGGGCTTCAGTTGCGTTCGATGGCCCTGGGAGAGGGGTTGAGTCTGTCGGGGTTGCTTGAACTGGAGGGGCTGTAGTTGGGTTTGAGGGGGTAGGGATATCTTCAATGGGTGGCACACTCGGGGTCGGTGGGGCTTGTCTTGTGGATTCCGGTGTTGGTGGGATCGGCGGCAAGCTCGGGATCGGTGGGGCTTGGGTTGTGAATACTGGCATCGGCGGGAATGTCCACGTTGATTGAAGTGTTGCGGGAATCGGTGGGAAAGTCCAGGTTGATGGAACTGGGGCCGAGGGCAATTCTCCGCTAGGAGCTGATTGATCAGGTTGGGCCATGTCGGTGTGATTCCCCATTAAATGTGGGTTTTTTGGGACTGGTCGGGGTCGGGGCCTTGTGATGGTGGTTGTTGGTTCGGGAGGTTCAATATCATCTTCAATATCCTCGGGCACAACATTGGTGTTCTTCTTCCCCTTTTGCGGCGCAGGCTTGGATTTTGCCTTTGCTGGCTTTTTCCCTTTGGTTGGTTTTTTCGCATTCTTTCTCGGAACAGTCGGTGCAGCGGGTTCTGATTGTCGGTGCCCAGTGGAGGTCAGGCCGATCAAGTCGGGGTCAATTATCGGCTCCTGTGGATCTTGCACGTTCATGTCCTGATCATGCATGTTGATGTCATCTGGTCCCGGCGTAAATGATAAAGGATTGTCCGCCCGATATTCTTCATCCCACCCAAGGGTTGATGCCATTGTTGGTGGACGAATTGTTGATGGTCCAGCCTCGGCGTTTGCAGCAATCGGTGCTGTCTGTCGGGCAACAGTATGTGGACCGAGGGAATCTTTATACAATGCAGGGGTCGTGGCATCTGCCTTGCTGTTGACCAGAACATGGCTAAAGCGGAAAAGATCACAGGCTGGAACCGGACGTCTCCAATGCTCAACAAGTCGGTAGACCTGTTCCTTCTTCATATCACTTGGGTCTTCAATCGGCGCCACTGTAGCATCGATTATCGGTTGAGATGGGAGATATTCGTCGTCAATGAAATCCCCCGTGTGTTCTTTAATTTGCTTCCAAGGAACGCGGTCATGTTGCCGACCCGATGCAAAACCTGTCTATTTTCAGCAAACCCAAAAAATGTACAATTTTGTCAACTCACGGTAATGGGCTGTAACGAAGCTCCGAATCATTGCTTTCATGTCAGTTAAACTCTCCTTCTCCCCGACGGGGGGCAACATCGGGAACCCTTTCAAATCCCGATCAAGGTCCATTAGGCGGTAGGCAGATCTAGCCTGCCCAGCCGGGGCTTCTTCACCAGACTCAACTTGATAGCAATATTGCATATACTGATACCAATAATCCTTGAAATGCTCCACGGCCTGGGGGAATTTTTTAATGAATGGTAGCACCTTCACTGGACCAATATCTTCATTGAAGTCAAAGCTGTGTAAATGGTATTAGTAGTGAAGGTGATGATGTTGCCCCGACTGACAATGAAAACAATCGGACGCCGGCTCTGTTTTCATGAAAATCCCAAAAGAGCAATCTCCGTCCCATTTCGTTGTATTGCATATGAGCCGACTTCTCCAGGTAGGTGTGACCCAATCTCTCCACGGTCTTCCTTTTGACATCAACTGGCTGACCCTCAATGATCCTGTTAGCGCGTTCCTGCTCCAAGGCCACAAGCGCCTCATCATCCAGTGTCTCCATAAACTCGTTCACTGCGGCTTGAAAAATCGGCATGTACTGCTGGGAACCCGGTTTTGCGCTGTTTGCTTTGCGGGAGGCAATGGCTGCAATCTCTTGCTTGTAAACATGGCAAGCAACTTGTTTTAGGGACGCTTTTCGGGTCATCGACAACCGGGCAAGGGCACTGGGCCGACGGAAGGTGTTCTGGAACCATCTTTTGACTTGCTGAAATTTTATTCAACCTCACTCCGATAATTTTGGTGAATTGAAATGCACTCACAGATTTGCGCACCCTCCAAGCGTCCTTAGTCAGATGTGTATTGAGCGGTGTGAGACGTGGCAATATTTTGTTTGCCAACATTTCAAGTCGGTCCTTCGAGGAGAGTGTCTTCTCATATACGCCTGTCCACTGCTTGATGACTGCCATTTCTGCTTGGGTCAATTCCAGGGGAGGGAGTGGGGGCTTTTGGGGTTTAGGAGCAGTTCCATTGGCATCAGGAGGAGGGGGGGTAGCGGGAGTGGACATGGTTGGAGGAAAAGAGAAGGATAATTAGAAGCGCAATAAACAGGGGATTGATCCACCCGGCGATCCCCGACCCTCAGGATGAACCACAATTTCCTGTGCCCGCACATCCCGACGGTGGTGTCGCATCAAAATTAGCTTAATTTGGATCACACCTTATCATTTTTTCCTGTGCCCGCACATCCCGACGGTGGTGTCGCATCAAAATTAGCTCAATTTGGATAGAACCTTGCCATTTACGGCTGTGTACGGCCTGGCCCGTGCACTCAAAATAACTTTGAATGGAGATTTAATGGATGAATACTGGGTCTCTCATTGTATAACTTGGCATACATTTTAATGACAGGATAGTCTATATGCTCACCAGGTTTCCCGATGTAAGACCCAGCCGTGCCTTTAGAATGTGGGTATTTCCAAGTTACATTGTGTACACATCCATCTGACATATTGGGCCAAGCTGCCTCCACCAACCATCCACACAGCGAATGTATCCAATTTAAATGGACACTAAGAGTATGTATGGCTCTCCACAGACCACAGGACAGAATATGGCGTCTCTTATTCCCATTGCGCCATGTCTACCTGTGGCCGACGCTTTGCACGGCGTTGAGCATGAAGATGGACATTTTTGAATGATCTTTGTTCATAGAAGGGTTCTTAGATGCAAAAGAATGAAAGAACATCAGCTCCGGGGATCACAGGATATCAAGTCAAAATGGTACAATGAAAAAGCAGTCAAAGCCAACAATGTTTCATATTGAAACTGCAAAGGATGCTCCAAAACGCAACAATTTTAGTATTTTGCAATTTGCATTGAATTCTATGCATAAAAGATGGTTCGGGGGGCCCTCATATTGAAGATAAAATACTCTTCTATCAGTCTAGGGGGTACCGGGACAGCGATATGTGGTATAAGACCCACAATGAGAGGAACTGTGGTTTCTGGTAGTCATTTTGGGTGTGCTTCAACATACAACAGCATTGGTATTTCGCATTTTACATTGACTCATACTCATGTAGAATGGATGGAAAAGGCTGTTTATACAAGGTAGAATACTGTTATATCTGTTGGGGGCATACCAGGAGGGCTAGATCTGTTATAGGACTCCCAATGAAAGGAGGTGTGGTGTGGTTTCTGATTGTTGTCGGTGGATTGGGGCAACCGATCGGTCCAATTCATAAAGGTATTTCAATTGCGATATGCACACTCGGTCCCTTAATTGCCGTCGGTCATGCTCATCGGTGCACTTGATTGATTGTCTGTTGGAACTTTTATGGAACCTTGAACAAGAAATAAATTGGGTGTTATTTCTTCAGTAACCGGAGTCCTTGTCACCAACCTCAGCCCCGAACTCAGTGATCGGTGTTGTCTCAACCCGATATCGGCAATTGTGTGTCCTTTGGACCCGTGACCGACTGTGAAAGTTGGTTGGCCCTCCCCGACCTAATGAATCAGTTGACCTACGGAATTGGAAATTAGTATTGGTCAGGCCCATCAGTGGCCCTTGATTGATCTAAATCAATCATCAGCGTGTTATACGCGTGGTAGTATACATACAAGACGAGAGAAAAATGCTACAACCCACCTTCAAAAATGTCCCGCAAAGGCCAAAGAGCCCCTGAGTTGTATCAAGAAGGGACCTACACAAAGCGGCGTGGAAGAACGGTCAATGTTGGTCGATCATATCAGCCTGCTACCCGTAATACAGTGGCTCCTCAGCCTCCACCACCCGAACCACCACCGGTACCTCACCGACACCATGGCGATGACGAGGACTTGGGTCCCGATCACATGTACAATCCCCTGCTGCCGACTGAAGAAGAAGTGCGCCGATCGTATGGCAAGGTAATGGTCATCATTTTCAAAGTTTTCTTGATCTAAGCCACCGATATTTAGACTCAAAACGACTACATGCGGGAGTGGCTTCCAAACCGAAAGACCTACCTCCAACAAATGTTGGCTACCGAAGCGAATGGTGGTCAAACTTGTTCTCGCTGTGCGAGGATCCCTCGGTGGCGATGTCTTTGTTGTCTCGCTCGGCCCATGTACTGCCGGGGATGTTGTCGGGAAGGACATCGGAATCTCATTCACCACCGAATTCAAAAATGGACAGGGCTATTTTTCCAAGATGCATCGCTCTGGGAGGTGGGTGTTCGCCTATGTGTCAGGCATATGGGTCAGGACTGCCTAGCTCAAGAAGCATTGCTGGAGGCTTGTCGCATCACCGAGGCTCAAAAAGATGAACTGGACAATGTCTCTGTGACCCAATACAATTTTGGTCCTATCCCTAATCAGCCACCTCCGCAAACAGTTTATAATACAGACCCTCCCAACCCAACAAATGATGAGGACGACCCCGATGACCCACTATGGGAAGATGTCCCCATGGTCTCAGAGACCGAGTCGGTTCCCCTCAAGACGCCGACGCCGACCATGGACGAACACGATCTTCACTTTGTACTCTTTGTTGATTACTCTGGACTGAGCTCCCTGCCAGTCATCTGGTGTGCATGTGATGGGGCAAGTGAACAAAGAGACTTATTTTTACTGGATCTACAGATGTGGCCTGCAAGCTACGAAAATACCAAGACGGTTTTCACTTTCGGCTGTCTAGATGACTACCGATTGTCCAACTTGGAATGCAAGACGTCGGCTTACCAGTACTACCAGAAACTGCGCCGATTGACTAATCCTGCCTTTCCGCAGTCGGTACCCAATCGATATAATGAATTTCGCCGGGCAACGCGTCAATGGAGAAACTTGAAGCTGAGGAAATGGTTTGGGTTTGGTCACCGACTCATAAGCCCCGGGAAGGGGTCATTGGCCTTGTTTTGTGCTGCTTGTCCTCAGCCTGAAGTCAACCTTCCGACCGATCACCTTACCCGGTACACCGCGTGAGTGAGCTCACCCGTCGGCTTCACAAACTAAAATCAGTTTTCAAGGGACGAAACCATGCGAAGCTTTGTGACTGATGGGAACTTTACAGCCGATCATATCAAACAGAAACGCGATCAAGATGATGTTTGGCTCGCCGACGGGGAGGGGATTATGACTGCAAGAGAACCTTATAAAACTCACATGAAAACTGCAAAACCACCCAAAGATGTTTGTTTTTGTTCATACCTTGTTCACACACCGACTTGACTGACCGACTATTTAGAAACATCCTTGTGAACCGTTGGAACGAAGCTTCCGGGCAATTCTAGATGCCAACCAGGGATCGGGAATCAAGGACGTCACTGGTATCGGGGCCCATGCTTGCGCACGCCATGGTTGCTTTTGTCCCTCAAGTGGTGTCAACTTTGTCAAAGGTGAAGTTCAGGCGGCCATGGACTATTCATTATCGGAGACCTGCAAGCACACACATTGCATGCACGGAGTTCGCAAACTACTCCACATATATGATATTGAATGCCAATACTGCAAGCACATGGCCAAGCGTTTTCTTGATGGCAAGGCATTTATTAACCTTCCTGTGGTGGAGTTCGCAAAGGCCATTGGTATGTTTCATGTGCATGGTCACCAGGATTCCTGCTTCTTCCAATATGCAACATCCTTTGTCAAAGGCGCCGCTGTGGTGGATGGGGAAATCCTTGAAACTGGGTGGAGTATCCTAAACAGAGTTTCAGGGAGCCTCCGAACCGCCACTCTTGCGCACCGATCAGAAGTTCTGGATGATCACATGAATGACAACAACTGGAAAAAGATTGTTTTTATCGGTGAGTGAAGCCGCGTTGAGTGTGCGCAGCTTTGTTTGATAAATTGTTTTAGCCCGCGCCGTCATCAATAAATACCGTCGGGCCATCAAGAATGTGCAAGAATCCGAGAACTACTTTGCCGATTTATCAGAAATACCAACTCCTCAACAATTGACTCAATGGGAAAGAGAAATCTCGCAGGCGGAAGCAGCACACACCAATAAGCCTGAAGCAATGGATATCATGGCCCCGAGAATTCCCAAAGGTCGGCTCTCTTCACTTTGTTTTCACCCGACTCACATTTGAACTCCAGCTCCATCATTGGCCGGGAAACGCCTCCAGTTGTTACAAGTCCAGGAGCGCGGGGTTGCTGGCGAAACTGGATGGTTACTCTCCAGTCTGAAAATCGAGGAGCAGCAGTGAGTTCATTTGGAATTGATTTCGATGTCTATTGATGGGCGCAGACTGGAGATCAACCAATTTCTGAGCCGAATGGGAAGACGTCCGACCGCCGAAAGTGTGTCAACTTTGTCAAAGCAACGGGACCGACTCCTTCGATCCTTGGCCAAATTTCATGCCGAGTCGAGAAAGTACATGGGACTCGACGCCTACACCGAAATTGTGGGGGAGGATGAAGATGAAGGTAGGGGCGATACCGATCAAATCCTAGACACCGAGTTTGACCCCTACTGGGACCCGATTGACCCACCCGAGCCAAACGCCGATACTAGCCAACCAGAAACATTTCTGGTTGCAATGCCGTCGGCCCTACCTGGAACGTCGGTGCATCGCCAGCCACTAGCCAGGCTACTCGGCATGGAAATGGAACTCCGTCGGGGACATGCTAACGATTGCCTGGCAACAATACGCCGGACTATTGGGCAAGAAGCATTTGAATACAAGAAAGTCTTGCGCCCAGCTCATGACAAAATCCACCAAACACGGGCTCGGTCCTCAATTCAAAATATTCATCGGGGGTTGGTTCTGCAAGCCCGCATTTACAAACGCACACGGGAGGGGATGATCAAGATCGGCTTCGACATGAATCTGATTGATTCGCTTTACAGGCCTCTGACTGCAGATGACATCAAAGTTAGTTCCGCGATTAACGATCCGAATAGTGCTGGGTCCACTCGTACTCAACTTTCATGGATTTGGACCCTCCACCAAGGGGTTCAGGCAAATGATAACCATCTTACGGAATGTGGGTTTCTCATTCAATTTTCGGTGCCCCCCGACTCTGATTCATGAATTTCAAGTTTATCGGGTCCACTGGCTGCGTGCTCGGGCCCAACTACACCGATGGCGAGAGGAAGTCGTTCTCACTCGGAATGAAATGCACTGGGTTGCCAATTATTACACTTATCGGCAGCATCAGTGGTCAATTTGGCAAGCAACAAACCCCGACTTGACTCCTGGCCATCATGCATATGCAGAACGTCAAAAAGCTATGTGGGCCGAGATGCGACTAGGAACATGTCGGTTGTTCACTGACACATGGGCCGACTTCAATAGAGACACAACTGTTTTTACTTAGGCTTTGTACCTGACAACTGTCGGTGCATCAGCTCAGATGAACTTCGAAACAAAGTGACAGTCATGAGATGTGAACTTGGATGTCAGTTGAGTGTGCAATGATTGGTCTTATGGATATTGGTCGGTACCGACGCGAACGCTAGCATTGGGAAAATGCCGATTGTACTTCCTGACAATGTTTCGGCGTAATCGGTAGGGATGAACTTTGTCAGACCAGGATCGGGTTGATTATTACGTTAACTATTGAAACTCCGATTTACAAATCAAGCAGATACACCAACGAATTTCTTCGCACAGACCACCATGTCAAACGAGCCTGTGTTTCTTTCGACCTTTGAATATGAACCCGTCGAAATCGACCGCCCGTGGCAGATCAAAGAAATGGCATGCCTCAACTACATGACATCGCGCCTTCGCGCTGCCCTCCTCGCGTGGGTTGAAGACTCCGTTGACGATTTCGAAGTCTATCAATGGTGGTTGGATGGCCTGAGGACAGAAATGGTAATTTAATTTGGTCGAAAATTATTATCATTTAATTACTGAGCTAACTAAATAGGACGTTACAATGGCGATTGTCGGGTACGCTGCTGCATCGGGCCGATTCATTGAAGTCCACCCTTTCCTTCGGGGCCTTGCTCAGGGCCTGGATAGAGATGAAGGCCCCAAGATTTGGATTTCCAGAACATTGCACGATGAGCTCTATCGAGTACGTGATGTCCGGGACCCTACAGAGATCGTGGATGAGTATTATGAGCCCTGGTGGACTTGGCACAAAAAGTACAAGACCGAACCGCCGATAATGGTCAATCGGTGGGATGCACTCAATTTCCACATCAAGAAAGTGAGTGATGCTCAGGATATGCTAGTTCTGAGTTGACCTGGCCCGATGCGCAGTATGGTTTGATTCGACCGCCAATACCGGCCCGTCCCGAGCACCTTCCCGACAAGACTCCCGAGGAAACACTCACCTCAACGGACTGTATGGAGTGCGACTCCAAGGTCTGCAAGGAGAGACTCCGGACGGTGATCCAGGAGAACAGGAAGTCTTTGGCTATGGCCAGGACTCTGCAGCAGACTCTTGAAGAGAAGCGTGTTGCCGCTACCCGACACAGTCACAGCCTCAGACTACTGAGGAAATACCAGCTGGAGAAAGGGAGGAGTTCGCTGGATGAGGTTGATTGTGACAACATGCTGCTTGAAGCCGGGGATGACGCGTTCTTCGAGGTACCATCCGACTCGGAGCTTCAGACAAAGCAGAAGGCGCCGTCGGCAAAGCTTAGAAGCGCGGGCATAAGTATCACAACCGGCCCTAGCACCAACCGCTCTCGGGACCTCACTCCCGAATCCCTCTCACCCTTCGACGACGATTCATCCTTGGAGTACAAGCCCAGCCAGTAATTTTCATGTAGTCCGTAGGAATCACAGCTTTTTGAAGAGAAATCACATTTTTTTTGGACTTTGATTGAATTTTTGGAAGTGCAAGTAAAACTATTCTAAGTACGGTTGGCTTGGTCGGTGTTGTCTTGGTCGGTGTTGTCTTGACCGGGGTTGTCTTGGTCGGTATCGGTCAGAAGTTTGAGGTAATCGGCCCGCTGGTGCCACGTCCCAATCGGGAGACGAAGTCGGTTCAAGACATTGTTGCGCATGTAGAACGCGATGCTGGCCCGGTTGCCTAGACAGGTTGCCCCATGTCTGAAAACTTTGCCTGATACAGCGATTATTGTGCCTGGGTTATATTTGAAAGTATACCCAAAGGCTGGCAGAGCAAATCGGCCATGATCATATTTACCCAAAGCCAACATCAAGTCCAGCCATTCGGCTCGGCCTCCAGTATCCAGATGCAAGGGTGTGGCCCGATTACTGATGACCGCAAGCGCCGAAAATGTTGGGTACCATATTTTTAAAATCTCCAACATCCTGATCGGGTTGTCAGAGATTGTCGGCGCCGACGCAAGTTGTCTCAATGCCCTTTGACCTGCCTCGAACAATTCGGGTTGGATGATGCTTAATATCCCGCCGATCAACGCAAACGGCAGAGTACATTTTTCTAGCCATTCCGAAATGCAGTTGTCCTTGAGCAGATCGGAAGATACCTTGAGGTGGTGTTCCTCAGTCTATCGTTGAAGAACAGGTCACAATTTGCTAAACATTGAAATCTTTGAATTTACCTCGTGTCCTTGTTCGAACCAGGCTGGGGAAATATTGAATGTCCCAGGTTTTAGCCCACCACCGATTGGGTGAAAGTAATCGGGTCCCGACCTCCAATTTGCCGATTTGCCTGCGTCCACTTTGATCATCCGTTCCAAGTGTTTGAGGTCCGAGAACATGGATTCCTATTCCTGAATTAATTGCAAGCCTCTGAAATATGGCGCTGACTTTACCTGGCGTTCTGGAGACAAAATGTTTGGTAAATACCAGACCAAAAGCTTTCCATGCCGATCGGCGATGGTGCTCGGAGTAATTTCCAGGTGGTCGGTGCGTATCGGCTTGAAGGACTTGAACATGGTGGCTTCCTGATCACCGCTAATTCCATTATTCTTAGGGCCAATGAGATCGGCGTATCGTTGGGCATCCCAGTCTGTTGAAACTAGAGATTCAACCCAAATGTTAGTAGGGCTGCAAGTGTACACATATATGGTAATATACCTGAGTGGTGGAATGCACGTGCTATCACGTCCAAAGCAAGGTCGACCTCCATGGAGAAACTTAGAGACCAATGTTTTGGATGGCCAACAGTGCAAGGTAGTGGGTGTGCTGTTGAGCAGTGGTGGCGCAGAACTTCTGGAAACTTGGCTTTCATGTATTTTGCAACAATAGCGGTCTCGTCATCAATGGCTAGTTGGGGTAAGGTGGTGGACATGATGATGAGTAGAAAGACAATTTTTTTTTTGTTGGTTCATTGAGAGCTTCTATAAATAAACAAAACATATTGCCAAGACTTAGCAAAGTCGGTGTTGAAGTCGGTGTGTCGCTTTCGGTGGATGGCTAGATTCGAGATGCGCCGACTTGCTTTGGTTTTCAGTCGAGGTTCGGTGGTGGATGTCCAGAGTCCCGAACCACTTCTCTTTTATCTGACTTTTTGACCATTCGGTAGAGGATGATTTTTATTGATTCCTGTACTGACGGCGGTGCCCAACCAACCAATTTTTATTGATTCCCGTACCGACGGCGGTGCCTAACCAACCGATTTTTATTGATTCCTGTACCGACGGCGGTGCCCAACCAACCGATTATTTTTGATTCCTGTACCGACGGCGGTGCCCAACCAACCGATTATTTTTTCATTTCTGAACCGACGGCGGTGCCCAACCAACCGATTATTTTTTCATTTCTGAACCGACGGCGGTGCCCAACCAACCGATTTTCATTGATTCCTGTACCGACGGCAGTGCCCAACCAACCGATTATTTTTTCATTTCTGAACCGACGGCGGTGCCCAACCAACCGACTTTTATTGATTCCCGTACCGACGGCGGTGCCCAACCAACCGATTATTTTTTCATTTCTGAACCGACGGCGGTGCCCAACCAACCGATTTTTATTGATTCCTGTACCGACGACGGTGCCCAACCAACCGATTATTTTTTCATTCCTGTACCGACGGCGGTGCCCAACCAACCGATTTCTTTTTCATTTCTGAACCGACGGCGGTGCCCAACCAACCGATTTTTATTGATTCCTGTACCGACGGCGGTGCCCAACCAACCGGTTATTTTTTCATTCCTGTACCGACGGCGGTGCCCAACCAACCGATTTCTTTTTCATTTCTGAACCGACGGCGGTGCCCAACCAACCGATTTTTATTGATTCCTGTACTGACGTGCACTATCCACTGGCTCACCGACCGATATTCTTAAAAATATAGCAGGCATCCGCTCATCCGTCAATGACCCACCATATGAAGGACATCAGCTGAGTCCGCTGGCCCCGTGTATAACGGTACGTTATGTCACTTCGTTCTACGGTATTAGACCGACTAAGTGGGCTAACATATGTGTTTTTGAATCTTTCCAACCTTGCTGATATCTGCTTTCAAGAATAATGTCCAACAATGCGCTGATTCCCATTCTTCTTGCATAAGTCTCACTTTGTGCTTTAAAGCATTTGCCAGGTATAGTTGACAATGGTTGATATGTCTTCCTATAATCCCTACCTTCAGCGGTAGGGTGGTCATGTGCCCGTACCATACATGGTATTTATGACCTGTATTACGAACCCCAGCCGTTTTGAACCCCCGGGACCTCTCTCTCTCTCTCTCTCTCAATCATCGCCCTACTGGTAATTGTGTTGAAAACCTACGAATCTAGCGCCCTATTGATGATCAAAAATATCTGTTGCCCTCCGCCGCAAACAAGTACTCAAATAGATCAACCACTTTGAGTGAGTGAATTTTCTGTGGCATGTTCGATGGCAGAACTTACTTTCGAGACTACAAGTATATGAGCAAGAGGTGATATTCTCGAATTAGTATCGCCCTTCAATGAAGTAGATGGGAAGTCTTATGTCATTTTTGAGCGTTCATGGACCTGAGCAAGAGGTGATATTCTCGAACTAGTATCGCCCTTCAATGAAGTAGATGGGAAGTCTTATGTCATTTTTGAGCGTTCATGGACCTTTGAATGATAGCAACAATAAGAGTTGCTAGCACATCAGAGCGTGTTCTGCCGACAATCCCGATAGCTCACACTGCCGACATTCAATTGTCTAGTAAGATTTCTTGGTTGGGCGATATTATGGAAGTTGATAGCGCCGTGCACATGCCTGAGGAGATAAATGATTCAAGAATAGTGCGCATTACGCCACTAGGCGGTGTACTTGTGGCACTGGTTTTGAATTTTGTTGTAACCTCCTCCCACGGACGACACCTATTTATCTCTCGGGTTGGGTCCTCGGCCATCGATGGAAAGTATAAAGACTCAGGATCAAATGACACAAAACAGCAAGTCCAGAAGACGACAAGTCAAGACCCTTCATATATTGAATTATGTTTAACCATCTGATCTGCTTCATCGCGCTGGCGGTCATACTTTTGCCCCTTGCGAAGGGTAAGTCTAATTCTCGTGTGCGCAAAAAAGCCTGACCGCTTCTTGCAGGTTCACATTTGTATATGACTGGTAATACACCATCTACATATTTTTCTGGCATGTATACTTACTCATTCGTTGTGCTAGGCGAAATCACCAAGAGGGATACAGGTAAGAAAAAAAAATGAAAAAATTGTTTTAAATGCAGGAAGACTGATAAGTATATCAAGACGTACCGTTTCCGCGCCGGGGGGTCAAATACATCGGTCAGTGGGGCTCATGTGTACGCTGTAGCTGCCAACTAAAAATTGAGTTGTGAAGATATGTCGCTTGCTGCACGAGCAGAAGATAAAGGTTGGTAACAGACTCAAACTACGTCGATTAGAGTTGGTTCAGAGACTCATGAATCTACTTAAAGACATACCGTTCCCACGGCAAGTGGTGGATACCGCTTAGTGCGGATGCAATGTAACATCCCATGTCAATGACACATATTTGACAAGCCTTGAAGTTCCTGTGACGAGGAGGGGGAGACACTGGTTGGGGGAAATTACTGGACCTGCAAGCGTATTTGTGAATATGGTTCGTTTCTCGCCAGAGTTGGGTTAAATTCGTATTTCATAGTCTAGATAGGCACACCAGTTCCAATAAACAGTGTATTGGCACGGAAGATTTCATCACGCACGCCCCGAAGTTCATTTGTCCAGATCCACTCCGCAATGCAGCCAAAGCCATTATCGTAAGCGTGGAGCCAGAAGAGAAATACATTTTGTTGATGTAGATCTGGAAGGAAGGCGACCGCATCAGCAAAACTCCATCGGTCTGGCACGTCTGGCACCAGACGAGCCAGACGCAACCAGTCTTCCATATTGTGTCTGGCGACATATTGACGCTCGCGATGCCATAAAAATTTCCCGGCCCACTTATTGGTTCTGACATTAGAACAAATTCTGGCAACATCAGTCGATTCTGGCTCAGATTTGCCATAACTTCGTCAGTATATCATTCTATCCAGATTCTATCAGTACTTCGCCAGGAATTCAGTCTTTGGGTCATCTTTTTTTTCAGGTGGACGATGGGGGTGGCTGAAAATAATTGCATTGGGCTAGGACTAGGTGGAGATATAAGCTACGTGGCGATGGGTATAATTGGTGTGCTAGTGTGAGGCCTAACGCCTCGAGGTTTTATTCAGACGATGCTGGTATACCGAGCTCAACGACGTACCTGTTGCCAATGATCCCACATTTACATATCTTGCTCGCCCTCAGACGACAGCTGGACGAGGTCTTCGGGATCTTCTATCTCGCTATCATCAGCCGTCGCATCGACATCAACTGACCCTATAGCCAGCAACGACACATCGTGGATCTCGTTCCACACCTGTTCTGACAGCTTGGCGATAACGCGATGGTGTGCGGCAGTCCGAACGGCCCAGGGTCTGCGGACAAAACTTGTTTTCGTGTCCTTTGTAGGTGCACTCCCAGTTCGCCATAACTTGAGAGCACGCTCGTGCTTGAGCGTAATCAGAAACAGTAAAATAAAGGTTGTTATTCATACGCACTGCTGCTGCACAGAGCGACAATGCGCCTGTGGGATAACCGTAAAATCGGTCGGTTTTCGTAATGATTTGTTGATGGACAGCGTACACCTCCATCATTGACGAAGAGCGGTAAGCTCCAGACTACAAAGGAATGCGACAGTTAGATACCGTGATCCCGAGGTTAAGGTTTTTTACCTTGGTTTGTGGATCACGATAAATGTATGCCAGATCCTTCAATTCATTCTCGACGTACTCTTTCCGCTGGCTCTTTGAGTTCTTGAATGGTTCTGCAGCAAAGATTTTTGTGAGCCGCTGGAGGGCGTGCTTCCCAATAGCGCTTCTCCAGTTTCGGATAGCAGAACTGGCCTAGTAAGTGAAGAGGACATGAGTAATAACCAGTGAAAAAAATACAACGTTTCACGAACCACAGCCTGGACAGCATCGTCTGCTTGTATTTCCGGGAATTCTTCGCTCCACAGGTATTCGACAACATCCTGGAGATCGGGATGAGAGTTAACAGTGAATGGATCCTCGATTGTCCCAGCCCAATCGATAATGGGAGGGAGGACTGCATCGCGCCACGTCAGGAGATCACGCGTAGGGTTTTCGAATGGAAGATGGCCGTTTTTATAACGTGGCCGAGCTGGACGACGAGTGGATGCGTCATGCTTTACCGCAGCAATGTCCGCCGTCTTCAGCTTGATGCCCATCTAAGTCATGATGGTGATGATGATCTAAGCATGGCAATTTGACGACTTACACCTTTAGTTCCACCTTTGTGAGTTTTTTTCGCCACTCCTATGGCTTCCTTACTCTTCCTCACAGCTTCAAGGGACTCCTCAGCTTCATCGGCGGCTATCTCCCCACCATCGGTTGGTTCAACATCCTCAAGATCGTCACAATCGCTGACAGGGTTTGGATCTGGACCTCGGTGACCTGTGCGTGATTTCGTGGGGGGTAGAGCAGTGAGGGAAGAGCCGGTAGGTGGTGGTTGAGACACGACTTGCGTCCTTTGTTTCCAGTTCTTCTGTAACCCGCCTATTTCCGCAGCTTTCCCACTCGATCTGTCAAAGAAGTCAATCAGTCCACAAGGCAACTCACTCTCACGCGTGTTCAACTTGTGCCACGTACTTCGTCTTTGTCCCTTTCTCCTGCTCCAGCAACCGTTGGTCGGGGCGGGCGTGGATAGTTGGAGCGATTTGGCGATGGGCCTGAACCTCAGCCTGGAGTTTCCCAATTTCCTAGATATCATCTCACAAGGTCAGCTCTTTCCCCTGTTATAAACGAGGCTTACCTTTTTTTTCTTCTTATCCAGCCGTTTGGTTCTGTTCCTTTGCAGGAGCACCATCGAGTCCTCTGACTCGGGTCCATCACTGTCCTCATCTTCACCGTTTTTAGGACCCGGAGAAGGCATGTAGGTATCTTCTTCATCTTCAGAAAACCCAAGACGAACGAATCCTCCTCCTGATCGTCTACGGGCTCAATCTCCAATGCTTTTTTCTTCCGGAGCTGCTCCTGGTAAGTTGCCATCGTTTTGAGATCTGGGCGCTCAGAACGTGACTGACGCTCCTTGTGTAATCGTTGAACAGAATCCTCGACGGTGGCGATGCGTTGAGCACTTAGCTTGCGTTTCTCCTCGGCATCGAGGATTTTTTTCTTTTTCTCTGCCTCTGCCGCAGCTTTCCGGGCTTGGTCTGCCTCCTTTCTCTGCTTTGCCGCCTGCTGGATCTCGGCTTTTGTCCGTTTGGGTGGTTTTGGGTTTTCAACAGGATGGTCGCGTGAGTATGTTGTCTTGCGCTTTGCTCGATCATGGCGTAATTCTGCATCTAGTTGTCCTTCAGGCATCTGCGTGGCGAGTATTGAGTACAAGCAGGAACTCAGAGAAGGGAAGAAATTAACAAACATTCATGAAGTTGGGAATCAAACTTGAGATGGGTCTGCAGTCGAAATTTTATTGTTGATCATGCGCCATGACGCATGTGGTTTGGTCGCCATCACTCCTGTCTCACAAGTCCCAGTTTTTTCTCTAACACCACAATGCCACGGGTCTCTCGACACTCAAGCGTTCATAATTTGCGCTGCCCTTTTCGAGGATGCCCAAGCAAAGTCAAGCTGGGCGCACAAATCATGTCCATTCTGTTCACCCAAGGGTCAATAGACATCGGCAGGCTATTCAGCCAGACACCAAAATTCCAGCATCACCAACGTCAAGTCGCTCATCGCCCCAGCTACCCGACATCAACCCTTTCCCAGATGACTCTGAGTCTCCAGAACCAGCCGAGCATCAATTTCCTGCCCCAGAACCACCTCCTGTCGTTCCACAATGCAAAATGTATCATCCTTTTCTCAATGGTAAGTTTTTTTCAAGTTTTCTTTTTGCGTTCTTATCACGAAGTTCTGTTTATTGCTAGGTCGGCCATGTGACGAAAACGGCAATTTTCTTCCTGCAGGAACTCCACCACCTCCTCGCCCTACCGCTGCTCCTGGGAACTGGAACCCATTCGAAGATGAGGTTCAATTCAAAGTCGCAGATTTCCTTTACCGCCAGGAAGAGATGTCACAGGGGAATATCAACCATCTCCTCGAGCTTTGGGCATTATCGCTCATGAAACATGGTAGCGTTGGACCCTTTGACAGCTACAAGGATATCTATGATAGAATTGATGCTATCGAAGAAGGTAATTCTTGTTTGCGATTACAGGATCCAGCGACTAAATTGAATTGAGTAGGGGACGCTCCCTGGAAGTGTTTCAAGACGTCGCTTGATGAAGATATTGACGACACTGCGCCGAATTGGAAGAAACAGGAATATGAGATTTGGTACCGTGATCCCGAGGTGGTGGCTCGGAATATGCTTGCGAACCCGGACTTCGATAACGAGTTTGACACAGCGCCATATGTTGAGCTGGACAAGAATGGTACATGTAGACGCTCGGATTTCATGTCTGGTGATTTTGCATGGTGCCAATGCGTACGTTTTTTATATTATAATTCTAGCTCATGTTATTGAAAGGAATGTTTGCATTAGGATATTATTTATGAAGAAAACCCAGCTGATAATGAAGGTAGCATGTTCGTTCCCATCATCCTTGGCAGTGACAAAACCACCGTCACGGTTGGCACTGGTGATATTGAATACCATCCATTGTACTTCTCAACTGGGTTTGTGCGGAACCCAGTAAGGCGTGCTCATCGGAACGCCCTCATCCCAATTGGCTTTCTTGCAATTCCAAAAAGTATGTCTTGCCATCTATGTTACGCAGTGATTTTAATGCAAGATCTTGCACATTAGGTGATCGTAAATATGATAACGACCCTGCCTTTCGAAAGTTCAAGCAGCAATTGTACCATTCTTCGATATCGGCCATTCTTTCTACACTAAAACCTGCTATGTCGAAACCAGCAGTGTACCGCTGTCCTGACGGCCACTTTCGTTGTGTCATTTTCGGGATAGGGCCTTTCATTGCCAACTATCCGGAACAGGTCATGCTTGCTGGTATCAAACAGGGTTGGTGCCCTCGGTGTGTCTCTTTATTTTTTTGCAGCTCATTCCATTTATTGACACCGTCATAGCTGCACTGCATTACCAGCCAATATCGATGGCGCGGCATCAGCGCGAACAAACGAGCTAACCGATGCTCTGCTCGAAGAATTTGACTCCGCAACATTGTGGTGAGGTGAGGTGAGGTGAGGGTTAACCGGTACGGTCCAGAACTGAACACCGGTGCCCGAGAGTATCCCGGCGTTGCGGTATACGCCATCGTCTCGGACCCATAGTCCTTTCCTTGACGAGCTATCCATGTCTCAGGACGTCTATCTCGGATTGGATTTCTGGGTAGTTAATGAACATATTCACGGTCTGCAGCTATTTGGTAGTTAGGTGTGTACAGAAGGTATTGTAGAGGGAACAGCTATTGGACTTTTCTCATATATCTCTAAGACATCATGAGCATGTTTGGCCACGCGCGCAATTTTGCTATATCCTCTGTGAATGTCTCCCGGAGTTGCACGGGGTCTTCATTCCCTTCACACACTAGCATAGCGTGCTTGGGGGACCCAATGTCAGTGGTCACGAGGTATCACTGGGCGCTGCCATCTAAGTCGTTCAATAGCAAGGCAGTGTGCAGATAGTACTATATGTGTTATGGCCTCCCTGTGGTTGTGGTTTACCACATTGAGGTAGTGCCGGGACCATATAGTTTTCTGTACTAGCTTGTCCTCTTTGTTGGGCTCCTTCCTTCCATACAGAAGATACAATTTTGGAGAGTTGTCTATGGTGTTCTGTAACATTTGTAGCATCCCTTTTCTGATAGATTTTATTGTTTTGTTGACAGTGTCTGGTGTGATAGCCATTATGTTGAGTCCCTCTATTGGGAAGGGCAGCTTGTTCAGTACATATTGTATGTCCATTATCCAGCTGGCTTTCCCTTGTTGTGCAAGTGTGATAGAGTCTCGTAAGGCATGACAGACATACATGTCCAGGGGGAGCAGTAACAAATGTATAAGATAATTCAAAGTCACCATGATTCTCCTGTATCTTAGCGGTAGTATAGCTGTTTCCGTGAATAGAAACACAGGATGAGTATGGTCTCGATGCGGAGATCATACCCTTTACGCGCGACTTCCCTCGAGCGGATATCCATGAGCTTATCTCTTCAGATCTCCTCCATCAAGCTATCAAGGGAACGTTCAAGGACCATCTGGTTGAGTGGGTTGGGGAATATCTGGAGATGACGTATGAGAAGGCGGAGGCAGGACGAATTATGGATGAAGTTGACCAAAGGTATGTTTATGTTTTTTTCAATTGTCTCACATGTCTAATTTTATTTTAGGCTTGCAGCTACACCAGCCTTTCCGGAGCTGCGGCGATTCAAACAAGGTCGTAGGTTCAAGCAATGGACGGGGGATGATTCAAAGGCTTTCATGAAAGTATGTATACTAATATCCGTGATTGATACTCTCATTAATTTTGTGTTTACAAGGTGTACTTACCCGCTATTCATGGTCTGGTCCCACCAGATGCTGTCAAATGCATTTCTGCATTTCTCGACTTCTGTTACCTTGCACGACGTTCTGACTTCGACCGTAACACACTTGATGCCCTCGATAATGCGCTACATCGGTTCCACACCTACCGCGAATTTTTTCGATCCTCAGGTGTGCGTGAACATGGCTTCTCACTGCCACGTCAACATTCCCTTGTCCACTATCGCGTCAATATTCAAGATTTCGGCGCTCCCAATGGGCTTTGCTCATCCATCACGGAATCTCGCCACATCACCGCTGTCAAAAAACCGTGGAGACGCTCAAACCGCTACGAAGCATTGGGTCAAATGCTAATCACAAATCAACGACTGGACAAGCTGGCCGCCGCACGAGCCAATTTCATTGCGCGCGAGATGCTTCCACCTGATCGAGGGCCCCCCGCTGGAGCTATTGCTGACAAAGATGATGATGGAGGTCCAATAGACGATGAGAAGGTTATGGCTGATGTCCAGCTAGCACGGACAAGAGGTATGTTGACCACAATCCCAATTCCTCATTTTATATGCTAATATGTTTATCAAGAACACAAATACCCATCGAATGTCCATGAACTAGCACAGTACATCAAGACGCCTACCTTTCCAGACCTCCTCCATGCCTTCCTCTCTGACCAACTCAGCAGGAGTGATTCCGGGGGTCACATTGACTCGGATGAAGACGAAGACCTGCTAGGAGGGATATCTCCTATCTCAGTCTATCATTCCGCCGTCGCCTCTTTCTATGCTCCCAGTGATCCCTCTGGTATCCGTGGCATGCGCCGTGAGCGGATTCGGTCCACCCCTTCCTGGCGGAGTACAGGTCCTCGTCACGACTGCGCGTTTGTTGTTGAAAAGCAAAATGCGCGTGGGTTTCGAGGTATGAGTGTTGTACGTATCAAGCTATTTTTTTCTTTCCGGTATGAAGGCAAGGAATACCCCTGTGCTCTCGTGGAATGGTTCAAGAAGGACGGCCGGTCACCCAATGAGCAAACAGGCATGTGGGTGGTAAAACCGGAAGAGGATTGCCACGGAGAGAGGTTAACGACGGTTGTACATTTAGATTCAATTCTTCGAGGTGCTCACTTGATTCCCGTCTACGGTAGCAGCTTCATTCCCCCCCATTTCCGTCATACATGGTCTCTTGATGCGTTTAAAGCTTTCTTCGTAAACAAATATGCAGATCATCATGCAAATGAAATTGCTTTTTAAATATATCCTCTCGTTTAGTGCTTCTGGTTTGGCCATGAAAATGGATGGTCTGACGAGTATATAAATTATGAATGTTATGATACAGTTGTGGGTACATAAAAATTCTGACAAAAAATGGAGGGATGAGGATTTCTGGCAGCTGACCTGCCAGACATGCCAGACGTGCCAGACGTGCCAGACGGTGCCAGACAGGTGGACTTTTGCTGATGCGGCGACCGTCCCGTGTACTAGGGCTGGGCATTGACCAACCGAGTTTGAAGTATGCGCAATTGATCAGAACGATAAGCTTGTTGATGATAAATCTTGGATAAATCTACAGACTGGATAGGCGTCTGTGTATTCATCATTTCGTCGAGAGGACAACGCAATAACGCTAACAATGCACAACTCTGCCAGCCTTGCCTCAAGCATAATCCACAGAAATATGGGAGAGGGAAGGGTAAGAGGTTCCAAAGAGGAACATTGACCTTGAAACCATCATTATGGTGTATATCGCTGCAGCTTCTACGCAACGAGGTGTTTGGGGCGTTTCGTCTCATCCCTTCTATCTTTGAGATGTTGGGTTTCACTAATGAGTAGTTTACATTTGATCGCATCAAGCACACCCATCATGATGAGCACAAATTGGCGTCACCGCCGACGACTGGGAGGAACAAATAGGTCTGCAGACGCTGGAACAGTCCAATTGGACCTACCCTGGGAGCTCGGGCTGGTGAGGCTTCGTAGCGCGTCGAGCCGCGTGGCGGGAGCCAAGGTTGAATGATTCGTCGCTGGACCGCGGCCACATACAGACAATGCTGTGCTGGTCGGTATCTAATCTAATCCGGGGTTGATTTGTTGGTCCACAACCGGGTTTATCGATGTCGTTCGGAGGTTGAGTAACGGGGTCTGCCATGGGTTCTTGTACGTTTAAGAAGTCTTGCCTGCCGTCGTTAGCATTGTGTCCAGATATATATATCGTGACGCGTGGGGTACACCACATATATTGTAGTCTTGCTAGGAGAGTCTAGTGCCCAGGTGCTATTTGATTCTCGATTCATCATCTTGATAAAGGAGGCTAGAGTGTCCTCTGATACAACCTGCCTGACCTCTTCATTCTCGTATGTCAGATACATTCACTGAGTCTCCGCAGAAGTATTACCCGGTAAAAGTCCGCTTGTTCAGAAAACGAGCATTGTATCTTCTGTTCTAAATATACCTCGGACGCCCAGCCTCCGACTAAGGGGTAAATTAAGCATTTCCCCAACGTATACAATCATGCCAGCGCATACTCCAAAACGATTGACATCCGCAACCGTGCTGCGACCGTGCTGCAACATGGTTACATATGCTCACATGTCGTTGTTCAACTGACGTCGCGAAACTATCATAGATCTTGAACGCAGATTTTATATTTCTCCATGTCACGCGAATCACTTCAATTGGCCTTGTTCGATTCCAAGGTCGTAGAAATGAGACTCCATTGCGCGAGGCCGTCCGTTGAGATTACTGATGCTCGATGATGCCGTGCATGGTCTTTGACTTCTCAAGCTTCCGCAACATATGCCGCTACTCCTGCAAATTCTTCCTTGGAAAACCTCGGCAATATACTCGCTGTCAACGCTATCGATTGGTTTTTACTACATAAATTGCAGTCCTTCAGCATGGTCCCGAGTCTATCCGTATAGTCACCCCTCGAGCGTAAGTCCCCAGCAATTGAACATTGGATGGTGAAACTGATCAGGTTACACGCATCAGACCATGTCTTTCAGAACACTGGCAACATGCGCCCTTCTCGCACTCAATGCTCTCAGCGGACTCGCGAGTCCCTTCGCGAGTGAAGTTATACCAACGGTCAGCTCGGTTTATCTTACATTCTACATAGAACGTACCTCCTGAAACGAATACGATAGAGCATCACAAGAAATTCTGAGGAGCTCTTGAAGACGCCCGCAGGCCTCTTCCCCAAATCCAAAATCCACGCTGTCCCAGAAGGCGCGACCGTACAACACACCGCTGACACCGTGAATCTTGTGTCCTCTGATGGAATTACCCTCCACACAGCTGCTGTATCAAAAGCCGCACAGCGCAGCGTCGCTCCAAGAGCATTTGCTTCAGGATATGTCGCCTACTCGTACTGGCACAACAACAACACCAGCCCCATTTCCACATACACGACGTCGTGGGTCGTACCCGCGGCACCTGCCACAAAGAACGGACAGCTCCTATACATCTTTAATGCCTTGGAACCTGGCTCATTTGATGGGATCTTCCAAGCTGTCCTTCAATTTGGGTCCTCTCCGGCGGGCGGAGGAAACTACTGGGCTGCAGCCTCTTGGTACCTCATCGGCTCAGACATCTTCTACACGGTACCTGCGCAGGTCAAAGTTGGTCAGACACTCACAGGCGCTCTCACCCTCACTAGTATGACGACTTCTGGCACCACCACGACGTACAAGTACAATTCAGTCTTCACTGGAATTCCCAGCACCTCATTGACCATCTCCACCACGGAGGTGTTCAACTACGCCTATGAGGCATTGGAAATTTATTCTGCGTCTACAAAGGCGTATCTGCCAACGGGAAAGACCTCGCTGTCCAATATCAATATCATGACCAAGGATGGCCTCCATCCTTCGCTGAACTGGACAGCGATCAGTGATTCTACGGATGGGTTCAAGATGACAGTTGTTAGTAACAGCTCTTCGAATGGTCAGCTCGATATTGTGTATCCGTAGTGATGTGAACCAGGCGGTCAAAACATTGGCTTCTTTCCTAGTTGATTCTGCAAGAAGGTAAGGACGTAGGAGAGTATTAGTCCTCGTCCATTAAATGCAGACGTGTATATGTAATGGGATGTTTCTGTAGCGTCCATATTGACATTAAAGTTCTGACTATTCTGACGCGAGGGGCGGGGGCTCGACTAGGACTGGTTCATGTACGAAGTAGCTATTATTAATGTTTGAATCTTCGACCAAGAAATCATTCAGAAATACTTGAAGGCTCAAGGTATATGGCGCCTTGTAGCTTTTAGGTAAATAAAGAACCATGCGCAGTGGTCTGTCAGGGTTATATGGTTCATGATACATAAAGCAGGACGTACAGAGGAGTAGGCCTTGATAGCATCCAAAATCTTTTTTGTTTCATTCCCGAACGTCTGTGCGCGTTCAATCTCTGGCGCAACTGAGCGCAGATGTGTCTCAAATGCTGTAGAGAAGTCCGAATGGGAGAGAAGGAGGGGTAGATACGTCCCGCAACAAGCAAGTTGCATGACTTTGTCGATGAGATCCGCCCCCTTGGGCTGATTCGTTCGACTAAGGATGACAATATTACGATTGTGTCATACACAGACCGCAACACTTACCTTTTTAAATAATGGATGAGACTTTCAGCAAGGCTACGATAAGCATCTCCGTTGATGTGATAGCGCCCGGAGCGGCGCGCGTCGGTCAGAAAAGTCTTGACCATGGAGTGATACTCTAGAAATCCACCAGGAAGAGCATAGGCGGAATTGAAGCCCGTCATCCCAACGCCTTCAACGATAAAGCCTGCGTACTGGGACTTGATTGGATCTTCGGACCCATGCAGGATGACCTCAATGATTCCATGAGAAAAGTCAAGGAAAGCGTCACAAGCGACAGCCGCAAGAAAGAGCCTGTTGAAGGTCTGATTCGAATAAGGTTTCAGGAAATCGAGCATCATCGTATCCCAGGTTCGTAGATGATGCTCGTGGAGGCTGTTTCGCGATTCATCTCCAGGAAAGTTTGACTTCAAAATAAAAGTCTAGATTGACATATTTGAGATGAATTCATTGGAGACGGGTGTTGAGCTCTAATCACCTGCTTCTCGAACCATTGAAAAAGATCAGGGATGGGTGTTGTTCCGGGCCCCGCCATTCGATGGTAGCTAAAAAGATGATATAGGTCGTGCTGGAAGAGACATTCAAAAAGCGTTCTGGTGGGAGAAGCCAGACAGCAGTGCTCGATGAAAACATCGCAACTGAGCTTTTCGCATGAATCAAGCTGTGGAGTGCGTACAGTGCGAGCTGGTATGTGCCGCAAGAATACCATGGCTAGCATGGCATGCGCTGCACCAGCATCTATAAAATATTTCCCGGACCTCGACCTATCCATCAGAAAATCTCCGAGAGAAGCATGAAAGAGGCGCAGTTGTGCACGCCATGGATTAGCGGCATCTTCAAAAGACGGCACGTAAAGAATGGAATGTAAATCAAACAGAATTCTGTATAATTCCCCCAAGCCGTGCGAAAAAAGCGTTTCGACCAACTTCATTGTCTTGGGTTCTGAGCTGGATTGTTCCAATATCAGGAGACTGAGAACTTGCAAGACTTCGTCAGTCTCTTCTACCTGGTCAAGGATCAAAGTGTAAAGATTATCAAGCTCGGCGAAGGGTGTATCGCGCCCGCAACTTGTGTGCCCTAGGATGATGTCAAGACGCTTTGTCGGCCAGTGGCGTGAGGATGCAACATACTTGACGACAGTCGCGGCGTAGACAAACTGTCCTGAAGATTTTTGGACCAAGCACTGAACAGCTGCTCGAGAGGGCCATTCAGGAGGAATCTGAGACTGATATGTGTGGGTAGCCTTGATATTGTCGAATGCTGAAGTGAGATAGACCATGATATCAGCGTTAGATTCATAAGTGTTGTTCAATGCAAGAGTGGTCGTGACTTCATTTAGACTCTGCATGTTGAAAGAAGTACGGATATGTTGTTCGGATCGACTGACAATGAGGAAGACGAGGGTTATTGGAAGCCGTTCGAGGGAACCACGAATGACTGTGAGGATGTACTGCTGAGCACACTGATCTCGACATTCATCCAGCCCGTCAATTATAATCAGTCGCGCTTTCGGAGATTCAGAACGAGATTTCCCAGCAGGGAAAACTTTTGCAAGCGGCCGCACGATCAGGATGTCCATTTGGGCCTCCAACGATCGACAAAATACCATCGGGTCAAGCTGCAACGTATTTTCCACGTGGCAACGCATTTCAGGTATCACCGTTAACAGCTGATACGCCAGAGTTGAAATGATTCGACTGGAATCGTTCCGTCCTGGAGCATTACGGCCAAAGAAAAAACTTCCTGCAAGGAGACCCAAAGCATGGTAATGCTCCGCAATGGTCTGCGCGATTGCCGATTTCCCCGACCCTGCTGGCCCATAAAGCCACATGATAAAATATGTTTGACAGACTGTTTCCACCCAGCTCATGATTGCTTTGAGTATGGCTAAACGTGTGTGTGGATGGCATTTCGGTGGATCGTATCTGTCGCCTGAGTTGTGGAAGGCGCCTGGAGCGATCATCTCCTGCAATTTTGTCATACCTGTACGCCCAGAATATGTTAGATTATTATGCTACGACAGAAGTAGACGCATGGAAGGCAGTAGAGGAGTAATTGATGACATTCCTTCGTGTCCCTCATTTCGCGGATAGTTATGAGTGTGGGCGTTGAATGTACCGCCGGAGATGAGTAGATTCTGGGGCTCAGGAAACATCGACAGTTCAACCTGGAGTTGCGTATATAAGTAGACTGAGGTATAAAATGGAGGGACCTTGGTCGTTTGATTTCTATGTTGGAAGTTAACGCACTACACCGCAAACCAACCATGACATTTAGTCAAGCGGTCGCGGAAATTGCCGACCCCTGCAACGTCAATTTTCAGTTGCCCTCATGATCAATATATACACTGTGACCAGCTTTGGATTGAGTACCGTCTCGCTCGATTGAGTATTATCTCATCGTTTTAGAAGCAGTGACGACCGTTCTTTCGCTTAACAACGACCCATTGCTGTGTGCTCGCAACCAAGAGCGCGCATCACTCAAACTGTTTTGTTCATCTTTTCATTGGAAACGGAGACGTCTCTACAACAAGTGTCAAACGTGTACTCGTTAACCTCCTCTCGAGACCGATTACAAACACTGGCTATACTGTGACAGATGCGATAAGTATAACCACAGTAGAAAGGCTTGACCCTACTCACATACGCATTTATGACCTGGCAGGTGTATGGGGAGGCACAAACTGTAAATCCGATGACGTGAGTATATTGCACATTCAAAGAAGATGTAAGTTATGACCTTTTGGTCCTGCCCACGCATTTCCACCACATTGTTCCCAGTGAGCAACGGTTCCTCCGCTCGGCGGTGGGGTAGATACTGGGGGAGCAGTCGTTACGGGAATGGTAGTCACTGGAGGGGCGGTCGTTCCGGGGCTTCCACCAGGCGTAAGGGAGGTCAAACCGAACCAGTCAAGTGTATCAGGCTCATGTTCCGGAACGGTATGACCAACCCCTTGGGCGAGTATTGCCTGCACGTTCGGACCGAACGATGCGCGTGAGTAGCCAGCCTGTGGATTTCCAGTGATATTGGACGCGGGCGTTGCGCTGATGCCAAAGACATTTGTCCACTGTTTGATTTCTTCCCAGAAGTTCTGTGGGTAGAGTGTCGTGTCACTGATAAGCAGCAAAAAGGTCAAGATGTGTCGATGAATAGATGCAGACTGACTTACACAGTACCGTGCCAGAATTGGACCTTGGGGCGGGCGCCTGTGAAACCAGGGTAGGCACTCCTCACCAAGTCACCCCATTGTTGTGCAGTCTGTATCAACTGCCCATTCGCACACTGGTTGCTCCAGGCACTTGTGCCTGCAAAGCACCCATAAGGAACCCCAGAGTACAGGGATCCAGCAGCGAAGAGATCCGGATAGGCACCCATAAGCACGTTCGTCATCATCGCCCCGGACGATGTCCCAGTGGCGAACACGCGCTTGGAGTCGACGCCCCAGTTGGAAATTGCATAGCGCACCAAATTGGCAATGCCGAGCGAGTCGCCGCCACCGTTGTGCGTCAATGTACCTGTGCTGTGGACGTCCCAGCAGCCCCCGGAGGTGGGTGCGTTGGGGTAGACTACGATGAAGCCGTGCTGGTCAGCAAGCGACGCGAGGGCTGTTCCAGAAAAGTATGCTTGTGCAGTGCCTGTGCAGTAGTGCATAGCCACAATGAGTGGGGTTGGGTTGGCGAGTGCCGTTGGCTTGTAGCGGTACATCAAAACATTGGTGGGGTTGGCGCCAAAAATTTCGGTGACTTGCTGGAGGGAGCTGGTGAGAGCGCGCACAGAAGCGATAGCTGCAGAAAGAAGAAGAGATCTGGAGACGAACATTGTCAACTTCTGTCGAACATCAGTACTTGCATAAGGACTTCTTATACCAATGCAAAGGATACGAATATGATTTGTCATTTTCGACGGTCAGCGGCCTGGAAGTCAAAATCAGTGAATGGAAGCCATCGATTCATTCGAGCTCGCGTGGTAGACCTTGGGCGTCCTCGATCAACAAACAGTAGTGGTCTCCCGCCTTGTAATGTCTATATTTAAATCTTGAGACGGTAGATAGTCGGGTGTAGCGACAAAGCAGACACAGTCGCGTGTTTGCCCATGACGCGATTAACGTTAGGGCCAAAGATGAAGATGGCAGAGAAGTTAACGTTTTTCCGCGACATATATATTGCAACCATTGACTTTCGGATGATCATCCGCTAGGCCCATCTCAAGTGTCAACATTTGCTAATTTGTTTGACCCTCCTCGTCCGCGTGTCACTCGCGTGGCATGGCAGATTGCCCTCATCTACGACAGGCACTATCTACTTCGAGTATTATCCGAGATTTAAACACGCATAGCACGTTGTTCAATCTGTCAAGTATGGTGCATGTATGCGACAGATATCTCACCGCAGGTCCCCTGAAGGTTTACAGACACGTTGTCGCAAGCAGAAGTTGGTGCCCGACGGAGCGAAATCCAAGATCATTGCAATAAAGCCACCGCAGTCAGGCTTCTTCTTTCTTTTTGAGAGGTTCCAGTCGAGCATTTGACGAAGCCGTGACACTCGGTTCTACGGTGTCTCGTGTACGGTTTCAGCGGATCGTACGAAAAGAAACGAATCGTTGGGAGTAAATGTGACTGGAAGAACGTAGGAAGCTCGGTAAGGATAGGGTATCCGTTGTCTCTGAAAGTTGAGAGGCCATCCTTGACTCATCCTTATCCGCGTCCCTGCGATACACGCTTGATGGTTTGACTAAGTCAGGGTTTCGGCCATAAGTATTGTTTCGTTCACCAAGAAACATACACTGGTACGAAATTTGTGCAATGAGCGATCATGAGATTGTGGAAAATGATGAGAGGGTATCGAAGCACTCAGTGACTCCGTGTTATAGGCGATGAAGGGTACGTAAAATTAGGTCGAAGACCACCAGTGTGGTCTTCCTGAAACTTGGGAGTGTTAGGTGCGAACCCAGGAGGGTATGGATTGAGGTTCCCCATACCGGGAATGGGGCTTAATGGAACGAACCCAGCCGGTAGATTGTTATCAGGGAGAACCATTGAGATTCGGTGTCCACCATCATCCGATGTGGAGGAAGCATTGAAGAATAGTCCTAGACCCGAGTCCTGTGGAGCATCATTGTTTTTCTGATTGCTGGGAAGAGGTACGGGGCGATTTGCGCTTTCGGGAGTTAGGAGGACTGGATCAACGACAGTGGTTCGCTCTGAAAGGCCTGAATTCGTATGCGAAGACTGAGAAGAATGGGCTTGGTTAAACTTCGGGACGGTACTGATGAAATTAGAATGCTTACAGGCGTCACAACCTCTATTCCTGGCACAGTCATACTTGAAGCAGATCGCTGTACGTTCGCCCTTTGGTCATGGGTACGGTGAGACTGAGGTGCTCCGTTTCCGTTATGCCTTTGAAATGCCGCTTCCTGTGCAGCTCGATCGAAGTTGTGCCCATTATTTGGGCTCAAAAGTGTGCTTGACAGAGGTGTTGGAAGTACAATTTCTCTGGGTCGTCGTGGGGCCCGGCCACTAGGAGCGGTTGGTGAAACCACTCTGTGTTTCACAGGATCAGTTGTTGTTGGACGCTGAAAAGAAGAAATAGGGATGTCAGTAATCGATGCCTCACGGATAGTCCGTAAGTAGAAAATAGAAAGCAATGAATTGTGGAAAACAATTGCTGTGCTGAATTCCGGAAACCAGGTATAAAAAATGCGCCCAACCCGAGAACATAGCGAAACGACAGGAGAATTGGAAATAGTGCGTACTTCGATGCCATGCGCTAAGCTTCTCTCATGTCCCGCTCTTGAACTTGATGCTTCAGGCTCGTTTAAGAGGGTCGAACTTTCTGTCGTGGGAGACACAGACCTCACGAAATCTCGGTTTGCCGATCGCCATTGCTCAACGATACGTTCAGGTTGAGTCGAAGACCGTGGCCTCGACCTCCTCAGCGTCACAGATTCCGTCTCATTATTCCAACTTGTACCCTTTACACCACTAGTGTTTGGCTCTTGGCCCTTTGACCCTTGGGCTGCCGCGTCTCGTGGGATCGGAGAACTAAGTAGATCCAACTCTGATAGCCGTGTTGATCCTCGTGATGTCGTAGACACGGTGCGCGTGCGTCCCGTGCGAGCTGTATAATTACTTCTCGCCGTGGTGGGCGGGTTGGTGGCCGTTCCACCATCGGCGTTTTGCGAGGTATGGACGTGATTGCGGCGATGAGGATCACTGTAGGCGTAGTCGCGTACTCGAGATGCTGACGCTCCTCTACCGCGGTCTCTGGATCGTGACGCGTATTGAGATTGCTGTGAATGGGCAGTCGGTGTTGGAGCGACGGGGGAGAGTACAGGAGGCGGTGCAATGGCACTGGTGGTTATATGGCTGCTCAACTCGTGTGGAGGAGGAAGCGAGATCATCGAATCGGAGCCCAGCATTGGGATGTAGCCATCTGGTGGTAACACGATTGAGCGGTGAGAGACACTCGGACTGCGATTCCGAACTGAGACAGGGCGGATGGGCTCGTCGCCGGGGGCAGTCGTGGCGGAGAACTGAGGCTGAATGGCAATGCTTTCAGGAATGCTGACTCGTCTTGGAAGCGAAGATGAAGGGTGCGGCTGTTGAGGTTGAGGTTGAGGTTGGGTTGATGGAACGCGCATCGGTGTTGGGGTCGCCACTGTCGGCACAGGCAGCGGGGCGTTATAACGTGCGACGTCTGGAGTGGCAGCATGGTGAGGCCGAGATGAAGATCTGTTGTAATTGTTAAGAAAGAAACCCGCAATAAATGAATAATTCCGTATGCGCACCGAACAGAGGCCTTGGTATTGGTATGTGACCCGGAAGAGGTAGAACCAGAGGATCGAGATCGGTCATCCTTCGTGTACGAGTAATATGAAACTTGATCCACGTCATCCTTGACACGACTCTTCGAGGGAGCTCTCCGAGAGTAAACTGCAGGCTCTACATCCCGACTCCTCTGCCGGTCCCTCCTGTACAACAGCATTCGGCCCTGCGTTACGCCTTCCTCGTATCCCAGCCTCCTCCCTTCTTCCATCGCCTGTTCTACAGCGCGTTGAGTCATCAGTGTTCGATTCTTCTCCCGCGTACGGCGGGCTTCATCTTCAGCTTCTACACGCTGACGGTCCACTCTATCGACTACCTCTTGTGCGCGGAATATTTCTTGAAATCAAGGAATTTTTAGGATATCCGGATGCAGAGCAGTGATGAACGGAGGGACGTACCTTTCTGCGCCAGATCCAGCTGAATCTTATACAACTCCAACTCATCCTTTACCCTCTGGAGGTCCCTTTCCATCCGCAGCTTCGCTTCGTGGGCGCTCTTGAAATGGGAAAGAACTTCCGCAGCCTGCCGTTCAGCCTCGTTTGCGCGTGTCGTTTCCTGGGAAAGCCGCTCTGTCATCACCAAAAGCATCGAAGAGGCCGCGTCTGACGAGCGCCTGCGGCTGTGGGACCGGGCTCGGGGGTGGGAGTCAGTCGGGGAAGCGTCTTGGTGGTGGTGTTGGTGCGGAGACTGTGACTGGTGTTGGTATTTGATAGACTCAAGCAGCCGCAGGAGCCCAGATGTCGACGTGTGCGTTCTCTTCGACGTTCCGCGGCTCTTCTTTGTCGTATTTGTGATCGGGGGTGGGGAGGATGGAGGGAGCTGTGGGAGAGGTGGCGAATCAGAATGCAGCGACGCTTTCCTCTTGCCTTTGTCAATACGTGGCGATGGGTTTGACGACGAAGAGGAAGAAGACGCGACGGGGCTGCTGTCGCCGTTCCCATTTTCTACCATCTCCTCGAGCGTTTTGGCAGCGGATCTAGTGGGTGTGTGGTAGACGGGCCTAGAGTATTGAGGTGCAGGAGGTCAGAGGAGAGAATTGGGCATAAGACGACATGAGAAGGCATACCGGGGTTGTTTCTCGTCATGTATCGTGTTCATGCTTAAGGCAGAGATCGATACCTGTGGACTGTAAGTTGTGGTAAGCGGAACCAGCGAATATTCAATCGGGAGGAACGAAAGGAGGAAGCAACGACGTCGTTGCGTAAAGACAGAAGTATAAACACCAGCGTGAGATGGTAGAAGACTAAGCGCTCTTCTCGATACGAATGTGAAGTATGACGGTAGCGAGGACGTCTGACTGGAACAAGTCAAAGCCTCATGTAAGCGTCATTGCGGTAACGTTCCCGAGACGCTAGAGTATACAAATGCCTGGAAAAGGCAAGCACGAGGGATACGGTTTGACTCAGTATTCCCAAATCACGCACTGATTCGCTGGATGGAGGGAACAATGGTGGAACGGGTCAATGTGCAGTGCTAGCACCAACGGCGCTATCGAGGTTTAAGCGGCGATGCCACCTCCAGGCAGGGTTCTGGGGAAGGGTGAAGATGCGAAATCAGTATGTTATTCCATTACGCGTAAGTCGCAATCTCCGAACCTGGCCTCGTTGCTTATTATGATCCTGCTTGTGGGTGGTCGTCTCCAAACACGTTGAGTGGGGACACGTGTTGGAGTCGTGGTGAGTATCGATGGTGGCTTAATGTCACGACCGTCAACAGCACAGCACAGCAGGCCTTCTGATAACGACTTTGTATAGCGGCGTGTTGAATTACATACCCTGGAAATAGATGGGATCCGATAATAATAGTATGAGCGTCATGGTGATGTAAGTAAGTGCGTTGTGGCGGGATGCAATGTTGATCAGATAAGATGTGGATTATCTCTTACGAAAGACGGATAGCAAAGGGAAATGGGATTATTCCGTTGTTTCCGACTTTCCCGAGTTCATAAGTTACAGGTGAGATCAATTAAAGAAACGAGGGTTGTAAGTGGGCATGAAGGTGGTTCGATTACGAGGAAGAGAATGGGGAGGTGTTGGAACAACGGTCCGAATGTGCCAATTCTCCATATTCGTGGAGAGACCAATTACGCATCGTGGGTGGACAAGATGGGCCGAGGATGAACACATTGGAGGAAGAATGAAATCTGGTATGGAGTCGCCACGAATGAACCATATTTGGTTTTGGACTTAGGAACAAACACCGATTCTTGACGGAAAGTATCTCCGAAGTAAAGACGCCGAAGAGAGTCCCACGATTCGAGGAAGTTTTCCTCAGTCAGAGGCATTGCCTGGCATTGCAGAGGGCGAGAGTAGTACCTCGAAAGCGTTAGCTATCATAAATGCCGGGCATTCGGAGAGATTTCTGATGTAGTAAGTATGAAAATTCCACAATAGGAGCTTTATATTCTTCATTATCGGTAATGAAGTTCCGCGAAAGATTAATGAAGGATATACATACTAGGAGACAGGGTCATGAACATCTGAGAAGTAAGAAGTTGAATAAACATTGACTGTTTTCTATGAGCTGGAATTTTTGGGGTTGCTTTTACATGTAGAAACGCCGTGACACGAACTGGCATATAGCGAAAGAAGAGGAAAACGTGTACATTGGCATTGCGCAAGGTTAGCAATGAAAGCTTTGGGGTTTTCACAACCAAACGACTCGCAGATATACCCACAGTCTTGAGAATTGATGTCGATACAGGCAAGGAAAGACGCACTCGAATGAAAACTAACGGTGATGAGTACAATGGCAAGCGCGGATGCAGCCTGTCGACAAAGTCTTCCGAGTAAGCATGGGAGTATCCTAGGAATTCCTTGACTAAGAAGCCCTCGGCGAAGCGTTACCTTCTTTGTATCGGTTCGGTCGTGTGCTCTGAGGAAGGAGATAAGGAAAACAAGGATGAGAGTTTCCAGATTTGTGGAAAATATCTTGGGTCAGTTTCCCTCGACGAAGCATTAGCATTGTTGTATCGATTGTCCGTGGTGTGCTCCGACCATGAGAACATCCAGATTCTTTGATAGTCTTGGCAGAGTAATTTTGGACGGAGCATTACCTCCATTGTACCTTCGTTCATTCATTCGCAGTTCGTGAGAATACAGTTGGTTTTCGTCCTGGAATGGCATGAGCGCCTGGTCACAGTAGCAAGGTAGCCCGGTTCGATGGTGTAATGGATGTTGCAAAGTCCTCGACTGCAGACAAACCAGATGCTGAATTCACTTCAATTCTCCCAGAGTGCCGCAGTCAGCCAAGCGCAGACAAAAATACCCATCTCCATGAATGCGCTATTAGCCACGGCCGTGTCCATCCAGCCTGCCAAGACCAGGTCGAGCAAAACCGAGTAGCAAGAGAGTCAAAGCAGGAAAAGACTAGTGCTCCAATCACATGTGGTGTATTTGGACACCTGCCGAATGCGGAAGGGAACTGGGAAAGGAAAAAAGCCGTGCTCTTTGTTTGAAACCCCTCGCCCTTTCGACCGCGACTGTTGAGGACAGTCAACGGCAGTAGCAGACAATACGCCCAGCGACGGCGCCAGCGACCAAGAGTACGGGAGAGGAATCAGGCCATCCGAAAACATAGGTGTTGGAGTGGTTCCTAAAGCGGACAGCAAGTTCTTATCTCTACGCCGTTGCCTGGCTGTCGAGTCCTTATCTCGGAGCCACAGGTCTGTTGGGCTCGCCGCGCGCAGAAGCATAAATCAGTCGCATATCGTTATCAGCCATGTCTCACGGTTCTTATTCTTCGCAATCCGCTTCCATCATGACAGAAGACGAGGAGGACTGGGAGGACTACGTCAAGGGCGGCTACCACCCGGTCAAGATCGGAGATACTTTCTCGGACGACCGCTATGTCGTCGTCCGTAAGCTGGGCTGGGGCCATTTCTCGACCGTCTGGCTGGCGAGAGATCAAAAGTACGTGGGTCCATCTTATCGTAGTAATGCCGATCCTGCATCGCGCGCCTTTTTCGCCATTCTTCTCCTTTCTATTCATTTTTTTTCTACCCTTGGGCTCCACAACACTAATCATGGATCTACAGAATGAATCGGCATGTCGCCCTGAAAGTCGTCAAATCAGCCCCACGCTACACAGAGACCGCCCTCGATGAGATAAAGCTCCTCCAGCGTCTCATCACGTCCTCCACTCCCCCAATCGCGCCCACCTCGATCAATCCGAACCCTCCATCGTCGCCCTCTCATACACACCCTGGGCGGTCCCATGTCATTTCGTTTCTGGACCACTTCCGGCACAAGGGGCCAAATGGGATCCACGTGTGCATGGTTTTCGAAGTCCTGGGCGAAAACCTCCTGGGGCTGATCAAGAGACACCAGAATAAGGGCGTACCGATGCACATTGTGAAACAGATTGCGAAGCAGATACTTCTTGGTCTCGACTACATGCATCGGTGTTGTGGTGTTATCCATACAGGTAGGTCAATTCTTCTTCCGTATTCCCCCGATCCTCTTGCTAACCTTTTCAACGCAGATCTAAAACCCGAAAACGTGCTCATTTGCATCGACGACGTCGAGTCCATCATCTCAGCCGAACTTGCTTCAACCGCCAACAGCGCCAGCACACCCCCCACGCGGCTCGTAGGCGTCCCACCCTCGAAGGGCCGCGGGGGTAATCAAACCCCGCGCTCGGAATCCATCTTCATCACGGGTTCGCAACCTTTGCCATCGCCTTCGTCGTCCTTCGGCAGCAGCCCGATGCTGGACAAGTGGGCATTCGGAATGTCGAAAATCGAGGGTGGGGACGATGCGGCGGCGGCGGATAAACCCAGTTCAGTGGAAAAGGGGGGTCTGGCAACGGCCAAGAGGGTCCCGTCGTCAGACTTGGCGGCGGAGGTGGGAAGCGTGACGTTGGACACGAGAGCCAGTCATGTTGGACGTGGTGTACAAGGACCGTCTCTCCTTTCGCAGCTGGCACCATCGTCGGTTACATCCTCGTCAACGAGACCTGTTCCTGTTCCAGCAAGATCGATTGAGGTGCTAGGTGCTGGCGAGGGAGGCGTGTCGAACTCGATAATGTCGATTGACCATCAATCAGACGAATCGTCAACGAGTCTGCTCGATGTGTCGAAAATCACTGTCAAGATTGCGGATCTGGGCAATGGTAAGTATTTGTCATCATCGTTTTATCGCTATTCTCACTCCATTTGACAGCGACGTGGATCGAGCATCACTTCACGGATGACATTCAGACACGGCAATACCGTTGTCCTGAAGTCATACTGGGTGCAAAATGGGGCACGAGTTCGGATTTGTGGAGTGTCGCGTGCATAGTACGTTTTTCTTGTGTGACATAACATCTGTTGGCTTATGATTTATTCTGCTATTAGTTGTTCGAGCTAATTACGGGTGGCGACTACCTCTTTGATCCCGCGTCTGGGACGCGGTACAGCAAAGACGATGATCACATCGCCCAAATCATCGAGCTGCTAGGAGAAATCCCCAAAAGCGTCGCGTTCTCTGGGAAGTACTCGCACGAGTTTTTCAATCGCAAAGGTTCATTCGTTTAATGTTCACTCGGTCTTTGTCATGCTTACAAGTACATCAAACACAGGTGAACTGCGGCACATCAACAAACTGCGTTACTGGCCGCTCGAGTCGGTCCTCCACGACAAATACCTCTTCCCCAAACTCGACGCCGACGCCCTCGCCTCCTTCCTGACCCCCATGCTCCGTCTCCACCCCGACAAACGCGCGAAAGCGACCGACCTCATTCATCACAACTGGCTGGAGGGCGTCGTTGTCCAAGGCGAGATCGACGTGATCAGGCGAGCGGAGCAGGACGAGGCGGAGAAGCGCAAGATCTTGGAGGCGGCGCGTGAGAGCTCAAGATCGCGTTCACGGTCGAAGGGTGGGGAGAGCGGCGGAGAGCGCGAGAGAAAGCGTTTGTTGGACCAGAGTGAGCGGGATGCGATGAAGCCTGTGGATGAGAGCGTTATCAACGGGGATGATGATGGCGACGAGGAGGAGGAGGATGAGGACGCGGGTGGCGGCGTGCGGGTGGCGGAGAGGGGTCTTGCTGGGAAGGCGCCGTTGTTAGCTGCCCCGCCGGCGCCTACTTCCGCGGGGGCGAAAGAGAATGCCTCAGGGCTGACGCGGGCGATGAAGGGTGCGAACGCGACGCCGCCGAGAGGTAAAGGGAAGGTCGAAAGTAAACAGGCCTCGACGTCCGCTGGGAGCAAACGCAGGACGTAATTGACTTGGTGAGGTGAGGTTTAGAGATTTGGCTGTTGTACGACTGTGTAATATGTTTTTCGAGCTACGTCTACGTGCGTCATTTCCTTACGACTCTTTTTCTTCCTTCTCCCTATCCCAGCCTCATTCTTTCGTTACCCAACCAACATACCATCGCATATCCCTTTCTTGCTCAATTTTCTCGCCTTTTTGCTTGCCCTCTCAGACCGTGCTTTGTTTAGAGTAATCAAGTGTGCTATTTTGTCTTGATAATAGATGTTGCTTTCCTCTCGAGAAAGGTCCGGGCAATTCGCGAACGTGGCTTCGCGAGAGTGAGAGAGATGAAGATAGAGACCTCGTTCTGACCAACGATATGTTGGAGTTCCCTTGATCCTGACTGCTTGCATGGTCAACCCCATTGACAACCCCATCATGCTGATACATGTGAGATTGGCGCTTTTCTGGTATTGTAGGAGCTTCGCCATTTTGAGGGATTTCCAAAATACAGATTTGCTTCCAAAATACCTGGGAATGACTGATGTTTGTTTTTCCTTATAATCAACTTCTATTCTGAACCGTTGGGTTCCGTGTTGGCTGGGTGGGTAGGTTGACAATTTCGACCTTCCTGTCTGCATCATTTCGAACGACGCTGACCCAGTGTGCACGCTCATGGGTATAGAGAACGGACTCATTTAGTGTTAGTGATGAGGCAACGGTTATCGCGATCGATGATGTCGACGGCGGGCATATTGGAGAAGGTTCCCACAGATAAGTGGTTTAAGCGGTTGAAGATCTTGTGAAGATCGCACTCGTTTATGTTCGAACACCAACTTCCTCAATGTTCGAGCCCTTAACCAACCTTTGACCGCCGCCAGTGGGCGCCAGTTATGTGACATTCTCACCGCTTTCTATCCTCCACTATATTCGGTGTGAAGGAAAATATCTCCAGTAGACATGAGATCGCGCAAAGCTTTTACGCGGAAGTCCAGCAATCGAACGAGCTTATGATACACGGAATTGACTGATGTCTAAAAAGCGATACGATGACATTGGCTGCATATGTTGGCTAGCTTCTGAAGCTATCCGTTCTGGTCCGTGGAGAGTAGCGAAGTTGTGTTGAATCCTGGAGGGAATATCTATCCGCTAAGCCAAAAAATAGCCATATCACAGAGGCCGTGCGTGCATAAGTCTTTGAGGCGCTATATAGACATATAATAGGTCCAAGCCATCATAATGAGTTCTTAATCACTCGGAGAAGAGAGCTCATGTATTGGTAACCTGCCAAAGAAAAAGATTTAATCTTCGACGTTCATACTTATCCAGCTGAATATTTTCTAGCTCTGGTTATGATTTGCGTATCACATTCCCAACAAGCGATTTCAACAAATGCTGGAAGATCGAGAGCCTCGCATGTGTAAAATATGATAATATACTGACTGACCCTGGGCTGTTGGACATCCAAACGGGATATTCCGAGCGAAGATAGATTTGTAGCACTGTAAACAAACTGTAAAGTTTAGAGAAACCGAAAAATTTCTTCAATCTGTACTCGATATTACTCTACTGCATTTAAATCTGAGTTCAGGTGTTGAATAAAGAGTGGAATATGTTCGGGAGCAAAAATATTTGAGGGGGTGGACCAGACGTGGGATATTTATTAATCTTACCAATTGATTCATCCCGCACATATGTATGCTCAGTAATAAGCATTTCTGCGGATGAAGCCAGTAAATACAAATTATATTGCCAAATTGAACATTAAGTTTATATTTTCAAGGTATGCGTGCGTGCAAATGTGCACGCATCTTGCACACATGGGGCACGTATGTCACGGCACTTTCTGGTTGCCCACTGTCAGTGCTTTATATTTTTGCCTTCTAGTTTCGGTGAAAATCTCGGAATCAAGGTGGAACCATTCCATCCAAATTTTAATATATACAATGCTGAGAATTTCGCCAGGGCAGAAGTGGAGTCGGAAGGGAGAGAAAATAGTGAAATCGAAGAACTAGACATGTGATATCGCTAGCAATTGGCGAATCTCTGTGTACCAGACGCAGCCAAGATCAGATGTCGTGGGGCCACAGCGTTATCGTGATAGACGTAGCCCCGTCTCTGCGCAAACTGACTGGGCTCATGCAAACAGGCATGACAGGTACAACCTCTGTCGACCTCTGGGTTTCGGTCCCTGCACGCCTGGGTCTCACATCGGATGCAAGAAAGTAGATGGGACGAGCAGGAAGAACATGAGAACTCGGCGACAGAGAGAGTGGCATAACCTGCAGCACCTGTGGTCGATGATCGTACCCCAATGGTATCACTTACAATACAGAGTCGACTGGGAGAGACGGAATCCAGACTGAAACTTGTATGTCTTGACGGGATTTCTCATACAAAGACAATATCAGTGTTCACCTATCTATAATGTTATGCCCTACGGCAGGAGATATACTACGCAAATGCTAGGAAAATGATACTACCATGGAAGCTTGTCAAGCATCATCCAGTCGTGTTGAGGTCGAATCTGTGCGAGAGGTTCCATACCAGGTGCCCACATACCATCAAGGGTGGACATCGACAACGGGTAATATGCATAGGACGTGTCTCCGGCTTGAACACGATTCATGTTCATATTGATTTGGTTCTGCAGGCCGTTTGGTAGTTGCTCATCGCGGATATTCATATCGAACCGTCCACACCAGTTAAAGTCAATAAACTTGACCTTACTATGAGCGTCGAATAGGATATTTTGGCGTCGCAAATCACCAAAAACACAACCCTCAGAGTGCAGCATCATCAAAACGGCCTCGATCTGCTTACGAGCATCGGGCGCACGTGTGTTGAATTGAACATCAATGTAGTCCATCACAACCATATGCATGAGATCTGAGCGGAGGCAAAGACCGGGTGGGGCGTGTTGAGCAGGGCCTGGAAAAATGCCGGAGAGTTCGGTGTCTGGTAAACGGCCGTAGTATCGGAGGGGAGGAGCATAGCCTTCACGCGCAAGAAGCTCGTGGACATCCTTGCCATACCTTGCAACGAATTTAACAACTACCTTCACAGGCTCCCCCATCGCGGCGGTCCCGTTAGAAATTTCTGCAAGATATGTGACGCATGCTGCATCCTCTTCCAAGGATGCTAGGTACCGAAAACGAACGAGACTACCATCTTCAGCGATGAAGGAAGTCGGGTATGGGAAATAGCGGGGATGTGGTTTGTTAGCAACGAAAGGAGGGACATCGTCGAGACCTTGATAAAAATCCCGGAGCTTAACGAGGCACTTCCGGAGAGCAATGAATACCCGGGCATTGTGGTAGACTCTGAAATCTTCCTCTGTCGATGAGAGCGCCATCCACCTCATGTCAGTCAGGCGTTGAACAATAATCTTGTCCGTGAATACACCACCCAGGACATTTAACCATGGGCCACCTCCAGCGACTAAGAATGTCGGACAGCAGCATTTCTCACGAATGGCTTGTCTCTATGAGGGGATCAGGACATGGTATTAAGATAGACGTGACTATGGCTCACAGTGGGGTCAATCCAAGAGTGTTTCATGCTGAGACCCCCTTGAGTAGTAGGGTCGCAGCCTCCTTCGCCGAGCTCTCGCTTCAGTTCTAGAATAAAAAACGCAATGCGAGCATCGCCTATTTGCAGTCTCGTCCCGTCAGGGTTTGGCTCTTCGTGAACTTCCGCCCGCAAAATGTGCCTCAGGCGCTTGCGTAGTCCTTCGTTGTGCCCATCATGGCGTTCCTCCATCCTCCCCACCTCCGATGCAAAGTACATGAGCTCTTGGACATTTTTGAGATCGTCAGTGGTCGGTTGGACGTTGTGATCATTGACCAGACGGATAAACTCATCAAAGATGGGGTGGAATATCTGTATGGGGGGAGCAATCGTAGAAATAAGTCCCTTTGGAGCCCTGCGGCCGTCGTATATAGCTTGGGCGTCATCGCCTTGGATTTTACGATATCCATTTGATTTGGCTCCCTCTGAGGGTGTCATTCCTGGAGTTAGCACGGTCTTATCATAGCCTAATAGACGGTGTCAAAGATATTCAAGCACGAGGGGTTAGACGTACGTTTAAATTCTTTCAGTTCTGGGACCGCATCGACATCGCTGTGCCCAACCACCAATCCTTTATCTTTAACAGTGACAACTAGGTGAACGTGTTTGCGATCGACCACTTCGAGGTTGTCGGAAAGGGTTTCAGGAAGTAGAATCGAAGTGAACTGGGTTTTGAAATTGCCTATGGATGCTGCCCATTCTTCTTCGGCTGCGTCCTTGATTGAGATCCGGTTCTTTGGCTATTGCAACGGGTCAGTAGCGACATCCAAAGAAACAGATGTTACACCTACAGTCCAGAATGCAATAAACCCTGCCTTAGTGACAACATCATATTGCTCCAATAGTTGTTGAACAAATAACGGCCGACAGTTCTGTGACGGTCCTTCGTATAGGTGGCGTGGAATCAAGATGACCAGTGGCTTGACTTCGTGACCAGGCTTGATAAGGATCCAGTTTAAGTTGAGGGGGTCACCTTGTGTTGTGGCTGGAGAGCTTTCAGCAGGAGAAACTTGAGTTGCTTCATTGGCGTGTTGAGAGGCTTGTAGCTGAGATCGAGTAAACACCATTAGGGGAGCTCAGAGTTCTCGGTAGAGTGGCTATAGGCGAGAGAGAGAGAGAGTCTGGGCCTCTGCCAACAACCGTAAGGCGTTTCCAACATGTTATGTAAGCTGATGCACTGCCACAGTCGCGCTCATCATCGTCGCGTCTCTGTTCTTTTGCTGTTCTTTTCTCTCGTTCCGTCACATCCACCCAGCCGATCCCCTCTGTGAACCATAGATCCGCTCATCAGTGTTATGGCGGGTATTTTTGACTCGTAGTGGTAGGGTCGGAAGGTAGGGTAGGGTAGGGTAGGGTAGGGTAGGGTAGGGTGGGTCTGAATAGGGTAGGCATCAGGAAAACCCTCAATTGACCATCATGCACCATAGATCAATAAATTAGTCGAAAGCTACACCATTGTGTATAATTGCACAGCGAAAGACCACACAATATGACCGTGGAAAAATGCTAGAGAGTTTGAGATTATCCCACATTACTCCCAGATTATCCATGTTCACATTTCTCCATCGTTATAATGATGTAGAATCTGAACTCTCTAACAATATCATACTGTTTATCTTTCTATGTACTCTGACCTGTATGCGCAAACTCCAGAATTGCAAAGTCCAATCCGACACTGGCCATTCCTTCACCTCGACTTCCATCATCCCCGCCCTCGACTACCTTCTTCTGCAATGCCCTCAACGACCTACCACCAATGCAGATGCATTAGATGCATTAAGAACCCCTCGGGGTATGAGTACCAAACGAAGGACGCAATTAGAAAGCACAAGAAAAGATACGGAGAATCGGAATCACCGTGAGTTTGCCCTTTGAGTAAGTCATACCAATTACTGTATCCACAACCACTAGGGCAACCTTGCCGAGCTCAGAAAAAGCTCGATCACCCCTTGTCGACCTCGAAATCAACGGGCAGTCGCCCGTCGCTTCCAATGGTCCGATTGATTGATCTATGGTTCTTGAGGTGCCTGCCGATCAACCTCAACTCCGGGTCGAATTCCAAGAATGGGATGGCTATTACAACGCCAATGGCTACTTTGTTGCGGACGATTGGTGGCCTGACAGTGAGGATGTTGGGCATATTGGAGGTGACGAGGAAGCTATGCCAGTAGGAGATGAAAATGCCAGTAGGGACAATGAAGGGGTTATACTGACACAAGAACATGTTTGCGCTGGTTCTGCAGGCGACGCCGCAGCACCAGGTGAGCTGAAAAGCACATTGATTGTTGATGCTTATTCGTGGAATATAGGTGATCAACTGATTGCTCGCCCTCTTCTACTTCCACCGGCCGAAATACAAATCCAACCCCAATATCACGATCTCCGCTGGAGGCCAATTGGTGAAATCGATGTACATACCCCAGGCTCAGATGTCAACGAAGCTGACAGGCCGGATGTCGTTCCACGAGCCTTTTCAGAGAAATCCTGCGTCCGGATTGCCTATTTACAGGCTGTTATTGCTAATGTCTATTCACACCTATCTGTTTTGTGATCCACAGATATTCTCAATGGTACGCTTGACGCCCTACTCGCTGCAGGTGCTCTCCCCGTCCTCCCTCGACCCGTTCAAACTCTTGAAAGTGCACAACGTCGTCTCGGCATCGACGCGGACCAATATATTACTCAATACATCATTTGCCCGAAATGCTGGAAGCACTACACGCCAAAACAAGTACACGATCTCGAGTCTCCTGCTTGCCTGCTGGAGGATTGCGATGGTATATTGTTTGAAGAGTCATTGGACAGTAAAGGCCGCCAAAAACGCCAACCAATTAAGGTCAATCCGTATACCTCAATCGTTGATACTTTACGCCGTTTTTTCATGCACCCAGGCTTTGCCAAGATGATTCGGGATAGTCGGGGATATCAAGGTGGTCATAATGACGACGAAGATTTTGTAATGCGAGATATTGACGACGGAGCTGGCTGGGACCAGTGTTACACAAACACTGTTCGTGAAGTGGGTAATCTGGGGTCAATCCGCGATGTTTCTCGGACTGGAGGAGAACCTGAGAAGCTAACAAGCCATCGTTACGGTCTTCACTTAACCTTGAACACTGATTGGTGATGTTGTAAACTCTTCTTCATACTCATGACTGACAGGATTTTTTTAGGTTCCAGTTACTTTCGAATCGTCCACATTCAAGTGGCCCTGTGTATATTTCAATCAATGATTTACCGCGAGATCAACGTTTTCTTCAAGTCAATGTTATGGCACCATGTGTAATGCCAGGGCCCGGAGAACCGAACGCACAACAGCTGAACCATGTTCTCGAGCCGACATCGAAAGAGTTCATAATGCTAAAATCTGGTTTGTAATCTTGTGTTTCAATTCAAGGTGACTTATCTTGTCCAAGGTGTTCAAATGGATATCCACGGCGAAGATGGACGTGAAACAATATACGCTGACTGCATGTTCACCAACTGTGATACGCCGGCAGCACGTAAAGTCTCAGGGACATCCGGTCATTCAGCTGACCTCAACCCATCCCCTTACTGCGACTTCGTCCTCGTTGACCTCAATAAATCCCATACGTTTTACTTAGATGGTATGTCTCTCTGGTCATTTCAGAATAGTTTAACGAAGGTGAATTGTTCTAGCTTGCCACAAGAAGAACAACTGATTTCTTCTCAAACAGGCCTTTATCTCTCGTGATGCCACCACTCCACGTCAGAATCAAATTCTTAAGGATCACGGCATCCGATGGTCTGTAATGAACATGATACCGAACTGGGAGCCGTCTTCAAAGACGGCTCTTGATTTTATGCACAACATTTTCCTTGGTTTGATTGCCCATTTTTTTACTCTTGTCCTTTTTGCCGCTCATATGTTTTCGGGACGTGGTGGATTAAATTCCGGCAAGCAACATTTTGAAACCTTTGTCAATGAATTTCGTTGGCCAAGCCATATAACACAACTCCCAAAGAATGTAGGTTCATGCTTTTCTTTGCTTGACCACATTACTAACTATAATGCAAACTTAGCTGGGTGAAAACCAGTCACTCAAGAAGGCCAACAAATGGCGCCGGTTGTTGACAGTCGCGCCTGTTCTTCCTTGGTTTGCATGGCGATCTGACGATGACTCCATCCCCAACTCTGAACCTCTATTGTCCGGAAACGAGAAGATCACGACCACGCAGTCACGTAACCCACAAAAACTGTACAATGCTGTATTACTTCTCTGCACAGGTGTAAGGTTATTAGCGACGCGGACAATCACACTTCGGCAGGCGCGAATGGGTCAGGAATTTCTCGCTCAGTTCTGCAGAGCACTTTTGGCCCTTGGTGTCCCTCTCGTCATTAATCACCATCTCTCCCTCCATTTCTACGATATGATTCGGCTATTTGGACCCATTTACGCATGGTGGCTTTTCGCTTTTGAATGCTTCAACAGGATGATGGAGAAGGTCAAGCATAACGGCCACGACGGAGGTCAAATGGAGGTGACATTGCTGCGAAATTGGGTTCAGACTCAACTGATATATGAGCTACTCCTCTCCCTTCCGTACGATGCACATGAGCAAGAGCGTGCCATGCTTGAACGCATCATCGAGACGGAAGGAAGGCAAAGAGGATCTATGATGACCCAGATTGCCATATTCCGAAGCGAAGTTGATACAGGTATGTAATTTCAGACTGTCATCAATTCAACTATCCTATTTGTTTATGCAGACAAAGTAAGACTTCCAAAGAAGATCGGGAAGCATCCTGTGCACCTCATTCAACGTGATCCAACCGGCCAAACCTACCGTCTACTTCTTGAATACTCCCAAATCTGTGGCCCAATCTCAACCTCGTCGCCCAATTTTCTCCAGTTGATGGGCTGCCTTTCATTCCAGGGAACGTAGCCCGTGAGGTTCCATATATCCGCAAGGATGGGATATGATATGGTTGCACCAGCAATAAACGTACCTCAGGTAGACAGTTTGGCTTTCATCTCCCAATCAGCCGAGTCCGATGTTCGCCATGCCGTCGAGATAATCAACTACTACGTGATACAAATTCCCAATACCGGTAAACCTCCCCATGTTTGTGCATTGGTGCGTCAAATGTTTAGCGATGATCAATTACCCTGTATGCCAGGGGATCTATAGTAAGATTTCACTCTCATGTCAAGATTGGTACTTATCCGGAATACTCTTGACAGTTCCTCAACCCTCGGTATTCAAGTCTCCTATGCCGACCGCTTTCATCCCCAGGAAATAATTCCTGTGGACAGGATCAATGCGCCACTTGGATTAGCCCAGGTAACATCAAGACACGTTCAAGGTAAACTTTGGATCATGATATCATTTGACCATGTACGTATTTCTTTTCTAAACGGCCGTTTGTTGAACATGTGCACTACTTCTCTTTAGACGGGAATAGAGCCCGAAGAGCTCGGCAATAACGATTTTTGATGAGAAGTTGTCATACATACATATTGTCGTCGTCAGAGGGGAGGGTAGCCTGGACACGTGAAGAAGAGGCAGGTTGCCTGGATACCGCCTTCTCTTTCTCTTTCCCCTTCCCTTTGTTTGCTTTCTCTTTCTGACCATCACCTATATCCATTTTTACCTTCTTTCGCTTGATATCGGCTTTCTCCTCTTTCACTCGTTTCTGTGTCGCCTCAATTTCCTCTGGGTCTTTCTCATCTCCCCATGCTATACCACTTTCAGAAATCCTCATCGGCACATCATATTTCTTGTTCTCCGGCTTTTCTAACCAGTCCAGGGAGATCATCCATTGCCTGGCTCGGGTTGCAAGTTTTTTTGCTACGGCTGGTGGAATGTCCTTGGGGTCACCGGCAACTCGCAGGGTGTACTTTTGTGCAGGAAGGGGATCATCAAGGTTGTCGAGTGCAGTATAGAACCTCTGGAGCTATAGATACAGGTAAGATTTGTTGTCCTTTCATGAGATGAAGGATATACCTCAAGTGAACGATACACAGGTGGACGAGATGTAAATCTCGTCCGTATAGCCTGGCCATCCTGGATGGTGTCTTCATCTTCCGACATGAGGGTGTATACCATGGCTGTGTCATACTTGTTGTGCCGTAGCTCATGATCTTTCTCCAGGTTTCCCCGCTTCCTAATGCAAACATCGAGCTTCTGAGGGTTGGATGTCAATGCACCATACTATGTACAGGTAAGTGATAGCTTACCCCCTTGGCGCGTGACTGCTTCATTCCTGCGGATAGTTCCTTTGGAACAACTACACTTGCTGTTTGAAGCGCCCCCTCATCACCTCCAGCTCTTGTGCCCTCCGCTTCTGGGCTGCTGGAAACGACAATGACTACAGGAGCTGACGCCTTTTGCAATTTAGCCCAACTTTTTGTTGTCTTGACAAGCTCGTTGAATTTCCACACCGCCCGAGTTTGAAGATCTTCATCGGATATGTCTGTTATGGCAAACGCAGCCGCCGGTGAATACTGGGCTCCATTCTTTTGAATCTCCGACATAATCAACTGAATGTTCTTCCAGTTCACCTCATGTGAGTACGTCTTATCCCAGCGAAAGCGCATTGCCTTTACATCATCCCCACCTCTTGTAATCATCGGCCAATCATCCTTGTTGAGTGGGTAGGCAGGAATGACTTCACCTGTCAGCTTATTGGGGCATCCCATAGCCTCTGCAAATACCTGTCGGAGGAGCGCCTGGATGACAACCAGAAAATCAGTCTGAATCAAGCTTCAAAACACCAATACCGACCAAAAATACGTTGCTGTCTGATGCAGCCTGGCTTTTTTCCAATCTCAGTGTCGTTTCTTTGTCAAGAATTGTTCCCTTTCTGTCGGAATTCTCGTCGTCAACATCATCAACCTCCATCATCTCCCACCTGTCCATCAATTCTTGCTGCATTGTCGCTATGAGTCCTCTTATTGCAATAAGTTCGTCTCCAAGACGGTTTTTTTCTTTTCGTGCTTCGCGTTCAATTTTACTAATCGCTTTTTTCAGGTCTTCATTATCCTCTTCAAGGACAGCGACACGTTCTTTCAACCCTTGGATCTCTAGCACAGCAGCTGCCTTGACCAAGTTTGACCCGCCCTTGGCTCCTGCTGCGCTCGCCGTTGCCGCTGGCCGGTGAGACGCCATCCTTGCATCCATAGGAGCACCCTGGCTACGTATCACGTTGGAAGCCGGTCGTTCATGAACCCAAGGGTCTACTCTTGAGAGGTCAGGGTAGATGTTTTCATCCGGGAAGATATACAGAGGACGGGGATTGTTATGCTTGTTCATGATTGTGGTTGTGCACCAGCGTCAGGCAAGTCTTTTTTCGCGTGTGACTGCATATGTATCCTTCCCCGACGAAGACTAGTTATATTGCATCTATTCGACATGGCAGGTCATTATTTCGAAGGTACTTAATGTATATAATCAGCAATCAGATGAACGCGGCTGAATTCGCAGCCAATTTGGCAATCAAAAGGTGCAGTGGGGGTGCCGCGGGGTGCGGGGCCGAATGGCCTGGCAGCGGATCAAATTGTTCAAATTAATTCCTGAGATGTGCGAAAAAATGTGGTCGAAATGTAGGTGTATTGAAGGAGACTTGTAGAACTTCTCAAAAATTATTCGATTGGGTAGTTTTAGGTCTATTCTAAGAGAGTCTTGGTAAAATCTGAAATATTACCTAAATTTTACAGTTGTCGAATTGTGGTGTCTTTCGCTGTGTTGTATGTGATTGCACACTTTGGATCAAATGGATCAAATAGTGCACGATGAACTGTTCGGAACGTTGATAAGAATTTCCCTCGAAAATTATGCACTATTTTGCATTGATTTTGCACTTTTCGGACACCAGTGGTGCAGAATATTACAGTATGACTCCTGGCTGGTGTCCCATTCAGACGTAGCAAACCAATGAACAGTATAGTTAATCAATTTTTTTTAGAACTATACAAGTACAACAAGATCTAAGTAACTATTGATCTAAACTCCTCGTCATCGTTGTCGTCCTCCGCATCATCCTTCTCCCTATTTCATCCTCGACCCCCCGTCTGGCGGTTCTACGCGTTGATTCCAACTTTGAGTGAAGGTGAGGAGTACACCACTTGACATCGAGTGTACAGCCAATTACCTTTCACTGCTCACTCGCTATGCAAAGTGCCTCTCACAAAACATCTCGGACACATGGGATGGCTCGCAAAAGCGCTGTATAAGGAGGTCGAATCGAGTATCACAAGGCGGAGGTGGTGGGTTGGGGACGGTGCGGTCTAGCCGGGAGACGGGTGTTGGGTCGCGAATGCAATGACAATGCAATGTGTGCTTGATCTTGCGGCTGTTCATCACAGGTGAGTCGAACTTGGCAGATAAAGCATGGTACGCACCTGGAGTACACCTGTTCTACTTCATACTTGATAATATAATGTTGGCATTGGAGAAAAGTTGTGATTCAGAGAGAGGCAATATTTGTTCTAGTGCACCACCACGACGTAAGACGGCCTTGCCACATCTCTTTGTATTCAAAGGTCTACACGAAGACGTTGAGGCTTCTCGCGGCAATCAACTCTCCCATTCATCACTCTACTTCCGGAGAACACGTTCACCTGCGGTAAGTTATATGATCATTGTGACCCGCAATTCGGGCATGCTTACACTATTCTAGGTGTTTTGGAACTCGAGTTTCCCAAGATTTCGGCCGCGCCGCGCAAGCGCCGCGAGCGCAATGCACGTTCAAGCTAACTCTCGCTGTTCTTAGTCTTCTAACTCTGTTGGCATTTGAGAAGGGAGGAGCAGTGCAACGGGCTGCGATGACGGTGTTTTTCGAACCTCAATGCATTGCTCTGTCGCCCCCGGCCTCATCAAAGAACATTCCGACACGGTTTTTTTTTGACTTCCGGGAAATGCGTTCACCCTGCAGTAAGTGTCTACACTGTTTTGGACGTTTCGCGGCTTGACTTTTCCGAGATTTCGGCCGCGCGGCGAGCGCCATCCAAGTTGGAGCCAACTTTTGTTATCAATGATCATCGTGCCCTGTTGGCATCGGGAAAGGGCGCAGTGCGACGACGGAGGTATCTCAGACCAGGTGGGACTTTATATATGAGAAGTTGTAGCTAACAGTGAAATTGAGATCACTACCGTACCCACACCTCAATCACATCTCTTCATTCAGGGAAGGTGGCCTGTTAGCATCGAAACTACCAAGCCACGGCCTCGGATTTTTCTACTTTTCAACTCGTTAGAACGGTAACCGTAACTGATATCGGCTGACGCATACGGAGAGAACAAGGTGAGAGCTACATGTATGGAGGCAACAAACAAAGAAAAAGTAATGTATGAGTTGAGGAATTTGGACTTGTACCGATATCCCAAGCTCGTGAGCTTCGGAATGAACACTACCAGAAGTACACATGATCCAAGATAGACTCAATGAATCACATCAAGTGCGTTGGTTATAACAAAGATGAACAATGCTGGGTGCAGGTTTGAACACAAGTTAGATTTACAATACATATGTCCTCAGTGATATCGCACCTCAGACTCACCGTTTACCGCAGTACAGAAGTTGGTAGCGACATATATTTCCTGTAAGTACTCGTATAGTATACAGGTAGTCATTTGTTAAACGAAAACAACATGGGACTCACCAAGATATCAGCAGGACGCAGAGGTTTCAACCTTCAGCTTCACTCATCTTCCATTACCCCATCTCCGATTCGCAAACATCGCTCGTTTCGACGGCGTTCTTTGTCCTTGTCCCTGAGTGCCCCTCTCTTGATATCTACTCGCTTCGGATAATGAATCAGAACTTTCGAAATTTCGAGTAAAGTGGTAGGTCGACTGACCTACTGCCATGTCCCCTGCCGGAGATCTGCACGAAACTGCGTAGTTCAAGATACAGCCCAGATCTTCGATACCAGTGTAGCATGTCATTGAGCCAGCAGAACCTGTCATCACGATTGTCAGTAAGCTACAGGAACATGAAGGTAGCAACGGCGCACACGCGAATCTTCTGTGAACCTATGAATATCACCGAAACAAGAAAATGAATCGCTTTAAAAATGCGGAGAGAGGTACATCTAGTTGGTCGTAAAGTAGTTGGAAGTAGGGGCATAGTACTCACAAAGAAATCAGCGAGGGGCAGAGGTTTCGACCCCCAAGTACCATGACATCCCCATCCCCCATCCCCCATCCTTCTCCCTTGTTTCAAAGGCGTTCTTCCCCCCTCGTCCATGCATAATATCCGCCCAAGTAAGTGATTAGCCTAGCGAAAGAACTTTCGAAGATTTGAGTTGGATTGTAGGTCCACTGAGCTACTGCCCCTCCCCATGTCATTCCGGAGATATGCACGAAACTGCACGATTCCAATTAGCACTCATGGTCAAATTATAGGGAACATACCGTAGGCTTACCCTGGTATCAGGTTTCGGGAAAACACCTTGAACTTGGAAAGTATCAGTGATCTTTTCAAACAGCAAAGGTAGCAATGGCACGCACCCGAATCCTCCAGTGTACGAATTCCACCATTCAAACGGGCCGAGTCGCCCCGAATCGCAAATTAGGGCCCTGGAGGAAAGCGAAAATCAGGTCCGAGATACCCATGAAGTTCAGGAGGTGCTAAGGCTGACGGTAGGTGTTGGAAGCACTGTTGGAAGCGCGAGCACAGATCCAACTGAATGACATACGTCGATTCTCCTGATTCCTACTCTCCCGTTTCACAGTAGCTCCGTGAGGTCCTGTTCTGTAACATTATGCGCTTTGGTGATGGACCCTGAGATTCAAGTGCGAGATGCGGGGAGGTGGAATGGGAATGAAGCACCGAGTCGTTCTGCGCCGTTTAGGACATGTCGCCAGATTACTGTAGTTGACTCGTGAAAAGGTCCAGGAATTCAGGTCTCAATTCCCATCTCTTGAGTCATCATGGTTGATTGCGCACACCAAGAAAGCGAAGGCGTGAGCATTTCAAACAGGGAGAGGGAGGTTGCGTCAAATCGCCCATGTTCAACGTTACCCGATCCCGTCATTTCCCTTCGCGCGGCCCGCACTACCATTCGGCTAATCTCAATGCCACATTATGCAACAAGTCCTTGTTTTCTAATCAATAAATATACATTGGGTTGGTTGTATAAATGCCAGCTGGATTTCTGTACCGATGTACATCATCTTCCCTTCACACTTTCCCCCTCCGCTCCCTGCACTTCTCATCCTGTCCCCTCTAGCTTTCGCTCCTTGTCGTCGTCACCGCTCCTCTCTTCACCGTTGAAAGGTCTTGGACATCGACAGCACTGTTGTGGTCAAGGGTAAGTTCAAGCATAAAATTAATGTCGAATGAAACACTCACAATGCGGTTGTGCTCAGAGGCCGGCGCCCTGCTGAACGACGAGAACGTTGCCCCTCCGTACGTCTATGCCCCTCATTGACCGCCCACGCTTACATCGTCCCTTGCAGTTGTGAGAAGAGGCCAGCGTCCTGCTCAACGACGGGGACCCCGCCCTCCGTACGTATATCCCTTCCCTGACCACCCATGCTTACATCGTCCTTCAGTGTCTGACACGGGAACGCCGTTAATGGACTGCCTCCGCAGCCGCGTGCCTATGCCCTCGACACCGAGACCCACGATGCGGAGGTTATAGCGTGCGCGACGTGGCCGAGGATGTTAACAACGGAGCGCTCTTCAAAGAAGCGAGGTCACGGACGAAATAACGACAGAAGGTATGCAAACTGACCTTTGTCCGGACGATCGAGCGCTCCAGATCCAAATCCGGGAGCCAGGGCAAGCCCTAGGTGATTCATCCCGCACATATGTATGCTCAGTAATAAGCATTTCTGCGGATAAAGCCAGTAAATACAAATTATATTGCCAAATTGAACATTAAGTTTATATTTTCAAGGTATGCGTGCGTGCAAATGTGCACGCATCTTGCACACATGGGGCACGTATGTCACGGCACTTTCTGGTTGCCCACTGTCAGTGCTTTATATTTTTGCCTTCTAGTTTCGGTGAAAATCTCGGAATCAAGGTGGAACCATTCCATCCAAATTTTAATATATACAATGCTGAGAATTTCGCCAGGGCAGAAGTGGAGTCGGAAGGGAGAGAAAATAGTGAAATCGAAGAACTAGACATGTGATATCGCTAGCAATTGGCGAATCTCTGTGTACCAGACGCAGCCAAGATCAGATGTCGTGGGGCCACAGCGTTATCGTGATAGACGTAGCCCCGTCTCTGCGCAAACTGACTGGGCTCATGCAAACAGGCATGACAGGTACAACCTCTGTCGACCTCTGGGTTTCGGTCCCTGCACGCCTGGGTCTCACATCGGATGCAAGAAAGTAGATGGGACGAGCAGGAAGAACATGAGAACTCGGCGACAGAGAGAGTGGCATAACCTGCAGCACCTGTGGTCGATGATCGTACCCCAATGGTATCACTTACAATACAGAGTCGACTGGGAGAGACGGAATCCAGACTGAAACTTGTATGTCTTGACGGGATTTCTCATACAAAGACAATATCAGTGTTCACCTATCTATAATGTTATGCCCTACGGCAGGAGATATACTACGCAAATGCTAGGAAAATGATACTACCATGGAAGCTTGTCAAGCATCATCCAGTCGTGTTGAGGTCGAATCTGTGCGAGAGGTTCCATACCAGGTGCCCACATACCATCAAGGGTGGACATCGACAACGGGTAATATGCATAGGACGTGTCTCCGGCTTGAACACGATTCATGTTCATATTGATTTGGTTCTGCAGGCCGTTTGGTAGTTGCTCATCGCGGATATTCATATCGAACCGTCCACACCAGTTAAAGTCAATAAACTTGACCTTACTATGAGCGTCGAATAGGATATTTTGGCGTCGCAAATCACCAAAAACACAACCCTCAGAGTGCAGCATCATCAAAACGGCCTCGATCTGCTTACGAGCATCGGGCGCACGTGTGTTGAATTGAACATCAATGTAGTCCATCACAACCATATGCATGAGATCTGAGCGGAGGCAAAGACCGGGTGGGGCGTGTTGAGCAGGGCCTGGAAAAATGCCGGAGAGTTCGGTGTCTGGTAAACGGCCGTAGTATCGGAGGGGAGGAGCATAGCCTTCACGCGCAAGAAGCTCGTGGACATCCTTGCCATACCTTGCAACGAATTTAACAACTACCTTCACAGGCTCCCCCATCGCGGCGGTCCCGTTAGAAATTTCTGCAAGATATGTGACGCATGCTGCATCCTCTTCCAAGGATGCTAGGTACCGAAAACGAACGAGACTACCATCTTCAGCGATGAAGGAAGTCGGGTATGGGAAATAGCGGGGATGTGGTTTGTTAGCAACGAAAGGAGGGACATCGTCGAGACCTTGATAAAAATCCCGGAGCTTAACGAGGCACTTCCGGAGAGCAATGAATACCCGGGCATTGTGGTAGACTCTGAAATCTTCCTCTGTCGATGAGAGCGCCATCCACCTCATGTCAGTCAGGCGTTGAACAATAATCTTGTCCGTGAATACACCACCCAGGACATTTAACCATGGGCCACCTCCAGCGACTAAGAATGTCGGACAGCAGCATTTCTCACGAATGGCTTGTCTCTATGAGGGGATCAGGACATGGTATTAAGATAGACGTGACTATGGCTCACAGTGGGGTCAATCCAAGAGTGTTTCATGCTGAGACCCCCTTGAGTAGTAGGGTCGCAGCCTCCTTCGCCGAGCTCTCGCTTCAGTTCTAGAATAAAAAACGCAATGCGAGCATCGCCTATTTGCAGTCTCGTCCCGTCAGGGTTTGGCTCTTCGTGAACTTCCGCCCGCAAAATGTGCCTCAGGCGCTTGCGTAGTCCTTCGTTGTGCCCATCATGGCGTTCCTCCATCCTCCCCACCTCCGATGCAAAGTACATGAGCTCTTGGACATTTTTGAGATCGTCAGTGGTCGGTTGGACGTTGTGATCATTGACCAGACGGATAAACTCATCAAAGATGGGGTGGAATATCTGTATGGGGGGAGCAATCGTAGAAATAAGTCCCTTTGGAGCCCTGCGGCCGTCGTATATAGCTTGGGCGTCATCGCCTTGGATTTTACGATATCCATTTGATTTGGCTCCCTCTGAGGGTGTCATTCCTGGAGTTAGCACGGTCTTATCATAGCCTAATAGCTGGTGTCAAAGATATTCAAGCACGAGGGGTTAGACGTACGTTTAAATTCTTTCAGTTCTGGGACCGCATCGACATCGCTGTGCCCAACCACCAATCCTTCATCTTCAACAGTGACAACTAGGTGAACGTGTTTGCGATCGACCACTTCGAGGTTGTCGGAAAGGGTTTCAGGAAATAGAATCGAAGTGAACTGGGTTTTGAAATTGCCTATGGATGCTGCCCATTCTTCTTCGGCTGCGTCCTGGATTGAGATCCGTTTCTTTGGCTATTGCAACGGGTCAGTAGTGATATCCAGAGAAACAGATGCTACACCTACAGTCCAGAATTCAATACACCCTGCCATAGTGACAACACGATATTGCTCCAATAGTTGTTGAACAAATAACGGCCGACAGTACTGTGACGGTCCTTCGTATAGGTGGCGTGGAATCAAGATGACCAGTGGCTTGACTTTGTGACCAGGCTTGATAAGGATCCAGTTTAAGTTGAGGGGGTCACCTTGTGTTATGACTGGAGAGCTTTCAGCAGGAGAAACTTGAGTTGCTTCATTGGCGTGTTGAGAGGCTTGTAGCTGAGATCCAGTAAACACCATTAGGGGAGCTCAGAGTTCTCGGTAGAATGGCCATAGGCAAGAGAGAGCGTTTTCAACATGTTATGTAAGCTGATGCACTGCCACAGTCGCGCTCATTATCGTCGCGTCTCTGTTCTTTTGCTGTTCTTTTCTCTCGTTCCGTCACATCCACCCAGCCGATCACCTCTGTGAACCATAGATCCGCTCATTAGGGTTATGGGGGGTATTTTTGACTCGTAGTGGTAGGGTCGGAAGGTAGGGTAGGGTGGGTCTGCATAGGGTAGGCATAGTGATTCCTAAGTCCCGGCCTGAGCCCTCGAGCCGGGCCCAGCCGGGCCCGCGAAGCCCAAGCCCAGCCGGGACTTTTGTCAAACCACTAATGGGCCCGGCTTGGGCTTGGGCTTGGGCTTGAGAATGCCGAAGCCCTGGGCCCCGGCTTGAGCCCCGGCTTTTCGGCGTGTAACAAGAACTGACCATGACCATTTTTTTTTTGACCGCCGAAACCTGCAATATGTGATCTCCTTCCAGTCGCTTTGTAATCGCCTTCCAATCGCCTCACCCATGGCATCCCAACCTGACGACAATCTCGGTAAGGGCAAACGTGTTGGTAAGCCCAGCGTGCGCCTTGCAACATCTGACAACGCCGCTGAGCCCGAGGTCACTTTCCACCGAGGTGCACGGGCTCACGACAATGGTAAGAACCCTTCCGATTTGGTTTTTACCTTTTCATTTACTTTTCACAGGTTCTGTCCCACCCTCTCGCCCCGGCTCCCGCGCGGGATCTCGCGCCGGCTCTCGCGCAGGCTCTCGCCCTCCGTCTCGCCCTGGTGCTCGCGCAGCCTATCGGTCTCGTTCTCGGTCGCGCCAGCCATCCCTGACCATCGGGAATGAGGCTGAGATCGACAATCAGCAGCCCCGTCCTCCTCGTGGCAGGAAACGCGCCCGCGTTGAGGACGACGACGACGATGACGACAACACAACGGCGCCACGTGCCCCTTCGAGCGCTCACCCATCTCCGCCCATCTCGCTTGCCGGGTCTGGTTCTGACGACGACGACACGCCCATCCACGTCCCCAAGCGTTGTAAGACAGACAAGACCGCCGACGTAGCCGCGTTCTTCGGCGACCCGATGCAGAAGAAAGGGAAGGGTGAGGGGAAGTATCGGAAGTGCCGGTATTGTAAGAATGAGCCGTACGTCCCCCTTTTCATTCATTCATTATCCTTGCTAACTGTTTACAGTACATATATTGTAAACGAGATATCAACTCTCCGCCGCCACATTGAATGCTACCATTACCCGAAGTACACCGAGTACTGTAAGAAGACAGGTTTCGAATCAAAGCTTTCAAAGGATGTCAAGGTGAGGAGGGCGGCGGCAGTGGCGGAAGCGGTGGGAAGTATCCAGGGGACTCTCGACGGGCAGTTCAAGACCCTCGGGAGTGCTTCGCACGCCCTCAAGTTCAGCTCGGAGGTGTTCCGTCGGGCCGCCCAAGATTGGTTGATTGATACCAACCAGGTACGTGCTCCCTTATGATTTTTTTTTTGATTCACTTTCTCATTTTGTGTCAACACCCTAGCCCCTTGAGGCCATCTCACACCCACGTTTTCTCAAGCTCATCGCACTTGCGTCTCGTGCTACTGCCGACTCTATCAGTGTTCCGACTGCTCAGGCTACCCGTGAAGACATCATTGACCGCTTCCACCAGAATGTCCAAGAGATGTCAAAGCTCTTCAATGTAAGTATATATCATCCTTTCATTCATTCATTCATTCTTTCTCATATCCTCATATGATACAGAGTACAAAGGTTAAGGGGGATGTCAGTCTCACTACTGATGTGTGGCAAGCTGGCAACCGTGACGCGTACATGGCTGTCACTGGCCACTGGATTGAGGAGGTTTCCCCCAGTGACTGGCGTTTACGCTCAGCCCTTCTTGGGTTCACCTTGCTCAATGTGCGCCATGATGGCAAGCGTCTAGGTGATGCACTTTACAAGATATGTAAGCGTTACCAAATCGCACACCAGGTATTTCCCCACTTCACTGCTTCTTCCTTCCTCTTATCTCATGCCAACCCAGGTCGGTTGGGTGACCTGTGACAATGCGTCAAACAACATCACCATGCTAAAATTCTTTGAGGATCGACTGACAAACAACAAGCACCGTCGTCATGCTGGTACTCCAAAATGGGATAGAAGGACTCGTCATATTCGGTAAATCTTGTTCTTCCCTTTCTCTCCATCACTAACTCATTTATTCAACAGGTGCTTAGCCCACATTATCAATCTCGCAACCCAAGCTGTGCTTGCCACCTACAGCAAGACACCTCATCTCAATGTTGACACAGCCACCACTGAGGTTGAGGAGACTGCAGCGCAGCTTGACGTCAATGGAGGGGATGGTGAGATCAGTGTTGGAAGGGATGAGGTTGGGCTTATTCGGGTCATCACTGTGAAGGTACATGCTTGCTTTTTGGTGCCATTTCATCCTTCTCACCCTATTCAGGCTCGGTCGTCTGCTAAACGTACTGAGATGCTCAAACAGCTCCAGTCAAAGGATGGGGTCAAGCTGCCGCTGAACCTCATCCTGGACATGAAGGTCAGGTGGTCAAGCAGTTATGCGATGCTCAAGCGAGCATATGATCTTCGACCCTTCATTAACAAGTTTATATTCACTGTTGCTGCTGATGAACCGGTCTCAAAGCAGGCGTCCATTCTTGGACTTCAGGTCTCGGATGAGGAATGGAAGTGTGTCAAGCGGACACTTCAAGTTCTTAAGGTATGCCACTTTAATCTTTTCTCTTTCACCTTCTCACTATTTGATTAGTTTGCCGATGATGCCCAACAATCATTCTCATCAGAGACTGAGCCTGTGCTTTCAAAAGCAATCCCAGCACTTGTTCGACTTCACACTGCATGGACTGAAGCATCATCACAGCCCCGATTTGCTGCTCACAAAGATGCTCTTGCTGCTGGTCTTGCAAAGATTTCTACTTATTACAACAAGACCTCTAGCGTGCCTGCCTACAACATGGCCATGGTCCTTGACCCCAGCCTCAAAACCCATCACTTTCGCAACAAGTGGGCAGCAAGGCAGGAACTTGATGTGAAATCATGTGTTGAAAAAATTGTATGTCCCTTTTCTTCCTCTTTCTTCTTTCAATTTCCTTTGTTATTGTTGCTAACAGTTTCCATTTGTCAGTTTGCTGAACGATGGGAGCATCTCCATGCCAACAATGTGGTGGCACCCACCTCCCGTCCCCTACATCACTCATCTTCCAAAACAACCCTCGACTTCTCTCTTGATGACTCTGATGACGACTTTGGTACTGCTCCCACTCCTCCTCCAGTTCTCTCCACCTCTGAGCCATGGAGGAAGGAGTTTGACAAATATCTTGATGGACATGATGAGCTTGACAATGACCAGTCTGTTGTGAACTGGTGGGGGGTATGTCTTGTTTCTATTGTTTTATCCAACCACTTCTAATGTTCATTGACAATAGCTGAATGCCCGACGACTTCCAACATGGGCATCACTTGCTGCTGACTACCTTGCCATTATGGCATCATCCGTGTCCAGTGAGCGGGCATTTTCAGCTGCAGGGATCACAATTTCAAAACGCCGCAACCGACTGAAGGCAGACATTGTTGAAGCTCTTCAAGTCTTGAAGTCGCTTCTCAATTCTGACCTTATCTTTCGTGATAGGGATCCAACGGCTGACTGGGAGATGGAACAGGCGGACAGGGAGGATGCTGAGATGGAGGAGGAGGCTCGGATTGCACATGAGCAGGAGGAGGAGGACAGTATTGTGGTAGAGTAGCTAGACAATAAGGCTCCAACTGTACCATATAGTATACCATATATATATATGGTATATAACGTATCAGTATCAGTATATGTATACAGATGAGTTGGAAACCTATACTGTACGGTAATTATATGTTTACGGTATCTGTATATGGTTATCAGTTTGAGATTGTCTCGGTGAATGGTGTGTCCAATTCATGTCATGGCACTGTCCACAGCAACCAACTTTCTTAGAAAACACCCCAGGTTAGCTCTAAATAGTGTATACTAGCTCTATGCAAAAATTCAGTTCTTCCTGATGTGTGTGGGTTAGCTGGTTGTCTGTGCAGCATATCCAGTGCGAAGGTTTGGGTCATGTGACCATTCTTTGGAAAGTGGGCATTCTAATTCATGTCATGGCACTTTCCACAGCAACCAACTTTCTTAGAAAATACCCCAGGTTAGCTCTAAATAGTGTATACTAGCTCTGTGCAAAAATTCAGTTCTTCCTGATGTGTGTGGGTTAGCTGGTTGTCTGTGCAGCATATCCAGTGCGAAGGTTTGGGTCATGTGACCATTCTTTGGAAAGTGGGCATTCTAATTCATGTCATGGCACTTTCCACAGCAACCAACTTTCTTAGAAAATACCCCAGGTTAGCTTTAAATAGTGTATACTAGCTCTATGCAAAAATTCAGTTCTTCCTGATGTGTGTGGGTTAGCTGGTTGTCTGTGCAGCATATCCAGTGTGCGAAGGTTTGGGTCATGTGACCATTCCCTCATTGTCGGTGTGCCTGAAGTGCACACCCAATGGACCCTTAGAACAACCCTATGGATTTACCGTATAACTGTATATATACACTATATACCCTATAATATACCGTATCCATATATATAGGCCTTGGGTCCTATACCTATACTATACGGTTGGAGCCTTATAGACAATTGAATCTAATCTTTGCGTGATTTTTAAGCTTCCATTACACTTTGGTACTTGGCTTTATTGAGTATGTAAGCCCGGGCCTGAGCCCAAGCCCGGCCCAGGCCCTAAACTAATCGGGCTCAGGGCTTGGGCTTGACTTTGGCTGAGCCCAGGCCCGTTGAAGCCCGGCCCAAGCCCAGGGCTTGAGCCCAAGCCCGGACTTCTTAATCACTAGGTAGGCATCAGGAAAACCCTCAATTGACCATCATGCACCATAGATCAATAAATTAGTCGAAAGCTACACCATTGTGTATAATTGTATATGATTGCACACTTTGGATCAAATGGATCAAATAGTGCACGATGAACTGTTCGGAACGTTGATAAGAATTTCCCTCGAAAATTATGCACTATTTTGCATTGATTTTGCACTTTTCGGACACCAGTGGTGCAGAATATTACAGTATGACTCCTGGCTGGTGTCCCATTCAGACGTAGCAAACCAATGAACAGTATAGTTAATCAAATTTTTTTAGAACTATACAAGTACAACAAGATCTAAGTAACTATTGATCTAAACTCCTCGTCATCGTTGTCGTCCTCCGCATCATCCTTCTCCCTATTTCATCCTGGACCCCCCGTCTGGCGGTTCTACGCGTTGATTCCAACTCTGAGTGAAGGTGAGGAGTACACCACTTGACATCGAGTGTACAGCCAATTACCTTTCACTGCTCACTCGCTATGCAAAGTGCCTCTCACAAAACATCTCGGACACAAGGGATGGCTCGCAAAAGCGCTGTATAAGGAGGTCGAATCGAGTATCACAAGGCGGAGGTGGTGGGTTGGGGACGGTGCGGTCTAGCCGGGAGACGGGTGTTGGGTCGCGAATGCAATGACAATGCAATGTGTGCTTGATCTTGCGGCTGTTCATCACAGGTGAGTTGAACTTGGCAGATAAAGCATGGTACGCACCTGGAGTACACCTGTTCTACTTCATACTTGATAATATAATGTTGGCATTGGAGAAAAGTTGTGATTCAGAGAGAGGCAATATTTGTTCTAGTGCACCACCACGACGTAAGACGGCCTTGCCACATCTCTTTGTATTCAAAGGTCTACACGAAGACGTTGAGGCTTCTCACGGCAATCAACTCTCCCATTCATCACTCTGTCACCCCGGCGTCATCGAAGACTCAAATCTTCGACTTCCGGAGAACACGTTCACCTGCGGTAAGTTATATGATCATTGTGAGTCTGAACACAAGAAAGCATACATCTTGGTACACAGACCCAGCGGACGCATAATCGAGTCGCGGGACGTCTTCTTCGACGAGGGTTCATCGGCTGGTCAGTCCAGAGTTATCATCGACCCCACGGACGCACCAGACAACGTAGAAGGCGCACCAAAATCGGACAAGTCAGACAAATCGGATCACGCTGAGGATGAAGAAGAAAAAGTCGATCCACACACCTCAGACAACGATTCCAATGACGATGACAGTCCGCCTGACCAACGTACGACCCAAGGCACTGAAACTAACCGTTCAGTGGGCGCTATCACGGGTGGAAGCCGTTCGAACAATTCCACACCCCAAACTGGCACTGGGACACACAACGAAGGCCCCAGCGGTCGAACGACGCAACTATCGGCCAATCCGACTTCGGATTCGGATTCAGCGACCTCGAATACGGGTATACACGCACCTGCGACAGTTCCTCGCGATCGGATCATATCCCAACAATAATCCCTTTCCTGCTCCTCCTCCTCCCACACAACCTCGTCGTTCATCGCGTACTCGCCAAGCGCCGATCTCCGACGATGACGATCGCTATTCACTGACGTCCTACACGTCTAGGAAGCGTAGACAGGCAGCAACTATTGAGGAAGTGGAAGATGAAGATGCCCAGGAGGCTGGCCAGGCCCATACACCAGAATTCGCACCTGAACCAAATGCAACCGGTTCAGTGGGCGCGGAAACAGCACTCGCTTCCGCTCTCGACGAAGAAAGAGATCCACTCACCTACAGCAAGGCCATGCAAAGGCCGGACGCTCTCGAGTGGAAGAAGGCGTGCGCAATCGAACTCGAGAATTTCGTACAGCAGAAGCTCTTCACCAAGACAGCACGTCCGGTGAATCAAAAAGTTGTTGGTTGCAAATGGGTATTCAAGCGGAAGTTCGGACCAGATGGGAAGGTAGCACGGTAGTGAACGCTATTCACCCAACAGATTCTCCGCACACGTGACCTTCGGAGATCACCGACGTAAGGACTTGGACATATTTTGCGACCTTGCGTAGTCGACCCGAGCGCCCCTTGAGCGCATCGTTATCCATGAATGTTATGGCGTTAAGTATTGTAAAATTTACTCTGTAATTCACGTGCAAAGACGTGTCCTGCTCTTTCCTCAGTCCTGCTCGCACGCGTCTTATTTACGTACAACCCATAATTAGCGCGTTCACACGCGTCTAAATGGCGTCTAATATTCGCACCTGCAATACGTGCAAGAATTTGAAGACTTTGAACGCGTCAACTTTCAAAGTGCAGCGAGATGGATTCTCAAAAACATGCCTAGAATGTCTCGAAAAGAAGAAGCAAACCTATGCAACAAAGAAGGGTGGAAACAACGAGAATCAGGCGGAGGAAGATGATGAAGAAGCCGAACCCGAAATAGATGACAGCGCGGACTTTGTGGACATGTCGGCTGTCAATCTCGACGCGTTTTTGGCGTCTTTAGCCGCGTGTGAACAGGTGCAATCTATAGAGGCGCGTGTGGATATCTCAAGTGTCCAGGCATCCAATATGCGAGAGACGGCGGACAGGATGGCGAAGGCAGTTTGGGAGTGCTTAAAATATCGCTTCCAGTGCGTACAATTAAGATTAAAGTTATCCTTCATTCTCCGATTGTTCTCACCTCGTGTATTTAGTTACCACAGGATGTATAAGCATCAGACGCCTTCCGCACGATTTTATTATCGTTGTGCGCAGTCTGAGAAAAAAGTTAAATCCAGAAAGGGTGTTCGCGAGGGTGCAAAGATGCGCGACAAAGGGTGTATGGACACATTTGCATGCAAGGGCTGGTTGAACATCACAGTTTACGAAGAACTATCGGTAGTGGACATCAAATTGAGTCATGCTGAAGAGCACATCCCATACTGGTGCATTGATATTCCTCCAAATGTCTGTCAATTTTTCAAGAATAATCGTCAACTCACCTCCGCTCAGGTATGGCAATCAATTTTTTATATTTCCGAACATAGACACTCATTTTATTAAGCTCTGGCAAGAAGTTCTGAAGATAGATCCGAAGCCGGCCTACAATCGGAAGGCCATCTACCAGCTCTGGTCAGATCATGCATCTAAACAGTGGAAACGCGATCCCGACGAAGTCAAATCTGCAAGAATATTGATTGACGAAGCCGGAAAAAATCCATCCTCACTCTACAGTGTTGAATCAATCCCACTTCATGAAGAAGAATGTTTTACAGCACTTGCATTCTCACTTCCTGAAATTATTCTTCAATGGGGTGGCCGTATACGTGAGATTGCTCTTGATTCTACATGTACGTAACCAATTTTCTTCTCTTGACATCTATCATATATCTAATTTAATTTAGGGAATACAAATGGTTCGCGCTTTGAGGTTTACGCTCTCCTTGGTGAAGTTTACGGATCTGGATGCCCATTGGGCTATTTGCTTCTTCGGTCATCCGGTGGCGAGACAGGTGGAAAGGAGCGCTTTATAGCTGATGTCCTGGAGTACTTCAAGAAGAAGTGGAACATTCGGCCACTATTCACGCTTACCGACAAAGATCTTTCGGAAATCAATGCTTTTCTGAAGGTATTCCCCAATGCGAAGCATCAGCTTTGCTTTTGGCATTGCCTTCGTGCTATAAAAACTCGACTGTCAATACTTCGGCGACACCCAGAATATTACGACGTAAAAGAAGCACACAATGAATTTGAATGGATCGATGAAACCTTTGTACCTCAAGCCCAGGTAAAAGAACGAGGCAGTCAAGTGAGTTTCCAATTGTTTCAGTAATTCCATTTATTGATAATCTTACTTGCTAGACTTCTCATGTCGCAACCAAAGCCATCCCGCATTTGACCCTTCGATTAGGCGGTGTATTGCAAAATAGAGCACCAGCGCCTACACCTCGAGGTCGTCGCCTTATTATACGGCTGAACGGCATTGTTCAGAGTATTGTTCCTTTGCCCAGCCAACATGAAAAAGACATACCAAATTCCGAAGCATTCTTGTCGGCTGCATTGGATGCCCACAAGAACGATGTTGAATATGAGACAGATGGTGCCGGGGAAGGCGACGACGAAGACTCAGACTGTGAAGAAGATGGAGAATTGGTTTCACACGTCAAGAGATACTACGATGAAGAGGCGAATGAACAAGACACAGAAGACGGACCTGAATGGATGTTCAACGATGGCGAAATTGTCTCCAAGGATCCGGAATATGTTTTTTGCCCGGCTCCTCATCGAAAACAAATACTTCATCTATTCACAAAGCATTTTTGTCAGCACCCACTCTTCGCGGAAAAGGATGGAAAATTCACAAAAGAAGAAATACACACCAGTGCAGTCTACGAGATGTACAACTTCTGTCGCATCCGTGGACTTTGTGAAGTGTGGGGATATATGTGGGCATGTTGGTATTCTCCCAAAATGTGGAGACTCTGGGCACGTTCAACATCACCCTATATTTCACGCCTGAGGACCACAATGAATGTCGAGAATTTCTGGCGCCAGCTCAAGCACGATCATCTTCACCATGTTTCCCACCCGCGGCTCGACCACCTTGTTTGGATTCTGATTCACAGAATTACGCCTGCATACATTGCGCGAACCGAAGTTCTCAACGATGAATATCGTGCCGGGCGATCAAAGAGCCTAACAACTTACCAAAAATACTTCAAAAGTTCCTGGAAAAGACTTCTCAATGCGTCGATAAGCGAGAAACAATATGAAACTTACGTCGATTCTTGGAGTTGTAACTGTGGACGGCAGAAATATGATCGCCATCACATTTGCAAGCACCTGGTTCAGGCGGTTGGACTGCCATCTATTCCTTTCTGGAGCGAGGTGTACCGCCGCCGGACCATGCCAATTTATCGCCATCACGAACTCGACGCATCTCATCAAGCTACTGGCGCCAAACGAAAACGAACCGCCTATCTTGATATTGATGGGAGTATCTCGGATGGGGATGACCATGTCTGGCTAGGGAATCCAACAATCCTTGCAGGCGGTGGAGGTTGGAAATCCGTTCTCTCAACAGAAAATATGGCGACGTCGTTGGGAAAACAAAGGGACGATCAGCACCACTTTAATGGAGTTCAAAGAACCGCTCACCACAATTTCGACAACTTCACCGAGCTCGAGCCAACACTACATCAGGAAGAAGATGAGGTAACGGATCTGCTCACAGTACCTGCGTCACCGTCATCCAGCAGCAATAAACCTCAACAGCGTAGTTCTTCGCCAATTATGTACGGGAGCGACGACGAAGCAGAGGTAGGATTTTTTATGGTAAAGTTAATCTTTGATACATTGCACTGAAACATGATTCACTTAGCTTGATCGATACAACGACTTCCTACGGGCGCGTGCAAAATTCTGGCGTCAAGCGGCTGACATGTTTGAAGCTCAGGCCTCGATCCCTAATCCGTCCGATAATCACATCTGGAAGAAGTCCGTATATGATCGCGAAATTGGCAAGGATGTGGTGCTTATGGTTGAGGACATTCGGCGTTATGAAGAAACAGGAAGGTCGCAGATTAAGACATGGGCCGACCCCAAGAGCAAGAAGGAGGTAAGAAGGATGCGAAACACGATGGGATACTACGTTAAGAGTCAAACTTGACTCCACAAACTCCGAGGCCTTCAAGTCTTCAAATTACATTATTGAAGTTTTATGATCATTTTTCAAGTTTGGATATTATTATACTCTAGTATATGCGAATCATATCATATTATACACCTATTCACACCTCTAAGGACTCTCCAATTGCAGCGTCCATGGAATAGCGTGTATAAGAGCTCTCGCCGCCACATACGCGCACGACCGCGTCAAGTCCACGTCGGTGATCTCCGAAGGTCACGCATCACGTGTGCGGAGAATCTGTTGGGTGAATAGCGTTCACTTAGCACGGTACAAGGCCCGTCTTGTGGCGAAAGGATTCTCGCAAGTCAAAGGCATCGACTATGATTCGGATGGGACGTTCTCTCCGGTCACTCGCTACTCAACCATCCGCACCCTCTTAGCCCTCTCCGCACGCTTCGGCTGGCATGCCCACCAATTTGACGCCAAATCCGCCTTCACCAATCCTGAACTAGATCGCGAGATCTACATGGAAATCCCTCCCGGCGCATCGGACACAACAGGCGGCGGCCTTCGTACTGAAGTCTGGCGCCTCCATCGCGCTCTCTACGGACTCAAGCAGGCCTCTCGCAAGTGGTACAAGCTGGTTCGCAAATCCCTCGTTGATCTCGGCTACACACGCAGCAGCATCGACCACGGCGTGTTCTACAAGAACGTGGATGGAGTCCTCCTCATCCTTGCAGTGTATGTTGATGATTTCATGGTATTCTCACCCAGCGAAACGATTATCGCCAGCCTCAAAGATCAAATCGGCGACAGGTTTGAGATTGTAGATCTCGGACCCATCCAATGGATCTTAGGCATGCACGTCAAACACAATTTTGGTTGCAAACTCATCAATCTCTTGCATGCTCAATACATTGAGACCATCCTCGAACAATTCGGTTTCAAGGATGCACGGCCCGTTAGCATACCCATGGATCCTAACACACACTTCCCTTACCTTGACGAAGCCGAAGTCGACATCTTGGACTACCAAAGCAGAATCGGATCCCTCATGCACGCTATGGTATGTCTACAATGGGATATAGCTTACGCAGTGGGCGTTGTTACACGCCACACTGCAGCACCTGGTTTGCACCTGGTGTTATACACCTCAATGCGGTCAATCACATCTTCCGCTGGAGTAGTCCAAGTGGACCTACTCAGGGAGCTCGGGTTGGCAAGGCTCGGTAGCGCGTCAAGCAGGCGCGCCGTGGGAAGAGGCAAGTTGTGATGTTGTCACTGGACCGCGGTCCGTCTACATATGGACATGCTGTGCTACTTGGTATCTAATCTAATCTAGTCGCTCTCGGGCACCTCGGGCGTATTGGCCAGAGGCCACTACCACACCGCTATCTATGCGGCACCTCGGATTATGTTCTTGTCTACAATGGGAACATCGGCTCCTCTGAGCCCACCGTATATTCTGACTTGGACTGGGCTGGCGACAAAACGGATCGAAAATCTACCTCCGGGTATGTTTCTGTTCTTTCTGGAGGTGCAATCTCTTGGGGCTCAAAGAAGCAGACTTCTGTCTTGACATCCAGCACCCAGGCAGAATTCATTGCTGCCGCCACCGCCGGTCAAGAAGCTCTCTGGCTTTGCAACTTATTGTCTTCCATTCACATTCCTTTGAAATCCCCAACTTCTCTTCTAATCAATAATCAATCTGTGATTCACATGATCAAGAATGGCAGCGTCAACAAGCGTACAAAGCACATCAACATCAAGTATTGTTTCATCTGCAATCTCGACAAATCTGGCGACATTGCAGCTGAATACATACCCGCTGGTGATCAATTTGCCGACATCCTTACAAAGGCGCTCCCCCGTCAAAAGTTTCAACATCTTCTCAGCTTTGTTGGACTTAGGCCACGCAACAAAGTTCATGCTTGCTGAGTGGGTGTGTTGTAAATACAGTATGTATGGACATTCAATGACCCATTTACATTTCATTTTACCTATACTACTTTGAACGGTTTCATCTCGCATGACCACGCTTACTTATCACATTATGTAATCCTTTGTCGCACACATCTAGAGTACTTCGCCTCATACTCTCCTCAGTTCGTCTTATTGTCAATACTGAGGTGAGTATTATACCTATGTCTACTCCTACACTCTTTACTTACTAGTACCTGTAGTTCATTCCTTTCACAGGTACTACAATATCATTCAGTTTGTCTTATCGTCAATACTGAGTTCATTCCTTTCACAGTCACTATGTGCCTATCAGATCCAGATCAACAATAACATTCATGACAGAGATAGTTCAGCCGTACTTATAGTACCAATGTCCTTGCTGCCTCCAAACAGTGAATTCCGATGTTGCATATTTTTACAGCAAGCTCCCTGAAGGTTGATTTTGTGTGTGTTGCCAGGCTGATACAGTGCAAGAAGAGGAAATATGAACAAGTTGAGAATGCATAGGAAACACATTGCATGTGCGAGGGCAATTGAGGCACAGCTTGGCCTTGCTTGGCAAGAGCTTTCAGATTCTTACATTGTTGCCTCCAAGTCATTCATCTTGGGTTGGACCTTGGCGCAGAACACAATTGGCTCATATCATTGTTTGATCATCGTGTTCATCACACGGTGGGACAGTCCAATCCGGACTGCTTGTCAGGCAGAGTCGTGGTGATGAAGTCAAGTGTGTCTTTCCCTGAACTCGTCGTGCTGTCCGCTACGCCGAGTCAGGGTCCTGCCTAGTCTATCCTGATCTGCTCTATCTACGTAGTTAATGCTCTATCTAATCTGCTTGTGTCCTTGATCTAGCCGAGCTTGCCTCCTGGAGACTCTAAGTAAGGCCGAAGCTCACTACCACATGTACCCCCCTTCACATATGCGCAACGCCCTCGTTGCGTGCGCGACTCTTGTGTGTCGCCTTCCTACCCTTTTCTATCCATTCCATTCCGACTCGCTCTCGCCTTCTTCCTCCTCGTTGTGCCCTGTCGCATTCTCCAGCTCTTCTGCACCTTCCTTCTCCTCTATATCGTCCTTGTCCTCCTTTCCTTCGTCCTCCTCGTCTACCACGTCTTCCAGATCCTCTCTTCGTCTCCATTCCTTCTCTATCTCCGTTTGCTCCTTCTCTAAGTCGGTCCCCTTCCGCGGCGTGAACAGCCGCAGGCGTCGTGAGCTGAATCTGCCTGCGACTGGAGAGCCGTCCAGTGTCTCTAGTGTATATGAGTGGTTGCCGCGGCTGGTGACTCGTCTTGGGACGGAGAACTTTGGTATCAACTTCCTGTCTGTCTTGAATGTGTAGTCCAGGTCACTTCGGTAAACCTGTACTAAGTCGCCCGCTCTAAAGATCACCTCCCCTGGTAGTCGGCCTTTCACCCTCTTGTCAAATGCCGCCTTCCGTCTTTCCGCATGATTGACCATTTGAGAGTACCCGTCAAGCCGCTGCTGGTCTGCAAACGCCATGTGGATGTCTGCCTGTTCTGGTGTTAGGTCTGTTGTCGCTTCCAGTACGGGTGTCGTCCGTGTGTTGATTACTAGGCTGAACAGGAGCTCATTTGGTGAGTACTTCAGGTTGGGCAATATCCTATTGTTGATCCACCGAACCGCTGCTTCCAGGTGATCTGGCCAGTTGGCTGGCAGCGCCATGGTGTCGTACTCGTCCTCCCCTAGATTTGGGGCGCACATCCTCTTCAATCGGCTTAGCAGAATTGCGTTTGTGCCTTCCAGGAGTCCGTTTATCCATGGTGAGTAGGCCGGACATATCTCGAGTTTGGTGCCTCGTTTTGTGCACTCTTCTTTCAGGTCCTTGTTGTCGAATTCGGGTCCGCCGTCCACCATCAGCGCCTCGGAAGCTGTGAAGAGGTCGCATATGTCGCTATAGCTCCTCCGGGATGTCTTTCCTGTGGCCGCCGATTTTAGTTTCGTTACCCACACCCTCTGGGCGTATACATCCATCCACAGCCCTAGCTTTGTTATGCCCCCTTTTCCTTTTGGCATGGACAAGGTGTCCGCAACCATGAGCTCGAAGGGGTGTCGTCTGGTTATGGGTTCTAGTAGGGAATGTAAGTGAGTTGAACCGAACCCTTTGCATCGTCCGCAGTCCATGATCGCCCTCATGATTGACTGGTCCATCTTTGGGCTGACATATTTGTCAACGAGTTGCGCCTTGATGCCGTCTCGATGGAAATGGCCTTTGTTGCAGTGTTCGTCCCATGCTAGGCTTGCCATCTCCTCTTGCGTCATGCACTCTAACCTTGCCCTTGCTCGAACTGACCCATCGCCTACCTTCCACAGGCGTCCTTCTTCTATCATGTATCCTTTTGCCTTGTGCTTTGCTCGGTTTCGTACCTTCAGGCTCTTCCCTTGGTCCAGTGTCATCAGTGAGTCAACGATCTCGAGAAATACTTTTTCCTTGGTGAATCTTGTCTGTAAAGCTAGGTATCCGGTGTCGTCTTCGCTCGTTAGGACTTGGAATACATCGTTTGCCATGCCCGTTCGTGCCTCCCAGTCCTCACTCACCGTCCATTCGTGTCCGTCGCCCTCCTTTAGCGGGAGGTTGACGAACTGTCTGCTGAGTCCGTCTGCAACCACGTTGAGGCGGCCTGGTCGGTGGCGGACGTCGACTATGTTGTAGGCGAGTACTCCGTCCCGCCATCGTGCATGTGTGGAGTTGAGGGTCGTGTTCAGCAGGTGGTCCCGGAGGGCTTGACAGTCGGTCTCTATTTCTATGGGGTAGCCCCATATCATGTCGCTGAATTTGTCTAGGGTGTGTTTCAGTGCTCCAAACTCTAGTATGAATGGCTTGTACTTCTCTTCCGTAGCCGATGTCCTCTTTGATGAAAAGGCGATCGGGTATACCGTCGTCTTCTCTGTTCCGTTTGCCAGAACTTTTGTGAATCTCTGAGAGCACATGCCGGCGAATCCGTACTTGCAACCGTCGGTGGTAATGATGAACGGTGTCCCGTCGTACTTAGGCCCTTTGAGAACTGGCTCATTTGTGAGTGCAATCTTGAGACGTAGGAACGCTTGGTCGTGTTCCTTTTTCCACAGGCCTGCTAGCGAATGCCCCTTCATCGCTCTTGTGTATGCCGCTTTCCCTTTGAGCTTGGGTAATTCTAGATTCCTTGCAAGGTCAGTGAGTGGTTGAGCCATTGAGGCATAACCTTTGATGAGCGGCCTAAAGAATCCCGTTAGCCCCAGGAACGATCCCAAATTCTGTAGGTCTGTCGGTGTTTTCCAGTCGACAACCGCTGTTAGTTTTGACAAATCAGGTTTGATACCGTCCGGGCCGATCCGTCCACCCGCAAATGTTGCTTCTGTCATGAAGAACCGGGATTTGGCTGCCAATAATGACAAACCCGTGTCCAGTATCCGCTGGAGGAGCTTCCTTGTGTTTCCTAGCATTGTTTCGAAGCAGTCGCCGGCCAGGCCTCCGTCGTCGACGAAGAGTTCTACCAGGGTTCCGACCATGTCGCCCAGTGCGTTAGCTGTCATCCCCGCAAACGTAGAGGGCGCACCTGTGAGCCCGAATGGCATTCGCATGTAGGCAAAGTATCCCCTTCCTTCCACGTAGAAGCATATATATGGCTGGTCTTCTGGCGCGATTTCGCACGCGTAAAATCCATTAGCAAAATCGAACACTGTTACCCACCTATGGCCGCTGAGGCTTTGCTGCTTCCTTCTTATGTCACCTTGTGGCATTGGTGGCACCTTCGTCACCCTGTTTAGCTCAGCAAAGTCCTGGCATACTCGCCACTTGGTTTGCTCCTCGTTTGTGTCCGGTTTGCTGACTGTTTCCTCTTTTGGCGGTAGTTCCTCATAGTGTATGCCAAGCCCGGCCTCGAGACATTCATCGTTGACCCGGTGTTTCAAGGTGTCGAGAGTCATGCCGGATCCTTCGTGCGCTTTCTTGGCCAGCGTGGTGGCACCGCAGCATCTGACATCTTGGTGCGCTATGGGTCTGATGATGCCAGCGGCTAGCATTTTCCCGAGGACACCCCCGAAGAACTCCTTTTGCAGTGGGCTCTGTGGCCTTTGGTGGATCTTGGTTCTGAACTGTGTGTCGCGTGGGAAGTCGAGACGGTGTGCTGCCCCTTTCACTGGAATCACTTCGCTCATCGTGAGTGCGAAGCACCCTGCAAATTCCGTTACCAGCTCTTGTACTTGTTTCCTCTGGTTTGTCGTCAAGTCTGGGCCGATTGTGATCTCTGCTAGTATGGCTTTGACCCTTGCCAGGTTCCGAGGGTCGGTCAGTCTTGTTAGGAGTGTGGCACTGTACGCCTTTGTGATCTCGGGTTGCGCTACCCCTGGATGGTCTATGCTGTCTCCTGCTGCCGCGTCCAGTATCCACACGGTTGTCCAGTCTTCGCCTTTTGTTTCCATGTGGCTTTCCTTCTTTGAGCCTGTAACCGCTGATGGTGGGTTGATGTGAATGCTGAGCGTTGCTTTGGGAAATGTGATTGGATCTCGACTTCTTTTGGGGAGGTCCGTGAGTTTGTCCTGATGTGCCCGTCTGTTGGAGTCCGGTTTTGTATCCACTTTTGTCCGTCGTTTGTCGGCATGCTTACCTGCCGGTTGGTTTCCGGTTCTTTTCATACTGTTCCCGTGGTCAATAGATGCGTCGTCTGATGATATATGTGCGACTTCCCTTGAGGGGAATCTCATGTTATTCCCCGCTGCGTTGATGCACTGTTTGATATCGATCGTGAGGTTCACGAGGAGGTTTGTATGTTTCCCCTTGCTCGCATATTGGTTCTCCAGGATCACCCATCCTCCTTCCTTTGTCTGATCTGGTATCCGAACCACGTCCGGTGCGTAGTTGTGTACTGCGCCAAAGGCCTCGAGTAACGGTTTCCCAAAGAGAAGTGCCCATGCGCCTCCGCTGCTGAACACTTCAAAGGTGCCTTGTCGACGTACAGTTTTCACTGTCACCCATCCCTTCCACACCCCCAATGACGGTACGAGTCGGCCGTCGGCCACCCTGAGCATCCGCCGCGACGGTTCTAACGCTGATAATCTCCCTTTTGACCTCTCAAACATGTCGGTATCCAATCCGTTTACCATTGCGCCGTCGTCAAAGCAGCTCCTAAACCTCACTATCTCGCCTTTTGGTCCCTCCAACTCCACTCCGTGCACAAACGGCACACTATCCTTCCTCTCTTCTCTTCTGTTCACGCTACCCACGCTGTACAGCTCCAAAACACATTCATTTTCTTCGACGGAGTACATGTTTGTATCAGGGACATTTTCTACTGCGGGAGAATTATTGATTCCGGGACACTGTTCGTTGGCGCGCCTGAGATGAGAGTCCCCGAGCAATGGCTCGTCGCACTCGGGGACCTGCCTTTGCCTTCCTTGCTGCTGTGGGGCCACCGACAAAGCTGAGTGCTTTATGTCGATGGCCCGTCCCCTTTTCCCTGGTTGATGAGTTGTAGTAAATGCGCCAGGTCATCCCCTTCGTATGTTTGTATCTCGTCTTCCTCCTGGAGAAGATTGACGTTGGCTGTTGTGTCCGCTGCTGCCGCTTCCGCCTTCTTGCGGATTGTCTGGGCGATTGACCTCCACTTTGATTCAAGGATTGGGACGCGAGCGGCGCTGCACGGTGCTGGGTGGTGGTTCCGCTGCCCGCAGTTCCAGCACTCGCCCGATGCGATGGGGGCTGTCCCGGGTATGAGAGGGTAGGGTTGTAATTCGCTGGGGCCTCTCCCGCTGGGACCATGTGTTGCTTGCCATGTCGCAACCTGCATGTTATATTGCGAAATGCCGTCTGCGTTGTTTAGGTGCATGGGCAGTGACTTGTTCATGACGTCGGCCAATCTTTCGTGGGCTGGCCTGTTGGTGGCATTATTGAATGAATTTTGCTGGGTTTGTTGGGTTCGTTGGTTTCGCTGGGGTTGGTATGTTGCGACCATGTTCGCTGGCAAGCGTGGGCTGGGCTGGGTCAATCCCATGTTCTGGAAGGCAGCGCCGAGTGCTTTTGACGGTGTTGGTGGTATCGCTTGTGGGTACCTGTTGAGCTCGCGTTCTTCTTCGACCTTCTCCATTATTTCCTCTACTGTGATTGCCCGTACCGCATCTGTAAACTCGCTCCATGTCATCGGCTTTATCGAGATTAACTTCCTGAGCGGTCGTGGAAGTTTCTTGCAAGTGGGTGCAACTAAGAGGTCGTTGCTGTCCGGAATCTCCTTTGCTAACATTTCCACCTTGTCCGCCCATACGATGTGCGATAATTCCTCCTCAGCCCCTACGTTGGGCGCGACCCTCCTTCCGAGCTGTGATGGCATCAAGATCGTCTCGTCCAGGAGTGCCTGCTTCTCCGCCGTTGTCTTCTTGGTTATGGGTTTGGTGGGCCACCGTGCGTCAAATGCGGCCTGGACTGCTATGAATGTCGCCCTGTCGGATGTGGTGAGGGTTCGGAACCACTCGTCCGCTGGTGATTTCGCCTTCAGAGCTAGCTGCAGCAGTCGTACCTTGGTCGCCTCGGTCATGTTTGCTTTCATTAGTATGGTTGTCTCCAAGCGGTTCATGAAGTCTTGTGGGTCCTGGTCCCCTGGCCTTCCTGTGAATATTGGTATTGGTTCTGGCATTTCGTCGTCGTCTTCGTCGTTGTCAACGATGCCGGTTGAGGTTGGGGTGTAGGGTGGTGGACTTCCGGGAGCTGGTGATTGTGCTGGTGTCCAGATGGCTGGGCTGAATCCGAACTGTGACGATGTTGGTGAGAGGTCCCCTGTGAGAGGGTTGGACTCTGTGTCCGATGTATCAGGTTGTATGGTTTCCCGCGGAGGAAATTCCGTTCGGCCTTTGTCGCCGCGCTGCTCGTTGTTGGTGTAATTCCGTGGGGCCAGTCTTGGCCACTGACTGGAGGGGGTGGGGTACTGAAGGGTGATGGTTGGGTTGGTGTTATCGTTTTGGGAATCTCTGGTTGAGGTTGGTGTCGTTGGTGTGCTCAACAAGTTCATTGTGTTCTGTAACCGCTGTTTTATCCGTAATCCGCAAGTTTTTTATCCGTAATCCGTAGGTATCCGTTATCCGTAAGTATCCGTTATCCGTGTTATCGATGGTATGCAGGCAGAATCGCCCTGTTGTCACCAGATGGGACAGTCCAATCCGGACTGCTTGTCAGGCAGAGTCGTGGTGATGAAGTCAAGTGTGTCTTTCCCTGAACTCGTCGTGCTGTCCGCTACGCCGAGTCAGGGTCCTGCCTAGTCTATCCTGATCTGCTCTATCTACGTAGTTAATGCTCTATCTAATCTGCTTGTGTCCTTGATCTAGCCGAGCTTGCCTCCTGGAGACTCTAAGTAAGGCCGAAGCTCACTACCACAACGGAGGATCTGTACTCAAAAAGCTTGGACGTAATCTCTGCAAAGCCTCAGCAATCGCACCAATGGAAGCACAAACCAACCTGCGCAAACTGATGGTATTGCTGAAGAGAATCACATTAAATGCCAATGAAGCTAACAGTATTGCTGCCGGGACTCTCGATGAAAAAGAAATCGATAAGCTGAGATTGCAAGGATATCCTATCTTTTTACTGCCCTGTCAACGCCGACTTGACAAATGGGTTGAAGTAATTCCATCTCATTGACATTACCACCCCTGACATGTTTGGTCAACCGTTAATTGGATCATATCCCTTCACTCGTCCTCTCTTGAGGGAGTTGTGCTTGTGCACTGCCACATGTTGAACGTCATGTGAAATGCAACATTTGTCGGACAAAAATACCAGGGTTTACGCCACTTGATGCTAAGGTACTTCGTCGAGAAGAACAAGCAAAACACATCCAGGACACCCTGCCCTTATCCTTGCTGTGCATCATTTGATATGAACGGCAACCCATCTCTCAGGCTGTTGACAAAGAAGGGTGCATATTGATCATGGGAGTACCTTGTACGGCTTTTGTGGCTCATGCAAGGCCCATGTTATTGTGGTCTTGCATGCACCTTCCTCCCTGATCTCACTAAGTTTTCCTTACACTCTCACCAGCCTTGATTTTCAGTACCATGCGTTGGAGACGACAGATCAAGCACGCTCAAGTAATGAGAGTTGAGGACAAGTTTGTGATGATGATTATGCTGGGTGATTGGACTGTACAGTACTGTACTAAACCAACAAAGTACTCACGCAAAATCGAGCGTGACACATTTTGATCAACTGCTCAAGGGCTCAACATTAGCTTATGGGCGTGACAGGGGCTAAAAAGTGCTCAAGCTCTAATTTGTACATATTCACAATTTGCTTGCTCCTAGCTTACATTGACATTCCTTACCGCGGTATCAGCAAAAAACAGGTACCGCCTTGATCATCACAGGAGGCAGTGTGCAGTTGAATTTATGTTTGTCACATGTTGAGTCACAATCTCTCGTATGAAAGCTTAACAAGCCCTCATGCTTGTCAAATGCTTTGTGATTTACCCAACACCGACCCCGGTTTCTTTGCCAAGCTTACATGTGAGCGCAATCCCCTACCCGTTCTTACAGATGAAGAGAAAGAATTGGAGGATACAGAGGAACCTGAGCTTGACATCCCAGGAGATGATTGCGCTGTTCCTTTGGAAGCTGTCAAAGATGCTCTTCACAGCATTCTTTCTACTGGTGACCCCAAGGTGACCCCGAACAAGAGTTTGTCACTGGTAAGTATGGTTTAGTGTCTGCTGCCAAAACTGAAGAGACCTTTGTGGAGTCAATCAACAATGTTGTACTGATGTTGTACTTGATACAACATTGGCAACAAACAACCTTCTTGGATGGGGGCAGCGAAAAAAAATCCGCAATACTAATTACCATTCTTTTGAATTTATGCATGACTCTACAGTTCCTACTTAGTAATTGTAGTTACATAGTCTTTTGGTGACCTCGTAGTGCTACTGGCATGCCATGGGTGTGCTGGAGAAAAAAATAGCCCCTATTTGTTTGGAACAGAAAAAGTGCTCAAATTGCTTTGTGAGCGTGACAGATGTGAAAAAGTGCTCAGCTCAAAAGGGTTTGTGAGGCGTGACATGAGCCCATGGTCGGATTTGTACAGTACATGATGTGCTACCTAATTGGGTACCACTGTGATTGTGATCGTGGTGTGAGTGTGGCGAGCGAGTGCGCCTGGATTGACTAATCCAGCGTCTTTTCATCACAGTCACCACTTTGACCTGTGTTGTTGCTGCCACTGCAGCTGTTCAGAGGACTCATTTTTATCCAAAGGCGCTTTCACTACCATATACGGCTGTAAGCTCCTTTCCATAATTTCCTGGATTCAATACCTGACAACTTCCAGTTCGTACATCTTCTCTATGCATAACTTATTCCGAGATGAACAAGTGCGAAGTATGAGCGCAATCTCATTATTGGATAAGATATTGTCTGGCGTAAGAACCTGATCTCGAGATTTGTACATAAGATGTACAAGCAACTGTTAAAGCCTTCGCGAAAAGAAGGGCTTCCCTTGTCGTTCAGGATCTGGTTCTGACACAGGAAAAAAGCTTTCTCAGAAGTGTTCGATAGTTTGCATGATGTGCGTGTTTTGATGCGGCGTGGGATGGAGATAAGATAAGATACGGCGCTCAGCCACGTTTGCCAAACACGGCAACGGTTTATTTTTATCACCTCGTTTTTTCAATTACCATTTCCGACAACGACATGCTAAGCGCTCTTAGTCGAACAACACAAAGCAACTCTTCCGCTTCTCCTTCTCTACTTCGCTCCCTCTCCACCGCTCTCACTCAAATGCAGTCCGCGCCTCCCACCGCAAACAGCTCGCGCCACCACAGCCGTCGGCCCAAACGTCCCCGTCTTGCTGGCCCGGCGGAACTCCAAGGTGCTGCCATCGTTGTAACAAATGGAGGAGGCAGTGGACGGAATATGGGGAGTGTTGCAACCTCGACAGTGATGAGACCTCAGCCTCAGGTACTCCATGTCCAACCGCCTGTGGTACCGACGACTCGACCGACAACGCCAACAGGCGCAGGACGACACTTCACTGAAAGGAGATTTAGAGATGCACCCATATCTGACGCGTCAAAGAGGGGCATCAAACACGAGTAAGTCCATGTCTTAGAAGACGTACTATACTCTGATATCTTCTTCCTTTCCAGGTTCATGACGGACGTTCAAGATGCTACAATTGACGTATGTTCGTCTCGAATTCCTTTCATTCTGTAATACTTAGCCTTTCCTCGCAGTTGGCGCTCAAAGGACACGATCTACTGGTACAAGCAAAGACTGAAACAGGTATGTCGGATCGCCTTTGTACTTTCGACATCCACCTGACATGGTTTGTGTTTTAGGAAAAACGCTGGCTTTCCTTCTACCCGCCATCGAACGTCTTTTGAAAGACCCCCGTGCATTGAACGGGATATCGATCCTAGTGATGTCGCCTACCCGTGAGTTAGTAGCTCAGGTAAATATATTACCCCTCAACAATTGAAACGCTGGCTGATGAGGAGTATAGATCGAGAAAGAGGCGAATGCCCTGCTCGCACACCACCCCTTCAGAGTCCAGCAAGTCATCGGAGGCACCAAGTCAGTATTTTCCTTGTATTTCCTCGACCATTCGCTGATTTTCTTGCCCTTTCAGTCAAAAGACTGAACTGGGTCGCATCATGTCGAATCAATGCCACATCGTTGTCGCCACGCCAGGTCGGCTCCTCGATCACCTACGCACATCGGATTTGTCTCATCGGTTCGCGGGTCTGAAGACGGTGGTGTATGACGAGGCGGATAGGCTGCTCGACGATGGGTTCAAGAAGGAATTGGATGCGATAATGCAGTTCTTGCCGGGGAAGGAGAAGGGAAGGCAATCACTCTTGTTTTCGGCGACCATCGGTCCGGATATTCAACAGGTGCGTTGAGAAACATTTGTGCTAATATGAGATTCTCATTCTGTCTGCTGTTATTTTGTGATAGATCGCGAAGAAGGCTTTGAGACCTGGATATGAGTTCGTATCAACACTTTTGGAGGACGAAAGCAATACACATGAGCACGGTGTGTCCTTTCCTTAACTCACTCTCATCCATTCATTCATATTTTTTATTCCAATCAGTCTCTCAAGCGTCCATCATTACCCCGCAAAACCTTTTCCTTCCCACCCTCATCCCCATTCTTCGCGCAGACAGAGCCCTCCACCCCGGCGCGTCAAAGGTGATGGTATTCTTCCCCACCGCGCGCCAAGTATCTTTCGCAGCCGCCGCCTTGTCGAAAGTCAAGAACCTCGAACCGGTCAACGAGATCCACTCACGGATGACGCAGAGCAAGCGGACGAGTGTGGCGGAGGGCTTCGTGAAAGCACGGACGGGTGTACTGATGAGCAGCGATGTGACAGCGAGGGGGATGGATTTTCCTGGGTATGCTTCCCCTCTTCTGTTGCGTGATCTTTGCTAATACAAGGATTGCAGAGTTACTCTGGTGGTACAAGTCGGTTTGCCTGCTAACCCGGAACAGTACATCCATCGCCTAGGACGCACAGCCCGCGCAGGCGCTATCGGCCGCGGCCTCCTCATTCTCTCCCCCGACGAACAATTCTTCCTCCAGCCCACAAAAACAGGCATCGGCGCCCTCCCCATCACGCCCCTTCTCCCCACATCCACCCCACCCCTCCCCGCGGCCCCCGACGTCACTGCCGCTAGTGCCGAACTCGCATCGATCCTCGCGGGCATCGACGACGACGCCAAGGCGCAGGCGTACCGCGCGTGGATGGGGTACTATAACCCGTTTTCCAAAAAGATGGGGTGGACGAAGGAGCGCCTGGTTAAGGAGGCTGGTGAGTATGCGGTGGGGGCTTTGGGGTGGAGGGGGGAGAAGATGCCGGGGTTGGAGCCGAAGACGATAGGGAAGATGGGGTTGAGGGGGACGCCGGGGCTGAATATTGAGAGGAAAGTGGAGGATGGGAGCGCTGGGGGTAGAGGTGGAGGTGGTTCGGGGATGCGAGGCGGGGGTGGAGGTGGAATGCGTGGTGGAGGTGGAGGTGGAATGCGCGGTGGAGGCGGAATGCGCGGTGGCGGTGGGATGCGAGGTGGAGGTGGGGGTGGGATGCGAGGTGGAAGTGGAGGTGGGCAAGATGGGAGGGCATAGGCTTTGGCAGAGTGAGGCAGCGGTGTTGCGTCAGAAAGGCATTTCTGAGTTTGTGCTTGTGTGTTTCCGTAATGAGCTTTCTGTAGATATAGATTATTAGATTGAATATCCTTAGAGAATCCTAATGTTTGAGATGTGAATACCCAAATGCGCCCACAGTCAAATAACACAAGCCATATAATCGTTGTGCTTTCTATCCCCAGATGAAAGAACTCTTTAGCTCGCGGTCCACCGTCGCTCCGCAGGGGTTGTGATGAAAGTTTGTACTAGGTTTTCCACAATCACCTTTGGAATATCGCTATCCATGTCCATGCAGCCATGTCTTCCAAATCGACTTCTCTTCGCCAAAAATCTGTGAAGCTTGTAAGGCTGGACGGTGCCCACCTCTACAAATACATAGTGCCGGGTTTAGGAATGAACGACCATTCCTAAAGACGCCTTTTGGTTGGAACGGTTTGAGCGCCGGCATTCTCTTCCCTCTTCCAAACTCTTCCCTCCTTGCTACGTACTGCCTCTCGTTCGAAACATGATCACCATGGATTTCACTTTGAGCGATCTTGTCACCTGTAGAGAATGGTTCCAAAGTGACTTCATGTAGCTCAGCTACCTTATTTCTGTCCTTCTACTTGGTCGTGATCGCCATAAGGCGAAACATCCCATCATCTCTTCCAATGGATATCAATGCGTCACCCAACTATGGAAGGCGCCGATTTAAGGATCTGGAACTCTCCGTTGCTTATGGCCGCCAACGGAGCTGCGGCCTCTGGTCGGTAATTAGTGGGACATGATGTGGTTGTTACTTGTGTTGTACCAGTGTTGATAGGCTGCAGAACTAGAGCTCGACAATCTGGGAGAGTATTCGAGCTGCGCTGAGCGATCCTATGCGATATATAATACCTTACTCGAGGCGGTCTATGTTGCTCATAGCCCCCACTAAACCAGCCACTCCAGATCATTCGGCCACTGATGCCCTTGCTACGGAGCTATTTTTAGATATCTCCTATTTTTATGCCGCCTCGCTTTGTTTGTCCCATCGACGTGTGAAACGGAGAAAAATGCGTGAGACCAGGACAACAACAGACCTTTCCTTCACAACCACCACCATGTTTTCAGTTCCTCTACTTTTTGCCGTTGCTCTAGCTGGCGTCCACTCATTTTCCTTCGTCGCTGCCACTGATGCTGAGGCGCCCGTAATAACACAGGCCCCGACACCCACCATTGCCAAGCGCCAAGTCGCTGGGGCTCCGGGCACCCCCATTCTCTCTACCCTGAAATACGCTTTCACAGACCTGCCGTTCCAGGTGTATCCGTTCCAGGTTTTGCGTGGGCCGCAGTTCGGGTTCAACCAGTGCAATTCGACGACTTTGGGGTCTGGTTCAAATTGTCAGACTTTGGTCTTCAATGGACCTGTACGTCCTTGTATTATTTTTTCAGGGCCGTTGCTCATGTGTTTTACCCCTGAATAGGATGATTTCTGTTTATGGGGCTCTCCTGACCCCGCTGGGCTAATTGGTAACGTCGAAGCCAAAGTCGTTTCCTATTGCACCAAGCCGTATCATGGTTCTCGCCTCATTCCCGCCGATGCTATTACCGGCCTCCAGGTTTGCATCCTCTTCGCCGTACCTTGAATCTTCAGCCTTCTAATCCCCCTACCCCCTAGTGGACAAAAACATCTGCCTACGTCCAAGTCGTTGGATTTATTAAGAACACCGGTCTCTCTCTGGATCCAACGGACCAAGGCGGAGAACTCGATCCACACGGCGCCGATCTCCAGGGCAACCCTCTAGGCGGCGTTGTCTATTCGAACGGGACCGCAGACTCTGACGGGCACACCCTCACCCAGGTCTTCAACTGGAACACGTATGTTTAATCAAATCTTGGGGACGAGCTCGTCTAATATGACTGCGTTATAGTTTCGTCGGCGGCAACCAGTTCTGCTTCAAAGCTTGCTTCAATACGATTGACTCCCCAGACTATTGCGAGAACCGATACGATCTCGTTGGATGCCAGTATAACATGCCGTCTTCGGCAAAAGACGGCGAGTTCACCGAGTGCGACGGTGAATTGCAAGATGTCGTTGGTGTCTATAGCAGCAATGGAGTCAGTGCGTATCATCCTTGTTTTCTTTTATTTCGGGTGTAGTGGTCTGATTGCGTGCGTTCCCTTTTCAGCCTCGACCTGGTCGATGCCCGACCCGTTAACCACCTTACCGCCGTACACGCCCCGCATCCCTGCGTCGTCGAACTGCAAAACTTTCCAAGCCACTGACCTCTTCCTCGCTGCCGTGAGTTTCTTCCGTATCTCCTACATTTCTCCCCCCGTCTCTACTTCCTTTCCCTTCTAATGTCCCTCAACATCGCTTACGCCCCATCTCCAATAGACCGCGGGATCTTCTCCCACCCCCTCCGGAACGAGCAAAGGCACCACGGGCACTTCAAAGCCCACAGGCGGAAGCGCTGGCGGTGCCGCTGCAACGACCACGTCCACAACTGGCGCTGCGAGTGCGATGCGGGTGCCGTCTACGCTTGGCGCGCTCGCACTGGCCTTTGGTGTGCTCGCTGGGGGCGCGTTTGTTCTCTAGTCGATTTCTGGTCGGTCCATCCCTTTCTTGTCCAATGGTTGATTGGATTGGAAGAGTAGGTGTAGGGTGGTGGCAAAAGTCTAGGGAAGACTATGAGATTCTCATCACACATTCGGTTTCACTCATTGACGCTTTCACACTTTATTGGACTTGTTTACTTACATACCGTATATACGTTTGGGCATTGCGACACGTAGATTTATTTAATCTGAGTGTTGGCAATGTCATTTAGTATTCTGATCACTATCTCGTTGAGTGATAAAAGGGAAAGTAAAGACTAGTGAAGAATAGCTTGACAACAGCTAGCCGCAGCTGCATTTCGCGGAACGACTGTCGGCTCCCTTAAAAAGGTAGAATTAAGCTGAGGGTACGCTCCTAAATACACACACCAATACTTGTCGGTCACTGTTGAGCCCGCTGAGTATTATTCTGTCCAGATTCTGTACGGATTCAGCGAATTGCATGATATGATCAAAAATACTGATTCTACGCTGTGCAGAACGCACCACTGCTTGATCATTGCTGTTGGAGATTTCTGCAAATTCGCTTCACACTTGTCTCTTTTGTACAATGAAACGCTGAGAGAGAGAGAGAGTTCCTGTATTGTAGTCCCGAAAGCGGAACGACAACGTTGAACGTTGAACATTTATTCTTGCTATCCTCTTGGATGACTCATAATTCCGCAGACGCAAAGGATCTCTTCATGGAATGTGCAGTGCCTTGGAATCCCGCCTTTTGTGCTCAGAAGTTATGGATTCAAGCTGGAAGGCTCTTCGACTTCTATGACCTCCAAAACCACAGACATGGGAGACACAAGAATAGGCATAAAACGACAATATATTTCTTTACATATTTTCCACAACCTCCAAGAGACTTCAAATTCCGTTTGAGATCAGCTAATATCATCAAAGATCCTTGACGACAATTTTTCCCGTGAGTCCATCTACGCTAACCGACATAGTGGTCTCCTTATTGAGAGTCTGGAGGTTCTTCTTCCAGAGCAACGGGCTTTCGACAGCGCCTTTGACCATTTGGGTCTCTGGGGAAAAAAAGACCTCAATCGGTGTGCTAGCATACCAGAGTAAAATATAACCCACCTTGATAGTCGTTAGTGGCGTAGATTTCCATGACCGGCGTGAACTGAGCCCTAATTGTGGAACCAACACTGGAAATGTAGCATGTTAAGCTAAGTACAGCCGTAAATCACGGAAGAACTTACGCGACCTTCGTCCAAACAAGAACGGTCTCGACGTCACCGCCAGTAGCATCAGAAAATCCCTGGAGTGGAAAACGAGGTGAGAACCCAGTAGGTGGCCAGGCAAAATGACAATGACTCACGACTGCTATGTCCGTCGCCCCGGCAGTCTCGTTTTTGCACATAAGATAGCCTGCTACTCCACCGACCGCGGTCGTGACAACGCCATCATCGACGATGGAGCACTTCTGACCAGTCTGTTTTTCGCAGTGTTAGCTGGTACCGCCAAGGAAGAACTCCAAGGACTTACGCCGCAAAGAGCTGAGGAAGTCGCAGTGACCAAATTTCCGTCTGCGACCTGCCAGTGTGTAATTTATTAAAGATTCAATCCATGATGTGTTCAAAACATACCTGGGGTGAGGCGAATGCAGTGTTAGCCGTGTATTTGACGCTCGCCGAAGTGGGACCGCCTTTCTTCAAGGTAATGACCTCTACAGGAACAATCAATTAAAGAACGTCGAGCGCACATTTAAAGAACATAGACTTACTCCAGCAGGTCGGGAATAAGTCTTCGAATGGGCTCCCGTCAGCGGGAGGCGTGAACATCAACAACAGGGTAATTGGTTTGTCGAGTCCGTTGGCGGAGAACTTGAGTATTCTGGAGTTAGCCATGTTAAGTCGAGGGCGTTGTTGGTTGGGTGAGTTGAAAAGCTGAAAGACGCGATTGGTGTCTGTCAAAACTCTGAGATTAAGGAGGGCTTAAATACCTTTAAACTAGGACTAGAAGCCGTATTGGGAGCTCGGTGCTTTCATTATTCCTATCACCGTTTTTGTCTGCGGTTGGCCCTTGAATCGGACAATATGGTGCCTCAAACCAAAACACCCTGTCATCGGTGTTGGCCAGTCGTCAATGATTAAGACGAACTGGGTTACAAAGTCATATACTGAACCTTTCATCCACCGACCAGCCTCGTACCGTTTAAGTCGTGCTCGTCAATTTAGTTCTCGAGCTACTTGATGTGAGGATATTCTATCAGACCTGACCTAATGAGGTGTATGGGGCTCGGGTTGGTCCGATATGGGCATTGCCGTTGACGTTGGGCGGCGCGGGAGACGAACTTATCCGTACTCGTGTTGTTTACGTCTTCATTTAAGGTCCGTAAGCGCCTGGACTCGTGCCGCCCGCATTGGGTCGAAGAGGACCCAGAAGGCGTGTCGTCCCCTCGTGTCCAGGTCCATCTAAAGCACCCTGCTCGAGCGAGACTCCACGAATGAACACCTTATGCAGACAGGAGGAAAAGGTAAGGTCAAACTGACTACCTTACATTTGCTCATATCCGACTGCAAGAGGCATATCATATTATGGAGACCACATATAGTGAATACAAGGTATATGAGCAGGGTGACAAGATGGCAGTCAATTGCAGGATCAAATTGGCAGGATAACTGACATCTTTGCGATGCTCTCCTGAGGACATAAGAGGCCTTTATTGTAGTGGTTTTGCTTGCTATACGAGTCAGGTACATGAATGGCAATAGGTTCAGACGGTCACCGGCAACTTTGCGATGCCTGACAACGTTACACCAAGAAGGTTTGAAGATTTTGAGATTCATAAACTGCTTATAGGCCGTTACGAACGATAAGCTGCCAGGCCATGAAGGAGATTAACCCAGTTCGTCTTGATTTTCGACGACTGGCCATGACCGATGACAGGGTGTTTTGGTTTGAGGCACCATATTGTCCGATTCAAGGGCCAACCGCAGACAAAAACGGTGATAGGAATAATGAAAGCACCGAGCTCCCAATACGGCTTCTAGTCCTAGTTTAAAGGTATTTAAGCCCTCCTTAATCTCAGAGTTTTGACAGACACCAATCGCGTCTTTCAGCTTTTCAACTCACCCAACCAACAACGCCCTCGACTTAACATGGCTAACTCCAGAATACTCAAGTTCTCCGCCAACGGACTCGACAAACCAATTACCCTGTTGTTGATGTTCACGCCTCCCGCTGCTGGGAAACCATACCAAGACGTATTCCCGACCTGCTGGAGTAAGTCTTATGTTCTTTAAATGTGCGCCCGACGGTCTTTAATTGATTGTTCCTGTAGAGGTCATTACCTTGAAGAAAGGCGGTCCCACTGGGGCGAGCGTCGAATACACGGCGAACACTGCATTCGCCTCACCCCAGGTATGTTTCGAACACATCATGGATTGAATCTTTAATAAACTACACACTGGCAGCTCGCGGACGGAAATTTGGTCACTGCGACTTCCTCAGCTCTTTGCGGCGTAAGTCCTTGGAGTTCTTCCCTGGCGGTACCAGCTAACACTGCAAAAAACAGACTGGTCAGAAGTGCTCCGTCGTCGATGATGGCGTTGTCACGCCCGCGGTCGGTGGAGAAGCAGGCTATCTTATGTGCAAAAACGAGACTGCCGGGGCGACGGACATAGCAGTCGTGAGTCTTTGTCATTTTTCCTGGCCACCTACTGGGTTCTCACCTCGTTTTCCACTCCAGGGATTCTCTGATGCTACTGGCGGCGACGTCGAGACCGTTCTTGTTTGGACGAAGGTCGCGTAAGTTCTTCCGTGATTTACGGCTGTACTTAGCTTGACATGCTACAATTCCAGTGTTGGTTCCACAATTAGGGCTCAGTTCACGCCGGTCATGGAAATCTACGCCACTAACGACTATCAAGGTGGGTTATATTTTACTCTGGTATGCTAGCACACCGATTGAGGTCTTTTTTTTTCAGAGACCCAAATGCTCAAAGGCGCCGTCGAAAGCCCTTTGCTCTGGAAGAAGAACCTCCAGACTCTCAATAAGGAGACCACTATGTCGATTAGCGTAGATGGACTCACGGGAAAAATTGACATCAAGGCTGCTTGATGATATTAGCTGATCTCGAACGGAATTTGATGTATTTTGGAGGCCATGAAAACTATATACAAAGATTGTTGTCCGCATTACGCTGGAAAGCAAATACTTTCTTGTTCAGAATGTTAGACGGTGTTCATGATTGGTACTTCTTGACAAACAAAAAAAGAGAGACTAAGACAGCAAGCACAAAGGGATGTGGCGCATTGAGGAATCAACTAAAGCGGAATTGGGCTTAGCAGGGGCGTTTTGAAAAAGGCCTCCGACTCAAATAGGACGGTCGGTGGAGACTTACTGTGTTTGCCTCCTCGGAAAGCGAAGTAAGTTATACGGCGTCTACCGCAAAATTGACCAAATTTGGGCGGTCAGTATCGAATCAGATTAGATTAGATTTCACGGTCTAAGAACAACCATCACGATCCGGAAATCAACAGGTCCGGTCCTACCGTCCGGAATCCGGATTCATCACTCACATCTGCGTATTTTCCTGCTCTACTTATCTTTCTCCATGTCAACTGAGAGAATACCAGTGCCACACGTGTGGTAGTGCGCTTGGGCAGGACCAAGCAAACGGGAAACCTCGGCTAGAACAGATAAACATTCATTACGCACGATCATTAGATACCTCGGCTACAGATTAGACTAGATTAGATTAGAGGGAACAAGCCCAGAGCAGTAGGAGACGCGACGAGCCAAGGGAATCATCAGCAAACTGTACGACTCCCACTTCATTCCTGAGCTGGCCGTATTGGACTATCCCAACGGCTTACTGGTAACACACCGCAGACGGGGTCTGACTCAATGCCTACAAGGTGGTCGACATCGCAGCCCAGCTCGCGGTCCTCATGCGCACCTGCTGTACGTCTTTCTCGTGTTTAAGCTGCTCCTGCTTGACCTTCGCTAGACAGAGCCCCTGGCACAACCGGGAGGCTTAAATGTCTGGCTTTAGGTTCGGCCTGCCCTCATGTGCAGCCAACACGTATCGCTGAGGGAAGGTGACGATGTCCGAGCCGCTCAATTTCCTGGTATTGCTCTAAAGCTGGAGTCGAGGTTCGCGATACGGCAGCTTTTCCCAAGGTTGGAGATATGGAAGCGATGGACGAGAGGTGTTTCCTGTGGCGAGTCTTCTTTCTATCTTCTTATGTCTTCCGTTCTTCACTCCTCTCAATTACTTATATCCTCTTTGCTAGGACATCTTCCTCTCCCTAGAGTACGATATTCCCCTTGACCCGCTCCATCTGCACAACCTCACGCCGCCCAACTGCGCGCAGTTTGAGTTCGTACCAGGGCTAGACTCGGGTATGGATGATCATGGGTGCGGGAGATCATGGTGCGAGAGAAGGTGCTGGCAAAGTGCTGGCTCCGGTTTCTTGGCGCCTCAAGTGCAGCTAGGCACGGGCGGCTCCAACACGGACGGGCAATCCCATTGCCCTCCCAACCGACCCACTTCTGCAGTCGATCTCCTCAGAAGTCGGAGCACGTTGACCTCAGCCAGTTCGCTTTGAGCTCTGATGATCACAACGCGAACAACGCGTTTGCTTTTCTGTTCGACCCGGTTGGACAAGAGATGCCCTGGGCTGTGGATTCCGATCTGGCATGGGGCTTGAGGCAGGGGGGAACGTGGGCACGGACACGGACGACGCATCTCTCGCCCTCCTTCGACGCAACATCACCGGCACGAGTCCAGACGTGGGTATGGATGGACCTTGCTTGAAGACCCAAGCACAAGCGTGAGTGCGTTTCCCGCAACGCCAACGCCAACGTTAATGCCCATATCGAACCAACCCGATCTCCCACATCACCTCATCCCGTCCAGTGGGAGAGGTATCGCTCGAGAAACCATCCAGCTGGCTGACGTGCTGGGAGAGGCGGTACCTGGGATGGTGATTGGTTGATGAAAACTTGAGTGTATTTTTTTGCCACTCTTTTCTTTGGAGTTGTTGACGACTGGCCAATGGCTGGCTATTATAGTTTTAGATTCAATTGGTATTGGTAGGTACCACGCGGAAGATTCACCATCCCATCTCTCCCCTTCGTGTCGTTTTCTTTTCCACGTTTGGGAATACGCATCTGTAAGCTTTCAGTTTCATTTTTCACGCTGTTTTTCGCGGTTTGTAAGCGACCCCCTCTTTTTTGTCGTCTTTTATGGCCTAAATCACTGGTTTTCCTGGCACCACCTGTATTTATATTGGTAGATGCCCTATTGTCTAGTCTCGTGCTTATTCAGTGGGATGATTCGAGACCACCCAATGTCTATATCTACCCGACCGTCTGTCCTCAAATTTCAAATTCCACTTTTCGCTTCTGCCGACCTACATAAGTATAAGCTCTATCGGTACTGGTCCCAGTCCCAGTCTCAGTACCGTGCTTGGGTTCGACCCACCTCACCGCTTGGTTCTACTCTTTTTACATTCTGCACGCAGATATGCACATATCCTGCCTGCTTTCCCTCCTAATTTCGTCGTCCGCATGCCAAATGGGCATTCTCTCAACCAAGCATTTTCGTATTCTGTTCTCTTTAACAACCCGTGTTTTCTTACATGGTGAAATAAGGCGAACTTTACTCCTGGCGTCGGTGCAAGAATAAACAGAGGCAGCGTACTACACAACCCGAACATGAAACTTCGCTTCAAATTCAAAATCGATATATCCATGTACATGGCCTTGCCGAACTTTCGGAGAGATGTCTCCCGAATTGACATCGAGACGAAGGAATAATGATGGCAGGATGACGAAAACAGCCTGCCGGAGTCCGAGGTGGTTATGGCCAAAATGGGAGCACGGGGACTTGTACTTCATATTCGTCCAAACGTCGCGCAAGAGGAAGGTGCGCCGAACGCTGGCTTTCACAACTCGAAAATTATCGACGTGTCGAGTCACGATGCGAAGACATGTTCTAGTCGTGAGGCGGGTGTGGAAGGTGCAGACAGGTGGGTGATCGAGAACATGTTCTCGGGTAAGACGACGGTACCTCTCGAGAAGAGTCCCAGCCAGTTGTGTCGTCGTGGAGCGGTCGTATGGGGTCGAAGGCGAGAGCACTCGTCATCGGAACCAACTCGGATGACTATGAAGGCGTATACTGTGACGACTCATATTTTGAGTTCTGGGAGACGAATATCGCGCAGTTTCTCTTGTTACCAACTGCCCTCACGTCCAATACCTTCGAATGCGACCTGTCTCGGCATGGTCCCTACTCTATCTGGGATGGCAGTCACCTACCCTCATCTGACATCCGGGGGATCATTCTCGAGGATTACCAGGACTTCGGTGTTGAGAAGTTCATCTCCCGCCATGGGCCAACTCTGGTTATACTGGAGTTATCGTCATGTTCATTCACCGTCGGGGAAGTAATCGGGACGAATATCCTACTCCTGATGCTCGGAAATGGTCTGATATCTTCGCCTGCTTTGAACAAACATTGCATCGCTTGAACACATTCATCGTCCGCCTTAATGTCCATTACGACTCAATTGCGGAGTAATCCGGTGATTATGTATGTCTCTTGACCCAAGTGGCGTATCTCAGCGTTGAATATAATCCCACTGAGGACAAATATTTGATAGGATGGCTTTAGAGCAAGATGTCATTAGAGCAAGACAAAATCTTGTATAGCGCTGTGTCTTTGAATCTGTCGTATACACTTGAAATAAACGATGGTCTGCGTACGTACTGAGTGTGCACCTGTTTCTAGTCGTACGCCAGATCGGTTGGCTGCCCTGTCAAAACAAGTATGTATACTGCGGACTTACGCAACACGGAGAACCACCAATCGACAATGATGCTGGAGTGTGAGAGTGAGATGGCTACGACCAGAGACCAGAGGCCAGGGCGTGGCAAGGGCGTGGCTCTGAACACAGGATGATGGAAGTAAATATAAATGAAGTGAGATGTGATCGATAGTACCATCAAGAGAAGAGGTACCAAACACATAAGACGGGGAAGGTGGAATGGCAGTTCCAGAAGGCCATATTTATCTCTATGCCACGCTTTGATTTGATATCCAACAAACGAGGATGATGAGCGGTGGTTGTATTCGATCAGACTAGGTGAGTATGCATTAGACAATAAACTAAATATGCAATATGGGCGATGAGGAATCACGGTGTTGCGGTAAGTAAGAAGAAAAATGATGATAAAACACGCCGTGTAATAGCCTCCCATGCCTCCCATGCCTCCACCCGCCTTGTCGTCCTCCGACACATCCACCATGCACGCCTCGCTCGTCGTCAGCAGGCTCGCCACGCCACTCGCATCCACCAACGCCGTCTTGACCACCTTGAGCGGATCCACAATCCCCCTCGCAACCATACCAACATACTCCCCGCGACCCGCATCGTACCCGCACCCAAACTTGTCCTCGCTGCCATACTTCCCCAGCAGCTCACCAGCAATCACCGCCGCCTCCCCGGAATTCTGGAGAATGAGCCGCGGGGGGCAGTGATGGCGCGGCGGATGATGGCAACGCCGAGCTCCAGCGAGCTCCTGGTCGAAGTTGGCGGTGGGGATGGGGTGGACGGCGAGACGGGGGAGAGGGTCAGGGTTAGCGTACGTTTTTCGAGGCATTGAGGGGGCTGACTCATCCGGGTATGGTTGACAATAATCAGTATTTAAGTTAGCTTATTTCCGATGTCTTCTTACCACCACCTTGCCAACACCAGATTACACCTTCCCTTCTCGTTCGTGCCATCATCATGACCCATGACCTATTCACCGTTGTCGTAAGGTTGACAAGGCAGCTGTTATCAATATGAAGATCTTAGGAACCTGCGTAAAACGGCAGGCAAGCCAAAGCTCTCCATTTGCACCTACTAGTATCCCTGCGGAATTTGAGCTAGGGAAGAGATAACCAGGATTCAGAGAAGCTTGTGACATGTATCAACAGTGCAAGGTTTGATCGGACCGCATAGCCGTCCCACCAACATCTTCTCCTGGTGGGAAGTGATAATCACAACGGCGTGATAGTATTTGTACACGTAGCATACATCGTTTGTAGATTTACAGCGTGTATGTAGTACGAACCCCATTTATTCCGCTGGGACCACAGTACTGGTTCTCACTTACTCACTCTCCTGCCTTCCCAAGCACGTTCCACTTTAAGCGCTCGTCCAGACCGCGGAGTCACCGGACCCTTCACACCTCGTTTTCAATGTTATCTTGGAACAATCTCCCTATACAGCCGCATTAGCGAATGGCCTCGGCGGTATAAGTATCTTCTCCTCGTGAGATAAAGCGCTCATCCTGCCTCCATCGTCTAGTCATGGCTAATCGCAAGTCCAAGTCCAATGGACAATCGCAAGCACCCAAGCAAGGCGCAGGAGGAAGGGCATCTCGGTCCTCTAACCCTCAAGCTACCAATAAGCCTCGATCTGTAGCTACAGCTCATCGTGATTGCAGTAACTCTTCCATCGTCTTCCATTATGCTAACACCCTCTCAAGCCCAGATGATGGGAAACGCTCCCTCAAAGCCTCCAGCAGCATCAGGTCAATATTTAAGCCAAGCTCCCCACTTCCCAATTATAAGAGACTGATTACGTGTTGTCGGGTACAGCTGCTGCACCTAGACCCCCACAACCACAAGCCACCGCTCACCGTCCATCGAATGGGACTAAATGTAAGCCTCTATCTTCAAACCTGACAAATACTCATGTTCTTTACCTCAGATCAAAATGCTGGTAACGGGGCTCCCAAAGTTCAAGGCGCCAACGGTTCGAACTTTGTCAGAGGTAAGCATCAGGGATTTGGAGCTTGCGTACATGAACTTTGTAGGCCTATACTGGTCTACACGGCTCGTGTACGCAAGTCCCTAAGTCCTGATGAGCACCTTCGACATCTGCTTATCACTAGTGTCTCTATCATAAGCCGAAGCAATGTCTGGACCCAGGGCATCCCAAGATCGATCTGTAAATCAGGGTACACGTAAGTTCTTCAGAACATATCGTTCTTTTCCGGTACTAATGGAATCTTTCGTCAGCTAAACGTAATGGAAGCGGGCTTAACAACGGCCCTCAGAAAGCCCAAGCTCAACGTGAGACTTATCCTTGTCTTCATTCGCGTGATCTGAGTTTCTGTCATACAGCCCACAATTCTTCGAAAAACGAGGCACCGAAGCCGAAACATTCTCAGGTTCTCTTTGGAGGTAAGCTTATCATCTTCATCCGTCCTGAGGCCATCCATTTAAACAGCTCTAATAGGTCACTCTTCGGCCTCCAACTCAGCGCTGTAAGTATTGACTTGTTACTAATATAATCTGTAACTCGGGCTGAAGGTATCGGCACCAGGCCTTCACCACCCCGTCCCGGAAACGTCCAGAATTTACATGTGCCCAAAGGTGATCCCGTTAGAGCTATTCAGATGTCGTCGTGTAATCTTAAAATCGCCGTAAACTAGCACATGGAGCAACCACATCCGGGAACAAGGTGTTCCAAAACCCATCGCCAACGAGTAAGACCCCCTACGGTCCCTCACCTTACCAGTAATTGAATCAGTGTTGCAGCAAACCAGAGTGGCCATACCCAACCCCATGCCCAAAAAGCACAGAACCATGCTCCGACTCCCCCAAAGGGTGAGCTCTACATAGCCATTTTTGAAATCTATGGGCGCTCATGTTTATTCATAGAACCTACTTTTTTCCCAATGTCGCTAGCTCATCAACAGCATTCAGGAAAAAGTGAGCTGTCCTACACCCATCGCTGTTTCGTTTTTATTGAAGGAGCGTAGATACTGCCAGCCACACTTTCCCGAAGGTCCAGGTGGCAACAACGCATGCTCAACAGCCTTCGCGTGGTGGTAAGCTTGTGCCATTCTCCCTGTGTACACACCATCTAAACCCCAAGCGCTAGATCAATTGTCTGCACCACGAGCTCAGAGTAATCCATCCCATAAGTCTCAGCATGCGCAACAAGGCCATGGCCAACCTCATGCTCCGAAGGCGCAGATCTATGCTCCAACCCCCAAGAAGGGTGAGCATTAGCCGATTTCAGAACCTATGGGCGCTCATGTTTATTCCATAGAACCTATTTTCTTGTCAGCGTCGCCAGCCCATCAACAGCATTCAGGAAAAAGTCAGCCGTCCTAAACCCATCGCTGTTTCATTTTTATTGAAGGAGCGTAGATACTGCCAGCAACACTCTCCCAAAGGTCCAGATGGCAACAACGCACGCTCAACGTTCTTCGCATGGTGGTAAGCCCGTGTTATTTCCTGTGTGCACACCACATAAACCCGAAGCGCTAGGTCAATCCTCTGCACCACGAGCTCAAGGCTCCGAGAAGCCGTCGCAAACGTCTCAGCAACAACACAAGTGTACGCCTCGGTTGTGTATCTGTCCATAAAGTTAATTAAATTCTGTCTTGTTTTCAGCGCCCCCGCACTCGCGTTTTATGCAAGAGACATCCAGTAAAGGCGAGTCTTTCAACCTTGTAACTGCAGTGTTCACATTGGCTGATGACCATGGAAGGCCGCAAGGACACCGCTCCAAAGCCCTCGACGAACAAGGGAAACCCGCCTACAGAAAGTTTCCTGTCGACCATGTTTTCAATTCTTTCTTCCGGATGTGAGGTTACCCATTTTCTTGGTCTATCACTTATCTAACCAACTGTGCATACCCCAGCGGAAGCTTCGGGGAGTCCGTCCCATAAGTCACACCATGCGCAACAAGGCCATATACAACCTCATGCTCAAAAGGCGCACATCCCTGCTCCGACCCCCAAAAAGGGTGAGCTCCAGCCAATTTCAAAAAATTATGGGCGCTGATGTTTATTCCATAGAACCTATTTTCGTGTCGGCGTCGCCAGTCCATCAACAGCATTCAGGAAAGAGTGAGCCGGCCTAAACCCATCGCTGTTTCGTTTTTATTGAAGGAGCGTAGATACTGCCGTGAACACTTTCCCAAAGGTCCAGGTGGCAACAATGCACGCTCAACATCCTTCGCATAGTGGTAAGCTTGTGTCATTTCCCCCTGCGTGCACACCATATAAACCCAAAGCGCTAGGTCAACCGTCTGCACCACGAGCTCAAGCTTCTGAGATACCGTCGCTTACGCCTCAGCAACAACACAAGAGTAAGCCTCGGTAATGTATCTGTCCATATGGATAATTAAACTATGCTTGTTGGCAGCGCCCCCGCACTCGCGTCTCATGCAAGAGACATCCAGTAAAGGCGAGTCTTTCAACCTTGTAACTGCAGTGTTCACATTGGCTGATGACCATGGAAGGCCGCAAGGACACCCCTCCAAAGCCCTCGACGAACAAGAGAAACCCGCCTACAGAAGGTTTCCTGTCGACCATGTTTTCATTGTTTTCTACCGGATGTGAGGTTACCCACTTTCTTGGTCTATTACTTATCTAACCAACTGTGCATCCCCCAGCGGAAGCTCCGGGGAGTCCGTCCCATAAGTCTCAGCATGCGCAACAAGGCCATAGCCAACCCCATGCTCCAAAAGCACAGATCCCTGCTCCGACCCCCAAAAAGGGTGAGCTCTATCCGATTTCAAAATCTCTCGGCGCTCATGTTTATTCCGTAGAACCTGTTTTCTTGTCAGCGTCGCCAGCCCATCAACAGCATTCAGGAAAGAGTGAGCCATCCTAAACCCATCGCTGTTTCGTTTTTATTGAAGGAATGTAGATACTGCCGTCAACACTTTCCCAAAGGTCCAGGTGGCAACAATACACGCTCAACATTCTTCGTATGGTGGTAAGCTTGTCATTTCCCCATGTGTGCACACCATATAAACCCGAAGCGCAAGGTCATTCGTCCGCACCACGAGCTCAAGGTTCTGAGGGGCCGTCGCTTACGGCTCAGCAACAACACAAGGGTAAGCCTCGACAGTGTATCTGTCCATATGGATAATTGAATTCTGTCTTGTTGGCAGCGCCCCCGCACTCGCGTCTCATGCAAGAGACATCCAGTAAAGGCGAGTGTTTCAACCTGGTAACGTTCACATTTGCTGATGACCATGGAAGGCAACAAGGACACCCCTCCAAAGCACTCGACGAACAAGGGAAACCCGCCTACAGAAGGTTTCCTGTCGACCTTATTTTCATATTTTTCTACCGGATGTGCGGTTACCCATTGTCATCGTCTATTACTTATTTAACCGACTCTCTCTCCCCAGCGGAAGCCCCGAAGAGCCCGTCCCATAAGGCTCAACATGCGCAACAAGGCCATACCGAACCTCATGCTCCAAAAGCACAGATCCCTGCTCCGACCCCCAAAAAGGGTGAGCTCTAGCCAATTTCAAAATTTATGGGCGCTCATGTTTATTCCCATAGAACCTATTTTCTTGTCAGCGTCGCCGGCCCATCAACAGCACTCAGGGAAAAGTGAGCCGTCCTGAACCATCGCTGTTTCATGTTTATTGAAGGAGTGTAGACCCTGCCAGCAACACCAACCCAAAGATCCAGGTGGCAACAACGCAAGCTCAATACCAATCATCTGGTGGTAAGCTTGCGTCATTTCCTCCTGTGCACACCATCTAAACTCACATCTGCACTACCAGCTCAAGGTTCTGAGTTATCGTTGTATAAGTCTCAGGAACAGAACAAGGGTAAGCTTCGGTAGTGTATCTGTCCATATGGATAATTAAATTCTGCCTTGTTGGCAGCGCCCCCGCACTCGCGTCTCATGCAAGAGACATCCAGTAAAGGCGAGTCTTTCAACCTTGTAACTGCAATGTTCACGTTGGCTGATGGCCATGGAAGGCGACAAAAACACCCTGCCCAAGACCCCGATGAACGACCAGAACCAAAAACAACCCAAAGACTTACTACGTCAACGTACCCCCACTCTGAGGTGGCTAGAATCCGATACTCCTAGGACCACCTCAGCATACTCCACCTTAACCGCTGCGGCACTCCCATCGCCTCCCAAGAACGAGCTTCAGAACACAGTTGCTCGTAAAACAATTTCCCAGAATCCTGATCTCTTCAAGGTCGTTTCACCGATCAAGGCCGACGTCTTCCAAGAGTATGTCAAGGACCACCCCAACCAACCATTCGTCCAATCTGTTGCCCGTGGGCTCAAGGACGGTTTTTGGCCATTCGCGAACACAAGTGATCCAAGCTTTCCTACTACGTATGACGGTTCGCGTCAGGGTTCTCGCATTACCAGCGAGGATAAAGCCAAGTTTATTCGACAGCAGTGCGAAGACGAAATGAAGCTCGAGCGCTGGTCGAAACCTTTTGGCGATAAATTGCTGCCTGGGATGCATTCCGCCCCAATCAACGTTGTTCCGAAAAGCACTCCTGGAAAGTTCAGGCTCATTGTCGACCAGAGCAGGGGCCCGCATGCCCTGAACTCGACGATTCCCAAGTCTCAAGTCAAGGTCCAGCTCGACAATATACACGATCTCGGCAATGAACTCCTAGCCGCTCGGAAGAAATATCCTAACCGTAAACTTGTCTTGTTCAAATCAGACGTCAGAAGCGCGTACCGACAGTTGCCGATGCATCCGTTATGGCAGGTTAAACAGGCCATCCCCGTCGACGGTAAGTTCCACATAGACCGGTGCAACACGTTTGGAAATCGAGGCGGTGGATGGAACTGGGACTCATTTAGTTCCTGCGTCAATTGGATTGCCACCGAGAAAAAAGGTGTATCCGGTCTCCTGGGATATGTCGACGACAACTTTGGCTTTGAATTCGAGAAAAACAAAAAGTTCTACAAGGGGTACAATACACATCTCCCTACCAAGCAAGTCCGACTCCTTGAACTGTGGGACGAGCTCGGTATTCCGCATGACAAAGAAAAACAACTCTCCGGCCCTTCCCTTCCTATACTAGGTTATCACGTCGATGCGACTGCCATGACAGTCAAAGTCCCCGACGAGAAGAAGGCCAAGGTAGTTGAATTACTTCGAAGTAACGCTCGTGCAGGAAAACCTTACACCGTCAACGACCTGCAGTCCGTTGCCGGGCACGTTAGCGGCGCCCTTAGTCTTTATCCGCGGCTCCGTCCGGGTCTCCGCGTGCTCTTTGATGAGATGGCAGCGCAGGAGGGGGGTACTACCAAGCTTAGGGTATCGGAGCCTGTTGCTCGCAGCTTGTCGTCGTTGGCGGACTTCCTTGAGCAGGCCCCGCCTGTGCCGATTCGACACCAGAAGGGAAAGATGCGCGCTATTGGAGGCTAGGACGAAATAAGAAGTATATACAGTTTTGCAAGTCACAGGACAAAAATAGTGGTCGGAAATGGGCGCAGATATTTCTTTCATGTATAACAGAACGCACTGGAGACAACCCGAATTACGATTAGGATACACATAGTACGTTGATCAAATAAAAATAAGTGCACGGAGAAGAATCTAGCCCGCCTGCCTGCGTAAGTGAGTTGCATGGTAATTTAGACGGGATTCCTTTCTCGCGCGGTTTTAATCGTATTTAAGACTTTCCATCTGTAATGAGGCGTTGCGTCATAATCTGTTTTTCTTCACATCAATACAACACATCTTCGGACTCGAACTTACCCGCTACCGACAACAATCTACTCTCTCTATCTCTCGCACTCGAATACGTGAATAGGTCGACCATCCATGCATTTACCTCTCCGGTGGATGGATGCGAAGTAACGGCGGTGGGAGGACGCCTCGGGAAAGACTTCAGGATGACGTCTCGGGAACAGGACTACGGGGCCGACGACGGGCTACGAGCGCACCAATGGATGGATGCGATGCACAGACGGTGGATGACACTACGCGGAACTTCTGAGAGTCGATAATGATTCAACTACTGGACCTCGCTGGTGGTATGCGAGGCACAGGAACAGGGCTACGGGGGCCGACAGGAGTGTCTACAGACTACAGGTGGCTGCTGGTGGATGGATACGAAACAACGATGTTGGATGACCTACGGGGCCGACAGATGCGTCTACGGACTACAGGTTGGCTGCTCATGGATAGATGTAGGCAACGAAGTTGGATGAGGTCTCGGGAACAGGACTATGGAGTCGACAAGAGTATCTACGGACTACTGGATCGCTTGTACTACTGGACCTCGCTGGGCTGGGGGGTGGCCGAATCAACGATGACGTCTCGGGAATGGGACTCGGGGCCGACCGCTGGTGGGCTCGGACTTGGGGCGGACTGGTCATTGGTGGATGGTATTGAGGAGGTGGTGAAAGAGGTCGACAGGTCGTCATGAGTGGCTGCGCGGCGAGGCGGAGGGATCAAACAAGATGTACTTGCTACAGGGCTGTCAGATGCAGGCCGCGCAGGCGTCCGATGCATTTGGACGACCGACTGCGATTAGTGATTTACCGTTCGTGCCAGGTTCAACTTTTGAGTTCAGACTGCTGCGGGCCGAATTCCACGTATCCACCAATCTCGGGATGCACCGTCGGTTTCGAAGATTGCATTCTCTTGGATAAACTTGTGGTGCTATATACATAGGCTTTGCGTAGTGTGTGTTGGCCTTCTTTTGCGCTCTATCGTCGTACTTATATCTTCCTGGAGTGCTTCTCCTTAATGATCTTTCCCTTGTGACTTTTCCTTGAACTTTTTCTGGATACCCGTCGCTGTCTTCCGAGGAATTTGACTCAATGATTTTTGTATCGTCGAGAATTCTTAAGAAGAGTATAAGAGAAAGTTTTCCACTCTGTCTTTCCTGACACTGCTCTATCGATATCATGGCAGGCGGTCCAACTCTTACCTCTCCCGACGCGGGCTACCTTCATCTTGTCAAACGCGATGAACGGTGGTATAAGAACCCAAGTCAGTGACCTTTCAACCCAGATACACCAATTTAATGACGATATGTACCCCCAGGATTGGTCTTGTTAAATATGTGGATCTGTCTTTTGTACGCGCCCACTCATCCACCGGGTCCCAGTTGTTGAAACGTTTCTTCAGGTTGATTACCTCCTCAACAAGCGGATACGATGGTGAGATCCTAGTCTGGATGTGTTCAACGACCTTGCTTACTTCTTCGCAGGAAGTATGATCAGTGAGAAATATTCTCTGGTCGACGAGGATGAAAAGCAGATATTTGAACTTGAACATTCACTTTTAAAGACGGTCTGCAAAGTGTCAACGAATGGGAAGAGTTTTTTGGATTCCCAAGCGGCGGAAAAGTGTGTCTTCTATTCCAACCTCAATGTCGAGAAGGTACTGACTTTTTCCTCCAGCTAGGACTTTTCAACGCCATCCAGGTCCGCGTGACTCGGACACATTCGCTCCAAACTAACAAGTCTAACTCCAGAACATCGGATCGCTCTGCGCGTTCCCATTCGCACCCTACATGGCTGATGGCCTCGGTCGAAGATTTACGATCTGGGTTGGGGCAGCTATAATGATTATTGGCACCGTGATTCAGACGGCTTCGCAGAACTTTGGGATGTTCATTGGAGCCCGGTGCGCTTCTGCCTCAATGGTTTTTGCGCTTACGCTAATTGATGTCATGCGGGCCTCCCTTTCCTGTGGGGTTCTATCTTTCGTTTTCGCAGGTTCTTGATTGGGTTTGGGCTTACCTTTGGTGTATCCGCCGCACCTCTCCTAATTACGGAGATCGCTTATCCTACCCAGCGAGCTCAGCTCACATCTGTATACAACAGTCTTTGGTGGGTGCAGCCCTTTACCCGCTCCTCCATGCTCATTAATCGCCATCCTCGTATAAATAGGCACTTAGGAAGCATTATGTGAGTCTCTATTGACATTGACATAAACAGTGACGGTATGTTGACAGCGTGCACCCTTAATCCTCAGTGCGGCTTGGACGGTAGGAGCATTAAGAGGCCATTTGACTATGTAGATGTGCTGCTAATCATGCTATTTCTAGACGTTTGGTACATTCCGGATCGAATCAAGCTGGTCGTGGCGCATTCCGTCGGCGCTCCAAGGACTGCCTTCTATAATCCAAATCTTTTGCATATTTCTAGTCCCTGAATCACCGCGTTGGCTCGTTGGCAAAGGAAGGTGCGTGGCATGAATATCTTATCGCGATTTTTTATCCTGAGACGTTTGTTTTATGAAGGGAACCTGAAGCGCTTGCTACACTGGCTTATTACCACGCCAACGGAAATCAGTAATTTGAATGGCTGCTTTATTATTGAACACTCTTCTGATATCATCTTTCAGAAATGACCCTCTTGTGCAGTACGAATTCGAGGAAATCAAGGCCGCCCTCACATTCGATCGGGAGGTAGCTGCCAATGTTGGCTGGAAGTCCTTGTTCAAGACTCCGGGTAACCGTCGTCGTATGCGCATCATCATTGCACTGGCCTTTTTTTCACAATGGTCCGGAAATGGTCTCGGGTATGTCTGAATCATGCCGTTCTGCGATCAATTACTGTGGGTAGTGGTATCTGACGCTTCGCATAGCTCGTACTGTAAGGACCATTTAGAAAGGAAACGAAGCGGTAAAAATGACTAGGCTTTTCAGATCTCAACAAGGTCCTCAGCGCTATTGGAAGTGAGTGATGTTGACAAGCCTGATCAATCGATTCACTTACCTTCTTGTTTAGTCACAAATCCCAATACTCAGTTGTTGATTGTGCGCTTCCTGTACCAAATCATTGGACTATCTACTGACAGTACTCCAGAATGGCATCCTAAGTATCTTCAGCTGTGTCGTGGCCGTTTTCGCAGGATTTCTCTGTGAAAGAGTCGGAAGGAGGCCGTTGTTTCTCACCTCCTGCCTCGGTTTGTGCTTCTCCAGAATAGTACGATCTGATGAAGACTGAATCACTGCAGGACTGCTTTTATTCTGGACTCTCGAAACTGTTTGCTTCGCAGTATATTCGCAAACCGGGGATGTTGCTGCCGGACATGCTGTGGTTGCTATGATGTGTGAGTCATTCACCTCCTTTATCAACCAACCGCTGTCGGATTTATCATTATTTCTATGTGATTGAATCAAGTCTTGTTTTCGTTTTGTTGTAAGTGACACCCGTTCGCCACCATACCTTGTTTCTAATAATCCTCGTGAAGATAACGTGGGTGGTGCACAAATTTCCTTTTTCTGCTCTAACGACTCCAACTTCAAGTTGGCGTTTTCTCCCTTAATTGTATCGTAAGTGATTTCGTCGTATGAAAGTCAGAAAATGGATAGATGATGGATTATCGACGACAGATATACGGTCGAAATTCTGCCATACGCCATACGTGCCAAAGGCTTTACTGTATTCAACTTCGCCATCTCCCTTTCGCTCATATTCAATCAGTAAGTTAATTGGCTCGTCCGTTTTTGACTTTGTTGACTGGGGTGTCCATCAGATATGTCAATCCCATCGCATTCAAAGCGTAAGTCTGTCTGAGATATATTTTTCGGACCCTCAAGCTTACGTTCACGGCACGATAGTCTCGGCTGGAAATATTTCGTATGTGTTTGAAACACCATCTTCGGTCTTGCAGAGTTGATGTTGATTTGGTTGAACATGTAGCTGGTCTATGTCTTTTGGATCGCTTTCGAAACAGTGTTTTGCTACTTTTTCGTCGTGGAAACGAAGAACGTAAGTCGTTGCCCTCCTCCATCACCTTACTCAGGAAGATAACTCTCTTCCTTCCAAATAGCGGAGTCTCGAGGAAACCGCCGCGTACGTGTGTCAATTGTGCACGATTCGGTGAAACAAGCTCAACCTACTAATCGTCATCCCAGTCTATTTGACGGCGCAAGCGCTGTAGCAATGCTCGCAGAAAAGGCAGCTAAGAATGCAGGTATTATGAAGGAGATGGATGAGAAAGAGGAGGGTGGTAAGGAGAAAGTCGACCAGGCACACATCGACTACTAGATTCTGTAGCCAAATACAACATCTCGCAACGCGAAGCCTCTCTCTGATTCGAGGCTCTCATGTAAAGTTGTAGCCTCTTCTGCGGTTCTTCTGCATGTAGCAAATATATGATTCTGTACTTGACGCTATTCTCTGTTACACGTTGATTTCGTCTGGAAAGAGGTCGTATCGTAGGGAGCACAGGATGTCTATCAAGTGTGGACGACAAAGCATGGGAGATGGAATGTAAGGATTAACCGGTTTGGTTCTTCACTGAAAACCAGTGTTCGAGAATATCCTGGTGTTGCAGCTGACATACTCTATCCCACTACCAACGAGGTTTAGCGACTCCAACTTGTCCACGCCAACAGTTGGTCTTTGACGGCCTGCATTTGAGTTGTAAATGATGAAGGTTCGACTGGCGCAATCTTGCCACATTGTGGAGCACACTCCTTATCAGACCATTCTATCGTCAGAAAGGAGTAACAAAGATAGATGATGAGGAGCATCCAACCGCAATGTATGCCTTTATGGCAACTATAGCTTCCTTTTTATCTGTCTGAGATTCTTCGTCTTCACCGTCGAGCGTGAGTGGGTGCGCTTCCAGGAAATCAGCAAATTCTTTCGTCCGGGACGCCTTTGTGAGGAGGGTGGGAAGGGTCCGCAGGGCATATTTACACGCCGCTTGCGGTAAGTCTACGCCATCGTCGGATATCCTTGGGTGAGGTGGGACGTGTGGGTGGACGTGACTGCGTATTAATCACGGTGTAATATCATGAGCTTTGAAATATTGCCACGGAATAAGATGGCACCAACGATGGATCCTCGCAACGATACACATACTCCGCAAATTTTCTTGCAAGTTCAGCGTATCGGGCTTCACCGATGTAGCATCGGCCAGAGCGTAGAGGATCGTCGAGGTACTCAGAGATCATGCCGTACCAACCATCGTAAGTCCCCCTGAAATACATGAGACTAATAAGGTTCCCCGTAGAATTGGAGAAACGCTCTAGCGCTTCTGTGCTGTCGGCTCCTTCTAAAAGAATTAGGTGAATAATTCGTTGAAATGTATTACCTCTACCATCAAGAGTGAGCGCAGTTATACACTGGAACGCAACTGGTGATGAAGGGTAAAGTAGATCCAGAAACTCCCCCAGGAGCCGGTCCCAGGACGCCATATGGCGACTATAAAGACCTTTTCCATCGACTTGGCATTCCTTCAAGAAAATCATTCAACGGGGAAGCATAAGATAGGATACTTGCTTACTTGTTTCAGGAACCATTGGAGCAAGTCGGGTAAACGGGTGAGAGATACAAATGAGTACTGCGAATATGTATAGATGTCCATATACGCATAGAGGTCAAACTTATGGAGATCTTGAAGAAGTTCATCGATTGGTTCGGCCTTGATGCAGTCGCTTTTCAACGGCATTTGGTTGCCCTACTCCAACACAATGAGCCAGTGTCCTGGTATGTGGGTGGGTCCACTCACTCTCGTATAGCGTAGCAACAGTTGCCTGTGGTACGTGTTTGAGGTAACAACGTACCAGGTCTGCGCGAGCGCGCGCGGTATTGATATGAAACTGTTTAGAACGGGTTGGATCCGAAAGGAAATCTCCCAGGGATGCATGAAAGATACGGAGTTTCGCATCAGCAGATAAAGGTGATGGAATATTTATGATGGAATGAAGATCACCCAATGTCAACAGTACATCTCCTCGACGCAGGAAAAGCAGGTCTTCAATAAGGTCCGGTGTAATCTCCCTTGAAGACTCAAGGAGGACCAGAATTGAACCTATAAGGACTAACGCTTTCCCCACATTTTCAATGCAGGAGAATATATGAGTGTAAAGCGCATCGAGTTCCGCAAATGGTGTGTCGTTTTCGGGATCACTCAACCCGAAGATCACCTCTAACCGATCAGTCGGCCTGTGGCGAGGAGAGTCGACATACTTTGCGACGGTAGACGCATATATGAACTGTCCTGATGACTTCTTTACGAGACTAGCAATCTCTGACGCTGTCGGCCAATACTCTGGGAGAAGATGGCGCAGAGGGTGGGTTTCCTTGATTTCCTCGAACTTGGCCAACAAATAGATCGATGTCGTCCTCGGGAGGCTAGAGTCGTTGAGAGAAAGCCGAGACGTCATAGACGTCATCAACTTTGACTCAAACATATCCCTAATTTGCTGTTCGGGTCGACTGGCTATGAGGAAAAAGATCGGAATAGGAAGCCGTTTGACGCTGCTGCAAAGAACATTCAATATGTAACGCTGAATTTTAGCGTCGCCGCATTCATCGAGGCCGTCGATGATGATGAACCGCGGACGCGATAGAAGGGCTTCAGTGTCCATTTCGCCGGCTGCCAGGCATAGAGGTCCGACGATCAATGCCTGCATCTGAGCTTCCAAAGACAATGTTATAATCGAGGGATTCTGGACGAGTGTTTCTTCGATGAAGTTTCTCATCTCAGGTATAGACAAGCAGAGTTGGTACGCAAGAGTAGGGATTAGCTTGGTTTCATTGTTACGACCGGCTGCTGTCCTGGAGAAGAAGAAGCTGGCCGCCAAGAGATGGGCGGCAAAGCACAGTTCTGCGATCGTCTGCGCGATAGCTGATTTACCATTACCAGCGGGGCCAAACAACCATAAGAATTCTTCTTTTCGATCACGATCTTGAACCCAAAGCATTATCTTGCGCAAGATGGCTACACGAGTCGAGGGATGGCATTTCGGTGGGTCGTAGCGCTCGCCAGAGTTGTGGAAGGCACCAGGCGCGATAGCATTGTGGAGTATTGCCATGCCTAGTTCATATATTACTCATCCGCCAGTGAGATTACAACCTGGCTCGCTCGCCTTTTCCCCCAGTAATTGTGTGATTATGCATGTGCAATCCGCCCTGTTCTACCATCGTGACATTGCCCCCTGTGATGAGCATGTTGTTTGCTTTGTTTGAGGACATTACTGCTTATGCGGAGCGGAGCAAATGGTTTTGCGCAGTGGAAGGTGAGTTCGGCCGTGGTAGTGGCGACGGTGTTGAACAAGCACACAGTTGTGTCGGAAGGAGGTCTTGACATATAGTGGGGTTAGGGTCGGATAGTAGATGATGATCCTACGATTAGACGCTCGAAAGAAGCTCCGCGGGGATCCCATACTGACACTCCGACCTACAAACATACAAGCGCTAGCACAGGGATGTCGGGCTACGCAAATAGCTATGAGGGAAATGAGAGAATGTTGTTAACATTCGGCATGAAAGAGGCTGCAATTCAACTATGTACTTACGACGACGTGATTTAACGCGCGCTTGCAGTCCAGCCAAAGTTCAATCGTAGTTTTCCATCATTTGCTTATCACATATACGTGTAAGCTCATACATGTACAGCATTGCATGGTATTCCGTATTCATTGCGAGTATTCATACACCATTCAATGTAACAGTCGGCTGGGTGGTAGGAAATCATGATCATCTGAATAAACTATGGGTCGCGACTTCCCCCCGGTCTGCCATATGTGATTCCATTAAATCTACGGCTCTTTTCAGGCACTGGAAATATTTCACCAGGAGGATATGTTAAAGCCGTAGCGAAGACGACGAGCTCGAGGGACTCTAGTTCAGCTGGTGTACTATCACTCTGTAGGATCGCCACATAAATAGGATCATTGACGTCAGTTTGCGTCGAAAGAGAGATGCGGTAACACAACACCTTCTGTACCCTCCATTTCAATTCCTTTGTTAGATATGGTACCACAGTTTCCGGCTCCAAAGAGGCGAATCCCGAATGCTCGAAGATTCCGCGATTGAGCTGCACGAACCCTTCGTCGATATCCGTTCTTTCACCTCCATAAGCATGCCTACCACCTAATACAGGATTGACAAAACGATTTCCGTCAATCCCCCCTACGTAAGCTGAATGTCTGCCGACCAAGTTCCTCGAAATGAGCCACTCTTGAGGGTCTTCCGGCACCGCGCCTAGGAAGACACAAACTGTGAAGCTGCTTCCAAGCTCATGCGTCTTGAAGTGGATGCGGGCTGACCATTCCCATCGAACTTGGTTGGGCGCAGTGTTTGGGAGGCAGTGCACAGGGGTGTTCTCAGTCGACATGGTATTAATCGCTGCCACTGGGAAGTTTGGGAACAAGGAAAGGCACAACCGAAGGGTGGTATGTTTGGTTGACCTCCAAAGATGACGTCGTCACGTCAAACACTGCATGCTCATGTCTCCTATATATCACAAGCCTCACATAGCTTTTACAGAAACTTCCTGGACCAAGCAGCTCAGGCTCTCAGGTTGCGCAAAAGTTGCGGTCAAAAGACACAGTGTTCGGGTCAACGGGCCGCTGCTACCGGACTTGGTAAGCCACACAACAACAAATGATGTAAAATTTTCCACCGAAAAGTCTTGAATGACATGGCTTACGCTCTCCTTTTCCCATATTTTCCTGTCGACAATTGCCTCTTCCTTGGACCTAGAAGCAGACGTGGACGGGCCTTACTTGTATACATTACGGGAAATTCGACTCGTCTCGCCAATGCCACATCAAACCATCATACGGTTGTGCTGTTCAAACTGGTTGAACCGCCATCGTCGCATACAGAAGACGAAGATGATCGGTCTCGAAATGCTTTTGAACTACTTGAGCTCTCCTCTCTCTCCGGAATTGGCTTCTTGATCTATCAACCTGTCCTCCTTGTGAAACCACGGTGCTACTTGGGAGGTCTTTAGTCTTCTGTTAGACTAACCCCAGAGCGTCGATCTGTGGATCCGTGATTGAAAACATGCATTCATGGGCTCTCAGCTCGTTTTTTATGTGCTATCTTGTGATTCTCACAGGTTGGCCAGATACCGTTTGCGCATGCAGTGCAGAGTGTGGCGAACGAGAAACTGTTGATGCTCTATGAATGTATCTCAAATATCTTTTTTGAGAGGACATCGCTAATTGATACTTTCTTGTATTATCAACGGCGCCTAAGTTGACCTAAAGTGGCCGTGAAACAACTTAACTGCGATCCTATTTTGGTTCTGCACTTGGGCGCGGCTGTTGTCTGAATTGCTCGCGCGTTATGGACTCCAACGGACTCGCTGGACAGATGTGCTCTGCCTGGAACGATGAAGTATATAACCTGCCAAGCATACAGCTCACTCGACCTGCGTTTCGGACACCTCTGTCAGCTTATCTTGGGATATGTATGTCAATAACCCATATGCCCAAGGTGGTTGGCATAACCCACAGAATCCGTACTCCATCAACAACGGGGTGTGGCGTTCGAATTCCCGGCATCCACCGACCTATGGCGCGCTCCCTCCGGCGGATCAAGATCCTCCATCGGTGCTCGACTTCCACTTTGCCTCCTTCAATCCTGACATCTACCAATGCAAAGTGACAGGGCCTGATGGTCGCAAGTTCTTTGAAATTAGCACACCTGCTCCTCATATGACAATCATCTCGAAACCCGGCAAAATATTTGCACAAATACACTGGCAGTCTCGTGCTATCTTGGAGGCCGTCGGGATCATTAGCCGACAATTTGCTGGAGATTTTTTGAAACTTTCAGCTGACCAGCGGTAAGCGTTGACTCATTCTCTTTCTTAATGAGGTTTATCGTCTCTCTCCGCATGTCAGTCACAGGATCATGAATGTCAATGGAAGAGCATACGCTTGGATACCTCGTAAACACGAATTCTATGTACGTCATGCCCGGTTTGGTTCACGTATGCTCAATTGCGTGGATTGTAGTTATACAGCACGGGACCAAATCCTGCCACACACCTTGCAAAGATAAGCCCCGTTCCTGACAAGAACGAAATTCTTCTCCGGATTGCAACTGAAGCATTCCAAGAAGGGCTTTTCGAGCCGTGTATAATGGTCACTGTTCTTCTGTTCAGCGGAAAGAACATTGACTGAAGAACCTATAAATCCCGAAATCGTGCCTGACATTCCGATATTTATTTATTTCATTGGATTACGAATCTTCGTTCATCATCCAACCCCTTTGTTTCGTTCTACCACTCCTTTTCTTGTGTGATTTCACGTAGTTCCACTAGCCACGTTTATGTATCATCTATTCCTGGGCTAGTTCGCTGTTTAGCGTTGCTTGTCTCTGGAAGTTTATGTCTAACTTGATGAATACCTCATTCAATCACAATCAACCCCGGCACTCGTCTTGACTGCCCCCCGTCGTGTAAAACTCGAGAAACTTCTTCTCTTGTTGTACGTTTGGGTGCTTATTTTTTAGTCTGCGATCCAAAGTTCTGAACGACATCATTATTTTGTTGGAAAGACATTTCCAATGATTTACATATCTGATATCATTCATTGACTGTGAAAATGCGGAAAGTTGCCGTCTCGGATTATCTCACTGAAGTAAATTGACCGATGGTCCAAGTGCATAGTGGGTTAGAGGCAGGTGGAGTCTCTCAGCATCGAGATAAAAACCAGAATCCCTAGTTGGGGGAGCACGGCAATCTCTTCCGAACTTGGTATACACACTAGCACTGAGCGTGAGATTCCATTGACCTGTGATGTGATGATAATATGATTTGCTGTCTATACCTTCTCGTAGATACCACGAGTACCGATATCTGCATTGAAATTTCCTGACAGAGGGCCTTACATCTGGCGCCATCGAGCGAGCTCAACATGACTGCAAGCACCAGGTTTCGGCTTCCACCATTGCCCAATTTTCTCAGAACCTGGCACCACAAGTGCTTACATATATAATAGAGGGAACGAGGGCATAGGCGGGAGGGGGTCAGAAAATGTACACATGGAGCGACAAACTGCCAGACTCCTCGTTCTAAATCAATGGGGATTGAATAATCACGATCGCACAGACTTCCACGTATATCTCACCTCAAGTCCAATGATGCGCTCCTCGTCAATCATGAACGCATAGTATGACTGAGTCATTCGACGTGTTGCCACTCGAAATGGGAGGTGTGTTACGACATCGTTGGCAAAGTAGTCAAGTTTCGGAATGGATGACGGCTCCAGTCTTGTAAATCTCCGATGAGCATGTGATACAGGAAGGTCCATTTTGTCATTGAATTCGAAAACATCGATGCTGGTTCCAGATGTTGAAAAAACAGCACGTTGACCTTGTACATATCTGATGGTAGGTCAAATGACTGACAGAAAGAAAAGCATTGAACGGAACTCACCTTAGCCAGTGTGTCTCACGGCTAGGCAAGAATCTCGTATTGTCAGGACCCCAAGAGTCCCACGGTATATTCACAGTGCGGTAGGATTCGTCACCGGCGTACTCATCGATGCAACGAAGGAGGGTGCGGTCATGTACGAAAATGGTGTACGATCCTGTGGACATTGACCCGCTCGAGAGAGAGACAGAAATCACTTGCATCCTTACATCCGGAGCTGTAGTAAATGTAGCGTGCTCAGGAGGATGAGCATGGACTGGGCCTGAATGGGCACTCAGGTATCGCACTCGTTGTTGGGGATGGAGGTCAGGAAGCTGGAGGCTGGCGACGTGAATGGGGCGTGAAACGGTCGGATGCGGCATAGAATAGATCTGAAGCGATCCAGAGTAGGCTTTTGACATCATCATGAAGGCATGTCGGCCCAACAAGGCAAAGTCACAGACATGGTCCATCAAGCCCTCTGTTTGAGAATCCTGACACAAGGTAAGTGAGCGTGGTAAGGACATCAATGGAAAAGACGGACGTAAATGAGCCATCCATCCTTCCAGTTCCAAATCAAAATTCGTATGCCATATGACGCTAAGCCGGTGGAGATGGTGAGGGCGACGATGTCGTATGCAATGGCCAGAGCTGCTGTATATATGCCATTCCCATGGCTCGAGTCAGCTGATATGATGAAAGAGAGGACACCAGCTCGTGCTAGCGGGTGCTTCTTGTTACTTGAGATTGTGTGAACATGTACGTTGACAGTCCGCGGTTGTACAAGCGAGAGAGGCCTGAGATGAGGGGGTAAGCTATAGTATGTCGGCTTGAAAAAATGCGAATAAATTACACGAAATCTTCCTCCAAAATGATGACGAGGTCCTGAGTCGGATCGATGGCATAATCTCGCAAAAGGAATCCCATTTCCAGATGATGTACGGAGCGCGCATCGCTTGTCGCAGATGGTAGCCAAGTCACCCTGAGATCCTCCCCATTCGAACTCGAGAAAGTGCCGGCGACAAGTTCATACGCTTTGAATCCACTTTCGACAGTGACATTCTCAAACTTCCTCCAATCCAAACGGTCCCAAGAATCTCGACGCTCGCGAAGTTGCTTCAAGAGATCAGGGTATGATCTTGTAGTACGCTCCCCAACAAATTCCATGCCACCCGAGCCAAGTTCGATGATGAACTGGAGTTCAGACGACTCTGCAATGCTCCTGTTCATCGATTTACACACCTAACTACCTCAATCTGAGCGGCCAAGGCAAACATCGAATGACTTACTAATGTGCATTGGAGCAAGGAACGATGATCCAAATGCATCAGAGCTTCAATCTGCAACTCCACTGGCAAGCTCAAAAAACACTGCGTAGTCGACATTTTGGTATGGTACAGTCCAATCAGAGCAGATTACTAAAGCTGAGATAGTGCTGTCTGTTGTCGCTTGGCAAGGCACCCCGCAATGTGGCGAGCTGCAAGTTGGGTTGGTGGACGTCGAAAGCAGCCGAGCCACGGCCAAGCGTAGTCGGACTTGAACGGATGCCATGTAATCTAATCCACTTACATAAGCGTGGTTTTCCGTTTGCGGAACTTTTACCAAACTTTTACAAGAAATACCATAGAAAGGGGTACATTCATCACATTCGGCACTCAATTTGATATAAGGTCAGCAACGGAGTAAGAAAGAGGCCCAGGACGGCCCTTCATTAACGGAACTGAATCTGACCTGCTCTGCCCATCCATTCAGGGCTGAGGGAACTGCACCCAACCCGAGACCAACCCGAGATAGGCTTGGCTATCGTCTAGAAATTCTTCTGAAATCGTTTACGTTGTCCAGGAACCAGGAGTTTGGCTGGACGTACTCAGATGATGAGCATGACGAGCTCCCGCGTTCGGCAGAACAGCCGTCAAAGGCGTTGTTCAGCATGAATGGGCAAAGACTGGGATGCTATACAGTAAAAGGGTGCAGTGCCGACATGGTGTCTGAAAAATAGAAATTTGTGTGTCAGGCATTGCGACGCCTGACGGCCCCACCTGGTGGGATAAGGTCCGATAAAGTCCGACCAGGTTCAGCGGCGCATTTTATCACTTCCCTTTCAGGTGAATATCTGAACTCAAAATTGACTTGTCTGTTCTGGTCAATTTTTTATATTGTCTACCTACCCTGTTGAATCTGATTGGAATTGGCCTTGAAGGTTATCAGTAGCGGGTAAGGTTGCTATAAAGCCTTGCATACTTCGGCAGGAAAGCATATATGGCCTGTATCAGGGCTGTATCAGCACCTTATAACAGGTACAAAATATCCCCCTGTTCAGACGGGGACCATGAAAGGATTGAATCTTTGGTAGAGTGAGTAATGTTTTGTACCTTGCTTGTATCTTGCTTGTAGGAACAAGAGATCATTGTGATCCTGTGATTTTTAAAATATGCCAGTCTTTACGTTGCGCTCCACTGGCGTTGTCATGGGTTTGGAGCATTGGAGCGGTTGAGAAACATAAAAGGATGCGACTACTCTCCCAATTCTCCAACACCCCAACTTCATCTACCACCCACTCCCGACTTTACCCAGATAACTCGGAGGATACCCAATCCTATCCTTGGGTAAGTAAGTGTTTTGTTAATCTTACAATGTGTTTGTGGTTTCAACGTTGCTTGGATATTAAGTTGAATGCTTGTAAGTGTCATCTTCGTTGGCCACCATTCAAAATACTCATGCCTTGTTGCAGCAGGGAGCTTGATGGATGGATGACAAGAGGAATCCCAGCAGTCATAGGCATCTCAATGTACCTATTTAGTGTAAATAGCCCAATGATTATCCATCATTATTCAAACAAATATTTCCTGTGACTGCAAGTCGAGTACCAATACGATTTTTTGCGAGTATGGATGGCCCGATTAGGAAATACTTTAACGAGGTACATCAGGCCTTACCCGTCCTGGTACAGTCTACAAGAAGGAATAAGGTCGGTATGTGGTGTAGAGTTCATCAGGCCACATAAAGATTATAAACGTTGATTGAAACTGACATAGGTACCCGCCGCCTGACGACCTTACAACGCCTGACCCAGTCTTCTATTACCCTGTCATATCAGATATGATTTTTTCGATTTTTCAGACAGGTCTGTAGGGGTTGTAGGCTTGATTGCTTGCGTCGAACGTCGTTTGATAACAAGCAGCAATTGCTGAGCAATAACCTGTGGTCAAAACAGAAGATTGCAGAAGATAATCTGAGGCTCATGTATCGTCAGAAATCAGCAATGGTATACATAGTAGAAAATGGTACTGTAGCTTGTGGTAACCCCGAGCTATTGCCGCTCATCCCGCTCCAAATGCAACCTTGTATGCAGCGTCGAAGACCTTGGGGGTAGTGAGGACACGGGTATACAAGCAATAACAACCCCAAACGACGGCCCCGATAGCGACCGCGGTTCATTCATACCAGACTCTGTTCCAACTCCGGCCTTCTCGCCCCGCTGGCATAGTGCATACGTCAACCCAGCGGCTGAATCTCTATGGGATGGTGCTACGGACCTTTCCCTCTGCGAGCGCCAATGCAGGTCAACCTCACAGGCACGTATCCCCTCCACTGTCCATCATCGATGTGCCCAAAACACCTTCTAAGCGAGATGGAGGTGAAAAGGTGATGTGGTGGTACAATAAGACAACTTCCCAAATCTGCTGAACAACGATTGGAGTCTCCTCTTTCATCGCTCGACACGATTTTCACAATTGGCAAATGCGGCTGTGTTTGATGCGCATCGCCTTCGCCAGGCGCGCTACCCCGCTGAGTAACCTGGGCTACTTACGTCTCCTCTCGATCCCTTCACAGTTCACGAACAGCGCTTGATGTCTCAGTCTCTCTGTGATTCCTGTCGAGTCCCTTGCCTTCAATTCTTTGTGCCTCTTCGCTCGTCACAGACACGCGGGATTACCGAGGAGGGAAACTTGAAATGAATATGATTTGCTCCATCGCGTGGCCATACAAAACGCGCATTGATATCTCCACAGGACGAGGATCCGGCGCTGGTGTCTAGCTTCCATCTCAGTTCGCTCGTCGACTTCTACAACCCGGTATTATGTGTTACCTGAAAGCTATGATGATCCACATCTCTTTGCACACGACGAGGCGAAGACATTCCCGAAATGGCCGTCAATGCTTGTCGGTGACCGCTCTCTGATCCGCGCTTCGCTTGTATCTCGATCGAGCAGCCCATACCAATCCCTTACCGTCGGCTTGTGAGTTCTCTCCAAGGGCACAGAACGGATCTACTGAGCCAGAGGCGGCGAGATGTATATAAACGCCCAATCCAACACTCGGACTAACTCATACTCATCCTCGTCTCATTGAGAGTATTGATCCACCATCCTTGACAATGTTTTCTAACAACCCGTACGCCCAAGCCGGCTGGCATAACCCCCAGAATCCGTATTCTATCAACGGTGGTCCATGGCGTTCCAACACATGGCATCCGCCCACCTTTGGCGCTCTTCCTGCACCACAAGATAATCCCACATCGGTGTTAACCTTTGAATTCTCCGATTTCAACACCGATATCCTCAATTGTCTTGTTACCGGGCCTAGCCATCGCAAATTCTTTGAAATTCGATCGACGGGACCCGGGTCCACGTCTATATACAAGATGGGGGACAGTTTTGCTGTCATTCAATGGCAAAGACACCCTACAGTAGAGGCACGAGGTGTTTTAGCTCAACAGAGGGCTGGGGATTTCTTGAAGCTATCTTCTGATCAGAGGTATGCCTCTTGGTTCTCGATGCCCGGAATGAATCATTGATCGTCGCTTTCTACAGCTACAGGACGATGACAATCAACGGTAGAACGTACGCATGGATACCTCGCGCAAATGGCATCTATGTATGTTCAAGTTGCTGCCTTTAATCGTGTCCGAGGTACTGATCAAGAGACGCAACTAGTTATACAGCGCTGGGCCAAATCCTCCTGCTCAATTCGCCCGAGTTAGCCTGGCAAGCAACAACGCGAACGTACTGCTCGAGATCACAAGCGAAGCCTTCCAAGTAGGACTCTTTGAACCTTGCATCATAGCAACTATCTTACTGTTCAGTGCACGCAATATAGATTAAATTTTGAATACGTATTGACCATTTCCGCCGAACCTTCCACAATTATCTCTGCTCCATATCACTAGCCAGTGATGCTAAACCGCATAGACTTCGTTCATCTTTTATTATCTTTGGTAGATGTAGCTTGTATTATCTTATCTCTCGCCCAGTATATGCAGTGCATTGTGTATTGTTCCTTTGCTTGTTTCGACTTGGTTCCGTCCCCACAGACCGAGCTCGACTTGAGCCGTATCATCATATTGCCATCTGGTCATCATACTCTCAAGCTTGAGGCTTGATATCCACGCATTGGCTGTACAAGCTGCCACTCTCATGAGGAACCTACGTTCTTTCTCACTGCCGCAGTACCCGTGGCAGGATGTGTGATTTAATGCAGCACATCTGTAATTGTTATCACTGGCGGAAACCCTTGATGGTGTGTGATTCGCCACCAAACTCCACTTATTACATCTTGATCAACAATTCACAATACCAGTATGTTCGCTTATGTTCGTTTCCACCATCATGCTGCTCTTCATCTAGTTATCTATGCTGTGCATCAAAAGTCCATCCCACATGTCCTTACCAAACTACGATCCAAAAACAAGGGTCTGAGCCTGGAAGCTAGTCTTTTATTTGGTAATGCAAAGCCATTGCGCAAACCAAAAGGTCTTCAGATCAACGGTCATTTTTCCACTGTTCAGCTATTTTGTATTATACGCCACAGTGAAGGGTTGCATTCATCTCATGTTCCGGGCGCCTTGGGCATCAAAGCACCTTTCATCAATCACAGTGTAGATTAGTTCGTTATGAAGAGATCCTATGTGCAGGATGCCCATGGTACGTGATGGCAAGTTACCAGTATGACGGGTATCGTGAAAAGCCCACACTGAGATGGATATCATGACTCTGGTAAGGTGCATCCATGTAATGAATCAGTGATTGGTGTTATCACCTTCTGTTTCAACCACTAAACTGAACGCTGAAACATGGATTTCGAAGTTCAATTATTGATCCTGATGCGCCTACTTTGTGATCGTTGAGGACAATTAGGGGTCGCCCTCGCATCACGCGAAAGCTCAGGTGTTTCGATATGCGTCCATAAGCAATCAAACAAAAGAACGCTCAAACCCGAACTTTCTGGATGATTGCACGTGGTCGCGTTCAACGCCTTTTGAAACTCAGCGGCGTTGCCGGGTTGAAGGGAAGGGCACTGGGGTCTGTTTGGGGTCTGTAGAGGTTTGTACAAAGGTTTGTACAAGTACACAACTCACAGGAACCGAGGCAAAAACATGATTCCCCTGGAAATCATACCACAATCGTTCTTGACGCCCAGTCTCCGGCGTACTTTTCCTCCGACGCTAACAGTCAATGGTTGTGCGCATGTACTTACATGCATCAGAAGTGACGAGTTGTTCTCTCGGAATACACAGGCGAGTCAAGGGTTCCGATCGTTCTTGGATCATTCACATTTCCATAGTTAGATTGTTGTATGCCACTCAATCAATCATTGTAAGTGTATGTCAGGAATCTGCATGCCATCCAAAGTGACTCGATCAACAGATTTGCAGAGAATCAAGGCCTGGATAATGAAGTTTTCAATGAGGCTGCTGCCGCTGAGCTCAAGTCGCCATACCAATACCTTACTTAGAAGTGGATGGTACATCGGATGTTATGACAGGCACTCATTTCCGGTCATTTGCGTTGACAATGCTGAATCTTATCTTCAAAGTCAAGACAGATGTTCATTCCAGGGTCTATTGCACTTTTGTTGTAAGCTGAATGTAAATTCTGACTAAGAACAACGCCGCATAAAATCGACCCACGTCCCCCACGCTGCTAAGTACGGAGGTTCCAGAACGTGCACTGTGTAAACTTCCGCAGGGCCGACACTGTCCAGGCACGACAGTGCTCCTTCGACCAGGCACCCCGACATTGATGACTGCACGCCTAAACTTGCCTAAAGTCCTGTTCTCGACCGCACCACTTTCAGGACAGGTACAGACGTGGATGAATTTTGAGGAATACCCCATTCCGGGATATGGGGTAGGTAAAGTGTATATCGCCTGGTACTCCGTTGGTGCCTGCCTGTCGAGAATGACATCGGGGTATCTCTCCGTTCGTGAGCGACTGAAGAGAGCAATGACTGGGTGGCAGATAGAACGCCCATGCTTTCTGAGGTGTGAGAACGGATGCGTAGAACGAGATGAAGGACAATCCCTATCATGGGAATGCACCTTTATCAATACGTCAAGGTCAGAATGATCCCGTGAAGCATTGGGAATACCACCGCAAGGCATTTGTATCCCAATGCATCTTCTTATTTGAACTGAACGGAAGTTATCCATTGTCCCGATGGACTCAACGGATCACTCGAGCGAATTGAACTCAGGGGGTCAAACCACATGTCCAATCGCTGATAAGTGCCGGCCTCGGAACGATCCAGGTCATTTATCTAATGATGGGCAGCCAAGTATGTTATATACTGTATGTGTGTACCTGAACACCCAGAGCCTCCGTTGGCTCCACATTACATACAGCTAACATATAAATACACAAATATGTAAGTATTGCGTGCGGGACCGCTCATGGCAACATACCTACATCCCAATTGCGCCCGCATACAGTAAGTGGGGAAACAAATCATGCAGGTGCACCAGGTGAGAACAGAGCGGGTCTCACAGTATCACACAGGCGGCTAGTCCAAGCCACCCTATCAAAAACCCTCTCTTTTCTGATTTCGTCCGCTCTTATCATCGCGTACTCTGATACGCGGGAGATCATGTGCACCGGCCTGTGACATATCCATGTTCGCAATCGCACATCAACATTGTTGGGTCAGATCTGGCGAGGTCAACAAGTGATCACGCGCGGGGTATGTAAGGACCCCCGAATATACATATAAATGCCTGATCCCAAAAATCTGGAAAAACCCGATTTTTATCCAAACCAAATTTGCCAAAATTTATCCGATTTTGCCATCAGGGTGGGCCGAAATGTGAAATTTATCCAAACTTTGGCTCAGGCATCCAATTTTTCGGTAGAGCTCAAATTTTCGCTTTCTGGGCCTGCGGCGCCATTTCCAAAGACAATTCAAAATGTATCAGGTAAACAAAGAGATAGGCTTAGAAACAGGGTATATACCAGAGGAAACAAGAAATTACAATGAAACTTAGGTTGGATACACTGTTTATTCAATGTCCGCAACACCTGGGAGTTCTGAAAGCATGCTTTGAGTGAAGAATCTGGATGTCACAGTCTCACAATTTAGTACGGGTCAATGGTGTAATGGTTAAGATGTTGAAATATTTTAGGGTTGCCGTGTTCGATTCTCGGTCAGGGCTAATTTTTATCCAAACTTAGTGCTCATGCCATTGCCTCGCTGCCAAAATTTATCCAACTCATGACTTGAGCATTTTGGTCCAGAAATTCAATATCTATCCGATTTCTGGGAAATAGCCCTGTGGCTATCTCAAAAATCTTCTCAAATTTTATCCGAATTTGGATCAGCTGTCTTGGTGTATATTCGGGGGTCCTGGTATGTAAGTACACAAGTGCACAAAGTAACAAAAAGCGCCGAAGAGCAGGTTCGTTCTGTCCGGTTAGAGATGGGTGGGCCCTTCAGACCAATTTTTCTGATTCCGGAGCGCGGTGAGCCTGGGTCGTCGTGAATATACGGCGTGCGAGGGCCTGCGTGCGGAGGCCGATCCAGGTTGTGTTTTTTTTCTGTGGGGTAGAATGATCAACGAATGATCAGAGATGGAGCAGTTCCGTCGCTTGCCAGCAGTGTCAGCTTGGGCTGTCAGGTTGTGGCAGGAGTGACAGCAGGTGGTTCGAACCGCCCGTTCGATCGTGAATTTAATTCCACCATCCGACATCTCCTAAAAGCAACGTCGTCAAATTGAGCTCCAAAATGCCCAGAATGCGTTCAGGGATGTCGATATGACGTTTCCGTGTCCCTAAAACTAAAAACTAGCGCTATCTCAGCTACGTATACACGGTCTCGAATGCTCGAGAAGCGCGTTACGATTGTTGAACAAAGTCGAACTGAAAACGCGTAAAATCTCCCAGAATATACGTCGGCACGAGTAGAGCAGCGATGTTGTTCACACATACGATGCGAAGCCCACGAACGACTTCCAATCCGAGTCCATAAATAATGACCAACGTGAGCGACTCGCGCACGTTGTGCGGCTTCTCGAGCTTCTCGAGATCCAGGAAGAGGCGGATGCTCTCAATGAGATGATTCGCGACACTCGAGGGTAACCTAGAACTTCCTATGGCCGGTACTGCCAGACAGAAATTGACGCCGGCAGAAGCACGACGCGAGTCAAATCTTACTGGTAGCACTAAATGGTTTTCTCACATGGAAGCAATTCGTCCTTGCGAGCTACACTACGAGAGTGCGTACGCAACTTACTAACCTTAACGATCGTGGCTGCATCAACCAATCGCGCAATTCATGCAGAAAATGTGAACAACGACTCTCCTCAATCCGATCCCTCCTTCTCACGTCCCTCGCCAATCCCATCCCAAAATACCAGCATTCTCGCCCACCCACGTTTCCCCAGCTTCTCGCTCGTTTTATCATCTTATCAAAATAATGTACTCGACAGCGTGATCCGCGTCGGAAGGTATATCATCCAATCCCAATCTCATCTTTTACCACACTACCCATATCATAAACACTAATTCCATATGAAGATACTCTAGGCTCCAGACCGGTTTTTGCTTTCGAATTGGGGTGTATCCATAGACCTTCTCGCTTGTTGATAATGTTTAAGTATGGACTTCGGGTGATCTAGCGCAGAGCGTGGACATGAACATTCAACAGACGCATGTAGCGCGTGCTAAATATGTACACATCGCATGGAAGATGAACACAAGGCTCTTTCGACGACGACGAGTTGACGACGAGACCGATTAGTACGACAGCACGTTGAAAAGCGCCTTCCCTTCACTACGGCTTCACAGACATATTACACTATACCGACCAGAAGACGGCATCCCAGAATGTACATATCCCAAAGCGACATACAAAAGCCTAGATCGCCTGTCCATGAGTGTCGATCACCCGCCATGCTATTGCTATTGTAACGTGATCTTATTTAACGCAATATCACAAAGGCAATGTTTGAGTTGGACGTCGGTCAAAGAAGTGTCCGACGCGTTCACCGCACATGTCAGATCGTCTGGATCGTCCGAATAAGTCTCTCACCTTATCTGGGATTCGACTTTGTCTTTGTGCTCACGGGGTTTGTTGGCCAGATCTGCATGGTGGCGGGGTGTTTTCGGACTTGGGTGAATTGTTTATCATGGATGGCGGTATTTTGCAAGGCCGCTGTTGGGTTTGATCAGAGCGTTTGGTATCTTTTGGTATTCGTGTTGGTGGAGGTGTCAGCGTTGAACTGCTTGAAGTGCTTCCTGCCTCTGTCATTACGACTACGTTCTTGTATTCATCCTTCTGTCCTTCCCCCGTCTAAGACATGAAGTCCGCTATATAGTCTACGTACGCGACTGCGAACGGAAGTGGCAGAACTAACGAACAACATGCTGTCTGTTCGTTGATGTCCGTAGGCTCGACCATTGTTCCGCGACACACGACGGAGTGTCAGAGTGTCTGTCTATCAATACATTGGTAGATCGCCGGCGGAACGTGGTGATGAAAGGATGAATGGACGGGACCCTTGTTCGGGGTGATGCCCGACGCGTTTCTTGATGCAGGATTTGTGTAAGCTTTTCGCGAAACGAAAACCAATTGTTGTAAGAATGAACGTAACAAAAACAAGAAAACTTTCCAATCTCCCACTCACGCCGACGGCGAAAGTCTACGATCACAAACCCATCCTCCCTTGTACTCATTCATTCCACCCTCCCTCCCTACATTTGCCCTACATTCCCCCACCCCATCCCGCACCCAACCCCATATCCACCCAAAGCCGCCCCATCTCCGCCAACCGTAATGAAAAACCCAATAAACCCAACCGCTGATAAACCCAAGAACACCCGCAAATCCAGGAACGCAGCAAACGCGAAATTACATTGCAATACATTACATTATCGCCATTACCATTCGAGAACAAGGCCCCGGTGCACCGCCACCCAGGGGTAGGCACGGGAGCTCAGGGGCAGGCAGGGCAGGCAGGGGCCGGGGTGGGGACGAGGGCGGTGCCATCAGTTGTGATGGGTGTTTGATTGCGTTTTGATGCCTCGTTTTTTCCTTTTTTTGAGGGCCCTGTGTTGATTGCGGTTGGTGGTAAGTACGTAGTATGGTTTATCTGTGGGAGGCGAGGGAAGGACGTGCGGGGCGAATTAATCGCATGTAATCGTAATAATCGTAACCATACATCAGATCCAGTCGGCACCAGCACACTCCGCAACTAATTAACTCAACGCAAAGGCTTGGGTAATTCAACGCCGATGGAGATAGAGGGAGTCAAAAAGACTTTGCGAGATGCATGTACATATGATATGAGATGTATGTAAGGTGGAATGTGGAACCGTTCATAAGTTACATGCGTACATATGGCAGGACCCTGCGGGTGCCAGCGAGACGCGCATTTGGGCGAATTGGGATGGGTCCACCTTTTTCGGTGCTTTCGGGCTTGTCGTTTGTTTCGTCTCGTCTATCGGTTGGGGTAGGTAGGGTTGGGTGGGTTATTATTAGTGGGGCTTGTTGGCGGGGATTGGTGGTGACTTGATAAGGACTCTCGGAAGCGAGGTATTGGGAATACGAAGGGAGAGGAATTGGGGTTGCGGTGAGGTCATTTATGTATGCTCTCGTATGAATGTTTTTGTACATATGTATGCGAGGGCGCGACAATCGGCCATGGTGAAATTCTGCATAATTAACATACATAAGACTATAAGCGCGACCGATTGATCGCTGGAAAGCACGGGCAATGGAAGGGTGCCAAAGCATCCGGCGCGAAGAGAAAATAAAAAACAAACGAACGGGGATGGGCCGTGACGGACAGATTTGACGGGATGGATAGTGATTGGATCCCCGGTGTAATCGATCAAATCAATGGGTCTGGTTGGAATTGTCTACTACGATGGTGGTGACAGAGACTGTTTATTGAAGACAGAGAAGCAGAAGAGAGTAGTCGGAGGCTGGGATTGGACTGGGAGGGAGTCTGGATGGAGGGGGATAGAGAGACTGGCCCGAGATAAGGGGAGGGAATTGGAACTCCGCCGACCCTGAATGAAAGGGGAAATGATGGGAGTAGAGATCCGATGTCTGTTTTTCCTTCCCATCCTTCCCAACCCATTCCGTGAGGGCTGCTGTTAATCAGGCACCCATATATCAACCCCCCTCCGTTCCTTGAACACACTTACCATGGACCTCACAAAGTCCCCTGCCAATTCCCCCCTGATCGCTCTCCCGACTCCCTCTCCCCCATACAGGACATCGACGACCAAGACCACGACACAAACATGGCGACCATGGTCGCGAATGGGAATGTACCCAACATGCCTGGCCCACAGGGCGTCAACAAGCGCTATCGGCCTGCCCCCGCAAAGACATTCCAGTGTCGCGGTTATGGCGAGTGTCGCATGGTCTTTTCGCGGAGCGAGCATCTCGCGAGACACATCAGGTTGGTCGCTTGTTTTCGCATGCATGACGAGTTGTTAAAGTCAGTTGGGTAGGAAACACACTGGCGAACGACCGTTCTCGTGCCACTGTGGGAAGCAGTTCTCGCGGCTCGACAATCTGCGCCAGCACGCGCAGACCGTGCACGCCGACAAGCAGGACCAGAACGAGCGCATGATGCGCGACCTTACCTCTTTGCACGCTACCATGGCGGCCGCGAACAAAGTCGGCTCCTCCCGCGGGGGCCGACGCGCAGCCCCCTCCTCCACCCCCAATGGTGCTTCGAATGGAGCCAATGGGGGCAGCGCAGGCAGCGGTGGTTCTCCCAACGGGAACTCGCTGAACCTGATCAAGCAAGAAGACTTGTCTTCGCTTCCGATGCACCAACGCCCCGGGACGAGCACGGGCTATGAAGGCGACATGATGTACGCCAACTCGTCCCAGAACCCGGGCTGGCACGTCCAGACCTCCGATATGCACGACACACGACCGAGTTCACGCGCGGTGAACAACCATTCCTTTCGAGACCCCGGCCAGTCCTTTCTTGCCCCCTCCGCATCCTCATCATCACACTCAGCTCATGGAGCAGCAGCTGCCGCCGCAGCCCAGTCCCATTCCTTTCTCAACTACACCGGATCCCTCCACTTCGTCTCCGACCACAACCAGCAGCAGCAGCGACCACAATCTAGCTCCGCACGCTCACGCCCGCCCACTGCGTCTGGTCTTGCCGACCCGCAGCATCCTCGATCTCTCCCACCCCTCGCTGCAGTCGTCTCCGCTTCCCTCCCCTCTCCACCACACCACCCTCACCCACCATCACATCAGCAGCAGTCTCTCAACCCCGCCGCTTCTCAGCAGCCACAGCACTCACAGCCCCCATCTCACGTATTTCCCTTTCCAGGCTCACTTGCACTCCGACGACCGTCCACCGCAACACGCCCCGGCACCGCTCCCGCGTCAGCTTCTTTCTTCTCCTCATCCTCATCTTCAGCAGCAGCAGCAAAATCTTTTGGAGTTGGAAATGGAATGGGCAGGCCGGACGTATCCCTCTATGGCGGACGTGGGCCCGCCCCCGCCGGCTTCAGCCACGAGCACCAGCAGCCATTCCAGCTGGGAGGCGGCTCCTACGAACCATCATCATCATCTTCATCATCAGGCGGAGGAGAGGCTGTCCCCACTTCACCCCCAGGACAGGACACCTCCCCTTTTTACTTCCACCCCCCAACCGACGCTGCCTCTGCAGGAAGCTCCTCCTCTCACTCCCAACAGCATCAGCAACAACACCCCTCGCCGTCCGGGATCAACCCGCGCAAGCGAGCGTTCGGCGGACCCGATGGGCCATATCACGGCGATGATGCCGCCGCCGCATCTGCCGCACCTGCCCACCCTTACGCGCGAGAGCGTCCCGGGTCGAGTGGCGGCTTCCTCCTGCTCAACGGGCTCGGCGGCCCAGGGACGGTCGGAGACTATGAGTACGGCAGCGAGTCGAGACCCCAATCTCGCCGCCTCTCCGTCATGGAGCTCTGCAACGACGAGCAGCAGCAGAGGAGCGAACGGGAGCTGTACGCCGCAGGATCTGGCGCATTTTTATTATCCGCCGCAGAACGGGAACGGGAACAGCAACAGCAACGGTCAGGCGGGACCGGGGCCTCGCGGCCCACGACCAGCTCGGGACTTGGGCTCGTCACGAGCGCTTCGGCGCTCCATATCTTCGATCACAGGGGGCCTTCCTCCTCGCCCTCATCCGCAGGCCCATCTTCCTCCACATCTTCAGCAGCAGCAGCAGCAGCATCTGGGGCACCAGCAGCAGTTGGAGGAGATGCACTATTCGCAAGAGCTGCGCATGCAGCAGCAGGCGCAGCTGGTCGGGATGGTCGGGATGGATATGGGGGGCATGGGTATGGCGGGTATGGGGGTGGACATGGACTTGGGGGGCATGGACATGGGAATGCAGGCGGCTTTGGAATACGAGGCGCAGGCGGGGGCCGGGATGGAGATGGGCATGGGCATGGAGATGGAGATGGCGGAGATGGGGCGCAGGAGTTCGTTGGAGCTGGACGAGGCGGAGTTGATGCAGAGGTATTCTATGGAGTATCATCATCATCAGCAACAGCAGCAGCAGCAGCAGCATCATCAGCTTCTTCAACATCATCAGCATCACCCGCATCCCTACGCAGGTCCGGGTCCGTCCTCTCAGGCGCCTCCACGCCTACGCCACCCACATCCGCCGTCTCAGCAAGCTCAGCACCCCTCGCCTTACTATCATCATCTTTCCGACCCGCACAGCAACAGCAGTTCGCCCACTCACCCACGTTTTCCAGCGCATCTTCAGTCTCTTACCAGCAGCAGCAGCAGCAGCAGCAATATGGGAGTCCACGATCGCCTGCTTCAGACGGGTCAAGTTCAGCTGGAAGCCCGTTCTCCCCTTACCAGCAGCACCAACAATACCCATCATATGCTCAACAACAACAACAACACCAGCAGCAGCAACACCAGCAGCAACAATCATACCCACAGCAGCAACAGCAACACCAGCAGCAGCAGCAGCAGCAGCCACACTCAGCAGCACGATCCGCAGTATATGATGCGCCAGGGGCTGGGGCAGTATCATCTGGGCATGGGCATGGCGGTGGGCGGTGGGGAGGAGATGAGCCACATCCACACCCACACGGCGCGGGGCGGCAGTCTCAGTCGCCAGGGCAGCAGCAGCAGCTTGAGGGTCAAGTTCGAGTCGGGGTCGGGGCGCACGCCGCCGCTGCGTTTGGAATGAGAGTGTGATTCCGATTTCTGAGTCTTTTTTTTCTCTTTGGGTTTTGGGTCAACAAAAGGTGTTTTTTCTTTCGTGTTTTTTCTTTCTTTCTTTCCTTTTTTCCCATCGTGTTGTTACCCCTCTACCTACCCTATTCACCACGGACGCCTGCTGGTTCGCCTTATCCCCCGTCTGTCTGCATTTTTCGCGTTGTCGTCTCGGTATATCCTGCTTAATTTCGGCTTCTCATCAATCGATACCACGAACCCATTCATTCATTCATTCATTCATTCCTTCTTCTACCTACTTACTCGCTATTATCTCGAGCCCAAAAAACTGTACGCTTCAACTAACTCTTCGTCTTCATCTTTCGGTAACACCTTCGACGCCGTTACGCGTCGCTTGCTTATACTGTATATACTTCATATCTACTTCCTACTACCACCTTAAACTTCTATTACGTTTCTTCCTTTGTTTATTTTTGGTACCTATGTCACTGTGTTAATCTCTCTCTCTTGCTCGTGCGTCTTGTGGATCTCGGGTTGACAAAAAAGCTGTGTTTACTCTTAGTTGTTACATATACTACTTTCCGTTATCTCACTTTCTCCGTACTCTTACTCTTCGAGTGAGAATTATAAACGAATTCGATGCCTTTGGAAGAAAACGTGCTTCTCGTAAGCTTCGCGCGCGTGGTCGTAGTCTTCCCTCGTCTTCCTTCTTTCTATAAATAAATAAAGTCTTCCGTTCGGTCCGTAGCAGCGGTCCCATTGCCATTCCCATGCTCGCCTTCTACCGCAGCGCGTCGGTGTCGTGGACTCGTGGATTCGCCCGGTCCGAACATACACCCGCTGCCCCGTTGGTCAGGCGGCGAAAGCGCGTGCTGCTCACAGCGATACCAGCTGGCGACTCAGTTGATCAGACAACCTCTCTGCCCTCGTTCTTTACGCACACTTCTCCCCGGTGGCTGCGGAAGACGGAAGTGAGGTTGAAATGGTTATCTCTAGAAGTGGAGGACAAAGCGAAGAAGGAAATGGCATAAGCGCCTAAGCAGTGAAGATCCCATCGATAAGCTCGGACCTCTGCATCCAATAGTCTGGGACTCTGGCCGTGTCTGCGCCGTCGGTATGCTTATTAACATGAATCTCTGTTATATATACAAGTCGTACCTGGCCTGCCGGGTTCCTGTCTGTAGATCTGATTCTTATGATTTAGGTTTTGGAGTAGGCACGCACACTCCGATTCGATATCTTCCTCGAGGCTTGGTCCGAGTCGTCGGTGCCTGTCAGACTCTCGTGGCCGCGCAGAGCGATGACGATGGATAGGCACGCCACTTTTGACTTTGCTTTTGCTCCCTCTGCCATATATCCGGTCGGCAGGCCAATGCTGTTGATCTCCGTCATGAGAAACTAACGAGGTCAATGGATGATTCGCTTGTTAGGCGCATGTTTACGGGAAGCCTCGGAGTGAGGCCAAGTGAGCGATTGCGAGGTGCAACCCGAGGCCAGATCTCGCGCTACTTTCCTCCACATACATACGACAGTTTTCGTCGGATCGGAAGCCTCAGTACCAGGAACCCGAGTTGGTACCTTGTTGTCAAGGTCGGACAGAATATAATTATCGGTTCCACCTCGCTGACTGCTGAGAAGAGATCTGAGGGCCTGGGGCTGTGCGTTGGCCTTTTGTGGATGTGGACGAGGTCGAGATTGGTCGAGAGGTAGTTGATGGGGATATGACGTCGTTGTAGATCTTCACGCTTTTAAGGCAAATAAAGTCGTACTTAAAATGCTAATTTAGTGTAGATTTACCGGTGGGGTATAGTGGACACGCTAAGCAGAGTATATAATCGACACATGGGGAAATATGGTAACTTTATTGAATTACATCCATGCTAGCGAGTCAAGTTACAATCTGCTGGCAGTTGTAGCTCGTGGATCAAAGTAGCGTTCAGTCTACGACGATGCTTCTATCCCATGATGGTTCGTGGCGAGCATCAATGAAACAATGGTCGTCTCCAGTAAGCCCATATGAATGGCCCTCGGTACCACTTCAAGAACCAGCAATTCCCTTCGACGGAGGAATTTGGCTAGGACTTGTGGAACATCCTCTGGGGTTTCAGAGTTGTAGAACTGTAATTCGAAATTGATTGAATACTGAACGTAGGGAGGGACAGGAGCCGGCTGCACGTACATATAGAATACCTTTGTAAAGCTCCCAGACATACTCCAAACCCCCAATATGTATCATTCGAGCACTGTAAGGATAGATGGTAAGTGTTCTGCCGCTAACATCACAGAAAAGAATGCGGCACACACTTTCGCGAATGGGTCGATGGCATCATCCATTCCGTAGCCGGCTGCTTTCGAACGAAGTCCATGATCTCAATTGTTGGTACCTTCGTCCACTCAATGCGACCGAACGTAGAACCATTGTCTTTGCGGAATGTGGTCACCGTTGACGCGTCGGGAGGAGACACTGTCGATATTTCGAAGAATGGTTTATATCTAGAGCACACAATGGCGCAGTCCAGGATATCCCCGTCCGCAGCGACGAACGTGAAGGTCATCCATTTGGGCGAATTCTCTGTGGGTGTTGGCGGAAGGGCACCAAACGTAGGCGAGTGCGGCGGACGCGGAGTCCAGAAATGACCTCTGAGCGCAAATGTTTCGCTGTTAAACCAACCTGCTTGCCCGTATGGATTGGTCGTATACATTCATGGAATACTTCGAAGGGTGTATCGAGCGAGGTGGTACTTTATACTAAGATCACGTCCACGAAATATTTATACGACGAAGAGCAAGTGGCGATTACAAGGTTCTGCAAGCGATGAACATACAATGTTGCACGAATAGTCCACTGTATGACGGGTGGACTTCTCGGAAAGACGGTTTCGGGCTGTCACTTTCTTTCGCGCGACGTTCTGTCGATCAATATTAGTATGTCAGCAGCGGTGTTAGGTTGTAGGATGCTGCGGGCATCTCGGTACGACTTCCGACGTCGAAGAGGAAAACGACGAAGGCCAGCACTTGCAGGCGTCTAGATTTGATGTGAATTCTGCGTCCTTCACAATAAACCAGTCCGGAACGAAACCCCATGGTGTTTCGTGTTTGTATATGGAGTTATACCTAAGTCTTGATAACTGCCCATCATTTTAGGACACATAACTTTATTGCATTGCACAGTTGCAGAGCCGATGGAGTTTTGAAAGACACAAACCATGTAACCTTCGTCTCCTCCTTGATGAACGATTACGGCCATGTCGGCCAGTAGAGCTTAGACGCGAACGGGCGCACTTGTCCTCCGACTGATCGACGATTCGACGTTATCCCAGTAAAGTATGGTTATTTGCTGGTATCCTAGCTCACTCAGCCAACATCGGCAAACTCGGTGGTCTTTCTTTGGTTGCGGAGCTTCGTTCCTATCATGACTGCCAAGCCCCGGACAGATGAGTAGCGGAAGACTGACAGGCACGCGCTGCCATGAAGCTGTGCTCAGTCTCCAATTCTTTGGTGGCGACGTGGCTGGATCTCTGAGAATTGTAGCAGAGTAAGTTTTATCATTCCAGCCTTGGAGAAATTTAACCTTGTTTTCAAAGAACCTTGTACTCAAAGTCAAGTGTGTCACAAATCCTTGATATTGTGCAAATGTTGCGCGTGGTTGATAGAGAGAGAAGAGTCTGAGAAGAGTCAAAGCAGTGCATCCAAAATGGAAAATGCCGGTCGATCATCAATCATCCCGTGACTCCGAGTTAGAGCAATACGAAGGTAACAACATTGTGAAAACTTGGTGAAAACAGCCCGTTACATTCTTGCTCCCAAATGTACCAAGTTTTCACCGCTGGCAGTGAGAATTTTGTGATACAGGTCACCCTTGACCCCATGATCAAGCAGGGGCATCGGCCAAGCTCTCGACTAAGAAATCGCCATCCCCGACACTTTGCCTTAGGTTGTAGCTAAGTGAAATATGCTCTCTCTCAAGAGGTCGGATAGTCAACCTAGTGTCTAAGTCTCATTGCCTAGTCCTCCAAAGCTCCCTTGGAGGATGCCTCAGTATTTGAACGCAGATCCGTTGGCAGCATGCCGATCTGCATCAAGATCAATGAAAAAGGCACACACAAGTTCGCTTGTCTTACTTTGATCTTACCACCATAAAAACCATGAGTACGAAGATGAATTTCAGATTCAACAAATTGATAGACGTATTTGTAGGAATTCTATGCGGAACCCTCAAATTTATGATGGGTTGTAATGAGCACTAATGCAACAACGGAGAGATCTAAAAGCCCTAGTTGGATAGCCCTTGGTGTCAATTCAAGTACCAAGGACTCTCGTCGACGAAGGAATTTCGCCAGGATTTCTGGTGTCTCATCCTCCTCTGACTTGGAGCTATACAACTATCGTTCAAAGTTAATGCGTGTGCATACGAACCAGTCCAGTTGACTTTTACTTACATACAGTGTATTGTTATGGACTTCCCAGACATATTGTTTTTTGCCGACATGTATCACACGAGCACTTTGGGACAGAACATGCAAGCTTCAACCGTGAAGCCAAGGAACAACGCAGTACTCACTTCCGCGCTTTCGTTGAAGTTGTTATCCATTCAGAGACTAGTTGTTTCGGTACCAAGTCCATGATTTCCACTGTCGCCGCCGTTCTCCATTCCACCCTAGCCAATGTCGTACCGTCATGTTTGCGAATCGTGGTCATGGTCGGCAGCGTTGAGCAGGACGTGGTCGATATGTCGAAGAATGACTTTTTTCGCGAGCATCCTACAGAACAGTCCAAGAGATCTCCATCCGCCGAGACAAAGGTGAACGCTATCCATTTAGGCGAACTTTCAATGACTGTGGGCGGAAGTGCACCGAAGGTGGGTGAGTGTGGCAGGGCGTGAGGCCATGAATGGCCTTCGAGTGGAAATCTGCCGGCGCCACGTGCTTGTCCATACGGGTTGGTTGTGAACATTTTTGAGGGAATGAGCAACGTTGGACACAATTAAATACGGGGTCAAATTTAGATATCCAGGGGACTGTCGGATGTTTGATCAATGTTGGCGCCTCGAAACGTATGAAGCGGAGTGCTCGGGCAAATAACCTGAGTAGCGTACCTGGGGCAGCGTTTTGAATGTCCCGTACCTTTGTATTGACGGAAATGTGGAACCACAGGTGGTCGATGACTCCGCTTCGGTTTACACTTACATGATGATGCGTTGCGGGTAAAGTCCAGAGAGTGGTAATTCCTGTCCAGTAACATTGAGAAGCCAACGATAGATTCATTCTTCAAGTCCTATGAGCGGAGAGCTCGGAGCGGACATCGCCGCAAGCAAAAAAATCGTCTTGAGCGTTCAGCTTCGGGCAAGAGGGACTACGCCACCTCAAAGCTGTGTCAATCAGCGCGCCGAAATTGCATTCAGGTGAGCGGCTCAGCACACTTCGCAATTATCTTCGGCAGTCTTGCTCAATTGCTTGATGATCCCGATTGACTTCCTAAATGACAACTCAGAGATACGTTTTGTCTGTCGAAACCTCATCTTAGACTCCAAGGAAACAGTGGCTGATATCAAGGCTTGGTATTGGAAGGTGGATAGTAATACTACTAATGGACTACTAATCTAAGTCGCATGGGCTATCAGTTAGACGCACTAAGGATATATTCATGATACAAACACAAGTGCTTTCAGTAGGTCTATGCCTATTTTGTTTGCAACGGAGAAAGCTACATAAGTGGAACCATTTAGAAATACAGGGGCGGATACAAAAGATCTACGGCTACAAGTTAAGATAGGAAAGTCTGTGCTGAGAAATGTCTGTGCTGAGAAATGTGGAAAAGGTGTGTGAGTAACGCGACATCTGTGTAGTACATAAAATGTCTGTCGGGCTCCGTCGCGAATTGTCCTGTGATGTTCGTAAGGTATGTAGGAGGAAAAATCTTACTGATTTTTAATCTAAATTTCGACCACTATATAAAAGAACCGTGACGAGAATGCACGGCTCGAAGAGTCCTGCTGGAAACGATTCACTTGCAATCTGAAGCAAAATCTTGGTGTTCTTGGATGCAGGGCGAATCATTCCCAGCTGTACTGGGGGACCCGACCCAACACTGTATAACTATATACAAAGAACAAACTGATAAGAAGGTGCATGTGGAATAACTCTGTGATGACCCACATAAACGCTGTTTCCTCTAGGTAGCCAAGCGTAACATTTACCGTTGATGACCATCGTCCTGTAACTGTGATTGACTATTTCAGATTCAGGCTCGTATGTTATGATTGAGAGTTACCACTGATCAGCAGAGAGTTTCAAGAAATTCCGTGTTCCTTGTCGAGCAAGCATACCCCTTGCTTCAACCGTACAGTGCTTTTGCCAGTCAATGAATGCAAAATCCCCATCTGGTTTGGAAACGATTGTCACTGACGGGTTGGGGGTCCTGATGTTAAAAAATAGACGATTTTCAGGGCCAGTGACTTGACAGTTGAAGATATCGGGTTTGAAAGACGAGAATTCAAAGCTAAGAACGGATGGGGGATTGTCGTCTGGGGAAGGAAGGGCGCCGAATGTCGGTGGGAGAGAGATATCAGGATTCCAGGTAGCGTCATCAATCATGTGTGGATTCTGAGGATTGGACCAGCCAGCTTGAGCGTAAGGGTTGTTGATATACATATTTATCGGGAATAACTAGTGGCCTGAAGTGACTTGTAGAGTCGAGTTATATAATTTGTCTTCAAAGTCCAGCGATGCTGGTACTGGTGATTACTTAGAAACACATATGGTGCAAAAATAGTCTTCATATTTGTGATGCATGAGTAGGACTTGGTGAGGCACCGAAGAAGGTAGCATCGTTTTTATCTCCCTGTCTTCCCGGAAAACAATGCCAGACTAACCAGACTGTAGAAAAGTGCCAATGGTCCGCCGCGGTCTGTTTTATTTGGTTCGTCGAACATTTCACTTGAAACAGATCCTTCTGGGTTGTAAAGAGTTTCTGATAGGATCATAGCCTCTTACTCTTCGGAGGAGGAACTCAACGACGAGAGCCGCACACTGACATAACAAGGCTACATGTACCTTCTGCACCAATATAGAACTCCAATACTGAGTTGCGGTCTCAGAATCTGAGAATGGGACCTGGACAGGTTCTGGGAGATCATTGATAAAGAATCAGCAAGAAGGCACATGCGATACACCGACCTTCATCTCAGAAGCCGCGAGGTGGTGATCTCTCAGTCGTGCGGCAGTCGTTTCTCCCAAATTGGGACCATGCTCGCCGCAGAGTTTCCAAATTGAGCCAAATCGTCATCTCACCTCGGTTCGCCACATGCTCCATCATCGAGCGCTTACCCCCGGGCTACTGCCTTTACATTCTCTCTCTTTACGAAGTGGGGACTCGGTGACTTGAAAATTTTGCTGTTTGCCGTGCCAACGGTGCTTTCGGGTTGAGATTTTTCCACGTTCCATGTTGTGCTGCCATCACGATTAGAAAAATTGTAACAGACATAGTTCTTTAGATATTGAAGGTTTAAGCGCAATTTCTGCATTCAATGTTCAAGGATTGAGGCCAAAGTCAAACGTATCCGCGCCTGGACTCGTGCCGGTGGCATTGGGTCGGAGAGGGCCCAGAGGCGTGTCGTCCGCGTCTTGTCCAGGTCCATCTAAAGCACCTTGCTCGAGCGGGACTCCACGGCAAAATACCTCATGCAGATCTGAGAAAAACGTATGGCCAAAATGACCACCTCACTCTTGCTCATAAACCACTGCAAGCAGTGATCACATTACGGAGACCATATATGGTAGGTAGATACAAGGTTCCATTCAACTCGCAAAAGTAGAAAGAAAGAATATTGCAGGGGTCTTATCATATGAGCAGGGTGACAGGTTGGCAGTAAAATGACAGGAGCACTGACATCTTTGCGATGCTCTCACGAGGACATAAGAAGCTCGTATTGAAGGGGTTTTGGTATACAAGTCAGGTACATGAATGGCAATAGGCTCAGACGGTCACCGCCATCTTTGCGATGCCTAGTAAGAAGGTTTGAATAATTGAGATTCATAAACTGCTTATGGACCGTTACGAGCGATGAGCTGCCAGGCCATGAAGAAAATTAACCCAGTTGGTCTTGATTATTGACGAGTGGCCATGACTATGGAAACCTAGGTTCGGAGCAGGGCTTGGAACAAACTGACAAACACAGAAGGGACGTTCAACTTTGAATTGCCATTGCGTTTTTTGTCGTACATCTTGAAGAATCTACCTGCGTGTTCTCAATATGTTAGAAAGAGAATAGGCAAAGTTTCACCTTGTGAAAGTAAATACCTATACTCCGGTCAAATGCATTGTCTCAGTCACATCCTGAGCGGGTGTTAAGGCCACATAAGCCTCAAATCTTGATCATTTTTTGCCATTTTCTCTCCACATGACCATTGATATCGCTCTCATACATTTAAAATGGCTTGGTGGCCAAAATGTGGCTGACTATTCAGAGGTTTTGAGGTAAGTAGAATATGTCACATATGAGTCACACCGTACCTATGTGTGCCTCGAAGTTTGGCTTGACAGTCTCGGTTTCCAGAAATGACCGATGACAGGGTGTTTTGGTTTGGTTTCATTCGCCAACCGCAGACACAAAAACGGTGACAGGAAAAATGAAAGCACCGAACTCCCAATACGGCCTCTAGTCCTGGTAGACCTTTTTAATCTCAGCGTTTTGACAAACACCAACGGTGACCAACCGCGTCTTCCAGCTTTTCATCTCACCCAACCAATAACACCCTCGACTTAACATGGCTCCCAACTCCAGAAAACTCAAGTTCTCCGCCAACGGACTCGAGAAAGAAATTACCCTGTTGTTGATGTTCACGCCTCCACCTGAAGGGAATCCATACGAAGACGTATTCCCGTCCTGCTGGAGTAAGTCTTATGTTCTTAAAATGTGCGCTCGACGTTCTTTAATTAATTGTTCCTGTAGAGGTCATTACCTTGAAGAGAGGCGGTCCCACTGCGGCGATCGTCGAATACACGGCCAACACTGCATTCGCCGTACCCCAGGTATGTGTATGTTTTGAACACATCATGGATTGAAGGTTGATAAATTACACACTGGCAGATCGACGACGGAAATTTGGTCACTGCGAATTCCTCTGCTCTTTGCGACGTAAGTCGTTGGAGTTCTTCGTTGGCAGTACCAGCTAACGCTGCAAAAAACAGACTGGTCAGAAGTGCACCATCGTCGATGATGGCGTTGTCACGCCCGCGGTCCCTGGAGACGCAGGCCATCTTATCTGCACCAACGAGACTGTCGCGGCGACGGACGTAGTAGTCGTGAGTCTTGTCATTTTGCCTGGCCACCTACTGGTCTCTCACCTCGTTGTTTCACTCCAGGGATTATCTGACGCTACTGGCGGCGACGTCGAACCTGCTCTTGTTTGGAGAAATGTCGCGTAAGACCTTCCGTCATTCTTAGATGTAGTTGGTTTACCAAGCTGCATTTTCAGTGCTAAATCCCGACTTATGGTTCAATTCACCCCGTTTTTGGAAATCTACGCGACTGACGATTATCAAGGTGAGTTATATTCTACTCTGGTATGCCAGCACACCGACTGACGTTTTTCTCTACAGAGACCCAAGTGCTCAAAGGCGCCGTCGAAAGTCCGTTGCTCTGGAAGAAGAACCTCCAGACTCTCGATAAACAGACCACTATGTCGGTTAGCGTAGATGTAATCACGGGACAAATTCTCATCAAGGATGCTTGGTCGTACAAATTATGATATATTCGTCGTATGCCTATTCTTGTGTCCCCCATTTCTGTGGTCCTGGAGTGAGAGAGAGAGTTCCAGATTGTGGTCCCGAGGTCGGAATAACTGGGGTTCGTACTACATACAGGTCATAAATACCTACGGGCCCTGGAGCTCATAGAAGTCGAAGAGCCTTCCAGCTCGGTGAGTCACTGAATGCGTGGGAAACTTCGGTCTAATATAGGAGACGACCTGTGGGTTCGGGATGAATGAACGAACGTTGAATCCGTTTGAATATATATGAAGACGCCCCACAAGTCTAGCTATAAAATACTCTTGTCTTCTCAATTCAACTAATGTCTTTGTCCGAAGTTCACAAGTGCCTGTTCACACAAAATATTAAATGCAAAAAAGCCGTCTGATTGATTCCCGAAAGTCAACTGTGTACAGGGGGAGAAAAGAGGATGGATAATATAGGCAAGTAGGCGAAGGTCGTAAGTGCAAAAAAAAATTAGGTACAGCCACGAGGGTATTATGGGCGATGGTTTTCGTTCAAGAAAAATATCGCGAGAGAGACTTGAGAGTGGGGGGATAGTACACACACAGAAACAAATATGATCGGGAATAAAAGTACATACTGTTTGTTCAAAGAATGGAAAAAAAGTTCTGGTACACATGTTGGGTCCAGAGGGACACGAGTGGCTTGACGCTTGACGGACGGAGGAGAATGGGGGGACGGACGGAAGAAAGGAACGCTGGGGAAATCATGGGTGATTATGATCTCCATGAAATTTTGGGGTGGGGCGAATGGTACTCGAATACCCAAGTACGCGAGGCGGAAGAGTTTGTCGTTGTCAGAGGCTTGGAAAATGAAATGATTTTGAGAATATCGATAGGGATACAAGGAATAACTTTCGTGTGGGAATCCGATAAAATGCATGGTATGTGTTTGGTATGTGTCATTAAGGTCGCAGGGGTATTATAATAAAAAAGCAGTGTTTGTGATTCCATCCGCGAAATTCCGTCCGTTCATAAGCATCCAAGTTGTCGTCGTTAATTTCGTAAAGTCCGTCCGTCCGGTTGGTAGAGGAAAGGAGAAATTTGAGAAAAGAAACCGGGGAATGAGCGGGTATGTCAATGCCATGCAGGGGTAAATTCTAGATGCGATGGATGCTTTGAATGATTAACACCAGAGTGTTGGAAAATGAGGTTGCAACGATAATAGAAACACAACGAAAGCGGATGGACAGGCCGACAGAGAGAGCAAATTTGAGTTGGTTGAGTCAAGTCCAGAAAATCCTGATGAATAAATGTGAAATGAGAAAAATGCCAGTGGATGCGATGAATGAGGAATGCCCAAAAGCATCATGCCAAAATCCAGTTCGAAAAAAAAGGGGAAGAAAAAAAACCAAGGCGGCGACATCCTCGACATCGACGGTGCAAAGTTGAATAGCCTTTTGAAAGGCTCGATTACTTCGACCTCGACCTCGACTTCGACCTTCTCGCCATCGATGAGCTGGATCTGTTTCTCCACCCTCTTGAACTTTTTCTGCGGCACCTGCATGATGTCGTAGGTCTTCACGTTGTCATATGACTACGATCGAGCTAGGCGAGAGGGTGTGAGACCAAGAAAGAAGAGGTACGGAAAAAGATGACATACTGTTCTCGACGGGACGTCTCTTGACTTTGATATCATTGGAGAGTGCGCTAGGACCCGTCTCAGTATCCTCATCGCTATCTCTCGGGGCTGACAGTGGGCTACGGACACGCCGTCGGGAGCTAGTTGAGGCGGGCCCACTCCAGGCGCTGCTCAGCAAGGCACGCGAGCCGCTGTGCACTTTCAGTTTGACATCGGGGACGAGAAGCTTGCCCTGTGCGGCGCGAGAGAGAATGGAGAGCTCGCGTTTAAATGAGGAGAGAGGGAAGTGGGAAGAGACTGAGGATGGGGAAGTAGCTGGGTAGGAGCCACCGCCCTGGTAGAGGGATGTACGAGACTTGCAGCGACGACTGAGGTTTTCGCTGAACTTGCTGATCATATATTCGGAAGCAGAGTGGAAGGCGACATCATTTGCGGCAGCCGGAGCAGAGTTGGGGACGAGAGCGGCGTAGGAGGAGGAGCGGGAAGGCTTGCATCGAATGAAGGGGGGGGACACGGGTGGCGAATCTCGGCAATTAAATGGATCTTTGCTGCCGGCTTCGGGTGGAGCAAAGCTATAGATGGCGGAGCAAAGAAAACTAGAAATTTTGAGTGAGATCGTTATAAGGCTGACCTCGATAGCCTGGCGATACTGCTGGGGCCTGAACTCCACATTCCCAAGCTCTTTCAACAACGAGGTAGCGATCTAAGAAATTAGGCTGTTTATTCGCACCCGAAACTGCGCGTACTATTTGATAACAACATTGTTGGAAAAAGATACAATGTGAAGACGAAACGTCTAGATCAAACCACGACAAAGGCCTGTGATGGTTGAGGTGTAGTTGTAGTGCATTTATCTCGCCAGAAAAAAATCCTCGACAATAGCAGAGCTAATGGCGGTAGGTGGCGGAGGATATGTGGCAAGAATGGGAGTTTTGGCACGCGATGGAAACTCAGACACATTGTACCACGCGCTAATGTGCCGTTTGGACCTCGAAATTGAGGCTTAATAGGCTTTTACAATTTTTTACATGTTACACTCATATTTCCGCCACAACAACAAGTCAACAACAAGTATCTAAACATGAATACACGGAAAATTGGATGTACGAAATACGAGTAACGTCCGTATTTCATTCCTTTAAAAAAGGGCCGGTAGCTATTTTACTGGCTACGCAAGTCTTTCCCTGAGGGTGATACTTTTGTTGTCGGTTCGAAAGCAAAATTCGAAGCCTACGGGTATTCAACCCAAGTCGGGCTTTACCGAGCCCGTCGTTTTGATCCGTGAATACAATATGCGAAACATCACAATGGCCACCACCCTCGTAAATGACTTCAATGCGCTCCCTCGAAAACAGATGGCTCCCAGCGGGCTAGTGCCCAATCAATGGCACTTTGATCTTCGCTATATCCAGATTGAGCCAACCCCTTCTCATGTCGTCGCCATCATCCAACCTCAATCGCAGTTCATCCACATCGAGAGGCTTCCTCTTGGGATCTCTTCAGCTACTAGTGGAATTGCCTTTTTTCCGGAGTCGGGCGAGCAAGCCGCTGTAGAAGTTGCAAAGGCACTTCTTCACGCATTTGTGAATAATCTTGGACATAATCGGATGATGGGTGACAACGCCCCTCCCGCGTTCGCCCCTTGGAAGATCACCACTGAGGACAAGCATCTCGCGTCAGCCGTAGGGAAGGAGCTCAAGCGGCTGGGTGTTCGTGCCGAAGAGTTGCACAATATTGCTGTGTCGAAGAAGGCTGTCAATCAGATCATGGACAATGCGTTCAACAAGCTCTTTGTTACGTTGAAGAGAGCTGTTGGATTGACGGGAATTGCAGGCGGTATTATAATGACACCACAGTCCATTACCTTTCATCATCTAATGCTCACGCCCCGACCCGCCATCTCTGATCACAGGCTCGATTCTTTTGAATTAGCCCTGAAGTATACCGAACAGCTTGCGAGGGGTCGTCCTCCCAAGACATCTGACATGCACTCGAAAATCATGCTGGCCAATCAGGGGCTGGAAATTGAAGCTATTCTGAAGAAGATAGAGAGAAAGCCCGAGAACGTTATAAAAGCGGAGGCAGATGGCGGCGACCCAGATACAGCTTTTGACTATGGTGTCAGGTTTGTCAGATTTCCTCACCTTCATCACTCTTTTTTGCTCAGATATGCATAATACAGACTTCTCGTCGGTCTAGGGTGCAATGCCAACCGGACCATTTCCCGTGACTATTTAATCAAAGCCCTCTCTTCATCTGAAGCCACCGATGAGCTCAAAGCCACCGCTCACGGCATTCTCATTGACTGGTATGTCTCATCCGGTGCAAGCGACTTTCGCGCCAGATATATGTTTGCTGCATTCCACCATGCGAACATTGCTGCTGCTCTCTGTCTCCGTGTGTCTCCTCCCGGTGCCCATTCGTCTCCCGCAGTTTTGTGGTTCATGTCCAGGGTGTTTGAGCCGCAATCTCACAATGTACCTGAGGTCTATATGTGGTTCCAAGATGCGATTAAGGCTTGGGAGTTCAGGAAAGCGCAGATGGAGGCTGGGAGGGAAGAAATGGAGCAGAGGAGGTTGAAGTCCCCGAATAGGTATTCTTGTGCCGCTGTTGGATGTGGAATCGAGGCCGACTCGGGCAAAATGTTATCCCAGTGTACGTCGTAAGTTTTCCAGCGGAGCTAGTATTAACATATCTGCAGGCGCTGGAAAATGTGATCCTGATAAGAAGCCCAGCTACTGCAGCAAAGAGTGTCAGAAATCCGACTGGAAGAATCATAAACCGTTCTGCAAAGCGGGAGCGCCATGTTCCGTCATTGACACCAGCAATTCTCAACATAGAGGAGCAGGGCCGTCCTGCAAACAAGGCGCAATCCAAATCCCAATCACTCACGCAGACGGATCGACCCGCGTTGTGAGCTCGTCGACTCTCGATGCACAGACCTTGAAGGAGATGAGGGATTACCTGCAAAATGCGGACCTTGGCGGTGGCGGCATGTCTTCAACCACGGTAGAACTGGAGAGATTTAGGATTTAGGCAGCTCGAGTATCAGCTACATTGTAACAATCCAGCATTCTCTTCGCGGACAAATGCACGACAACCGAGAAGGACCCTCATGTATGTGTACGGCGATGTAGGTTATAAAGTTAAGGTCGTAGATTCCAGACAACTACCTCAGCATACAGGTGGCGAATTCAGTAACATTAGTTTTTATGTCTGGTGTTCCGTAGAAAAGCTGGGCGACTCCGCGGTGAGAAATGGTTTTATCACCGAAATTCTGCCAAATAAATGCAGTTCAATTCAGTCAAGGTTCCTGCCGCTGAGCAGAAGCACCGTTACTAGAATACATGCTTCAAATATACCAGCTCGAAACGCTTCACTTGCAATTCGAAGCAGAATTTTCGTCTCTTTTGAAGCAGAGGTGATCTTGGCAAGCGGTAAAGGGGGATTCGGGTCCGAGCTATATAGCTGTGATGGTACTACATTGATTGTACTATGCACACCCATCCATGTTTGGGTTAAACGCACATATATGCCATCCGTGCGAGGCGTCCAGACATACTGTCTTCCATCGAGGCTCATGGTCCTATAGCTGTGGCGTATGGTAATCAAAGTGTATTCCATGGCAAGATACCAAGGTTACTGACCGTTGGTCAACGGAAAGCTTCAAAAAGTCGGCTACATCCATTTCATCAACTATCCCCCTCAAAGTGATAGTAGGAACACTCTGCCAGTTGATCGACGCAGATGTTTCTCCCTGCGCTGTGATAAAGGTTACTCCTGGAGAAGGAGTGGTGACTGCGAAACAAGCCCGATTGTTTGGACCAGTGACCCGACAATTGAGTACATCGGGATCGAAGGATGTGAATTCGAAGTCCAATACAGATATGGGAAGACTGCCTTGCATCGTAAGGGCGCCAAATGTGGGAGGATGCCGAGAGCTGGGGCGCCATGGTGTACCGTTGATTGACTGCGCGTTTTCTGGGTTATACCATCCAGCTTGGGCATAAGGATTATTGGTGTACATGAACGATACCGTCTTGTTGCCATGTCAAGGCTCTGTGAGTATATATATATATATGACACGCAATAGCGAGAATCAAACCAAAGCTTCTACTATAGCAAGCTCTAAGCACTGTGGTATGTATGTTTCCGCCTGAGCATGGGGACTCAATCATATGCGCCAAGACTTTGGTAAACAGCACACTTTGCCAACATAGTGTGATCCCCTGTCGCACACAGATAGACCTCTCGCAGTTAAGGACATAGTCCCATGCTTTCGAATCTGAATCTCTTATTGTTATCCAGAGTTTATTCATTTGCCGGTCTACTACCGGTGATCTCTGATTTTCGACCAAATGATTGCTCATCAGTAGTGCCTGCCTGACCGAAATTGCTCAAAGTTGACCGTACATATGAATGTCGTTGCCCCACCTTTTGTCTTCCATCCCGCTGCAGTTACGTCAAGCACTGCCAAGCCACTCTCATCAGCCATGTCTAGCAACGATTCCTAACGAATCCGAAGAGATACGCTTTGCGCAAGCTTAGTTAATTGTGCCAAAAATACCTTCAAAGCAAGCATCACCACACGAGTCGTGTGCCCTAGCATGAAAATAGCTTTGACTTATGTTGGCGCCAGCCCGTCCCATCGCAACAATAAAGTAATACCTTTGCGTGCGGTTTATGTTCTATGATTGTGAATTCCGACTTGGTCCCACTGTTGCCAACGCCTTTTGTTCTAACATCACCTCCCTTCTCTGATCAATCCGCAGCAGGAGTTAATTATGTCTGTCTAGGAAAGTTCAACCATGCAATACTGTGAGTGGAGGGAGACCCGGAGAATATGGGTTGACCTTGGGCAACAGAATACTAATACACGACGCGACTTTTTACTCGCCCGATGCGCCGTCGCCGCCGACCTCATCCCGTGATGCCACCTTTCGCCACAGCCGAGCAATACTGATCAAGCGCGAGTTGCAACGTCTGATACATGACCTTAACATTCCGCGCCGTGAATTCGAAGGTCTCCCCTCAGTAACATAAGCGCATATATCCACCAGAACAATAAGGAAAGCTTACTAGGTCGTCATCCGTCTTCGCCATCGACGTCAAGCCGTGGTGCAGCCGTTGGGAGTCCGTCACCAGCTAGTACAATGCGATTAACAGGGAATCAATACACCATGGCATTTTGACAATTGGTGCATCACACACCATCCCCCAGATTCCATGGATGGCGCTTAACCTGTCGATCGCTCGGTTAAATATGGGGTCCAGAGTGTCCAGTTGATCCAGAAGCTCCTTGAGTTGCTGTATTCGAAGCGCCTTCTCTTCGCGTTTAATTTTGAGCGTAGCCACTTCCGATTCCTTAGCTGTAGTTCGTTTAACTACCAAGGCTCCATGTAAGTCGAAGAAAGACTCCTACCATGCCGCAGTTTCGTGCGCTCGCAGACTCCACCAAAAATGGAAAAACCTATAGCTGCGAACCCAGCAATCTGATATATCCAATCTGAGCTACCTTCTCGAAAGCACCAGAACCGTGTGTTAGCTCACCAAGATACCGACACCAACGGCCGGGGCGAGGGCAGCGAGACCTGCAGTCGCTGCAATGGTTCCAAAAGCACTGGCGCCAGCGAGAGTCCCCCCTGCGCTTTTTTCCAACGAGGGACCAGCCAATTTCAAGACGTCCCAACACGACGTGAACTGGAAATATAAACTGTGCGTTAACGTACTACTCAGGTATACGAACATAAGTACTCACAAAGCCCGATGACCTGTTTTGCATGAATCGCAAACTTGCTCATCTAGACGGGGTGGGACGAGGGGATTAGGCTTACTCGTCAAGTTCTTTCTGCAGATTCTTGATTCTCAAGTCGATAGCTTCCATGTCTTTTTTGACGTTTTTGGTTTGATCCGAGACGGTCGTTTTGAGGTTTTTCCTGAACGAGTCCACGCTCTGTTGGAGACGGAGGAATCGGTCCGCGTTCTTCTGTCCTTGTTTCGAAAACTCATCAAGACCCTTAACGCAAAGACGAGGAAGAGTGAGGGAAAGCAGGATACGCATGACATGGGTTGAGACAGACTTTGATGTATTTGGTGAGCGACCTTTGCTTTTTTTCCATCACGAAGTCACTCCCGATAATGGGGAGGATCACAGTAAGTAACTCTGTGAGAATGTACTGCATGAGTCCTGTACGCCATCGAAAGAAACAATTACAGTTACCGTTGATCTTCTCGCTGACCTTGCTCGCCGCTGTCTGGGACTCATTCATAAGGGAGGTATATTCCTAAAAGGTAAAAGCTAACTTTTAGGTCGAGCATGCATAAGTTGATCAGACATACGTCATGCAGGATTTTCCACTTGGGCGCATACTCAATGACTTCGCCCTCCTTGTCCAAGATGATCTTTTTATCATCAATCTCTCCCATATGTAAAGTGATTGTGGCAAAGTCAGTCTCAATAGACATGACCGTATTGGCCAGGTTCTTCATTTCTTCATTGAGTGTGTTACGGGTCGTGGGCGCCTGAAGATGGTCTGCAACGGCTGTGTGGACCTTGTGGAGATCTTCTTTGCTAAGATCATTGTAAGACGTGGTTTCAGGAATGGCAGTGACTTTGGAATAGTCGGGAGGTGCGGCAACGGCGCTCATCTTGGAGGATACGATGTGGGCTCAAAATTGGGAAGAATAAAATAGGGAGAAAAGTGGGAATGATGTCACTGAAGCGCCATATTTTATACTCCTCCAAAGCACTGAGGGTTTTGAGACTTGGCCCAGTTGGACTGTCTATTGCCTGGCTGTCCGTCAGTGAAATTCCAAGTCATTTGTCGATATTATTCTACGTCCTCCAAAAGCGACGCGATTGTTATCATAACTTCAGCCCCGAGAACAAAAGAGCACCAGCAGAATAGCTAGTCAATCAGGAAAAGAAGGAAGATGTCAACGATAAGTGTGCCGATTGACGTCGGTGACGCCCTTTTCTTAGACACGCGCCAAAGCAACGCCAAAGGCTGGCAAAGCGTCGAGACCAAAGCATGTCCATTTGTCAGCTTCTATCACCCTCGGGACATGGCCGGCACCGAGAACGTCGAGTCTTCTTCACATCAAATATACATCTCGAGAAAGTAGTCAGGGAGATTCGGAGAGTGTTTTTCCAGCCATAGAGCACACATGAACCAATGACGGTTCAGAAACAAGCTGACGTAACCGCAAATCCGGACATATCGGGTAAGTGTGGCGGAGTCTCATATTGGCCGGACCCTGGATTTGCCTGGATGCGGCCGTTCAAGTTTCTTTCGAACATCGACACATTCGCCTTCTACTTCAAGAAGTAGCCTTGGAAATGAAGTAGATGACGTCCAGGGCGAAACATGTATAAAGTCGAATATGAATGTGAGTGAGATCCACTACTATTTCTGTAACCACTTCACCGTTCTTTCGCAGATCACTACACTCACCCAAATGACTGGCGCTAACAACGACGCCCCTCCCACATACGACGAGCCATCTGCTGCAGACGAGATATTCTCGCTGTTCACAAGCGCGCTCGCTGTCCAAAGCGTAATGGCCAATGCTCGGGACAGTTTGAAGCACGTCGACGGAATCGCTGGGACCAATCTCCATGCTCGCCTTCTCCAAGCTGATGAGGTGACTATTCGGGGCTCTATAACGTATGAGAATGCTAAATATGTCTTTGATAGAAATACCTCGATGTGTTGAACGAATCTCGCACTGCGGCAAATAAGTTATACTCCGTCATCAACAGTACGTCTCTGCATTTTCACCATCTGCATCTCCGCTCACGGTTGTATATGCAATAGCTTTCGTCACGGTCATACTTCCTATTGCTCAGGACACTCAATATCCACTTGCCCAACGCCTTGAAATTGTCAAGTCTTCCGCTGACAAGGTGACTCTTTCGCGAGAGAGATGAACGGAGTGCTAACATTCAAATTATCTTTCAAGATCGCCCATTCGGCCAAGGAGCATCTTCATCCTTACGACAGAAAGTTTTCCGCATTGAGTGGAAACCTTGAAGACTTGAAATCAAGTCTCGTCGAAGCAGATAAACGTATGAGAAAAGATGCCCAGGAGCCTTTGAAAGACCTTATGTCAGAGATTGAGAGCATCGAGGACAATCTCAAGCAAAAGTACGCCATCATAAACTTTGTTGACAATGACCTGCCATCAATTCAATCGTATCGTAAAGCACCAAAATCTTTGACCGACTGAGCTCGAAAGCCAAAGAGCTGGTACGCTACACGCTTTACTCTCGTAATTTGTCCTCATGCACTTCGAAGATATCAACTTTCGAGGAACCATCCCAGCTTAAAGCACCGGCATCAGCCAAAACGCCTGCGCCGATAACCCCGGCTGTCCAAAGCAAGCCACCGCCAGCAGCGCCAAAGAATACCCAAGAGAAAGTGGAGGGCAACATCGGCACTTCCGCCACAGTAAGCCCAAGATCAGATACTTCTTATCATCTGCTTACACCTACATTCAGAGCTCGGCCATATTCACGGGCGTCAAGATGCTAGGAAACTTCTTCGAAGGTGAAGCTGCTCTGTCAGGTTCGTCTTCCTCTAATCATGAGATTGTCAATCTTGCTGATTGATGTTCCTCAGCGAAGCAGAAGGAACTAGAGGCAAAAGTCGTCGAGCTCGCTACGACGAGGAAGAATATTGCCGAAACGTCCGCCGAGATCGCCGCGGTCATAGTTGAGATATCTACGCTTATCAAGATGTTCTCTGGCATCATCGGGAAATTGGGGCATTTCGGCGCGATCTGGAATAAGGTACCCTAACCCGCGATGTATTCCATCGTCGGCTACTATGATAAGTGATTGAATCCACAGGTTGTCAGTGATTCGGCGGAGCTTAGTGAATATCTTGCAGGCGGGGAAGAGGATGAGGAGGTATGTTCCGGTCCTCTGAGTGCTATTGATTCAAGTTTGCTGAGAACACACGTAGGCTATTATGTTGAGGGTCAAATCGGAGGCTGGCGTGTATGATCAGATAAAACTCGCTTTGGACGAGTACTGTCTTCGGACCTAGTTGTATCACAAGGTTGGACTCATCGCAATCTCTTCATCCAGAATTCTAGTTGATGGCACATTCGTAACATATTCTTTGAGGGGTGAATAGGGACTTCTCAAGATATCCCTTGCTTTGTCGCATATATGCACAGCATTTGTACAACGATATGATATCATACGACTTTTAAGATCAGCTTCATCTTCGAGGGGACTAGGCCGATCAGCCTAAAATCGGCAATGAAGCAGACGCAACATAAATTTGTTTTTGCAGTAATACAACACATTGACTGATCATCCGGGGCTGTTCAGAATTTATTATCGAATCTAAGACTAACTGTATGTAGGGACAACAAGTTCTCAAACATGGAGTAAGGAGTTTCGTTAGGGAAACAGGGGGAAGCAACGCGTCATGAAATACAACACAGTCAGGGTCGCAACGTTTTAGGGCAGAAGGTCGTCAAGGGTGCATAGCTTTTTACAATTATGGGCTCAATATGGTCGCTTGATTTGCGAGCCAAGACAGCTAGAGTACAGCCATCCTCTGCCAACTTTTGGGCTTCGGGGAAGTCTCATGTTGGTAGAGTCACCTTCATTGTGGTCGGGTTCACGGAAGGCGAGAAGATCTGAGAAGATACAACACGGTACACGTGACAGACGCGTCCCGGTCAATTACGACGCGTCGCGTTGATTGCGAATTCCGGACCAATCGGCTATTTATGGAGATAATTATCAAAAGGGACAAGGACAAGGAGTAGTATACGTATAAGGACCGCACCATGAGGCTGTTGCTGTTCTCACTTTTCTTCTTGCTCGAATCCGTAACTTCAAGCTTTCCCCGTCTTCACATCCTCGAATCGCATTCCTGATCAAGTTCTATCTATATTCGCGATTCACATCCTTTTCCTTGAAACCCTTGCGATGCCATATCATGCGAGTTCTCCTATGCGATCGCGCAATCCAATGACTAGCTTTGCCCACTCTTCAGGAGTCCGTTCACGCGCCACTTGCACAGTCTCCCTTACCAGTATCTCAGCCTGCACATCAACTTCAACTGCCGTCGAGGACGATCCTGCGCAAGTCGCACCACCTCCGGTGCTCGTGTTAATTCCAGCTACGGATGAAGACACCACCCCGTTTCCAACCACAACGCACTTCCTGCTTCATCCCAGTTCGCGTAGCGCGAAGATCTGCACATCAAATGTCCGTTCTACATCATCGCAAGAGTTCCACGAACCTCCTTCCACCGCAGATCCAGATAGTTTGCCGCCTCGCAAGCGCGCCAGAAGAACTGCACTGATAGCTCCAAGAGTTACATCACATCGACTGAGCACCACACCAAGACTGCGTACTCTCAATTCCTCGCCAAGGCGTTCACCACCTGTTTCCCAACGACGGCCATCCTGTTCTGCGTCCTCTGCATCATCCACAGCTCAAGTTATCACTGCTATTTCACCTCCTTCCGAAACTGATTCTCCTGCACCGCCTGAATCCAAGTTAAGCTTGCTGACCTCACCCGTCCATGTATCTTCGAAAGGCGCCACAGACACAGCAACGGCTTCGGAGTCGGTAACCCTCAACTCGGCACCCACCGCCGCTATCCCAACATCCTCAACGTACATCTTTGGCCGCCAGCGGTCGACGAGCGAAATCAAACTGCTGTATCACCTTTGTCGAACGTTGTTTTATGGTCTAGAAGTCAGATATGCGAATCATAGCGACCTTGCCGTGTATGAATTGACAGGTATGACTTGTGTTATGTCCGCTCGTGCTTGACACTCATCTAAGGTATTGCAGGAGATTATCCTGATTTCGAGAATAAAAGCAGACCGGGTACCAACCTTTTCATGGACATGCAAGAGGCCCTCTTCGCGCAGGATCTCCAAGAATCTCTTATAGCCATTGGCGTCCCCAATTACCTTTGGTCTGTCGATGTCGAAGGGATGGCCGTAGAACATATGTCGGGTATGGTTGAGAACATGGACATTGACGACGATTCTACGCCATCATCTGGAGATGCCCCCGCCGTTGTCGACTCTCCAGAAACATCTTCGTCGACGCAAATCAGACCGTTCCAACATCCCCACTTGCACTCGTCCAACGTCCACTCGATTCGTTCATATCAACATCTTGCTGCCATGCTGACCTTGCGTCACCGTACGTCTCCGAACCGACCGCAGAAAGCAAGAAGGCAGGATCGGAAGCCCTCCACGTTGGTGGAATGTTTCACAGCAAAGAATGCGAACGAGGCCATGCCATCCACAATCGAAGTTAGCTTTCCCTCTATTTGGTGATAGACTTTACTATGAGTCTCTGCCTGAACGCTTAGAACTAGTTATCTATCCACACAACCACGACATCTTGACGATCAATCACGCTCCTTACCTACGTTCTTTCCTTTGCATTATCTGTAGTCAACAATCTCCTCGCATATGCATTCTACCATCTCACTATGACTTTAAATTGGACTAAGTACTTGCTGTACCGATTCCTGTAAGGTTATCCTAACTCGCACGACCAACGCCTTGATCACAGCCTCCATGCAAAACCTGAGTCCAAACCACTGTCAAACGACCACTCGCCAGTTAAGTATGAGCCTTTCTGTGACTGGCTCTTGCCATACGCAGCGGTCTCTCCAATGACCATTACTGCTCCTCAACTCATCCCTTCTGTTGTGTCAAAAACCTTCCGAGATCTGTATGCATTCCGTCCGGTATCAGTGCGGTAGTATCATAGGTTTCTGGAATTTGCGAAACCTCACATCAATCCGGCATATACCATTTTTTCTAACCACTCGAATGTGCCTACTACCCTTATCCATGGCAAATCAGCGCTAGGGTACGAAGATTGGTTCTGCTTGGCCGGTTCAAGACAATCTCAAGGGATGACGGTCTATCATCTGTCGCTATACTGTGCGAGCGTTTCTTCATGTAACACATGCTTTTCAGGGGATCGCGGTGCATTCAAGGCCTACGACTTTGGCTTGAGCGGTGGATGTAAAGCATTGAGAAAAGTAATCATCAAGGTCTGGGCTTCTCAGTACGAAAAGGAGTGCGTCGCAGAGGGGAAAGCATATTCTTTGCTCTCCTTGGCCAGGGTACCATTGGTCTTCGCAGACACGTATGACAGTCAATGTCTCGTTCACGCTTTGATTCTTGAGAAAATGTGCCCAACATTTAAAGATCTATTACGAGCCAAGCCCCAACATAGACATTTTGATGAACGGATGGATGCTGCTCGCTGTGGCTAAGTATTCATTTGGTCCATGTGTTTTTCGTTCCATAATGAGCCATCAATCTGGAACTCTCTCCTCTCTCTCTCTCGCCAATGCTAGATGCTGGCATCATCTTACCTCGACAGATACTCCAGCCTACACTCGGCAGGGATCAGAAACCGGGGAACATCTGTCTGGCGTCAGACATAACGTTTCTATACTTGATCGATTTTGGGCTATTGTACTTCCTCGATCTTGATAGTGGTAACCCGCTTCCCACACATAACCCCCTCCAAGCCGTCGGGGACAGGCGATTATCGAGTACATTGGGACAGCTTGGAATCAGTATATCGCTTGATCTTTCTCACAACAATCATACAACCTGGCAGCCAACAAATATGTAGCCCAATCGCAACGAGATAATCTGGATCCTTGGGATATCTTTTCTTATTCCTACACCATGGCAGTTTACCTTGGCAGAATCATATTCTGAGGCATAAACTACAGTGCGGCGATGGAGTTGGACAACACATAGAAACCCCTTCCCCTGAAATATGCCGGGTCAAGATGGCAACTCCTGGAGTCGTTCTGATTGAAGGTATAGATATATCATTCCTTCAATACTGGAACGACATCAAGAGTTTGGCGTTTGCCGAAGTCCCCAATTATCTCTTTGAGAAAACGGTTTGTCGACTGTTGGGAGCGCCAACGACTTGGTGTAACTGCTGGGGGACTTGACTGGCTGGAACTCTTCAACAATTGGGCGTCCCCATTACAATCAAGAAGAAAAATAGTTTTCTTAATCATCACTTCATCACAGCACCCTATCTGGTTGGGCTTTTGGACGACCGAACGTGTAGTCAATCTTGAACCAATCTTACAAGTATCATTGCTGTTCTGCTTACCAGCATCTCGAACCAGAACCTAGATAACTTATTGGCAGGTTCTTATACGGTAATTGCTTCAATTGAAATGGTGAAACAACGCTTGTGTTGAATAGCTGTCGCAACACAAGGCGGTGCGTGTGAACGACTAATCCACGAATGGCCCTTCCATCATATGGGGAGAGAAATGTATCACTAGTGATGAATTGGACTAAAAATAGTACAACGTTGATTGAATGCGTCTTCGAGCCAGTATCTAGTTGTCACCTTGTACTTAGTGATTGTCATTTAGCCTGAGTTGTATCTGTCGTTAGAGACGTGGGTCGCCTCGTGACCTTCTTGTCATAGACATGTAGTGTATGGTGGAGATGAGATGCGACATTTACAGACGTTTTTATGCGATGTCAAAGGCTTCTTTGGTATTTTCAGTTTTCTGACATGAGTCACTAATATCGGCTTCCGCGGATGGATGAAGAAATCTGACAATTCTTCTTACCGGCAAACTTTATTATCTGCGGCAACGTATTCGAGGATTGTCCGCGTGGGTTCAAGCGACCAACATCGCATTGATCGGCGTCCAATTATTCGTGCAACCTTTGCCGATTTCATCGCTCCCCCCTTGATTTCTCTCAAGTCAGCGCTAAAGCCAGCTATGCCATTATTCTTAGCTACATCCGATCACCTACCATTCGGCGCACTCCGCATGGGCAAACTGATATATACCCAGAGATACATCAGCTTGCTTAATCTCCTCGTATGTCTTCCCGTCAACCAATCCCGGCAGATATCAGCAAAATGTGAGACCCGTTCCCGTGTTGGTCTTACTTACTAAAGTGACCCTACCGGTTTTCAGTGCAGGACCTCTTGTAAATTTCGATCCAACTATGACCACGGAGACTTATCAATTGAGTATTAGGTGGTGGGGTACCTTCTCCACTGGGGACTGTTCGGCGTCCTGTCAATGCAAGTCTGTATGTTGCTTCACACACGTATGAGGGACTTGCACAATAACACTTTGGACAGATATGTACTACCTTGCATTTCCTAAGGACTCTGTACGCAGCAAGTCCCTTGTGTATGGAGTATACCTCCTCGAAATCCTGCAAACGATTCTGATATCGCAAGTCGCTTTCCATGCTTTCGGAGAGGGTTTCGGAAACCTTGTGGCTCTGGATGAAATTGGCCTAACATGGTTGGCCGTGCCTGTTATCTCTGGAATTGGTATATCCTCCATAATGTGCCAACGGAAGCATTCTGATGTTTGGGTGCTTTTACCAGTGGCATTTCTGGCGGAAGCTTTCTACGCCTATCGGATCCGAATCTTGTCCGATTCGAATGTTGTACCGGGGTTCATTCTGGCGGTGCGTGTGTCGCGCGACGGAGATATGGGGGGCGCACTTGATCTAACCCCGAATATAGCTTGCTTTCATACAGCTTGGAGGTGGTATAGCGACGGCCGTCGAGATAAAGCAAACAGTTTATTTCAGTCGCTTGCTAACCACACGTTCATTTATCACCTCCGGAGTGAGTGCAGTGGTTTGAAATTTCGACTTGATCCCCCATCGTTATTTATCAAAGATCTGGAACGGGGGAAGTTTTTTGTGCGATGTTACAATTGCAGTCTGTATGACATACTACGTATGTGGCCTATTGAACCTCGCAATGATACCGGCGAGGAAACGATCTAACGGTTTTTTCTCAAGCTCTCTTCCCGAAGAAATCGCTCAGGGATAAGACAAACCCAACTTCTTCTTACCAAGATCATTCGCCTGACAATCGAAACGGGCACAATCACCGGTTCGACATTGCTCCGTTCTCATCTTGTATTTATTGACGCCGGCCTCGGACGCTTATCAGCTGCATTCGCGCTAATCAACCTCAGCTTAGCGCTGTCGCCCGGTCATCCACCATACTGGGAGGCTGTGGCGGCAATACTCGGCAAGGTATACTCGAACTCGATGATGGTGGTGTTCAATAGTCGAATGAAGGTCAGCCATGAGATGACTTCGGAGGCGATGGAAGTTACTGGCGCCTTGACTCAGTTGGAGTTTCAACCTACGGAGCGCCACAGTACGCATGTTGAAGGCGCATTCGAGTTACGAAGGGGTGGGTCGGCAATTGAAGATGACATTTATTTCCCTCCATCAAGTAGCTCGGTCAAAGTAAGTGCAAAGAGAACCTGCAGTGAGAGTTGCTGTTACATTTCGAACTTTCAGGGTGTAAGATTGATATTGGGCGCAGATGACAAATCGGACAACTTATCGACAAGGTGATTTCGCATTCGCTGGAGTTTTATAACGATCAGCCATGCCGTGCCCCGCATGTAAAGGATTTTACCGCTGCTCTACGGACCGCGTTCAGGTAGAACGGGAGAGATGATGGTCTTTGTGTAGTCACTGCGATTGACCGGAGCCAGGTGATATTTCCCGAGAACAGTCCAGACGATATTCGTCCCCGTCGAAAATGGAGATGCAAAGGATATTTAGGATCCGTGACTGGTGATTATTGAACTTTGTCAAATTGAATTACAATTTTGTAGGCCGAATGACCTCGTAAATGCAAATTGCAAGTGAAGGTGCCTTGAGAGAGAGGGTTGAGAGACAGAGAGAGTTCCAGTAAGTACTGTGTGCCTGGATGAAATAGGCGTGAATCCAAACAGGGCTAAACATTTATTCTCTCTCTCTTTCGACCGTTCGTCCATTCAAAGCATTGATATCCTTGCCGAATCGCCATTCCGATGGCATTGACGATCGACACTTGCCAACTTTTGTGACTTTCTTGGGCTGCACTGACAGTCCTGGTCAAGTCCTGGTGCCTGTAGGAATGAACGGCTGTCTGATGAGGTCTGATGGAGTTGTACCTCGTTGGACCTCATAGAGGCACCATATTTCTGCTACACCGGTGATACATAACTCCCGTTCCCCATCATCCCAGCCGACAGCAGGAGTAATGATAAATCGCAAATATAAGGCTTTCTTCCCAGCCTTCTGTGTCGCTGCCTATCCTCCAAGACAATATGAGCACCGCTGACCCCACAAATTCTCCATCTCTCGCTGACGCTACTGCGTTCTACAACCACGCGAAAACCAGTGGGTTCGACAAAGCCACCTTCGCCAAGGTCCAGACTGCAGCCACTGAGCATCTTCGAGACCCCAGCACCCGTGAGAAACTCAATGAGGACATCAAGTCCCTCGTGGATATTCTCAGGCGTATCGAGCAAAGCTTCAGCGTGCTGTCGGGATGCGTCGTCAGCATAGATGAGAAGAGAATACTTCGTGACCGCCATGGGAATATGGCTCTCTTTGCAGATAAATGGAGCACCCTTTGGGATGTGAGTGCCGTTATTCGCAATAGACAGGTTAATAAAACAGGTCCCTTGCCAGGAGTTCAAGTCGATCATCAAGGAGTCATCGATAGCAGCAAATACAGCTCATGTAGGTATTAAGGGTGAGTCCAGGCCGTAACCGTTCATCAACACACTGAAGAACGACCATGTTGGAAGATTTCATCAAAGATCTCATTCCCGGTCTTCAAGCCGACGAAATCAGCACAGCAACACGAGACACACTGCGCCTCTATATCGAGGTCAGTCGGAACTCTCGCCTGACCATCGGCTCTGTCGGGTTCATTGCCACTCACTCTGCATATGACAGAAACTCGAACGCTTCGAATCTGGAGGGATTGGGACTGGCGATCGATTCTTGCGACTGAAGCAGGGTGTCGACGCATTCAGCGAGTCACTGAAGTACGCAGTGCAGAGCGGAGCGAAGGTAGTCGAGACGCAGCTACAGGAAACCAATGACATGCTGAACAAGACGCGTGCACAACTCGCAGAGTATGTATTCCTCCTGCTCAAACTTCGACTTTGCAAGTCCTTACGTCGATATCTTCCATCTCTCCACATCACAATCTCAGAGCAACTAAATATGTGAGTTTCCTCCCTACTCTTATCTAGTCGAAGGGACCGAAAGACGTCCGCACAGTTTTCGGGCGCCTGGAGCGTACTCAAGTTCGGCGGCGGCGCATCTAGGTTCCCAGATTACGCATACATGGTTGAGTCAGAACTGCTCCTGAACACGTTGAATTCTGCGTCTACGATCGCGAGTTGGGGCTCGGCAGATAGCGGATCGCGAGGAGATGCGTTGATGGTCGCAGCTACGGCCGGATTGGCAGCTCTGGCGCCGTCTGTATGCGTTGGGGTCTTGGTCAGTCGTCTCGCTTTGCTCCATCGTATCTGGTACGATGAATGATCGACTCGCCTAGCTTGCGGGATTCTCTGCATCTGGAGCAGATAGCGCCCAGTTCTCCAACGCGGCGATGACACAGGGACTTGTCTCCACCCCGCATTGGTTATCCTCTAAAGAGCGTTCATTCGAGATCCCAGACATTGAAAGCTTCAGCAGCCCACCACAACTCGCGATTTCTGCTGCAAATGTGTGTCCGCTAACAATTTCATTTCCTCATCTTGTGCCTTAAGCCAAGTCGATAGCAGCAAGATGGCTTGGTAGAAACCATGGGGTTCGGTTTACCTGACTTTATGAAGTCACTTCTGAAAGAGCGGATAGCTAAACAGGAAGGTGATCATTGCCAATTTACCTCTACTCCTATTAGCGATCTCACATATTGCTCCGTAGTCTTATACAATATGTGTCGAGAGCTGGCGCAGCAGGCCAACGCGAGTAAAAACATGCTGGTCGAGCTCGATGAGTTGACGCAGGAGATCAGATCTCTCGACTCCGTATTCAATGGAACGGTCGAGAGGCTAGGGACAATCCAAGGGATCTGGAGGATGGTTCGTTGGTTTCTTGGAACGCCTTCTTCCCAACCTGCCCTTTGACAATTATATCTGCATCGTAGCTGGTGATCGACTCGCAAAGACTGCATTGGAAGCTGTCGGAAATCGCCACACAAGATGATGAACTGGTGAGAAATATAACTCTAGGCACCTGGCGTACCGTGTACTCATCTTCTTTCACCTGCAGACTTTCATGATCATGGTCAACAATGTGTCCGCGACGTACGAAACCTTGGAGCTCGCGTTGGATCAATTCTGTTCCGGCGTTGGTGCGCATCGCGCATAGTTGAGGGATGCTCTGGAGTAGTACGGTGCTCGCCTCGGCGGACGGCGTCTTTGGCGTAGGCACCTCGAATCTTGTATTTGCTAGAGATACAATGAATACTCTTTAATTAATACTGCGAGGCACCCATGAATCGCGGCCCCTCCACGGTGCTGCGCGTGCTAGGTGTATGGACACGCAGCGGACTCACGTTCGCTTTTCCTTATAATAACCGCAATCAGGGCCATCCGCGGTGGAGCACACCGAAGCCCGCTTCCCCCCCACATGCAATTAAGGCGGTGCGCGGCGCGTTGCTGCTGATGATAAGAACAATGATGACATCCTTCTCTCTCTCAATACCCCAGACGCGCGACGCACTCTTGTATTAACCTGTCACTCTTCACCCAGAAGTTAGAACCACACCGGTGAGCAGGCGGTTCTATGCTTCTGGAGTCATACACATGAGTCAACAAGAGTGGGTGACGGCGGACGAGAGTGTCCGGATGCTTGGGACAGAGGATGTTGTTGATAACATCGCACATGGATAGAAGGAGTTATGAGATAGGTATATGAAGCGAGCCTATATCTGCCATTGGCCGAGGAGGTGAGACAAAATGATACGAACAATAGTGGCACCCTGCTCTCTCTCGATACCCGAGACGCGCGACGCACTCTTGATTTCCTATCTCTATCTTCAACCAGAAATTAGAACCACACCCGGTAAGCGGGCGGTTCTACACCTCTGGAATCGTACACCATGAGTCAACAAGAGTGGGTGACGGGGCACGAGTGTGTCCGGATGCCTGGGAGAGCAGATTTCATTATAGAAGTTTTATAAGTAATAGTGACATCCTGCTCTCTCTCGATACCGCGCGACGCACTCTGTCGATCGTGCGTTGATGTTCAACAAGTAAGAACCACACCCGGTGAGCGGGCGGTTCTAGACCTCTGGAATCATACACCACGAGTCAACAAGAGTGGGTGACGCCGGACGAGTGTGTCCGGATACTTGGGAGAGAGGATGTCATTGATAACATCGCGCATGGATAGAAAGGGGTTATGAGATAGGGATATGAGGCGAGCTTATATCTGCCATTGGCAGAGGAGATGAGACGAAAGCTCTCACGTCCCTGACGCACCACCTCCCCGACGACGGAGAGACGAGCTAGCAAAGAACGTCGCCAAAGTCATCCAATCCTCACATCATCAAATACTCGCCCTACAGCCACGACCACCAGGACCACTCTCTGGTGCGGGTAAGTTCATCGATGAAAATCGCGATCTCACTGACCCAGCATTGACCTGATCTCGCCCGATCAGGATCCCCACACACCTTCAGAACCGGAGACTTTCAACCCTGAATCAGGACCACCTGCTGCGCAGGATGATTCTACATCTCTAGGGTATCAGCTGGGCATGTACAAGAGTGGGGGAGATCAAGAGTGATCAGAGGAAGGAAGGCATGCGGCACTCTAGAAAGACGGTGTATGCATGGATGGATGGTAGATTGGGGAATCTAGATGACGATGTGGAAGTTGTAGAGCGTGAATCTGTAGGATGTTGGTTTGGTTGGATAAGTTGGGTGTGGGTAGTATTGGTGTGTGGTGGGGGCAGGTTAGGGACAGATAAGAATCGAAGGTGAGGCACGAGAGAGAGAGAGAAAGAGGTTTTCATCAGAATAAGAAAGACCGGTTATCATGATTCTCTCACGATTACCCTCACGTACTTACCCTTTGCATAAGCCCCTCAACGTGATCGACTCGATGAAGTGGTTACTCCATTTATCGGCGGAGGAGCAGGCTCTCTCTCTCCCTCTGTTCGAGCATTGAATGCTTGACAAGTCTCATTTCTTACTGAAATGTTGTGCGCGTACCGTAGGTGTCCACAATCCACCGCGTTCACTTTTGGCGGCAGGGTTCAACACACTAGTCCGATTTCACTCCGAGAGCAAGTTGAGAGCAAGGGGCACAATCATAGACTTGCAGAATTCCAGTCCAAACTCGCGCATGCTTACTACAAAACAACTGGAAAAGAGAAGTGTTGGTGTGGTCTGTGGTCTCAAGAGTAGGATTATCAGCACGACGTCAAGTGCGCAATTCCGCTCTCTGCGTCCGCCTTGCCCACACCCCCAGCGCTGGACGACTTTGCAGCTAGCGATTACCAAACCTCCGCTGCAGCCATAATTGGCAGGTGTGACGTTGACCTACTCTTCGACCACCTCATTATCTGACAAATAACCGTGCCAAGGTTGTTATATTACTAGATATATGAAATTTGTGAGGAATCCAAGTGCGAGATGTCGAGATATTTGCATCTGGGCGAAAGGTGGTACTGGGCGACACGGGGAGTGACGTTAGTATCCTTGCCGAATAGTCTCCCTAGAACAATTCCGATTGCATTGAAGATCGACACTTGCCAACTTTTGTTTCTTGGGCTGAAATTTGAACTGACAGTCTTGGTGCCTTTAGGAATGAACGGTGGTTTGATGGAGTTGTACCTCGTTGGACCTTATAGAGGCACCATTCTTCTGCTACACCTGTGTTACATAACTCACGTTCCCATCATCCAGCCGACAGCAGGAGTAATGATAAATCGCAAATATAAAGCTTTCTTTCCAGCCTTCTGTGTCGCTGCCTATCCTCCAAGACAATATGAGCACCGCTGACCCCACAAATTCTCCGTCTCTCGCTGACGCTACTGCGTTTTACAACCACGCGAGAGCCAGTGGGTTCGACAAAACTACATTTGTCAAGGTCCAAACCGCAGCCACTGATCATCTTCGAGACCCCAGCACCCGAGAGAAACTCAATGAGGACATCAAGTCCCTCGTGGAAATTCTCATGCGTATCGATCAGAGCTTCAGCGTGCTGGCTGGATGCGTCGTCAGCATTGATGAGAAGAGAATACTTCATCACACCCATGGGAATCTAGCCCTCTTTGCAGAGAAATGGAGCATCCTTTGGGATGTAAGTGCCGTTATTCTCGATGACCCAAATGAATGATATTGGTTTTATTACCAGGAGTTCAAGTCAATTGTTAAGGAGTCTTTGGCGGCAGCAAATACAGCTTGTGGGGGTATAAAGGGTGAGTCTAGGCTGTAACCGTCTCTCAAAAAAGCTGAAAAAACGATCATGTTGAAAGGTCTCCTCAAAGATCTTATTCCTGCCCTTCAAAACGAGCCAATCAGCGCAGCAACACTTGTTACTCTGCAGCTCTACATTGAGGTCAGTTGAAACTCTCGCCTGACCATCCAACTCTGTGGGATTCATCACCACTCACTGCGCATATGATAGAAACTAGAACGCTTTGAAACTGGAGGAATTGGGATTGGCGATCGATTCTTGCGACTGAGGCAGGGTGTCAGCGCATTCAGCGAGTCACTGAAGCAAGCAGTGAACAATGAATCAAAGTGCGTCGAGACAAAATTCCGGGAGACCAATCAAAATTTGAAAAAGGTGCGGGAACAACTCGAACAGTATGTTTTCCTCCTGCTTGAATGTTTTCCCTCTGTATTTTCTTACAATGATGTTCACTATCTCGCCGCTACTTTCTCAGAGCATCTATATTTGTGAGTGTCCCCCTGCTCTTGTCTAGCCCAAGTGACTGAAGCGATATCCGCACAGTTTTTGGGCCCGTGGGGCAAATTCGTGATCGGCGGTGTCGCGTGTGTGCTCCCCCTTCCCGAATCCAGATACATGGCCGAGTCAGGACTGCTTTTGAAGACGCTGCATTCTGCGTGTGCGACCGCGGGAGGGAACTCGGCAGATGGCGATTCGCGAGATGCCTTGATGGTCTCAGCCACGGCCGGATTGGCAGCTCTGGCGCCGTCTGTAGGCGTTGGGGTTTTGGTCAGTCGTTTCGCTTTCTCTATTGCATCTGTTACAATGAGTGCTTGACTCGCTTAGCTTGCGGGGTTCTCAGCATCCGGCGTAAGCAGCGCCCAGTTCTCAAACGCGACAGCATGGCAAGGGAGGAGGGAGGAAGCTGTCTCCATCCCGCAATGGTTTTCCTCCCAAGAGCGGTCATACGAGATTATAGACATCGGGAGCCTCGACAGCCCACCGCAACTCGCCATCTTTGCACATGTCTGTCTCCTAGCAATCTCAGTCTCCTCGTGTTGTATCTGACCCAACGTCGATATCAGCAAGATCCCATCGCAGACTTATTGGGGCTTGGTTCACCTGACGTTTGGATGTCAGCGCAGAGGGACCAATTAGCTAGACAGGAAGGTGATCATTGCCACTCAGTTCGACTGTTATTAGCGATCTCACCGCGCGCTGCGTAGCCTTATACAACACAGGTCGAGATTTAGTGCAGCAGGCCAACGCGACCAAAGAATTACTGATCGAGCTCGACAAGTTGATGCAAGAGATCATATCTCTCGACTGCGTATTCAATGGAACCGTCGAGAGGCTGGGGACAATCCAAGGGATCTGGAGGATGGTATGTCGCTCTTTAGGAACGCGATCTGCCTTAACTGTAATTGACAATGATACCCATCGTAGCTGGTGACTGACTCGCAAAGACTCCATTGGAAGCTGTCGGATATTGCCACGCAGGATGATGAGCTAGTAAGCAACATGGCTTCGGGCACCTGGCCTACTGTGTACTCACCTTCTTTCATCTGCAGACCTTCATGATTATGGTCAAGAATGTGTCCGCGACGTATGAGACCTTGGAGATCGCCTTGAACCAATTCTGTTCCGGCGTTGGGGCGCATTACGCGTAATTGAGGGATTCTCTAGAGTAGTGCGGTGCTCGCCTCGGCGGACGGCCTCTTTGGTGTAGGCACCTCAATCGTGTATTTGCCAGAGATACAATGAATACTCTTTAATTAATACTGAGGCCCCATAAATCGCGGCCCCTCCACGGTGCTGCGCTTCAGGTGTACGGACACGGCAGCAGACTCTAGTCACGTTTGCTTTTCCTTGCAACCGCAATCAGGGCCATCCGCGGTGGAGCACACCGAAGCCCGCTTCCCCCCCACATGCAATTAAGGCGGTGCGCGGCGCGTTGCTGCTGATGATAAGACCAATGATGACATTCTTCTCTCTCTCAATACCCCAGACGCGAGACGCACTCTCGTGTTAACCTGTCTGACGGAAAAACGGTGGTTTGGTGATTGGTCTTGAGACCGCTAACTCAACTGATGCATGATCATTGGTTTGCTTGGAGTGGGGCATTTGACATTATATCAACACACCACAAACCGTGATAGCCGGTTGGCATCTATCAGCTACATGGCACAAGCTGATATTGTGCAGTCAGCTTGTATCCACCTTCCTTGACACCAAGTCCGCTCATGTAAGTCATTGTGATTCTCCAACTTTCTCATCCTCATGCTTGCTCAAGGAGAGCACAGTTCACCTCAGCTGCACCTCAGTCCACATGAACTTAACACAAACTTAACATAGACTTGTATGTCTTTATCTATGACGTTTACCTCAGAAAAGGCCATGGAGCAACTGGTGGAGTGTTGGTGGGGCGGCCCCACAGGTTGAAGTACTTAAGGGCAGCAGGAGCTGCCACACAACGAAAGCATCTTTACCTCAACTTCTATTTGCTCTTGCCTTGGGGAACCCCCGACACAACCTTGACGCTAATTCTGACTAAGAGAATGCTAATTTGATTCTCATGTAGGCTGGATACTTAACGTCAGAAGAGGTGGTACATATGTTTGACAGTACTTATGTACTAAGGCCATACATTTTTCAAACATTTTTATTACCTCAAGGTCGACTGTACTTACTTCTGTACTTGCTTGACCTTGCATCCAAATATATATTTGTTTGTTGCTTTATTTGCTGTATCGGAAAATTAGAGATGAGATTATAATGATCTCAAGCATGAGAAATGGTGTGCCCGATCAACACCAATATGGCTGATCAAGACCAGTCAGGTCGGCAGTCAGTAATCCTGCTGACGCTTCACTGATCACACTTATTAAACATCTTCGCGACTGGTAAAGGACTTCTTCAGTTGACCAGCTTATGCCCAGGTATTTGCTCCTGTCAGCCAGCATTGGTTTTTTGTGGTTTTTCCGACATTCACTCTTCAGCCAGAAGTTAGAACCACACCCGGTGAGCGGGCGGTTCTGTACATCTGGAATCGTACGCCATGGGTCAACAAGAGTGGGTGACGGCGGACGAGAGTGTCCGGATGCTTGGGACAGAGGCTGTCGTTGATAACATCATGCATGGATAGAATGGGTTATGATAGGTATATGAGGCGAGCTTATTGACGGAGATATATCTGCTACGGCAGAGGAGGTAGCATGAAAGCTGTCTTCTGAGACTTCCAATAATTGGAGTTGTACCACATGCACAACATTGCGGTGCAGGGCACGGTGCTGCTGATGATATGAGCAATAGTGGCATCCTGCTCTCTCTCGATACCCGAGACGCGTGACACACTCTTGATGCGGTTCTAAACCTATGGAATCGTACACCACGAGTCAACAAGAGTGGGTGACGGGGCACGAGTGTGTCCGGATGCTTGGGAGAGCAGATTTCAGTCATGAGTGATAGTGACGTCCTGTTCTCTCTCGATACCGCGCGACGCACTCTTGATCGAACGTGCTATCAGTGTCGGACCAGAAATTAGAACCATACCCGGTGGACGGGCGGTTCTACACCTCTGGAATCGTACACCACGAGTCAACAAGAGTGGGTGACGGGGCACGAGTGTGTCCGGCTGCTTGGAGAGCGGATGTCATCGTAGAAGTAGAAGTTGTATGAGTGATAGTGACATACTGCGCTCTCTTCGTCGCGTGGTATCGAGACTCGATACCACGCGACGCACTCTTGGGAGACCATGTTGACAATACTCCACTAGAGATTAGAACCATACCCGGTGTACGGGCGGTTCTATGCTTCTGGAGTCATACACCATGAGTCAACAAGAGTGGGTGACGGGGCACGAGGGTGTCCGGATGCTTGGGAGAGCAGATTTCAGTAATGAGTGATAGTGACGTCCTGCTCTCTCGATACCACGCGACGCACTCTTGAGAGACCAGGTTGACAATATCTCACCAGAAATTAGAACCATACCCGGTGTACGGGCGGTTCTACACCTCTGGAATCGTACACCACGAGTCAACAAGAGTGGGTGACGGGGCACGAGTGTGTCCGGATGCTTGGGAAAGCGGATGTCATCATAGAAGTAGAAGTTGTATGAGTGATAGTGACATCCTGCGCTCTCTCGATACCACGCGACGCACTCTTGATCGACCAGGTTGACAATATCACACCAGAGATCAGAACCATACCCGGTGTACGGGCGGTTCTATATCTCTGGAGTCATGCACCATGAGTCGACAAGAGTGGGTGACAGTGCACGAGAGTGTCCGGATACTTGGGAGAGTGAGAGAGGATGTCTTGATAACATCGCGCATGGATGAAAGGAGTTATGAGACAGGTATACGAAGCAGGCTTATATCTGCCATTGGCAGAGGAGGTGAGACGGAAGAGCTGATAATCTCCCTCGCGTCCCGGGCGCACCACCTCCCCGACGACGGAGACGGAGAGACGAGCCAGCGAAGAACGCCGCCAAAGTCATCCATTCCTCACATCATCAAACACACAGACGTACAGATCCGGGAATTTGACTAAACCCTGCGTTAGGACCACCTGCTGCGCAGGGTGATTCGACATCTCTAGGGTATCAGTTGTGCTCGTACGAGAGTGGGGGGATCCGGGTTTGTGACATGATCAAAGGAAGGAAGGCATGCGGCGATCTAGGAAGACGGTGTATGGATGGATGGATGGTGGATTGGGGAATCGAGATGACAGTGAGGAAGTTGTAGAGCGGGAAACTGGGGGATGTTGGTCTGGTTAAGAAATGAAGATGGGGCACGATGCGATGGTTGTTAAAGCTTTTACAGAAAGACCCTTCAATGCGATTATCGTTTGATTATTGCTTCTCTCACGATCCATCGCCATTTGCCGACACATACCCTCTGCATAAGTAATGTAATCCCTAACGTGGTTGGCTCAACGAGGTGGTTACTCCATTTATCGGCCTTGGTGGAGATAGCATATCCTCTCTGTTCGAGCGTTGACTTTGGTGGCAGGGTCCAGCACTTCAGTCCGACTTCACTTCGAGAAAGTGGACAGTGTGATTACAGACTTGCATATTCAAATTCAATTTTGCACAGGCATAAGAGAAGTGCTTTGGGGTCTGCGGTCCGCGGTATGCGGTCTGCGATCTCAAGAGTAGGATTTCCAGCCTGTGGTCAAGCGCGCAAAGTGTTCTGTGTGTTGACATTCCAGGACGTCCAATGATATCCGTTCACGCTACCACTAAGCTGCTGCACGGTCTTATGACATCCTATGTTAGGTTAGTGTACGACCGTTCGCTCGAACACGGCTTGAACGCAGTATGCAGACCCCAATCGTCTGCTCGCCGTCTCGCGGTGACTGTACCGTGACCCGAGTCCAAGATCTCGATGGGCAGTTGGAAGTCTGAGAGTGATAACTATGGAGCCCAAACTGCCTCGTCGTTGTGGTTGAGTGCAGAATGAGAATATCGCCATTTGCCTGTAATAACCCTCTGCACAGGCACCAAAAATCCCTCCGAGATTGGCTGGACGAGGTGGTTACTTACCCCACACGCACTCTCAGTTTCCCAACATGCCTTTTGCGAAGCTGTTTGAATCTGCCTCTCACCGTACCCGTAAAAATACCACGCGCACCGTCGTTGATGTGCCAACAACATACTTACTATGCCGTGCAACAACGGCAATGGCACAGAAAGGCGTAGCGGTCCAACAAGAGGGGTTGTTGACTACACAGAGATAAGCAATAAGTGGTTTGGGGACGTGGGCGGCGGCGCGTTAGACAAGCTGGAAGCGGTGATGCGAAATGGAGTCGCACGACAAAGGCGGAGGAGGAACGGGTGCGGCGGTCCAATAAGATCATGATCACCACCAGTCTGACATGCAGCGCGATGAAATAAGGAAGCCAAGAGAAGGAGAGGAGAAGCCGTGTATAAAAGCTTCAAGTGACGTAGAAGTAGAACACACAGTGACCAATGAGATAAAAACCGCGTAGATCGTCGGGGTTTTCGAAACAATATAGAAGTTTTTCGGCGTTGTGTCGATAAAGCGCGGTGCACAAAGCTGTGACATATACTGGGGTTGATATTGCGTGTTGGGCTTCGAGGGGGTGACGAAGGATGTGTATCTTGTCCTCGGTTCTGTGTCCGCTCGGTATTGTGTCCGGCGCGGAGGCTAGGGACGTGACTAATGAAGATGAAGATCGCAGTGGGCGGGCGGAGCAAACCGGGGCGACGATCATCATTGTGAGTGTCGAGATGTTGCGGGCTGCAGTTTTGACGGTTTGTCAAGTTGATATGAATTGCAGTATCGCCGAGTGAGAGAGAGAGAGAGAGAGAGAGAGAGGGTCTGATGAGTGAGTCTGCTGAGTTGCATACTCACTCCTTGACATTCTGCTAGTATCCCGTTCACGCAAACATCAAGCGCAGCCTTGTGGTATTCTATATCAGTCAGTATACGACCGTCGCTTATACTATACGATATCCAAATTGACTGCTGCGCCGGCCTCTGGGCGGTGTCTGTACGGCAAAACCAAGGACTGACTCCGAGCGTAAGACTGCAAGCGAGGGAATACCGGAGCGGGGGCTGTCTTGCCATTGGGCTGTAATACGACCACGTTTCTACTGTAGTAAGGCGGCTTACTTGATAGCTACGTGAGCCTTCGCAGCAAGGGCAGTTGTCGGCCGGAGAGATTGAGATGAGCTTCGAGATTAAGATTGGAAGAACGAGCGGCGGGTTCAGATGATGTCCTGTAGGTACTCGCTAGAAACATGAATGAGTCCCGAGTGGTCTGCTCGTAGGCGGCGGTGTATGTACGGAGAGAACGAGGTCACGGTTGACGGATTATAAAGCCTGCGACTGAGGCAATATCGGAGCGGAGGCTGTCTTCTTTGGCTAATGCGAGTCAATCGCCAGTAATATAAGAATGAAGGACGCATGGCGACTGGTGGTAGAGCAGCACTAGATATGACGTGTCGAGAAGCACTGCAGCTATGGGTGTCTTTTGCGATACAGCGGCTCATTGAAATCAAGCAGCAATTTCGGCATGCTAGTGTAGAACCAGTATTCGCATGACCCACATTCGAAGCATGAACCACTTTTATCCTTCAACCACAACGCGACACATGGCATCCAGCAGCAGCACCATGCGACGGCTATACTGCATACTGTAAAAGGCTATAAATATACTCGTCGCGCCACAACCCTGCTTGTCCCTATTGACGCCTATTTGAACGAGCCGAGAACGCTTACCTAACAACAAGAGCAATTGGGATGGAAGTAAATCTTCGCGCTGTCAGCTGCGTTCCCTCTCCCCGACTGCTTGCTTCCTTCCAGCAGCATCCCTCATATCCAGACCCAGACCTCCGCTGCCTACACCGGCGCGGATCCAACGCTCGTTATTTGACTGCTTGCTTGATATTTATCCTTTAGCTTTCTTTGGTGCGATATCTCTGTGAAAGGTGTAGGAACTATGTCTGTTAGTGAGTAGTGTGTGGTTTCCCAGCGTGTTAAGTTGCTGATGGCGGATTTGGTGCAGTTACCACTGATCCTCCTCCTCCGTGAGCTCTCCCTCTCTCCATACCCGCACGAGACTAACCTCACCGGGTATCCAGGTCCTCCACCACCTCCCTCCCACCCATATCCACCCCGCCCCCTCCACCGCCCCCACCTCCGCCCACCTCACCCCCCACCTCACCCCCACCCACCTCCATCTCCACCACCAGCAACACCTCCAGCTCCACAACCACCAGCAACACCAGCCCCCCCACCAACACGAGCACCAACACCCCCCGCCCGCGCCGCCCCCGAACACGGCGACGAATAGGATCACGAATACGGGTACGGGGGGCGTGGTGACGCAGACGTCGACGACGTTCGTGTCGCAGACGAGGGATGTGGCGAGCACGAGTACGGCGGCGGCGGCGAACTCGAAGGGGTGAGTTGATCATCTCTGCATTGCCATCAGGATTTTCTGTGGGATTCCCATGGTGTCCCGTTCCCGTCTTTGCTCGGCTATTGCATCTTTGATTTGATGTTGCCTGACAAATGACAAATGGTATGCGCCTTTCCGGGTGTCAATCCGTCTTCGTTGTCGTTGTTGGGCAATCTCTGTTGCAGGGGAAGGACATATCGGCTTCCCCGCGTGGCGACCCCTTCCGATCACACTTCGATCGTCGCGATGATCATCGCATGCACATCTTTGTCAACATTTTCTTTTTTCTTTTCTTTTCATTTTCTTTTCGCCTTGGTGCTGGAGGGTGCCAGTTAGTGGATGAATGAGGCGGGCGGTGTCTCAGTTGGCCCGAATTGCATTCCATCTTGTTTTTGGCTGGGGTTCGTACGTAATGCGTGCATTTTGACTTGCGAACTCCGTGACTAGCCTCTCACGGCAATGCGCATACAGTCGCTGTCTCATCGCCCTCCCATCGCTCCCATCCCCGTCCATTATGCGATTGGGCGGTTCGTACGTAACGATGTCCAGTCTCTCTTGCGAACTCCGTGACTTGTTGGATGACCCCACCTTTCCCGTCAAGCGCATACATTCTTCATCGCTCCCACCCCCCAATACACACCTTACTAACCCCTCCCATCCCCAGATTCTTCCAAAACACAGGCGCAGTAGCAGGCGTCTTCTCCGTTGTCGGCCTCATCGCCCTCGCCGTCATCATCGCCTTCATAACCAACACCATCCGCCGCCGCCGCGCCCGCAAATTCGACAAGGAGCTCGCAGCAGCCACCATGGAAGCCGCCTCCGCGCCCGCGCCCATCTTCCTCGATGACGACGACGACGATGAGCGGTACAAGCACGGCTACGGAGCGGGCGCGGGGTACGGTGGAGGTGCAGGGGGCATGGGAGGAGGAGGGAGTGGGAGGGGCGTGGGGAGGGCGGGGAGTGGTGGGTATTCGGATGTGAGTAGTCATGGGACGTATGGGCAGCCTCCGATGGATTCGTACGGCATGCGGGAGATGCACCACGGCGGCGGCGTAGGCGCTGGGGTCGGTGAGATTTATGACCCGTATGGCGGGGCGGGTGCGGCGGGTGTTGGAGCGGCGGGCGCGGCGGGGATAGGTGTAGCAAGGGCCAGGAGTCAGAGGGATGGAGGGGCGTATGCGGCTGCGCTGCAGGATGGGGGTAGTCCGTACCCCGCGTTCGTCGCGCACCAGCCTGGGGTTGGACAACCGCCACAGGGATATGGGGGAGGACACGATGCGTATGCGACGGGTGTGAACCCGCGGAATTTGGAGTTGTTGGAGGCGGCGGGGATGGGGGCGCACGTAGTCGGCGCTGGGGCTTTGGCGCGGGGGCAGTCGCAGAGCCAGGCGCAGTATAACCAGCAGCAGCAATCTCAATATCAACCGCAGCCGCATTATCAAACGACGTCGCAGGTCCAACAACAGCAGCAACTACACAACCGCAGCCCCTCGCGCGAAAACGAGTACGCGAATTTGGGGCGGAACAAGTCCCTAGGACCGTCCGGCATGGGGAGTCGGGAGGGCGAGTACGGCGCGGGGCCAGCGAGCGCGAGCACGACCGCGACGCAGTATTATTCGCCGATGGTCTCCCCCGGCGGTGCTCCTGGTGCGCCTGCCGGGGCGTTCCATGCGCTTGGGGACCCGACGCATGGTCAGCCGCAACAATATCAGGGTCAGGCGCAATACCAACAACCACACCAACACCAACAGCAGCCACACCAACACCAGGCACACCAAGGTGGGTACGCGGTGGGCGACGATGACGACGACGACGACGATGCGTATGGGGGGTACGTCGCTGAACATTCCCAATCGCACGTCGTCGGCGCCGGTGCGACGCAGACGCCTACGGCGACTACGCCCAGCTCGGGGTCGGGGTCGAATGAGAAGCATGGGATGCCGAATCCGTTCGATGCGCCTGTGCATGCGGCTGCGCTGCCGAAGTATGAGGAGCGGGGCGGGGGAGGGGGAGGGGGAGGGGGAGGGGGGGATAGGGATAGGGATAGTGGGGGGAGTCGGGGGAGTGTGTATGATGATGAGGAGGAGGAGGCGCCTAGGCGGGTGTTGAAAGTGAGTAATGCTTGTTTTTTGGGGGTTGGAGGGGGTGCTGATTTTGGGTGGGTAGGTTGCGAATGAGTGATTGGGAGTTCAGATGAAAATTTGGATGGACCTATCTTTCTTGCCCTCTCTTCTCATTCTCTCCCTCCTGATTCTGATTCTGATTCCCATGTTCGCAACTGCGACTGCGACTGCGACTGCGACTGCGACTGCGTGCGACTGCGAGTGTTGTTTGTTTGTACTACCTTCCAATTTCAAAAAGCTTCACCCTTCACCTTCTTCAGCTTGACCGCCTGTTGTTTTGGGCTCGTGTAGTTTCTCTCTTCTCCCTTCTCCGTTCTCCCTTCTCTCTTCTGTCTTCTTTTCCCTTGTCACTTGTCTTCCCTTCTCACTTGTCTTCTCGGACATACCCAGGCTCTTACTTACTTATTTACGTACCCCTCAAACCACTATTTATTCCCCTAACTCGACCTCCCACCGACTCCGACTCCGACTCCGACTCCGACTCCGAAATCGACTCTTCGCCTTCGCCTTCGTGGCGCCGTGTCGTAGTGTCGTCGTAGTGTCGTGGTGTCGTCGCCTTCCTGTTGACTGCGTTGATACGACTTGCGTTCCTGATTTATACTTCGTCTAATGGCCTACGTGCCCCCACGCCGCTCGCCCACCTGCTTCCCCATCTTGCTCCCTCATCAAACCTTACCCCGCCGCATCAGCATCATCCGCCCCAACCCAAACCTCCCTTTACTCGGCTATTCGGCCATTATCCTCGAACATCACCCTCGGCGACAAAGACGACGACGACGACCACCGCACCCGTGTCGGTGTCGAAATTATACCAAACCGAAGTTTTTTTTTGTTTCCTTTTTTCTCATTTTTTTTTACATGCGTGTATGTATCGTATTTCTGTGAAAAGTGAAAAAAGACAATTCATTTTTCTTCTTATTCTTATTCTTATTGCTCGTGAGTGTGAGATTTGAACTGCTAACGAGTGCAGATATGACGAGGAAGGTAGAGAGCTACCACGTCAAGCACATTCATTGCATTACAGAGAGGGGGACAGACAATACAATGATTTTCAAGATCGCGCCGGCTTGCTATCACCGAGTTGTCAGAGTGCTTGAAGATAAAGTTGCTCCGCGGTATAGTCAGCCCTTCGATGCACGGTGCAGCATCACCGAGCGAAGTATGAAGAGGGGGGAGGGGAGGGGATGGGGGGATAGGGATAGTAGAAGTAGGGGTTGTGTGTATGATGAGGAGGAGGGGAGGAGGAGAGGAAGGGGAGGGGAAGCGCATGAGAGGTTGGATGTGAGTGTCTGGTTTTAGTTCTTGTTCGGGGGAGCTGATTGGTTTTTAGTTTACTGGTGGGGTAGAGCGTGAATGAGTGATTGGGATGAGGTGGATGTGGGAATTGGTCCGGTGGACTTGGATTTTGTTCCTTTGTGATTTATGAATTTCTCTTCTCTTTCTACGACTGTTGATTGTACTACCCTCCAAAAACCTTCACCTTCAGCTGAACCGCCTGTTATTTTAAGCTCGTGTAGCTTCACCTTTCGACTTCCAACTTTCATTTTTCATCTCTCTCTCCCCCACATCCCCTTCGCTTATGTGGACATGGCATACCGAACCGATCTTACTTACGTTCATTCAATTATCTTCCCTTCAACCAAATGGCCCATATGCCTCCCACCGCTCGCCACACCGGCCTCGTTCGTCCACCCGGCCCCCCTTCCCCCTTCTATATACTCACCATTATCACTGCATCGCCCCGCCTCAGCTCGCCCCTTGCTACGCTACCTGTAAACGACGACAACTACCTCCTCCATGTCGAATTCATTCCAAACCTAAGTTTTCGTTGTTTCTTTCTCCTCTTTTTACTTTACTTTTTATATGCGTATCTCTCATGCAAAAAGACATTTATTATTTTCCCCCTTAATGCGATTGGGAGTCCTTGATTGTCAACGAGTGCGACTTTAAGGCGACTGTCATTTGTACTATGTACCCTTCAAAAACCTTCACCCATCTGAACCAACAGCTGAAACCGCCTGTTGTTCTAGGCTCGTGTATTCTTTTACCATCCAACTTTCCCCTCTTGACCTCACCTCCATTTCGCGTATTTATTTGGGCATGGCATACAGAACCGAAGCTCCCGAACATAAAACCCATTGATTTGCAGAGGGACAGTCAATACAGTGTTTTTCCAGATCCCTTTATCTTACTACCCTCCGGGTCGTCAGAGTGCCTGAACATAAAGTCGCTCCGCATCGCATACTTCAAACCCTTCGTAACATCCTCCCCACTGTGCCATATATCCCGCTGCTGGAAGATCAGCACGCGTCCCTTCTTCGGTTCGACGTCGATGAACCGATCTTTACTTCCGTATATCCGCGTTGCGCCGCCCTCGACGCCGTCGTCTCCGAGGTAGACTTGGAGAGTGACGCGGGACTTGCGTCCGTCTGGGAGCTCGAGTTGCCCGTCGCAGTGGCCCCGGAAGTAGTTCCCCGGCCCGTATCGCAGGAAACTGAGACGTTCGTTGACCCTGCGTAGTTAAAGATCTCCTCAATCGACGCAAGATCACTAGAGAAATAGAAAGCGAGATCACTGACCCAACCAATGTCCACGTCCCACTGACATTCCCCTTCCTCCCCACAATCCCCTCCCACTCATCCCCCGCCTTCAGCTCTATAAACTCCTGTACATACGGCTTCAGCTTCTCATATATCCCCTCCGCCGCCTCCCGGTCAAAGCGCAGTATCCGCTCGCTGTGCCGGTAATCCGTATTGACGTAGTTCTCGTGCGCCGCCAGGCCGTAGTTGACCGCGGCCTGCGCCCACTGCGCGTCGGACTCGGCCAGTGCGATGAGGGCGGCGCATTCGGCGGGGGTGAAGAGGTCGTCGATGATTTTGACGTAGCGGCCTTGGTGGTCTTGCGCGAGGGGGGTGGTGGACCAGTCGAGGACTGGGGCGTCGATGAGCGGTGTGGTGGTGGTGGTGTTTTGCGCTTCGCTTGGGTGAACCATAGTGATTGGAAGTCGAACGGATGTGGGAGGGCTTGGTAGGGTCGAATGGAGTGATTCTCTGCCCGGTGTTATAAGGAAGGAGCGGAGAAGGGATCAATGACTCATCAAGAGTCTACAGGGTATGCGGTAGCGCTCAGCGCCCAACACGTTTTTAGGACGTAGCGGAGAAGATGATAATTTGAATTCGACATGTGGTCATTTCGAAAACAGCCCAGCGACACGTACAACCAACGTTCATTGTTGCAACAGAAACAGCAAACTCCACGATTGTGCCCGCTGCGAACTCGAAGTGGATTCCAGCGTACACGTATACAATCTAATCAAAGCGTGCAAGGTTTGGACATTATGTTGTTGTCCCGTCTCGTATGTGTACAACGTCCAATATAAAAACAAACTACTTCACATCCTTACACTCGTCACTGTCTCACTACCATGGCCCGCACTTTCACAGAAGATCCATATCAAACGCGATCAACATCCCGCTAGCCCGCGCACCAGGCAACTGTTCCATCAAGATCGTCTTCGCAGACGCCTTCAGCGACTTGACGAGCTTCAGCCTCGCGCTGAATACCACACTCTTCAATCCGCAGAACTTGGGCTCTACCAGCATCGCATCGAGTGCCGACCAGTCACTGCCGCAAGCGACCAGTTCCGCGACTTGCATGAACATGCATTGGATGACGAGTTCTGTGAATCGCGGTCCGGAGGATATTTGGTCGAGGAGAGAGAGCAGTTCGGAGAAGACAGGGGCTGCGTCGGAGTGGAAGTTGACGAGGAAGTGGATGGTGCGGAGGTTGTGGAGGATGCCCAGATGGATGGGTTCCGGTGGACCTGTATGAAGAAATGGTCAGTGTCATGTAGAGTAGGCGCCATGCAAGACACTCACGGAGAGCTGGGGTACGAGGTCGCGTTGAGGTGCGCCATTCGAGATGGGTAAGACTATCCGCGGCCCACTGGAGTAAGGTCCACAGCTCCGTCATCAACTCTCTGTCTTGTTCATCCACAAGTGAAACGAGCAACGTCTTCAGGGTCGGAACAGGGTAAATCGATAAAACTTTGCAAAGTTGTCGCACCATCTCGAGGGAGGGTGCTCGGAGGATCAATGATTCCAGGGACGGTCTGTGAACCGACGCGAGTGCTATCACGAAATCGAACGACGCTGCCGAGTTCAGCCCATCCACGGCAACATCGTTCAATTCAAGGTGTTTCACACCTGAGAAGGTGACCAAGAGGGATGATGGAAAGTCAATAATGTGGCTTAGGGAATACGAACGGAGCATCGGACGCTTCGTCAACTGAGAAAGGGAATGCCGGATACACGGCTTGAACATCGACCACGTCGGTTTCCCGGTGTTGAACTTGAGCGAAAATGACCTGATGTTGGGAAGGAGATCCAGCACGTCGCAGACGCTGTCTTCCGTCACGAGCCACTTCCAGTTCTTCTGATGATCCCACACGTACGTGTCCACGAGGCGGAGGTCCCGAACATGGTCACAAAAGCCAGGTCGTCGGGATAAAACACGCAGGAGACGACGATAGTACTCTTGTCCGGGAATGCATCGGTCTCCGAGATCGATAGTGTGGAAAAGCCGTCGTTGGCATTGGAAGACGAAGGAGCGGCTGACAAGAGCGAAGCTCCGGAGAGTTTCTTTGTCGTTCGCGTTCGCGACCTCGTCGATGATGAGTTCCGTGACTTCGAGAGGGAGGTGGATGGCAGAGTACGTTTCAGGGATGACGAGTTCCATAGTCTGGTAGCAGGACCTCTCGCTGTTTGTTCCGTTAAAAACGTGGTTAACGTGTGCATTTCGTCATGAGGTGCGTCGGCTAGGCTCACCTTCGTATGCATGTGGGATTGGAAAGTTTACTAAGCCAGTATGGGGCACCGCAAGGCTTTAAGCTTTAAGAATCAAGTGGGGTGGTGGTTCAAGTTAGAGAGGTTTCGTCGAGAAAGCCTCGAGCGATGGTGTGAGAGAAAAAAGTTACATAACGAGGGATACGTTCGGTAGCAATTGGTACCATCAGAACGAAGGAGCATGCTCCGGCGGCAGTACCCCTCCAAACATGCACGGACTCCTGTGTTGCGCTCCAAAATTTAAATCATGGGGCCAGTAATGTATTCTCATAAGAAGTCAATATGAAGTAACCTCGGACTGCCACGTAGACAGTGAATTTATTTACACAACGTCTGGGCCATGTACCCCAAGCGTATGTACTAAAATCAAGAAGGGTGCACTTCAGGGCATATGGAGCTGTGTACAACAATTGAATGCATATGTGGCGAAGCCTGATCACCGCTTGCCATAGGATTCGTCTGTGTACCGCTGTAGTTCGTGGTTCACGTTCAAATCCCATCCGACTCAACATGAATGTCTCTGAACTCTGGATTCATCAAATTCAAGAGCCCCCTCTGCGACGGCGCCAACAAAGAGAGGATATATCACTTATTACTTAGAAATTGGATGTTCTCCAGCCAAAAGAACCTGAAGTGCGTTGGCATAGTTAGTGACAAGTTCTTCACAATAGCCAGTACTCCATTACTGCAAACCGCACCTCTTCAATTTGAAGTTCGTCGGTTTATGATGAACACCATAGCGTCATTCTGCAGATAAGCCGCTATCACCGCAGATGTATGAAGATAGGCACACAGATGCATGCAGATAATTAGACAATTTCTATCAGACGGACGGACAATCCGGATCAAGATACATAAGTGCTTCGGGGGGAGACAAAGAATTTACTTCAGGAAGATATTCTGGGTAAGGGAAATCTGGCCATGTTGGTGCTGTTCTGTGAACTACGCAATGCGGCGCAAAACCGGCTCTTACATGGATCAACCTCAGTAAAAAGCAAGTTGACACCAAGTCAACACATGTTCAAAAAATATAAGGCAAAGATCGGACGCTAAACATGCTCAAATGTTTTGGTATAAATGGGGCGTGATTCCAGGAATCGAAGTCAAAGCAATGTTAGTTTCTAGTCTATCTATAAGACCAATTAGAATGTATTTACAATGTTATGCATTTACCAATCGGTGCCATAAATCCGCTTGCCAATTTCATGGTCTTCTTCAGCTCGATTTTCAATATTATCGCTTTCTACACCCTTGCCGAGTTCTTCTGTGCTTAGCATGATTTTTTCAGGATGTTTCGCAAGACGTAGGTGTTCTGCTTTCATTTCCTGGCTCCAATATCCCAACAATATCGATAAATGGCTGAAACCTCGGCTCACCTTTTACGTATCACCCCGTACCACCGAAGGGCAACGTTCAAAGCTAGGTTCATGAGCCGCGCAAGAATGTCCATTGGCTGGGCATAGATACTCTCTGATGGAGAGATAAAGAAAGACAGGGCTTGCTATACAATTCAAGGAGACCATACATCGTTTCTACTAGTCTTGGTTGACCATCCAGCACAGTTCTTAGTACCATAAGCATCGAAGCCTCAAGAAAGTACACAAAGCGGCCCAATTGCGGCCCAATGACCGCTCGCCAACCCCAGAGACACGCCTTGTCTAGGATTGAACCCTGCCGATTGAGTACGCCCGCTTAAAATTACACAGAGATTCGAGTATGGTGTAACGGCTAACATTACCGCCTTTCATGAAGTGACAGCACCAAACACCGCGGTAGCTCGGGGTTCGATTCCCCGTACTCGAATACAGGAATTCAGAATAGCAATTTACTGAAACAACCTTTTTTCTTTCTTTCTTGCTTCATTCTACATACTGATGCGTCAAGGTCAATCGGTCACTTGTATACCCAGTCAGGAACCCCGTACTTCCTCCCCACCCCCTCTCAGCCCCTCTCCTTCCAGGCAAAGATAAACAAGCGATCGATCACAAAGCCTTTCCTACCAACGCACGGCAATCAACATCATCGACCATAATCAATTTAAGTGGATGTATATGCATTTTTACAGAAAGCTAAACAAAAGACGACAAAAGCGATGCGACTATGCGAATGCAATGCGATGAGGGTATGAAGTGTATTCGTAGAACCATACAATGGTCGGAAACTATACGCGATGTGAAGGTATGGATGGATGGGAAAGGTATGGATGATTCCGGATCGTTTGTGTACAGTCATGGATGGGAGTCGTGAATGGGAGTCGCCCAGGCGTGTAGTAGAGTCATAATCGTAGTCGTGGTGGGAGGGTGCGTCAAGCGTGGTATGAAACATAAGTATAACTGTCAGAAACCAAAGAGAAAGAAAGGTCATCAAGACGTCTTGGACGTAGAAATTTTGCACTCCCGCAACCACAGCCCCTCAGGGCGCGTTGCTCAAGTCCGTGATATCAACGAACGAGCGCGCGACCGCCAAACGGGCGGGCCGGCGGGAATAGATTAACGATAGTGGAGGAAGGAGGCAAGGAACCAAAGAACCAAAAACCCGGGAGGAATAAAGGAAGTCATAAAAGAAAAATTAAGTCGTTATCACACAGGTCGACGCGTGAGGCGGGAAGTGGGTGCGCCATTTTGTTGACGCGTGCTCGAGGCGCGAAAAAGGATGGGAGGTATGGATGGATGGATGGATGGAATGATGTGAGGAAGGATGGAAGGGCGAGTCGGCCTGACCGCACTCGAGCCTGATAAGAAAGCAAATCAGCTCCGTGAACCCACCCAAAACCAATTCCCATGAACAACGCACCCATTGTCATCCTCCTGAACCTTTCCATCACCCATTCTCTATTCTGTTTTTCATGTCAAAAGACACACGCCTCCTCACCATCTAATAGCACTCAACGACCCTCAACCCCGAACCCCTCCTCCCCCCCACCCGTGGCGCAACGCGGCCCCGGCTGGCTCGCCTGAGATACATCACCGCGATCAAGTGGCTAGGTAGGAGGATGGTGTCCCCGTTCGATTGGGTGGATGGGGCTGGGGAGGGCGTTTCGGTACGGCGTTGTGAGTTGGAGTGGGTCGGAAGGGATGGGGATGGGGAGATGGGAGATGGGAGCGCGGATTGGGGGAGTGAAGGGAGGGAGGAGGGTGTGGGGGAAGGGAGAGAGGAATGTGGGGAGGTGGGGGAGGAGGGAGGTGAAGAGACGCAGACGTCAACGTCTACTTCCATCTTCGCCTCTACCTCCTTTCCTGACGAGCGCGCGTCCTCCAGGAACGGGTTCGCGTCTACCTCCTTCACCTCTTTGTCCTTATCCTGCACTTCCATGGTCACATCTCCCTTCCCAACTACCTCCCGAACACACTCGACGACGACCGATTCTTCTTCATCCTCATCCTCAATTTCAACCTCCAACACCCAATCCTCAACGCCATGCGCTCTCAAAAACCCTCTCAAGCGAAGAGCGAGCAGCGCGTCTTGCACGTCCAGGTCGTCTCTCTCTTTCGCCTTCTTCCTCTCCTCTTCCTCCCTAGAGTCCTGCTCTCTCAGGACCACCCGATCGTCCTCGTTATCCTGATCATCGTCGTCTTCAGGCGTCATTGGTCGATTCCAAGGATCGACCAAAATTGGTCCCCGCGCCATCACCTCCTTCTTCCCAAGATCTACCTTGGCCGCCAGCGCTAACGCATCTACGCTAACCCTCTTCCGCTCTCCTTCGCGATACCGCACCTCAAGTCCGAAAACGACCGTCCGATAGAGGTACGTAAGGAGCTTCAGCTCTGACGTGCTGATCCGTGGTCTACGAGGCGCGGACGGGGGTGAGGAGGTGGGCGGGGCAGGGATGACGATGGAAGGCGATGCGGGAGAAGAGGTGGTAGGAGAAGATATGGAGGGCGAGGGGAATTGAATAGGGATGGGAATGGGGGTAGGACACACTATCACCGGTGCCGGTGCCGCAGCACAAGCAGGAGAAGGCGAATAAGGCGGGGGAGAAGGCGAATACGGAGGTGGCTCAACCGCTTCCCTATCCTTACTCTTCTTCGCCTCTGCCTCCTCTACACCTTCCATCGGCGTAGGCGCAGGCGCGGGCACGCTATGCCGACAGTTATCTCCCGATTCGGGTGTAGGCGTTGACGGCCGCGGCGGAATCACCAGCGGTATCTCACTCACCGGAGGTAACGCCTTCTTCGACGGACCCGGTCGCGCACCCACACGCGGTATCGGTAGCGGTCGCCCACTCGCATTGGATGAACGGACAGGGGGTACGGGGGTAGAGAATGAGATACTCCCTTTGCGAGCTCGTTTCCGAGGCGGGGCGTCGGCTGCTGTAGGGGAGGGGGGTTCATGTGCCTTGCTTGCGTCGGCATCGTCTTTCTCTGTGGTGTTGAGATTGGGGGGAGTGGGGAGGATGAGGATGGAGGCAGGGCGGGGTCGTGGTGTTGAGCGGAGGAGGACGTGGGGCGTGCTTGGTGGTGGCGGCCTTTGTTGTGATGGTGTCTGTGTGGACGTGGGGAACGGGATGATGTTGATCTCGTTAAGGCGTGTCCGTCTCCTAACCGTACGCTGCTCCGAGGCGGCGGCGGGGACCGATACGAGGGTGACATTAAACCCCATATCCAGATCCACCACCATCGCATCTGAATCCGACTCCTCCGCATCCTTCTGCAACGCCACCACCGACGGGTTGCCGGTGATAAGACATGCATTGACATGGGCGAGCGAGAGCGTACACGTAGCGCGGGATTTGCGGTGCATTGTCATCTGTGGGCCCATTGGACTCGGTGGAAGGGGTCTGCGGTGTCTGGGTGCAGGTGGGCTTGCGCTCGTGTGGTACGGCATTTTTGACAGCAAGGACCGGGTGGAGCAAGGGTGGAGTGACGGTATGGATGACGACAGACGGCCTGCGTGCTCGTTCCCTCGTACTATGCTCACTGGAACAACCAAGTCCCAGAGAACGGTCAAAGAAAAAAGAGAAGGGAGGGAGGGAGGGAAGAAGGAAGAAAGAGCCCCGAAACGAGCCAGGGTAGGTTGAAACAAGGGACGCCTCGTGTCCTCCTTCCTGATTATCGTGCCAACTGCACTTTGAAATATCCATCATGCGACGTATTCTTACCGGTCCGGAGTGCGTCCATCAAAACGCGTCGCGTCGGCTATCTTAACTCATTGTCTGGTCGGTTTTTTGGGGACACGCGTGTGTCACGTGTCCCGTGTTCTAGGTCCCCGACCCGTCTCTGTCGCACGCGATTTTGTATGCGATTTGAGGAGGGGGATGGCGTTTGGGCGTGAAGCCGCTCCCAGCACAGAGAAACTCTTCGTGTTCAGACGTTAGTGTTTGTTTATGGCAAGGACATTCGCACATACCACTCGATCATCTGATTGATCGTGATCGATGGGCGCTGAAGGGTCTTTCTTTCGACTTGCCAAAACACCCCATCCCCCATCATCTTATTGAGACGGAGAAGACAAATCAGTCACTTTGGCGTCTGTGCTTTCAGTTCCGTCATGAGCTCAGCTCGCTATCGCTATTGCTGCTATCGATGGTCGCATTGTCTTCGCGGCACGTCCAAGGACCGAGGATCAGGGTGTATAACGTCGGTGTCCTATTTCGTGCAGCCTTTGCTAGCTCGCTTCTCCGTCCTGGGGGGTGTTGCGCCGGTAGATTATGAATAAAAACAACTGATCTCGGCCATGTATCAGTGATTCAATATGGTCCTGGCTTGTTTTGGATGACAATGCTAAGTAAAATCTCGCATCGAACCAGAGAATCAGATCACCCACTCTGGTGTGTGCTCTACTGCGACTTTGAGTTTCTTCGAGAGTGCGTCGCGGTTCAGCTCGGTCATTGGGTCAGCTCGTTACACTATCGCTGTCGACGTCTCGCACCGTCTTTGCAGTCGTGCGTATACATCCGAGGACCGAGGATCAGGCCACGAAGGGCGCAATTATGCGCCAAAAATGGTCAGTTAGACGTCGTCCAGGGACAGGAACTGACTTGCCTTGTGGTGGTATTATAGTAGGGGGGGACGGCAGTGAAGAACATGGTGGAAGACGGGAGGAAAGAACGAACAACGCCAATGCTACAAAGCTCTAATATATATACTCGAGTCGAATGTCTTACCCAAAGTTCTAGCAAGATTTTAGAATGACGTCGTCGTGAGTTGAAAAGAGCGAGAGGACCAGAAAGCTGCGGGCCGCAGCGGATCATCACAGAACTTGCGACAGTCAGTACGTTCAATCACTTAGGACTGTTCCCAAATCAAGGTCCAAATATACAATAAAGAGGCTCAAATGTGCTTTCCAAAAAGTTATTGTTATATCTATACTGAAAAACACTGCAGCTGTCTACATCAAAGACCCCGTCCACCAAATGGCGAGTCCCGCAGTACCTGAGAGCTTCCCTCAATCAAACTAGGCATAATACTCACCGACGCCAGAACAGAATTTACCCAAGGCAATGTCCAAGGTCTCATATGTCACGGACACATTCTTGACCATAAGCATGAATGTCTGAAAGTGGACGCAAAATCAGGAAAATGAGTACACCGTACGCCAAGTGCCTGGAATTGGTAGCGCGGCTTACTAGTTCGTCATCCTGACTGGCAATATCCGACAGCTTCCAATGGAGTCTTTGCGAGTCTGTGATCAGCTGCAATGCATGTAAAGTTTCAGGGGGATTTTCACAACGAGTATCCGTCAAGGAGATGGACGCACCATCCTCCAGATCCCTTGTATGGTCCCGAGCCTCTCAACTGTATCACCAAAAACGACGTCGAGCGAAATCATCTTCTCCATCAACTCATTAAGCTCAATCAATGTCTTCTTGGCCATGAGAGCCTGCTCGGCCAGCTCCCGACATTTATCCAACATAGCTAAGATAGGATCATACCCCCTGGTGAGATACGCTGACACCAGTGGAAGTAAGCGAAGAAAGACACCTTCACGTTTCCGTTCCGGTTCAAACAGGGACTCGGGTATAAAGGCCAACTCAGGATTCTTCTTTAATAGGTGTGTCATATCAGATACTGAAGCAAGGAATTATCGGGAAACGCACATATATGGGGGGAGGTTCTGCAAACATTGACATACGAATAACCTCGATTTCTGCACTTTTGAACAACTGCTCTGGAGAGGCCCACCAATGCGGGATAGAAGCAGGGCTCTCCGCCACCGTTGGGTTAGCACACTGGATGCTACCTCTCGCAACGGCTGAGAAGGCGGCAAGCTAAGCTCTATATGCTTGAGCATCCAAAAAGTTAATAACAACTGCGATCCCACTGACCATAAGCCCCTCGCCTACAGAAGGCGCCAAAGCGGCCAATGCAGCGGTAGCCGCCACCATAGTGGCGACCCGCGAATCGGCATGTGCTGTTGTGCCGGCTGTGTAGGCTGCGCTCGCAGCAGCGAGTACTGATCGAATTACGACATTGGTAGACGGTGGGCTGAACAAGTTGAATAGGCCGGAAAACTACACAACTCGTATCTCGTTTCTTTGGCTACATAGGGTCAAGGAGCACTTACAAAACTGGATGCACTGATGAACATCGCACCGTGCGAGGTAGAGAAAATAGAAATAAAGAACACCGATATGAGTAAGTTGGTTGAAGAGGAAAGAGGGTATCTCACTGACTTTTCGAGTTCTCCCCGAGCCTTGCACAGCAGCTCATCGATTTCATCGAATTTCCGGCTGATTGCTTCCTTTTCTTCCTTCAATGAGTCCTTTAATGACGCGCTGAAGGCGTCGACGCCCTGCCTCAATCGTAGGAATCGATCACCAGTTTCTATTCCTTCAGTCTCGAAGCGCTCAAGGTTCTGTTGTATGCGCGGTGAGTATTAATGAGGTTGACGGAGCTGGATGGTCAGCTACGACTCTCAACTGACCTCGATATATAGGTGGAGAGTAGATCGCGATTCTGTACCGATTGGTTCAGTTTGAAGGGCAGGAATGAGTTTTTCGACGAGATCTTTCAAGATCTTCGTGTCACATTGTGTCAATTGTGAAGCGACCTAAGCTCACCCTTCACGCCTACATGGGCGGTAGTTGCGGCAACCAACGATACTTTGATGATCGCTTTGAATTCCTGATCCCATATTACTCACCTGCTCCGTCGAAGACATCAGCACTCACATTCCACAGGTCGGTCCATTTATCTGAATATCCAACTGGGTTCCTTTGACTGTCATGGAGTATCCCCTTCCCGTCAACCTCAGCGATGCGCTGAGCCAAGAGGGCGAAGTTCTCATCAATACGCCGGATAGTTTCCACGAGGGTCTTAATGTCCTCGTTGAGTTTCTCTCGGGTAGTGGGGTCTTGAAGATGCTCAGCAGCTGCGGCTTGCACCTTGGCTAGAGTCGCATCGTCGAGCCCATTGGCTTTCACGTGGTGGAAGAAGGCAGCAGCCTCGGCGAGAGCAGGATTGTTCGTAGGCTCAGTGGTGCTCATGTTGTCCGGTGAAAAGGAAGCGAAGCAAAAAGGCAGCGACGCAACGTAGAGAAGAGGAAGCCCTTTTTATCCCTAATGCATCATATCTTCTCTGGCGTCTTCAGGATTTGGCATACAGGAGTTATGTGTCGCCGATTGGCAGACAGCAAGAAATGGTGCCTTCAGACATCCGACGCTTGTCCATCAGACGGCTGCTCATTCCTGCAGGCACCAGGACCATTGGTTCAGAAGACAAGAGGTTCAGAAGACAAGCAATGACAAGCAACGAGCATACGCTGACCTCGTTCTTCACTTATCTTCGAATATACCAAGCATCCGCTAATGAAACTTTTTCTGAAAGCAGATAGAAGCAATATCGAGGAAATGATTTGCGAGTGCGCTACGTATTACCTAATGTACATATCATTTCCCAGTCTGTACACCCATTGTACCCCTCAGCCATCCTTCAAATAATCACAATGTCCAATTCTCTCGTGCCGTCCACTCAGCAGGGTCCTTCTTCAAGTACGCAGCCGTCCGACTTCAAAGTGTACAAGCCGTCAGTGTCTGCCACTGTATTACCTGGTGAGATGAGCAGCTGACAACTACTTACATCGTCCATCGCTCATCGCCCGGACAGCAAATCTTCCGGAAGGTTACTTCACACCAACTGCTGCGGATCTCAAAGCAGCACAGGCAACGTTGTCCGCACGCACCAAAGCACTCAACAATGCTCCCCTCCAATTGCGCGCAGCTCGCGAGGCCGAAGTGAAGGCTAAACGCGATCGATGGCCAGAGGTACCATATCCTACGTTGTGGTGTGGTATCGTTTATAACCATCACCTTACAGACAACGATCCGTATTAGATTCGCAGATCAGACTCAACTGGAAAAGGTCTTCCCTTCCACGAACAAAATCAGATCAGTCTATGCGTTTGTACGAGGGTGCTTACTGGACGATGTGAAGCCCATCAAGTTCATTCTCTGTACGATCTGGCTTGCCTCTTTCAAAGACATGGTCTGACATCTCTAGATCAATCTCCTCCGAAGCGCGACCTCAAGGTGTCTGACCCCGACGTGCGCGATTTAACCCTGGCGGAATTGCAGTTGGCCCCATCTTCCATCCTGTTATTGAGATTTGAGGATGAAGAACTCAATCGTGAGCGACCTACTTGATCGTTGTCCCTTCGAAGTGACAGATAGAGAGGATGGCATCAGACAACAATACCCCTGCCCCTCTTGCATCATACGTGCTTTCGAGGGCCATCGATCTCCCTCTACCGCCTCCTCTAGAAGCCGAGCCTACCGTCCTTAGAAGAGCTACACCGCCAAGAACAACACCAACTGAAGGCAAGTCTGTCGATGCTAAGATACCCAAATGGCTTAAACTTGGGAGTGGGTGAAGTCGTCAATATAACGTCGTCGACGGTGCTCACACACTTGATTGCAGAAAAATAACTGGGGACTGTAATAGATGAGTTTAAGCGGTCAAGGAATCTTTATCTTAGATTCAGATATTATTTAGTAGGGTGTACAGTTCATGTAGGGATGGAAGTGTAGTGTTAATATACTGGGAAGTTCGAATCAACCTGCGTCGTCCAGGCTCTCAAACCGCCGATAACGTCTTTTACAACTCTATGCCCTTCCACTTTTCTGAGCGACGCAGCGGCTATCTGGGAATCGTTACCTAGCCGGCAGACGACGTAACTGTCTATCTCTGAATCTGTTGGCAAGTATTTCTCAGGCTCGACAAGGAGATCTTTTAACGGAACATCTAGGTGAGATCATGATCAGCCGCAGACATTGGTATACAACGGGTAAGAGGAGACTACTTAGGGATCCAGGCAGTTGACATATTCCGTATTCCGTGTGGGGGCGGACATCGATGATTTGAAAAGCTTTCCGAGCAGACACTGTCTGCTCTTACCTTACAGAAAGCATGCCTGTTTACGCTTAGTCCATACTTAAGCAGGCTTGATGATAGCCCAACACCACACTGATACGCCTCAGTGCAAGGAATCAAAAGGAAAGAGAGACGCGATGCCATGGGCGCATGATGATAAAACCAACTGCCCCAACGCAATATCATTTCCATCCTACGCCAACTTGCTGAACTGGAGTCGAACATGATATATGTTATTGAGAGAACCGCGGGAGGATCAGGAATACAGCCAAAATACAGCCGCAGCAAGAAGATGTCGAGGGACGGATAACATGGTCGGAAATCGGACACACGACTCAGCAAATCCGGGCAATACGAAACCCGAAAATGATCCCATCACTTGATTTACTTAGGAGCGAACAACCACCAAACTCAAGTAAAGAAAGTCTCGTTCTAACAAGTTAGAACTCAGAATGATTGGCCGCTTAGCCTTCATGCACTCAAATGACACCGACAGCGTTGGAGGATCAACGTTTCACCACGAAGTTGTTTCAAAACACGGAGAGCTGGCTCGATGTGCATGCGCGTGTCCGTCTTCTTATTGCATACGGAACAGTTGCGACTAGTATTTGACCCTTTACAAAAGGACGCGCAGCACACATTAGTGGATCTCAGAGTTCTCTCCCGCACTCTAGTTTCAAGAACTGTAATCAAGTCCCACATGCATTGGTCTCGAGATCGTTCTTCGGTGCACCACTGGCCGAGGAATAGTCCTTATCCAAGCGGAGACTATGATCCTGGAACCAAAGGAAGAGGGTGAACGAAAGAGTTCTGAACTTCGATCAGATACTCACTGTTGATAAAGCACTTGATCTACAGGGGAACTGCACCTCTTCTATCTTCCCAAGCTCCACGCCCCGATGCGACTCAAGCACACTCAAGGAGGCCCTATGAGAGCCATAGACACTGCAGCCAGAATGCCTCACCCGCAAGCTGGATACCACATTCAAGCTCTTCATATGCATATCTACTTCCTCCGACCGCGTCTCATGGCTGATTGACATCCTGCTGTTCAACACCGCCATCATCGAGTTCGAGTATACCTTGCCTAGCACTGAAGCAACTGTCTCCCAGTATGGAGGATGCCCAGGAAGTAGCGCGAGACTGAAATTGATCAAAGCAATAGCCGCTGGTATGTAAAAAACGTCGAACCAAGGAATAGGAAACGCTGAATTGCGAATTAGGAGACGAACCTGTGATGGTCCCCGTTTCGATTGTCAGACGGATAATTTTGGTGAGGAGGACCTTGGTTTGCTTGATTTCCGAGTTCTTCCTACCCCGGGAGAGCTGAGGGCAGTTTTTTGTGAGCTCAAGTAGCCGAACAGAAGAGCGCAACATGCATAGTATGTCATGAAAATGGCGATAGTAACATCGCACAAAAAGCTCCCGCCATTCCAAATCTACGACAGTCAAGATAGTTTGTTATCAATGGAGACATATTTGCATGAAACTTACCCCCGACGTGATGAGGGAACGAGTGTTCAACAATTTACTGAAGTACACTGTGCGCTTGATTTCAATTGCTGTCGCTATACCTCCTCCAAGCTGAATGACAGCGAGCTATGCAGATGTTCAATACCCGGATAACCATGACTAACACACTTTTAACGGAATTCATACCAAAACAATGAATCCTGCCACCCAATTGGACCCGGACAGAATCTTGATTCGGTATGCGTAAAATGTCTCAGCAAGGAACGCAACTAGAAAAGAAAATTCAGCGCTTGGAGGAAGGCAGGCTAGTAGCACGTAATGAGAGTAGTCCACGCACCGATCCCGCTGATGACTGGAATAGCCAACCACGTCAAGCCAATCTCATCGAGTGACCCCAAGTTGCCAAAGCCTTCTGCAAACGCATGAAACCCAACCTGCGTCGTGAGGACGGTTTGGAGGACTTCGAGCAGGTATACGCCGTAGACTAAAATCTTACTCCGCAAAGAGTCTTTCGGGAATGCAAGGTAATACATGTCTAGATCGAAAATTCTTTAGCTTAAAGTCACCTAACAGACGGAAAAACTGGATGGGCTTGACTCACAGACTTGTAGAGTGAGCACGCCGAATATACCCCAGTGCAAGTATTGTCCCACTATCTACGTCGTCGATTAACAACTCTCGCGGTGGTAAAGATTGCCAACGAATACCAGTGGACCTGCTCTATAACAGGCAATGGTAAGCGTTGTTTCGCTCGCTGATAAGTTCAATGAAGTGATTTCACACTCTGCTGATTCCTGGAAGGGGCTCGGAGGACATAGAATTCATTCAGAAATAACTGGGTGATGAGCAATCATCTCACACATATATACTCGCAAGATTGAACGGCCCCAAATCGGTGCATATGTTAGGCCGAAGCATGGTGAAGTTTACTCGGGCTATCGAACAGAGAAGCGATGCATGTATAGGTATGACCTATTATTAGCTCAAAGATCGCGACATGTTCGGAGGGTTGAGTTGGACAACTTGGACAACGTCTTCTAGCTAAAGCTTCAGAACCTCTTTGCGTGAGCACAACAATTTTGGTGAGGAGGACAGGGATTGTTTTTGGTTTGAGATACGATATCGTACTCTGGGATCTTTCAAAGAGTATAACGAGCTACTAACATGATCAATGGGTCTACGATATTCGACATACTTTCTTCATAAGGCCTAGATTCCGAATCTAATTGCGAAGTCAATGCCAAATCCATTACCGTTGCAGCGTCCCACTTTTAGACAAGCCACAAAACACACTGTGTATGACGACAAAGGTGCCTTTGAACCTTGGAATGACTGAACAGATATGATAGCAATCGAGAGACAAATGATAAAGATAATCAAACATCCGTCCGTCCCTTTTGCCTTTGGTTTGGCACGTCTGTTGCAGTATCCACGCTCTCCCCGAGTCCTGACTTATGCACTAACTCAAAGTCACGATCAGTCTCATCCCTCAGTCTGAATGTCGAAACAGTGTCAACACCCTGCCGGCGGCTCACGCCGTTGTGCTGTGCCAAGGCTTCGATCCCGTCGTCCATGGTGATGGCTCGTATGTTCATGGTCAATCGGGCCGCCTGTTTGAATTGGAAATATATATTCAGTGGGAGGGTAGTCATTGGCTTCGAGTGACTCACGGAGATGGAAGTGACAACGCTTGACGGTCTGAGAAGGCATCAGGAAGATCAAATTGGACGCCTCGCTAGATGTACTCACAATATCAATGACGGTCCTAGCAGGTGATGTCCAAAACGCAGGTAGAATGTATTAAACGCGAGGACAGCTAGAAGAGTTCGTTCGGCAGCTTCACACTCATGTGGCAAGGCAGACGCACCAGTCATACTGACAAAATAAATGATTGAATCGCGGACCAGGATTTGCAGGCTACGAGACGTGTATCAACATAACGTTAATGGTCGGATAAAGCTCGCTTGGTGGCCAAGACTGTGGTGTTGGACTTACGTGGGGCTGAATTTGCCAAGTTTTCTTGCCTTGTACATTGTCAGCACGATGAGAAGACCTGTCAAATTTCAGTGCTCTGTAGACTATGATCACCATAACAGTTGCGACCACCACTGACATTCGAAGACAAGTCCGGGCACATAGCCCACATAAGCGTAACGAGGTGTTTCGTAAAGGCATCCTGAGTACAGGTTTCCCCCCGGTATTCCTGAAAGTGTAATTTAATGCAAGTTCCAACATGACCAAAATTTGCTCAGCTAACCTCTGATATTCACGAGGATCATAGTACATATCACCGTCCAGGACAACATTTGTACTGGAAGAGCTTCAGTGCAACGAACTTCGAAAAAAAGGATAGCTGCAGCGTACCGCTATATATTGCGGCGAGGAGACGGGCCATGAACTATCGCAAGTCAGTCAAGGCTTATGTTTATCGTTAAACACGACAACGATGACTACTGTGCACACCTTGGAATTCTCGTCTGTGATATAGGGATTAAGTAGTGGTCTTTCAAATTTGCTGATAAGTGACTCACACAGTGCAAGGACCCGTAAAATCAGCATCAATTCCACAGTCATGATTGAGAGGAAAGTAGGTATTGAGGTGAACTTCTTGGCGTTGCATCTTAAAAGCTAGCCTGAAAATAAGCCCCAGCTGAACTTGTCGATGTCACTTACATCTGTGGCAAGGAAGACGAGGTAGTTAGCTAGTATTCCGTAGAACTGATGTCAAGCTGGACGTACTTTCATGCTCGCATCAACCACCAGATTAGCTTAAGGTGACATGTCAGTCAACTTCTGAATTCCGAATCTAGCGAAGCGTATTCACAAAATCCTTCAAAGCTGATCCGAATTATCACATATCGTCCTCAGTAACTTATCGCGGAAAGTCTGTCGATGACTCACAATAAAACAGGAGGCAAGAGATATCGGGTAAGAATGAAGAGGTATTTTGGGAGCTTCCATCGTAGACTGACAGGACGGTGAGCACCACCACTCAAAGCCATAGAAGGCACATGAAAGCCCAACTCACGTCCAAATTCGCTGGACCTAAAAAGATTGAGGAATTAATGTTTGGGAGCATCCAACTGGTAGGTCCTGCTGTCCTCACCTCTGTGTCAAAAGTGAGGCAATGGTCATATACAAGAATAGACTGTCATTTGCATGAGCGTCTCTTACACATGAACGAGGGTCTGCTTAGAGGCTTACCAGGAGGGCGACTGCCATAGAATGGTCAACGAAAAAAAAAGGAAGAGAAAACCGAACTCACCATTACAGTATTTCAGAATTTGGAAGGCTTCAATTAGTGGAATATTTTTGGATATGGCAAGCAACTGCGCATCCTCCCAAGTTAGTTGTCCATTGTCCATAGAAACTGAAGCCGATGCACGCCCGACTCCCGAGACGAATGTTGTAACCTCAGAACCAGGTCGCGAAATGGAAGAGGAGGCGAGGGTGACGAGTGCTGTGGTTCAAAAGATCGTTTGATTAGAGACAAGGTCGCACATGGGGTTTCAGATTCCCATCGAGAAATGCTGTCTTAGAAGACTACAGATTCCGCGTACTCTGGTCACACTCAACAAGACTCAACATCAACATCACTCCGAGTTTCCCAATCTATCGTTGCAGATCGTTGCTTGGGTGCCTCCCACAAATGCCAAGCCAGGGCTGCCGCAAAATCCCGCGAACGAATATGAGGGGGCATCTGGAAGTTGCCGAGACTGGAGAGCACTAAGTAGAGAGCACTCAGGACGTCCAACTCGGGGGAAATCCAGCCATTGCACATCGCGTAGGGTACTCATCGCATATGCCCAGGTTAAATTGCGGGCTATCTCCACATGAGCTGTGGACAGTGTCATGATTGCATTGACCCTCTCAGATCTTAACTCAAACGGGTGCTCACTGCTAAGGAAGTTACCAGAGGAGGAACTGCCCAGTTCCGATGAATCCGAACGCCGAATGCGGTGCGCTGTTACCCTGCAAGTTCAATTTTGTGGCGTGCATGTGCGACTGGATCTCGATCTCGACAGCTCGACTAACCTTCAGCAGGTCAACTTGCCTATGTACCCAATATGTACCATATGTGTACGACTTACAAGATACCCTGCTCTGATTTCTGTTGAAGGAGGTGCCGTGATGAGGCAACAACATAGAGATCCGCAATAATTGAGGATCCCGTAGTAGAAAACAAACGTTGATTATATGCTATAGAACGTGCACATGGGAAGACTTGGGAAGGGACGATATTGGGCTCCTGCATGCCGAAAGCGAAGGGTTCAGTGTTTTAGGTTGCACAGAAAAATTGGTTGAGTCGGAGTTGAATGTTGCAATGTCCACCGGACAATTCCGTTGATACTACTTACACTGATTGATCCGGATCAGAATCCAAGTACTTTCTTAAGTAAAATGCGTGTTGCTTTGATACGCTTTTGTGAGCTGTTGTGTCGGCAGGCCGTTTGTTTATCGTGATTCAACAATCTGATCAACCTGGCCTACCCATTTACCATCTAGCAGCCTTGATGCAGTCGTTGAAGCAGCTTTCCATTGACTCGCGGTCCTCAAAGCCTTTGAGATTCGTACTCCCTCCCATGGTATAAGAGGTTATAACTTATACAGGAAGGGAATGTGGAACAAGGATGAACCTCTGAATTGCTTTGCGTTCTCTCTCGAAGGTTTTGATTGCCGATCAGCGTTCTTTGTTGCCATCATACCCCTCACCGTTTGGATTTTTGGGAAGCCTCTTGATACAGGTTGAGCTGCGTGATAATTTCTCTCGCGGGGCTGAGATCAACTTCCAGCAATATCATCCAGTTTCTTGAAAAGTATAATTGTGAGGCCGTAGTAGAGTGAGTGAGAAAGAGAGAGAACCAACATTGGGGTCCCAGTGGAACAACTGGGGTTCGTATTGTATACACGCTGTTATATACTAATGATGTATGTTGTGGGCACAAATATTATAATACCGTTGTGATTACCCCATTCCACTTCGATGTCCCCTGGCCCACACTTTACGCTCTACGATATAGTCAACAAGATTGCAATCTTGACACATGCCAATTCATTGCTCACCTGGCTGACGGTCGTTCATTCGCACTGCATCTCGTCCCACTCTTGCAATGACAAGGTGCGAGTTATACTCAGACTTGGATATGCCATGATGATCAAAAACGACAATCTACATAATTATTGCGACAAGAAACTATTGGTCCTCAATGTTCTATATTCCTCCCTCCTCAATCCAAAGCCTTTTCGACGGTCACCAAAAGGTCACCATGCGCGAGGAAAAAAAACGTCAATGTATGGAATCCGAACCCTGTGGCTCGTTCCATGACATAAAGATCTTTCTAAGAAACGACTACTCGATGCCTTGTCTCATGCCTTGCAATGTGAAAGATTAACAGAATTAGATTTGTAATGGACATATCTTTCCATGTTCACCATTTGCATATTTCCACTGAAAGGTCAGCCCTTGTGAGATTGAGCTTTTGGCGGTACGACTGCAGTGCAAGACACAATGAAGGGCATCTCCGATGATTAAAAGAGTGATCCGACTACAAAAATAGAACATTTTAATGACGCCACATTTATGGGCGCTGGAATGAACTTTAAATTAGAGAGAACGGATTGAGCAGCTAGAGCGGGTTGTTACAGATCGAAGATCAATCTTTCTTGAGTTTCTCCGACCTCAAATTTCTTTCCCAGGCGTAAGGTTACCGGTGGTCGGACAACTATAACATGCAAATCTGGGCTAGCCTTCATTGCTTTCGCGTTTCTTTCAATGATGCACTGCGCAACACAATTCCTTGCCATAGCTCGTGAGCCAGCTGCGCAGCGCAGTTGGAAAGCTTCACACAGTACACGCCGCATGTATAGTAGCCGGGCTTAAAGGATCCACACAGGTTGCTACCGTCTCCAAGTAAAGACCTTGCTACCCGACCACGGAGCTTCCCATGGACTCTACACCTTTCAAGACAAGGCTCATTGAATGCGAGGGTCATACGCGCCTCCTGCACCTTCGGACCTGTGTTCATTTCCGACTCATAGTACATCTATTAATAGACGCGGTCCTCCAGCACGCGCTGTGGCCGACCACGGCCTCACAAAACTACGCCCTTTTGAGATCTAGCACCGAACCTTGCTATTTAAAATCTCCACGCTCAAAGAATATAAGCCAGTCAATTGGGCCGGATTTCTTCATCCTCCAAAACTCCCCGTTTTTAATCTCCCGTCCTAGTTAATTGTCCATGTCTTCGGCCCCACCTCATTTTAACTTTGCGAAAGCAATTGGATATAGTTCTGTGCCAGCTGCAGTAATCTTCACTATACTTTACGTTCCTCTCTTCGGGTGGTTTACTCTGAAATCATTCAGCCATCCGAACTATGTGCACTTCGTCCTCACTTTTTTCTGTGCGAGTAAGTGGCCAGATTTTGCTTCTACAAACTTCACACTTATCACGAACTCAGTGCGAGTTGCTGCATTTGCGATACGCGCAGTTTTAGCTGGCATGGAATCAGCAGGAGAGTCGCTGAGTCTTCTCATTGCGGATGAGGTCTTGCTTGGTGTCGGCTACTTTGGATTGTTGTATTCTGCCTACACTCTCGTACTCGATCGGTTAGTGAATTCATCAAGCATATGTTCTCGACCGCAGCAGAACTGATGTGGTTGCCTTCAGCGAGCTTCTGAACGACTCTCCGAGACCTAGGAGTCCCATTCTGCAAGTTACTCAAAATCGTCGTATCTTCCGCCTCGTTCTTCTGGTGGCGCTTGTTCTCGGAATTGTAGCTGCGTCCACAACCGACAACTCCGGCTCAAGCAGTTCAACTTCCAGAACCCTACACATAGCCAGCACGGTGATCTTCCTCGCCCTTACTGTCTTACAGGCCTTCCAAACTCTCCTTCTGGCAAGGATGGAAATTTCAGGTAAAGAGGCTCATGATTCCAGTCAGGCATATGCTGATCGTCTCTCAGCGCAGCGCCTGTACAAACAGGGCAATGACTCCTTTGGCATCAAACATGGAATACACATTTTAGTGCTCATTTCCCTGCTCCTCCTCATACGAGAAGCCTTTTCGACGGCAACTATGACCAACACACGAAAGCAGAATAATGAGCACTTGTGGTACCCACTTATTGCCGTGCCGGAAATTCTTGCTGTCATCCTCTATAGCACACCAGACTTAGTACCACGACGAGATGAGCTCCCGAAATAGGTCCTTCCTCTGACAGATCGGCGCCGAAGGAGTCCCAGTAGTTATTTATGACAATACTTCAGTCCTGACAGTAGTTATGGGAAACTCCCATTTCAGATACGGATTGGGCATGAAAATGGTATCCGTTGCTACTTAGAGATACGTATCATCATACCTACAGTATCTGTTCACAGATCGTAGATCTCATATACAGTATATCATACAATTCAGACAGTATCGTGCTTGGATAGCTGCGAACGAGTGACAATCGTGGTAGACACCACATCCTGGGCGCTCCTTTCGGCAGAAGACAGCCGGTTCAAGCGTCGAAGCAGAAGTCAGCAGTAGCAATGCCTCAAGGGGTATTCAAGACCCATCGAGTCTTTTTCTCGAAAGCAAATTTACATAGACAAATGGTGGTAAAATATGAAAGAATACAGTCCCCACCGTTATTTTAACATGATGATATACATAGCAGTGATTTCATAGCCCTCTCCACTCAAATCCAGTCTTGATCTCGAAATTGCCTTCTAGCGGCAACTGGTCGCTGCTAGTCCCAACCTTCACTCCGTAGACACCCTTCTCCACCGACCAGGTGTCATACAGTTCACTCCAATAGGACACGGCGTACTTGTCGAGCTTGATATCAACACGTTCTGTAGCTCCCGGAGCCAGGTCGCGGACTTTCGCAAAGCCTTTGAGTTGTAGCAGAGGATGGGTGAGCTCAGACGTTGTTGGGAGCGAAGTGTAGACCTGGACGACTTCAGAACCAGTGACGCCTCCGACATTAGTTACGGTCACGGATGCGGTAATGCTGAACTCTCCGTCTGCCACGACGGCTTCTGAGAGTTGGAGGTCACTCAGGTCGAATTTTGTGTATGATAATCCATGACTGTGACCAAGAAGAAACGAAATGGTCAGGTTCTTCCAACTTTGAGTACTAGCAGGGTGACGTACCCAAACGCGTAGAGGGGAGCAATTTTCCTATGTTGGTAGTGCTTGTATCCCTATATTGACGGTAAATGAAGCAAGCGGAAACAATTGATGTGCAAAAAACTTACAACATATAGATCCTCCGCATAGTGTACCTAAATCCAATGAAGATGTCCGATTAGCACACGATTTTGTCATTTTGAAGATCAAAGAAGAGGAGTCTGACCTTGCCATTCTCTGAGTGGAAATGACCATACGAAGGAATATCCTCCTCAGCCTTTGGGAACGTAAGCGACAATTTACCAGAAGGGTTTTGCTTTCCGAAGAGAACATCTGCAATCGCGTCACCGGAAGCGTTTCCAAGGTACCAGGCGTGCACGATGGCAGGCACTGACTCGGCCCATGGCATAGTGATCGCAGATCCCTAGACGAGATATGAGAAGACTGTTCTGGCACAGGAAAAGGCAGGCGCAAGAAACCCACAGATTGAGTCACTACAACCGTCTTCGGGTTGGCAGCAGCAACCCTAGATATCAGCTCGTTTGTGCGTCCAGGTAGAGCCAACGTTGTGCGGTCGTAACCTTCTGTCTCCCAGTCGGCGTTCAGGCCAACGATGGCGATGACAGCGTCAGCGTCTTTCGCGAGCTCGACTGCTCTCTCAAGGAGTTTGTCGGAGTCTTCAACTTCAGCACCTCCGAGACGGACACCAGGATTGCTAGGAGGTGACAAACATGAGGGGTCAGTCAAATATGACATTGAGATATTGCCATGGCTCACCTGTCCATGATGGTTTCATCTTCGTCTCCATCAGCTGGACCCCGCACGTTGCAGAATTCAACAAGGATGTCATGCTTCGTGTTGGCCTTCATCTCGAAGGTACCTTTCTCTTCTTCAGTTCCAACACCAAAGAAGGCATCTCCGCGACGCTGACGTGTCCAATTGTCGATGACCAGTTTACCGTCTACGTAAAGCTGATCGACAAAAAGTCAATGAGTGATAACTGAGAAGAGAGGATAGAGAAGGAAGGGACACTCACCTTTGCCCGGCCAGCAACCGTCAATCCGAACTCAAAAATACAATCGTAGGAGCGAGGTTTCAGTTGGCCTCTCAGCTTCATGGTCCATTTCTTTGTGATGCCATTCGGTGTCGAGGTGCTAATGAACATCCTGGTTTCGTCGATCGTTCTCGTCTCCAAGACGTCATCCAGAGGTGTCATGCTCTCGTCGTCCACGTGGCTGTGCCAGGAACCTATCCAACCACGTTCGCCTGATTCCGTGAACATGTCATAGTCAAGAGAGGGCATAGTCATGTTTGCTAAGGAGAAGTTCAGTTTTCTGTTTTCTAAAAGATAGGATGGTATCAAAACACTGCAACTTACCTTGAGCTCCTTCACTGTACGTGACCTCGATCCCGTTCCCCGCTTCTTTGAGCGCGTTGACAATGCCCTCGAATGGACTAACGAAGAAGCTCGCCTTCAGAGCTGCCGAACCACCTCCCGATAGCACGATTGCCTTGGCGTTAGGTCCAATGATCGCAACCTTCTTCAGTTCCTGAGGCTTGAGCGGAAGAATATCGCCTTCGTTACGCAAGAGAACGATGCTCTCAGAAGCAACCTTGCGCATGAGAAGCGTGTCGGACTCAGATTCTACAGTTCTTTCAAGGCCATCCCCGTCCAGAATCTGCATGACTGTCAGCCCAACTGTGGAATATTGAAGAAGATCGAGCGTTACCTCAGGGGCACCCTTGGCGCACTTTTGCACCATCTCAAGAACCTTCCTGGCACGTTGCTTGACGGTGCGGACGGTGACCTTCCGGGCTTGGATTGTGCGATTAACGAGGTCCAGCGTGCGCCATTTGTTGGTACCCGGCATCTCGAGGTCAAGCCCGGCATTAAGGGCATGGTCGACACTGTACACGCCAAACCTGATAAAAAAAACGTTGGAGTCAAACGGTTTATTCGAGGCGCTCCATGAAGGAAACCAAATGATGCTTGACTGACCAGTCGCTCATCACCTAGACACCAACAATTAAATAAGCTGTGGACAGTGCGGAAAATCACACACCATGCCGTTAAATTTCCATTCATCTCGAAGAGTCTTTGTCAAAAGGAAGTGGTTTTCGGGGGCGTGGGTCCCATTGATGCGATTGTATCTTTGAGATATAAATTAGTATCGACGATCCACCTGCTAGAGGGCAAACGATCAACTGACGCAGTCATGTATGCCCATGGCTGGGCATATTTCTGCGCCAGCATAAAAGGCATAAGGTAGACCTCACGCAGAGCTCGAGCGCTCATGACGCTGTCGTATCCCTGACGGTCGTTTTCTTTATCATTTCCACTGCACACACCGTCATAAGTCTTGCAAAAGAAGATACACCAATAAAACACGAACGCGAAGTGCTTGATGGTGCTTCCGATACCTCCCTGCTGGACACCGTTGACATAAGATGCAGCAATCATGCCCGATAGAAAAGGATCCTCTGCAAAACTTTCAAAACTCTTCCTCGTCGATGAGTACAGGCTAATGGGGAATATTGAATTATACTGACTCGCCCTCCCAATGGGTTCTGGCAGAAGTCTCGTCAGCCGCGGAACAAACATGAGAAGAAAACCATATTCACGCGTTGGATATTACAAGTAGGAGCAAGCACGAGGGAGACCGCCCGAAGTTTCGCTTCGGCGGCCAAGAGCTTTAAACCGACTTCTTCAACAAGCTTGGTATCCCAAGTGGCACCAAGTGCGGTTGCGGACTGCTAGGTTTCAGCAACACGCCACGTTCGATATAAAACATTGACCCACTGGAAGGCATTTCGCAGGCGTTCCCATGAAAAAGTGGTTACCTCGGATACCGTTCGGTCCATCACTGACCTGGTGAACGATATGAGCGACGGCCAGACAGAAAAAATGACAACATACCTTGATCGCTGGAACCCCGAGACGTTCAATAGCATGCGTATGCCAGAATCCAACTCCTGCAGAAAGGAGAATCGCTTCGTCCGTCGTCAAGTTATTGACGATTTCGTCTACATTCGCGTTCGCAAAATCTGAAGGTGCCATCGTCAAAGTCCAAGTTCTTAGGTTCTGAAAGCGTGGATTGAGTCAAACAAAACCTCCATCAAGGTCTAAATATCGCACCTCAAACTGGGGAAGATAAGAATAGAAAGGCGGGGTAAGTGGTGTTACCATAGCCGGACAGCGATTGCTTTTATAGTGGCTGGGGAAGAAGGAATCATCTCCGAGGTTTCTCCGACGATGGATTGTGAACGTACTAATTGCGCCACCTGACTGGTACCACCATCTGGAAGCAGGAACAGCATCTCTTCTTGTTCAGCGTGGCATCTCCCTGAGGAGTCTTGATGATATGGTCGGAGAAAGGATAGATCCTATGGATCAGAGAATTGGGCCGGATGTGAGCGCCTACAACTCAGCGCCACCTGTGCCGCAACGATTGTTGAAGGTCTGTATGAGGCTGAGCCTTCTGACAACTTGCACAGAGTTTCCGGCGTCGATGCATACCCTCTGCTTCACATATCGACAGTGGTTCAAAGTGAACGGTATTTGGCCAGCACCTTTCGAAGGACGCTTTTGACGCTTTTGACAAATAATCGCACACAGGAAGAAGAGCCCCTGCCACTCCCTGCCACTGTCCCCGCATCGAACACTACACCTAACAACTATGAAATAGAAGGTAAGATATATTGATAATGTTGAACGGGAATACTGGAACTGAGTTCCGAGTTGCGGATCTGAAGACTGACAAGGCTTGCACAAGGCCACCTTTTTGTTCCTCTTTCCAAAACGATACGCATCCAATGGGAGTAAAGGAGTGGAAGATGATCAGGCGGTTTGATAAATACTAGAGGTTAAGCATCTGTGTCATTTGTAATTTGTTCTAGCGTTCAACCCAAGTTCGACCTTCAATCCCGAGCTTTTTCCGCCCTGGTCTTTTGCGTGTTCTCCTGTGCGTCGTGCGAAGACCCGCACCATATTGACCACCTGACTAGATCGATACATGCCCCAATTTGTGGCCTGTACGCTCCTGTACGCCGTCGTTGAATTAGCCGCCTATTTATCTTCTACTGGTCTCAAACTGGTCTACAATATTGCGACCCAGTTTTGCTCGGGTACATGAAGCAAAGCCTTTGGTAAATACGGACACACGAGCCTGGCAACATTGCGGGGAGTCCAGTGATAACTTGGATGTGACCTCGACTCAGCACACACGACTGACGTGTAGTCATTGTTAACTGTGGCCAGACACTAGCCGGGGATACGGGGAATAACAATCCCTCAGAAGGAGAACTGTTTTCATTGCGCATTGCACGCCTCGCGGGCATTCATATTCCCTTCTTCAACTATCATAAACGAGTGTACCGCAAATTGAGCACAGGAAACCGCGAATGACTATCAAGCACGAATGTGAGTGCAAAGTTCAACTGATGCACAAGCCCAACTCAAAAGTACAATTTACGCAGAATTCTGCTTCGAGATGTTGCGAAATTCATTACGGTGTTCTACCCTTCTACCCCCAACCCGACGAACGTCCCATCGTATCAGATGTCCACTTATTTCACGTCCATATTCATCCAATGCGAGTCGATATTCTCTGTCCAGACATTCAAAATCTATCCTTATCATTCTTGGGCTGTCCACTACGGCCTTTGTCGCTCTCAACACCATAAACGCAGATGCGAGTGACGACAAGAGCACAACGACACCCAGCTCAGTTGAGGGACGAAGGACTACCGCCTCAAAACTAGTCCCAGATGTTCGTAATATGAACGTACTCGGTAGTCATAAACACGATGACATCGACAGCTTGTTCGATTTGCTATCCCTTTCTGCATCACCCGAGAAAAAGACGACGGGCATGGGTAGGATTGACCAGGTCATAGTTCCCAGGTATGTGCTTTTAAGCAGCCTAATGTTCTTATCAAGAAGCAATGAAAGGGACTTCTGAACAATCTGCAGCAACAAACCATGTGAGGACTACGCCCATTTTCTCAGTGTCAACTTCCATGGCGGGCTTGATTACACTTTTTTCGGCGTCTATGACGGTCACAACGGAACGGCCACAAGCCGGTATCTCCACGAAAACCTCATTCTTGCTATCCTCGGTGCATTCGCAGACTTGTACTCAACCCACAGATCGGCTTCAACGCCTGCTCATGTTGACGTGGAGGGCAGGTTCAGCTTTATCCATCCCGAACAAGAAGTTGACGGAGACCAATCTGATCAACGCGACACACAGCCTCAACCTTCGTCGGAGGAGCTCGACGCCACTATCAAGGAAGTATTTCTAAAAGTTGACGATGAAATCGTGAATACCGCTGTGGAGCGTGTGCTAGGCACACTCAGTCCCTCTCAGGCTCCGTTATCCCGCAGCGATGGCGGGCGACTACTCGCACCCGCCACCGCAGGCTCCTGTGCTGTGGTAGCGGTACTCAACAACCTTGATCGAATACTCAAGGTCGCTCTGACTGGCGACTCGCGGGCGGTTCTTGGGAGACGGGTGCCAGTGAAGGACAAACATGGCAAGATCTCCCCTTCAGATGGATACATCTACGAAGTACATGTTCTCAGTGCAGACCAGAACGCGCACAACCCGAAGGAGAAGGAACGTATGGAAGCTTTACACCCCGGCGAGACGATCATGGACAAAGGACGTGTTCTCGGATGGGGCATGTCTCGCGCTTTTGGTGATGCGTCTTACAAATGGTCTCGCGATATCCAACAACGTCTCTACGAAGAATACCTCGGCGACCGACCACGGGATAACTGTGTTACACCACCTTACTTCACTGCGGAGCCAGAGATAACGACAACGAAAGTGCAAAAGGGCGATTTTCTGGTGTTGGCCTCGGATGGACTTTGGGATTGTCTTGCAGATGACGAAGTGGTGGGATTGATTGGAGGATGGCTGGAGACGAGGGGGATAGAAGGGACTATTGAGACAGGAAAAGGAGTCGGCGAAAGCGAGATAGTTCTCCTTCCTCCTGATAAAGTCGGTCCTTCTGGAATGAGCCCCATCAAAGGCTTTGGGAAAGGGAAGGGGAACGGTTGGGCTGGACTTGGAGGGAAGCCGAATGACGAGGATGGGGCCGAGACGATATGGGAAAGGAGCGACTTGCCCGTGAATTCGTTGCAAGAGGATAAAACGGTCATGTACCGCTGGTGGCGAACCACGAAGAGATTTGTGAATGTGGATGAAAACGCTGCCGTGCACTTGGCACGCAACGCACTTGGTGGTGTCAATAAGGATTTGACGAAGGCCTTATTTCAGCTGGAGCCACCAAGAAGCCGGAGGTATAGGTGAGCTTTGCCTGTTCTTCCTTGCTTATCGTTCCATTACACCCACACTTGGCGTTTCTCTCCTCGAGTCTCGTCCTGTCATCCTAGTGAAACTTTTTGCTGACCTCAGGATTTCCTCCTTTACAGAGATGATATAAGCGTTCAAGTTGTATTTTTCGACTAATCTACCCATTTCATGCTGTCTGGTCGAGGCGGGAGTTTGCAACGACCAGCTTCCAGTATGTACCAGACGCCCAAACATGTGTTGACATACGTATCTTTTTGGACCACATTGTTTACTAACGGGCACAATTGGGGTGTTGGAGGGCTGCGAGCTCTTGCTATGTGTTCTCGGTATCCCTAGCATCTTTGTGACGAACCTGCCAACCAGAGGCAACGACGCACCTCGTTGTATCATTATTAGCTTCCTGGTTTCATTACAATTTTGAGGTGTCTTTATTTCTGCCGAGAACTTCCAGAAAACCGGCGGGTAGTTACGCTATGCCTGAAGCCCCCTTGCAACGCGAGGGGAAGGACGATTCCTCTTATTCGATCCCATCAAAGAACCGCGGCTATAACGTAAGCCCTCTAATTAGGGACCATGTTACCCCCGTAAATTAGGGGCTCTCCCTACCTTCAATAAACTTTGTGTATACAGGTCTAAAGGACTTTGAAAAAATTGCCTTCTCGGCCTGTCTCGTACTGGTGCGTGTTTCCGTCCATCAGTCCGCGTCATCCCACCCCCCGCCTGCCATCAATGTCTGCATTGGGGCTCGGCGGCATCACGGATTCGCGCCCATCACTGTCCCATGCCAAATGCGGACTCGGCTCCCACCTATCGTTCGCGCGTGTGTTGCTCGCCGTCCGCAACGACGAGCATCGTTAATTCGCTGTTTCCCCTCCGTTTACTTCGTTTTTTTGTCACTAGTCCCACATAAGGGAGCTATATAGTAATATTATAGGGTGAATAACATGTGAATAGTCCCCATAGTGGTACAAATTCATGTGCACTGCCTACAAGGAACCCCACCACCTGTCCTGACTTACCGGGTGACTCCTGGACACTAGAAGTGCTTCAGATATTTATTATAATTACCTATAAGCAAGTTGTATATGGTTGGAAGGTAGGAGAATGTCTAGAACATATATATTTAAGAGGTGGAACAGACACCAAGTATCTGTGGTAAATCATATACCCCAGAGGTATTTGCACCTCTATAGATAGCATGGTTGGGATATAGTGTACATATAACACAAAATATGGAGCATGGAATCGCAATTTTGAGGGTATAAAGAGTATTATTGCCTAATACCTCCCCAAAGGATATAATTTTCTGTAGAGGTTCCAGGGTAGGGGACTTTAATATTACTATATAGCTCCCTTATGTGGGACTAGTGACAAAAAAACGAAGTAAACGGAGGGGAAACAGCGAATTAACGATGCTCGTCGTTGCGGACGGCGAGCAACACACGCGCGAACGATAGGTGGGAGCCGAGTCCGCATTTGGCATGGGACAGTGATGGGCGCGAATCCGTGATGCCGCCGAGCCCCAATGCAGACATTGATGGCAGGCGGGGGGTGGGATGACGCGGACTGATGGACGGAAACACGCACCAGTACGAGACAGGCCGAGAAGGCAATTTTTTCAAAGTCCTTTAGACCTGTATACACAAAGTTTATTGAAGGTAGGGAGGAGCCTCTGATTTACGGGGGTAACATGGTCCCTAATTAGAGGGCTTACGTTATAGCCGCGGTTCTTTGATGGGATCGAATAAGAGGAATCGTCCGTGGACTCCTTGCAACGCTTCTGTCGATGTCATGGCCGCGTGGGTTGCAAAAATGGGTCGCGCTTCATCAAGGTCAAGGTGATAATGATAGGACATCATGCTCGATTTAACAAGCAAGTACACAATTTCCTGCATACCGTATGGTGAAGTGAAGGGCTCTGCCCAATCAGGCCGCTTTCTGACATCAATCCTTCGCTCAGTAGGTGTAAAATGGCATCTAGTCGTCTCCTACCATGCCCTCCAAAATTCGTCTGTCGCAGGCCCACCCGTATGACAGCGGTGCTTCGAGACCGACGAGTGAAAGTCGGAGACGTTTCTTTGTAAGTGGGTCCTCCCAGTTGATGACATGCATTATTGAAGTCTTGACTCAAGATGGCTGCTTGTGAAATGACAGGTTCATTGATCAATATTGAATTAGGCTTCTTTCTTGATGGCGCTATCCATCCACAGCCACCCTTCTTCCGACGAGCCGTGCGTTCTGGTGGTGAGGGTCGCCTCTGTCAAGGCGCTGTTCGTGTATCCATTGTGCACACACTTATGTCTTAAGCACCTTCGTTATATGAGTCAATATGACAATCAGATACGGGGATGGGCTAGTCTCCGTTGCTGACCTTATCTCAAGAGTGCCGTCGAATTAGGGAGCGTTAGATTTTCCACCATCTCGCCTAACTAATCATAGCAAAATCTGGATGAAACAACTGCGGAATTTTGATGCTGTGTACGTAATGAAGATCACCTTTCCCCGACCCACGCGTACCCTCGCGTACCCTTTGTCCACGGTTAGATGACTCGTCGTTAAAACTATCCGTGTCCATCTCAAGACGTATCGACAGACCCCAGGGTAGCTGATTTCACCCGCTGGGAACAGCCCTCATACCACAATGGCTAGCTCAAGCGCTGAAGAAACGTTGTTGCTGCCGCCTTCGAAACATGAAGCAGTTTATCAGCGATTCACTCCTGCCAGGAAACGGGGCATCATTGCAATTGTTTCGTTAACTGGACTTCTTCCAAGTAAGTTTTTTTCACTTCCAGGGTTGTGAAAGTGAAGCTGAGGAAGCTTACCATATATCTGTAGTGTTCGTTTCTGGTACTTTTATACCTTCCATACCCCAAATTGCGAAGGATCTGCATTCAACAGGTCCAATCGTAAGGTAAGAAAGCCAATCATCGTTGCGGTTTCCATCTTTTATAAATCAACTCGCCATAGTTTGGCTGTAAGCTTGTCAATATTTGCTTACTCTCTCGGAGCTCTTCTGGGTGCATCATATTCGACTTTCTGTAGGCCAATTCCGTTCTTTCCGTGACCATTTTCGGGCTAAATTTTTCCTTCATCTGCATTGTAGATGGAAGAAAACCTATATACCTCGTTGGGACACCCCTTCTTTTGTTAGGCTCAATTGGTGTCGCTGCTTCACGAACGATTCCTCAACTTATGGTTTGGAGATTCGTGCAAGCTATAGGTGCTTCGCCAGGTATGGCAGTTGGATCAGGCGTGATAGGAGATATCTACAAACTTGAAGAACGAGGCCAGGCTATGGGAATATTTTTCGCAGTGCGTGCCTGTTTCACATTTATTTTGACGACGTTTTCTGACATCTCATAGGCTGTCCTTGTCGGACCAGCATTGGCTCCACTTGCTGGAGGTACAAATTCGTTTACTTATAAGTGGTGAAGGATGGCCTGAACGGGATGTCCTTGTTTAATTCTAGGTCTGGCCTCGCACTATTTTTCTTGGCGTCTCTTGCAACTCTCCCTTGGGATCGTCGGGTTCATAGCTTTCTTCATCGTACTGTTCTTCTTTCCGGAAACTTACCATCCCGGAGAGCGGGGTGCGGACAAGCTCGAACCAGGTTCACACCCGACTTGGCGGCCAGTGTTTATCAACCCCTTGGGCCCCTTGGCTCTCTTAAGGAGCCCGAATCTGCTCGCTGTCGTGCGTGTTTACATTACTGCATTCGCAATGCGGCAGACGTGCTTAACTTGTATGTAATAGACTTTCGCAGGATTTGCGGCGGTGTACACTGAATATGGTAAGGGATAGTAGTCGCTATGCATGTGGGATACGACTCACTCACTCACTACAGTGTTATTGGTCCCCATCGCGTATACAATCGTGAGTTTATTGCATTAGTGACTTTCTCCGGTATTCTAATGCCATGTATGTAGGGCGTAAAGTATAACATCACAAACGAAGCGTTGATAGGTGCTTGCTTCCTACCCATGGGATTGGGCAACATGAGTAAGTACCTTCCTGCCATCGTATAACACTCAGCTTTCAACAGTCGTCCTTAATTTCTCCTCTAGTTGGAGCACCGCTTTCAGGCCGTCTCTCAGATATCATGGTTGTCCGATACCGTAAGAAACGCGGTGGGGTATGGTATCCCGAGGATCGCCTACGTGCCACACTCGCTGGGGCGTTGATTCTCGTCCCGCTCTCCATTTTCATATCGGGTTTTTTGACGGAATACGTCTCTGGAACATTGGGTCTCACCTTGAATCTCATCTGTTTGTTTGTAAATGGGATTGGGGTATTATATGTCTCCCTTCTTACCGCGTCGTTGTACTGACCCGTCATATAGGTTGATCTCGTTCTGAGCCCAGCTGCGGCATATTTTGTTGATTTGTTACATTCGAAGAGTGCAGAGGCTATGGCTGCGAACAGGCAAGTCTCTTTCCTTCTAGTCAACAAGCTCGATGTGTGATTCATTTTGTTGCTATGTCTTCTAGTGGAGCACGATCCATTGTTAATGCGGTGGCAATTTCTGCGATCTTTCCCATGATCGAAACGTACGGAATCGTCGCAACTAACACGATTTCCGCACTTATAGCCTTGACGGGCTTTCTGTAAGTCAAATTCGAGATAACACTCTTTGCTTGAAGATTTATGTTTTGTTTGGCGTAGGTCTCTATGGCTTACCATCCGATACGGAGAACGGCTTAGGGGTATGGTAGACCTTGGGTTCTCTACCATAGAGAACAACTGAAGAGCGGGTGAGGAGTTATGTTGCAATTCCCACTTCTTCAAGAACTCGGAGTGTCAAGAGAAGATGGGAAGGTAAAAAAACGGTGACGCAGACGAGGCTGCATCTAGGATTGTGTTTGAGTGCATTCCGTTGAAGTCTGCACATGGCGAATGATCTTGAAGGCATCAAGATTCATTTCGATGTCATCTAGGAAACTGCTAGGGCTATACAGAAGCGCGCGGGGAACTATTATCGGGCAGATAGCGGGAGGACAGGATTGGTACCTTGATGACTACCACCTGTGTCTACCGCTGATTGATCAATCGCCTACATTCCCGCCGATTCTCCAGGAACAACCCATTGACACACGCATCGCCCACGACTGCCTCACCACGTCCATCAGGCTGGCTGGCCAAATATCGGGACGGCTCGCCGAATTAATTCCCCAAACTCAAGGCCCCACCAACCATTCAATCCATTCCCCTACTTGTCCCAGGCTAAATCTACTATCACCACATTCTTCCTGCTCCCCAGTTTAACCTCCATTCTCTGTCTCTTTTACATGTTTTTTTTTTGCCAGCACTAACGTACTTTTGCCGACGAGGTGGTGTTACCTGAGCTGCTTATCGGGCCAATTTTACCAAAGTCCAAGGCTCCACCAGCCCATTCTCCCACTCGTCCCAAGCAAAGTCTACCTCATTCTATCCCACTTCCTGCTTCTTCATTTATTAATTCTGTGTCTCTTTGGTTCCTCTCGCCAGCATTAACCTACTGTTACTGACAGGGTGGTGTTACCTGACGGACCAATTTTACCAAAGTTCAAGGCTCCACCAATCATTCAATTCATTCCCATACTCGTATCAGACAAACTCTACCCCATATCCTATCCCACATTCTTCCTGCTTCTCCATTTTGTCCTTCATTCCGTGTCTCTTTGACATGAATTTCTTGACTAGCATTGACTCACTATTGCTGACAAGGTGGTGTTACTTTAGCGTTCAAGACTTTGCCAATAACATGAACATTTCGCCTACATGCATCACTAACAAATGTAATTCGCGCTGCATTTCAGTCAATTTCGGGTACTATACAAAAGAAACACGCAGAGACCTGAGGTGCATCCAGAAATCTACCTAAAACCGGGCAGAAATCATCGAGTCTCTCTGAAACGGATACCTTTCAGTCGCATCGCGTTGATAGGAAAGCGAAGTCCGCCAATCAAAATGATTAACGTATTTTGCTGATGAGAAATGACAGGCTTAGAGAGCGCGCGAGCATTGTGAACTCTCCAACATATACTTTTTCGTCTTCCTGGATTTATTCAAGTGTTTTGCCCCTGCAGGTAATATGTACGTGCAACCAAAAACATATGCGACGGGCGGTGAGCTCAAACGTCGACCCATATCGGATCACAGCCACCGCTCAGGCCCGCTCTCCAATACACCGCCCGTTCTTGCCGCAAATGCTCATTGCCAGTATGAGCCTGAGCTATATTTACCTTCTTCATTTCGCTCCGCCACTACTCCAATCGTAGCCTTCACTTACCGAGTCAATATTCCTTCGCGAGATCATGCCAGGCGGACGACTCAACCCATTCAGCATGAACAGCATCGTAGAGCGCGTTGGTGGTGTGGTCCAGAATGCGAAAGACAGCGCGCATTCCAGGAAATCTTCGCTGACGAGGAAAATGAACGAGCTGGGACATGATATCCCGTTCGTAGACCTCCAAATTCAGGTGAGGCCGTGCAACCCTGGCCAAAACTGTGCCAACTCTGACGATCGTGATGTTTATGCAGTTTATCGGGGCTTCAGGGCTACCAAGGATGGATGTTGTAGGCACAGCTGATCCATATTTTGTTGCCAAACTGGACGATCAAGTTACATTTGTGTTTGTACATTCCATTGCGCCTGTGCAGAATAACTTTCGCTGACCTTCGACCATACAGTTCTACCGTGAAGCAGGATACCCTCTCGCCTGTGTGGAACGAGATATGGAGAGTCAAGAACGTACCCGTAACTGCCGATCTTGAGCTGACCATCCTGGACAAGGATGAGGGCGCTGTCACTGATGATTTCATCGGAAAGGTGAAAACTAGCGTGACTCAAGGTGCTAAGGAGGTAGAGATAGAAGGTCCCGTGTTCAGACGTTCACGGGGAACGTTCTGGCTGAAGGTATGCATCTGTCTCTCATCTACTCCGTGACTGCTCCATCTCGGCGCAGATCGACAGCAAACCCGCAGAAGACGCCAGTCCCTCAACCTACCCCTACCTCTTTGATGGCCCCATCCGCTTCTCTCGCCACTTCTCCCCCACTGTCGGGCGCCTAACCAACCTTGACGACGCCCGACTCTACTCCACTTGGAAAATGTACATCACAGGAGTGCCGCTCTTCTTCGGCCAGAACTTCCAACCCTGGAACAAAGACTACAAAGCCGCACAGAGCATCTTCCAAGGCCCAACGTCCCTCGCCGTGCGCTCCGGCATCCAGGCAGGGCACCGCATGCTGTACGCCCGGACAGCCACCAACGGGTTCGGGATCATTGAAGACGCAGCAGGCATCACCCAAGTCCTACATGGGGGCAGCAGCAGCAGGCCAGGTGCCAACGGCGCCGCGCAGTTCGCGAACCGCGTCAAACCCGCCGTGTACACCTACATCATCTCTGCCGAGGACGACTCATTCCGCTTCTCCGAGACCGGCGCGGCCTTCTTCGTTGACTTTGCCTCAAAACACGCTCTTCACTCGAATTGCGCGGAGACTGTGCGGTACAGCGGCGAATTCCACCCGAGACCCGAGGGTGGGTGGGCCGCATTCCATGATGATATCGCAGATGAGGCGGTGCATTGGGAACTGGTGATCGACAATAACTCGGGGACGTATGCACCAGATAAGGGGATGCTTCCAGCGTTAAGAGCATTGTTAGAGTACAACTTCCCTGGATTCGCGATTTATGCGCTGGATCATGGGGATGCGGCGTTGAAGGAGAGTAGAGAGGCGTGTAGAGAGTATGCGGTGAAGTATAGGGGGATAGGGCAAGATGAGTTACAGCCTCACGCACCACCTGGGGAGGAGACGTTGAGTCATCATGCTTCGGTACATTACCAAGGTTTGGAGGGTAAGATGAAGATGCCTATGCCCATGCCAATGAAGGAGTGATCTTTGCTACGCGGTGTTCCCTGCGGATTTTGATATATTTAGGCCTTCTTATCTGTTGCATGAATCATATATCCTTTGTTATACCTAATCATTCGTCTCCTTTGTACCATCAGTTGTAATGATCTGTATACCTGGTTTCCAGATTCACATCACGCAGGGTGAGGGTGACAAGGAAAAGAAATCGTATATTCATCAAAGAGTAACACACCGGCAGAATAACAGACAGGTACGCAAAACGTAAGAAAAGAAAAACTGCAATCAAATCGATGATGGATGATATTGCTACAAATGAGTAAAGCAAAAAGTTAGGAGAGGGAGAAGGAGGTGACGCATGGGATTCATTCATTCATTCTTCAATTCGATTTCGAGTCCAATCAATTATGAGGCCTTCGGTTCCAACGTCCAACGGAGTCGGAAAGTAAGTATGAGATTGAGAGAAAAAGAGAATAGACAAGGAACTCGAGGGAAAGGGACTTATTGATTTGGAAAGCGAATCGTACAGACATGCATGCTCTTGAGTGTTATTCTTGGTGTTACTTGATGATAGATGTTGTTGGTGTTGGTACATTGGGGATTCATGATTCAGGTGCAGGTGGGAGATGAAGACGTTTCGTTGGAACAACGAGATGAAAGAAATCAAGAGGCAAGAGGACATGAAGGCGCAGCCCGCACATACTTTCTGTCGAAGAACATGAACATCGAGTCTTGAGCTAACGAGTGCGAAAAGGACCAACCATTTTTGTTTATCATTCTTCACCACCCAACCTGTTGGCCCGAACAGTTAGTGCTCGCCCACTCAAGTCGTTCCCCTTCAGAGTCGTTAGGAAGAGCAACAGCGCGACCATCACTCTCGTCTGCACGTCCCTTCCCATTGTCATTATCATAGTCATCATCGCCCTCGTCCTCGAGTTCCTGTGGCAAAACAACTTGCGAAAGCGGCGATCTCGGCGTAGGATGTGCCTTGGCTCCTTCCTTAGACGCCGGCGGCTGTCTACTCCGCTGCGCAAAGTACCGACGTAGGGCGTCTTGACGATGGAAAACCATGTTCGCGACGAGTTGGGCCATGCTGGTGAACTTGGGCTTTGAAGATGACGATGATTGCTTTCGTGGGGATTGTGGAGTGGGAGTAGGCGTGGAACTTGGATTGGAAACAGTTGAGGAAGGGTCGTAATCAGAGGTGGGGAGAGAACCAATCATTGGCTGGGGCTGATGTATGGTGGTCTCTGGCGATAGCGGTTCTGCTATTGTCTCATTACTACTGCCTGAATTCCCAGTGACCGAAACACCGCGCTCATCAAGCTTAAGCCTCAGTAAGGCCGATAGCTCTCTACACCTCTCCCTCGCCCATTTGTCTGTCCTCGCCGTCCTCTGCCTCAAATCATACACCTTCTTCACCTCCTCGTCCTTCTCCGCACACTCCGCCAACACGGTCGGGTCAAGATAGAAATTCTCCGGCGACGGCGACCGCGGTGGCTCAACGTCGTCATTCGCGTCTAGTAAGGCTCGGCGCTTCGCATCGAGGTCGTGGTCCCACAGAAGGAGACTGCTGGAACGAGAGGAGGTGGAAGGCGCCAATATGGAGGGATCGGGGATGTAATTCTTGGATGCAAGCTCTGTCGGGATGAGGTCATCGTCGGTGTCCGAGCCGGGTAGGGACAGCCATTGCATGCGGGGTGAAGGGAGATTGTCGTCTGTGAGTCTGCTGGGCGATCCTGCCAGATACGATTGGATTTCCTCTGGCGAGGACGTTAGCGTCGATGGACCTGCTGCGCCTGTAAATGTCAATCCAAAAGGGTCCAAGGCCAGCTCCTGAGGATCAAGGTCCGGAAGTGAGCTTGATCGCCTGCGAGAAGGAGAGCCTGGTATCGGTATTGATGGATCGAACTCGTAAAAATAGCTAGGGTCGAAGTCGGATCTCGCTAGTGGCAGTGGTGGTGGTGGTGGCAGGCGTGCCCGTGCCACATGGTTATGCTGTGACGTTGAGGTCAATTGTGAAGGTAGCTCCTGGGCGCTGGGTAAAATACAAAGGGGAGACGTCGGCGATGTAAAGGTGAGCGACTGCAAGCCATCGTCGTCTGTAGGGTTGTAGAAGTCGAGAGGCGATATGCGAGGCGAGGCATGCAAAGGGTATTCTTCTAGATGTTGGTATATTGGGCCAGTTGAATGGGTACAGTAATGGTGATCGTCGTCCTCATCGTCAATGGGCAGTTCTCCGCGTCGAGAATTCAAGTCGTCGTAAAGTGGTGGCGATAAGGAGGAGATTGAGGAGGCGAGCGACGAGTCGTCGTCAGTGTCGGTGGCTTCTGACTTTGGGCTGTTCATCCAATCCTCTGTGTCCAAGTAGTTCGTGTATCGTCGAGCGTCCGGTGATTGGTTTGGCGAAGAAATGTGCTCTAATGAGGAATACAGCTCGTCTGGTGAAGAGAATTTATGAGTACGGGCCATGCTGTGATAACCGGTCGGAAAGGAAGTTCCCGCAAAATCGTTGTTGTCCCACTCGCTAGACGAGCGAAAATTCAAAGGTGACAATAGATCTTCACTGGAGTCCTGGTACATATAATGGGCGTCAGGATCGCCGAGCCGCGAATCGCTAGCCATTATAGGCTGGGATGGGGGAGGCGAAGGTGGCGTTTGCTTCCAGGCAACGTGTTTTGAAACGGTAGGTGAGTCCAGGATACCCCCGGATTGAGTCTGACCAGACAGGTTCAAAGGGCCCTTGTTTTGGAACACCCACGGTGGCATGGTGGTACTGCTTGCTTTGTGCTTGGAGGTGGAGGCATGGGACGATGATGCGTACGCAGGTACGTAGAAACCGGGGTAGTTTTCGTAATAATGTAGACGCATACTTTTCGATTGTGAAAAGGCGTCAGAGGGTCGTAGCGGGTTTATTTTACAGTCATATCGAGAGAGATCGCAGGAGTGATGTGACGAAGACGCGAGTTCAGCGTGTGCGAAAAAGTTGGAGTTGGGGAAGTCGAGTTCGTCAAGGGGGGGTAAATGGTCGCAAGGACCCATGATATCGTCCGTAGGAGGCATAATGAATTATTCAATCCTAGAAGAATTAACAAGGCAGTGATTAGCGGTTGCTCGACCTCAGACGCTGGCAGTACCAAAACGGTCCAAGTTAAGAAAACAAAGAAAGTGTGCTAACGAAGTTTGTCAATCACTGTTCGTCCATGATATATGTCACAAGAAAAGTCGATGGAAGCAAGAAAATACGGGAGCAAGGCGCTGGTGCACTGGATGGTTGAAGTTGGACGGCGTTGGAGAGAAAGGTAGAGCGTCTCTTGCTTGGGGCCATGGGTTACAAGCAGCATTAGTCAGCGGGAGCACCATCGCAAATCCGAACATCCATCGCATTCCATCCACACGCGGCTTGCAGACTCCGGACACCCCCGGCTTCATCCTTTCCACAGGGGCACAAAGGCCTCGAGGTTGGGCTCGTGCCCTCTTTCCATCACAGAATATCCGTTTTTCACTTCATATGTGACTGGTAAGCGTCAGTGCAACAGCTGCATCTCAAAACAAGGGAGCCCACAACCTACTTGTCATGTCAAGACAACACCACAATTACCACAATTGCCGCACCTCTATTCTGGGGTGGCATCGGCGACCGCAGCAAACCAGAACATAAGAGCACTCGGGACCTCGTTTCTTCCCACCCGAAACGCAAACTACATAGCTTCATGTCTGCTGCCATTCCGCATTTGTTCGTGTGACGCCCTGCATATCGCCGTCCGGAAAATTAATCGATGGAGGTAAGCTGAAATCAGCGCTACGTCAGAATGGATGGGTATCTTCGAATGCGGTTATAACCCTCATTCACGGCAAATGGAACGCACCTTCGACAAAAGTGGAACTCTGATTCGGTAGCGTTGTTCATGAGTGATCTCCGCGTTGCCCTGTATCAACGTCGACTGAAGCACTGCAATGTGCGACTGTTACACATGAAGTGACAATGTGTATGTTTCATTCATAATTTGTACGTTCGACCACGCGTAGAAAACTCTCACAGCAACCCTTCAACTGTTTATCTCATCGCCAACATGCAGAACTTCCACGAAACCGAGATAGCTTCCTTAGCCCCGAGCAAAACCTCATGTAAAAATACACCACACCTCGATATCGTACGAGGTCACTTTTCCAAGTACGTCTTACCTTAGAAACCTAGATGAAATGGCATACTGTCAATCATGTATGACTTTCACCACCATCAATAATACCGTCCTTGCCTACTAACATCACACACCGTTTTGCGCAGTACCTTGCCCAGCAAGAGTTGGCAGATCGGTGGGTCTCTGGTTGATGGCGAGGGTACCTACCCCCCCAAATGCGGAAGGATGCGTTGTAGAACTCAGACGGCAGGGAGCAGTCCTGTCAGTACCCATCCTGAGTGTGTTGCTGCCACAAACACACTCATAACAGCCTGTTGTGAGGAAGCTGTAGATAATATTGTAACACACACTACCATATTGTAAATCTTTGCCAAATCTCCAAATCTCCAAGAATGAAGCAATACAAGCTATGGAGCAAGAGGTTCTCTGCCACAGATGTGACTGCTGGTACCACACATACAGTGGACTCCCAATGGGAATGGAAGATCACCCAAGGACTACGACTTTACCTTACTATCTCTTATCTAGTCCTTACACCACTCTCCATGCATTGAACATAGATAGTCGGATAACAAACTAAGATTGGATTAACGAGTAGAATGTACAAAAGGTCAAAGAAGATCATGAAAGAGGTGACACATATCAGCTCAAGCTGTGGAAGACAACCCAGGAGACCAAACATGCAAGATAAAGAGTGATTTGCTAGGACCCGGGAAGCTCCCGCAAGTTGGTGTCCGCAAATTTGCGTTTTTGAAGGCCCAAATCTTGTCAAATGTGTGTCCGGATTTTGCATTTTTGAGGGCACAATTTGCTGAATTCTGTCCGCTCCTTGCGTTTTTGAGGGCCAATTGGGGCCGATCAGCACCATTTCTGGTAGGTGGCCAACAGCACAATTTTTACTCAATCCTTTTCTCCAGATAACCACAGTTTCATGAAGGCAATAGAAGTGGTTCTGGATATTGCAAATGGATGCATAGACGCAACACAAGGACGAGGTAGCAGAAAACCGAAAATTCCATTTTTTGGACGCCACATGTCACAACCTCTGTCCGAATGTGCACTTTTGAGGCCAAATTTTTGGGATTTTGGCGATAGGGAGCTTCCCGGGTCCTGATTTGCTCCTGCAGTGGAATTCTTTTTGTAATGGTTGTTCTACTACTTGTAAACCTACAAATTCTATAGCTACTTGATCGTAAAGGTTGGTATTTACTTATCAAATACATCAAGTATACCTGCGGAAAAACTTTAACGAAGAGTTTTGCGAAATGGCACTGATAACGTGCTCGGACTTATCGGCTACGCGGATCACCCTCGGGTCCATTTTTCCTGATACATTTTTTTCGGTTGCTGGGCGAAACGGGGTGCAACGTCAGTATAGTTGGAGCACAATCCTGAAGTTTACACTCGTAATGAATCTTCCGAACTACGCTGATAAGTCGTGCTTTTTCACCTTCCTGATTCGATTCAACATCCTGCATCACGAAATTCCCGAGTTCCGGTCACCTAGGGCGCTGTGGAACACCTTTAAAATGACAAACGCGCGCTTGGGTAGTGTCTTGTTCAGCCGAACACGCGGTGTAGGTGAGGCCTTGTTGCAGGGCGCTCCGGTATCCCCAGGAACCTTGCGAATATCGGAAGGCGCGCATGTCAGTACTTCGCACCCGTTCGCACTCGATAGTACTCCTGACGTTGAAGGTGTGACGAACGGAGACCCCAGCGCGCCGCTCAACACATAAGCCCGTCTTCCCGTTACTTGTCTACCTGAAACATTCCGCACCGGCGGTAAGCGAGTGATGAAAGATAGATATCATATGAAGAGGAGTCAGCATCTACGAGTTCACCTGAGAGTAAGGAACTTGAGAAGGAAAGACGATCCGGTTGGGCGATGATAAAAATATGGGTGACAAAACAGGTACCACGCCGTTGCACTTAAAACCCCTCCCAGAATAGTTTCCAGTGACCTTTCGCTAACCTAACGCAAGGAGCCTCGACTCAAACTGACGTAGGGAGAGTATTGAACCGAAACCATATTGGATGACTAGGATGTTTGATCAGCAAATGGTGCTGAAGATGGATGTGGTAGAAGGAGTTGTAGGGGTAGGTGAAGGCGGGGAGTGCCTTCATGATTGGTAGGTAGGGCTCCGAGTCGAACCGACTTGGCAAAGTCCGTTGAAGCAGTCGGTGTATTCGAGTTCAGGATGGCTGGTAACGTATCTTCGAGTCGTATCTCAGGTCGCATCAAAGTGCGAATTGAATCGACGCGACTTCCATGAAAAGGCAGTCCAATGTTCGACGTGCCGAACCTCCTACCTATCACGACCGCGATTCCTTCAACGACCGCACAAATGTGTTCGCCACATGGCGTCTGTCTCCCTCGCGCCTGCTTTTGATTAAGGACAAGGCAACTGGGTGGCAGCGTACTGTCGGGAAAATCGAGATTAGCATACATACAGAGATATGAAGACATCACCGCATATCAGCCCATCAGCTTTTCGGGGGGTGAACATGCTTCAGTAATCAACGAATCAGACTGATTACCCTGAACAGTGTGATGTCATTGACGAGAAAGACCACCAGGATTATTGCTGACATGGGTGAGCACACTGGCAAAAGCGGTCAGCATTGACCAGTAGTGATAACTAGTGATCCTCGGCCTGCCAGTCCACCGCTGACCACGCTGCTCAATTATATCTGCACCGATATTTCTGTCTCCACGCCGTGGCAAATTTGTGGTTTATGGGCTTACAATATGCTTGTTGCTTAATTAACGATGATGATAACAACGATAATGTACATCTGGTAAGGATAGTGATGATACATTTATGAAGTCGGCAGGTACAATTAAAAAGGTACAAGACAATTCCCTGTGTGCTACTGGAGAATACGAGGACGACGTCAATTTGAAGCAGATGGAAAACGCTTGGGGCTGTTCTTGCATTCGTGGGCGGGAAGTCGGAGTACTCACCCGCGGACGCTGTCTCAATCTGAGTCTCCAACAAAGAGAATGATGTAAAGTGGGAGGGGAAATTGGAAGATTCATGGCAAACTTGAATCACGATTTCTGTGCCCTTTTATGTGTGTTGGGGTTGCTGCGCTGCAGGGTCGATGTTGGAGCCCAACTCCAACAAAGTGGAGTAGGTATTTCTTGCCCATGCACGTGAACTCCACAAGAGCTCAGAGACCAGAGCGACCGGATATTGCAAAGTGCGGGAACATCTAACATTGATAGTGAGAGCTGACCAATGACGAGAGCCACAGAACCACTGTCGCCCGTCTCTGTTTGTTATTACAGGTGTCAATTCCTTCAGGGAAGGTGCTTGATATGGTGTTGGTTCGTGCATTCACCCAATGCAACTGGAGACTGCAAACAACGTAGATGCCAATGCATATGAGTACTGAGAATGCCGTGATCTCTAGACTTCAGGTCTAATATACTAGCACTGCAAGGCTGGACAGCACTTGTGAGATTTGCCAGAGGGTGATAAACTTCTGATATGCTCATAAGGAGGATATTTATCATGGGCTGATTGTCTATATTGTCAGTTTACCAGTGGTGACACGACCTGATCACCGGCTGAAATGGCTGCCTGCAAGAGGCCGATCCATGCTTATATGCTCATCAGCTGTCGCAACCATTGATATGCCAATCTCGATTTTTCCGACAACACAGCCTCAGAGGGGTTTGTTCAAAGTGAATCCAGATTAAAAGGACACTTGTTCTCCGTTCGTTGTCATTGCATCTTAGTGATGGCATGGCACGGAAACTGTATATCCTTCTACGTACCACTATCATTCCAATTCCCGTTGTTTTGTAATGAGGACTCGCGAGTTGGTCTCGAATTGTACACAGAACACGTTAACCATGGTCGTGCATGCGAATGAAGTCGTTATCAGATCCAACTAAGACCGAGTTAACTTGACCAGACTACAAGTACCTATTGATGATTTCCAAATGATTTCATGTCCTAGCATAGCTCCCTGGGCCAACAATAAACAGCACTGTTCAACTTCCTTCCAAACAAATTCCCTCATCAGAACCCAGAATTCGCAGGAATCTCGGACCGCCAATCACCACTCTATTATAGCCGTCACACGCTTGATTGACTCCAGATCCCAAGGCAAGGAACTCTTGATGAAACGATGACGATCAATCCGGGCCCTTACCCTCCGCAGAGTGTCCGGGGTATCTGTGAGCTCATGTGGCCAGAACCCTCCAGGGTGCAAAGACTCAAGATGTGCTTGGGAAACTGGAGTGGGGTTCCTTCGGATGATGCGCGATGAATTCGAAGTCAGAAGGTAGCCCGGGTTTGGCTATTTCCCTGAAGTGTTCGATCCGACTCGGCCTTGCTTGCAAGACCTCGCACCGTCGCAGTATGTTTCTAGACCGCTTGGATACAGTGTCACACAGACTTTCTAGAATTGAAAGATAAACAGAAACACCCTTGCATTGCGAATCTACGTCAGGCGGTTGGAGAAACTGAATGACATACAAAGTGATATGATATTGTTCTAGATGTGGCCGTCCTTCTTTCTTTCCATATATATGGCTAGAAGTGAGTGACAATGGCAGAATCGATGATAAGTCATCGATCCTCTCGCGCGTTATCAATGACGGTATTCGCGATAATCACGTCAACAGTCACGCTTTTCCAACTCTTCATACTCACTACTTCACTCCGCGGTGCCTCAGTTGTTCTCTGCAGTAGAGAACCCCACATCTACCATAGCCCTGAGACGTTCCCCGTATCTGATTGTCAGCCACAGGGACCTGTAACAACGATCCGTCGATCAGTAACTGCCGGAAGTGAGAGTTCCTTTCAGATATCACTTACAGAAAGCCCATCCAAGCTAGAAGCGCGGATATAGTATTTGTTGCTACGACGCCGTATTTTTCTATCATAGGAAGAATTCCAGCAATCGCGACTGCCATAACAATGTTACGTGAACCACTAGCAGTAAAAGCATTAACGCCTCAAAGCAGATTTTAAGTCAGAACAAATTACTAACTTGTTCGCAGCCATAGCTTCCGCACTCCTCGAGTGCATCAGATCAACAAAATAAGACGCTGATGGACTGAGAACGAGATCAACCTGTGAGTTTTTTCAATACAATAAAGCAGGGAAAGAAGGAGGTCGGTATTTACCCCGATTCCATTTGCAAACAGGCAAATGAGGTTCAAAATGAGACCTAATTTTCCCGGAACGTATTCCGTCAATAAACCCGAGATCAAGACGGAGAGGGGGACGAAGATTAGTGCCCCAGAGAGTGTGGCACGTAGACGATCTTCGGGGTACCATATTCCGCCGCGCTTCTTGCGGTACCGGACAACAATAATATCAGAAAGACGCCCGGCAAGAGGAGCTCCAACTAATCAGGGAGGAGAAAGTTAATGACCCGTATTCTCCCATGCTTGGCAGTTTACTGTACTGACTCATATTTCCCAGTCCGGCGGGTAGGAAGCAAGCGCCAATCAGGGCTTCATTTGTTATGTTATACTTGACGCCCTGCGCACCGGTGTTCGGGTTCAGATAGCAGTAATGAATACGGCAAACTCACTATCGTGTACGCAAGTGGTATCAAAAGCACTGATGGAGGAGTGAGCGACGTCTCACATACAGCGGAGCTACCGTCGCGTACCATAATCAGTCATCAATGTTGTGAGTCCTGCGAAAGTCTACTCGACCCCATTAGCCAAAGTGCGGAGGTAAGAAAGAAGCCACCTACGACAGCGAGCAAGTTAGGGCTCCTTAGAAGCGCTATAGGTGCAAGTGGGTTGATAAACACCGGCCTCCACGTCGGGTGTAGACCTGGTTCGAGTTTATCCACACCTCGTTCTCCAGGATGAGATGTTTCCGGGAAGAAGGACACGACGAGGAAGAAAGCCAACAAACCGACAATCCCAAGGGAAAGTTGCATGAGACGCCAGGAGAAATAATGCGCGGCGAGACCTAAGTTTGATTTAGTGCAAGGATTTTCAGTTCGGGTCCTGCTTCACGACTGACAAGTGACGTAAATATGTACCTCCAGCGAGCGGTGCCAATGCTGGTCCAAGAAGAACAGCCTTTGAGATGTCAGAAAGACCTCACCAAAATTTGAAACACGGCACTCACCGCAAAGAAAATTCCCATTGCCTGACCACGTTCTTCGAGTTTGTAGATATCCCCTATCACTCCTGACCCAACCGCCAATCCTGGTGATGATCCTATGGCTTGCAGGAATCTCCAAATCATTAACTCTGGAATTGTCCTTGAAGCAGCGACACCGATAGACCCTAGCAGAAGCAGGGGCGTTCCAATAAGATATATAGGTTTTCGTCCATCTGCCATGCATTGTCAGGAGTATGTCAGTGATGGACCAAGGCAAGAAAAAAATTGGGGAAGAGCGAACAGAAGGTCGAATATGATGCACCCAGGAGTGATCCCAGCGACCCGGCGAACACAGATAAACTAACAGCCAAGCTGTGTGCAATTATTGAACAACGAGCCACAAATGAGACTGATTGAGGCACTGTTTGTTTACCTTACAATTGGGCCTGTTGAATTGAGGTCCTTCGCGATTTGGGGTATCGACGGTACAAATGTTCCCGCAACGAACACTGGTGTTGTATGGTAAATGCCCAGACATCACCACAACCCGGTGCACATTAGAGACTTACTCGGAATCAGCCCAGTGAACGAAACAATCGCGACAATGCCCCGTTTTCTAGCCGGAGTGAATCGCTGATAGATTGCTTCGTGCTTCGAGGGTGGAAGCAACAGCGTTTCTTCAGAGCTTGCCATTGTAGACAGTTTTTCCAAGGGACGAGAACAACTACCTTAAAGTTTGCCGATACGTTTAGGAAATGAACCAGATGGTTTTACGACTTCTGGTCGAGTCATTTGCTCGTGACAACCCTGGGTGGAACGGAAATGTGGTTCGGGAAAAGATATGTTTATTACGTAAACAGAACCGGCGGATCAATGCGTAAAATCTGATTGGATTCAGTACATACCTCTCGAGGACGCCAAGAGGACGCTATCGGCGAAGGCCTCTCTTTCTGTCACGATATCGATAAGTACAGTCATGTTGAATTGACTCCGTATGTTCGACACTATGGCTAGTTATCTTCAATCGTCGAAAACCCAACATCTGCCCATCCCCGCATTTGCTCGCCATATCGAATTATACTACAAAGGAGGCTGTGGAAGACATGAGCATGTGCACATCGTTACAATTTTTTTGTAAATGCTTTACCAAAAGGCGATCCACACCACCAGGGCACAAAGCGCATTAGTGACAGCGATTCCAAAAGTATTGATCATCGGAAGGATGGCTGCGATGGATAGCGCCATCAAGACTGAGCGCAACCCACTATGAACAATTATCATTGATGCATTTTGGAAGTCCAAGAAGTGATATACCCATTTGCTGCCAAACTCTCAGAGCTTCGAGAATGCATGACGTCTACAAGGTACGCCGCACAAGGACCAAAAGCCATTTCTACCTGGAAATGTAAGTGCAAACGTCAGTGCAATTGCGAAACAATCGAGAACTCACTCACCCCCAGGCCATTGACGAAGAGGCATATAAGACAAAGCACAAGGCCTAGTGTTCCGTCAACGAACTTGTTTACCAGCCCGAATACCAGCAGAGGCAATGGCACGAGGATAGCAAAAGGGATCAACGCTGCCCTCAGACGGTCCTCGGGATACCATACACCACCTCGCTTTCGACGCCATCTGATCACGGTATTGTCCGATATTCGGCCAATGATAGGTGCTCCGACTGAAAGTGGTTGAGAATTAACGATCTCCGCAAGAACGATTTACGAACGGATGTTTCCAAGGCCAGCAGGTAAAAAGCATACTCCAACAAGCGCGTCGTTTGATATCTGATATCTGACACCCTTTTCACAGATGTGGAGTTTTATAAAGCTGCCAATATGAGGAGACGCTTTTGACTCACGACAGTGTATGCCAAAGGTACCAATAGGGCTAGGTATCCATCGTATGCTGATCTCGATTTTGCGAATACACGAGGACGCACCAAAAACCGACATCAAAGATGCTGAAGTGATCAACGACTGCGAGTGCGATCAGAATATTGCAAAACTTCATTGGACAGCCGGCTCACAATCAGAAATAAATTCGGACTACGAAGCAACAGCAGCGGCCGAAGTGGATTTATCAATCGGAATCCAGGATGCGGTTTTGCCCCACCGTGGGCAAGTAGTTTGTCGATACCTCGTGCGCCTGGCTGACTTGTTTCAGGAAAGAAAAGATACATTACGGTAAATTCAATGGATCCAAGAATGCCTAGAAGTCCTTGCATGGCCCTCCACGAGTAATAGAACGTTGCTGACCCTGGTATCCGTAACGTTAGTATGTTGGTGTTGGAAGATGAACATTGTGTACCTCCCGCGATTGGCGCAAGCGCGGGTCCCAGTAAACAGGCCTAATCACCGGGAACCGCTGAGTGACAATGTGGTGGCGTGATTGTGTAACTTACTGCAAAGAAAACGCTCATGGCTCGACCACGTTCCTCAAGCTTAAAGATATCCCCTATAACACCTGCACCTATAACCAGGCCTGGAGATGCTCCCAACGCCTGGAAAAATCTCCAAAACAGAAGGGACGGGATATTTTGAGCCGCAGCAACACCAATAGATCCGATTACCAGGACAGGGAGGGAACAAAGGTACATAGGCCTGTACCCATCTTTGTCAACAGTCCACGGTCAGCATGCGACGACTATTTTAGGAAGAACTCACAGAATTTCGAGTAGGAAGCTCCGATTAAACCACCTAACGAGGCTGCGAAGGCTGACAGACTGACAGCCAGACTGGTTTTCATATATGAACATTATTCGGCTCAACAAGAGGTGTTGAAAAGCCAACCTCACAATCTCCCCGGTTGAGTCGAGGTCCCTTGCGATTTGAGGTATTGAGGGTGTAAAGGTCCCCGTAACGAAAACTAGTTCCATCGGATTTTTCAGAGCCTTCAACGATAAATATATTTTATTACTCACGCGGTATCAAACCACACCCAGATACCATGGCCACGATGGCCTTTTTCCTTCCAGGCGAAAAATGTCGATATACATCTTCCCTTTTCGCCACGACATCGTTTTGTGCGGAGAGTAGGGGGGTTTCTTCAGATGTCATTTCTGCTATCAATGGGCATGAGCTTTATGTGTGCCACCGGTATTATGGCAGAAGGAAGGCAGGTTTTTTTGGTTTGGACGATTGATGGTTTTTATAAAGTATGTGACATGCCTGGGACGCGTTGAGTCATACCCGGAATCTCCATGATAAGATTGCATAGATGGTTGCCGTTTCATTGATCCGGGGTTCAGAACCTTCGGCGTGGACCTCCAAAACCATTGATTCAGGAGGGAGGTGGTGATTTCTGACTTTGGGGAATAAATTTAGCCGCGATCCATTTCCTTCTATGCGGACAGCGCATTGCAGGCCAGCAGACTACTTTGAAATCTTGCTCTGAACGCATGAGCTTTGAGGGGCTGGTCAGTCGAGGTTGGAACTTGAAGAGATGATGTACATTATGCAGAGTTCTACGCAGTTGTGCTATAGAGCTTGGCATGAACCGCAAACATGAAAAATGACATAGAGAGCAAAAAGAATAACTTCTGAGATTGAGTTTCACTCCAAAGATTTTTCTTGTTCATTCATTTCAAACATTTTCTCTCACTCAGACATCTTGTGATAGTGCACTGGTGCTTTGAAGTCCAGTCCAAAGACTGCAAAAGACTGGACCAGCAGTCTTGGTCTTTCAGTTTTGAGATTTCAAGACCGCAAAAAGACCGGTTGTGGTGGACCAATCTTGTTGGTTAAGACTGGTCTTTTGTATCCATCTAATAACCTTTCAAAATACACCTAAGATCATATTTTTAGGCCAAAAACTGACGAAGATATATTCAAAACCGTAACATATTTTGTAAAAATAGAAGATGTACCCGAGTATTTTTGTAGGTACATCAATCCTTAACGTAATTCAACGTTCTTGCACTCGTTTAAAAGCTACTAAGCATGGCAACAGATCTAGCCACTCATAATTACAAAGATTATTGTATACTTTGTAGAGAAACCGGTCTTGAACCGGTTGTAACCAGTTTGGACCAAGACCGGTCTGAAGACTGAAAAAGACCGCGGTCTTGGTCTTTTCCGGTCCTGGTCTGGTCTTTTCACAAAATCTCAGATTTGGAAATTTTGTCAGTTCGGCAATTTGCCGAATGATCAAACTTCCCAAAGTGGTCGCCCAACTGCATTCAGTGATTGTCTGGCCTCTAGATGCTGGGATGGCTGCGGCTGCAGTCTCCTTGGGCAATAGAATAGTTAATACCGAGTACCTCTGATAGGAGTATGCCAAAGAAGTAATATATTTGGGCTGTAACAACCACAGAGACGACATCCGCAAACGCAAGCAGTGAAGTGCTCTGGCAAGAGGACTTCTTATCCTTGTTTCAAAGCCTCACTACATGAGAAGTACATGCGTTAAGCACACATAGATATTTTGACTCTATAAGAGTCAGGTTCACTCAATACAAAATCACAAATTAAATGTTCATTGAGCTTTGACTCTTAGTGAATCTACTGGAAGTCACTGCACAGTGATCATATGGTCCTAAAATACAAGGACTTTGGCTGCAATAAGTGTGAAACATCAGTGCACATGCAGATGAAGAAGTGCCAAGTCAGCAAAGGGTTCAACGGCCATCATGGCTCCTGACCTTCCTCCCACTTCAAAGCCTACTATGATGCCTTGACCATTGCAAAGGAGCTTGTGTAGTTCCCAATCCTATAATTTCTTGAATGCTATAAAGGCAAAGGTTTTCAATAGCAATTATTGCAACGTGCAACAACAAGTGACCTTCAAGGTCTTTCACCACTCCTTGCATTGTCAGGTCTTCCACCCGTAATGTTTGATCAGCTGGTCCGGTTCATTGCAATCACCTCCCAACTCAAAAATGAGGTTCTTCTTGTGCAGCTTGGTTCTTTCAATGTCTTTGACAATAACTCGCTTCCTATTCTTCTGCCAAGCATCTAGGAATTTATCTTGGAAGGTTGCCTCATACCGCTTCCATCCATCAATACAATCTGGACATTTCTTGCAAAAATAGCATGGAATATTGACCTTGACATTACACCTGCAAGCTGTGTGAATCTTCCTTCAATTTATGCACAATACAGACATTCTTGAGGGATTAGTAAGAGTTCTTGTGTTTGAGTAGTGTTCTCCTGATTTAATTGTCTTAACTTTGTCTGTAGCATTCCGCATTATTTTCCCCCCATCTCATCAATGTTTGAACACGAGCTGCAAACACTCTCAAAGGTTGATGTGCAAGAAGTCAGAGTCCCGGCAAGCGGTGCTATTCACAATGGAGTATGGTGCCATTCCGTTGTGGTTGGTTCATTTAATTTGTGAATTTACGCAATGCAAAAGGCTGTTGCGGATATGACAATTTGACACTACTTGCAGGCTGCAACATAAACTATCACCACAATTTTTGTGTTCACCAAGGCCAAAGAATTGACTATGACGGAATCCCTGATATTTTGCAGATTGGAGAACATCAATTTGCAGAGCGGAAACTTGTCAACATGTGGATTATGATGATGTTGCTTTCCTGGACATCAGCAACAAACTGTGCATGAATCTACAACATAGGATTGTCTGGCTGTAATTCAAAACCACTTGGCTGGCAATTTAACTTAGAGGTAACTTCAGACCAGGTTTATGACACATTTACCATTTTGTCACTGCTCAAAGATTGTCTGCTTCAGAATCAACCCTTGTTGTCCCGCATGGAGGTCTAGCAAAAGCGCGTTTTACAGAACCTGTGCGCATTAGGAACAATTGCTTCTGCCTCTGCAGCCAGCCAGCTCTCTTTCATTATTGCAACATATGCATGCACTTTTACCCTGGTATGTTATTATGATTACATGAGAGATTTGATATTTGTATTTACTGCAACCTACCTGCCAGGCTTGGACAAGAAAATATCTTGATGGCGTTTCAAATAGCCATCAATGCTGCGGAGTGCCAAACTGCAACAATCCTCTTGTGAATAATCACCACCGGTTCTGTCCAACCCATTCCTTTAAGAGGGGAGTTTGTGCCATTGTTGGCTGCTCCTATGCCGTCGCTCCTGAGCCTGGGAGGAAGCCATGCTCTTTGGAAGAACATGAAGTCGTGGAAAAGGTCCACAATACTTGTGGACAAGCTTGGTTCCAGCTCAAGGAGCATCACCGTTGTGCTCAACTAGCCCACCCACCAGATGCACTTGCATATCATGAGGTTACTGACCCTTCCAAAATCATCAAGGATGGAAACATTGAGGATACTTTTGAGTTCAATCACAAAGGTCAACCACTTCCTGTAGATGAGTCTTCAGCACCAACTGGAAAGAGAAGACTCCACGCTCAATTTGGGCGTAATTGCACCCACAACAAGCAATTAATAGCTGCGCCATGCGGCATGATTATTGCTTGGGAGACCTTCTACCATGTGGAAGCAATCTATAGTGTAATTGTGAGTTTTTTGACATCTCTTCATTTTAAAGCTTTGATGCTGATGTGCTGCAACCCACAGGAGATGATAAAACAAACTTATTGCATTTCTGGCACCAAGCCAGATCATATTTTCTTTGATAATAACTGTACCCTTGCAAAGGCTGTCAAAAGGTGACCCCTTCTTTTGTCATATGGGACTTACAGTGGATGTCTTTCACCTCAAATGCAAGCATAGCGAGAAGGATAAATTTTGTTAGAAAAACTGCAACCCAGTTAGTTGCCTACCCATGAAGGCAACAAACAGTGATATTTTAATTCTTCAGTAGCTGAGCAGACAAATAGCTGGTTTGGGGGATATCAGGCTATGTGCCGCAAGATGCAAGTAGACCGCTATAATTTGACGGAATAATACACAGGAGAAATATCATGACCAAAGCCAAGCTTGCTCAACAGCCAAATGCACACCCAAGCACCTGGCCAATCCCTAGTTAGATAGTTATCTTATGTATTTATGCGCACCACATGAACCTTATGATTATATGACATTCAATGACAAGTTACAAATCTAGCATGTGGGATATGTATAGAATGATATGGCTGGACTACATGTCAGAAGACTGGAAGACACAAGACAAAGAAGGAAAGACGACAACAGTAAAGAAGATCGACATAGAAGGAAACATACTCTAATCAACCTCAATCACTGTCAACCTCAATCACTGGCCCCAATTGTACAAGTCTTGTCTTCCTGTCACAATGAGTACGGTGGGCAAATTCAGACCAACAATGAACTTTTCCCTCAAGAAATCATCTGCGCCGTTCCAAAGACCCATTTGTTTGGTCAATGTTGACGCAATGTAGCAAACACCAGGGAAATGCTTGTTGAAGACAGTTGTTTGGGTCCTAGACTGGTGATAGATTCAATGCGTTTGGGATTTGCATTCCCTTAAGCACTTGCCAACATCAATGGTGTAGTAGTCTCCAGGCCAAAGCTTCTCAAGATTGTTGGTGGGGAAGACAGAATGATGAGCAGGGTTTGGGGGTTGAGTGCTGTGGTTGGGTAGACAAGATGCAAAGGCGACTGGACTTGGCGAAGGGCAGGGAGAGGTTGACCGGGATAGTGTAAGATTGACATGGGATGTGGAGGCAATAGGCCATTGATAGACGGCGGTGTTTGACACTGGGTCCTGAGGGGAAGGTAAACGGGATGTGGACTTCTGCATTTCACAAATGTAGGCATGTTCACAAGGTAAACGGAGGTGGAGGTGGGGTGTGAGGTTAGGTTGGGTGTTGTGGACCTTGTCAAAGTCAACACATTTTGTTACGCCTTGAGGTTCAAGCTAGGCTTTAAACGTTCTACAGGCGTCTAAGTTCCAAGGTTTCGAAGTTCTCAAAGAATGGCAGCCTGGCGGACTGTCAGAGTCTTAGAGTTTCAAGGTTATGCTCAACTGGGTTCTACAAAGAACTAGCTAAGGTTTACATGAGATACAGGTAGGTTTATATAACAAGTCAGAGAGGCAGTGTAGGGCTGCGCAAGGCAGTGTACATGAGGCTAAGGTGAGGAATAGAATCTACCGGAAGATGGTGGAATGGACGCGTCAGCGTCCATGAGGTGTACGCGTCATCATGGATGGAATGTAATAGAATGAATAGGAATGATGACTAAGGTGAAAAGTAAAAAAGGTGACGAGAGATCGTAACATTACCCCCCTGTTATGGTTGAGGTTCCAGTTCTCAACCGGTACAATTGTTGGAGGTGTGTCCGGGGGCGCGTCGGCCACACGTTTCGCACTCGAAGAAAACACAGGTAAAATATAGATGAGGTGCCTCGTCAAGGCACTCGGCTCGGGGGCAGTTGATGGGAATAGGAGACGAGATGTGTTGCTGGACTTGTCTGAGTCGAGGGGGAGGGGTGTCGTGGTCTATGACAATGGGGTCAGCGCGAGTGCCAGTGTTTCGAGAGGGGCCAGGAAGATTTTCGTGGATCACCCTATTGAGGGGGTTGATCCTTTGGAACGGTCTGGTGGCGTACGGGGACCCTCGTCGTTTCCGGGTGATGAAAGGTTCGAGTTTCTCTTGGATTTCGTTCCTCATGAGTTGATCAAAACAAAACTGGAGGTGGTGGTGATGCTCGGCGAGGTCGTGTTCCAGACGAAGGATGGCGCGGTTGAGGTAATCTGCCATAATGAACCGGTCTCGGAGTTCTGGATGATCTTCCAGGAGGTGGATACACTCGGCAAAGTCGTCGACGTCAGACGTGTAGGTGGAGAGTTCGAAGATTGAGAGGGCGCGTCGGTGGGAAGGGGTGAAGGGAGTGGAGCGAGGCATGTTTGAAAGTGAAGGAGAAAGTAGAGAAGTTTTTTTTTGTGAGGTTGAGTGAGAATGGAGAGTCAGAGACGAGGGTTCCACTTTATAATGGGAAGGGGATGGTGGAAACGTTTCAATTCCCAGTCGATTATGTCTTCCACTTCTTGGCATGCTTTGAGGAATTCCTCGTGGTTCATTACAAGTCGAGTCGTGTTCTGGTGAGTGGGGGCGAGGTCCGCAGGAACAAGAGGAGAAGGGGGCAGGAGAGGGTGAGGTTTCCACAGTGTGGGGAGAGACTTGACTTTTCGGACGGTTTTCCTGACAATAGACGACATGAGGAAGGAGTGAGAAAGGTCAGAAGTTCAGAGGGAGTGTGATCGTTTGTAAGAGAGTAACACGATGGTGGCGTTAGTGAAACTGGATTTGGGTTCCCACGTGGACTCCGCAGTGGGCCAATCTTTCCATTTGACGAAGAACTGATGGCCGCGGCCTCGTTTTCGATGTTTCAGGATTGCTTCGACTTCATATTCTTCTTCCTCATTGATTATCTCCGGGGGAGGTCTGATGAAATTTGGGCCATGGGTATTGGTTTCCTTGTAAGGCGAGAGTAGAACGGCATGGAACACGTTGTGAATCCTCCAAGTTTTGGGGAGTTTTAGCCGGAAGGTGACAGGGCCTAGGACTTCGTCGATTTTGAAGGGTCCTTCTCTTCTTGGGGATATTTTCTTACTAAGATTGGTTTTGAGATTTCGTGAGTCGAGCCAGACCAGTTCGTCCTTTTTGAACGGAGTGAATTTGTTTTGAATGCGATCGGAGATTCGCTTTCTGGCCAATTCATGAGCGGCAAGGGCTTCTTCTCTGATCAGGGTGAGGTTCTTGATTCTTTCTTCTACGGAAGGATATTTTGTGTGTTCGAATGAGAGAGGAATGGCGATAGGGGAATATCCAAGCATGAGTTCGAAGGGGGTGTGAGTTCGATCTGCGTGTTTCCGGTTGTTATGAGTGAATTCAAGGATTGAAATGGCAAGGGCCCATGTTTCCGGGTTGGTGTAGCAGTATATGGCAAGGAATGCTTCTATTTCTTGGTTAAAGCGTTCTGTGGTGCCGTCGGATTGAGGGTGATAGGCGGTGGAGAGGGACAAAGTAATTCCGAGGATTCGAAGAAGTTCTCTGAATGCTTTGGCTGCAAACTGAGGTCCTCTATCAGAAATAAATTTATCGGGTAGTCCGAATCTTTTGTAAAGGTGGTCGATTAAGAGGTGTCCGGCTTGTTCTGCAGTAAGGGTTTTAGAGCAAGGGATGGTAATTATCCCCTTCGAAAGACCGTGGTCCACCACGACTAGTATAGAGTCATGAGTGATCCCGGAGTTGTCCTTGGACGGTGGCAGATCAGTGATCATGTCCATCGAACATTGGGCAAAAGCCCGGGGGGAGGAAGGTCCTTTGATCGGTAAGAATGACGGTTTTGACGGGTTCCGGTTAATCTTGAACTGTTGACAGATACCGCACCCTTGTACGTAGTTTTTCACAAAGGATCGCAATCCGGGCCACCAGTAATGTTGTCGTATTGCGTCGTAAGTTGCCAGTTCTCCGGGGTGTCCGGCGGTAATGTGTCATGGAATTTTGATACTAGGCTTCTTCGCAGTTCTTGGTCAGCGGGGATGTAGTTCTTCCCCTTGTAGAACAGTATATTTTTACCGTCTATTTTCTCGGTCGTCCAATCTGAGAGATCATTCTTGGTTTGGTTTAAGTCACCATCAAGGAGATATTTGATAGCGTCGGCAGCGTTGGTGTCTAGTTTGTCCGAGTTAGAGATCTGTTTTTGTAACTCAAGGTCGACAAGGTTGAGGAATAAATGGTGAGGAAGAACAGTGACATTTTTATTGTCTTCGTCTTCTTCCGGGTAGACGTCGGGTCTTCGGGAGAGTGCATCAGATTGAACCATTTTGTCCCCAGGTACATGGACTAGATTGATGTCAAATTCGGCAAGGTATAGTGTCCATCGGGCTACTCGGGGATTGATATTGCGGGCGTCTTTGTAATAGGTTAGGTTTTTGTGGTCAGAGAGTACGTTGGTAGTGTGGGGAGACCCTTGAATGTAATGTCTCCATTCTCGTAGGGCGCATATGATGGCAAGGAATTCCCTGTCATAAATGGCATAATTCCGTTCGGCTGGGGAGAAGGTTTTTGAGATGAAGGTGCATGGGTGGCGTATTCCGTTTCCGTCAAGTTGGGAGAGTACTGCTCCAGTCGCGTATTTTGAAGTGTCGCATTCAATTTGAAATGGCTTAGTCTGATCAGGCATAATTAGGACTGGTTCTTCGGTGAATCGTTTCTTCAGGGTGTCAAAAGCGATTTGTGCGGCGTCGTCCCAAACAAATGGTTGGTCTTTCTTGAGCAGTTGATTAAGCGGTTGAGCCAGGTTGGAGAAGTGTCGGATGAAACGTCGGTAGAAGTTTCCAAAGCCAAGGAAAGATCGAGTCTGTTTTAGGGTTTTGGGAGTGGGCCAGTCTCGGATTCCTGAGAGTTTAGCGGGATCCATGGAAACGATTCCTTCTTGAACAATGAGGCCTAGATAGTCGACTTTTTCTTTTCCGAATGAACACTTTTCGGGTTTGAGATAAAGGTCATTGTCCTTTAGGCGTTGTAGGATTCGTTTTGTTTGTAATTCTAGGGTTTTCCGGTCCTTGGCGAAAATAAGAATGTCATCAATGTAAATGATTACCCATCCTTCTTCTAGTTCAACAACAAAGATTTTGTCCATCATATGTTGGAAGGTGGCGGGGGAGTTACACATTCCAAAGAACATGACGGTAGGCTCAAAAAGTCCTCGGCTAGTCTTGAATGCCGCTTTCCATTGATCGCCTTCTTTGATTCGGATGTTGTTATATCCCCAGCGAACGTCTAGTTTGGTGAAATATTTTGCGCCGTGAAGTTTGTCCATTAGTTCCGAAATGAGTGGGAGTGGGTAAGCGTTTTTGACGGTCCAAGTGTTAAGATAACGGTAATCCTGACAGGGTCTGAGTTTTCCATCCTTTTTTGAAGCAAAGAAAAAGGGTGAAGCCATAGGGGATTTGGATTCTCGGATGTAGCCTTTCTTGAGGTTTTCGTCAACAAACTTCTCCATTTCAATGGTCTTGGTAGGGGTAAGGTTATAGGTTTTGAAAGACTTTTCTTTGAAACCCGGTTTCATGTCAATGGCGTGGTCCCAAGGTTTGGATTCCGGGAAACAATTAGCGGTTTCTTCTTTGAACACATCCAGGTATTCGTGGAATTCCGGGGGTATCATTTCTTCTACCGTTTGTTTGGTCTGTTTTTCATCATATTGTAAAGAAAACGACTGTGAAGCAGTCATTTTTGCGTTGATGTCCAGGTGATCGATAGGTTGTCCGTGAATGAATGAGATAACATGGGTGTGGTCGTCTAAAATGTTCAGGGTCCGGTTAGAAGTGGATTGTTCGTCAAGAATTTCTTCAAGTTGGGTTTTGAAAATTTTCTTGGGTTTAGCCAGTACCGTTAAAAACTGTTTGTCCCAGGATAATTTTCGCGAGTTGATAAGTCCGGTTTGCCAATTGATTTCTGGGTTGTTTTCTTGAAGCCAGGGAAAGCCCAGGATAATTTTCTGTTGTCCTAAGCCAGAGACCAGTAGTTTCGTGTTTTTAATTTTTCCACCAATTTCCAGGTCAAGATGGATGTAGTGGGTGATTTTTCCTCGTTTGTTTTCGGTGTCGTCGACATTGTAGACTGTGATAGGGAAATTGAGTTGAGCGGTAGGGATTCCAAGTTTCTTAACAAAGTTTTGGTCGATGAAGTTTCCTCCGGCGCCAGAATCAAGTAAAGCGGTTGTTTCGACATTTGGGTGGTTCGGTAGAGCGATGGGCAAGAGCATAGATTTATTTGTTGTCTGTGCTAGAAATACTGAACGAACTAGAGTACGCGGAGAGTCTGTAGTCGACTCAGCTCTCCGTTTTAAAAACCCTCTTTTTCTCCGAGTTCCATGAACTCGTTCCTTTCTGCGTCATTCCAGTCTTGCATCATGAGGCGAAGGTGGGCATAGGTGTCTCGGGCGTTTGTTTTCTTAGGGGGGCTCTGATTGGTGGCGGGGGCGGGGGTTCGTTGTTTGCTGTATACGGGACATTCAGAGGCTAGGTGTCCGTCTTTTCGGCAACGAAAGCAGGCTCCGCGTTTCATGAGGTCGGCCCTTTCCTCAGTGGTGAGGGCGTTGAGTTTGACCGAGTTGGTCGAGGAGGGAGATTGGGACATGGAGTCGATGTCCATGGCGTTTGGGTCTCTTTGAGCGGGGCGGTTAAAGTTCCAGTACCTCTTTGGAGGACTTTCTTTCTTGGTTTCGGGTTTCTTGGCCCGAGGGGCGAGGCGTTCCATTACCGACTTCATTTGTCGGTAGTTTGTGTCGAGTTGGATGGCCTTTTCGTACCATCCATTTATTGTTGTGGGGACCTGTTCGAGGGTGAGGATTCGCTGGACCAGGGCCAGGTTGAGGGTGTTCCGGAAGTATTCGATCAAGTTGATATTGTCCGAGGTGGTGGTCTCGGAGAGGCCAGCTTGGCCGACGAGGAGTTTGAACTCAGTGACGAGTTCTTCTGCGGTTTTGGAGCCTTGTTTCAGCCCCTGGATCTTGTAGATGGCATCAGCCACCTGATTCACCGCTTTGAAGGAGTCGGTGAGTGCTTTGTTAAAGGTGGCGTAAGTTCCAAAGTCAATGGTCTGGGTGGCGGGGTCAAAGCAAGAGGCGACGAATTGCTCCTTCCATTGGAGCGCTTCCTTGTCGGTCATGTATGACAAGATAAAAGCGATTTTCTTGTCGTCGGTGTTGTAGATTTCCTGGTTGATGTGGAGATACACGGTGCAGTCCATCATGAAGGACCGAAGTTTGTTTCGATTGCCATCAAAGGCGGTCGGGGTGTTGATTCGTAGTTCATTGGGTTTAGTGGTGGTGGCCATTGGTACGGAGGTGATTATGGGAGTTAAGGGTGATGGTTCAGAGCTGGGGGGAGTGGTTTCTGCAGAGGCGATAATGGGTTCGGGGGATCGTCGTAGAGCCGTGGTGCAAGGTGGTCTACTCGCAAGCGTGCAAGTAGACTGATTTGGTGGTAGCTAGTTCTTTTGTTACGCCTTGAGGTTCAAGCTAGGCTTTAAACGTTCTACAGGCGTCTAAGTTCCAAGGTTTCGAAGTTCTCAAAGAATGGCAGCCTGGCGGACTGTCAGAGTCTTAGAGTTTCAAGGTTATGCTCAACTGGGTTCTACAAAGAACTAGCTAAGGTTTACATGAGATACAGGTAGGTTTATATAACAAGTCAGAGAGGCAGTGTAGGGCTGCGCAAGGCAGTGTACATGAGGCTAAGGTGAGGAATAGAATCTACCGGAAGATGGTGGAATGGACGCGTCAGCGTCCATGAGGTGTACGCGTCATCATGGATGGAATGTAATAGAATGAATAGGAATGATGACTAAGGTGAAAAGTAAAAAAGGCGACGAGAGATCGTAACACATTTGTTGATTGTAGCATCCTTGAGGAAAAGGTGTTGACCCTTGCGGACCTTGATGATGTATCCAATGTCTCTTGCAACTCACTCAAGGACATCCATTTTGTTGTACATCCTCAGATCTCCCCATCCACTTGCTTCCAGAAGACCAACAGTGGTGAGAAGAGAGAGGGTGATTGTGAGGTACAGCCAGGTGAAATCTTGGACAAGCTTGATGATGGGGGCTTTGCCTTTGGTTGTCCACGGATAAACAATGATTCATTGCTTGGCTTTCTGTGCCTTTTATATCCCTCTCCTCAAGGAATCTTTTACACTTTGAGCAAGCATGCATCCTTTCTTGTTGACCCTCATGAATTATCCTCCTATTTTGGACCTAGTGTTTCAAAGTCCGGTCCAGGTTGGTTTTTCTGCCTAAAATGGAAAGCCTGAAGCCGAGCCCGGTCAGTCAGTTTTTATCTGTTTTGATTGTACCAGGGACCAATTCATAGCGCTTTAGGTGGGGTATATGGTGGCATATACTCTTAGGTAAAAGACCAGTCTATGACCGGTCACAACTGGTCTTTTCCAGTTTCAACATTTATGAACTTTTAAAAAGCCTGGAACTGATGAGCAGTCAATTTCAGAAAGCCTGAGCCTGGAAGTCCAGGCTTGACTAGTTATTTTCTGGTCCAGTTTTGGTCATTTTCAGTCCTGTGGACCAGACTTTTAAACACTATTTGGACCTCTATTGCAAGTCTTAACCACTCATCATTGTCACCAATGTCCGGTAGGACAAGAGTTCTTCTATTCTCTGCGCAATCACGGAGTAGTCCATTTACAATAAAAGACCAAACTCTTGCTCAGAGCTTATGAAACAATTTTTGCTTTGATGTAGATCATGAGGGAATGATTGGGATGAACACTTGATTGATGCATTTAGGAGTTTTGGGAAGAAACCCATGCAAATAGCATGTAATTTGTGAAGAGCCCACAAAGTTTGGCATTGACATATGCATGATCCTCAATCTGAATGTGTGTATGCCATCCCGGACATAGTAGTTATGATAGTTGTGGATTTTGCAACCTAAAAGATCATACAAGATTGTGCTTGTCAAGACCAATAGGCTGGAAAAAGGCAGGTAATTTTATTCACCATCACATGCAAGGGATGTTGAATATCCTGGTCAAGCCCCAAGTCCACTTCTAGCATGAAATAGAGTGACTTCTACATGTGAGAGTGACTTTAGCCCTTTACTGCAGTTCAGACACTCCTGAGTAGGTGGATAGAACATAAAAGCAGCTGTGGGTTCATGAACAAGATTAATCCAATGAAATTAAGCAGGTGAGAACAGGATTAATGGACGCACCCAAGCACTCTGATTTCCGTAGAGATTTGCCCCCTATCAAATCAATATGGTTCATTTCTGTTGGACTCAAATATGCGTGATGATCATCTGTAAGCCAGATAATCTCTTTGAGTGCATCCCAGAGCTGCATGACTACCACACCATCCAGGGCAAGAACATCAACAAAGAAAGGTTGAAGATAAGCAGGAAGCCGATGACGAGGCTGCAGGGATCCAGTTGGCACATGTAGATCAATCCCAGTTTTGAAATGCACAGTATGGCGAAGAAACTTGTCAAGATTGGAAAAGCTGCAGCTAGATGAGAGGCCTATATGTAGCAAGGCAATTTACAAGATCAGCAAGAGAGAGCATGTTTGGAGATGCTCATATGTTGCAGTGGAGGCAAGAAGGAAAGGCCTTACACAGTGGCATGGTATACTTACATTTTTGGTGGTGGCACACAACAGGATTCAACGCGACGCGACTGAACAGGACTTGGACGCACCGTGTGAATTGTGTAATTATGATGTGCATATCAATACATTGGGAATGTGAACTTTGCCTGGGAATCTAAACTTTCACAGAAATCTGTACTACAGCTGGAAATTTCAGAGTACTCTTTTGGGTACACTTTCTGGTTCAGATTGTAAGTTCAGATTATTGTGAACTAAAAATTTCTAGTGTCGAAGCCCTCGACGGAGGTGTGCATTTGGTGTGCATCCGATTGAAGGGCCGCTGGTATTTATCGCGAAGCGCAACAAGCCTTTGTTTCCAATCAATCTATCAATTTCGCGCAGCTAGGATTATGGATCACAGCCCCACTTGTGCGGCGGAAATTGGGCGCGAAGTCAATATCCGAGTGCCACCGCCGGGCCCGCGCTTTTTTTAGTTCTCGAGTTTTCTCACTCTCAACCCCAAGCTAGTTCACAAATCACCTTGTAGGATTGCCTCTCACAATCGCGAGACAGGATGATCCTTGCATGGCATTCAAAGTCTATCTCCGACCATTGTCTAGTTGTAAGGCCCAAACGAGACGACACCGCATTCCGACACTCAGCCTCACCCCGCAGCTCCACCACACCGCTACATCACTGCGCTCCTCAGTAGCACTAGCAACACATAAGGTTCAACCATAATACCCGACAATACACTTCCACATATATACCGCACCAACAATGACCGCGAAGGAGCAACTTCCCCGCAGACATGCTTTTGCTCCTCTCCTCTGACTCCTTGCTATCAGAACATGTCGGCACTTTCAAGTCTGAAGAAGGGCAAGTGGTGTATGACGTCGTATCTCCTTGGAAGCTGAAAGGAAAGACGACCACTATCTATCGCCACCAACATGTGAACGACACTGTTACTCAGGGCTCTACATATCGTCGTGTTTCGATGGAAAAGGCGAGACCGCAGGATATGCCGTCGATAAAGGAGGAGTCGACCAAAGTGGCGGAGATCGAATTCCATACTTATAGACCGAGTCGAATCCGGTTTGGTGGGCAGGATCTGAGCGAACACGAGATATTCGCGAGTCGAGGACGTATCGTAGATCACATCAGAACGTGAAGGTCTTCCTACACCCAGAGACGTCTTCTAAAACTCACGATATATGACTCTAGTGAACGAGTCTTCCATGGAACAGACGGCAAGGAATACGTCTGGACAATGCAGGAACGAACCAAAGTAGGTCCCTCGTTCGCTAGCATGAATCTAGCCCACAGCTGACTGATGCGCAGCTGTCGTTATCTCTGAACAACGACGACCGCACGCCGATTGCCATCTTCCATCCCCGAGGTCCTGGGATACTGCGCGCGGAGTCGCAGCCCGTTTTCGAGGTGTATCCAGAAGGAGAGCACATGCTCGACTTGATTCTGGTGACGTTTATTTTTGTTCAGTCATTGAGGAAGGAACATAGGACGAGAGCGACTGCTTTAATCTAACGAATCTCAGTGCGTAACTCTCTACGCTTCGTGATTACTCGTAAATCCAAACCTACTCTAGTTCTTACAAATGCACCCCCAAGCCACTGATTCAGCCCAATGCGACTCCCAGACTCGCGCGCCTCAAATAATACCCACATCTGACTCCTCCTCCTTCTCCCTTCTCAGCCGCTCCATATACACAAACGTAACAATAACCAGATCCACCATTGACTCCCCGCACCCAATAATTTCCAGCGACGCCGAGCGCGCCTTGCGCATCATCCCGAGGCGCCGGCGGTGGAAGCACGCAATGAGGGTTTTGCGTTTATCGGTCGTGTATAGCTGATTATTGCGGGGAAGGCGTCAGACATGAGAGGGGAGGGTAAGGGGAGTTACTTGCTTTGCAGACTCGAGATCCCAGATGCCACGCATATTCTGTCCCATCCAGACCCACAAACACACGATTCCTAAACACATGACCTCAATTAACGTTCTCACTGAAACCTCCTCAACAATGACATTCCAATAAGACACACCGTCCATAAAAACCCCACCCCTCCTTTCTAAACATCTCCTCAATCCCCATCTCCCTCCCCCCCATCCGAATACTCGACCTCCCAACCCTCCAAAAATCAATTTCCGCCAAATGCCCGTACGCATCTGTCATCGCCTCCCTATCGTCTTGTCCACTAGTCAGCGTCGGTATGGAGGGGAGAACGCGCTTGATGCTGATGCGCTTCGGACCGAGCGCGGGGCGCGGTGGTGAGTGGGCTTTGTAGATGACTTGTCCGGAGGGGTTGGTGTATGTTGTGTTCCATGGTTTGTCGGAGGATAGGTAGAGGTGCATCTCCGTGGTTTGTTTCCAGTTGAATATTAGAGAAGAGGAGGGGAGGGATTTATATCCCACTTCAAAACGTCAGGGTTGGTCTAAGACGTGAAACCAGCCTGTATACACGATCTGTATCACAAGCTTCCGAGATATCAGAGCAAAGTAGGAGTGAAAGTGCTGCGCAGTCGATCTTTTGTAACCTTTTGTTTGTTGACAAGCATCGGTGCGCTCGGTTGCATATAATTCATTCTCTGGAACCGAGCCAATGTCCCTAACTTAATGTTGTGTGGCGGGACACATATTTCCAAGAATACGTCCGGGAGGTAGGCTATTGTTCAGCAGCGGACCGCGTAATAAGTCATGCTGTCCTACGTAGAAGACCTGAGAAATACAAATTACTGCAAGATATCTCTATATATGAATACAGTGATAGCACAGAACCGATGTAAGAGAATAAATCTATCAATCCCCTGGTGCTCTACCCACCTCCTCCCAACCGTCACACCCACGACAAGAAGATTCAGCAAGCGCCCCGACCTCAAATCACCTCCCTCTCCTCGTCAGATTCCTGGAGCCTCAAGCTTTTCAAAGAAATCTTGATAATCAGCCCCAAACAGTCACCCGCAAGTCCCAAAGACTTACATCGCACACCCATGCACAAATCCCATCAATACCCACTCATAGATGGAGCTTTAAAAGGTCAGGGTTGGCGTGAGGCGAGACCTACTCGAGTAGGTTGATTGGTATAGAAAGCAACTATCATGAGCTAAGTACCAAATATCTGAGCATTGTAGGAAAGTCACCCACAAATTTTTCAAAAGGAAGATCTCAAGCTACATAGCGCGACCCTATCTTACCAGTGATAATGCACCGCAGTGACAAATCAGAACCTCGATATGTCAAATTTGAATCCCAATCACTTTAAAATCCATTGAAGTCAAAGATTTGACAGTAGACACCCCCTCGTACACACTGGTGAGGTAAGGGTGGAGGGTTTGACCGGTATGGACCATTACTGAATACCGGTGCGGTCACATTGTGCAATAAGATACGATTCAAGACTGGTATTGGCGGGCTTGTATCCAGCTGGAGGGTTCATTCACTTCTCTCACCAGACCCCCTGGGTCGACGATTCCATACAGGTCAAGCGCCGTACTCATGAGCACAAAATCTCTGGAGCTCGCGGCTCATATTTTGCTGACATAGAGCTGACGGTGTTAAATATCGCATGTTTATAATTGATTGCTTGCACGCTGCCCCTCTTGGTGCCTCGTTTGTAGATTTCGGCTGCTCTTTAGTGTATTGGACAAGCGCAACAAGTCACGACCCTTTTGAACTCTCAAGTACCTTCTCTCATCAATCCCTAATCTGTGAAAATGGCTTGCCCATCTTGTGCCCATCTATCTATAAGACCTGCCTCAGCCCATTGTCCAAATTGTTGAAGTACATATGGTCTTACACCGGGCATGAAGCGCGGTAGATATGAATAAAGCAGCTGGTAATCGGAGAGTGTCTTCAAGGTTCAAGTGTACAGTTCCACACACATACATTGTTAAAAACGAAATCTTGATTCATAGCAGAGAGCATTATAACAGGCAGTAAAATAATGGATATCACAAACATCAAACAAAGAGCAGCGCAAACCCAGCACCAAATGACCCCAGACACCCCTCAACCACCCCCTCCCCCACTGCTCTCCACAGCCGTCTCCCGATCCGTGCGCAGCTTCTCGACATAGACGAACGTCACCACGATGAGGTCCGTCATATGCTCCCCCGCGGGGAATATCTCAAGCGATGCGGGGCGCGGATCTGTCAGGACGCCGAGGCGGCGGCGGTGAAAGGATGCGATGGGCGTTTTGGCGGTGTCATTGGTGAAGAGCTGGATGGAGGAAGGGCAATGAGTACGGTGGTGGGGAGAGCTGGGGGAGAGAGAAGGTACCTTGGATACTCTGGATGTTAGGTGCCATGTGTATTCTTTGCCGTCGGGACCCTTGAACACGCGATTCCTAGATAACTTCGAATAAACTCAACCCACTAATAGCGACAATGGGAGACGCACCTTCCATACCACCCCCAGCCCTGTTTCTTGAAAAACTCATTCACCGGAACATCCACCTCCGCATACCGAATCCGCGAGTTCCGGAACGAATGGTACTCAATTTCCGCCAGGTGCGCAAAGTGGTCTCTTAATGTGTTGTCGGTGCCGGCGGTGGGTGGTGTAATGGAGGGGCGGATGCGCTTGATGGTTATGGGGCGCGCGCCGAGTTTGAGCGGGGCGTCAGATTTGTAGATGACTTGGCCGGATTCGGTGCAGTAGGTTGTGTTCCATGGTGTGGGGGAGGAGAGGTAGAGATGCATTGTGAAAAAGGTAAGTGAGGAAAGCAGGATGGATTTGGGGATGTGTTCTTTATATCTAGTTGAAGTTCTCCAAGGCTCCAAGGCTACCATAATACATGCATGGATCACCGGGTTAGCATGGGCAAAACACAGGTGGCAGGAGGTTGCGTGGATGATCGCTATCAAAGGCTGTTGTAAATTGCTGCGGAAGTCACCTGGATCATGGCGAAGTCATTACATTATGATATAGCCAAGAGTTAGTTGATTTGATCGAACGTTCTGCGCAACGTACGAGAGCGTTAGGGGTGTGGAAGGCTATGGTGGTGTAGTCTCTGATAATCATAATTGAAGGATCTTATCTGATCTAATCTTTCAATATACGCTTGATCGAGTGTGGTTCGACCGTGCGCCACCACAACTTGACTCAAAAACTATTAGTTTTCGACCACAACCTACCTCATCCACTCTACTGCAATACATCACTTCCCTCCAAGAACCAATGAAAAGCGCCCCATCCAGGAAAAACACCGTGCATCCGAGTCACCGCCATAACATTCCACCTCTGGCCGACATGCTATTTCGACCCCTCGACGTTGAGGGGTGACTTCGGCCCCGGAGTCGCTTCCAAGAGCTTGCGGCTCACTATCTTCGGACTCATAATGCATGAAGTATTTAACTTGTATTTTGAAGGGTGTTTCCTGATTAAAATGGCTTACCAGTGGTGGGGTTTCTCCGTGCATCAGGAAAACGTGAGGGTGATCTTCAGTGTCTTTGTCTTAGGTAACCACATCTCTGAGCTCTACATCTTTGTGAAGGAGTTCTTTCAAGGTCTTTGTCTTTGGGTGCGAATCTTTGAGGTATTAGGTGAGGCTTTCAGGTCTTTGAGTTGGAAGGTTGGGCTTTCTTACCTCGACGTCTTTGGTTGCGAGGGCCATGTGTTCTGGGAGGAGATTGTGGTGAGCTATTGTTTAGCTGCGCCAACCAATTCCAGGGCAATTCATACTTAAGCTAGCATAAACATATGTCTCTCGACCCGCACGGCCACCTACGAAATAGAAGGAAAAGGAGCGGCTATATTCCAATGTACGAACCTCCCGCTGTTATGCTTTGGGTGCTTCGGTATTTGATACACATTTCTTCTCATGTACATCCTTTGCCTTCACAATTGAGCAGCAAGCTCCGACGATGAGCACGGCGTTTGACCTGTACGGACCCATTGAACCAAAGGACTTCGTCATTACACGCGTTCACGCGGAATGCGTGGATAGAAAGAAAACCACTTCGTTGTAAAAATACAGATCACCGAAAATTAACACGATATACAAGATACCAACAGCAATAGCATAGATCCAACCACAGCACACAACGCATTTATCAACCCTTGATCCTACCTCATCTAATCCAGCCCAACAAGAAGAAGCTAAGTCCCCGAATTACCTCGTCGAATTCCTGAACTCCCCAAATTCCCAATTATAACAATCCTAATAAAGTGATAACCCCGATCAGCCCCATTCACAAAGGAGAAGACCAAAGAAGGAGGAAGGAAGAAAGAAAGACACATACCGTGCACACGCCATCTACACCCTCCACCTCCTCCGCCGGCCTCGCCCTCGGCACCTCCCTCCTCCGCTTCTTCCCTCCCTCTCCCTCTCCTCCCTCGCCCTCTTTCTTCTTTCCCCACCCCCATCTCATCACCCCCCATATCCCTTCCCCTCCATCTCCCTCCCCTTCATCGTCGTCGTCCTCCTCGCGCCAAACCCCCTCATCCCCCAACAACTTCTCAATAACGAACCCAATCCCATGTGTCCTCACGTCCACGCTCCACCCGAGTTTGGACACGGTGTCGAAGCGTACGACCTGGCCGGTGTGGCAGCGCGTCTCGAGTGCGAAGCCGCCAAGGGCGCAGAGAGAGGTTACGCCGGTGCAGGTGCCCATTGGGATTGGCTGGACGGGAGGGGTAAGTTAGGGAAGGGAAGGGAGGGGGAGGTAGGAACATACGTCTGCGGTGTGGTATACATGTGTTATATGGTCCAGAGAAGGCTAGAAGAGGGTTAGGCTCAGGAGGGGAGAGGTGAGCATGGACGTACGGGTGCGGGGAGGTGCAGTCTCCGTGAGGCCAACTTCTCGCCTGGGGCTTCGAATGCGACGACGGGGACGCCGAAGGTGGCGCCCATTAGGGCTGAGAGACCGCCCCCTAGCGAATGACCGGTGAGCCATATATTCGCGTTTGGGTACATATAGGAGACGTTATTGTATAGATTCTAATGAAAGATCAGGACCTCAAAGAAAGAAAGAAAGAAAAGCAACCTACCAACCCAATCGGATAAAACAGCCCCTCATCCACCAACGCCTCCTCCACACACCTCGTATCACACCGGTAACCGCCATCCCAACACCCACACACCGTCGACCACGTCGGCCCAACCCTCGCACAACAACACGAAAACATCAAATTATCATTCCGCTTATCTCTCCCCACCGTCGGCCCGCCGTCCCCTGCCAACCACCCCGTGCTCGTGCCCTTGGTCGCAATCACCACCGTCTTGTTATCGCTCGCCACGAACACGTGCCCGCGCATACCGTCGTCGGTGGGCTCCCATCCGAATGGGGAGGAGCGCCATGCGGGTAGGAGAGGATACCAGGATGTGGGAGTGGTGTTGGAGGGAGCGTAGGTGTTGAATGCCATTTGGGCGAGTTGGAGGAGGGTGCTGCGTTGGGAGACATCGGGGGTTAGGCCGGCCCAGTCGTGCCAGTCGAGTGCGGGGGTGGTGTCCCTTTGTGAGGCTAGTCGGGCGGCGTTGAAAGCGGCGAGGGAGGGGGGCTGCGGGATCGTGCCGTGCCGTGTGGGTATGGAGAATGTGGTGGCTTCGCCGTTGGTGGTGAGGGAGGTGGAGGGGAGGACGTCGGCAAAGATGATGCGGGCGTCGGCGGTGGTGGCGTGTTGGTGGCGGAGGTGGAACGTTATGGTGGGCAAGTCGGGGGCATGTTCGAGTTCTTTGGGTGAGGATGCCCAGAGGACGGTGGAGATTAGGGCTTGTAGAGTAGAGTAGCATTCAAGAAAGGGTTTCCGAGTTGGCGTGGTGCAGGGTCGTATAGATTCAGATTGGTTTCGATCTCTCTCTCTCTCTCTCTCGTGTAAGACGTGAAACCAGCTTGTATTACACGATCTCTATCACGAGCTTAATGCTACGTAGAAGGCCGCTTTCCCAACTCTTCACATTCAAAAGCAAAACTCGAATAAATAACAAGTCCACTCTATGTGTGGATTGAAAAAAACAGAAATTTGATAGGGGGCCGTGACCTCTTTCTCCTTGAGAAAAGTTGAAGAGCAGCACTTCTCCCTACCCGAAGGTAACAAGAAGTGTGCTCCCCCAAATCCGCCGATACAGCAAAACCCAAGTGTACTCCCTGCCAGAATAATCGATCGGAATTTGAAGAACAGAAGTGCAGTCTTCTAATGCGATCTCAGATTCAGTAATCTGTAAGTAACCTCTCGAATCAAGGAATCACCTTACCTGACGTTGTGCCATTCCGAGGCTTTCACGTTCAAAGCACTTGTTGCAAGAGCGATGGTCGGAAATCGATATGCTGTGTTCGTGCGCCACACCAAGTCACTTGGATGTTGTGTTCAAGGTCGTTTGGATGGCCATGTTGTTTTCGGGCGACACAACGGCGACAGCATGGCGGACACATCTGTAAAATCGTAAGTACGGTCTTAAACAAACCATTGGAAATTGAACTTACCTTTCATTTGATGCAGCAGGACTTCGATACATCGTCTCGGGACATGTGTCTTGCCATTCAATGTCAAACCAATCGTTACATCGTCTCGGAGCTTGCACGATGCCGAGTCATAGATCAACAGATGTAACTGAAGATGTTTGAGCACACTCTCGAAACAAGATCAAAAAAAGACTACCCACCTGCTTTAATATCCTATTGAGCCTTCCTGCCGCAGCGTTTGCCGGAAACCGATACGTCGTCTCGAGCCATGGCGATGAGACGTACACGGAGAGGGCAACATATTCGTGTTAGGTATCTTAACAATATGTAAGTACGGCCTCGAAAAAAGCAGGGAAGTAATCGCTTACCTGGACGTATACGCTTGGTGCCACGACAGCGATCGCGGGAAGTCGATACGTCGTGTCGGGACATGCACGACGGCAATACAATGGCAAGGAGGTCAATACTTGTGCGTAAAACCTGAACAATCGTAAGTAAGGTCTTTGAACAAGCAGAGTTTACTTACCTGAGTTCATGCCACAGCGACACCTTGGTGCGACAGCGGTCCCGGGAAATCGATACGTCGTGTCGGGGACATGCACGACACATTACGATGGCGGGAACGTGTTCAAGACCTCACCAAGAGGTCATACATAGGTCATACATGTGAGAATATTGCGTAGAGCTTGAGATCCTAATACCTTGTAAGTAAAATCATATTGTACAAGCATGGACCACTTCGCTTACCTGAGTTTGTATCCTAATAGACCCTGCCTGCAACAGCGGTCGCGGGAAATCGATACATCGTGTCGGAGACATGCACGTCGGCAATACGATGGCGAGAAGGGGGTCAAGACCTCACGGAGAGGTTATATACAGCGTATAACTTGAATACTTGTAAGTAAAATCACCTTGAACTAGCAAAAACACTTCGATTACCTGAGTTCATATCCTGCTGAACCCGTCCTGCAACAGCGGTCGCGGGAAATTGATACATCGTGTCGGGGCATGCACGACGACATTACGACGGCGAGAACGAGGTGAAGACCCCACAAGAGGTCATACATGTGAGAACATGGTGTAGAACTTGTAATCCTAATGACTTGTAAGTTAAATCACTTTGGAACAAGCTTAGAAGACTTCGCTTACCTGATGTCATATCCTGCTCGTCTGCGACAGCGGTCACCAGAAATCGATACGTCGTCTCGAGCCTTGAGACATACACAGATAGGGTAACAAATTATGTTATTATCTTAACAAGATGTAAGTACGGTCTCAAGCACAGAGAAAAATTCGCTTACATGACTGCATAACCTTGGTGCCACGATAGCAATCGCGGGAAATCGATACGTTGTGTTAGGGCATGCACGACGGCAATACGGTGGCAAGAACGAGGTCATACGTGTGAGAACGTTGTGTAGAACTTGAAATCCCAATGACTTGTAAGTAAAATTATTGTGAACGCACACATCGATGAGTTAGCCTACCTGACCTCACATCATATCGCGGCCTCGGTGCAACAGCAATGGCGGGGTTGTCTCGGAGTATGTATGGGCAAGTTGGACCTCATGGATACATCAACGTAAGTGGATACATTGCGTAGACCTTTATAACATGTAAGTACGGTCTCCAAACAAGTATATAAGTATTAGCTTACCAGAATCCGAACCCATGTGCGGCCGTGATGCGATAGGAATCGTCGGAATTTGATACGTCGTCTCGGTGCGTGCACAACAGGTCAAACCACACAGCAAAGTCAATGCATCACCATAGGGCAGCAGCAATCCCCGGAATTCGATACGTCGTCTCGGCGCATGTACGACAAACAGAGGCAAGTCAAAGCTCCATGGACACATCAACACAGGTAGATACATTGCTTAGAACTTCATGACGAGTAAGTACGGTCTTCATACAAGCCTAAAAGTATTTGCTTACCGGAATTCAAATCATAGTGCGGTCGTGATGCGGTAGCAATCGCCGGAACTCGATACGTCGTCTTGAAGCTTACGCAATGGCGATGAGCTTCACAAATGAGGTCAACGCATTGTCTTAGGGTAGCAGCGGTTTCCCGGAGTGCCATACATCGTCTCAGGGCATGTATGACAAACAGAGGCAAGTTGAACCTCATGGATACTTGGATACACTGCGCCAAACTATATAACATGTAAGCACGGTCTTCAAACGAGTATAAAATCAATTTGCTTACCTGACTAGTGCCGCCTTGACGCAATAGCGATTGCCGGAAGTCGATACGTCGTCTCGGAGTGTACGCAATGGCGAAGAGCCTCATAAGGGGTCAACACATCGTCCCAGGGTATGTGCAACGACTATTGCAAGTCAAACCTGCTCAGAACTCTATAACGCATAAGTACGGTCTTGAATCAAGTAAAAAGGTATTTGCTTACCCAAATCCAAACCGTAGTGCGGTCTTCATGCAGTAGCAATTGCCGGAAATTGTCTCGGAGCGTGCACGACGGCGACAAGCAAGCGCAGGCTCACGTAGAGGTCAACATGTGACCTTGGGGTAGTAGCAACCGCCGGATTTCGATACGTCGTCTTGGAGTGTGTACGATGGCGAGAAGCAATCCTCACGGGTATCACACACAACTAAACGCTGCTCCATGAGTACGGATTCAAGACGCATCAAGTAAAGATCTTTACCTAAACTCATATCCCCGAGAGGTTTTATCCAACAGCGGCCGCCGGATCCCCCTACATTGTTTCGAGAATGACAAGTCATATTCTGGTGATGCCTCGGTGTTTGAGCAGCGATTGCCGGGAGTTGATGTGTCGTCTCAGCACGTAGATGAGTAGGGTTGACTGATGAATGGCTGGCGGGGGAGGTGTTGCGGAGCTTCACATGGAATCTATCATCATCTATTAGTAAATGCAACATACATCAAAGAAGATGCTTACCTGAAGACCGGATTTCTGAGAAGCATATGGCGTGAATGTGAACCGGTGAAGGCTATAGGATGCAGGTCCATTGGCCGGAAATCCGTGTGTCGTCTTGGATAAGACAAACATCTGCAGGCTATGGTTAGCCAACCAACGACATGTCCGTGTACAAACACTCACGGGAAAATGATATCTCGTGTCCAGGCAATTATATCGACGTCGAGTGCTTCATGGGCATGGCCGAGGCAAAAAGGCGCTGGGATTGTGTTCTGGTATGTCTAGCGGCAGGTAAAGAAATAGCGATTAGCAGAAGTCCAAAAAATCAAATCAAAAGTTCGCACCTTGATTCAATGCCGAGTCCAATGTTCTTTGATCAACTGCGCAAATCGGTAGTTGTAATGGATATGTTGGCATCTTGAGGTTAAGGCAGACTGTTTGCCGCTTCAGTGGAGGTGTTGTGTGTCGGCAAATTCATGGGCGCTTAATAGGATCACTGCGGAGAAAATCACTTTGATGAGCTTCGATGCACGGTGTATGTGAAGAACGTCGAGTTACCTCATACATGGTGTTGCTCTCCTATGTTCAGTCGACATCGCGTCTTCCTGAGAACGTTGAGCTGAAAATCAGATTTGAATCAGCAGCTTGTTTGGTGAATACCGGCAGAGACAAACATACCTCGGATAGGCAGCCCAGATAAGAGAAGAAGATGGTGTCGTGAACAGTGAAGATGAGGAGACAGACCGCCATTACGACGAGCAGGATGGGGGGAAGGGATGGAACAAACCGATTGTTAAGTATCCAACTTTTGTACTCTGTCACGCCAAGGGTCAAATTGTCGTACAGATTCTGATCTACTTCGGGTCCGTCTTTCAAGGCTTGGGCTCGGGTATGTTCTCCGTCTAATGCTGGCATTTTTTGCAAGCGGTACTAACCTAAGTGAGGGACCCTAAGTCACACTAATGGTCTGATCACGTCCTGAATCCCCTGCACATCTCAAATTTTAAGAACCATAAGCCTCAATTTATTCTCATCTCAGATTGACTTTATTCTCTCATCTCAGCAGCTCAGAGATAACTTAAGGATGGTCTGAAAGTCAGCTGAGAATACTTAAGTGATACTCAAGCTAAAGAATGGCATGGGTAACCCGCGGGTATCACGGCACCTACCTGTACCTGAACCTGCACACACGTAAATTACTTATGCAAGGCCCTTGGCTCCAATCATCTTGTCTGAGTGCATTGCGGCTCCAAGCAGGGCTTTGTTTCCGGTTGAATGCTTAAGTCGGCCTCCGTTGTACCAGATCTCTGTGAGGTGCACCTATTTGCAGGGTAGGTATGTCATGATTTCTCCGGGTTCTTCTGTATCTTTTATCCGATCGGCTCCATCTCTAGATCCATGTTGCACTCGTACCAAGTTCAGCGTAATTCCATTGCAGATAGCTTTCAATACACACCAAGTGTTTCGTCTCAATCATAGTATTGAGACTCAGATGGAACAAACGGTGAGCGAGACTGTTTTTGCTCAACGAGATGGGGGTCAAGAAATGACCCCGATTACCGAATGCGGCACGCGAGTCCACTGGCAAATCTCTACGGATGGCCAGTTGTTGTAGTCCCAGTACTTACCGTGCGTGTTTTGGTTTTGCGTGCGTCCGCAGATGACAAGTTACACTTACCATGTTGCAAAGTTTTCCACCAGCTGTTTGTGCTACTTGGTGAGCAAGACTGTTTCGTTGGAATTGCTCTTATGACGAGATGGAATCTAATTTCGAGAGTGTTGTGAATGTCACCTCTCATTCGTTTCAAGTACACAAGCCCGCAACAAGTCTAGCAGAGACGTAGTATCACGGACAGAGTGGTATGGCCCGAGGTATTAGTGTAGTAGTTTGTGTCGTCCTCGAGTCGACTGACATTGTGCTGTGAGTTATAGCCGTCGTACCGCAAACAACATCAGTCGTTACATTTGTACGGCTTGAGGTATTAGTATGGTAGCTTGAGTTATCATTGAGTCAACTGACGCGTTGCTGCGAGGTTCTATACACCTTCGTGGATTGCTATAACACTTCCAGAATACGTAGTGTATCGATGGTCGTGTTCGTGATTCAACAGCCGTCGCACATAGGATCATACGAAGCGCTGCATCTGATCAACCCAGAAGCAATATGAACGGTCAGAATGTAGGGTGAGGCTGAGTAGTGCGTACAGCAGCGTTCAGACGCAAGAAATAAAGAACAGTAGACTCATCATAAAATGGTCTTTCTGTTTATGATGATTGCAGAGATGCAAGTGATACTAGCGGAAACATATGAATGTTGTACTCCGACTATCTATTGCGAGCTTGTGAGAAGGAGAATCCTACTGAGATATCCACACTCGATTCGATTGAACGAGTGGAGAAGACAGATTGAAGATAGATGTCAGACTTGCAAGTACAACTCACCTCGAGTACGACTCTTCCTTTCCCAGACGAAACGCGAACACTGAACGTTGTACTCCGACTATCTATTGCGAGCTTGTGAGAAGGAGAATATTACCGAGATAGCCCTACTAAAGTCGGTTGAACGAGTGGAGAAGATAGATGTCAGAGTTGCAACTACAACTCACCTCGAGTTTCATCCAACGACTCTTCCTTTCCCAGACAAAACGCGAACACGAACCGGATTGCGAATCTACTCACCAACAATCGTAGCTAAGGTACGGCAGCTCTCATAACGCATGTTTTGAAGATTTTAGAATGAATGCTTGACCAAAACTGGAGTGTGGCGCACAGCGCCGCTTACTCCCATTTTTCGACACTTGACTCGATTCAAAGGGTACAGACCAAGGATAACATCCAAGACAGAAAGCGTTAGCAAAGTTGAATCAAGAATAACCTAGATCACTGACCAAGAAACGTTGGCGTAGAGCATCGGTTTGAGTTTGCAATCCGAGCTCGTTACGTCGACATGAACAGTTGAAGACCTTTGCATCTTTCAAGAACATTGTCGTATATTATCTCTCTACTCGCACATGGTATTACGTAGTCGTTCATAATACAAGAGAAGTACCGGACTCACCACGATGTGAATGGGACGCAGAGGATTCGACTCGTCGCACAGGAGACTGTCCTTCGTCCTCCATCCCCGATTGTTCATTACCTCCCTTTTGAACGGCATCGATCTTTCTGTCCCTGAGTACCGCTCGTCTGGAGACTATCCGCTTTGGGTAATGACATGGTTAGCGAAAGAATATCATAAGTTTTGAGGAAGGGGAAGGCGTACTGACCTAGTGCCGTGTTTCCCTGTCGTTCCGGAGATCTGCACGAAACTGCGTAGTCAGATGGTCCCAGTAGTATTGGAGCATACCGTCTCATAATGAACTCCATCATCGCGGATCCCAAATTGAACATGAAGGTAGTAATGTTGGCACAATCTCGAATCTTGCACGCTATGAATCTCTCATTCAACGCAATGAAATGCCTTCGAAATGAGCACGTATGAGTAGAAGTAGCGGGCTGTGCACTAGAGGAGCACTCTACTCACCAAGGAGTCGACGGGACACGGATCGTTTGACCCCCAAGTCGCATGATCATGATTTCCGTCCTTCCATCCCCCATCCCCTATTCTCCGTTCTCTCCTGTGTCAACGAATCCATTTCTCCGTTGACCCTGAATACCATCAGGCTGGAGCGTACCTGCTTTAGCCGAAGACTCGGTAAGCACTAGTGTCTTTGAAGTTTTGAGGAAGTAGTAGGTCCACATACCTATTGCCCTGTTCCCTGTCGTTTCGAAGGACTGCACAGAGATGCGTAGCCCTGGAAGCAGCTCAGATTACCAGTACCCTCGTAGTGTACCGTATGGCCAGTATGAATATGTCGTCGCAATCTTCGGTGAGTTCATTGAACAGAAAGGTAGAGACGGCGCGTACCCAAATGTTCCATTCCTTGAATTCCACATACGAAAAAGCATCGCAATCACAGATCGCGACATTCTTCGGAGCCGAGTACCGCTTACAGAATCTTCCAGAGACTCAGGAGGCGCTAAGGCTGACGGAGGTAGGAGCTGAAGGCACTGTTGCAAGCGCGAGCACAGATCCAAGTGGATGTCGATTTGCAGTTCCCCGTTAATTGCTCAAGCCTGCCGTTTCAATGTATTCTGTGCGTCACCATCGTATCACGGCTTTTGAAGATTGACCAGGAGTTGGCGGGTGAGCGCTTGGGAGGTAAAAATGTTGGTTGAAGTAGGAAGTCGTTCTGCGTCGTTTAGCCAGTGTTGCCGGATTAACGTAGTTTGGCATGCGCAAAACTCCTGAAAAACAGCTTTGTATTCCCAGTACAAGCCACTACAGTCCATGCCAGTGTCCAAGACCACCGGGGAGAAGAGGCGTATGGATATATCGATTAGGAGGGTGGGAGGTGACCAGATCGGCCATGTTCAACTTTGCCCGATTCCGTCAGGGACCGAACTACCCCCGAAACGCCACATTCTGTCGCACCAGGTTCTCGTTCACTAATCAGTATGTAGACGCAGGGTTTGTGGGTATAAATACTGGCTGGATTTCGGTAGAAAATATCAACAGTCCTTTCCCCTCTACTTCTCCTCTTATACTCCTCATCCTCCCGCTCTTGTGTTCGCTCTTCGTCATTGTGTCCTCTTTACTTTTACATCCTTGGTCTTCGTCAACGCTGTTGAGCTCGAGGTAAGCACAGCCATAGCTCAATACCGAGTGAACGACTGACGAACCGGTTGTGCGCATAGACCAGCATCCCGCCGACCGACTGGGACCTCACCCTTGGTACGTCGATGTTCCCATTCTCTGACCACCTTGCTAACGCTGTCGCTCTCTTCTCTCCCCTGCAGTAGTCCAGACCGTGAATGGTGACCCCTCGTCCTTCCCCAGACGCGACTGTACGCCGCGAGCTCCATGTCGGCTGACTCGACGGGAACGGTGTGCAAGTGCATGTTTGTCATTGACGCGAGTGAGCCGCTCACCATCGCGCCAGCTTCGCCACAGATCCTGATTGTGATTGCTCGCCGTGCAGCTATGTAAAGGGCACCCTTCCCCAGTGACCACCCAGGCGAACGCCCGTCGCCTTCTCCTCCACTTGCAGCGTCTAAGAACCTCGCCGTCGGTATGTTAATGTCCCCGTACTCTGACGACTCTTACTCACGCCGTCGCTCCCTTCTCTCGCTTGCAGTGACCGACTCCCGACTGCAAAAGGTCTCGGCCTCACCACAACCACCTGCCGGCGCTCTTGAGAGGATGGCCTGAGCGGGCGTAATTGACGTGGCTGAAAGAATCGCAGACGGAGCTTCCTGTGTCCTAGGAAGAGAGGTAAGCGATACAATGGCTACGAGGTGCTCATACTGACTGACCTTGCTCTCAAACTATCAGCAGGTATTACTCATCCCATCCTTCCCTAGACCTCACCGTACGCTGCGAACATCAAGTCGACTGCATCGACGGCAACAGTAAGTAAAGTAATATTTGTCATGACACAAGTGAGCCGCTTACCATCGCGCCAGTAAAGCCATATGTATTGTTATCGTAGTTGAACGCAAGCTTTGAGCGCCGTGCGCTGCATGCGAATGTTGACCCTTTCCCAGTCGTCACCAGCGCGAACGCCGGCCTCATTCTCTCCCACCACTAGATCACCATCTCTCAATCATCATCCTTTGCGGAGATTGATTGTCGTGAGCGTGCGCGACGTGTCGGAGGATGTCAAAGATGGCAAGCTGGGATGGAGAGGACAGGGCAGGGACTACCTGACGATGGCAAAGTTCACCACCTGAGCTTGAGAATGCAAGGTCGACGGGTGCTTTCCGTGACCCCCCCAAACACGCTGATAGCCCAAAGTTGGCTGATTCGGCGATGAGTAGGGTGTCGAGATACTCCGCGTAGGTAGCTGAGAGGGGTGGTGGTGATGAAGAGACACGGAAAGGTAGGTGAAGGTGAGCCAGAGACGGTTGGATGTTACTGGAGACGACGATGACACGGAGAGTGAGCTAGTACAATAAAATAAGAGATTGTTCAGCCGTCATGGGCGACTTGGGTTGTAATATCATCGATGATGGAGACTAATAAGACTCGTGTAAGGCGATTCTGAGAGCCTGCGCCAGAATTTCCCTTGATGATACGTTGGGAGGAGATTCGTGAGCGAGTAGTGGATGCGGGTAAGGAAAGATGTATGGCCATGGGTGTGAGAATGATTGTGATTGTGGCGAGGGCGATGATGAGCATGGGCGCATGACAAGTAACTTTATTAGCAGGTCGCGCTCCGAGTCGAGAAAGTCACTTGAAGCGGTCGTGTAGTCGTTTCTTTACCACAGGAGAGTATACTACTATGTGGGGAGAGTATTGAATAGTCGGGTATCGAGAACCATGGTGGGCGTGATGAAGGAGGTGGTTAAAGAGGTGGACGTGGTGGTGGTGAAGGTGGGGGTGGTGGACGTGGTGAAGGTGGAGGGGTGGTGAAGGTGGAGGCGCCTTCATGTCAACGACCGACTTGGAAGTTGCATCTCAGATCGCGTCAAAGGGCAACGTACAAAAGCGTTAGGCGTGTGGAAGGCTATGGTGGTGTAGTTTCCTGAAACAGACCAAGATGATAATCGATTTGTCTCATAGTTGAGGGATCTAATCTGTCAATATACGCTTCATCGAGTCTGGTTCGACCGTGCGCCACCACAACTTGACTCAAAAACTATTAGTTTTCGACCACAACCTACCTCATCCACTCTACTGCAATACATCACTACCCTCCAAGAACCAATGAAAAGCGCCCCATCCAGGAAAAACACCGTGCATCCGAGTCACCGCCATAACATTCCACCTCTGGCCGACATGCTATTTCGCCCATTCCGAGAGAGAATGGTTCATCTCGTCCGTCTCGTCTCTGAGACCACCAAATTTACCTTCCCGTCATCGTAAACTTTCATACCATTAGCGAATGTCTCGAGGGAAACACAGGGTAGGCCTTCCGAATCTCGCACTTCCGTTCGACACCTTTTACTTGGCCTCTGAAGCTTCTTCGTCCTGCGAGCCAACAGAATTGTCCTCGATATTGCTATCTCCCTGCCAATAAACTCCGCCTTTCCGTCCTTCTATGCACGCTCCATCGCCTCTTTCTTTGCTTGCCTTGCCAAATGTGCAGCTCCGACTTCCGCGGCTCCTACAACGTGCCTCTTCACCGCTGCAGCAGCTCGCATTCGTTCATGACAGTTCGGACAGTAGGGTCTGTCCTTCGGCATGGTGAGACAAGTAGAAGGGATTCGCAAACGAAAGTGTTAGGCTCTCAAGTCGACGTACGAGGTATGCTCGGGCTGATCGATGCTAAATCTATTTATATACAGATACAGATTCTTATTTTCACATTACAGATCACAGAACAGAATCTCACTGGGCCTCAACCCAGTCAAGAAGCCCGGAAATCCAACACGAACGCAGTGTTCAGCGATAAAAATACCGGACATGTGAAACGGGTCCCCGTTTACCAGATACCACTCCTCACCCGCCTTTTAAAGTCGTTCGACCCCCACGGCCACCTACGAAATAGAAGGAAAAGGAGCGGCCGTATTCCAATGTACGAGCCTCCCGCTGTTATGCTTTGGGTGCTTTGGTATTTGATACACATTTCTTCTCATGTACATCATTTGCCTTCACAATTGAGCAGCAAGCTCCGACGATGAGCACGGCGTTTGACCTGTACGGACCCATTGAACCAAAGGACTTTGTCGTTACACGCGTTCACGCGGAATGCGTGTATAGAAAGAAAACCACTTCGTTGTAAAAATACAGATCACCGAAAATTAACACGATATACAAGATACCAACAGCAATAGCATAGATCCAACCACAGCACACAACGCATTTATCAACCCTTAATCCTACCTCATCTAATCAGCCCAACAAGAAGAAGCTAAGTCCCCGAATTACCTCGTCGAATTCCTGAACTCCCCAAATTCCCAATTATAACAATCCTAATAAAGTGATGACCCCGATCAGCCCCATTCACAAAGGAGAAGACGAAAGAAGGAGGAAGGAAGAAAGAAAGACACATACCGTGCACACGCCATCTACACCCTCCACCTCCTCCGCCGGCCTCGCCCTCGGCACCTCCCTCCTCCGCTTCTTCCCTCCCTCTCCCTCTCCTCCCTCGCCCTCTTTCTTCTTTCCCCACCCCCACCTCATCACCCTCCATATCCCTTCCCCTCCATCTCCCTCCCCTTCATCGTCGTCGTCCTCCTCGCGCCAAACCCCCTCATCCCCCAACAACTTCTCAATAACGAACCCAATCCCATGTGTCCTCACGTCCACGCTCCACCCGAGTTTAGACACGGTGTCGAAGCGTACGACCTGGCCGGTGTGGCAGCGCGTCTCAAGTGCGAAGCCGCCAAGGGCGCAAAGGGAGGTTACGCCGGTGCAGGTGCCCATTGGGATTGGCTGGAGGGGAGGGGTAAGTTAGGGAAGGGAAGGGAGGGAGAAGTGGGGACGTACGTCTGCGGTGTGGTATACATGTGTTATATGCTCTAGAGAGGGCTAGAAGGGGGTTAGGCTCAGGAGGGGAGAGGTGAGCATGGACGTACGGGTGCGGGGAGGTGCAGTCTCCGTGAGGCCAACTTCTCGCCTGGGGCTTCGAATGCGACGACGGGGACACCGAAGGTGGCACCCATTAGGGCTGAGAGACCGCCCCCTAGCGAATGACCGGTGAGCCATATATTCGCGTTTGGGTACATATACGAGACGTTATTGTATAGATTCTAATGAAAGATCAGGACCTCAAAGAAAGAAAGAAAGAAAAGCAACCTTACCAACCCAATCGGATAAAACAGCCCCTCATCCACCAACGCCTCCTCCACACACCTCGTATCACACCGGTACCCGCCATCCCAACACCCACACACCGTCGACCACGTCGGCCCAACCCTCGCACAACAACACGAAAACATCAAATTATCATTCCGCTTATCTCTCCCCACCGTCGGCCCGCCGTCCCCTGCCAACCACCCCGCGCTCGTGCCCTTGGTCGCAATCACCACCGTCTTGTTATCGCTCGCCACGAACACGTGCCCGCGCATACCGTCGTCGGTGGGCTCCCATCCGAATGGGGAGGAGCGCCATGCGGGTAGGAGAGGGTACCAGGATGTGGGAGTGGTGTTGGAGGGAGCGTAGGTGTTGAATGCCATTTGGGCGAGTTGGAGGAGGGTGCTGCGTTGGGAGACATCGGGCGTAGGGCCCGCCCAGTCGTGCCAGTCGAGTGCAGGGGTGGTGTCCCTGTGTGAGGCTAGGCGGGCGGCGTTGAAAGCGGCAAGGGAGGGGGGCTGCGGGATCGTGCCGTGCCGTGTGGGTATGGAGAATATGGTGGCTTCGCCGTTGGTGGTGAGGGAGGTGGAGGGGAGGACATCGGCAAAGATGATGCGGGCGTCGGCGGTGGTGGCGTGTTGGTGGCGGAGGTGGAACGTTATGGTGGGCAAGTCGGGGGCATGTTCGAGTTCTTTGGGTGAGGATGCCCAGAGGACGGTGGAGATTAGGGCTTGTAGAGTGGTGGGGAGGGTGAGTAGCATGGGTTGTGGTCGGGATTCAAGAAAGGGTTTCTGAGTTGGCGTGGTGCAGGGTCGTACCCCAACTGCGCGTTTGTCTCACGGAGTATAGATAAGATCAGATTGGTTTTCACTCTCATTGTTATCAATTTTCTTTTTCGGAACGTATTGACCTTATATCCCAGGACATCATCGCAGTGAATCGTTCGCTCTCCTCGTCGTGGAGCTCCGTCCTTCGCGTGTCTCATTCTTGCTACCGATGTCGTCCTTAATGCAACGCGGTTTGATTACCAGCACATATGTAAATCAATGCATGACCTTATGTCAATGGCAATGATCAAGGGTTGGTTCTCCCCGCCACTCCAAGTCATGGTTTCGATGCGCAGCATGTTCATTCGAAGACAATACAATAAACAACGTCTTAATTAACCCTGACTGTAACCCAGCTGGCCATTCCGCAGCGATGAACGACAGCCTTTGATAATAATCTACCACGCCATGTCCTGCCAACTTACGTCCTGCCCATGGGATTCTACGCAAAGTTGTTTATGAACTTGGAGCCCCAAATAAATCTCGTACGCGCTCGCAGTGATATATAACTACCTCAAAGCGTTGCTGCTTCTTCTCAGTCCTCGTCAAACATGCATCTCTACCTAACCTCCCACTCCCCTTGGAACACAACCTACCGCACCGAATCCGGGCAAACAATGTACAAAACCGACGCCCCCATCAGAATCGCCACCCGCCCGATGACCATCTTCCGAGTCCGCCCCTCCCTCACACCACCCACCCCCGGCACCGACACCGACACGGACGACGCGCTGCAAGACCATTTCGCGCACCTTGCGGAGATCGAGTACCATACGTTCCGGACGTCGCGGATAAGGTATGGAGAAATCGACATGTCGGTTAATAAGTTCTTTAAGAGACAGGGGTGGGAGTGGTATGGGAGGTGCGTACGTTTGAAACGGTGCGGTGCTGCCCGCGGAGTTACTGAAGATATTGTATTTAGGAATCGCGTGTTTAAAGGACCTAATGGTAAAGAATACGCATGGCATCTAACGTCGCGAGTATGCAAGGTACCCCACATCTCCCCCTCCCCTGCCTCCCATCACCTTCATACTCACAACTACCCCCCCTCCCTCTCCGTGTAGCTCCTCACCGCAGACCCCGCTAAAACCCCCATCGCAACCTTCCACCGCAGCCGCCTCGGCATTCTACACGACGCCGCGCGCCCTGCCTCTCTCGAGATTTTCCCAGAGGGGGAACATATGATGGACCTCATTGTGGTTACGTTTGTTTATGTTGAAAAGCTAAGAACGGATCGGCAGAGGGCGGCTGAGAGGGGCAGACATGGGTAGGATTAGGGTTTTTTGCGGTTGGGATGAGCGGTATCGAGCGGTATTTTGTAGGTCGTGATAAGCCTATGCTATGAATTGATATATGTAAGAAACACGGCACTCCTTCGCTACACTACGTGTTGATGGGTAGAATGGTGAGACTTGTAATCTAAAGGGAAAGAAAGACCCATATGAGCGGCTCAGTCACTTGCCGCACGAAACCACTCCGGCGGTCTGTGGGGCATATCAATGGCCGTCCGCAAAGCTTCGACAAGGTCAAGGTCTTGCGCACGCGCCAAGTCCTCTGGTGTACAATTACTGCCAACCATAAGGCATGATACACCTACGATTCCCTCGGATTGAATACCCGCACACCGACGGCGGTTAACAGGTATTGGCAGTCGTCCAGCAATGACAATCCGCTTCAGCAAGTCACAATCGGGATGCCGGATTGCCCATTCGTCGAGGTCGTTCAGGTCAATTGGGAAGCCGAACAGATAGAGCTTGACTTCTCCTTGTTTGAAAAGCGGTGGTGCTCGAGTGAGTCGCAACACAGTTTGGTCCAACCTATGAGAGAAGTGAGCACTTGGTTGAGGGAGCCGGCGGTATAATACATTGATGAATTGATTCGGGTTAGTGTGTAGAGATTATTGGGTGGAACAGGACAAAATAGAGTGGACTCAGTAGTTAAAGGTGGCACTGGGTAGCTTGACGCAACTCGCAAGAGGACGGGTCGTTAAATTCGATGCAGAATGGTCGTGGGGCTCCATCGCAAAACACTAGCCGTCCTCGCCCTAACGCAGCTGTTTTCGCTCCGCAGACGCTTCAATCGAGAACATCTCAATACTTGGTTCTATCACAGCTTTGTCGCAAAGAACTCCTCATCTTCCAGATTTCAGGATAAGATCCGCAGCAATCCTTATACAGCCTCGAATAACGATCCCACGTTACGATCTGCCAACCTGTGGTCTGTGCAAGGTAACTTCGGGATACTTAACAAGTACGTATGTATCTGGAAATCGAGGAGTAACTTTGTGGAGTGATAACAGATGTTCGTTCTTCTCGCACTTGAACCTGATACAAGAGACCCACCTCGAGTTGCTACTCCACCCTCACTTCCATTGCACCGCCTGTCAAACCGAATTTCTTATGCATCCCTATATCTCGCCCAGGTTACGCTGGTACACTACATTATGCACCAAAGGGGTCAAGTCATCGGTGCACAGCCGCTCTGTGGCAGCGCATTGGTTAATGATTTATGCAGGCATGGCTGTTGTACTAGGATTTGCAGTGAGAAACGTATTCTAAACTGGAGGTGTGTGAGAGGGGGAGAGAGGAACGGCCTCAGTCCCTTTCCGGAAGAAACCATCTTGGCGGTCGTTGAGGCATATCTATGGCCTTCCGAAAAGCTTCGATGAGCTCGAGGTCCTGTGTACGCTCCCAATCTTCCGCGGTACGATTACTGCCAACCATGAGGCAGAATGCCCCGATGAATTTCTTCGATCGAATACCGCTACACCGAAGGAGGTGACCAGGTACTGGCAGTTGTTTCATGATGGCATCATAGGCGCTGTCAACCCTGTGTAATGTACCTCGAGGTCGTTCCTGTTAACCGGGAAGCCGTAGGTATAAAGTGTGACTTCTCCTTGTCGAAAAGCGGTGGTACATTGGTTGTTTAGTGTATTGCAACGCAGTTTGATCCGACCTAAAGTGGAGGTGAGTACTGGGGTAAGAGAGCCAGCGATATACTACATTGACCAAATGGGTGGGGCGCAGTGTAGAATGATTTCGGATTGACGACGGAAAAGAGAGAGAGACTAATGGAGAGAGGTGGCACTGTGGGCGCGCGTCGTAAATTGGCCCCGTTTCAATCCAAACAACGCCAGAAAGGTGACGGGGCTTCATCCGCAAACAGCCATTGTTCTTTGACAAGTGCGTTGTAACAACGAGAACATGAAGACGCTTGGCGCTATTACAGCACTATCCCAATGACCTGCCTGATTTTTTTCAGATTCCAGAGTAAAATCCGCAGCAAATTCACGTACAGCCTTGAGTGATGATCCCACGCTGCAATCAGCCAACCTGTGCTCTCTGCATGCTACCTCCGGGATAGTATGTGTGTATCTGGCTATCGTGGAGTGAACTCGTGGAGTAATTACGGATGTTCGTACTTCTCGCACTTGCACTTACAAGCATAAAAGACTCACCTCGAGTGGTTACTCTGCACTCACTTCTATTGCACCCCCTGTCAAACCTGAAATCCATGTATCTTTATCTCTCATCCAGGACGCCCTGGAACACCACATACTGCACCGAAGAGGGTCAAGTCATATACAGCGCCGACACTCCCCACAAATACAGCGAGAGTCCTATAACCATCAAGCGCATCTTGCCCTCCGTCAATTTCGACGCGCAAACTGCTGACTCCGAAGACACGCTCCGCGACCAATTTTCGCATCTAGCTGAGATCGAATACCACTCTTTTCGCGACTACAACTCGCGTATACGATACGCAGGGCAGGATGTAGCGGTAAGCGAGTTTTTCACGAAAAAAGGGTGGAGCTGCTATGGAAGGTATGCCGTGGTCCTGTTCGACATATGGAGAATAAGATAGAGGGCTTACTAGAGGATTTGATACTTTAGGAATCGCGTGTTCAAGGGACCGGATGGTAAAGAATACACATGGCATCTATCATCGAGCGTTTGCAAGGTGCATTCTTTTCTCTCATGCCTCCTCTCATCCCTGTGCTGATGACTGTACCCATCCTCTTCTCCTCGTCTAGCTCTTCACCAGCGACTCCGCGAAAACACCAATAGCATGCTTCCACTGCCGAGGGCTAGGATTGCTAAAAGGCTCGAGCCCTGCCTCACTTGAGATATTTCCCGCGGGGGAACACATGACAGACCTCATCGTGATCACTTTCATTTTTGTGGAAAAGCTGCGCACGGACCGGGAGACAGCCACTGTTATCGCAGCCGTCAGTTGAAGAACTTTGATAGCATAGAGAGAGAGAATTTATATTTCATTGTAGTTACGCATTATGCGGCTGAGATGAGGCCGGAGGCCGATGAGGTCGATACATAACAAAGGACAACGAGGGACCTCCCTCAAACCATCGACTCTTTTGACCGCTCCCCTTGGCTTCATCACCACCTTGTCCCAGTAATAACGCAGTTCCTGCTCCATACCGCATATTTTTTGGTCGATATGCAAGGACCCCATTGAGACACATACCGCCGATCTAGTGGGTGTCTCATGATGTATGTCCAGGAAAACTGCATACGGATTGAAAGAGGAACATGGATACAAATTGAAAGGGGGACATGGATACAAATGGTGAAGGTAATCCTTAGGTCGGCATATCTTGGATCGGGCTGTTTGTTCGTACTGCTGGCTCATTATTTCTACCGAGATGTAATAATCTTCGTTGTGGTGGCATTTATGTAATTCTCCACACATGCTGTTCAAGGACAAGCTACCAGACACCCCGCAAGCCGAACACCAACCCATCAAATGATAGCAGGGTCAGCCGCGCAGCACCATTAAAGACTGGCTGCCATTTGCTCCTGACAGTGATCTTAGATGCTGTATCTGGATGACTCTGTTAATTTGGCGGCACTGCAAAAGTGTTGCGAATGTGGAGTATATGTCAAATGATTTCTTATATCTTTTGCGTTACTAGTGGAGAAAATTCCAACACCTCCCACCAAGAATGCATCTTTATCTGACCTCTCACTCGCCATGGAATACCACATACACCACTTCTGCAGGGCAATGCATCTACAAATCCACCACACCTTTCAGCCTAAGCACATCAAGTCGGATTAACATCCAGCGTGTCCTCCCTCCAAACCAATTCGCGATCCTTGATTCTAAAACGATGGATAACGAAGATGCGCTCCAGGATTGTTTTGCAGAGTTTGCGCAGATCGAGTTTCAGCACCTGTGGGCTTCTTCAAGAATACGATATGACAAGCAGGAGTGGTCAACTGCAGATTTTTTCAAGAAGGAAGGATGGGGTGTTTTTGGAAGGCAAGTGTCAAGGGATACCTATACACTTGACTTAAATGGCTTTACTGCAGAAATCGTGTCTTCACTGGCCTAGATGGGAAAGAATACGCATGGCAACTAGGCTTCAATTCATGCAATGTAAGCAAACTTTCGACACCTTCATCGCCAGACTGAAACCTCTTGCTAAATCATTCTCATGGTATTTCGTAAAAGCTGGTCACTAACGACGCTCTCAAGAACCCCATAGCCTCCTACCACACCAAAAGCCTTGGGTTTTTGAGCAAAGCGCGTGCAGCTTCCCTTGAAATATTCCCGGCAGGAGAACATATGATTGACCTTATCTTGATTACTTTCATATATGTCGAAAGATTGCGAAGAGAGAGGCAAAGGACGGGTGAAGAAGGTGGTGGGGGGTGAAACAAAATACATATGATACGAACCCGAGTTGTTGAGAATTTGTGCGTGAAAGTCAAACAATGATAGTACATACCCAAATAGTACCGTCACATATTGAATCGCACATCTCTGAACGCTGCCTACTAGGGTGCAGATCATCATCAACTTGCATGGCAATGCAACCTGTCAATCTCTCAACCGTGGAAAGTCTTATTCTGGAATGCGAGTGGTAACATTGTGGTAGCCGAGAGCCTCAACCGTCAGCAAATTGTCCTGAGAGTTGTAATGCATTGTGATTGATTGCGGAGTTTGCGAAGGTTTGCGAAGGGTTGCGATCAAAGAAAAGATTACAACCATGATCTAATCTGACTAACCAATCATACAGGTTGCAACTTGATCACAACCCTTCACAACCCCTTGGCTAGGTTATGGGTGGATTATAGAGAGGCTGCGACACGATTGCAGTCCGGCAACTTTAGAGATACCTGCCGGATTGATTTGTCATCTGTCACTATATTATTTCTCACTGCTCATTGTCACTGCTGGAAGCGGCGTCCGCATTCGCGGTCAAGTAAATAGACATTTAATGCAAAAAGAATATACAATGGTTCCAGAAGCTAGAAACTACCCCTACAACAAGAAAGATGGGGATGTGGAACTATGGTAGTGATAAAAACCCGACTCAAGCTCATTGACCAATTGGCACCATTGCATCCATGAATTGTTGCGGACATACATCATTGTGTTTGATCAAAATACGTGAGATATTCTGTCCGCGCAAATGGGTGAGCCATTGGGTGGTTGATTGTGGCCGGCCGGTGCCGTCGTGAATGCCAGTCAGGATTCTCTGGAAGATATCCTCGCATCGCTCCGTCCAATCAAGCCAGTGGCAACCAGTGCGATTGTGTACCCAGGCTTCTGGAGGGGGAAACCATGTCCACACAGCGACTTGACCTTTATATGCTATAAAATGAAATGAGTAAAGAAAGTGCAATAGAGGGAGAGAAATCCTTACGCGTATGAAGAGAGTACGTCCCGCAAATGATAGCAACTTTGTTGGCCGTCAGTTGGTCATCGCAAAATTTGACGTTGTTGTCACCAGGCGGCACAAGGTAACCCACTCGGTGTGCAGTGACTTCAATTGAGGGACCACTCAAGACCCCATCCTTGCTGATGTACTCCCTCGCAATGCGTTGATGCGCACGCTCACAGCCTGACCCCGGAAAACGCAACAAGCAATCGTTTTTAGCGCTCACCGAACGATACTACTCGATAATTGCGGCTTGCTCTCAAAGCGAGCGAATACACCCTCTATCACGCGATTACGTGCGCGCGCGTTTCCAGCGGACCGAAAACGCGACCCCATACGAACACATGTGATCTGGCGAGGTTATCATGGGACTGACAACGGACCGAAACGATACCGGCCGCGCTCGCTAAGTTCGATGGTCTTCCAGCGGCTTCCATCAGCGCTTTCCTTTTGTTTTTGATCGTTCGAAACACGGCTACGCACCGTTTTAAGGTACCCGAGCGTTTCGGAGCTACGGACAAGACAAATTCGCTATTTCATTATGCAAATCCACCATCAGTCAAATTATTATGTTACTATTTCGATACTAGCATCGCCACTTTATTGCGCTTAGCGTTTATCTCCGTTTGTAGCACGCACTTAGTATAAAAACCTATAGTTAGCATCGTAGAAGAAAAGAAGAATTACTACGGATTACATCGCGTTCACCTCGCTCGTGCTACGGAAGCACACTCGACCTCGTCTTCATCGTTTTCGATCGCGTTCGCATCGTTTTTATTCTCGTTTTCGTCGCAGCGATCGCGTTTCTCGCCCTTCAATCAATAAGCGCCTCGTTTGGCGTTTCCAATATCGTTTCTAGCACACGCGTTCAATCTATTATCGACTCTAACAAACTAACTACATTGTCCGGTCACCGTTGGAAGCCAAGGAACCTGTCTCGCACCTCAGAGCCACTCTCACGGTAGCGTCGACCTCACGTCGGTCGTTTTGTGTGTGTTATTCACGCATAGCGCGCCGTTGGCACATCATTTTGGAGCCCACCGCGAGGGGTTCTAAATACCGAGCCTTCCAACATTGCTCGACGACCGCATACTAGAGCAGAAACGCAAAGAAGCGAGTCCATCCGACAATTCCATAATACCGACAACCTATCCGACGCACCGATCTTCAACGAAGTATCTCCTAGCTCAGCCCGACATAATCGTCTCCCTTCACCAGCATCGACCGAATTCGAATCCGACGATTTACCAGCAAATAATCCTTTCGATTCAAACTACATCACCCCCAGAGACGCGAGTCCAGCTACAACCGATCAGAACAACTCTGACCACAGTCGCAATTCCAGCCACGAACACGAGTCCGATCACGACCGCAACTCTACCCTCGAGAACAACAGTGATTTAGACTTCGACCTCAACGCGTTACTCATCTCGTCACCGCGTTCCACATCTCCATTACAACCAGAATCGTATACGCAACAACCCAACACACACTACCCTCAAGCAAACTCGATGACTACAACCGCAACGCTTATGCCATACCGTGGCGATCGCGGTGCACCATCGTTTAACCCGGCGCATCCAAAAGAAATTAATCGTTTTTTTATACAGCTCGAATGGCTTCTCGTTCGGTGCGGCATTAATAGCGACAAGGACAGGAAGGACTACGTCGTGCACTACGTCGAACCACACATTGCAGATACCTGGGAAGCGCTACCCGAGTTTGGCGATCCGACCAAAACCTTCGATGATTTCAAGAAAGCGCTTATCAACATTTACAATCGCGATTCGGTCAAGTTCGTACTGGCGGATCTCGATCTACTCATTGGCGAACGACAACGCCTTGGGATGAGTAACCTCAACGACCTCGCCGACTATCACTTGCGTTTCTTGGCAATTTCGAAATATTTAATTGATCAACAATACCTTGGGACCGTCGATCAGTCAACCGCGTACGCTCGAGGCTTCGCGTCGCATTTATGGGCCCAGGTACTCAACCGCTTACAAATTAAACTCCCTGACCACCATCCTTCGAGGCCATACGCCGTGAACGACGTCTACGAAGCCGCACGATGGGTTTTACAAGGCGTCCCAAGCTTGAATCTCGGTATTGCGCAAACGATTCCATCGACCCTTCCGTTTTACCCTCAGCAACCTGCACCCAGCACTGTTTCCCTACCGAACGATTCGTTGACAATCAAAACTGAGCAGCTCGGTTCAATCTTTACCGAATTTACAAAAACGATACTGGAAGCGATTAATCAGGCAAACGTGACGCGCGCACGACCATCAAACATGAATCCTAGCACTCGATCAACAAACTGCAATTTCTGCGGTCAGGACCATTTTATGCGCGACTGCGAAGGCGTAAACGACTACATTAAGGCAGGGAAATGCAAACGCAATATCGAAGGCAAGGTCGTACTGCCCTCGGGAGCGTTCCTACCAAAGGACATCCCAGGCACCTTGTTCCGCGAGCGAATCGACGAATGGCATCGACGGAACCCCAACCAGTTAGCAGCCGGATCGCTTCTCTTCAATGTTGTACCAACCGCGACGCCACCGACAACTAAAGATGGTCACTCCGTTTTCCAATTATCTACAAATGATCGCATTGCTTCGTTACAGGCTGAGTTATTCAAATTACAATCGCGAAAGCCCGGCTTTATACCAATCATTCGTACACGAGGACAACAAGCCAAGGCAAACGCAACGGACGACCCCGATTTTGATCGTTCACAGCCAACACCACGCGCGACACCCGCACCAGAATCGGTCCGGGTCCCGACACCAGCCCCACCAGCACTAAGTCCAGAAAACGTAACGCCGGCCGCTCCACCTCTGATAGAACCGGAACACCCGTTCAGGAACGCGCCCGACGCCACCTATGCACCACCTCGTGCTCGTAACATTGGCGCACCAGCCCCGGCTACCAAGAAACCCGATACGGCTTATCAAACCCTTCCCCCTGTTCACGACCCTTTGATCGCGACTAAAGTCTATAATCGAGCACTGGACACGCCTCTGACGATAACACAGCGCGAACTGCTGTCACTAGCCCCGGAAGTACGCGCGCAGATTCGCGAAGCTACCACATCGCGTCGTACAACAAACAAGGAAGGACCCACCCATCCATCGTTTCTAGCTAGATACGATGACCCACTCTCAGATCTACTCGAAGAAACCTCGAACGACGAATACCCTACCTTCTGTAGACAGGCAATCAATCCGTTGAACACGATAAACGCGAACGTGAACACAAATGCAAACACAACCGCGCGTGCAGTACCGAGCGGCGCGCTAGTCGTTCCCGATCCAGTGGAACAGTATTACCGGATGCTTCGCAAAGGGGAGTCGCCCAACCTCGAAGATCTCATTGTTGCAAAGGAATCGTCCGCGCTTCGTTCGGTGGTCCCACTCGTCGACAATAACCTCAAAATAGAGTGTATTCTCGACCCCGGATGTCAGATAATCGCAATGTCGGAGGAAGTCTGCCACGCGCTCGCGCTTCCGTACGACCCAAAAATTAAACTCAACATGCAGTCAGCAAACGGTACGGTCGACACCTCTCTTGGTCTTGCGCGCAACGTTCCGTTTTTGATCGGTGATATAACCCTCTACATGCAAGTCCACGTTATTCGCGATCCAGCGTATGATATTCTACTAGGTCGTCCGTTTGACATCCTCACTGAAAGTGTGGTGCGGAACTTTGCGAACGAGGAACAAACGATCACGCTGCACGATCCCAACTCCGGTCAAACGTCAACAATACCGACGATCGCGCGCGGTCCCCCACGCTTTCACAGAAGACAACATCACGAAGACTCGGCGTTTCAGGGTTTTCACAGGTAGAGGACCTGGTTCGCGACGCTCGCACCAAGGCCCTCGGGATCACAATCGACAAAAACGAACAACCATTCATTCACGCGTTACAACATTCCACTCTCCCAGACTCGAACAATGTCTCCTATACTAATTCACATTTGTTAAAGCTACTAAAGTCAGATTCTTCAAATTCTAGTTCATCCTTTATGTCTGCTTGGATTCCAGCGACGACAACACACGAAGCGCGCGCGTCTACTTTCCCTTCCTTATCTCATTCCCCTTCGACCCATAAACCACCAGAATCGTCCTCTACATCTACAGTGCCTCCTAATACACCAAAAGTTTCCATTTTTGCTACGAAGAAAAAGTACAAACCGGTCGCGCAGAAAGTAAAACCCAAACTCGGCGATCTCCCCGAACGATTCCGCATCGTACGCGACATCAAAGGCGACCCCCTCGCCAACCTCCCGACTCTTAACCCCAATCCCCCTCCTTTTATACCCATCGGACGATACACCGAAGAACGACACAATATTATCGACAAGGCCCACCCCGAAGACTTCTTATGGCCCGAGGAACGCAGACTTATGCACCACGTTGTTTCCCTCCACCAAGACGCGTTTGCATGGGACAACCATGAGCGCGGCCACTTCCGCGAAGATTTCTTCCCCCCAATCGAGATCCCCACTGTGGAGCACAAACCTTGGGTTCTTCGCAACATACCCATTCCCCCAGGTATCTACAAGCAAGTTTGCGAGCTTTTACAACGCAAAATCGACGCGGGCGTTTTTGAGGCATCAAACTCATCGTACCGTTCACGCTGGTTCTGCGTCGTGAAGAAGGACGGCACTTCCCTACGCATCGTTCAGTCTCTCGAGCCTCTCAACGCAGTTACAATTGCTCACTCAGGAGTTCCACCGTTTACCGAGCAACTCGCAGAACAGTTTGCCGGTCGCGCGTGCGGAGGAATGCTTGATCTATACGTTGGATACGACGAACGCGCGCTTGCAGAATCGTCTCGCGATTATACCACGTTCCAGACCCCGTTTGGCGCGCTCAGACTCACCACTCTTCCTATGGGTTGGACAAACTCGGTTCCCATATTTCATGACGACGTTACTCACATTTTGCGACCCGAAATACCTCACATCACCGTTCCCTATATCGATGATGTTCCTATTAAAGGCCCCGCAACCTACTACAAATTACCAAACGGCAACTTCGAAACGATATCGGAGAACCCTGGAATACGACATTTCGTTTGGGAACATTTCCAAGGCGTCAATCGCGTTGTACAGCGTATGAAATACTCCGGCGGCACGTTCTCAGGTTTCAAAACGATCCTATGCGCACCCGAGATCACGGTACTCGGTCATCGATGCACGTACGAGGGACGACTTCCAGATCCCACCCGAGTCGACAAAATTGTTAACTGGGGTCCTTGCAAAGACCTCTCCGATGTTCGATCATTTTTAGGAACAATGGGTGTCTGTCGACTTTTTGTCAAAAATTTCGCGCATCGAGCGAACGCGCTCGTTAAACTTACACGCAAAGATCACCCCTTCGAATTCGGACCAGAACAAATCGCCGCGCAAGAAGACCTCAAAAGCGCGTTACTCAAGTCCCCAGCGCTTCGACCGATCGATCACGATTCAGACGCACCGGTTATACTCTCAGTCGACACCTCCTACATTGCAGTCGGTTATATTCTCAGCCAATGCGATCCGCAAAGCCTTCGTCATCGATACTTCGCGCGTTTCGGATCGATTACGCTAAACGATCGGGAAGCACGATTCTCACAGCCCAAACTCGAACTCTACGGGCTATACCGTTCGTTCCGAGCTCTCAAACTATATCTCATCGGCCTCCGCAATCTAATAGTGGAGGTCGACGCCAAATACATCAAAGGAATGCTATCCAACCCCGACATCGCTCCTTCTGCCAGCATCAACCGTTGGATCATCTCTATACTAACGTTCCATTTCGATTTAGTCCACGTTCCTGGCGCGTTTCATGGACCCGATGGATTATCGCGACGACGCCCTCAACCCGGAGACAAAGACGAGCCCGACGATGACTTCGATGATTGGATAGACCAGTTACACGGATTCATGCATATGATCAACTCCCCATCCCCTCGACTCGTCGAACAACCGCCGATTCATATCTACGTAGCCGAAGCAAGTACAAAGAATGTACAAAACGAAGACGATCGCGAAAGAGATAATACCGACACATGCGACGAATCTGAAAACGACGCGACACCATACGCAATCATCCCTCGCACGGAACTCGCGCAGAAAATGGACGAACGCATACTCAAGGTTTGCGAATGGCACAAAACGCTCGAACGCCCCCTCGATATGTCCAACTCTGACTACGAGACGTTCCTTCGATATTGCACCGAATTCTTCGTTTCGGCAGACCGACTCTGGCGCAAAGACTCGCGCGGCGAACACAAACTCGTCGTACCACCTGAACGACGTGTTTTCATTATCGTTTCAGCTCACGACGACGCAGGACACCATGGCTTTTTCGCGACTAACACCCTTATTTCACTTAGGTATTGGTGGCCCTCGATGGGCACGGATATTGCGTGGTTTGTTCGTACATGTCACCTCTGTCAGACGCGTCGAACACAGAACGTCCTCATTCCACCTGTCGTTGCCATGCCTGCGCCAATATTCGCAAAAATCTTCATCGACACGATGCACCTCCCCACGTCTGGCGGTTATAAGTATATTGTCCAGGGACGATGCTCACTCACGCACTGGGGCGAGTTCGAGATGCTACGCAAGGAAAACGCGCGCACGATCGGAGAATGGCTCTTACGCTGTTTCGTCTATCGATGGGGAACTCTTGTTGAAATCGTTACAGATAACGGCACCGCATTCCTCAAAGCTCTAGACTACCTTGAAAAACGATACCACATACGACATATTCGGATATCTGGCTATAACTCACGCGCGAACGGGATAGTCGAGCGATCCCATTTCGACATACGACAAGCTCTCTTCAAAGCCGCGGACGGTGATCAATCAAAATGGTCGTCGGTCGCATACTCCGTGTTCTGGTCTGACCGTGTCACAGTAAGACGTCGTCTAGGATGCTCGCCATACTTTGCAGTTACCGGAACCCACCCTCTACTCCCCTTCGACGTCGCCGAAGCAAACTATCTCTTACCCCCACCTACATCCGTTTTATCCACCACCGACCTTATCGCACGACGCGCGATCGCACTCCAAAAACGACGTTCGCATCTCGAAGAACTACACTCCAAGGTCTATGAAGCTAGGATCAAAGCAGCCGTTCGTTTTGAAATCGAACATTCAAATACAATTCGCAACTACGAATTTAAACTCGGCGACCTAGTCCTCATGCGAAACACCGCAATCGAGAAATCACTAAATCGAAAAATGCGCGCGCGATATCTTGGTCCCCTCATTTTTATCTCGCGTAACAAGGGAGGAGCCCTCATCCTCGCAGAACTCGATGGTTCATTATTCGATCGACCGACCGCAGCTTTCAGAGTCATTCCCTACTTTGCTAGAACGCACATCGATTTACCACCGCTCGAAGAGCTGTTGGACGTCTCGATCGATCGATTACGCGAACTCGAAGACTCTAACGAAGTCGACCCGGACGACGCACTAGGAGACGCAGAAAACGACGACCACCCTCCCGAGGCTGACTGAGGGCAGTCAAGATCTCAGTAAGGAGGAGATATATGTACTCTTATCGTTTCTCAACCATTTCTAACATTCTGATCGTTTCTCAATCGTTTTCTGTCACCCTATCCTTTATTGTTTCTTTTCTTACACTTCAAAAGTCGCATCGTCTTGTACATTGCGCAACCCCCGAGGGTTCAGGCTATGAAGGAATCTGAGCCTTCCCCTCCACTCATTTCCTTTTCCCTATCACACTTAAACCAACATAGACATTTCACAATTCAAGATATAAGTACATTTTGTTTACGAAAAACTTCTCCTTCGCCCAATACACAAACAATCGACCAAGGACGACACCGAAGAAAGAAAACGCGATCGATTATCATATGCGCGCGACTCACGCGAGCGACGACGACCATCTACGCGCTCCAGCCCTCACGACGAGCCGCCTTGATATCGCGACGTATTTCCCGGATTTGCTGCATGAAGGAATCGTTCAAGGCTTCGATTTTATCGTCGATCGCGTCGAGAATGTTCTTTTGCCCAGGAACCAGAGGAGGCGCAACCATAATGTTCTCGGAGGAAAACGACGGCTGACGCGACGGCTGCGCGCTGGAACGGGGGAAGGAATACTGAGACGACGTTGTAGGAGGCGGCATGGAAGCAAGATACTTTGGCACGGAGGAGCTGAGCGAGGACGCACGGGACGACAATGCCTTGGACGAGGAAACGACCGCGATCGAAGACGAACCCGCCTCAACTTCGCGTTTACGCTTACCACCGCTACGAGGGCTCGGGGTCTTCGTTTTCCCCGGAACAAGAACGAACGCAGACGCCTTGGCCTTCCCCTTCACTTTCGACTTTGTCTCGACCTTCAAAGGCACCTTCGGCAGGCACTTGACGTGCAACGCGTAGCAAATCTGACATTTCTTCGATGAGGGGCGGTGACGGCCCTTTCCCGCCGTTTCGACCATACGAGGGACGACGCAGATCAAATCCATCTCGGAGCATCGAGGGCACTGCTAACAATCAGTTTACATCGATTAAAGGGAAAACGAACACACCTTCGGCTCGAACCATTCGTCCGTCGTTTCGAATACGATACTGTTATGCGAAGGCCTTGCCAGCTCCTGCTCAATTACGTCTTCGTCGTCATAGTCGTCGTTGATCGGAGAACGACGCGATCGTTTTACAGAAATGCGATCGCTCGAACGCCGTTTAGGAACGGATTCATCGGTGTTCCCGACATTCCCCTCACCCTCCTCATCATCTTCCTCTTCCCCCTCCGACGGAGACCCTTCGTCATCGATCGAAGGAACGCGCGCGCCCATCGGATCATCAATATTTGTCTTGGGATTCGATCGATCAAGTAGATCCCTAACGATCGCCCAAGCGACGTTCGCCCTACGATCCGCTTCCCCCTCTCGAGAGGTATACCTGGTCGTAAACGGAACCACCGTTTCGAAGAATACGCGATCGAACACGACATTGGGGTTGTGCTGCAACGCATCGGCCAGACGACGGCAGAGCATGGTCTAAACGAATTGATAAGCGACAATAACATCGATAATCATCGATCCACGCACCCATGGTCCACGGAACGTCTCCCACCAGCTCTCCGAGTATTGAAGCATTTCGCCGAATTTCCAATCACTATAGACAACTTCGAACGCTTGGCGGAGCTCGCCATCGGTACCAGCGGGCGCGATAAGCGACATGATGGCGAGGAACAAAGACCAGAACTCTTATCCGATGCGACTACATATGGGGTACAAGCGTCTCGCGGTCCGGTGTCGAAGAATAGTCGACAGGAAGATCAGTATCCGCATCACGCGCGCAACCACGGGCCGGTCCGATGACTGAGGACAGTCAACATTTCAGTAAGGAGGAGATGATGCGCACGCTCACAGCCTGACCCCGGAAAACGCAACAAGCAATCGTTTTTAGCGCTCACCGAACGATACTACTCGATAATTGCGGCTTGCTCTCAAAGCGAGCGAATACACCCTCTATCACGCGATTACGTGCGCGCGCGTTTCCAGCGGACCGAAAACGCGACCCCATACGAACACATGTGATCTGGCGAGGTTATCATGGGACTGACAACGGACCGAAACGATACCGGCCGCGCTCGCTAAGTTCGATGGTCTTCCAGCGGCTTCCATCAGCGCTTTCCTTTTGTTTTTGATCGTTCGAAACACGGCTACGCACCGTTTTAAGGTACCCGAGCGTTTCGGAGCTACGGACAAGACAAATTCGCTATTTCATTATGCAAATCCACCATCAGTCAAATTATTATGTTACTATTTCGATACTAGCATCGCCACTTTATTGCGCTTAGCGTTTATCTCCGTTTGTAGCACGCACTTAGTATAAAAACCTATAGTTAGCATCGTAGAAGAAAAGAAGAATTACTACGGATTACATCGCGTTCACCTCGCTCGTGCTACGGAAGCACACTCGACCTCGTCTTCATCGTTTTCGATCGCGTTCGCATCGTTTTTATTCTCGTTTTCGTCGCAGCGATCGCGTTTCTCGCCCTTCAATCAATAAGCGCCTCGTTTGGCGTTTCCAATATCGTTTCTAGCACACGCGTTCAATCTATTATCGACTCTAACAAACTAACTACATTGTCCGGTCACCGTTGGAAGCCAAGGAACCTGTCTCGCACCTCAGAGCCACTCTCACGGTAGCGTCGACCTCACGTCGGTCGTTTTGTGTGTGTTATTCACGCATAGCGCGCCGTTGGCACATCAGCGTCCAACAATTCCACCTTGTAGCAAAGCCGCCCGTCCCTGAGGTGATGATAAAACAGACCGGCAAGCCAGCATTGCCACATCAAAGTCGGCCTTCGTGAATGTGTGATCACTAAGCCTATAACTTCGTGGCACGTACGGCTCAGCGATGGTGACTTGTCGTGGACTGCAGGTCAGGGGCAGTAGGGTGTGGAAGGGAATACCGCGGTCAAGAAGGCAATGTGCCACGGTCACAATAGTATGTGCCATGGGGTTTTCAAGAATGTATCGACAAACGTAGAGCGCTGCAGTGGCGGAATGAACACCAAGAACCCAGCTACATGAATCTGACTTTGGGGAAGAGAATACAAAAAGGTCTTCCGTAGGACGTCGGACATGTTCAAATTGGAAGAGGAGCGAAAGATTCTCGAAGTTCTTGGCTACGACTTTGTCCGATTTATAGGTATTAACGGCATTGAGCACAGCTGCAAAGAAGTTCATCATGGCACTCCTCTCGGGTTCGCCAACATCGAGCTCTTCCAGGTTTCTTACAAACCCCATAAAATTGAGCATTCTCTCCCAACTGAGCGTCGGAGGAATGTCGTTTTCACCTGCGTGCGGAACGTACCCATACACAAGGGACATTGTTTCGAGCGGGGCTCGGGAATATTCACACCAACTCTGGCCCATATCAGTGTCTATTGGTGCAGCCGAAGGAGGAGCCTTGGTCGGTTGGGAAACCGCATTGACTGGGTAGACGTCGTCATTGCCCGAGTCGTACCCGTCATCAGAGTAGGAGGTGTTGTCCACAATCCCAAACTGAAAGTCTTCACAGAGATCCCACTCATTTGAGAATGTGTTGAACAGCCGCTGATGGGTTCTGTAGCTATGAAAGACAGTCTCGTTTGCTTTCTTGTTGACCTTGACCCGCTTGTACAACTCCAGGCCACCAGACGATTGGGTCTTCTCCCACTCATATATTGTTGCGTTGACTACGCCCGGCTTTTGCTCCCGTGATTTGCACCGTTGACGGTCCACAGCAGATTCCAGCTTTATCATCTCCTGCTGGCGCTTCTCGCGTGCAGCAAAGAACTCGTTGTAATTCCTCCCAGTTTCTCTGACGGTTGCGGGTACATCTTGAGATTGAACAGAGGGGGCAGCGTGGGGAGCGGCTGTTGCTGATAAACCGTGATATGGGTAGGAGGAGGCAGCATGGGCAGTTGCCTTGATAGTGTTGTCTTGCAATACTTTGAACACCTCCAACCTAGCATCTGCGGTCGCCTCCGTTTCCTGAAGGAGTGCTTCCTGATTAATGAATCTCTTGGCGGTATACTCGAAAACAAAAGTGGGCGCGTATTGGAGTCGGAGAAACTCTATAGTCTTGTTGGTGATGGGTCGTTTCCAAGCGCAAAGTACTTTTGAATTATGAGACCGGCCAGAGGAAGACCCGGGGCGGCGAACAGAATGTTTAGCGCCTCCTGAATGAGATCGTCTGGTGGCCAAAGGAAGTTCAAATCTGTGTTGTTTCGGATGGCCTGCTCCTCCCTGTTTGACCAGATGAACCACAACGGAATGTTGTGCTTGGAATACCATTCAATTGGCTCGCGGTCGCGGTCGTTGACAGACCACTGGAATATAATGCCAGCTCGTGGAGTTTTCCAGTCAAAGGTGCAGACGGCAGATTGGGACAGGCCATCTAGCCAGAGTTCATCGAATTCGGGCTGTTTCAGCAGGTAGCTGTACCAGTCGGGAGCTGCGGACGAAGGATCGGCTGGTGCGGTTTTTGCAACGCGATTCTCGGACTTGGCTATGATGAATGAAAGGTATCCCATCCAGACTGCAAACCAATCCCGAGCAAGGCAGGCCATGCACTTTGCAATTGGATGACTTTTGTGAGCGCGGTCAAAGTGGAATGACGAAGGCTTGGGAGGGGTGTTCCCAGCAATACTGTATCGCAGTCTGAGCTTGTAGGCAGCTTTTACAATGAGATCTTCTGCCCAAAGCCATCGCCTGATGTCATCTTCAGGCAACCTGAACCGGATTTGCGTCACCATTTTGCCGGAGGGCGCGGGGAAGGAGAACCTGACTTCTTCAATGTGGGGCATTGCGCAGAGAGGCTCGAAAGGCGCGAAGAGGAATGACGGCACCAGCGGGATGAAGCTTCGCCATGCCCAGTTTTTATCCCACCAAACTGGCTGTTTAAACATGGAGACGTCCAAACGGTGCCACCTGAACGGATTGCTAGAATGAACCGGTTCTTGGGGGATATTGACCGGCCGAGAGCAGTTGGGCGAGTAGAATATTGACCCATGTTGAACGACAGCCCTTCCGTTAGAATAGTCAAAAGTTGGGGGTGCCATTCTGGAGAAAAGAAATCAGCTGAATGATGGCTTAGACTTTGAGAATAGGCACATACGGGTAGCAGGACAAAACGACAGGATAGCAGGACAGGACGACAGGATAGCGGGACAGGACGACAGGATAGCAGGACAGGACAACAGGACGTTTGTTATTGACGCGCGTTTAGCACAGAGACAGGTCACTGCTAGGGATGATTGAGAGAGCGGTCCACTGTGAGGGATAATCCCAAGCAGAAGAAACGAAGGAGAAGAAACAATGGAGGAGATAACTGGCGCGGATAATCCGTGCGAGTTAGGAATGTAGAATGTGGGTGAGATAACTGGCGCGGATGATCCGTGCCAGTTATATGTGGTGGTGGAGGGTTGTCGTGGTGGGTAGGGGCGAGGAGTTGGGGTGGTTGTTGTAAGTGGAAGGCAATGTCAAAAAACGCTTGGACCTCATTGAGGTCATGTGGCCACTGTTTTCGTTCGGAGCTTGAGTATCGCCCGTTGTTGTAAGTGGAAGGCAATGTCAACAAACGCTTGGACCTCATTGAGGTCACGTGGCCACTGTTTTTGTTCGGAGCTTGAATCTTGCCCAACGTTTTCGGACTTGACGTTCTTTCTTCTTCTTCATCTTCACTATGTCCTGGATCATCCAGGGCATTGTCGTTGTACACACCTCCTTGCTCCTAATGCTCTGGATCATCCAGGGCATTTTGCTATAGTATACACCACACTCAACTTCCACCACGACAACCACCAACTCCTTACTGGTACGGATTATCCGCGCCAACTTCCACTACGACAATCACCACCACAACTCATCATTGGTACGGATTATCCGCGCCAATTTCCACAACAACAACCTACTACGACAACCTATACACCTACTGCTAAAGCTCAAGATGCCCCAATGCCTCTGCGGGCGGCGGTTTTCCAAAGTCAGATATCTTCGTCGTCACGAGATAACTTGTTCAACAGTCAAGCAACACTCCAAAGCCATCTGGAGGACCATATCAGGAGACAAAGACTCGAACACCAAGCGTCGTCGGATCAACGACACGGAATTAGCAACAGAACTTGAACTGGAATTGGAATCTAATTGTTTCATGGGCAAGCTGAAGCGCAAGAAATCTAGCACTTCAACGGTTGAACGGCTGCAGATGGTGAGTTTATAATGCCAGCTTTGTATGACACTGAGTGCTAATAATTGCCTTTTGTGTTTAAGCATGATGTACCATCACCTCACGCTTTTGGTGACAGCGCCGTCGATGCGGATGTGGACATGGACAGTCCAAGAGCTGAGGAGTTCCCATCCAGTCAACTTCCAGCTAAACATGTTCGTCGTCTCACTGAACGTGCAAAAGCCATGCTCGAAGACAACCTGCCCGAAGGACCTGGCAATTTACAATCCGACAATGAGGACTTGGATGTAGGCAACACCGACACCCTTTCTGAGACCTACGGCGATCTCCAAACACCTCCTCCACTATGTATCCGCATCCGCAGGATCGTGAAGACACTCGTCAATAAATTTGGATTAGTGAGGTCATACCACGGTTGGCCAAGTGGTGTCCCCAAAACGGACTTTTCGCATTTTTTGGCTGACGATCTTCGACCCGCTCATGATCAACCACACCCAGGCCAGCCACCTGCCCTTGAGCCAAAAAGCATTGCCAGCATAATACATCCATACCCTAACATCTCGTCATTCCTATACAACCGATGGCACTGGGACGGTGCGATGAAAACCAAGAGAGGGCGAAAGGAATTTCTCAGGGATGTTGTCGGCCACAATGAATTCAAAGGAGACAACATACAAGGCATTAATTTCGACTGGATCAATCAAGAGCTCGCCCAAAATCCAGGCGGTCTGGTGGATGACAACGGCTGGACGAAATCGGATGTTGCGATTTACATCCCTACTGGCAAGAAGGAAACAAAAGCCTCACGTCGAGATGCTGCGGCGTCTCGACGACGACAAGCACAAGCTGCTACCAACTCAGAAGATCACAAAGATCACAACTCTGAGCCCGAGACGGCCTATATAGCTGGTTGTAAATACATTGTCCCCAATTTTTACCACCGTTCTCTGGTCCATATCATCAAGGAGGCATTCTCTGCCCCGGAATCAGCAGCTTTTCACTGGCATCCATTTGAAGAATATTGGAATCCTCCTTGGGATAAGGACGCGACTGAGCACGTTTACGGAGATCTCAGCCTTCATACAATGAGGCTGAGCTTTCGCCAGTTGTCATCAAGGACCGATTCATTTTCTCGCATGCAACAGCAGTGTTTACCTACACAATGTATGATCTTTGTCGCGACCAAGACACCGTTAACGTCAACTCTGGACGTCGTGACATTATGCTTCCCTCTTTTGAGGATTCATCAGTTAACAAGCACCCATATTGGTATGCCCGAGTACTCGGGATATATCATGCCAATGTTTTCTTCCCAGGGCAGCTCGATTGTGAGCGTTTTGACTTCCTATGGGTCCGATGGCTTGGACAGGACATGGAATGGTCATCCGGCCCCTCTGCATTACGTCTAAATCGTCTCGGATATGTTCCAAGCAACGAAATTGATCCATTTGGATTTCTGGATCCGGCCTTGGTTATTCGCGCATGTCATTTGATTCCTGCATTCCATTTAGGGAGGAGTCTCCGATTGCTGGGGCCTTCAACTGTTTGAGACTCGCAAGAAGGAGATTGGGAAAATTACTATGTCAATCGGTGAGAGATTTATTATGTTTCAACCTATAGTAATTAATGTGGACAGCTTTGTTGATTGGGACATGATGATGCGCTACTTAGGGCCTGGTGTTGGCCATTGCCAGGCAGCTAGTTTTCCACGAGAGGATGGACAACTCAAGGAGGTGCCGTCTGGAGAATTTTACACAGTCTCACCAGACCATGCAGGACCTCAGGCTGATAGTGTTGGAGCGGCTGGCCCAAATGAAGATTTGGCTGATGACGATATGAAAGACGAGTTTGACGACACTGATCTCTCTTCAGATGAACCGGAAACTATTTTTAGAAATCACGTCGTGTCACATTAAGGCTCACGTGCCACCAACGCGCAACGCGAATGTTATCTTTGCCTTTGTTTGCAAGCTTTCAACAAAGGTGTTGCCTTTTATTCATGCAAAATTTTACGCAAACCCCTCCTTTGTATCTCTTTCATCTACGATGTCTCTTCATTTCTCTCAAGGCCAGCGCCACTCTGGACCAACCAGGGCCACGCTTGGATCACCACGAGGACAGTGCAGCGGTGATTATCGGGCCACATTTGGATCACCACGAGGACAGCGCAGCGGTGATAGCAGCGGTGATTATCACCGTGTCCGGAATGGTTGAAGCCAGTCTCCGACACGCCACTCATCTTCTTCAGGAACCCCATCAGATACCCTGGCCGAAGCTTTCCAATATGGGAATTTGAGATCCTCAGGCCATGGCCTCACACGCCACTCATCGTCGTCAGGAACAGCAACAGATCTAGGCAAGCCTTTGACATCTAGGAACTCAAGACCCACAGGCATTGGCCGACAACCTCAGTCTTCAGGCACAACTGATGCAGGCAATGATGTCAACAACGAACCGGACACAAACACATCAGTCGCGAACTGGTATTATTCTTTCACATCTATTTGTGTTGCACTAATTGTTGTATTTGCTTGTATAGTAGTCCGGAGTATCTAAAAAGTAAAGGTTGCATTGTCGGTCGCTATCGTGTGATGTGGAAGCCAATACGCCCCATAATTGAAGAGGGGATGGTACGTGATGCTGGCCAGGGGGGACATACCCTCGAAAGGTAGGTCTGATTTATACCACTAGATCACACGCTTACCCCTTATTTCCAAGCCGGCTTGTGCACACTGTATACCGCAATTTGGTTGACATCGTTCCCCTCCTTCCGGACCTCATTCTCACCTCCGGCAAAGATGGCATTCAAGCCGCTGCAGCTGCAGTAAGTAGATTTGACATTGCTATTGTAGTTTTAATCAAACCATCTGCTAAGGTAGGCTGCAGGCGTTCTGGTCAACATCACGTGAAGTGACTTCCAGTGTGACCCTCCCCGGTCCGGGGCTCCTCGGGGCTCTCATCAGCCAGAGAATAGGGTGAGAGCCTTATGCTCAAGCCACAATCAGTTTCTCCCCAAGATGCGACGGGAATGCGAATCAATAGTCTTAATTATACAGGTCTAGAGTATTCAATGAGTATCTTACAATAAAATTAGTGCCAGATGAAGTAAATTTGATAATATGAGAGCATCAAGCTAGCCCAGCTTTACCAAGCTCCTCGAGAATAGTCTCCGGGATTGTCCTATGTCCTCTGTATTTCTTCGAGGCCCAAGCAGCTTGGCTTCCGTTTAACTTCTTTTGATAAGCATCCATGAAGCGCAAGGACCGATTTGCAAAGCTGTGAGAGACGAAGATCAAATTTAGATCTCGGAGTTGATTGATAATCACTTCCAAACGTTGACTCACCGACGCATTGTGATTAACGGAATTTCATCAAGACAGCTGACAGTGTTCTTCTCTAGGTCTGCTTCGGTCGACGATGGCGGTAGTAGTCTGTAATTCCGCTTCGCATAACCCCAGCATTGTTCAATTGGATTCAGCTCACAGTGAAACTTGGGGAGGAATACCACCCGGAACCCTTGCTCTCTTGCCTCCGTCTCAATGATTGATTCCACCTTTGCGAAGTCCGGCTCGTTGAACAGTGTTCGACGACAACAGCAATTGGTTCTACCAGGTGGGCAATCTGAAAACTTCTTGCCACATTGAGCCTTTAACTTTGATGCATTCGTATATCCGTGTTCTTCCAGAATTCTGGCCATTCCTTTGAATTGACCTGCATGCTCATGCTCGGCATTTGCGGGCCAGTAGAATTCCTGTTCTGTTCCATCAGCAAACCTTCCGTTTGACATGGGAATTTTCTTCTTGAGAATTCTCCCGTCTTGTGAGTATTTAAGCTGTCCATCCTCTCCCACATCGTTGACTTCAACCATTGAATTTGCAGATGGTCCCTTGGTCATGGATAATGCGGATTGCGAGCCTTCAGCGCGCTTCAGGTGAGTCCGTGCGTTGTCAAAGACAAGGACATGGTCCTCGTCAGGATACTCCGCGCTCAATATTCGCATGAGATTTGCAGCCTGCTCCCGAATATTCTCGTTATTGAAGTATCCTTTGCGGCCTTTTCCTGCCCGGAACAAGACTCGTGCAGAACGCTTTCCGTCGCGCGATCGGGCCCAGCCATATTCCGCTGAGAAGAAGTCCGCAATCATGAGTGAGTAACCCTCTCCCTTTGCATATGGTTTTGCCTTTTCCTGACGATGGACCCAGCGGCGTGTTCGTCGATCGTGCGCATAGAATGTCGACTCATTGTGGTACCAAACAATAACCCGGTGTGTACCCGGTGGTGGATCCTCTCGGGTTCCGTCTTTTGAATTCCACTTTGTTTGTCGGCTCTGTAGCCCCTCCATCACCGGAAGAAAAACGTTTTGACGGTAAGCGACTACATCATCGCGTTCATGATTATCAACATATTGACCTTTTGGGTCATACATCCAGCGATAGCCCATTTTTTTCATCCAGCACTGAGCAGTCTCCACTGAGATCGTTTTCTTGCGCTTCAAACGGGCAAGCATCTCGGGTGTATCCAGAAAGCGAACAATTGCCTCAGCACGAACTTCTGACGGCTTCAAAGATTGAAGGTGGGCATGTATTTCTTGTGCAAAGTTCTCGTCGTCAATAAGAGATCTTCCCGAAGTTTGCCAGTGACATATCGGCACTTCTTCACGATCATCGATGAAGTCATGAATCCATTTGCGCAGCTGACGGGATTTTTTTTCGCCAGGTTTTTGCGAGCTTGTCATAGAGTATCCAAGAGCTATAGCTGTTTCCATGGCCGCTTCAGTCCAAGAACTTTTTTTGCTGCCAGGTTCAGAGTCCTTCATCTTTTTGAGTCTGACAAAGTTCCGGCAGAAGACTTGCATTGCCTCGAGTCGCTTCCTGGATCTTTTGTCTAGCCCTGGGTCCTTGTATGACTTGCGTGTGTCCTTTTGGGGAGGCTTCAGAATGTTGTTAAGATCCTTCAAGGCCTCCTCAATCTGCTGGAGTGATGGCGGGGGCCGGTAACAGCCCTTCCGCCCAGAAGAAGTCTTTTCTGTGGGTGGTGTTTCCTCATTTTCACTATCTGAGTCGTCGATTGGGCCCGAGTTCAGCTCAGCTGCCGCAGGTGTGTCCTCTCCGTGTTTTACAGCATCAATAGACACGTGAAAATGTTCACCAGCTTCAGTAAAACTCTGAAAGCTCGGGGTACTGCCATTTTCAACAAGCGGGTAAGGCTCCTTCCAAAAATCCAGATCAAGCGCGATTGACATATTGCTAGATGAATTAATGGCTTTGTTTTCATCCAGGATATTATTTTTGACGTGTATCTAGCACGTTTCAGTCACCAAAATGTGATATGTAAGGAACAGGCTTACATTTTCCTTCTCGGCATCTGGATCCACGAGATCAGCTTTTGTTTTTGCGATCTTCCTCCTTTTCATGCTGAGATTGACAAAACCAAGTAGATTATTTATCGGGTTGTACTTCCTTTTCTTGGTCATGCTGCCTATGTAGAGAGGAGGATTTGTTTTCACGAAGTCGCGAGCGCGAGCATAGTTCTTTGATATTGCACTTAGCCATATTTGGACAGGGGTTAGTAAATCCTCTGGGGCACCTCCCCCGCTTCCTTTTTTGAAAATCTGGCCGCAACGGATTGTTTATATTATATATAACTGACTTTTGTGGCAAATATATCTTGATTTTATCCACTTTTGGGAGTGCACAGAGGGAAATACTTCAAATCCCCGCCAAATTGTCACGCTCCATCACATTTACATCACGTGATGTTGGCCAGAACGCCTGCAGCCTACCTTAGCTTGAATATGGGCGACAAAAAGCCCGGGCAAGTGATGTCAATAGCATGAAGATGCATATCCACATGTGGAAATCCTGGAGCCCTGCATTGGAAACCTCACAGCGTCACAAAATGGGCTTCCACAACGATTCAACAGGTAGGCTTTTGTGCCCTGCCGATCTGGAATGGGATGACAATAAGTAAGTAAATATTTAACATTCAACACGAAGAGTTGATATATTATGTATACGATTCCTTAGTGTTTGCCGAGGTCTGATCGACGGCAGCATAATCGTTGGTCCTACCGACTATCCACTATTCCTGTGGAAGGATGAGAGGGTCCACCCTGACCTCTTCGATGGGTTTCTCAAAGGGGACATTCTTGTCAGGGTAAGAATCTCGCGTTTTTTGGGTAAATTTGTGTCACTCATCCACTCGTGTTTCCAGTCTTTTGTGCATCTGTTCATTGGTCCTACGTCGGCACACCAAGGCTCCAATGGTGGCGGCTCAACAAGAAAGGGAAATGCCGCTATGCACAGCATTCGGACGGTAACAATCTACTCGATCGCGTACGCAGTAACGATTGTACGTCGCCGTGTTCTCATCAAAAGCCGTCTACTTATGTGTCCTCTACAGGTGCGGTTTGTCATGTCCGATCAAACAACCCTCATTGCGGGTGGGAGGCAGAAGGGACGCTGGCCGTACAAACGGTTTCACAACGAGCTTGTGAAGACCATGAAGAACATGCTGAAAGAGGATATTGAAACCCTACTAGAGTGGTGGAATCAGTAGGTGATTCACACCTCCTGCGGGATGCCATGACTTACGATGCACATAATTAGCACGATCTTCGGCAAAATCGAAGATAGCGATGACGACTACGATGACATATTGCCGTCTGGAATGGCCAGCGCAATGAAGACTCAAATGGCGACCAAGCAAATAGCCGGGAGCAGTAACAACCGACAATCTTGATGTTGGGAAGCCAGTAGTATACGATGATTTAGCTTACCTCGTCTATAATCCAATATATTCTTTTTTCTAATATTTGCATGATTCGGGTCAAGCTAGCCTGCATATTGTAGCCAGTTGTATATGAATTATTGAGAATTTTGTCACAAATACAAACCGATACTAATCTCACTGCGTCTGGCTATAATCAGGTCATAACTGGGAGCAATGTGCTGCAACATCTATAATTATTTTACTTGTTGTAGCCTATTTTGTGGTTCATAATCTAGACATAACATGGCTACAAACGCTGTGTATCGAATATAATCTATTACGTGTGATTATACAACTGTTGTGAGAGATTATGGAGGTTGCAGAGGATTGCGGCCGATTATGATGGCCGGAACCCGGCTGCGAGTGCTTACAACATGCTTACATCATGCTTACAACATCCAAGCCAATGACTTTGCTCCTCCAACTGGCACAAGCTTCTGACCCGTCGCTACGCGCCGGGGTTCGCTTTGCTCACCCGGCTCTGCACGACGGGCCTGCGGCTTGCCGGGGCTGCCGCCCCTGGACCCCGCCCTGTCTCAGTTTTGTTTGTTTCAATATAACAGAACTATGATTTATACTGCTACTGTCAAGCCACTATAATTTATAACAGTCTGGCATAAGGCATATAAGACATGAGACATTGCAAGCTTTGAGAAATATCCTAAATAATTATCAATCAATGATGACCTCTGGATAAACTATGTTTTTGGTTTTTGTTGTTTGTGCTTCCTCATCCCATATTGCCTTGATGTTGTGCACAGAAGTTACTCGAGAGACTGCCACATACAGTTGTCCATGAGCAAAGACAGAGTTGCAAAGATTGAGCCCAACATATTTGACCAATTGACCTTGAGACTTGTTGATAGTCATGGCAAAGCAAAGGTGGACAGGAAATTGTCTTCGACAGAACTCAAAAGGGATTTGAGTGTCTGTTGGAGTGAGGCCAATCCGTGGTATGAATACTGTCTGGCCTTTATGCTGTCCTGTCAAAAGTCTGACTTCCAAAACATGTCCTCTACTTCCAAGCCTGGTGACAATTCCCCGTGATCCATTGCAAACACCTTCACTGGCATTGAGGTTCCGCAGAATCATGACTGGGCATCCAACTTTGAGTGTGAGCTTGGCAAGAGGAAGACCGGAGCAGTTGATTGTGTTGAGATATTCCACTGGATACATGAGAATGCCATCCTGACCATTGCCTTGGTTATTCGGGATAGAATCAGCACTATTGAAGACTTTGGCATCTCCAGGGAACTTCTCCAGGATTGTCTTGTTGACATCATCCACATCATCATTCCGGCTGCAGAGAATTGTCCGTTCAGAGTAGTACTCGTCACTTTGGCCTGGAACACGATGAACTCCAGGGTAGATGTTGTTGATCAGAGATGCAACTGAATTTTCTGCACACTTGAAGTGTTCAGGAAGAAGAATGTCATCTGCCTCATCTGTATGTCTGCCATGACCTAGATCCAACTGCCATTGTGCAAAGATCCGCTCTGCCTCATGATTGGTGTTTAGCCGCATATTCTCAGTAAGCTTGAGAACTTGGATAGATGTCCACAGAGCAGACCGCTGAAGAGAAGCACCAACAATCTGGGCCCTTGATCCCTTGACAATGACTGGAAGGGTCTGCTTGAAGTCCCCACCAAACACAACTGTAAGTCCACCAAATGGCTTGTCACAGTTGCGGATATCACGGAAGGTGCGGTCTACAGCCTCATGATTGTGACGGTGTTGCATAGGAGCCTCATCCCAAATGACCAAATCAGTGATGCGGATAAGGCCAGCCAGATCTGAACGCTTTCCAATATTGCATGTAGAACTCTCATGGACCTTGATTGGAATTTTGAAGCATGAATGAGCTGTTCTTCCCCCAATAAGAAGCAGTGCAGCAATTCCAGAGGATGCAACACAGAGGACAATCTTTCCCAGACTACGCAAATAGTGGCAGAGGGTATTGTAGACATATGTCTTTCCAGTTCCTCCTGGTCCATGAAGAAAGAAGCATTGTCCTGATCTGTTGGTGACTGCTGCAACAATAAGATCAAAAGCTGAGCGTTGGCCTGCATTCAGTGTTGGAATCTGTTGCATAGCAAGTGTGTCCTCCTCAACCATGTCATAGTTGCGCTGCTCAGCAATAAGGCAATTTCCAATCAATGCATCCCAGTTCTCCTGTGGCTTTGGCATGGTAGGCCAGTCATCAAGGCTTTTGTTGGTTGCATGAAGCAGTTGGTCAATAAGATAGAGACCATAGTCAAAGACTTGCTCTTCTGTTGGATTACGGCAGATGTTCCGGTTATGGAGTGCATGGTGCAGATCATCACATATTTTTGTGCGGAACTGGAGCCACAATTCTAAAGGATTGGAAGGAGAATTTTCCCGAAGAATTGTGACAAACAAACTGCGGAGCTGTTGCCCAGTTGCCATTTCTCCTGCTTCTTCCAGGCATTGTATCCACTCATTGTCGTCTTCAAGAAGTCCCAATTTCAGACAGGCTTCATGGAAAGTTCCACATATCTCAGGACGACCATTGACAATGACTGTGCGGAGATGTTGATAGGATGTTGCTCCTTTGACGGCTGTCAGAAGAAGACGCAGGTAGAAGCGCTCTCCAGAGCTTGGATGGGCATAGTACATTCGACCAATGGCAGACATCCGTTTACGTGGCTCCCACTTCCGCTTGTTGCCCTTCCAAACAAATTTTGAAGGAAAATCTTGGTATAGCATCTCTCTGGCCTCTGGATACTGGATATTGGCTTTAAAGTATGCAGTGAGCTTGGTGTCCTTAGCCGCATTCTGTTCTAGAACAGTCCGAACATCTGGGGCCACATTCTCATCCCATGTGATGATCTGTTCACCTTCAAGATGGACTTGGAGGCGGACAACTGGTGGGCTTTCTTGGTGCATATGAAAGTGAAAGATCCGCCAAATACCCTCACATGCAGAGACATATCGGGCATCAAGGTAAAGCTTGATCTCATCTCTGCAGCGACCAAACTCCATTGTAGTGCGATCATGACCTTTGTAGACATATTTGTAGATGTATTTGATGGCTTTGATGGAGGCAATGCATTCAACATTGATATGGCAACGGTATTTCCAGATGAGATAACGGCAGTATGCAACCACCCAAAGATTGTTGACCTGGTGACCCCTAACCTCAAATGTCTTGCCTGTATCGCGTCTCCGGAGGTTGGCATAGGAGTCATCATTGACAGTGGTTTGTTCGCGGAAAACCTTGGGAAATGATTTGGAACATTTGCCATCAACTTGACATGGAGAATTTGCATTGTTATGCTCAGCACCACAGGGAGTATGGACCATGAATGACTTCACCAACTCAAACAGCTCAGGTTCCTCATTCTCGTCAGGAAATTCCGCAGAAAGAAGACTGTCAACATCTTCTGGAGTGCGAAGTTTGTGGTCCTGATGCAAGAAAATGATCATATGCATGTGTGGAAGTCCTCTCTTCTGAAACTCAATAGTCCAGACTCTTGCCACAGCACGACCCATGATGCCATTTTCACATATGTCCTTGATGAGCTGCTCCATTTTGAGATGGAATACACGGCAAATGAGATCAGGGCGGTCACTGGGTGATTGTCCAGGCAGCAGAGCTTCCTGAATTTCAGGCCAGTTGGGATTTGCTGTAGCTGTTAGAAACAGGTCTGCTCCATGAAAATAGCGGTTGATTGCCAAAGCATCCTGGCAGTTTTGAATCATGTTCCGTGTGCTTCCAGTAAAGGAGGATGGCAAAATTGTCCGTTGTCCAACATCTGCTCCCTCTGCGTCTGGATCTGCTGCAACTGCATCCATAAGGCCCTGCCGGGTTGCTGACCGGAATAGATGCTGGTTAAATTTGACCCAATCCAAGCGACTCTGTTCAGATGCTGCCCAGCAATCAACAATGAACTCCTGCAGTAGCCTTTGAGAGAGGAAGACATGGAGTGTTTCTCCATCACGGGGATGCAGCCTGTATCGGAAGTACTCAGTCTGTGAAATGTACTTCCGATTTTTTCTTGGAGCAACTGCTTGGCCCTCATCTTCATCCTCATCAGGTATGGGATTGCGTGCAGGTGCATCATCATCAACTTCAACTCCATTTCTGAAGGGAAGTTCTGGGTGCCAACCTAACTGGCCAGTCGGAAAGAGAAGAACATAATGAAGTGCATGGTAAAATGGATGCATTTCACTAATTCTGACATTGTCTTCTCCTCCTCTACGCCGTAAAATGATGTCACGTGTATGTGCAGGCTGGTCACCATCTCCAGGTAGGATAACAGCAATCTCAGTGGCAGTGGGAAGATTGTAGCGCCTGCGGTCAGAGTCACGGTCAAAACGGAGAGCAATGTTGCACTGATCCTCTGGGTTCATGTGACGGGTAAGCTCATATGCCTGCTTGTAGAGATGGACTCCTGGATGGTGTCGGTAAAGCATGTCCTGTAGAACCTGCATAGTTTGGCGGTCCAAGTCTGCATTGGCATGATGTGCCATCCGCCGATTCAGTGCCTCTGCTGGGTCATAAATGTAAAGTTGGGCATAGACAGGATTATCTGCCACTGGGAGGAGGGACCCTGAAAAATGTGACAGCTTTCCTTGAATTTTGAAAAGCCATGGTCCTCCACCACGCTGATTTATTGCATGATCCTGCTTGACACCAACAGATGTCATTGCCAGTGCGTTATTGTATTTCCGAATTTTAGTGCGGAAATCCTTAGAAAGGTCATCCATGCCAGTCAAAAGTTGAATGAGCTCGGGAGGTGGGGCATGAAGTCTTGGCAGTGTAATCTTTCCATCAAAACAGCACATGCCAAACTTGGGAAAACGCTTGGAGGATTTTGAAAGGCGCTCATCCAACCAATGTAGAGCGCCGCAATGTTCACATTTGACATCCATTTGTCCAAGATAGTGGACAGGTTGATTGCGGTCAAATGGTCTCCGTGCAGCTCCTTCATCATTATGGACACGGGTGTTATGGCGTCTAACAGCACGTGCAGCGGGAACAGGATGGTTGACAGGTAGAGCAGGTAGTGCAGGTAGAGGAGGTGGCAGAGGAGGTGGCAGGGGTAGAGGAGGTGGCAGGGGTAGAGGAGGTGGCAGGGGTAGAGGAGGTGGCAGGGGTAGAGGAGGTGGCAGAGGTAGAGGAGGTGGCAGAGGTAGAGCAGGTAGTGCAGGTAGAGGAGGTGGCAGAGGTAGAGCAGGTAGTGCAGGTAGAGGAGGTGGCAGTGGTTGAGTCTAAACTCTGATTATGAGAATTTGTGTTGTAGAAATCTGTTAAGTGAAAACTTACAGCAGGAGGCATAGGAACTGGTGATGGTTGGCGTCTACGACGTCCTTGTGGAGGAGGAACAGGGATAGCAGGAATAGCACCCTATACTCATCAAGATTAGCTTTATGATATTTAGACAGATCTATATTTACATACAGATATTGATCCAGAAGCAGGTAAAATCATAAAACTTCCACTTTGAACAGAAGAAGACAGAGGCACAGATGTTTGAGGAACATTTCTACGGCGTCGGCGCTGCACAACAGGCATTGGCGGAAGAGCAGCCAATTGTTGGGCAAGATTTTCAGGCAAGTGTGCATATTCATGGCCATTAATTTGGACCACATGAGGAGGAGGAGGATGGGTAACAAATGAGTCACCATGAATCATGTTAGTGGCAGTAGATATGGGAAGAGGCAGAGGAACAGCAATTTGCAGAGGCTCTATTCGGGGGTTTGGAGAGTGATTAGGCACACGACGGGTTTGAGGGCTATCTAATACACGGGCATTACGCTCTTGAGTCTGAGCAGCAATTCGGATACGCCGAGGAGTATTTAGTGGTGTTTCAGACCTTTGAAAAAATTTGTTAGCATTTCTAAAAAAAAGAAATGGTACCAATAATGACTTACATGGCAAGCCTATATCAATTGTACGCCAGGAACTGAGATGTGGAAGCTATTCTGGTCCAGCTGTGCAATCCGATCAAAGCAAGAGAAAAGTGAATTCAGTGTCAACAGCTGCAGTTGATAGTGGAGATTCAATCCCAAATGGGAAGGGGAGGCAACTGTAAGCCCGCCAACCAATCTCCCTGCAAGCTGTGCTCAGAAAGAGGTCCAGACCAAAAGGTCTTTAGTCAACCGGCAAACACTCTGTGAAAGAGAGGCCAGGGAGGTAGGACTTTTCAGAGCTTCACCTTGATCTTCTAATCTCTCCAAAGACCTGATGCAAAAACGGCTGCAGCAGGAAGCTTAACCACACCCCAGCTCTAAGAAGAGGGTCCAGAGAGTCCAAAGCAGCCAGAGAGCCCAGAGTCCAGAGAAGAGTCCAGAGAGCCCAGAAAGTCCAGAGAGTCCAGGAGAGGGGGTCCAAGGGCCAGAATCCTGTCCTGATCTGAGAATTGCAGAAGAAAGAGGCAGGCAGGTGTGGTCACTGACCACAGAGAGGAGAAGATCTGGATGAAAGTCTTAGAGCAAATGAAATCCCAAAGATCCAGATGACACACCTTACAACAGCCAAAAAAAAGCGAAATTCACCACCAAAAGCAAACCAAAGTCAGGGGAAAGTGATCTGCAGTTCATAAGAAAATAGATGTGACCTCAAGGAGCCATAGCTTACATTGAATCACTGACAACCCTTCCAAATATGCAGTAACAGGTGCAGAGAACACTGGAAAGGCATTTTCAGAACCGAAAAAAAGGCCCAAAAAAGCAAAGTATTTAGGCTTTACCTTGGGTGAAAAACAGCAGAAACAGCACAGATTATGTGGTATAGGGGTTGAAAAGCTTTTCAGGAATGTGAAAAGGACCAACAAAGTGTGGATTGTTGTGAGAAATGAGGCGCAATGGGTTGGATGGAGGTAATGTGGGTAGGATTGGCAAGGATGACACGTCGTGTGTGTGTTGCACCCTGTTTGACTCTGAAGGCTTTGCCTTTGACCGCAGCACATGCTGAGATTTCAGAGTCCGCTTATTACATAACATTATTATGTCAGCAAAAGACCGTTGTGTTTTAAACTATAGGAATTCATGAACAGTTTGCGTTTGTTGATCGAGGGCTCCATCAAAAGTTTGTGGAGGAGTCACTCTCTCTCTCATTGAACAAAGCTTGAACGCTGCGCCTTGAACGTTTGAACCATTTGTTGTTTCTCTGGTTCTCCTCAACGGGTTCTTGCAATTGGTATTTTCAGAAATAGGTCTTGGATGAGCCTTGCAGATCTCGAGAAGGAATTTGCCTCTTACCCACTATCACTGGAATTCTCAACGTAGACTGACGAGTCAGGAAGCAAAGAAGACACATTTCTGTGGGACCTCGCGCTCTTGGTAGAAAGCTACTATTCCACATTGAAGACTGTTCTGCCTGTACTTTCCATCACCGATGGATAGCGCAGAGTTTCATGCAGCTGTAGGCCTCATCTTGCTATCATGCAACTGAATGTCACCAACTGCAATCAGGTATATGACTTCGTCCGGCGTATCCCACTTTGTCGAGTCACTACCTACGGTAAGCTTTGATGCTCTCGCCAAGCCTCGTCTGGGTACTTGAATCATACTAGGGCACATAGCGAGGTTGATCGGTATGCCCAATCATTCGCGCCACGTTGGTCAAGGTGGGTAGTCGCAGTGGCTCCATTTTTCGCCGACTTTTCAATGACAATGCCGGTCAACTAGCTCTTAAATTTCTACCACTCAACACGAACCCGCCAATCCCCTGGCATCGAGTCATGGGAGCATCCGGTACTATCTCCTCAAGAGGTCCAGGTACGGATGGTGCTACACGTCAACGAGATGCTCTTGTTGCAGAAGGCGTTCATGTTACGACTGGCCGTACTGGTGATATGCGAGTCGACTTCAAAGAATTTGGGTGGTTCCCGTCAGTCCAGGAGCTCAACGCGGATCTGGAAAGCGACTTGGAAGAAGAAGAATGATGAGCAGCGTTGGCAAAGCGAAAGGCTTTCCATGATGAAACCCTACTGTGAGCCTCTTGGATGGTTGCAGTCCGTTATTACAAACCCAAGGGCCATAACAAATGCGGGAAACACAACGAACCGCGGAAGGATGACACTCCAGACAAAAACAGTTGTTGACGGAGTAGGGTCTGACCAACCATTTTCGTTTATTTTGACATAATCTTAGAGCTTGGATAGCGGGATTTACGATCACATCTCATGGATGTATGGAATACAACCTTTGACAGAAAAAATCATCCCTTCTAGCTCCGTTTTTGAATTACTTATTACGTATCAAGCGTCGACAGCCAGCTGTCGGCGTCATGTCCAGTTGATGATCGAGACCTGAAGCGCATACAACTCATGCCGCAAGGGATGGTGGCATCACCATAAGTATTAAAACGTAGGGTGCTGCACACTACTGCCCCCTGATCCCTTCGAGTATCATAAGTTGTCTTGTTCCTCCTTCTTCCGTATCAAAGTTGCACTCCCCCATACGAGATGAAGAATATTTTGACTGTAGCCACAGCTCTTCTGGCCGCCTTCCCAGCTCTTGTCATGGGTGCCACCGTTCCAAATGCCGACACTCCCCTTTTCTACCTCGTGTCTACGAGCCAGTCCACCTCGAACATGCTGGTATGCACTGTCTGCCTCTCCATCCTTGACATAATAACAATATTGAATTAGCCGGTGAGACTACCAAGCGGCGGCGGCGGCGGATATCCTTCACTTTCCGGTGATGGAACATATGCTCAATTCTACTTCTACCAAGGAGCGCTTACCGTCTATGATCCCAATGGCAATGCGTCCCCATTCAGGCCCTTGATTGACGCCCATCAGGATGCGGATGGTTGCCAGAAATATGGCGCTTTCGGGATTGTCCAAGGCAGTAGCACGAATAAATGCGCAAGTTACACCACTTTTCAGATAGCATCAAACAGCGAGAACAGTCAGTTAGGAGCGGAGTTGGTGTTCAATTACCTTGGAGGGTTCTATTCCTGTGGGAGTGGTGCTGAGGTCAGTACTTATGGTAGGCAGCAAGGTGAGGCGGTCAACTAATTCCTTGTCACCTTTGTCAGATATGGTACAAGATTGACGCTTCGAATGGACCGAGCGACTGTGTTCGTATTCATCTATACACCGTGCCCGTTGCATAGATGCGATGCTCTGCGCACGATTGGACACATGAAAGACTCTGCATACCATTGGACATGGAGCTTACCATATCATTCCTTACACCCAGCTTGCCAATTACGACATTTTAACCAATGTGCACTGTACTTACACCACAGACAAATAAGGCTAGCATGCCATGGCTGTACACCATAGCCGAGATACTTTACAGCAGTGGGCATACAATTCCTCGTCAGCAGCGCCCATTAACGGCCAGAAGGGACAGCCAAACAGCGCATGCACCACCGCAACGGGTTGCCTCGGATGATGAGGGCCCTGGTGTATGTAGACTGTCAAGGCTGCACACCATGCATAACAGTCGTGCCATGTTGCCAGGTCAATGCCATACATGGAAAGGGAGAGGCTCGGACGATATAAGGCCTGTTAGCTTGTAATCGATAAACGCTCAAGTGCAAAAACGCTCGGTTTCATCCTTATTAGGGTCTCATGCATCTCTACCTTTCTTGCGATTCGCCTTGGAATACAAAGTATTGTACTGAAGAAGGGCAGGCTATTTACAAAGTCGATGGGTCGGGAAATCTAGCTACCTATCAAATCAATGTCCGACGGATCATACCTGCGACAATTGATCCCTACGGCGATGACTTAGATGAGGCCCTCCGAGATTCATTTGCACATCTAGCCACCATTGACTATCGCACATTTCATTCGACACGCATAAGATATGCGGATCGCGACCTACCTACAGGCGAATGGTTCAAAAAGAAGGGCTGGGGATGGCATGGAAGGTGAGTTGCACAACGGAAGGTTGGGAGGAGATCATTCAGAAGATTTGTGTAGAAACCGTATCTTCGAAGGTCCTGATGGGCGAGAATATACCTGGAAGATGTTTTCAGCCGTATGTAAGGTACGATCAGTGACGATTAGCGTTTAAAGTCTGCATGAGCTAACCCACGTGAATATAATTCTGGCCGGCGTCTATAGCTTTTCGTCAATGACGCAACGCAGACGCCAGTTGCTTGTTTTCATCGAAGTAAAGGATTGTTCAATAATGCTCGCCCAGCCAGCCTAGAGATTCTTGCAGAAGGAGAGCATATGGTCGACCTCATCGTAGTTACATTTTTATACATGGAAAAGATGCGGGACCAGAGGGAAAGGTCGGAACAGATGAGGGGTTGACGAGGCTTTGGAGAAATGCAGAATCGTTTTACAAGTGGCTTGGGCTAGAATGCAGTGCGGCAAAGGAATTCATGAGACGGCGTCCGCATGACCTGCTGACCGAAGGAACATGTGGGTCGATGGGCGGCCCGTGCGAGCGCACGGCGCACTCGTCTTCTTCGCTGTTGCAGCAAGAACAGATCTGACTGAAGCAGCAAACATCCCAAGGGTCACAATGATTTGTCATTTCTGAGGTTCTCGATGGTTGGAGTATCACCGAGATTCAGCCACATGACGATCCTGTATTGCGAATACATCTTTGTCAGTCAGCAGATGGGGAGATCGATGATGATAGTATAACCTTATGAACTGAACAATTGAGCTTTGTGAGGAAACCTTACAATCGTGATAGTGGCGAACGAGCTGTTTGAGAAAAGACTATATTTTCCCCTGATTGGTTTAGTTAGGGCAGGCGCTAAACGAATCAGTGGACGAAATGCGCCTTCTCCGTGCTGTCGTCATAAATTCCGGAATTTCCAGAGCCGAAGTCTGTTCGAAGAATGTCTGCCATGCTGCTCCAGATCACCTGGCGATGACCCATGGAGCCGATTAGCTTGTGTTGTTAACGTTAAACCCTGCAAATGTCGAAGGATATATAAAGCTGCTAGTCACATTCATGGTTGAGCAAGCACCCCCACTGAGTTTTCAGTAGACTTCAACATTTAGCCAACCATCATGTTGCTGGGTGGCAGACTCTCCATCTACGTGGCTTTGGCCTTGGCCGTGTTGAGATCAACAAACGCGGCGTATGTCGATCCTCGCGTTCTCGATGCTTGTCCTGGTTATACCGCGACGAACGTCAAGACCCGACGGGATGGTCTCACTGCAGATTTGACGTTGGCTGGAACTGCTTGCAACGTTTTCGGAAACGACACCCAAAAGTTATCGTTGAATGTCGTGTACGAGACAGGTACGTAAACAAAATTTTCTGGTCCAGCTGTCACGCCTCTGAATATTTCCTTGTGAACTTAGACGAACGAATTCATCTCAAGATCACAGACGCATCTGCTGCTCGCTACGAAATCCCTGAGTCCGTCTTTCCTCGTCCGAACAGTCGACGAACCAGTTCTCCGAAGTCGGCCGCAATTGGATTCAACTATACAGCTTCTCCGTTCTCCTTCTCCATCTACCGAACCTCGACCAAAGAGGTCCTCTTCTCAACTGCTTCTCACCCACTCATATTTGAGCCCCAATATCTTCGCGTGAAGACTGCCCTACCTTCCAACGCCAATATTTACGGCTTAGGCGAACACACCAACCCTTTCCACCTACCAACCGACAATACCACCTTGACGTTATGGTCGAGGGATTCGTATGGTGTACCCGTTGGCACCAACCTCTACGGCAACCATCCTGTGTATTTTGAGCATAGGACTACTGGTACTCATGGCGTGTTCTTGTTGAATTCAAATGGCATGGACATTAAGCTCACCAATGGAGACCCTGGAGGACCGGCGCTGGAGTATAACGTTATTGGAGGAATTCTTGACTTCTACTTCCTCGCAGGTAGCGAGACTGATCCTACGGAAGTAGCGAGACAGTACGCTGAGGTCGCCGGTTTGCCTGCGGAAGCTCCCTATTGGTCGCTTGGATTCCACCAGTGTCGATTTGGTTACAAAGGTGATTTGGCCCATGGCCTTTCATTCTTCTAATAATCTGATTCATATCATAGACTTTGTCGACGTGGCTGGTGTAATTTCCAGCTACAAGGCAGCCGGTATTCCGCTGGAAACGATGTGGACTGACATCGGTATGCACTTCGCTTCAATCATACCAATCAAAGTATTGATATTTTCCCATTAAGACTACATGGATAGGCGACGAATCTTCACTCTCGAACCAAACTACTTCCCGCTGAACAGGATGAGAGAAATTGTCGCCTATCTCCACGCACACGATCAGAGATACAGTAAGTGAATTTCTGAAAGTCACACATAGCAACACTAATTTTGCTCCAATCAGTCGTAATGACGGATCCCGCTGTTGCATACGTTCCCGAAGGAGGATATAAAGCTTATGATACTGGAAAGGCTCTCGACTTGTGGCTCAAAGCCGAGAACGGCAGTGACAGCTTGGGCGTGGTGTGGCCAGGTTCGTCTTTCAAGAATGTGATCCAGGTTTCTTGCCCTAACCTTCCTTGGTAATTAGGTGTTACCGTTTACCCAGGTCAGTTGACTGTAAAATGCGCTGGAATAATACTCATTTCTTCGTCCGTCCACCAGATTGGTTCCATCCAGAAATCCAGAAGTGCGCGTTTATGATTCACCCCCTGGACTTTTCTGATCCTTTCCCATTAGCTACTGGAACAGCGAGTTCAAAGAGTTCTTCAACCCGGAAACCGGCCTCGACATTGATGGATCCTGGATAGACATGAACGAGCCTGCTAACGTACGTCCATTTCATGTTCAATACTTCCGGCATATCTGACTTGAAACGTGGCCTGTATATAGTTCTGCAACCTTCCTTGTGATGACCCATTCCAGCAGGCTATTGAGCAGAACATGCCACCTGCGCGAACCAGCCCTGCTCCTGATCCCAATACCCCCATTTTCGTGGAGGGCGCTGAGCTTACTAAACGTGACCTTTTGAACCCACTCTACGCAATCAACAATGCCGCCGGAGCTCTGTCGTCTAAGACTGCTGCCGTGAGTCGATATCTCCATCTCACAATGTCGTTCAAAAACTGAGCAACTTTATCTCATAGACAAACGCCAAACACCCTAATGGTCTCGTTGAATACGACGTTCATAACCTTTACGGTACGATGATGTCAACCTCCACGCACGAAGCAATGCTCGCTCGTCGTCCCGGAAAACGTACCTTCGTCATCACCCGATCCACCTTTGCCGGTGCCGGACGTACCGTCGGGAAGTGGCTGGGAGATAACTTGAGCTTGTGGGAGCACTACCGTTTCTCGATTCCCGGCATGCTTGGGTTTGCTTCCATCTATCAGGTTCCTATGGTTGGAAGCGACATTTGCGGCTTCGGTAGGTTTTCACTTCTTGGCTCTTGGTGACACGTTCATATTGATTCATCGGACATTGTTTAGGTATGGATACTACTGAAACTTTGTGTGCTCGATGGGCAACATTGGGCGCGTTCTATCCCTTCATGCGCAACGTGAGTGATAATTGTTTTGATACATGGCTTTTGGTATGAGCCGACATTCTCTTTCCTTTCTAGCACAATCAGGACAACGCGATCAGTCAAGAATTCTACCGCTGGCCCGTCGTCACTGAAGCTGCTAAATATGCTATTGATATTCGGTATGTCTCAAATATCGAAATCATCCGGTCCAGTTATACTGAATCTTTACGTACAGTTACCGTCTTCTCGATTATATCTACACCGCTTTCCACCAAGCCCACGAGGACGGTACACCGGTCTTGCATCCCGTCTTTTACAAATACCCTAAAGACTCGAACACCTTCGCCATCGAGCACCAATTCTTCTACGGCGACTCCATTCTCGTCTCCCCCGTCACTGAAGAAAACTCGACGTCCGTGTCAATATACCTGCCCAAGGACATCTTCTACGATTTCACTACGCTTGGCCCAGTCCAAGGAAGCGGTGCTGCAGTCACCCTCAACGACATCCCCTTCACACGTATCCCCTTGCACATCAAGGGTGGATCCATTCTTCCCCTTCGTGCTCAATCCGCTATGACGACCACCATCCTGAGGAAGACCGATTTCGAGTTCGTCGTTGCACCCAACACTCGCGGAGAAGCTTCTGGTTCCCTGTACATTGATGATGGGGAGTCTATCGTCCCCAAATCAACTACTGAGGTTCAAATGAGGTTCAAGAGGGGTAAATTGGATGTTAGTGGCAAGTTTGGGTATAAAACTGGTGTCAAGACCGCCAGGGTACGCTTCCTTGGAGTGGACGCGCGACCCAAGGTTGTCCTTGTTGATTGGAAACCCGTTCGTGGATCAGCAATTGCCTATGATGCGGCGACAAAGGTGTTGGACGTCACGATTGACTCACCCTTCGTCAAAAGCTTTTCGGTACAATATCTTTAATTCTAAGTTATAGCTACGTGAACGCACACTCTTTCCTGTCGAGCCGAGCTATCTATTGCCACCTATCATAGTGGACACACACAATACATGATTTGTGAAAATACAGACGTTTCGAAATAGTACATCATCCCAAACATAAATCCCGAGTGCCTTTCAATTATACCGTGATACTCTGCGATACCTGTGGTATCCCTTCTCTTCTATCCGCATCTGTTGCTCTAGAATCAAGTAGGAAGCAACGATTTCATCCCGGAAGATTTCTGTGCCCCGCTCGAGGACGAGAGCATGGGGTACGTACTCCGTCTTCAGTTGGCTCCATGCAATTGGGTGGAGTCCATCATTCTCGGCCCAGAGCTACGAAGTAATAGATTGGTGCTTTCGCCTCATTCTCGTAAGGAAATACGACCCACGGCCAACCGGAGAGCAACGTCTTTGCGCCACACAAATCTTCCAACTGGAGTGTTCATAGTCCACTTCAATCTTCGTGTGGACCAATATAGCCGTCATCTTTAGATTACACTCGGCCAGATGGTAGAAAGACCTACCGGCCGTCTTCCATCTTCCCTTCTTGCATCCAATCTTTGATCTTCACTGCTTTCCCATCGTACCGATAGGCAAACTTGACTGTATCCGGATGAAGGGTCCGGCGTTTGATAGTCACAAGTAACTCGTTCGTTTGGAGGTCAGTAATCAACGTGAGGGCACCAGCTGCATCTTTGGTCGCTATATTGAGAGTTGGTCGATGATGAAAGAGGAGGGATGTATTCATGACGCTTGATGTCGTGAATACGAGCTCTGTCCTGGGCTCTACATTGACCAAGGTTTCTTGAGATTCAGACTCGAACATCTGAGCAGCCCAGCGGTTTTTGATGGTTGGTAATAGAGCAGGAAAAGCTGTGCGAGGATGAATCTGGAAGAATTGCCTTGGGGTTTCCCCACAACCCCCTTTGGCGGCGCCGTCCATTCTCAGGAGACTCGAATAAGCACCTTTGGACGTGGGAAGTCATCAGACCACTCCCCAGCCAAGCCTTGTCATCCTGAGATCTTAATTCCATGTTAGTTCACCCACAATGAGAGATAAGCCTCTTCAGCGTGCTCAAGGGACGGGGACGCGAAGAAAGCCACCTCCAACATAAGGGCTGCACCTCCGCCACTCAATGTGAGACTCCTATGATGGCATCTTGATGGCACATTGGACATGCAAATCAGATTCTCCGGCCTTGAGAGGCGCGTATATTATGATCACAAGCTAAGCTTGCGGGTCCGAAGGTATCATTGGGAAAAGTGAAAGTATCATGAAAGTATCATGAAAAACATTGGAAAAACAACCAGCGTGGATATTGAACCTGATCTTGTTTGAAATCAAGGCGTCTGTCCAACAACACGTCCGCGCCAGTCTCGTCTCCTGCTACATCTGCTCTCCCACCCTTCATGAAGCTTTGAAGCACTGCCTTGATCCTTTTACCTGTTACCATTCAATCGCTGAGAGCCTGAGCTTCTACTGAAGACCTGCATCCGGCAATTGTACGTGTTTTGCAGCTCACATACCTGGGTACAGCCTCGTTCGATTTGGCAAAATCTGGATGCTCTTTCTGGAAGAATGATGCGAACGCATCTACGACGTGTCTTACGCGTTATTGAGGCAGGAAACGCGTTTTAGAATGGGAGGGATTACTTCCAGTGTGCTAGTGTGAACCTTGGACCTCAACAGATGCTACATTGGATGGGAAATGATGAAGAAGTACGAGCTGTGCGACGCGCTTTTTTGCTTGTTTTCTTATCTGATACTCATCTTTCCGCAGCATCAAGTCAAGGAGGGATGAGTCACATAGTCCTCGAGGCATGCACAGCAGTGTTTGTATCTCCGAAACCCAGTTTCGCGTTCTTTGTTCTACGACACCCAAGTGGCGAGAAGCCCCTCGTTGAGACACCTTCGGAAAGGCCCTATTCATAGCGAATATACCTTCTCCCTGACCCCCTGTGGGCTACGCGCGCGTTTACTGAAGAATGGGTGAAACGATCTACATACGTTTGAAGGAACCGAGGTCGGAGTGTTCAACAGCATGTTCCTTTCTTGTTGTCTTCCGTCCTAGATGTCCTCTCGCTAAGCTAAAGCACACTCCAGCTACAGCGCAACCAGTCGTGTCGTTCCAGCACAGCAAAGAACGTCTGCATCCTCGCGCAGCCTAGTTCGTATTAAGTCCCCAGTCCTTTGCTCCTGGTGGAGAAGAACTGATGGAGAGATATGGAAGGATGGGGGAGCGAACCAACCCGAAGTCACCTGTCGTGGGGGAGGGGCAGTGAAGTGTGTAGAGGGGAAGAGTTACTCGGTATGCTCTTTTTCTCTTCATCCTTACAGCACCGTCACCTTCAAGTTCCACGACCAGCAATATCGATCGTGTCGTGCCTCGTGCCCAGCGGTTAGTTCTTTCCTGTTGCGTTGCGGGGCTGGGCTTGGATGCAGGTGATAAGGTGTGGATGAGTGAGGCGGGGACTGAACCTGGGGGTTGGTTGACTGGAGATGTCGAAAGTGAGTAAGAGCAGAGGATTAAGAGGGATGCTCGGGTTGAGTATTCACGCTCTTGTACGAGTTTACATGAGTCATCAATGTGTTGAACGACTAACTGGTTGATCTGCACTGCAAAGGACGTAGTCTGCGAGAGAAAGAGCTGGACAAAGGTGCAAATGACGGCCTCTCGTCAATGGAAGGACCAGAGGACAAAGCGGGTTGTCCTTGAGGAGTATGTCGGCCCAGGTACGACTTGAATCCTGTCCGTCAATCGTGATTCTTTCCTTAGCTATTTGACTTTCAGCATAGACCATTCCACCGTTACGACACCGCCGATGATTCTTTCCCTAGCTATTTGACCTTTCAGCAAAGACCGTTCCACCGCTGCGACGCCGCCGAACTCGAGTGTTCGAGTCCATGCCCTCGACTCATCTCGGTCTGTTACATACATGCACCAAAGCTTCCTTCTACTCTCCAGATCCGCTCACTTCTATTCCCCAAACCAACCCACTCAGCTCACTCACTTGACCCACAACCCAAACCGATGACGTCACCCGAGCTCAGCCCAGATCCACACACCCCAAAACGCAGATCGCGTGCACGCTTGATCAATCAACCATGACACCTCTGACAGGCGCTGACAGGCCCCATCAAACCCTTAAAACCGTTTTGTCCATTCCAAGCATTCCATCTCGTTCCATCTCATGCAGTCACCAGCTGACACAGGCTGACACGCACCGCGTGGGCGCTGCGCGTCGGCTCTCGGGTGTGGCGAGATGGAGGGTGCCGAGGTGTGGCTGTGGTTGTGTTTTGGTGGAGCGATGTGGGTGCACGGGCCAGGTGTGGGTGCTTGATTGAATTGTAAGTATGGGTTTTGGAGCGTTAGTTGGGTGGCCGGTGGTTGTTTGTGGGATTTGGATATTGGATCGAGAGCGGGAGTGGGAGTTGTTATCGACGGTTATGATTTGCGGGGTTGTTTGGGGCTCGTGAGCTGGGGGTGGGGCTTGGTGGGGTTATCCAGAATGCAGATACTGATGCTGCAGATAGATGGTTAGGGAAGTCAAGGCGATAGCTGGAGCTTGGATAGCCTCGTACATGGAATGGTAAATGGAGCGGCTACTCTAACGCTCAGCTAATCCTTGGACTCGGAATAATCTTCCAAGTCCGCGCATTCAGGATAACGCACCGCAATCCGACTCGTTTAATCAACACGGAGAGCGACTTCTCTAACCTCAGCCTCGGTGACGACTCCCGTTCAAGTGTTTCCTCCCATGACCCTCCCTCCCCACTTTGTCTCCAAGGACGAGGGTATGTTCTATTACTCCGGCATCTCTCCGTCTCCGCCGAAGCCTGTCTACCGTACCGGACTGTTGACGACGCCCTGGGTCAAGCCTAAAGGGCCCGAGGCGTACCGCAAGCTCGAGCAGGTTTGTGGCGTGTTTAATCACCGACTCAACGACGTCTGGGAGGACCTAGGTTCCCAGGTCCGGGATCTCCTGAACGTTCAGCGAATTTCGTGGACATCCATTGACGTCGCTCGTTTCATCACCGACGGGGAATCTGATACGGCAATTGTTGGGCCTGTGGTCCTATGGATCGGCGTTCGCCCCGGTTCGCTCGAGGGCGCACCAGCCTTCAGCTCTGGCGCGGAGATCCTGGAGATCCTCAAGTCTTTTGGCATCGAGGACGTTGAGGTAGAATATCGCGAGTCAATCTACATGCGGTCAGCCGGTCCAGAGCTCCTTCGTCACGTCTCCAAAGTCAACGACACCGTCGACGTTCGCAGTCCCCTCACTCCCACTCTCAGTCTCTCTATTGCTACGGCTGACAGCCCCGACGCCCAGGGCACCTTGGGCCTGTACTTTGCCGAGGGCGGCACGAGCAACAAGGTCCTCGGTCTCACCTGCCACCGTGTCCTCTTTAAGACGGACGCCACCACCAACGACTCCTACGTCCTCGCGAACAACGCCAGCGCTCCTCGCAAATACGTTCAACTTCTCAGCACTCGCGCTTTTGACCAGCTCCTCGACAGCATCAAGCCGCGCATCAGCGATCATGCTCCAGCAGCACGACGAGGGGATCGAGAGGTTGGAGAAGAGATTGGCTGGTGGCGTTGATGGCGACGATGACGACGAGGATGAGGTTGCGGAGGCTAAGAAGGAGTTGGAGCTGACTAGAGCCCAGTCCAAGGCCGTGAACGATGCGATCAAGACGCTCGAGCAGTTCTTCGCGCAGGTCAAGATGGACTGGGGCGCGCCCAGACAGCGCGTTATCGGCCACATCCGCTCTTCCCCTGCCGTCGCCTTCAACGTCGGTACTGAAGGCTTCACGGAAGACTGGGGCGCGTTCGAGATTGACGGTCCCAAGTTCGCAAAGGCCTTCAAGGGCAACGTTCTGGACCTCGGTGAGTTTCGATTCGTTCTTGATTTATCTCGCTTCAGGCCGCCTAGTCTAACGATTACTCCCAGGTACGGCAATCCCCCCCACGAGTTCACCCTGAAGATGTACCCCCGCAACAAAGTACCCCTCCGATCGTCTCCTTCCGCTCCGCGGCATGATCAGTCAGGAGCTCATGCGCCGCCCCGACATGCTCGACCACGACAACGAGCCTTGCCTCATCGTAATCAAGAGCGGCAGCGCCACGGGCGTCACCATCGGACGCGCCACGGGACTCTTCTCGCTCGTTCGCGACGACGACACCGGGGAGGAGTCCAGGGAGTGGGCGATCTACAACTACGACAAGAACTCGGGCGTGTTCTCGGCCCGTGGCGACTCGGGGTCCATCGTTGTAGATGGCCGAGGTCGCATCGGAGGGCTTCCTACGGGAGGAGCTGGGAAGACGGAGACATCGGATGTGACCTATGTCACCCCCATGTTTTGGCTCTGGCCCCGCATCAAGGAGCACTTTCCCAACGCCCATCTCGAACTTAGCACCAATCTTGTGAGTAACATTTTGTAAGTCAACTCGCACTTGCATTAAGCCATCAAACCAAATGGAAAAGAAGACTACAATGTCTCATAAACTCGAGTGTGGGGTTCCCCAGATCTTTTGAGCGGATGACTGGAGAAGTCAAGGCGATAGATAGTTGGCGTTTGGATAGCCTCGTACATGGAACGGGAAATGGGGCGGCTACTCTAACGCTCGGCATCCTTCGACTCGGAACAGGCTTCCAAGTCCGCGCATTCAGGACTACGCACCGCCATTCCATTCGCGCTTGTTGCATTTCTAAAAGAAGAGATTGTCAATCACTCATGCAAACTTTTCATATTTGAGATGCACAGCAAGGCAATGATTGAAGCCTAACAATAAATTGCGATCTTCATAGAGTAGGAGAGTGTATCAATCGGCCAAACCATGAGGAGTCTCTCAAATCCGACGGATCTTGAGAGCAAGGCTCGCGCATGCAACAACCATCAATGCAAGTGAAAGAAAGTAAGTGTACGGATTACATGATTCTCTCGGTGAGTTCAAGTGTGGGGTTCCCCAGATCCTGTAAGCAGATGATTGGAGAAGTCAAGGCGATAGCGTTTGGACAGCCTCGTACATGGAACGGGAAATGGTGCGGCTACTCTAACGCTCGGCTAATCCTTCAACTCGGAACAGGCTTCCAAGTCCGCGCATTCATTCAGGACTATGCACCGCCATTCCAATTCCATTTGTCACGTCGAAGAGAAGTGGTTGACAATCACTTACACTGACACACTGACTGCAGACTTTCTCGGATTCTCAGCTGCGAACAGAAATAGCAGGGAAGGCGATGGTTGGAGCCCGATAGAATGCGTTTTTCATTTTCATGGAGGAGATGACCGGTGGGGTTGAGACCAACACGGTGTAGGTTCAATCGCGCTTGCGATAATCATCAAACCAATGGATAAGTAAGAGTAGGTGTAAAGATTACTGATTACAGATTACATGACTTTCTCGGACTCGTGAGCCCAGGTGTGGGTTATTCCCCAGATCGTGTAAGCTGATGGTAGATGATTGGAGAAGGAGAAGTCAAGGCGATAGTTGGTGTTTGGATAGCCTCGTACATAGAACGGAAAATTGCGGAAAATGGGGCGAACTCTTAACGCTCGGCTAATTCTTGAGAGGCTGGGGTGGGGTATAACTGATTAGATCCTGCACGCGGATGGCTATGGACGTCGAAGTCAATGCCGTAGTTGGAGCTTGCATAGCCTTCAAGTACATCGAACGAGATGGGGGCTAACGCTCGGCTAATGGCTTGCTAATGGCTCTCGGAAGAGCCTTCCAAGCGCGCATGTTGTAGCGAATTTAGCCGTACGAATTGCGTGCGAATCTCGAAATCGTGAGTAAGGTGCGGTTTGGTTGGTTGAGACTGCGAACCACCAAAGGCAAGGAAGGCGTTTATTTATTGAGGATACGATGAGCGTACTTACTCGTGGTGTTCATGGTATTCATGGTATTCGTGGTATTCGTGGTATTCATGATATTCGTGGTATTCATGGAGAACGGCAATGAGACGCCCGGCTGTGTATCCTTAGACTCGGACGGGGGCGTCTCCCAATTGCGCGCATTCTTTCCTTCTTTCTTTCGTTCAGGATAGATAGTACACTGCAGTTCCTTCCACCTGTTTGTCGCCCCTGAGATATGTATATCAGAGTTCTGAGGTTGACGCGGGGTCGAGCTGTGCTTACTCCGGTGCGGTGCGGTGCTGCGAACCGAAAATAAAAATCTCAAGGAAGCAAGCGAGGCGGTACGAGTATTGGAGTGAACAGCGTTGTAAGTAGAGCGACAGTAAGCTACTCTAACGCGCCTAAGTAATTTTTGGACTCTTGAGACGTCGGTGTCTGGGCATTGCTGTTCAGCGGTGAAGACATTGTGTGACGGGTTCGATTGAAGGGTTTATCGGGATTTAGGTGAGGTGTTTGGACGCTGCGAATAACGTATTCTATGGAGGCTCGTATGACCGGGCGGTTGGGGTTCGTAAGTGCCATTCATTGATTCATTGCATTTTTTTTGTTTGGAGGGTCGTCAAAGGATTATGTATTATGTATTATGCATTATGAATCTGGATCTGGTGCGCTCGCTCCTCTAAGTACCTACACCTTTCTTTCTTTGGCTTTGGTTCTTATCCTTATCTTATTCTTTCTTCTAACTTGTGCCGATTTCTTTTGAGATTGGGATTGCACCAACCCCAACCCTGCTGGAGAGTGGATCTCTCTCTCTCTCTGTACGCTTGCTCTATTGCGCTACCGTCGGCTGATTCTGATCCTTCGAGGCGTTCCAAGTCCAACGAGTAGAGAACACGGTTAAATGTTCGAAGCCGCACCGCTTCGTCTTCGTTTTCGTTTTCGTTTTCGTTTTCGTGTCGCGCTCTATTCATCATTATCAACCCATCACAATCGTCGCACTATGTGCATCAATACAACTCGCACACTTTCTCTCTCTCTCCCTCCCTCCCTCAGTCAATGCAATACAATGCAATGCAGATTCTTTCTGCAGAAAGAAGCAAGCCTGCATTATTTATTATCCAAGCATTATCCAAGCATTACCTCCGAACACCCCGCACACTGCTGTCTGCACATTGCCTTGCTATTGAAAGACTTAGATGGCAGCGCCCAGTGATACCTCGTGACCAAAGACTCTGTAGATTCTGTAGAGCTGACATTGAGTCCCCCGAGCATGCTATGTTAGCGTGTGAAGGAAATGAAGACCTTGTGCAACTCCGGGAGACATTCACAGAGGATGTAGCAAAAGCAGACAATACCCTTCTCAACCGGAGGCAAAAAGGTCACGTGGAATCCCTGAGACAGTTGATAACGTCTCGAACTGTCATTGCGCGCGTAGCCCAACCATGCTCATGATGTCTTAAAGATATATGAGAAAAGTCCAATAGCTGTCCCCTCTACAATACCTTCTGTACAAACCTAACTACCAAATAGCTGAAGACCGTGAATATATTCATTAACTACCCAGAAATCCAATCCAAGATAGACGTCCTGAGACATGGATAGCTCGTCAAGGAAAGGACTATGGGTCCGAGACGATGGCGTATACCGCAACACCGGGATACTCTCGGGCACCGGTGTTCAGTTCTGGACCGTACCGGTTAACCCTCACCTCACCTCCAACCAGTTCTCTTGTGGTGCTCTTATGGTGCTATTTTCGTGCTCTTTGCATCAGGATCAATCAACCACCGCAATTCGTCTCGCAACTCGTCTCGCTATTTTGCTTGCTATTTACTTGCTATCCGCATCAACACAACACAACTCGCACACCTTCTCTCTCACTCTCTCTCTCTCAGTCAATGCAACGCAATGCAATGCAGGTTCTTTCTGCAGATAGAAGCAAACCTGCATTATCCAATCCAAGCATTACCCTCCGACCACACCGCACCGCACACCGCACACCGCAACGCACACCGAAACGCTTGATTCTTGTTCGCTTGCTAACTTCGTCTAATCACGCGAAGAGAGAGACGATGTACACATGTCTTGCATTGCATTGCTTCTTATATACTTATATACGATACGATAACTGGACCTGGTAACCTTGTATTGATTCTTTGCTTGATTGTATTGTTATGTTATGAGTTATTGAGTATGGACAGATGGACAGATGGATGATGTAAGTGAACAATGCGTGGAGAGAGGCTCTAGTGCGGATAATAAGTGTGGTAGTGGTAGACGTGTGTGTAGACGTGTAGCTTGTAGTGAAGAGAAAAGGATGGGGAGGAAATAAGTGGGGAAGAAGGCAGGAAGAAGCTGGAAGGAAATAAGGAAGAGGGAAGGAAGAAGGGGGATATAAAAATAGACAACAACACGAGACAGAGAGTTATTCGACGGGGTCGAAACTAAGGGGAACCAAGGGAACTGAAACTGAAACGATGAACAACTGCAACCAAAACCAAAACCAAAAACCGACGCGAGAATAGGGAAGGGAGAAGGGGAAGGAGACAAGAGGACAAGGGGATATACAAGGGGATTTTACAGCGCGCTATTAGTTCAGCGCGTTGATGTGGACAAGTGGTGGGCTCGAGTATTCGAGCTCGTTGGAGTGGGTTGTGGGTTATGGGGGTCGAGATGAGTCGACGGGACAGAGATTGGGAGATGGGGGTCGACGGGGTCGACGGGAGACAGAGATGGGGGGTCGAGATAAGTCGACAGGACGATAAACTGGGAAATGAGACTGGGATGAAGAGATGGGGAGAGGATGATTATTTTGAGGGAGTGGTACAATGACGATGGACGATGAACAATGCGGTGTAATGGCGAGGTGTTGTACAGAGACGTGACGTGATGGTAGTTGTTGAGAAAAGATGCGTGAATGAGCGTGATAGTAAGGAAGGAATGGGTGATTGGCGGTTGACGGGTTGGAATTTGACGGGGATGGGGTTTGGAATTGATGGTAGTGATTGATGGAATTAGGATCCGGGAGTAGGATCCGGTGGTGAAATTTGGTAGGATCCGGTAGGGGATCCGGTGGTGGTGGTAGTGAGGCGGAGAGGGAGTTTGGGGAAAGAGAGGGATTTGGCGGAAAGAGGGAAAGACAGAAGGAGGGAAAGAGAGGGGGGAGGGGAGGGGGTTACAACAGCGTGCGGTGGTGGTAGGAATTAGGATTAACCTTGCGTGAATAAGAGGTCGTGTGGGCGTGAGTGCGTGGTACCGAGAACACAGGGACGAGAACGAGACGGAACGAAAAACAAGCCCCCTCCTCCTCCTCCAAAACAACAACAGCGACAACACAAAAATCGACAGCCCGCCCTCCTCAAAGGCAACTCCAGATTCGAGGCCGAGCTCCCGCTCAACCCCCTAAGCCTCCACACAAACAACACTCGACAACCCACTCTTCACATACTCCCTCCCGCACCCGCCCCCGCCCATCCCGCCCGTACCCGCACCCGCCCCCGGCGTCCTGCGGCGCATGGGCTTGCCGACTGCGTGTACGCGGTTGAGGAGGATGCCGGCGACGAGTTTGGATACGTTCGGGGTGTAGGCCGACGAGGAGGAGCTGGAGCCGGAGGAGGAGGAGGAATGGGAGGAGGAGGAGGAGGAGGAAGAAGAGGAGGAGGAAGAGGAGGAGAGGCTGGAGGAGGAGAAGTTGAGTCGCCGGGCGGAGGGGGCGGTGAAGCGCTGGATTTCGGTCGGGGCAGCAGCTGGTATATGGATCGTATACGGCGCATTCGTGGGCGTTGCCGTATGCGAACTGGCCCCGCCCAAGCGGTTAGACTGAGTGCTTGTTGCTAGCGGGGAAAGAGTCAGAGAGGGTGTGGGGAGTATAGGCTCATCCGCGAAGGGGTCGAATTTGTACAGAGACGACGCCCGGGGTTGGGCGGGAGAGGAGGTGGGCGGCATGCGGATTGAGGCAGAGCGGCGGCGGCCGCCTGCGCCTGCGCTGGACACTGGTGCGGAGCCCGAGACGAGGTTGGAGGGCTGGGCGTACTTGCGTGCTTGCGGGTACTGGTACTGATACCCCTGGTTTTGAAGCTGGTACTGCTGGTTTTGGAGCTGCTGCGAGTGGTGCTGGGGGTGGTTTTGGTACTGGGTCTGCTGGAGGTGGTGCTGGTACAAATGCTGATTATGCGTATTGATGCTCCCCGAGTAGAGCGGGTGGTGCGGGGTGTGGGTGTGGGTGTGGCTATGGCCATGGGTGCTGCGGGCGACGGAGGAGGAGGCTGCGTTGGCCCAGGCGGAGGAGGAGTGCGGGTGGGCGGCGGTGAAGCTCGTGTGGATGGTGCGGATGTAGTGTGCGGGCGCGGCCATTACTGTGCTGTACTGTGTCTTGAGTTGAGAAGGGATGAGATGAGGGAAGGCTGGGCTGGATAGGACGGCGGAAGTGGAGGGAGGGGTGGTTATATATTAGGAAGAGGGACAACAAGGACAAGTAACCATACACGGCACCACAAGCTCAACTTTTATCAATCTCTCCCCTCGCTTCGTGACTTGCTTTGGTCAGGGTTTGTGTTGGGTTTGGTGCGTGGAGGCAGAATGCGGATAGTCAGAATAAGAACAACAACAACAACAGCCAGCAGCAACCGTGTCGTGATTGCGTGAACTGGCCACTCGTTCGTTCGCATGTCAGCTCAGGCTCAGTCAGGGGCGCGCCACCGCACCCAGCCTGGCCTTCTTCTGGAACCATCCCTGATAGGATCAAGCTTACAGATTCCTGTGCCCATTCAATCAGTGCATCCAGGAGCACATGGCGGTGCTTGCTTCCGGAAATTTTGACTCGGATGTCGGGTCCTGATCTCGAACTATTTCGAACCCCTCCGAACCTTTTACGAACTAGTTTGGAACGAGGTCCGCTTTGTCGTTGTCGTGCCTTGGAGTGGACGAGTGGACGAGTTGGGAGGAGTTGGGAGGAGCACTTTGTTCTTTTTGCTTCTTCGGGGTATGCCCGTTCTCCTGCGTCCATTTTGATTCCTGCGTGGCATGAGGCTCGCGAATAGCCCCCTTTCCCCCGTTTACTCCTTGACAGCGTTGTATTCCCCTGTATTCCCCATCCTTTCTTTCCTTCTTCTTTCTTCGTCCTCCCTTCTTCCCATTCTTTTGTTGTGTTTTCGACATATCCCCAACCCAGCTGGAACTGCGTCCTTGTGATCGCCGCATCCGCCATCATTCTGATAAACTATGATGACGGCGCTGTGCTTTGCATTGCATAACGATATTCGCTTTACGCCATCCCACCTCCGCCGAGAGAAGAACGACAAGACCGAACTACCGAACCCCGACCCCCGACTCTGATCTCTTTGATCCTCCCCGATCCTCTCTGATCGACCTCAGACATTAGACATCGCAATGCCTGCGGCGCGGGGCCGTGCGCGTCAATCTTTCTCCTATCCTCTCTCCCTATCAGTTATTCAATCGCAATCGCAATCGTGCCGTCACCCCACAAATTATGCCATCGCATCATCACATCATCTTTGGATAGCTTTGGATTAGGCTCGGACTCGGAATGGCACATGGACCGCCCGCCACCGCCGCCTTGGGTTAGGGCTGTACAATAACCAATAACATTTCTCACATATAACACAATGGAAAGGCGGAGTCATATACTTAGGGTGAGCAGTGATTTGATGATCTGTCCATATCGCCGATGGCATTGATTGATGTTCTTGATATGTTCCAGCCGAACGAGTCATCCTTAGAACCTCCCACATATCGGAAGCGCTTGATATGTCTTCCATCTTCCGTCTTCCGTCTCCTAGGGCCAATCTCGGCCCCGTCGTCATCGTGCCACATACGCAGCAGAGAGTCGAGACACGCACTGACACGTACCATTCACCGTGTCTGCGGAACTCGGATGCCGGATGGATGTTTGTTGAAACCTCCGCCATCCTCGTCCTACATCATTCTGCGGCTGGCGCTTCGCTTCGCTCCCGGCTCCGGCGGCATATGAAGACATACCGAGTCCAGCTCGTGACTAAGCCATCGCCGATGGCCCATCGCTGATAACATCCAGCAATAGCAGAGAGTCTCACTCTTCCTGCACCTCCGCCATCCCCGTCCTACATCATTCTGAGCTTCGCTCCCGGCTCCGGCGGCGTACGCAAACATACCGACTCCAGCTCGTCACTCAGCCATCGCCGACGTTAACAATGTCCATCGCGGCCATCGCCAACATCCAACATCCATCAGTAGCACTTGCTTCCTCTGCTTTACGGTTCTATCCCAATCCCCCATCGATACACAACCGTTCCCTCTCTGTCCCTTTCTCCTCCCCCCTCGTCTCTTCCTTTCCTGCCCACCCGGCCATCGCGCACCCACGCCCGACCGCCGCACATCCTATCCTCGAGCACCCAGACACCAACGAACCAACGAGCTGACCCAGGCTCGCCTCACCCCATCCAAGTACCCCCGTACTTGGTAACACAGGAGCGACTTCTGTAGCTTGTTTGGTGACGTTGTACCTCTGTAGAGGGAGGGGAGGCCCAGGCCGTGCGCGTCGCGTTGCCGTTGTTCTCTTGATCTTTATCTTTATCTTGGTTTCTTGTTTGTTTTGTTCGCTCGTCGTTCTCCTTCTCTCATCATCCCCTTCTCGTCCTCTTCCTTTCCTGACCACCCGGCCATCGCGCACCCACGCCCGACCGCCAATCATCCTACCCCTCCTCAATCAGCCAGCAGACTCACCAACAACCATCCGCTCGCCTCAACCCAAGTACGGCAAGTACCCCCGTACTAGTACTTGGTAAAATGCCCGGATCTTGTTTGGTGATTTATGCTGCTGTAGGAGGGGAGGCCTGGGGGATGCGCGTCGCGTATCCGTGCGGGTGCTTGTTCTTTTTATTTCTTTCTTTCTTTCTTTCTTTCTTTCTTCTTCCCGAGACCCTGTCGTTTTTTGTGCGTTGTCCAGCCAGACATCCTATCCTCGAGCAGCCAGACTCACCAACGAACCAACAATCCACCATCCGCTCGCCTCGCCTTATCCAAGTACCAAGTACCCCCGTGGTAGTATACGAGTACTTGGTAAAGACTGCTATGCATGGTGCTTGTTTTCTTCGATTCTGTGTTTAAGGAGGGGAGGCCTGGAGGATGCGCGTCGCGGCCCCGTGCGAGTGCGAGTGCGAGTGCGGGTGCTTGGGCTCTTTCTCTTGGTTTGTTTTCTTGTTTGTTTTGCACACATTTCGTTCTCTCGTCGTTCTCCTTCTCTGGTCATCCCTTTCCCTTTCTCGTCCTCTTCCTTTCCTCGCCACCCGGCCATCGCGCACCCACGCCCATGACCGCCTAACATCCCACCCCTCCTCGAGCAGCCACCAGACTCACCAACGAGCTGCCCAGGCTGGCCTCAACCCAAGTACAACAAGTACGGCACGTACCCCCGTACTAGTATACCAGTACTTGGTAAAGTATTGTCACCTGGAGCTTGTTTCGTGCTATGCTACGCTGTTTAGGAGGGGCGCAGCCATGCGCGTCACCGTGCTTGTTCTCTTTTCTCTTTTTCTGTTTCTTGCTTGCTTGTAGCATGGAGACTCGGCCTTTGCGCGCTGGCGCCACAACCCATCCTACCCCTCCTCGAGCAACCAGACTCACCAACAAGCGACCACCCGCTCGCCGCCTTATCCAAGTACGGCAAGTACCCCGTACTAGTACTTGGTAAAGCATGCCGCACCTGGAGCTTGTTTCGTGCTATGCTACGCTGTTCAGGAGCGGTCTGCGTCCCGTGCTCGTTCTCTTTTTTTGTTTCTTGCTTGCTTGTAGCATGGAGTCTCGGCCTTTGCGCGCTGGCGCCACAACCCATCCTACCCCTCCTTGAACAACCCTGCTCACTAATAAGCCAACCCATACACTCATCTCATTGTACGGATGAATAAGCGAAGTGTGTGCTTGTCTTAAAGTGCCAGATTTCATGTTCATGGGAGGGGAGGCGCAGCTCAAGTCATGCGCGTGTCCGTGCTCGTTCTCTGTCTCTTTTTTGTTTTCTTGTTTTCTTGTTTGATTTTTTGTGGCTGGTTACCCGGCGGTGCGCGCTGGCCAGAGCCCCCGTCCTACCCCTCCTTGAAGCTCCGAGGCATTCAACAACAAGCTCACCACACGCTCATCTCACACCCAAGTACCGCCGTACTTGAAGTGATCGTGGAGCGAGGTGCTTGTTTATCCGCTATTTTCAGAGACAGATTGGAGGGAGGGCGCGGCTCAAGTCATGCGTGTGTCCGTGCTCGTGCTCGTTCTCTTATCATTTCCTTTCTCGCGGAGCCGGTCGTTACGTGCGCTGTGAAGCCAAACATCCTACCCCTCCTTGAAGCAATCTGGCCCACAACAAGCTATCCCATACACTCATCGCATCGTACTCGGTAAAGACGGTGAAGTGTGGGTGCTTGTTTGGGGTGCCTTATTGGCACACAGGAGGGCGGGCGTGAGGCCGTCCGCAGCCGCGTGTGCCTGTGTTCTTCTCTCTTCTCTCGCTGTGTCCTGATCCTAAATTGTGGGGGTGGCTGGATATTGATATTGATATGCCCCGCCGTTGTGCGCGCTGTGCGCCATGCGGGTTCTCTTATTGTATTCTTTCCTTTCTCGCGGACCCGGTCGTTGTGTGCGCTGCAGCTAGAGCCCGTCCTACCCCTCCTTGATGCACCTGGAGTTATCTAACAAGCTAACCCATACGCTGATCTTATCTTCGAGTATCCCTTACTTGGAGTGAAGATGGTGCTTGTTTTGGGTTATTAAGCGTGTATTGGAGGGGAGGGCGTGGTTCAAGTCATGCACGTGCGCATTCCAGTGCTCGTTCTTTTGTTTTCTTGCTTGGGATGTTAGGCCATGTCCCCGTGCTCGTTCTCTTCCCTTGTTTTCTTTCTGAGCCAAGATCAACCCGGCCGTTGTGTGCCCTGCGCAGTCATGACCCCACCCTCCTTGAAGCTCCGAATATACCAACAAGCTATCCCACGCCCATCTCACATTCAAGTAGGAAGACGGCAGTACTTTGCTGAAGATTGTGAAGCGTGGTGCTTGTTTACACGTGATTGGGATGCAAGAGGAGGGTGCGGTTCAACTCATGCGCATCCGCGTGCCCGTGCTCGTGCTCGTGCTCGTGCTTGTCCTTCGTCGTTTTCTTGTCGTTTTCTTGCTTGTCGTCCGAGACCCGGTGGTGCGTGCGCTATAGCCACAACCCGTCTTATCCCTCCTTGAAGCTCCGAGGCATTCACCCACAAGCTCACCACACGCTCATCCCATGCGAGTACGGCAGTACGTGGTGAAGATGGTGGCGTGTGGTGCTTGTTTCATCTCTTCGCCTTCGACTAATAGGAGGGAGGACACGGTTCAAGGTCGTGCGCGTGCGCTTTCACGTTCTCTTTATCTCTTGGTTTCTTTTCTTGTGCCTGGAGACCCGGCGGTGCGTGCACGCCATAACCATCCCACCCCTCCTTGAGGCACCCTGGCTCACTACCAAGCGACCCATACACTTCATCACGTATTTTGTGAAGAATCAAAAGCGTGGGGTGCTCATTCAAATCTACTAGGGATGTTTCATAGGAGGGGAGGGCACGGTTCATGACGTGCGCGTGCCGGGCGTTGACCCGCCCCTGTTCCCGTTCTCTTATTGTTTCCTGTCTTGCGGACCTGGTCTTTGCGTGCGCTGTTCAGCTACAAACATCCTACCCCTCCTTGAAGCACTCTGGCTCTCCAAAAAGCTCACCATACGCTCATCTCATCGTACTTGGTGAAGACAAAGCGTGTGGTGCTTGTTTACAGTTCTACCAGATGAGCTTCACAGGAGGGGAGGGTTGGGCTGTGCGCGTCCCAGTGCCCGTGCCCGTTCTCTCGTCATTTTCTTCCTTGCTTGTAGCTTGGAAACCCTGCCTTTGCACGCTGTGCAGCCACGACCCTACCCCTCCTTGAAGCATCCAGAATTCCATCGAATAAGTGGATCCATACACTATCCCTTCCATATTCACAAAGTGACGTGGATGTGGATTGAATACAAAGACGAAGTGTATGGTGCTTGTTTTAGGGGGATCAACAAATAGTTCATGGGAGGGAAAGGCGCGGTGCAGTCGTGCGGGCGTGAGGTGATGAGTACATGTGTGTTGTGTCTTGACCTCCGTCCTTCCTTTCTTTCTTTTTGGTCCAGGCATCCTGAACGCAAACTCAGAAGTGCCCGCTTCCAAGCCCGACTTGCGCAAACTCTTGCTCTCTCCCGTACATACACTCTCTTCAAGTCAATATTTCTTGAGGCAGTGGTGTACGAGTCACGAGTTATTCGTGTTGGCGCAATCGGGCTTGTTTGGTGGTGCTTATGAATAGTGTTTATATCTTTTCTTCTACTAGTCTACATGTTCAAGTCATCAATTTATCTCTTCGCATCGCACACCAGGCCATACACGATGTCGCTCAATAACAGACCCCCAAAAGGGACAAGAACCAGTAACGAGCGGTTCGTCCATCTGTTCGTGAACTGTACAATAACTGCATTGGCCCAGGTTCGCGCAAAGGCGCATTGTCTGTCCCTTTGGGCGCCGCTCCCTTCCATTAAGGAAGAGCAATAACAAGTTGAGTCATTACATATAAAGATGGATTTTGGTATCCCTGGATGGCGGGGATGGCTCAAGTAACGCACGCGAACATCTAGAATGCGAATGCCAAACAACAATTGGATTTGCGTCTCGCGTAGTCTACCTCATTGTTCGCCAATATACGTGCCTAGTAACTTCCATTCCACGGAGTCGCGCATTAGGACAGATTTCAGCATCCCTGGATGGCGGGGATGTTCACTAATGTACGAGAGTCATACGGCCAGCAACAATAGCTCCATTGTTCACAGATACAAACTGATATGTACGTACGTGGCCTAGTGATTTACATGCATGACTGACTTTTCGTGGTTCCGCAGGGACCCAGACACTGGGTTTTCTCTCTTTCTCGCCCATAGCTTACTTATGACATCTTCTTACCATTTTTCTTCTCCATTGTCGACCGTCGTTGACTTGACCTGTTCGCACGATCATACGGATGAGTCCATCGTTGTCTGATCTACGCATGACTCGGATTCTTGGATCTCGTCACTTTGCTTGCACTTTGCTGTCGTTTAGCGTTGGTATATTGTTGATTATCTATCAGTACTGTTTTGGTTGCACAAATGGGCATCATCTCTGGAACTCTCTCTCTATATCTTCTCTTCTGCTTATAGATCGCCGAGGATCCTCAAGCCCTAAGTACACCGCGTCCCTCTTATGGACATATCTCCAGTTGGGACCTCAGGTTAGTGACTTTGCTTCTGCTCTTGCGCCTGTACTTTATGTCTGCTTGTCAGGGGTCCTTGTTCTCCCCAGCATTCCTGCGAGAAATAGTCTTATACGGTAGGATCGTCAAGGATCGTCAAGCACCACAGCACACTACAATCAATTCAATTCATCTGGATGTCCCTGTCCCTCTTTTAGTCTCTAGCAGAAATGATGGTGCACTTTTTTGGGCCACGGGCACCTTTTGCAGAACTCGGCACATGTCGTGGGCTGCATGTGCCTCCATCCGTGAAAGTAGAACATCAGAATCTGTCAGAGCACGTCCCAAACCATTCTGCGCATCTGTTTCTGGGGGTCAGGACTATTTAAGGCATGAGGCTCGCAAATAGCCCCCGCAAACAGTTTTGTATTCCTCCGCATCCTTTCTTTCCTTCGCCTTCTTCTTTTTGACATATCCCCACCCCTCATGCATCGCAAGTGCAACATTGTGATCGCTGCATCATTCTGACAAACTATGACGATGGCACTATGCATAACAATACCGATATTCATTTTACACCCTCCGCCAATACCGATAACGACATCACCAAACACCCAATCCCGACTCTGTCCTCTTTGATCGACCTTACATCGCAAATCGCAATGCCTTGCCTTGCCTGCGGCGGCGTGGGTCCGTGAGCGCGCCAATCTTTCTCCTATCCTCTATCATCTATTCAATCGTAATTGCAATCGTGCCGTCACTTCACATCATAATCAACACATCATCAAGTTTGGATTAGACTCGAACTCGGGTTCGGACTGGATGGAATGGATGACCTGCTCGCCACCGCCGCCGCCATGGCTTGGCGTGGCGGAGCTATGGGGTCGGTAATGTGTTGTGTGCACGTCCCCCCGTAGCCGGAAGTGATGTACCCAGAATGATGTAGGACGAGGATGCCAGAGGTTTGACAAACAAACATCCGGGTTCCGAGAATGAGTCCGCAGACATAGCGAGTGCTGCATTGTCTGTGCTACGTGGCACGATGAAGGCCAGGCAATAACGGGAGACATATCAAGCACTATGAAGATGACTACATCAATCATACATGCTATTGGCGATACAGATCATCAACACAGCCTGCTCACCCTATCTGACTCTGCCGTGGTATGTTACTGTACGTCTATTACGTCCGCCGCTGGCAAGGCAAGCTCAAAAGCTCTCAAAGGACATCGCAATCGCCATTGCCGATGGTGTTGATGGCCATCGCTACAACCAGCGGCTCTGCATCTCGGTTCCGGATCCCATTTCCCGAATCGTCATCGTGCTACGCAGCCGAACTGAAGTTATGTATCTTCCACATCCACCATTTTCTGCACATTCAAATTTGGACTTGGGATAAGGGTTTGCATCGACATCGCGCTCGCCTGCCTTCATGTTCCTTTCGTTCTCTCTTCATTTCCTTTCTCGTCCCTGATCGCTCGCCATCGCATGCACCCACAACTGACCACCACAACCAAGCCACTCTACGCTTGCCTCACCCCATCCAAGTACGGTCAGTACTTGGTAAAAAGCACCCATGAAGGCTTGTTTCGTGATTTACTGCATGTTTCACAGGAGGGGATGCGCGTCGCGTCCCCGTGCTTGTTCTCTTTCTTTCTTTCTTCTTCCCAAGACCCTGCCGTTGCGCGTTGTCCAGCTAAACATCCTACCCCTCCTTGACGCACCTGAAGTTCACTAACAAGCTAATCCATACGCTGATCTTATCTTCGAGTATTCCTTACTTGAAGTGAAGGCGGTGACGTGTGGTGCTTGTTTAGTCAAATCAGAGGCTGGTTGGAGGGGAGGCATGGCTCAAGTCATGCGCGTCCGCGTACCCGTGCTTGTTCTTTGTTTTCTTGCTTGGGGTGTTAGGCCATGCCCCCATGCTTGTTCTCTTCTCTTGTTTTCTTTCTGATGCTAAGATTGACCCGGCCGTTGTGTGTCCTGTGCAGCCATGACCCTCCTTGAAGCTCCGAATTTACCAACAAGCTATCCCACGCCCATCTCACAGACAAGTAGGAAGACGGCAGTACTTTGGTGAAGATGGTGAAGTGTGGGGTTTGTTTAGCATTTGAATGGAACAAAGGAGGAGGGTGCGGTTCAACTCATGCGCATCCGCGTGCCCGTGCTTGTGCTTGTGCTTCCTTGTCTTCTTGTCGTTTTCTTTTTTGTGGCCTGGAGACTCGGCCGTTGCGCGCTGTGTAGCCCTAACCCATCCTATCCCTCCTTGAAGCACCGTGGTTCACTAACAGCTAACACGCTCATCTCACATCCAAGTACCTCCGTACCTGAAGTGAAAGTCGAGCGAGGTGCTTGTTTTGGGAAACGCTCCTCGAGTCTTCATAGGAGGCGAGGCGAGGCGGCCGTCCGCATCCGCGTTCTCGTGCTCGTTCTTTTGTTTGCTTGCTTGTGGCGTTATGCCATGCATGTCCGCGTTAATGTGCTTGTTCTCGTTTCTCGTCGTTTTCCTGTTTGTTGCCTTGAGACCCGGCCGTCGTGTACGCTGTGCAGCCTGAGCCCGTCCTACCCCTCCTTGAAGTACTCCGGCTCACCAACAAGCTCACCCTACGCTCGTCTCATCGTACTCGATGAAGAAGTGAGGCGTGTGGTGCTTGTTTCGAGATATTGTGTCGAAGGCTTCATAGGAGGGGAGGATGTGTTAGGCCATGCGCGGCCGCGTCCCCGTGCTCGTTCTCTCCTTTGTTTTCCTTTCTCGTGGCTGGATCGTTAGGCCGTTAGGCCATCGAGTTGCGTATCATACTCTGCTGAGTGTGGCTTTGCCCCGCTGAACACCATGGGTGCTTAGTATGGGCGTTGGTGTTTATTTGTTATATTCTAGCAGCGGGGCCGATAGAATGAGCAGAAGATGTGGATATTCCTTCTTTCTTCTTCCTTCCGTCCTTCCTTTGTTTCTTTTTGTTCCAGGCGTCCTAAACACAAGCTCAAAAGCGCCCGCTTCCAAGCCCGACTTGCACAAACTCTCTCTCTTCCCCGTAGACACGTCCACTCAAGTCAATATATCTTGAGGCAGCGGTGTACATCACCTCGAGAGTTGGCGCAATCCGTCTTGTTTGTGGTGCTTATGAATAGTGTGTATATCTTCGCTTCTCTGGTTCCTCTACTATTTTACATGTTCAAACTAGCAATTCATCAATTTATCTCTTCGCATCGCACACTAAGTCATGAACGATGTCTCTCAATAACAGATTCCCCCAAAAGGGACCAGAACCACTAACGAACGGTTCGTCCGTCTGTTAGCGTCTGTCAAACTCACAATTGCCATTCCGTTTTATCTAGGGTCTGTTTTATGCCCAGGTTCGCATTGTCTCTCTCTCTGGACACGTGTATGAGTGGAAAATTACTTATATGGGCGCCGCTTCCTTCACGTAATGAAGCGCAATGGCTGAGTCGCTGTACATAAGGACGGATTTTGGTATCCCTGGATGGCGGGCATGGTTCGAGTAACGTACGCGAACATTCAGAATGCTGAGCAACAATTGAGTTTACGTCTCGCGAAGTCTATCTCATTGTTCGCCAACTTTTGAGCCTGACTTCCAGGACAGATTTCAGTATCCCTGGATGGCGGGGATCTCTCTAGTAACATTGTATACCCAGCAACAATAGCTCCATTTCCCCCCAGATTTAAGCAGATACGTACGTGCCTAGTGATTACAATGCATGACTGACTTCCCGTTCTTCCGCCGGGACCCAGACAATGGTTTTCTCTCTCTCATAGCTTACGTATGTTATCTTCTTCCCATTGTTCTTCACCATCGTTGACTTCGCTGACTCGACCTCCGCATAGATGTTTTCGCACGATGATATGCATGAATCCATCATCGTCGGTTCATCGCTTTGGATCTTGTCACTTTCAAGTCACTTTTTTGTCATCTAGCGTTGGTCTATTGTTGATGGCCTATCAGCACATCAATAAGTCGGAGGGAAAGCGGTCTTGATGGAATTGCGCATGGCGAGGTGGAAGACCGTTGACGAGACTTTGTTTTGTCTTGGTTGCACAATTGGGTGTACCGTGAGCGTTCCTGACAGGGTTTGTTTGCGAAAGGCCATCATATCCATCTTCTCTTCTGCTTATGGATCGAGGAGGATCACCAAGCCCTAAGTACACTGCGTCCTTCTTATAGACATATCGCCAAGTTGAGACCTCAGGCTTCCTCTGCTTCCACTCTTGTGCTTATCCTTGCGCATGTACTTCATGTCTGCTTGGTATTTCTGGGCATTGTATACAGGACGCATGTAGTCTGGCATTCTTTGTCGCAGTCACTTGGCTTAAAAAGTCTGTGCTAAACCTATGCTGCATCTCTTCCCTTTCGTAGCAACAATCTCATGTATATACACATCAACACCGGCGAGCCTTCTCCTAGTCTTGGAAGTCTCATTTTCCCCCGAATCCGAGAGGAGCGCGGTGTTCATTTCATGATAGCACTTGGCAAATGCTGCCCTTGCACACTATCGTTGTCCGTGTAGTGCAAGTGTAGTCCCGATTCAGCGTTACCAGTTACCTGCCCCTCTGCCGTTGTTTTCTCCGGCATTCCTGTGAAAAATAGTCTTATACGGTAGGATCGTCAAGGATCGTCAAGCACCCACAGCACACTTCAATCAATTCCAATTCGTCTGGATGTCCCTGTCCCTCTTTTGGTCTCCAGCAGTAATGATGATGCACTTTTTTGGGCCACGGGCACCTTGCAGAACTCGGCACATGTCGCGGGCTACTTTTGCCTCCATCCGTGAAAGCAGAACATCAGAATCTGTCAGAACGCGTCCCAAACCACTCTGCGTATCTGTTTTTGAGGGTCAGGACTACTTTTCTTTCATGAAATCGTTGACGTTATTACGTCGATGCCGACATCGGGGTCCTATCTATCAGAAATTTTTGAGTCTTTGGCTGATGATCAGTAAAATCGAGCACTGAACCATCGATAAAGCTTGGAGCGCCACCAGTGCCTATCTTTTTCCGCCAGAGCACAGGATTTTTTATCGCAGAGGTATAAAGGGCCCCTGTGCTTTCTTCCAGCTTTCAAGTCGCGGCGTTTTCCTCATCTTTTTCTCCTCCGTCGAGAAACATTTCTTCTTGGTGCTTGCCCTTTCACTCCCTCCCGAACTGTGGCTTGTGGATCTGCATAAACGAAGGAACACCCCAGATTCCCCAAATCATTTCTTGCGAGCTTGTCATTCGGTTCACATATTATATCTAGCGGTAGCGGCCGACTCACTCGCATGACCAAATGTCATGGGTGACCCATGGGGTGTTTCTTGTTTTGTGCTAGACTTGCTCTCGAGGCTGAATCATTTTCACAATCCTTTCTACACATTTTGCATCCGTACTCTTCTGCTTCGTAATTGTTCGACGATGCGGTTGTCCTGAATCTGCCAGTTCTTTGTGAGCTCAATCCGCCAGATTTCTGCATACAGGAAACCTAGGTACAGTCATTGCAATTTATTGCATGTCCTAAATCCCGCTCAACTAAATGATTCACTGCTGCTTTGAACAAGCCTCGAGATATATTGCGCACAGAGCGGATTCCAGTAGGTCTTACCCACCTTCTGCCAACCTCCCTCCGATGCTGCCAATCAATATTTTATCCTTGCCAGGGTGATTCCACGCTACCTGCCTAAACTTTCGTCACTGCAATAGACCCAGTTCGCACCAAGTAGACAACACGCCAATGAACTGACGATAGATGGACCGCTGCCAACGATCCGAGCTAGCGTGAATCACCTACGCACCGGTTCTTGCAAGTTTCTTGGGGCTATGTTCGTAATACGAACCGAATCGCTTTTCTTGACATGGTTCCTTTCAAGCTTCTTCGTGATATTTCTTCAACTCACGGTGATTTGCGGTGGCAACGACAACGACCGCGGCAATCTCTCTATATTTCCATCAACGATAGACTTACGAGGTATTTCAAGAAACGATCTCTTCCTCGACGATATCACCTCAACACACTCTGACCTGACAGTTGTCACTGGAGTAACGATAATCCTAACCCAGGTACCGCATGTTGTACTTCTTCTACACTACATCGCTAACGGTTTGACCAGTATGTCGTATGTTGTCCTTAATCAAGAAGGCACCTCCATTGTATTTGAATCTGCGCAAATCACAATCTCCGTGGAGACGGTACAAGTACTGCAAGTACAGGAATAAACATCAGACGGATACATTCTGCCAGTGTCATAACCTTATATGTGATTATCCCTCCATCGGCTTGTTTTCGGAGTGGTTCGTTTGTTGGCACGCTTCTTGATGAGGCTCAAAGTTGCTCGAAGGAGTACACGATAATTGTCCGTTCGACTCATGTACTTTGTCCAAACTTTGTCTTCCTTCTACATACAGTTACAGCCTACCTTCTTTAGTTCTAAAGGCCGCCGCCGTGTGATGTCAATTGTTCATTGACAGCCATCGCTCCTGCATATAGTCTTGTGACTATAATGTGCTTGGTGCGCTTGGAGAGCTCCAAGGTGTTGCCAGAGCTACCTACTAGCGGAGGGGCACAATGTCCCCATGATGAATCCCCTCTAACTCCACCTCTCCAAAACCTCCCGCCGGCCCTCGATAACGAACGGAGTTTCCCGAGTGCTCACTATTTGAGTGCTCCAGAAGTTCTTCTGGTGCCTTAACAAAGTGCTTCTTTGTTGCCCACTCTGGAGCCACCCGCTAAACAAATACTCTGACAGACACATCCATATGTCGGCAGCTCTCTTATCATACGTCGTGTACGATCATACATGGAGTCTAACCTGACCCTGCTATTTAAATACCCTGGTTCTCGCTCATTAGGAAGGATTACCGCATACGAAACAACTTGTAGCGTAATTCTCGCGCTACAGAAGCAGTCGAGATCACTGGCAGGATCGACTGTCCTAGAGAATAAATGGCGTAAAAATAACAATCCGAGTTGCCCTCGTGCCTTGCTCTTCTTCTTAACCGTCTATTTTGACTAATAATTTGATACCGTATGTCCTGTACGCCGCAGTCGTCATGCAAGCGACTTGGATTGCCGTAAGATAGGGTAGAAGCTGGGTGAAAGTGGTCCCGTCTTGTATGAAGAACTCCGCCGAGAGTCCCAGACTTGGGCTTGGAAAGCAGAATCGGGTATGATAAAAGGAAGTGGGGTCGTTTGCGTGATATTGCCCATGGTCGATTCGTGCTCGTCCGCGTTTTATGGAGCCTTCATGCATGAGTCGAGGATAATTATTGATACTGGGTCCCAAAGAAAGATGATGTTGCGTGGTTCAATAAGCGAAGAGACGAGTAAGCCGAAGTCCGGCAAAGGCTGGCCTTGCGTCGTCTTTACTCTTGCTCCAATTCCACAGCTGTACCCAAAGTGGTCTCCTCCTGCTTTGTCTTCTCCCTTGCCATCCTACCCTTACCTCTGGCCATCTCCACCTCCTTCCAGCTCACCTTGGCAGCATCAAAAACGCTCATTGACTCATCGTAAATTTCTAAGAACCGCTTCACCTCCTCCTGCCATTTGTCGGGTGCCGACTCAAGAACTGAGCGTATTCCAGCGAAGAACGACGACAGGACTTCAAGGTTGTGCATCACGAGCAATGAATGAGCGGACATCTCATGTGTATGTAGGAGGTGATGGAGGTAAGCGCGGGTAAATGCTGGGTGGTACTCGACTCCTGCCGATGGATCTTTCGCTGTATCTCCAGCCACGTCAGGAGTGTCAACACCGTGGTACAACCGTGTGGGCGGTGCAATTGGCGAGCATGCGGCACATGGGCAGATGGGAACATCAACACCTTTGCTCAACGCTCCACGGAACGAACTCGAAAAAGGGTTGAAGTCTAGGGCATAACGAGCGTCATACAAATTGTGACCGATATCGCGGGTGCCATTGGCCTCAAGCACGGGGAACTCGAAATCCAATGCAACGCCGATATCCGCAGCCCGTTGAGCCCAATGTGCGTCAAAAAGGTCGACCCCAACAGTAGAGATTAGCCGCAGAATTTCGTGCGGCGATTCTGTCGAGTTCACAAGACGTAGCTTGGTTTCTGGTAAGTGTTCCAAGGATGACTTCAGAAGGGGTATGATTTGTTCTGTATGAGAGGGTATGACAGGGTTTAGATCTGTTGGTGACGAGGCGTGAGCATTTTTCTTCTCCTGTGCTTCCAGGGATTGGCGAAGTGGAACGAGATCAAAGGTGTACCCGGCCACACCCTCGTCGAGCGTTTGTAGTGGCTTGATAGCCTCCAAATCGGGCCCAAATAAACGTTCTGTGAGACTTTCGGCGAACGCCTTTCTGGCTGGTACACTTGTTCCTCCTGACATGTGGACGAGAACGTTCAGTGGGGAATCACGCTCTGGAACGGGTCTGAGGAGATTGGAGAGCCATGCGGAGGATCTTTCGATACTCTTCGTGAGTCTCTTTTGCGAATACGGAGGGTCAGTGAATGGGGTATCGGAGAGCGCGAATACTACGTCAGGTTGACATGCGAGAACGTATGAGCGCCAATCTGGTGGCGATAACTATCCTACCAATGAACACTGACATGAGAGATGAAAGCTATTGGAGACAAACCTTTCGGACACCTCGCAATCCATACGTCGATACGTGGCTGTTCCCATTTGGCGGCATCTCCCGCCCGTCGTATGGATCCCTCGCAGACATTGAGAGCACATGTTGGCCCAATGAAAACCCCAGGAAAGTATGAAGTGGATTGGGACCAGGCTGAAGAGTCGGTACTGGCGGGGTATGTTCTAAACTACAGTTTGAAACCAATATCAGATATTGAGCGCGAAAAACCAAGCTTACCGGTACACTCACAAGGTCTCGAATGGCACGTTCACCCAACGAATTGCATTGGTGAGCTTGTGATGGTCCCGAGATAGGTGTGGGACTACACCACGCGACGTCGCAGTGAGAAGGTTAGGCGTTTGGATGTGTATTTCACCTCCATGTCGTTTGAGAATAGCATTTCCGATTCTGGGTCCATATCGCGAGGGAGACGACAGAGAGAAATTCAGAGTTGCTGCTGCACCAGTCTGAGAGAGAGTTGTCATTGAGAATGTAGAACAAGAAAGAAGAAGAAATTAGTGGCGATGATCATGATCGATCGTTGATCTTGAGAGAGCTTTAGATTAGATAAGATGCGCGTTCTGTTCACAATTGTGTTGAAAAGCCAAAGGTCTTGAGTATGACTTCAAGTACATATAACGCGTACTGTAGTGGTCTGACCTAGAGGGACAACTAGGATCGACCAAGAAATCTTGAAGAAATCCTTCAAAAATCCGCACAATTTGCAACTTCAATATGTTTACATACAAAAATATATAAAAACGCCACGTCAAAGTCATCGCGCCAAAGACTGGATAAAGATGGAACTGTGTCAGGGAATGTTCGGTCTTCCACCTACTACTACATGGACACTGAATTATTGGCCAAAGTCATTGATATCGTCCATTAACCCAACATTGACCAATCCAAGAAGAAATGAACAACACGTGACCGTGTATCCAGGATGAACCACTTTCCTCCTCTTCTCTTTCTTGTTATCCTTGTTCAACTTGGTGGCATATGAGGTAGAACATTTACCTAGTAACTTAAGAAAGCCATAAACCCAGGCTCGACTCAACATCTTTCTTGCTTCCAATCGCAGACCCTGGTATGGCTCTCAAGCAACCAACCGCAAAGACGTTGTATACACCCGTTTTCTTCTCATCTTCTGAACAACCTGTGACATCTGGGTCATCTTCAGGAGGGGGAAGGATCCTGGAACCGTACTCGAACTACCTGAATACACTATCGCGAACGCACATTGCCTTAGCCCAGATCGTGCAGGAAGCACCATCTTCGCGACCCGGTTCGCCAGTGGAAGACACAGATGGCTCGTACCCGGACACATCCAGCCATGCTCGCATAGTCGCTCTGCGTGCACGCGTACAAGAAGCGTGGGTCAAAGCCGACGGAAACCCTGCAGATGGGAAATGGGCGCTCATGACTCATTTGCTTCGCATGGGGGTCACGAGCGGTGAAGCTGGACGGTGGTCTGGTGCGAGGGCTGACTTGCCATGTGCGGACCCGCCAGCCGCGGTGGGTTGGATCAATGCTGCCACAGAAGCGGAGTGGTTTGAATGGGAGAAGAAGGTCGCGGCGGCGACTGCGGCGACGAAAGTGGGAGAGACTGAGAGGACGGTGCATGACAAGGTTGAAAGTTGGAAGAGGAGACTCGACGCGCATGAGGAGGAAGCGATACAGGAAATCGTTCAAGCCGATGTTGCAGTACAAGCTGCCCCTGCTGCGCCCAAGTCTCAACCCAAACTCATACAAGAATTCCCCCATGCTACCAAAGCTCCTGTCGGAACCAAGAACGACATCAGCACTCCTCCCAAGCCCACTACTAAATCTACATCCAAGCCAACTGTAGCTGCCCATGCATCAATCACATCTGTCGTCTCAGCCTCAGATTCGTTGAAGGGCAACTCGCCTTTTGGTTTCGCAGTCGTCAAACGCCCGAGCCAACCCGCAGGCACATCTGCTGCTGGGAAGAAGCCGCCACCTGGGAAACCGTCTGCTGGTGGTGATCACAGCCAATCAAATCAGAACGACAAGGCAGGGCATAAAGCACAGCGACCCGGAGTCGAGGATGCGCTTCAGCCCGCACTTCAGCCCTCACATGAGGTGGCTAAGCAGAGTAGTGTTGACGATGTCGTCTCAGGTTCCAAGACGACGACGAAGAGAGCTATTCCAACCATTCGAAGCATCGCCGACATACCTGAAATAGTAAGTTGCCGTTGTCACAATTCGCCGTAATGATTCGCTCATGTACCGCTATCAACCAGTCCTTCTTGCCCCCATCATTTCCCTCGTCCCAGATGATGACCTCCACACCCAACGCTGCGAAACCTATATCAAGCTCTTCGACTAGACAAAAACCAGAGCCCATACCCATGACCGCCGCGCCACCTTCCCCGTCTTCTATGTCTTCCTCCTCTCCGCTGTTATTTACCAAGCTATCTCCGGCTTCTTTAATCAATGTCAATGCGAAACCTTCTTCTCCAAGAGTGGCGCCACCACCCAGCTCCTCTTCCCCACGCGTGACAAGGGTATATGGACGGTCGGGGCTCAGTCAGTCCCCGTCGCAGCCATTGAATCATTCCCCCTCGTTGCCTGCTATTCCTACCACTCCAACGCGAAACAAACCTACCTCTTCTCACATCAGCAACCCTGTCGTCAATGGGAATAACAAGCGACCACTGGCACCACCATCGCCGCCCACCTCGCCTGAGCCGAAGCAGCGCGCTCACCCTGACAACACCACCGAGCGTGCGCTGAAAAAAGCAAAGACCATGCCGCTCTTCGGCAGTCCTTCACGTCTTCTGCCAAGCTCCAAATCACCTTCGCAGCCCCGAGCCAAGATGCAATTCCAGCCACCGAGGACACCCACTCGTCCTTCGACCGTGTCTATAACGTCGCCTCTATCGGCAAAAGTGAATAAGGATGGCAACGATGGACAAGAACATCATACAACGCCGACACCCGCGACTGCACCGAGGACGCCAGAACGGCATTCGCGTCCGCTGCCCACATTGATGGAGCTGTTAGCCAGTGCCAAGAAGAGCAAGGTGAAAGGGAAGAAGCCAATGGGCTCGCCCAACGGCAAAACCTCCAATGCCAGTTCGAAACCAAGATCAGCCGTCAGTGCTGGTACCAGTGCTGCAGCGCCCAACGCTGCGGGACCTAGCACGAATCTGCGATTCCCCTCCCCTAAACCTCTTCCGCGCGCCATGGAGCCAGAGGAGGACAACCCGTACATGCTCGATCCATATGCGATCAGCGTCAACCATTCCGAGTTAGATCTCGATCTGGACTTGTCACCTACGAAATCACTATCCTCGCTCGCTGGCTCCGACTCGGAAGAAGACGACGACGACGACGGATTATACAATGACAATGGCGCTGGTGACGCTTCGCCGGGAGGATTAGGTCTGGACCTGGACTTCTCTTTCCGCCCACATGCAACATCAACGCAACAACACCTGCACCAGCACTCCCAACACTCCCAACGCCATGGTAAAGGCCTCTTTTTGGACAGCTCGGCACCCACGCCAGCATCATCGGGAAACATCCCAGGCTTGAAGTACAACTCCCAGTACAACGTCGCTGATCAGATAGATAGGGTGGATAAGTTGTTGGAGAAGGATGTGGATTACGGGGGCTGGTTGAGGGATCCATCGTTGGAGCCGGCAGGGCTGTAGGAGAGCCCTTGATTGGTTTATTGGTTGAGAGGAGTTCGGACGGGGAGCGTGGCCTGAGTTTTCTATCCTTGTCGCATTCTTTTTCATCGGCCTCGAAATCATATCTAGTTGTCGAGCAATCGCATGAATCGACACGGTGCTTCTGTAGTACTTCCTGTGAGACCACAACACTGGATCACTCACTCACTCCTTAGGATGGAACTTATGTATGATATCCGATATCCAGTAGTTTTTACATATTTTGTATTGCAACATCCATTATGAAATGACTTGCAAATTCCAATCATTTGGTCAACAACGAGGAAAGAAATGCAATCACGAAACGCCTGATTGCTACGTACGACATACAATACACCTGTATAACAAGACTTCGGCCAAGGTAGAGGAGGGGACTTTAATGGAAGGGTGATATTACATTATGTACGTTATGTACGGCAAGAAAAGTAAGAGAAAAGACTAGTAGAAAAGTGCAACAAGAGAAGGATGAGAAAATGGTCATAAAATGGTTTCGTAAGATTCGCTGTAGGTGTTCCTCATTCGTTCCATGATCGTTGTTGTTAACAGGCGGAGTGCAAGGTCGTCCGTCTGTTCTGTAGGTATGTACACATTCATACCAACCCAACCGAAGGGTCGGTGTTATCGCCTCCTCAGCGTTCACACTATCCGAGGCGGATAGTGTGAAAACTGAACGAGACCCCAAGTATAAAAAAAGCGTAAGGAGTGGCAGGGAGGATGGACGGGCGATAAGCCAATCAAGTCCTGCCGCCAATGACTTCTCCGTGGTAAACTCAATAAGCCAAGCTATGCCGTCGAATATCCTCAATCGCAGCCACCGCAGCGGTAGCGGCGCTCCTCTTTGGCAACGCCTTCCTCCTGCCCTCTACATTCACCCAACTTCCCGAACCCATACTACCACCACCACCACCAGTCGAGCCCTTGCCCAGATATTCCGCGTCGGCTTCCGCACCGTCACTTTCCTCGTCACTGATTACCAGCTGCGGCCTGGATTTTTTGCGCTTCATCGTGACAGCTGCAGCCACAGCAGCAATGACACCAGACGAGGACGATGAACCAACGGTGTTGGTGGTGTTTGTGTTCGACGAAGACGCCGAGGTGGTAGACCCACTTGTCCGTGTGATTGGTCCAGGTGAATACATGGCCGCTGCAGAACCGGGTCTTGAAGGAGGCAGCGGGAATAGTTCAGGGTTGATGTAGTGTCCGTTCATGCCACGGAGAAGGAGAGGACCGTCTGCAACGGCAGGAGGAGGAAGTTCGAGGGACGACCGAGCCTCAGTGTCAGCGTCCGCCTCGTTGCCGCAATCCGGTAGATCAGCTGAGGGAGGTCTGTATCCGGTGTTCGTCATCATAGCCGCTGCTGACGAGCGTTTCTTGGGGCGTGCTGAAGCTTCGCCGATTCCAGGCACTGGATCTGGCTTACGCATTTTCCTGTCATTACAAGAAAGATGGTCAGGTTACCAGTCCTTGTTTAATCTGCGCGCAGCAAGAAAAGACAACGTACGTGTTCAATTTAGGCTCGGCATAATTCACGCTTTTTCTTGTTCTGCGTTCGCGGCCACCTGCCCCTCCTTCGCCTTCTGATAGTCCTGGAGGCACAGGACTTGAAGACCCGCGAGAATTGGGCCCTGAGCTCGTAGGAGAGACGGGACGTAGAAATTGTCGATTGGATAAAGCTTGCATCTCGGCGTCAGTTGGTTCATGAACTGATTTCGGGAGAAATAAGCGATGGCGTCATGGAAAATAAAAGTTAGATCTAACATACCATTACTATCAATAGGTTGAAGAGCCGTACGGGGTATCGGAGTTTCTTTTGACTTTTGTTTGCCGCCCTCATAAGTATCTTCATCTCGCAATTTCTTCTTCTCTCGCAGCCGTGCAGCTGTGTCTCCCTGTGCCTCCTTCTCACTCTCGGACTCCCGGAGTTCTTTGGACTTGCCCTTCCGCTTCTCTTTCTTCGGCGAAACATCTATCTCGATCTCGACTTTTTGGTCAACAGACTCCACACCAAAGACACCACCATTCACAGCCGCGTATTCTTCCTCTTCTTCGGCTCTACCAGCTGCAAGGCGAATAGGTGAACCAAAAGCGGGGCTGCCTGATCGAGGTACAGACAGATTGTCTGTGTTGACAGTCAGAAGTCCGCTTTGCCGGCGAACTGGTTTCCTTTTCGAAGAGCTGGAGGCGGCTGTGAGATCCACGTGCTGAGCACTCAGTGGAGGGCCTGCATTCGGCGTTGGCGAGGGACCGCGAGTGGGCAATGGTAGTTTTGAGGCAGAAAGTCTGGGTTTCGATTTCGCCTTTCGACGAGGGGGTGTCGCTTGCTTGTGATTCTCATCCGAGGTGGGTGTGCAGGGTTCTTCATCTTCATAGATGCCTGGCACGTTCGGTGGCCTCGATATGCGATTAAACTGGGGTGATGTAGGACTGGTGGTTACATTCAAAACTGGTCGTCGAGCCCGCGGAGATGGTGGTGTGGGTGGTGTTTCGATCACATTCTGGATGTTATATGCCTCACGGAGATGATTAAGGTGTTTCGTGAGGTTCTGCGACTGATGCCGACAATGTTGGTCAGGGTGGCACACAAAATTGGCCGGTAAAATAGGCGTACCGCAAGTTCAGCGTCTGCCATAACCTTTCGCGACTTTTCACGTTCGCGCTTGAGCTGTGCCGCCAGCGCGATCTCAGATGCCCGCAGCCTGAGATTTTCGACATAGAGCGTGGACACTTGAGCGTTTAACTCTTCGATGCGGACACTGAGAGTCGAATTAAGTCTAGAAAAGGCTTCTATGAGTCTCCAAGTGTGTGTCCAGCCTTTCAGATCACGTACTTTGTGATATGTTTATTGGCGAGAAGGAATTTCTTCTTGACTGATAAATATGCCACAGGTGGTCAGACTCGTGTGGTTACGTTAACAACACATGCCCACTCACAGTTTTCGAACTCAAACAGGGCATCGTTCTGCCTTGCGGCACCCATAGACGCACGCGACTCCCTCCTGCTCATTGTCGTTGCCGGCTACCCGCTGAGATATCTGTGTGAAGAAAGATGAGAACGACGAGGAAGAGCCCAACCCCGACCTGAACAACAATAGATCACGTGAAGTCAGTGTTGGTTACTGCTTTAGGCGTGAACCCTGCATTCTTTACGTTTTACCTGTCAGTGCAATCTCTCAGTGCAATCTCAGTGTCAAATCCAGATTTTTGAATGTCAATTCGTGTCTATGAACTTTCATTCAACATTCGTATATATGTGCCAGGAAACGATACCCTCTTGACTTCTTGATTTTCAAACTTCTCTAACCTCTCGAAATCACTGAAGCTCACTGAAGCTCCTTAGACGCGTCAAAGACGCGTGCATCATATTGTTATCGCTGACTTTCAAAACGTATCCGGAACCGACGGGAAATGTACAACGTTGTTTCATCTACCTAGAAGTAGGCCTTAAGAAACATGTCAAGATTCAGCATCCAGTTCATCAATCTTGTCAATTCTCTCACCGCTGCGTTGGGTGGGCTGGCACATCCTCCGATTCTGATGAATTCGGTGAGACTCGCGGTCAAACTTGATTCAGTAGGGCAAAATAAGCTCACATGTGTAGCGGCCACGAAGAGAAGAAGAATGTGTATCTACCCGTCTCAGCGCAGGTCTGCGACAATTTCTCAAGGTCAAAAAACTCTCCTGGAAGATCACCATGAGTTTCATGCAACCGGGACAAAAATAAACCGACCAAGTGGCATTCCCCAGAGCCTGCAAAATACGGAACAAAAATAAAGTGCGTTAATTTCTCTTACCGAGGAAGCGGTTCAGACATTTGGAGAAACCTACCCGAGAATGGTCTGCACAAAGTATAAGGTCGGATAAATCAGTAATGGTTTAGCTGCCTGAACTGAGCGAGAGGAACGGACCTGATGAAGAAGTGTGCCAGGAGGCGCGGGCCACCTCTGAAAAAAAATGCGGCCGTTGAGTTGACACCGATGATAGCGACGATAAGATCCCTACCTCTAATGCGGGTTGATCAGAAGCGATTGCCGCGAAGTGGTTATTCCTGAAATAAACGCAATCAGCCTCAAATCACACCTACCAGCCGTTAGCCGCTAACAAACCATAAAAAGCGTTTCATGTCGTCGCCCTGTTCAATTCCAGCGCTATGTCGGAACAAATTAGCACGCCACATCCTCCATTGCAAATCAAAGCCCGTTGCGTTCAGGTCAACTCACAAGGTCTCCGGCCTTCCTCTCAATGCATCCCTCTGCTCCTGCGCAACGCTATGGTATTTTTGGATGAACCCGACACGCAACAACAATATGTCGCCTCTGCGAAATTGCACGTTTTGATGCCTCGCCACTGCCTCGAGGTCGCTGACGGAGATAGCATGTGTCGACCATGGATCATATGGCATCACACCACCCTTCTGGGTGTGATAGCTAACGAGATCAAGGAGAACACCGCGTCCACAGATTCCATGTGTCGCCCAATCTGAGGTTCGTACAGAATAAACCAGGTTATTAGTACAATAGCCCCGGGCACGAACAAAATCGGGCAAGAGCAACGAAGACCCAGTAGAACAAGATAGAACAGCGCCCGGAACGATATTTTCGTCGGGAGGGCCCTGCATGTCAGAGCACCTACTCCGACATAGTATTGGAAAAAAAAACATGTGGTAGTGTACGTACTCTGGATACCAATTCTGGCGTGGTTGGGATCGATGTCGTTCGGGTTCGGCAAAGGAAGAATGCCACTCGGGAGAGATTTGGCGTCAGTGCTGTATCACAATACCACAAAAAGGACGAAAGGTAATAACGATGAGTTTTCAAAAACAAAGGTTAAAGGAAAGGTTATTTTCACTTGTTGTAAAAAACGCCGTGTTCGACAAGTCCGTAATGTCTCAAACCGTCCCATTGAGAACCGGATTGTGTGTTCTGCAAAGGCGATAACTCTTGTCAGCGCGGGATATAAAATTGGAGTGGCGTTCCATTGAAAGCCGGGCTTCACAGCATGCAAACGATCCAAAATGAAACTGGATACTTGCCATGTGGATTTCATCATCTCTCGGCATCCCGTTCGCAGATTTAACGATCATGTTAATTTCCGGAGACTTTCTGTTGAACATAGGCTATAAAGAATCCGAAAGGTAATATCCTATGATGTCAGCGGGCGGTCCATTGGTCGGTCATTTCGGAAGACTGCACCTTCTCGGGAAAGTTCAAGGGCCTATCCAACAGTCCCACCAAGCGCACAAACAGAAACATAGAGATAGGGTCAGTTATATTTGCATCGGAAATCTTAGCGTTTCATGCCGAATTCGACAAGCGCCGAAGAGATAATGGATCGACAATTGGGGTATGATTTCTCACCAGTTCAGAGAAACCGTCTTTCCTATCCTTTGATCCAAAACAACCATGGAGTAATTAGCATTGAAAGCTTCAGATCCATAAACTAAATTCACTTAATCTCTTCTGATGCAGCCCTCTGCACCACTTCTTCAGTCAACAAGTTCACAGTGCCCAATTGATCATCCCGGCCCCAAAGGTCCCATGCACAACCAGGGAAATTCTTGAACGCCGGAAGCTCATCGAAAGTTGGCAAAGGCGTTTCGGAGGAAAGGACTCCAGGAACGATGTGCGATACGATATCCTTCAAGCGTTTCGTGGTCATGTTGATAGTGGGTTGGAGAGCTGGTATGATCCAAGACAGACAAGCTGAACACCTACGCTTTTGTCATTTCATCACCCCGCGGAATTCTGCCACTGATGATCGTATTTGTCCTAAAAGGGACTGTAGCATGCAGGCGACATTTTGTCAGATGATCCCACACATGCGAAAAAAGTCGGTAACGAGGAGAGCCTGTTAATTATGCGGTTCTATGAAAGTGTCATCGATGACTGGTGCTAAAGAGATACACTGCTAGGAGTACAACTTGGTGGAAATAGAAAAACTGACGTCAATAAAGTAAAATCGAGCATCCTCTCGTCAAACGTCGCCGATCGTTAATCGCTCATCCCCGGATAAAAGGGTGGGCTAGTGCTTCTCGAGGAGTGATCCTGCGACTAGGATCAAGCGTCAAACATTTGTCGAGCAGGTCGATAAAGTTGAGGATCATTTTGTTCTCCTCATCGTTGAGCTTAACAGATGCTGGGGGCATCAAGCGTGTCCGCAAATCTCGCGTTGGTTTCGAGATGTGAACCTTCCTGACAACATCCTGTGAAGACAATGTGTTAGATCGGAACGACCCCTAAGATGAGTTCGGCGACTGACGTTACCCGTTACCCGGTCCTTCTCTACACTTTCAAATCCACCCATTTCGTCAAAATAGACCTCGCCGAATTTTGCCTTCTTGATCATCTTACTGTTAAATCTTCCCTTGAGCTCCATCATGAGGTGAAGCATATGATTGTTCGACCGTCCAGGGAACAATATTTTGCCGGTGTATAGTTCGAATAACGTACATCCCATGGACCATATGTCCAATGAGGGGTCATATGGAACACCTAAAACTAAAGTGAGATCAGGTCAGCTACGCCACTTGTCAACATAACCTTATACTCAACTGATCTCGGGCGCTCGATAGAATCTGCTGACCAGATAAGGAGTGATGTCGTTTTCTGAGGCATCAGACGCGGAGCCAAGGTCACACAGCTTTAACATGGTTTTGTGCTCGTTGACCTGTTGATAGGTCTCGATTAGCGAAATTTTCGTGGTACAGGGGTGGAAAACATACCAAGATGTTATCAGGCTTGATGTCAGCATGCATGATGTTCATTTTCCGTAACAAACTCATAGACAGGAAGAGTTGGTGAGCATAAGCACGAACAGCTCGTATATTGAGACCAACGTCCTTCCCAAATCGTTTGACAACCTCCCGAAGATTCATGCTACCGCAGGATGGATCAGAAACAGAAATAAGACATAGAATAAGAGACGCACCTCAGCGATTCAAATACAAGACAAAGGTGACCACGATGCTCGAATGTTCGTTCAAGGCGAACAATGTGTTTCTTATCCTCCGGATCAGCTTGCTTAAGCTTGTTGAGTATCTGAACCTCCTTCAGCCCAGCGCGGTACCTGAGCGACATGACCTTAGTCTCGTTTCAAGAGATTAATCATAGAAACGTACATGGATTCTTGACACCTTATGATCTTAATTGCCACTTCGCGGCCGACTTCGCCGACTTCGGCTTGCAGAGTACGCGCCCGTACGACATTGGCAAACATACCCTTCCCAAGAGAAGAAAACACCTGATAGCGACCACCATCTAGCTGTTCGCCGAGGATCACACTGTAGTAACCTTCCGGGTCAGCAGCTGAGTCAAGCGTACTCGTAGTTATCAGCGCTGGTGCTGTAGGTTTTTTCTGGACACATATGAGTGGCTAGGTGGGAGAAGAAATGGATTGTGACTTACGACAAGCTTCTTCGCCTTCTTCACCGTCTTATTGGAGCTAGCCACAGCAAACATGTCATCTACATCATCTTCGTCCTCAATTTCGACCTCCTCGTCAATAGGCGGCTTATCTCCAAACCGTTTATGTTCATCCTCTCGACGATCTAAGCTAGGGTCATAATCTGCGGCCGAAACTTGGTCACCACCTGTTGGTTCCCCCTCTCCTTCACCGTCCTTGGCGAGAGTGAAATCATGTGGCGTGGGCGAAACAGAGACAGAGTCTCGTTTACCTGTCAATATAAAATAAGAGTCAAGGCGGCATAGCAATGAGTCAAGTACTGACTCGGGTTTTCGGTCTCCATTGGGCGATCAACATTGATGGGTGACGCTAAACCGTTGGCGCTGTGGGTCTGCGATTGAAGATTAGAAACGAATAACGAAGGGGTAGGCGGTTGGACCGCACTGCTAGGCCCAGGGCTGGGGCTGACGCTGGTGCCAACACTAGCGGCGCCCGCATATTTCGCGAGGATCGCCAAACGTTTTGCCCGACGCGCAGCGAGAACGTCTTCAACAGGTGGCGGTGAAGCTGGTATGTCTAGTTCCATGTCCCTCGGGGCTGACGGTAGTTGTTCCATTTTCTGTGTCTGCGTAACTGGCATATCCTCCTTTGGGGGAAGTGAAGGAGAACGACTGTGTCGAGGAGAAATCCTAGAGATAGGCAAGTCAGAATAAATTCAAGTCTTGATTTTTGTGTGTGGTCGTACAATACTTACTCGCCTTCTTCCTTCTCATCTTCAACCGAACGTGAACGGCTTCTTTGACGTCGTGAGGTAGACCTCGAGCGATCGCGCTCATCTTTACGACGTTCAATTTTGCTCGCTTCCTTCGCATGTTTGCCACGAGAATCATTCGCCCTTCGACTATGATCGCCATTGCGTCGCCTGCTGCCACCTGAATCACCTCCCCTTCCCCTCCCTGGACTACGTCGTTCATTATGCTGCCGTACAGGTGGTGGCCTAGGGGACTTTAAGTGAACATCACGCCAGTCCTTTGGTTCATCCCTGTCTCTTGGTCTTTTATTCGCCTCATTCTCCGAGCCATCCCAGGAACGCTTTTGTCCTGATGTAACGTTAGTCATTTTTCTCGAAGAATTGGGTTTACGGGGCACCGCACGATAAAAGAAATAAGGTCGCTATTAGATGGTTGTGGTGTAAGGTTAACACCGCGCCGAGTTCTCTCTCTCTCTCTCTCTCTTCTTTATTTGCGTTTAATTGGTTATGGCGCGTGCGGTGGCTGGCTTTAGCAGTAGTCCCGTCTATCCCGAGGATAAACTACGCCTCTCTCATTGATACATGACTCTGGCAGATTTCCAACAGAACCTCGAGCGTCAAGTTCGAATTTTGTGTTGTGGTTTTACTGCTTAAGCAACCTCTCTCTAACTACAATGATTTACGACGAGTAATCAAACGTTTCTTTCCAGACTGGAGAAAATCGACGAGACCCATGTCTACGGCCACCCCACTTGGAAAGGAAAGGGCTCATAACCGTGTTGAAGGTGGAAGCATACTTGTTCTTACCCTCGGGTAGGGAGAAGTATTGCTGGTATGATTTTTTCGAGGAGAATTGGGTCACGTCCCCGTTTCAAATTCTAACGAATACAAGTCTTGCACGATAGAAGATGTACCGTCAACTTGTCTCCAACTCAACTTCAACCGAGTCTTTTGGAATACACTTGGTAATCTTTGTATTTATAGCAAGCAGACGAATAATCTCATTGCAGTCCGAGAGCGCTGAAAACCTCCTCGTTGAACCTGCTCCCTCATTAACTGCCACACATAGCTCTATACAACACCTCTGTCCTTCGCTCACATATCATCCTTAGATATGGGAGTAATATATGACTGGACGGGGCAGCCTCCCAAGCTACAGCATGCCAGACTTGTCGCGTTGCGCCAACTCACAGCAAACGACATTCCTTGCATATTATGGAGTAAAGAAGCCTTTTCATTCGTCCATTCGGTGCGCACTGGACTCTTTAACCAGCAAATACTCGTCCCGGATGAGCTGCTTGAAGCTGCCGCCACTATTCTTGAGGAGGGCAAGTACAAGAGGACGTCGACACCCAATCGTAATTATATCGAGTTCTCCGGACCTCGTGCAGGACCTCATGCAGGTGCCTACGCATTTCCGAGGAGCATTCGGCTTCTAGACCACGACATACCTGACCCGGATGACCCGTATAAGCTTTGGCCGATCCCTCAGTACACCCTTCTCCTCCCACAGTCATATTACGGACTGGACGCCCGCTCAGAAGCGTCCAGATTTCAGCCGCTCGACACTTTACAGACTCAAACCTGACCCCGATCTACCTCGGCCGCGTGACATTCTTTCAGAGATCCAGACAGAGGATTGTACATGTACATGGATGTCAGGCTTTCAAATAGGAAGGGTGTTCGCAAACCGCGGTACAGGAGTTCAAGCGACACAAAGAACTTCGTGACAGGTATGAGACTCGATTATCCGGCTTCACTCACATTTCTCTGACAGGGATACCAACGGGAAGGATGGTTTTGCCAACAGTGAATCTTCATTCCGGAAAGGCGCCGATCCTTATAATTACCAACAACGAGAGAACCATAACAAGGACCAGTTCCAATGTTTCTTATGCTTTGTGTGTCAGTCGCAGGTACTCGGCGTCCCGGTCTTTCACGGGATACGCGACCTCCCCGTCTGTTCGTCCGCCAATGAATGTTGCAGATCATCAACCAGTCTCCACTGCTGCTCGTTCGACCATTTATCCATATTCGCAGGGCCCCTCGCGTGCACCTTTCGCATCTCTGTTGCGCACACCTGTCTACAGTGCAGCGTCTCGCACGCCGTTTGCCCTTTTGAGATTGCAGCGCCGTGAGACGCATCTCGTGGTATCCCTTATACACCGTTGCGAAACTGCCCTGCCCTAAATGACGTACGGCTGTGCATCGCCGTCTTCCGCAACCCTTGCTCGTCGTGGACGTTCGTTTGGAAGGCTGAACTGCAGGAACATTGGAGGTCCATCCGAGCCGACATATCGAAATCTGGCCCGATCACTGTCGCACCGAGGCCGCCGTCTTGACCTACATCTGCCCATCCTGGATGCTCCGCAACGATGTGTTTGCTTTCTGATTATGACGACGTCAGGTAAGCGATTGTCATTTAAGAAGATTCACGGGTAACTCGGCAACCGTACACCACCATGAGAATGCGAGAATTATGAATCAGACTAGAGTAAAAGCACCAATAACCCGCAACAGTGGATGCAGTGTTACCCTGGATTTCGAATCCGGATTATTGACTTGTGGAGGTGTCATTATGTCGATCCGTCACGACGTTGCTGTACTTGCCTACCACAGTATTTGAGAACCACGTTTTTCAGCTAGATGGCGTAGTTCATGCATGACATGATAACTGAGTGTATCCAGCGAGTCTTTCACAAATAGTCCGTCTGAAAATTATCAGAAAAAAGTTCTCCAAAGTACTTGCCAAGTTCTGCTTGTATAACTGAAAATAAAAAGGGGCATTCATTTTTGACCGCAGTTCTGAAAGTCGCTAAGGGTGGCCTTCAGCGGCGCAACTGGTATAATCACCCGTCAGTGCTCCGACCAGATAACGAAAGGAATGTATGAGAAGCCAGAATCGACTCAATCAGCACATGAAGTCGGACGTCTTTGCAAAGTGCCTGGGAAGCCAATTGACTTGTCCATTCGTTGAATACCACGACTATCCGGGTCATGCATGCAAGCGTATTTCAGGGAAGGGGAGTACGACGTCAATGAGACGGGGCACCTACAATTACAAGAAATAGATACCTTGAAGACAATAATCGATCGATCCTCTGGTAGCCTTCGCCGAAGATCGGCGACTTCCACGCATTTCCTCCATTTCCTTTATTATTCTATATTGCTCGTCCTCTTCTCTAGCGTCGCAATGAACTAACCACGAGCACGGCTCAGTTGACATGATGACCGAAACTTCTCGCCTCGAATAAGAGATGCTGGAAACTCCCAGTCGCGACGCATCCGAACCTGCGTTAATACATTCCAGCCGTACATCGACTTCTCCTTGCATCATTCCTTTGTTTCACCAATGCAGAACACCAATGTCTTTCACCGAAACCTGCTTAGGATCGAGATGAGTCCCTCAACGTTCAGCCCTTTCGACACTTTGGCCCTGAAGGGGCTCACATAAAGTTGCCGGTTGAAGTCAAGATAAGGATTTGCATAGAGCAAGCCAAGGTAAAGCCTTTCCTGTCGATTACCAGATAAATTGAATAGGCACACCCAGAAGAGAGTCGCCAAGGAATTCTTGGGTGTCAATGGAGAGGTACGCGAGCAATTTCGTAACCCTCCAACGCCCTCGGGGGTCAGAATGAATGGAGCACAACGACAATATGGCCGTGAGTAGGCGTTCTATCAAACATATCTGTTTTGGAGTCCGGGATGCCCGTTGACAACCAACGTCGCATTCGTCGTAGCAATATGCTCGGGATCTCGTCCGCTTCCAGTGGTATCGTCGATCGTGATTTTGTGCATGTGGAGGAAAGATGGTTCTCATCTTTTTGAGAATCCAAACCAAGTAAAAAAGCGGCTAGTGCGAGCTGTAAATGGGTAGGATCTATTTCTGCCCTTGCTTCGTGTCTTGGACACTGGGAGAAAATAGTAAACCATATGTATAGCAGACAATGTTCCATCGAGAATGAGTGTCACATCACCGTATACAATGTACGCCAGTCCTCTGAAAATGAATAACCTTCCACGCTACATCCTGGGCCAACAACTGAAAGCAGTAGTCTGGTAAGTTCTCAAACTCCGGTGATAGCACATACAGCCCAGACGTCAGAGAACATCAAAGCGATCATGATAGCCGGCATTGAGCTTGTAATACTTGTACTTGTAGTATGAGGTGATAGTGTATGCGTCCATCAATAGGACTGTCAGAGAGTGTCCGCAACGATCCGCGCACACGATCCCACACGACCTTGTGACATGTTGCGATGCTGACTTAGCCCCCGAGAAAATGCGTGGCCTATGTGGCCGGCGTTTCAAGCGATAGCAGACTTCGCCGAGAGGGCCAGTTAGGCGCTGATGCGTAGAAAGCCAAATCCCACACAGTTGGCTCTTTACGCAAAAGAAACACTCTTGCGAGCCGTTTTGACCGGGCTTTCACTGGAGGTGCCCTCGGGATGTTTATTCTTCAGGGTGCCATCATTGGCCCGTCGTTTCCGCAGTTTTGCCTTGTCTTTTTTAGCTCGAGCACGCTTGGAGGCCAGGAGCGCCTTCGTCTCTTTCTACACAGGCGACCGTTGGATCTAGCAAGTAGAATTGAGATGTTACTCACAATTTTGGCTTTGGCACTGGATCCCGGTTTCTGAACCTCTTTCGGTTGCCCTGCCTGATAAAAGGTGAGTCGCTCCCGAAAGTCGATCCGATCATCAAGTCGACTCACTTGGAGCTTGTGATGTTTCTCGGTTCTCGTGGACGATTTCTTCTCTTGAACTTCTGCAATGGAGGCAGCCAACATCAATGCTTCCTACAGAGAAAGGAAAACTGTTTAAGTCTTCACGGGACTGTTTCGAATCAGGAAAATGTTCACATTTTTTTCGAGAAAGTGTTTCGGACGTTTCCCCTTCGGGATCTCCATTTCTTGACCAGGAGAGTCAATTTTTGCCTGTGGAGATTTTCCCTTTTACCGGATAATGAAGGTATGAGGCAAGATCGGTATTAAATGGCAAAGTGGAATGGACGAACGGGACAAACTACTCAGTTTATGTTGTTTGTAACAGTTTGTCCCCGTTGCTTTTGATTGCCTATCATGGTTGCTCATGATATGATGCTCCAGCCTTGTTCTCAAAACGTCTAACCATCCGTTTGTACCATCTGGCTGTATCCTCCAAAGGTGATGAGCGCCCTTGGGTAAGATCTCGATCACAATGGAGACGTGTTGATTAACCACATCTCAATCAGTCGCCGTATGTTGCTACGCGCGGGTAATAATATCACTTCTCTCAACAGACCGCGATCACACTGCAATATCGATTCTCAGCCTGGGGTACCCGGGCTAAAAGCGATTCTACATGTAGGGCGCAAGCAACGTAAAATGAAAAGAACCCTATGTGCTACAAGACGTTTATACCTGAATGAATATCACCATGTATGACGAAGTTCATATCTCGGATGTGTAGCTGTCCTTATTACAACCCACTAGATTTGTGTTACCCAAAGAAATTGCCGGAAACCCGTTTCCAGGTTCCTAAACTCACTCGAGTCAACTAAGTTTATGTCAACATCATGCCCTGGGATACCGACCAGCTGCCATCGGAGGAGCTAATTCTAGAAAGCGTCACGGAATCTAACCAGGAACGTACACAGCTGGGTAGGGTGTTGCAGGTTATCCCCGTTCCGTCCAACCAGAATGAAAGTACTCGGCGCGGAGTCCCCAGCAAACTAATATGGTGTCTGGATCATTCTGCTTCCCGAAGACAGAGCTCGGGTATAAATACAGGAGTTTTTGCCTTCCAGAGTCGACCAACAAGTTACCTCGACAAACTATCAATCCTACACAAACTCTACTACTACTGAACAATGTGTCGCTGGCGCCAGTAAGTCGAAGCTTTGTCTATGAGTCCATATATGTGCTGACCCCACCTGCATCAGAGTCTGCAACGTCTACCTCAAATGTGGTCACAAAATACCAGAGGTAAGCTAGCTCTCAGAGCATTGGCTAAGTCCCTGACGCGCCTTTCTAGCCAGATCAACTTGTCAGTATCGTGACAGATTTTGTCCGCTATCACTTACTCGTCTACGCCCTCCAGATTCCCTGTGACAGTAGCAAATGCAAGTTCAGTCCGTCCCATCCCCGGGATTGCGTGCTTCCCAAGTGCAGGTCCACCTGCCTCCAATAGTGCGTTCTCTCTTTTCCATGAGAATCGTTCGAGAACTGACTCCTACTGCTTTAATTTCATATCTATCAACACTTGACGGCGCTTCCCGATCGCCACCTATGATATCCTTTGTCTTTCCCGATTTGACTTGCTGCCTTCACCTTTTGCGTGGTCAACATTCTATCAGTCGACTCTCTCCTGAGCAATATTGTGAGCCACTTTGTCTTCTAGCCCTTTCAAGTGCTACATGTTTAATTTTAATTTTATCTTGTCAGCCCCTAACTTGGATCAATTGTGTCCTGGTTGTATAAGGGCTGGCGCCGCGTAACACTTTCAACAAATATTTCCACAATATTTCTTCGCAACGCAGACAGTTCCGCTAGTCTGCTCTCCTGTATTAGTTTACAATTGACTTTGAGTTCTATTGCCAGTCGTAAAAATCGCAGTCATGGTGACCACGTCCCCTGGAGACCTTTGTTGAATTCAATCATAAGCTTGGTGTCCAGCAATAAGCACTCTGCCCCATACGCAGTATTTGTGCACATTCACGGAGGGTCCGGACATGCAAAACCAATAGTACAGAGTGATCCGTGAACTCATATCAAATCAGAGGATTGCGCACTGTATCCACCATACGGACAAGATATTTCTGAAGAAAAGAGGTGATATCCCGGTTAATGGTCAGCGGTGTAGGCAAGACACCTTCGATGCACTCCTTCAATTTTCGGTTCGTAGTACACGCTCCTATGTTCGCAGGTATATCGTAACGTTCCAATCGGAGAAGTGACCATTCTGTACTCCCCTAGATTGGCCCAAGTCGGTACTTGTAGACTTGTGACTCGTCAATGTAAACCGTTTACCCTTCAACGGTGGGGTAGATGGTCGTCAACCGTCAAGTTCTACAGAATATTCCGAATGGAACTGCGCGATACTGTCGTAGCTGTGCGTGTCAACGTCGTTCCTCAAGTAGTCTACGGAACATACCTGATCGAATAGAATAAAAACCACTGCAGGAAACATTTGTCCTGAACGGCGGTGGTAATCACGGCCCGTAAGGTCAGAGATGCTGAGTCATTGAACAGCGTCAACCGCGTCTGCCATTGGTCTGCAATGCCTAAGTTCTGGGAATACGTCAATCGGTTGTCTTTCGAACATTTTGCGTCAGCTCCTATCCGCTAATGGAAAGAACAAAAAGAGGAGTGAGCAGGGAGAACGGCAGTGTTGGGAACCGAAGTCATCGCCGACCTTGTAGCGGTTCCTGACTAGCAAGAAGAATGAATGAATGACATAGCTGAATCCCTGTGGGCCCTCTGTCAACAATTGACAGAATGGGGGTTCCAGGTATGTAGTGAGGTCGCCGCTTGACCTGTCTTCCAAACGAAAGGCAACTTGCAGAATAATGTAGTCGTCGCAACACACATGCACGAAACAGGTCCCATATCTAAAGCGAGACCTTAACCTGCTACGTCTCCACAGCCAAAGAACATCAAGGCGACCATGGTTTGATAGAGTGAAGGAGGCAGACCGACTTGCACTCAACTTCAGAACTTTAATCTCGACGAAAGTAGTACTGATCCGTTTCAAATGACTAGCGGTATCCTTTATCGGCACGCCATATAAGGCTTACACAGAATGCATTTGCCAGTAATTGAACATCGTCCTTGGCTGGCCTCATCATACTTCGATCGAGTCTACCAAGACTTCCATTAATCAAGCGGACCGCAATATTAGCGATTGTACGTCGAACCTTAGGAAAAGGAAGGTCAAAGTCCTCTTGACTCCGATGAGTCCGATCCCTGGATCAATGGTCACATGATCGGCTGGACAGCCGGCTGAAGCTTCCGTATTTAGTCTGAGCAGTCTCCTCTGTGGTCGTTCTTCTCCACCAGTCCCCACGTCGACTCAGGTCTTGGGCGATTGCAAAAGGATACGTTCATTTTCTTTGCATGTATGTTTCTGACCGACCTTGTCACTGTTTGCTGATTCCTCGTTATGTTCAGAAATAAACAGTGTCGGTAGATCTGTTAGCTTGTGCCTGCGTATAATGTCCGAAGTCGATCCCTTACTGCAAGGCCAAGCCTCATCAAGCCAATCACACCGCAACGGGAATAGTAGTCCAACAGGGAAAGAAGGACGTCCATTAGGACCACTTGAACTCTCTCGCACCACTCGCTATGGTATTCTGGCTGGACTATGGACGGCAACATTCCTTTCAGTGAGCTCCTGGGAAATTCTCTCAAAATCAGAACCTGTTTATTGACATTGATAGGCCTTCAACCGTATTATTTTACTCCACTCTCCTCTCAACAAGAAAGCTGACGGGTTCAAATCTTTAAATAGAAACTTTGGTTCCTACAAGTACGTATGCTCATCGTTGTTTCTGCCTCATTTATCAACGTCACAATTCACAAGTGTTGCCCTCAATATCGTCGGAATTCAATAGGTCGAATCAAGCTAGTTGGCTTGGTACTTCGTGAGTGGCGCAAAATTTGAAACTCCATAAAAGCTCACGGACCTTAGGTATCTTCTTGCTACTTGCACGTTCACGCCCTTGTACGGCCGGCTATCGAACGTACTAGGGCGGAAAGGTGCCAACCAAACCGCTTTGCTGTTTGCAACCTTGGGTGTCCTTATGTGCGGCCTGTCAAAAAGCATGGAAATGTTAATTCTAGCACGATTTGTATGTTCCCCTCAACGATGAGTGTCATATGCATATCGAGCTGAAATCATCATAGTTCTCAGGCATAGGTGGTGGAGGTTTAATGACGACCTCTTCGTAAGGCTCAAATAATGGATATTTCGTGTGGCTCATTTTCAAAGGTGATTTCACAGAATCATTGTTAGCGACATGTACAGCCTTCGCGTGAGTGCCTCTATGTTCAAGAACAGAAAATATTCTCATATTCTCATCAGAGTCGAGGTTTAACACAGGGAGTTGCTAGCGTATTCAACGGTGTAAACACACTATCGTTCTCCAGTTTTCGACCTGTCTTGATTTACGTTTGACAGCTCGGTCTGGGACTTGGAGGACCGATTGGAGGATTAATCACCGACTGGTTGGTATTAAAGGAACTCTTCTCGTTTCTCTTTACTTACCTGATCTTTCAGGCTGGGCTGGAGATGGGCATTCCTCGTCCAAATACCAATATTCTTCGTCTCGTATATCCTGACGTCATGGAACCTCAATTACGTGACCGAGGTGGGGAAGCTTCTAACTTGCTATGGCCACCTGACAATGTAACGCCAACAGGGTACTGGCAAAAGCGCCAAGGAGGTTCTCAAAAGGATCGATTACCTTGGGAGCGGTAGTCTCCTGTTGGCTGTAAGTCTAATCTCATGCGCTTCCTCCTTCCGTTTTACGTCTTAGCCGTCAGGTTGGTTCTATGCTCGCCTTTCTAAGTGCTCGATACAACGAAAGCCTTCCCGTGAGTTATCTTCTGTACTTGTGACGGGAACACGACCTAAAACATCTTGTTTATCAGTGGTCGCACCCGGCTGTCATAGCCTCCATCACATCGGCGGGAGTTTTTGCTATTGTCTTCCTCCTAGTCGAATTCTTTGTGTCGCCTGAACCAGTTCTCGCACCATTCCTTCTCAAGCAGAAGATTCCTGTTTTAGTCGGGTTATCAAACTTCCTTGTTGCGACTTGTAACTTCTCAATCATGTACTTTTTCCCCATGTGGTTCCAGACGGTTATCATGACGAATGCATCGACAGCCGGTATGTTTCGCTTTCCATAGGCGATTGTACGATGATCAAGGCGCTCAATAATTCTTCATATTAACACAGGTCTGCATTTGCTCCCAAACAGTCTGTCGATGTCCACAGGTGCAGTCTTTGCTGGTTGGATGATGCATATTACTGGAAAGTACAAGACGATCAATCTAATTTTCGGTATCTTTCCGTTCCTGGGAGCTGTTCTTATATACCACTTGAAGGAGGACTCGGGTCCTATTCAATCATGGCTGAGTATTGTGGGTCAAAGTTTGCTTTCCCATATTGGGACTGTAATGATTATGGTCTAGATACCCCTAGGTTTTGGAAATGCGGTCGTCTTGCAGACCATGCTAAGTATGCTCATCGTCTTCTTTCATTTCGTGATTTTCGCTCATATTGTTGCCAGTTGCGCTCCTCGTACACCTGCCCGGTATAGATTTCGGCAAAATCATCCTTATCATTTATTGATGCAGTCATTTAGAGGACTGCATGGCCGTTGGAACGGGCTTCGGACAACTTTTCAGAGGAATAGGTGCGGCCGTCATTGAAGATATTGGAGGTAGATATGCTTACCAAATTTCACAAAGGTCAAGTTGGTGGAGTAGCGGTCTCGTCAGCAATTTTCCAGTCAAGTTTGGAAACTGAACTTCGGAAGCGCATTCATACGCCCGATGCAGAAGAGGTACATTGCAATTGGTTTCCTGAAGCTTTGGATACTCACAGACGGCTCGTTATTAGCTGATCAAAAGAATCAGGCAATCCACGCGCCTTGTTTCCACTCTACCACCTAACCTCCAGCGAATTGCTCGAGACTCATACTCGATAAGTCTGAAATCAGTTTTCTTTTTTGCTGCATGCTCCACGATGCTTGCATACCTGGTTCGATTACCTGTGAGTCCCTAACCTCCGATCAGTGAACCATATCTTTTTGAACCTCCATCTTGATTTAGATCCCTGATAAGCTGTTGGATAAACACCCACGGTCGACACGACGCCCGGCTGGCGCCATTGAGGGTTCCAGTTCGCAGTCGTCGTCGCTCCCAGAAACTCCACAGGAAAGCGATACCGAGGACCCAATGGACACCACCTTACACAAAAGTCGCAAGAACATACCGAGGCGTCGTCTATCCACGTATGAAGATGCCGAGGCAGTGATGGACCTTGAGAGTGATAGGGTTGGCGGTACTGCACGGCCTCGTCGGTAGATTATTGTACTCTAGTTTCTTGACCTCTGCTAGTGGACTCACTTAACGGCATGCCATTATACCCGCAAGAATGTGGGCTATGGATTTTGGGCTATGGATTTTATATACTTCTTGCAGCCTTTTGCTTTCTTCTTTTGCAACTCGAAATGCTCAAGTACAGACTCGCGGAGATGTGATGATCTGTGGTCCGACCTCATCTCTCCTTCGACCGGTGCCGGACTGTGGTCGTGCGGCACATAGTCCAGGGACTTCCGTGGTCAACATGAAGAACTAAATTTTCAAGTCCAATTCGGGTGCAACATCGGGTGCAACAGATATGTCCGAAAGACGTTTGCATCAGAACACAGAAACTGATCTTGGACAATCTCTTCGACCGGAAAACACAAGATGCTATAAGTATGTAGATGAAAGCTGTTTAAAGTCACGTTTAGATAGGTTTTGAGTTGGACGGCCGGATAGTGTACCTTGTCAGACCTGAGTGCCTGTAATACTTTGCATTATATACAGGGACGGACAGGCGGCCGACGGTTGCTTGAAAACCCTTTGCGATCTCGGCCCAGGGTTTTTCTTGGGTCTTTCAGAAAGGACTTCTCGATTCTCGACATCGGCAAGCACGACAGAAGTTGGCGGGTATCTCGGCGGACAAATCGTTGAGCGGGAATAGGATCTGTCTCTCTTTGCTAGCAGTACTGCTTGTTATTGTTATCCTTCAAATTGTCATATGCATTACTGAACCTTCTTTCAACAGCAAAGCTGAGTATAGAGTCCTGGATTTGAGACAACTTAACAGATATCAAGCTCACTGATGACCTCAGCGCTCTCTACCACTCCCTTTCTCAACCTTGCGCCACACTGTTTACTACACACAGTGGCTTTGAGGGGCCATAGAATTGGGACGTATAGTGTTCAACAAAGGAGAACCAGAACTTGAGGAGACAGTAGGCCATGACGATCCAGCCCTATCACTGGTTGTAAAAATCTAGGTTACAGGACAGTCGTTGCGTCACGGGTGGCGGAAACTGACTGAGCGACCATCTGTCCTGGTCAAAAGTTCGTTAATCTTTTGAAAGATACATACGGCTACGGTAGTTGGTACTATGCCGTCCCCAGTGCCGTGAAGCCCAGAGCCACCTGCCACAGCCTGCCACCAAAGGACACTCACTGACTTGACACCGACCGTCGCCACCCCTCCACCCCCACAAACTCTTGGCGATCACTTGTGGGGCGCCACCTGGCGCCACATGGGGGTGTCGACAGCCGATGAACATTTCGAAATATGTATACAAGCACCGTCCGAAGCCTCGGTGTGAAATTTGAAGCAGCAAGTGTGGATCCTTTTTGTAAGTCACCGGAGAAAAGAGAGGCATAAGTTGTAGATTCTGAGAGACCAGCTTGACGGAGGGTACGTACTACATCTTGTAAACATCTTGGTTAGCATTGACATTGATCCACTATTTAAATTATCTGAACGCGAACCCGGGAACGCAACCCACCGAAAGGACTCTGTCAAGAAGGGAAGACATCCATCAGGTATTATCAAGAACTTCCAGAGGCTTCCAATGACGTTCAGCCGTTCTCGCCCCGGCCATCAACTTTTAAGACGCAAGGAGCAGACATGAGAATTACAAGTGGCGAGCGTACCTTGATCTATCGGCTTTGCAGGCTGTTGTGACGCGTAGTGATGAAGTCAAGTTGCCAACGAGGTACTCAAACCAAGAAAGGCGATGTGTCGAGATCTGCATTTTCTCGCACTGCCAAACTGGATTTCCAACGCCCAAGAAATTTATCTTTTTGGAATTACGCCGCTGGAACATCCTGGGCCTTCTGTATAAGTAGTCTTTGATAACATATTAGCTCAGGAAATGTCCTTTGCCCTGCATCTCCGCCTCCTACTGGGCGTCCTCCCATCATAGCGCGCCTCCATATCACAATCATGTCTTCGATAACCGAGTCAGAGCTCACATCGAACGGCGAAGCTGGGTCTTCGTCATCCTTTTGCCTGATGTTCGATAGGAATAGTGTTCTCAACGCTACCATCTGTGCCTCCGGTTCGCCTGCATTCACTGTCACCACAAGTAAATCCATGACTCGCACCGACATATGCGACGTTCCTGGCCAATGTATCATCTCAACGATCAAACGTCGTGAGGTTTTTTCGGACACTGTCAAGTTTCCGAAACGTAATGGCGGAAGTTCTGTGGCCATAAACAAGTGGTTGAGGTCAATAACAATGCCTACCCATACTGAGTGAGTACCACGATTATCTCTCGCCTTTGTTCCTGATGCTGATAGTCGTCTTGACATGAGACCGTGCACATCCCTTGTCACGGACGATGGCAACTTCGTCTGGAAAACAGACCCTACATACCGCCTAGCTGTGAGTCCGATTATACTACCGAAGATCAAGATTCTCAACGTTTTCTAAAGCTGTTTCCGGAAGAGGACGCCAGCGTCCCCATCGCGTATATGACCCGAGTGAGACCGCCCGAGCCATTGGTTCTAGTCTTTAAAGCTGGGTCTGAAGATATGGTTGAGGACATCCTGGTATCCTTTATCATACTGGAGCAAAGGCTTCGTATGAAGGAGAAACTGATCCAGAGCAAAATGGTTTATGGCCCTATTGGATGACCTTGAGACATGTCCTGTTACGCCCTGCAACGACCATACCCTCTTTCTAGCATACCCTGCTCGAGCGAAACAATAACCTCCTAATTTATGCACTCAAATCCAGGTCATCTTAGGAGTTTGTAATAGATAAATATGTATATTTGTTACAGGCAGCTTCGCGTTTTCATTGCTACATATTTCTTCACCAGTCCTATTCAGAATTTTATCACAACTCTCCCAGCAATCTTTCCGGCCTGCAATTCCTCGAATATACTGGCAGCGAAAGCACACGTTAGTCAACATCTATGAGCCAAAGGTGCGATAAACATACCTGTTGATGTCCTCCAGCTTCCTCACTTGGTGTTGACATTTCACCTTCCCAAGGGAAGCAATACGAAGAGTCTCCGCAACATCTTGCTGATTACTACAGAATAATTTGAGTTAAAGTACGGGCGGAGTGAAAGTGGCGAAATATGGCGCACCCAATCGACGTTCCCACAATGGTTAAAGACTGAATATAGATGTAGAACATAAGCAATTGTTATGCACGCAAGGTGGAGTTCCACGTACCTTGGCAATCAAGAGCGTCAAAGGCACACTGAGAAGCGCACTTCCAGCCGGCATTCCAACGCACACCAACGTCCCCTTCATGCGTAAATACATCAATGCCTGGTTGAAGGGCTTAACCTAGCGCGGTGGCAATGTTTAGTGATTATTGATCGACTTTGTAAATCCAACGCACGTCTCCAGCCGCAATGATTGCGGCTTCTGGACCCAGACCATCAGTAGCGGCCTGGATGTCTTTGATAAGATCTGTGCTCTCTCGGAAATCAACCCATTTCTCAGCTCCGAGTTCGAGACAGAGCTTCTGCTTGATTTCTCCGGTATCTAGATCGTACATCGATGTGAGATTAGACTCGACACTTCGATCGATATTTATACATACCGATCGCTAGAACACGCAAACCCATTGCTACGGCGTATTGCACAGCTAATACAGACTGGACTTTAGATCGGGGGTGTGAGGAAACAAGTCGCAAGCATGCGTTACCAAGATGTCCGAGGCCGCCTCCAGCGCCAGATATTGCCACCCATTGACCAATCGAGATGTTCGTTTGTTTCAGTGCTTTGTAGACCGTAAGCCCCTATGGACTTGTTAAATCTTGGGCCAGAGACAGAATGTTGAGACGTACAGCGCACAGAAGAGGCGTTGCGGCAGCGCCATCAAGATCTTCTGGAATGGGACTGACATAATTGACAAATGAAACCTGATCAAGAGAAGAACACATCTAGTGCCTTCAAACTTTGACGGATGGAATTGCGTACCACATATTCTTGGAAAGTGCCATCAACTCTGAAACCATGACTTGCTGTGAAGCTAATTGCACATGCTGTGTGAATGGGCTGTATTTCAATACATTGCAGCTTCCTGTGGGACTTTGCTGAACTGACAAGATTCATGTCCTTTGCGACACATTTCACACCTTTGGAATCTTCTGTAAGCCAAGGACATATGCAATCAAATGCAATGCAGACTACCCACTTTCCACAAACTTTGCCAATCCATTTCACACCGACACGATCACCGATCTTAACCGCGTCACCGCTGTGCTCACCAATAGCCACTACACGCCCGATCCCCTCGTGTCCTCCAACAAGAGGAAGTTTCGACTTAGTTGGCCAGTCGCCGTCGCGAATGTGCAAATCGGAATGGCAGACGCCAGAATACTCCAACTTAATCAAACACTGTCCAGGAGCAAGCTCGGAGGGTTGCTGTACAGGGTGGTCGGTCTTTACAACATAAGGTGCACCGAAAGACTCGAGAACCGCAGCTTTCTGTGTCTGAGGGATGGCCTGGTGGTCGGTAGATGTCATTCTGGGATGTTATGAGATGTTGAATCTGTATCTGTATGCTTTTTATTGAGAACGAAGCCTGTCTGTTGCCTGTTCAGGAGAGACGACAAGAACCTAGTCACACATAACAAAGAGATGTGGGTGCAAATGGGCAAATATTGGGCATGTGGTACAACAACGTGAGCAGAGGCGGCGAGTGTTCGACTTTGGGTTCGACACAAGGAGAAATGGTTCGGGTATCATGTTTACCGTTAGTGCTTAGCCAAGCTTATGTGGTCATTGCTGCTATGAATCACGGTGAGTAGGGATGCAGCCCCTGCAAGTCCTTGACAATTGCGGCGGACGGCGAGAAGTCTTATCATATCCTGCTTGTCATAAATCCGAAAGGGTTGCTTCTAGATTGCTTGCTGGTAACATCCCTGGATCAACAATACAAGTATTACGCTATATCCTGTACTATGGACATATTATAAATCTCATTGACAGCATCATCGTCGTATGAGGGCAATAATCCGCGGGAATTCTGACCACCCCAATGTCGCTAGCATCCCCAGTAATACAACCTGCCGCAAAATGGACATTCGTCGCTGTCGGCTACGCCATGCCTTCAGCCCAATTCCGGAGTAATGATTCCAGTTGGGCGTACGAAGCCATAGCCAGAATACCGTGGCGGCGCTATTAGCAACTTTGTAAGTTAAATGTGAAGCGGAGGAATGAATTTGAAATAAAATGCGTACGCAGGAAAGGCGTTCGTGATTTTCCCTTTACCTCCAACACGATACCAGGATACACATTGCGTGAAGACGGACTTGGAAAGTCGGCTATGTATCTTGTCGTTATAGGCGTCGGTGGGTTCGACATCGACCTCAAGGGAGAGGACTTTCTTCTCAAGTATGGGCTTGATGAGTTGCATTATATAGTTAATCTGGTCAAACCCGTCAAGGGGGTCCTCAAATGTCATTTCAAGCGACAAACTTGCCTGTACTTCGTTTGTGTATATGACGGAAGTATGTCCAGTGGCGGTATTGGGTCCTAACACCTGTGTAAGCTATGTTATGGTTTGAACATGTCTGCAACTCACCAAAGATCATGAAGAAGTTTGGGAACCCGGGAACGGCGGTGCCCAGATATGCTTTCGGTCCTTCTTCAGCTTCATAATACTTTTGTATCGACTGACCCCTGAGACCAGTGAGCGGGAAGGGATAGAAGTCCTTATATTGCAGCGTTAGGAGAGGGATATCTTCCTCCAGAACAGCCAAGACAGTTTGCTTACCGCAGCATAGCCTGTTGCAAATATCAGAACATCACAAGGTATCCGTTCGCCTAATGAATAAAACGTCTGAAACACCCGGAATGACCTGTCAAACGATAAAGATAAACCTTTTTTCGTGAGTACCCCTTCCTCAACAATGGCTTCAATTCCATCCCAATTCAGGTCGAGGTTGGGCCGATGGAGCGCGGCCAGGTAATCCGTGTCGAAGATGACACGCTTGCAGCCGAGCGCTGAGAATCGGTCAATAATTGACGACAACAAGCACTAGAGTCCATACGAAAAGAAGGGATCAATGCGCTCAAGTATTCCTTGGGCGCGTTGTGTTTAATATACGCTTTCGCGACCTACATAGAATCTCATTAGTATAATTGTCAGAAAGATATAAGTCAGTTGAGACACCATCGTGATTATTCTTCGCAGGAGACCACTACCGAAAATCCCAAAGTACATCATCTCAAGCTAGAAGCATCAGAGTCAATGAGAGGTTGATATTGAGTCCAAGGGACACCAGATAGACTTGCCCGTAGGAAGAAAGACCATCGTAGCAAGCGATTTAGGAGCGGCATATTCCGAGTCAGCCATCGTCTTGCAGGAGAGTAGGTTGAGCGAATCTGTTGCCAACGTCAAAACAGTTTCTTTCGATATTGTCAGATATACGTACAGGGGGCATCAACCAGTTCGGCGTCCGACAAAATTGAATCACTTTAACCTTGGGATCGTCCGTAATGCAAGGCACAAATTGTGTTCTGTATAGAGAGGAGCGCTTTCTCTGAGTCTACGAAAGCCATCAACACAAAGGAAAGACTCACGCAGATGCGCCATTGCCCACCACTGCCACCCTTTTACCGCTTAGATCGATGTCGTTGTTCCATCTTGCAGAATGGAACATCTCTCCCTTGAAGTTTGCCAACCCAGGAATACTGGCATACCGCGGCGTCTCCAAAACCCCAATAGCTGATATTACAACTTGTGCTGTCGATGCAAACTGCTCTCCGGTCACCGTGTCCTCGGTGACAATACGATAACAGTGTAACGCACTATCCCATTCAGCCGACTGAACTTTGCGGTTGAGCTCTATATGGGGGTAAAGTCCGTATTTCTTCGTCAGGTGGATCCAGTACTCCAGAATTTCTTCGTGAGACCCGTGCGACTGCTTCCAATCGTGGAGGTCCGTGGAAAGTGAATAGAACGGCATTGGCACGTCTGATGAACATCCCTGGGTCGCGTTAGCTGATAACATTGGCATAAAGCCGTGAGCCTAAGCTTACCGGATAGATGTTTTCCTGAACAGCGAGAAGGTCAACCTCAACGGTGCCAAGACAAAAAGAAGTCAACGCACACGCCATGTCCCACCTACTTCCCCAGCTTTCTCGTAAATCTGAAATGCCGGTCCATCCGGAGAACTTGCGAAGACAAGGATTGGAGCTTACAGTGAAATTCTTAAGACCATACTTGCGCTTCAACGAAATGCCACACGCAATTCCACCAGCTCTACGCGTTCACCGAGCCAATGAGCCAAGCAAATCCCATACTCCAACTAATCCGGCACTCACCCTGCTCCGATAATTACAACTCGAGGAGTCGGTTCGTTGAGGTGTTCTGAAAAAGACATTCTGCTCCGGCTATAGAGAGTTCAGGATGAAGGAGGGTTGGAGAGTGTTTGTCAGAAATTGGAGCGTTATTTATAGGCCGCCTAGAGATTGCCAGCTGATGTGTGTTTGTTGAGCAGTTGACAGAACCCCGACAAGGAAAATCTCCACCAGACGTAGGCGAAAATATATCCCACCTGATTTGCGGGTCACAACGATAGGCGTGGTCCGCGAACTGCCACCAGATAGGTTACTCAGCCTCGTATTTATCAAATCCCACAAACTCCAGTTTTCAGATGCTTTCGCTGAGATTCACACGAGTTTCCAAAAATGTCAGATGACACTGTGTGACATTGATGGGAAAACCGAGGGGCTTGGGAGAGAGTGCCGGGTAAGGATGCTAATACCGCTCTCGTTAGAGCTTGGCCTAGAATCTATTGGTCATCGTTGTTGCGTACAGGGCTTTGGAGGCTGATCGCGATCAACAGAAGAACAAGGTATAGTTGCTGAAATATGCAACGTCTTGGCCTTCTCTTCGAGTTCAAACTGAGAGTACACAGATGTAAGTATGTACTAGGAAGCTCGGGCCCGAACAGACTCTCCCCAACGGACCTTTCTATCATCCCATTCAGAGATGAATATTGTTTTGCCACTATGCTCACGGAGCTGGTTCCAATGCGTTGTTTCAGCTCGGAGTGAAGAAGAGAGCAGCGAAGCCCGCCCGGGATGCTGACAGTGGACCCAAGTTGGCGCGAGGTATTGATACAGAGCTAACCCACCTCCATGTTGCCAATTTTGACGACTACTTTGAATGGGAATGGGGAAATTCCAGCAGCGTCAGTGATGGGAGGAAGCACTGCCCGACCCCGCTCAGAAGAGGTATACGTTATCATGGTATGTATCGTTTTCGTCAAAGTTGCGGCCAAATTTGCGTCGAACGTCTGACGCTCTGGGAGAGTAGTTAACAACGATGATGCGTCGCATGAAGGACGACGGTGCGTACCTCGATCGGTTTTGGGCTGTCGAAGTTCGGCATTTATCACCCTAGTGAAAATGTTACAATCGCGCTCGCGAGAAGGCAGTATTACACGCACCACTGTTCCCAAGGAACATCTTCCTCTCCCGTATAAAACCAAGTTTTCTTTGTCTTCTTTTCCGAGATGGTGACAATGATCTACCTCGGCATAAGTGATAGGGTTCATCTGAGTGAAATTTCCTTAACTTACCTGACCTCTCTTGCTGACGCCACCTTCAATACCTTTCCAGAAGGTGTCTACCTTCTCGTGCACCAACTGTTCTGTCTCCGGGTCCGATATACCAGGCTAATTTTCTATGAGCGCATGTCTTACCTTTATCCATTGCAACATACCATCGTCACATCCAAGACTTCAAAAGTCTGGGGCTTGATCGTACCGAATAGACGGTGAAAAAGGATGGCGTGGAGAACCCCATGGAGAACGTCCTTCGTAGTTGAACGATCCAAAACCTGTGATGCGTGTTATTTGTTCAGTAGTCCACGATAACGCCATTGATATCCTACCAGATCAATGGTTATAGTCGGCAGCACGCTGTTGCTCATTGGCCCTCCTGAGCACCTCCGTAGTCGTAGCAGAAATGCAAGTGAAGTTCAACTCAGTGTATTCTTAACCCTAACCCTGTATCTGTGTTACAGGGCCCAAGATCGTCTGCTTAATCGCATATTGCTATATTTTGTATAGTTGAAGCAATTCTCTTTTGGCGAGGGGCGTTGATAAATCAGTTCGGGACAAGGAGAAACCAAAGTCAAGACGCTTTCAATTGATATCGCTGGATTGATCGTGTTCTGCGGGCTATTACGCTACGCCAACTCCATGGCGGTCGAAACTATAAACTTCAAGAGTCAATGCTTTGTTAATTTCTGATTGATGTCCATGTACGCAATGAAGGTAAAGTCGATTAGACCCTTGTAGCTATGGCATCGCTCAGCCAGCCTTGAAGCCAAACGTGCTGAACACACCAACGGTCATTACAAACAGGCCTATGACCTGCAACGCTCTCACAATTGGTGATTCGTTGCGTATTTTATCTAACTCGCGCTCCACATCCTCCGTTCTCCTTCGTGTTCCAGTAAGTACGTCATGATAGAGAGGGCGGGTGTAGTGTTTCCCCTGTCCAGAAGCCGACGCTTGGTTGAACCGAGAACTTGTTTCAGAACGATAGGTGTAATCGGGTGGTGGTTTTCTAGGAGACGCTCGCGAACGGGATTCCCATGCATAGTTAGCACGAGGGCCCCTTGATGGTGGTGCGCGTGCGTTGAAAGGTTGTGCTTGCACAGTGGGGCGGTGGAGAAGGCTGCGGTCATAGGCACGTCTAAAGATACATAAGTAGGAGTTGTGTAAAAGATACCATGTACGAACCGCTCTCGATCGTTACTGAGCACAGAGTAAGCCTCGCTGGCTTTGGTGAATAGAACTTTGGAAGAAGGGTCCTTGGACACATCTGGGTGGTGTATCTTGCTTAGCTACAGCACCGCAAGTTCAGCAATAGCAGTGGTATATTGCTTCCGTATTGACCTTATAGAAGTGCGACTAGACAAGCAGTCAAGGTTCTTGTCAACTTGAACTTGACTTGAACGAAGCATGGTGCATACTTTGATTTGGGACTTCGAGGCACTTTCCGGAACGCCCAGTGTTTCATAATGAGTCTGCCTCTTGCACGTCGTGGAAAGCTGTCTATTCCGTGAATATGATGTCCGCAATACCAGCCGCGATGTTGAAGGTACTGGCGGGCGTAACCTGACAGTGGTGGGGAGCATCAGGAGGGATTCGAACAGATTATATGGTTATGCTTAATCCAAAGGGCTACGAATTTGAAACCCAGCCAACGAGTTTGCCCCAGACCCCTGTTCCTATTACTGGGGACCGGCAATGCCGGTACATTTTGTGTGACAGTAAAAGTGGCCACTTCCCTTTTCCAGACACACAAAACAAGTCGTTTCTCTGTACTGGCTTCCAAACACACTTGAATAATGAAATAACCTTGTTATTAGAGATAGTTTAATATTGAATAAGATCCTTCGATGTAAATTGCAGAAGGACGTGCTTCAACTACATAATTCAAGAATCCACTTTCTCGAAGAGCTGATTTGGACCCTTCTTTTGCCTTTTTCAGACAGAAACAACTGGTTTTGTAAACTGGTCATTATGCTCTGTTCATGTTGTAATCAGATTCTCCGGTATGCAAATCTTTCAAAGTATTTAGATCCCTCGAACTTGCTTGAACTCACCAATTTGGACCCTGAATCACCTTTTTGGATGTTTAAAACCGCTTTTTGTATTGTCTTCATCCTGGCTTCCAACAACAAAGTGAGTTGTACATTTAGTTTAATCTGTCAATTATATCAGATTCCTCAGTACAGAACTTTCCCAAACCATCCAATTTGTAAGATATTCACTTATCTTTACTTCCATCTCAACACTAGCAGTTGGTATTGCAAGATGAAAGCAAAAGAAAAATCTGTGTGGAGATTCTACTTGCACTATTTCTGTCACCATCTTCCTCCATGAAAACTAACCTCTCTTTGTTGAGCTAAGAGCCACACACTTTTGTGCTGTTTTGACAGTGGTGTGGGGGAGTTTGAATTAGCAGAGTGTTGTGGGTCCCCACTATTACTATCATTGACCATGGGTTTGGTATGACCACAGGTTTGGTATGACCACAGGTTTGGTATGTCATGCATGACATTGGCAGACCAACTTGGCTTTCTTGCCAGCAAGCGTGACAAAAACATGACAACCTTGCAAAATCCAACACCTGAACAATGTTGGAACAGCACCTGGTTTCCTTGAAATAAATTGATATTCTATGTCTAGCTATACCCCGGACATGGCCTTGGTAGACATACCAAACCTATGATAAAATGAAACCTATGGTCAATGATAGTAGGAATGTTCAAAGCTGAACACAGCTTGAAGACACAGCTTGCAGCATGCATAACAAGTAAATTACACAATCCAATCTTAGGAGTCCACACATAACACAATGTCACACACTTTCATCAGAGCTTTTTGCTAGAGTTGGGCTTTATCTTTCTAACTAGAGTAGTGCAAATAACTCAATGGCATGTTAGTGACAATTTTAATAACATCCAAGGTATACCTGTACAATATGATCTAGTCAATGTGTGTGTAGAATGAGTATAGTAGATGACAAATGTAAAAGTGAATCATACCTCAGTTATCTGGTCAAGATGACATGAACAACTGAGGAATGAAGGAAGCAAATGCAAAAGTATATGTAGTCCTGATTCGGACAAGTAGGTACAAACAGGAAAAGGTGGCGCAACATGACACAAATGAGTCATGTGATGTGTAGAGGAGTGTAGGAGAGAACAAACACCAAGAAAGGTTTTCAAGTTGTACTCTGTCAATGGGCTCAATAACTGGCTGTTATTCTTTGGCATCTCCTAATGCATGATGAAACAGACAACTTCACTTAATATTATGAACCTCAATGGCACAAGCATCAGGAAAAAGGGGTCTGGTCCTAGAGAGCCCAAAGACTCCAAAGATAAAAAGCCTCCTGGGCCTGCCCTGGAACTAAGTCCCCAATGTTTGTTTTGCCTAGAGCACTCCCAGAGCACTCACAAAGCATTGCCAGAGCATCCCAAAGCACTCCCAAAGCACTGTCAGGGCATCTCAGAGCAGCGCCAGAGCACTTCCAGAGCAGCCCAGAGCAGCCCAGATCACTTGTGGAGCCCTCTAAGCTACTTAGGGTAGATTACACACACCTTTTACATCAAATCAGTAATAGGAAAATAGTAAATGATATTTTAATACAGATATACAATATAAGTACACTTGTATTTACCTACTACTACATTAATAGATCATATAAGTACATACACATGCAATAGAGGGGAGTGAGGGAAGGGGAGGGGAGGGAGCAGTGACATGGCGGGGGAGCAAGAGAGCAAGGGGCAATGTTAGGCATGCAGCTGCCCGCTTTGCTGCCCCGTCAAACAACAACAAGGGATAGCGGTGTTCTGCCACCCGCCTTGTTGCCTTGTCAAATGATGAGGAGGGGCGGGGGCACTCCACCGCCTACCCTGCTCCCTTGATAACAAGGTTGCCACCCACCTTGCTGCCCCATCGGATGCTGACAAGGTTGTTACCCTCCCTGCCTCTTTCCCTGCCTTGTCCTCTCTGACCTACGGGTGATGTTGGGTGTTGGGCTGGTAAATGTATGAGCCTTGCCCACATCTCTTAGAGGAGGGGCATACGGGACAGCACACGGTTGGTGTTGGGGGACATTTGATATGGTTGGATGCCAGCGGTGGCATTGTCAACATCTGGAGGCATCATCAACATTTGGTGGCATTGTTGACATTTGGTGGTGTTGTTGACATTTGGTGGCATTGTCAACATCCGGTGGCATTCAAGGGGGTGGCGGGACGTGGATCCCAAACATAGGCTGGGAAGGGGGGGGTCCAGCCGGAGGCAAAAAAAAAATAGTGACCTGGCCTATTTCCGTTGCAAATTGGCAACAAATCATTGTCTACTGATCCCAGAACTGATTATGCCCAACAAAGTTTTGATTGCGTTGGGAAAGGACAGAGAACCATCATCAATGTGAATATAATACATTGATAACTTTGAAGGAGAATGAGGACAGTACATTTGTGATGGAATGCAAGCCTTGTAGTGACAATTTGTACTTATCCAAGCTGTAAACCTATGGCTTCAAAGAGACAATGATGTGGAGCATGATTTTATTTATTGCCCTACCAATCTTTGCTGCCAAAAATGTAGAAAAAGACATAGATTCACGGAAGACATACCTTATTAGGCAGAAGGGGGAGGGGGGGGGGGGTACCAGACTTGGCTGGCAAAAAAAGGTGAGTGTTGGTACACTTTCCACATTCCGCCACCCCCTTGGTGGCATTGTTGACATTTGGTGGCATCATTGACATTCAACGCCATTTGCCCAAGGCGTGGGTAGGCCTCATTGACAGCGGTCAGTATGAATGTTGCATGGGGGCTGGCCACATACCTGGTGAGTCCGGGAGGGGCAGGCAGGTTGCCAGGTGCATCAGTCATTTCTTATATTTAACAGTCAATTCTTAATAGATTTGCTTAAAAGAATTTGAGATATATTCAGCAAGGGTGCTCGGGAATCTGAATGCCGGACATGGACCCGGTTAGTTAGTCTGGCCCCAGGCCGCAAAAGAAAAAAATGGAACCCCCAAACTTTGGACAGATTTTGACATCTGGGGCTCATTTTGGACACCTTAGACAGTGTATTATTATCAAATTGTAACTAAAAAACCTAAATACAGGCAGAATAGTGTGAATTTTCCGAATTTAGGGTAGGGTAATGAAAGTTTCAACCTGAGCGTTGCGCAACAGCGGCGGCGCAGACCTGCTCCGAGCAGGTACATAATTAATTCCTTGTAGGAAGATTCTATTACTGATTACTAGTGGGGGACAATCAGATAGTTCTCGATGCAGATGGGTATGCAGAATGTCCTGATTGCGGAACTCGCATACATTGTGGCACAGTTGGGCTTTGAAAAGCGGCATTGAGGATCAAAGATCTGCCTAGAATCCAAAGCAAAACGAGATAAGAATGCGAACTTGAAGAAAAATGGAACACTTCTCAACTTTTTCAACCGGCCAAAGCCAAGCTTGGTGCCTTCGACAATCCCCAGTGTACCGTTGGTGCAGAGTTCTGCATTACCTCAAGAAAGGGCACCCGGTACTGTGGCAACACAAGGAGTTGCACATATTCCATCTAAAACACCACTTGGAATCAGCCCCTTTGTCAAAAAGCTCAGTAACCTCGCAAAAAACCTACCAGACACAATCCCAGAGGCTTCTGACAGCAACAAACTCGCCGAGTTTGCACAAGACCCAGCAAACTTCGATGACAAGACGTTTGATAAGGATGATCTGTGGGAGGAGGAGATCAACCCGTGCCTGAAAAAGGTTCTGGGATGGGGGACTGAGGGGAACATGAAAGACTTGATTTGGCGGGGAAGGAAAGGGGTGGAAGGACTTGCAATTTACGCAAGGTACTTTGTTGAGGAACAGGGGGTCGATGAGAGATTGTTTGAGGGAAAGCTATCGCGCCTAATGATTGCCCTTGAAGAACTGTACATCACTTGAAAGCCATCTAAGTTCCGTGGTGAGTTCAACTCACCATTTCAACAGCGTCGATGAGGCTCCCGGACCAGAGTTCACTGGCAATCAAGCGCACAATCCCCTGACGATGCCTATTCTTGACCTCACAATGACACCCGAACCTGACAAACTGTCAGATAGGATTATATCAACTTTGTTTGAGTTCTAAGACAGTCTGGGACCAACAAATGCATCAGCAACCTTGTGCAAGGGATACATACTGGCGTTCTCAGATGGGAAGTCCCCACATACCTCGTATCCATTTGCCTTACACGACACGTTGGTTCTTCCATGGATTTACTCATTAAGGGATGGCGTAATGGCACTATTTTCACAGGCCTGTCTTGTGTTCACTCACGACGGTGGGCAGTCATGTGGGCCATGTCAGCTACTACAAAAAAACACCATTTTGGAGAATATCCTCACCCAAATCAATGAGGTCCACGAAAATGCTGGATACGCATACTATGGGTTTTCTGCACTGTCCGAAGTCCTCCATTGCAGAACTCAGCAGCTTTGTATCTCTGAGTTGCGGGGACTCAACCAAGCCAAAAAGTTCCTCTCTAAAAAAGCAGTGCTATCTGACCATAAGCAACTGTTGATGGCAATTGCAAGTGGGAAGGTCAATCGGGTCGACCACATCCTCAGCATTGGTCTGCGCCAAAAAAAAGGGTGCCCGTGGGTTGCTTGCATCATATGTTGCAGCTGCGGAGGGCCACTACCGTCCAAAAAGCTTCACGGAGGAGGAAGATATGAAGGCATCGCTGCTGTGGAAATTGGGAGGAAATTGTGTTGCGCAAATCAATCATCGCGCAAATGGTGCACCCAGTGTTTCATACCTGCGAGCCCGCTCAACTGTTCCCCAAATTGTACCTTCACACAAATCCCCGACAACACAGGAAGTCCAGACAAACTTGGATGCATCACTCCGCAGTGTGCTTGATGTGGTTCATGCCCAGATCAAATCAAAGGTCCTTCACATCGCGTTGATGTTTGATGAGATCGCAGCTGAGAAACATATTCAATGGGACCCAAAAACAAACTTCTTCCTTGGAGTGTGCAGGCAACATGCAAACAAGACCTCAATGGAGTGTATATATGAGGGGGACATGGAAGAGCTTTTTCGATGTCTTGATGATGGTGTTGTCCACTATGCGGCAGAGGTGAGAACGTTCGGTTTCAGTTATTTGCTTCTGTGTTGTGCTTTGATCAAATTCTATTTTAGGCCAGCGTCGCCGCATTGGGAATTTATGCAAGGACAACCGCATTTACCCTGGACAGCCAGTCCTTGTGTCTGGGGATTGCAAGCAAGAAACGGGGGAAGAACATGCTGGTGTAATTCAAACAGTCCTTGATGGCGTGAACAATCTTTGGGGAACCACAAGACTTCGAGTTGTCACGGTTTCCTCCGATGGGGAAACCCGTCGAGGTGCCGCCCTCATTATCCTCACGTTCAAGCACGAGCTATCCTCTACATAATTGTTAGTGTATGTTTGGATAGATAATATCCAGGGCTACCTACATTTAAAATTTCAAGATGCTAGCTTACTTGGTTCCTGAGTTATTCCTGTTTTATTGCAGACATTCAAAACATTGAAACAGTTTTGTCCCTCACTGTATATCCTCTTCTCAAACCCCTCACCTTCTTAAATCTTCATGTTGGGGATGACGATCTTACATGCAACAAAGATTGGAAGCATGTTTTCAAACGCTTCCACAACCTTTTTCTCCGCCATTGTGGGGTTGTAATTGATGGTTTCCGAATCAAACCCGGCATTCTGAAGGATCATAGTCCAATGGATTATCTGCAGAGCATGTTCGAGCTCTATTTAATCCAGATGATCAGCAAGACATCAAAATGGCATTTGACATGCTAAAGGACATCTGGACATTGCCTCGCATCTCCAAAAACCCGCATCCTGGATTTCAAAAGGCTCGCAAGGCAGTTTGGATACTGGTAGTGTTGTTGGCTCAACCTTGCTAAGCCGCCACACCAGGCCTTGCCAGCTGGCGGTCACCAGCTGGCGAGTGAAAATTCCCAAAAGTTGGTGGCAAGACCGGGCAAAACCAAGGCCCGGTCAAGGCCCGGCTTCCAGCGGAAAAACTTAGATCTGTTCAGCCCGCGCTTTGTACAATTTAAATTTTGAATCTACACACTCAAAATAATACTCTACGCACTCAAAATGCCTAAGAACAAAGGAGGCCATCCTGTTGACTTATTTGTCCATGAGCATTTCACCCCAGTAGGGGAAAAAACAGCTGCCAAACAATGGAACATGCAGTGTAATTCCTGCCTGGCCCCTCTCATTGTCCACCAAGATTCTTGCTGCATCACCCACCTTGCAAAAACTGACAATGATGGCTGCACAAATGCACCAGCAGATGTCAAATTTGAAGCACAACGACGGCTGATAGAAAAGGGTGGTATTGAGATTCCAAACCCTGGGTCTGATGCTGAAGAAATCATTGAAATCCCTTCAACAAACGGCCCTGCATCCAAAAAGGCAAAATCATCTCAAGGGTCCATGGTGGAGACAAAGCAAAGCCTAGATGCCTATCTAGATCGGGCAATGACAAAAGATGAACAGGACAAAGCTAATATTCGGATGTTAAGGTGAGTAGATTATTAATTTTGTCACTGGCACGTTCAAAATTAACTTTTGACTAGATTCTTTATTCATGGAAATATCTCCTTTAATGCCGCACGCAATTCCTTCTTTCTCAAGTGGGTACACACATTGCAACCCTCGTATGACCCTGCCTCCCGTTACGTGTTGATGGAGAGATACTTGCTAGCTGAGGAATCACGGGTGTTTAATCAAGATATCAAGGACTTGCAGGGTCGGAACAATCTCACCTACTTGATGGATGGGTGGGAGGATATACAACAACGGAGTGTTTATGGCTCTATGTTGGCAGAAGTGTTGGAATTTCCTGTGGTTCTTGGTCTGGAAGAGCTTACCAGAGTACGAGCAACTGCTGAGAATCTTCACCAACTTTCCAACCGTGCTGTAGCAAAGAAGAATGTCAAGACGACATCCATCATTGCTGTCTGCACGGACAATCCCACAACAATGCAGGCCTTTTGCCGTATGTGGACACAAGAACACCCCTGGATTATTGTGAGTTTAAATTTTAGGTTCGCATTATGTCACTGATAAGATAATGTATTTTTAGCCTATTGCCTGCTTTATGCATGGGATCAACACTATAATCGGGAAGATTGTTGCATATCCGTCAATCAAGGCAGTAATCACCAAGAACTCGAGGATTGTCTTGTTCTTCAATTCATCTCATTATTGGGGTGGTCAGCTCGAGCTTGTGGCCAAAGGAAAAGGTGTGACCCGCGGTTTGAAGACCAACACCAAGTTGCGCTTTTATGCACTCATCCTGCAATGCCTCAGTGTCCAGGATCACAAGTCTGCTCTCATGGATCTGTGTAGCCGGGACAATGCACAGTGTTCTGTTTGTGGTCTAACTCTGGTTTCAAAAAATGTTGTCAACACAGTCTTTGATCTCACACGCTGTGATCTCACCAATCAGCTAATCCGCATCTGCAAGCCACTTGTTGACATCATTGGGAATGTCAAATCTCGAAATGCGACCCTTGCCGACTGCATGCTTGAATTAATCTGGGCACATCAAGAAGTCAACCGCGTTCAAGACACCAACGGGGACGATGTTGACTTTGCCAATCATGCAAGACATGTCTTGAACAGTCAATTTCACTCAATGAACACAGATATCCACTGGCTTGCTCTTTTTCTCCACCCTCTCTGTCAAAAACTCGCCATCTCATCAGCTATTCATTCCCGGAAACTTGAACACGCATACAAGATTGCCCTCAATATTGCTCATTGCTGGAAATGGCCTAAGGAGATGGCGCAAAATCTCACAAAGGATATCAAGGCTTATTCTCAGGGATTGGCTCCCTTTTTGGGTGGAAAGGCTGACAGAAAGGATTGGTGGATGTTGCTAATTGCTCCTGTTAATTCCCACCCACTCAAAGCCATGGCTGTCAAACTCTTCTCCATTGTCCCTCATGCTGCCAAAATTGAGAGGTTTTTCTCAAATCTTGGTGGAATTGGCACTGTCAAACGTTCCCGGCTCACCATCCCTCACATGCAGTCTCTCGGAACACTATGAAATCACTACACTCGCCAAATCTACAAAGCCGCCATTGCTATGGGCAAGTCAACGCATCGCAAACATTCACACATGCACACCCGAGAAGAACCTGGGATCAACACTGGCCATGCCGAAGATTTGATCCAAAATTTCGTCTACTCTCCGCTGGAGACAGGATTCGAGGACGCAAATATTGGAGGACCTGACTCATTGACAGTTGAGGATATTGATGCAGAGTTTGAGAGATTGGAGCAACAGGCAGACGCAGCAGCTGAAGATGGTGACTCTCTGGCAGCAGATGTCCCACTTGATCAGGTATTTGATTTGTTGGCACTTGATTCAATATGTGCAGGTCAAATCAACCCGATAACTATTGACAAGGAGCTGGATCTCACTGCTCAAGCTGGTAATTCAGCTGAAAGTTGGGACCCTGCCTCATTATTGGTCTCATTAGGTGTCTAAAATATGTAGCTATATGTCTAGGCACTATCTTTTATTCTACAATTGATCTTTTTGCTTTTTTGAGTTTTGCCAGTCTTGCCACCTTTTGCCACATTCCCCACGCCAGGGGCCTCGCCATGCCGGCAAATGGCAAAACCTTTCTGAGGTTCTGCCATCAACACTAGATACTGGGGAAGCTTCTGTACCATATGGTATTACCCTACCTATGTGTTGACCTCTCACTCTCAGAACAGATCAAACACCTCAGTGCTGCGGCCCATCTTGCGCTTGCGCTCTACAGGTCAGCTGGTAAAGACTTCATCCCAACAAACCTTTACGTTGACCTCATGATCATGATCAAAAATGTGTTATTCTGTGTGGCAAAAGCACAGATCGACAACCCTGATGGAGAATTGTGGATTATTCTTCTGGCGACTGACCACTTGGAAGAACTGTTTGGGATCCTTTGTACAATGGTCGGAAACAATACAAATTTGGATATACTGCAACTGGTTTGTTGCCTTGCTGGAACAATGGAGGTTTCCAATATACTTGCTAAATACCCCCACTGGGATCAAGCTCCTCGGCGACTGAAGCTTCCTGCGCTCTTTTGGGAATTGAAAGAAATTCCTGACAGCGCTGACCACATCAAACCTTCATTGTGGAGGGGTAACGTCAAGGTCAAGGATGTATCCCTTCAAACCTCATGGAATTGTGGCAGGCGTCTTGTTGAGGACGAATGTGCTTTTATCAAACCCATCCTTAGCAAAATAGAGGCAATGCCAGGGGCCAATATCCTTGCCCCATTTGGGGTACTCTTGTTTGACACGCCTTTCGCAGAAGATGATATCGATGAAAGTCTTGAAGACCTTGTCCCGCCTACCACCCCCTCCTCTCAGCCAACAAACATAAATCCGAGCAGAAACAACTCCATCAAGGAGGTGGAAACCAGGGTTGAAATAGAGGATACTTTGCAGGAACTTGCCGCCTCGGAAACTGTGCAAGTAGTGCAACCTGGAACTGAAATCAGTCAAACAGAATTCAGTCGTACAATTGTCATCAACGGCATCAAGATTTCCAAATTGCGCGCTCTTGCGCAATACAGCAAGTTCCAAAAGCATGCTGGCTCAACAGATTGACTGAAACGGGTCCAAGATGTCAGGCAATACATTACAAGAAATGTGGATACGCACATTGGAGATTTTCTTTCTCCAGCTGATGAAACTGAGGTTCTCGTCATCTTGGATCCCATCGCCACCCTTCTTCATTCAGAAAAGTGTTTCTGGATATGCATTGGCGAGGTAAACGACATGAAAGATTGATGGAAATCCTGCGGAGTTCGTCCCAGTCAAAATGCTGAACAAGGACACTGTTACGATCTCATATCAAATGCTTGGTGTTTGTCCTGCAACATCGGATGATGATCCAAGTCAAAAACATGATTGGAGGACGTACGCAATCCATGAGCGCTCATTCACAGTCCCTGGCCACCTGATTCAAGTCGTGAATCCAACCATTTCAGTAACCCCACACGAATGTTCCATTCTATTTGTTCCAGAGTTCTGTTTTAGTTTCACTAACTGCAAGTATCTTCCGAGGTCTAATGGCATCTCACCTAAAGAATGTCCCAAAGATCACGCCAAGTCAAGAATATCCGTATTGCAAGATGTTGGGTGAGCCGATTTCCAAAGGATATATCAAGTTAAACAAGATCCTAACTACAATTGATCAGGTAGAGCATGTTTTGTCTGCAAGACCCACCAAGAAGTTGAAGAGAACGGAACGACGAGCTGTCCGCGTTGCTCTCCAAAGGTGACTCTTGACCTCTCACAAGGTCAGCGCGTACTTGAGCATATTGGCGCTCATATTCTCCACGACCCAGGCTTGACTCAATTGACGGAACTGTGTGGATTGTGCCTCCGGCCACCACCCTTCTGCCAATTCTTCTTGATGGAAGGAAAAGGCGCCAATGGCAAGCTAAAAATCAATCAAACATTATCTCGGGGTTGTTTAATGAAGGTGAAGTATTCCTACAGTGTTGCAGCTGAGTTGTCTCCATTGTCCCCGTGTTCAAATGTCCCTATCGCATGCCCTCTTTGCTCAAGCACTGCTCCTACCATCTGGAAGTATTTCATGAAGGCTCATATCCAAGAAACCCATAAAACGGCGCCGATTTTGAAATATGAACATCTTTGGAAACTTTCAAACTTCGAAGCAGCTGAAATGAAGAAGATATGGGCAAAGCGGAAGAACATTGTGGTGAAACGCACCAGGAAATCCAAGAATCCGCCTTTAGTGGTCTCAGAGAACCATTGTGCCCATATACCTGCCAGGTATTATGAGTTTATTCTACAGGAAGAAACAACTTCTTACCGCTATTTTGTTGCAGTCATGTAGAGTTGTCATCCCTTGATTCCAACAAGGAGGCGCTGAGCAATGACTTAGCAGATGAGGAAGGTGCAGCTATGGAGGAAGACACAGGAGAAGAACAAGAAGGATTTTTTGAATCAACATTCAAAAACCCCATGCTGAACGCCAAAGCCTTATTGCAGATGAACGAGGATGTTGACATGATGCCCGTGGAAGCAACAGCACCTGTCAGTGCCAGCACCGACGAGTTGATTTCAAACAGCAGAGAACACGAGGAAAGCAATGACGTGAGTCTTTGCTAATTTCAATTCTGATTTCAAACTAACCTGAATATAAAGAACCTTGACATGATTGACACAGCACCAACTTCAAGGGCCACCAGTTTCCAGGCTGTTACAGAAACCCAACAAACCGGCCCAGCAAATGAAGACGTCATTGAGACATCTGGGCGCGGTAGGCGTAAAAGAGCCCCTCGTTGGATTGGAGACCTTAATAGTTGTTTGTGTGGGATGGCGGTGAACCTTGGCGTAGACTCAAACAGGGCAATTGAGTGTCGGCAACCAGGGTGCAAAACACGATGGGTATGTTCTATACTTATGAGTCAGGTCATAGCTGTGACTCACATATTTTTAAGTATCACCTTGAGTGCATAGCACTCAAACAAGCACCAACAAAGTGGATTTGCAAGGCTTGTGAGGCATCTGGGCCAGCGAGAGCAAAGCGTCTGCGAAAGTGACATCATATTACCATTTTGGGAAATGTGCCTGATTACGTAGTTAGTTAGTCCAGAGAAACTGGCCTTACCAAAAAAATCGACCCCGATTTTTTTTTTTCAATTCCCAAGCACCCTTGATATTCAGAGGATTTAGTAAAAATTGAAATTGAGATATTATATGCCATAAACAGCTTTGAGGACTGTGACTATTTACAGAGACACCTAGAGCCACCCTGAAGATATTCCCAAAGACTTCCACCGAGACCCAGGCAATTTTAATGCTTTCAAAGACACCCCAAAGAGACCTAGGCAATTTGAATTTTTACAGAGACACCCCAGAGCAACCCAGGCAATTTTCAGTCTTCTGATTCAGTCTTCTGAAGCACCCTAGGCAATTTGAATATTTTCAAAGACACCCAGAGCAGCCTGGATCGTCAAAGTTGCTTTGGGAAAGTTCAAATTACCTAGGTTGACCTGGGACCAAAGGTGCTTTTCCTGATGCCTAGCAAAATCAACCAACACAGATGGCATATTCTCTTATAGTACACTTCGGCTTTCCTCATATTCTCTTATAGTACACTTCGGCTTTCCTCATATCCTCAGTTGTCATCTCTCCGTTTTCCAACACCAAGGATCACACTGGCAAGGGGGTACCGGGATGTTAGTCCGGAACCCAGGGTACCCGGGGGGGTAGGTCGAGCTCGGCTTAAAAATATTTAGTAATAATGCTTCGAAAATCTATTTTTAAGGCATGGCTGCAACCACCAGACGTCTCTCGGCGTCGGGACAGACAGCGAGCTTCATTCGAAGCAGTAGTTAATTGAAAAAACATGGATTTTGCATGCTTCTTGGCCAATACACTAAGAACAAGCAGGAGAAATCTCGAATGACGAAACCAAAGGTATGAATCTTTGATGAATCTATCAATTAAAGCAACACCGAACAATTTGATTCACCGGCAGATTGACAAGGGGAAAGAAAAAGTGAAATATGACAATTCTACAACGATTGTCTGCCCGTCTTGCGGCGAAGATGTGCGTGTTGGAAGCGCTGGACCTGCTGGGCTTGCGCAACATGAGGGAAAGGGACCGTGCCGTAAAAACCAGGCCAAAAGAAAGCAACAGAAAAAGACGAGGACCCTTTTCGATGTCGGGTTGAAGAAGACCAATAATGTATTAGGCAGGCTCATTGGTGCGCCAGCAGCAGCCTCCTCGCCCTCGAGGAACAAGGACCCGGCTCCGATTACAGTGTTTTGCGATTCTCATAAAACTGGATTGTGTGTCAACAAGACAGTATCCGGAGGCCAAGACCGTCGAGGATGTCAGCGAGGGTGGGAGTTGATTACTGAGTTGAAGGAAGCAGAAAAGCGCCTTGATTTGAAGATTGCAGTTGGGAAAGAAGGGGATGAAATAGCGTTGTTTGGGGTTCAGAGAGCGATGGCGGAATGTCTGGGCACGAACAAGGATGAAATCTGGGAGGTTGTAAACCCTGCCTTGGATCGGTTACTAGGTTTTGGGAGGTCATTTGAAGATGTCCAATCTCTGGTTCGTCGAGGAGAGAAGGGTGTTGCGGGATTTCGGGAATATCTGACCTACCTGGTTGAAGAGGGTGGTGTTGCCGGGGCTTTGCTGGAAGGAAAGGTGGAAACACTGCTGAGCGCGATGAAAAATATGTATGTCCTGCAGAAATTTTCGAAAGGAGCCAGTTATTAACTGAACAGGCAGGTCATTGCACAAGGACTCACAACCGCCCGCTCAGCAAGAACCTAAAGGAATGGCGACTAACCCAGTGGACGTTGACTTGCTTTGCCCACTGAACATGCAACAGTCGTCTGCTTTGGTGACTCTTGGCGGGCTCTCTGCCATGCCTTTGACCCAGCTTTGTCGTGGAATCCCTCTTGTTCTGCCTGTTGGCGTCAGCCCATATTCAGCCTATCCATACAAACTGCACGACACCTTGTCTCTCCCATGGGATATTCATATCCAGAACCACCAAATGCGACTTCAATCAACTCACTGCGAGGGTATGGCTGGCAAAGATGCATGTCGTCCCTGCCGCGAGCTCTTTTTCAGTGTTATTCTTGAAGGGATTAGAGATCGGATTGAAAGGGGCGTCCATGAAAACACGCCACTGGCGTACCAGCCTATCGAAGGCCTCATCGCACTGGTTAGACGCAAGAATGAGTCCTTGGATACTCTCCGATTCATCAAACTCACCATGGCAAGAAAGATTGTGGTTTGAGCGAGGACGCTCGACACCTACAAGAAGTTCATAATGGCGCTTGCCGACTGCAATGTGAATCGAATTGATGCCCTGATTAGGGCTGGCTTGAATCGTCATGCGGGAATCAATGGGATGCTTGAGCTATTGGATCGCGCAAACAAGGGACTGTATAAACCTAAAGACTATACAGATGAAGAGATGTTGCGAGGTGTTTTGTTTCTATGTCTCGGAGGTTCACGTGTTGCTGATCTCGCACACCGGTCCCTTGGCCAACCTGGGATATCTACAATCAGACGCAGCTCTGCGGTGACCTGCGTATCTCCATGCGCCAGAACTCCTACCCAGTTGGAAATCCGAGATAATATCCAGGAAGTATTCAAGGGAACGAATCTAGACGGCAACTATGGCTATGTTCTCATGATCGATGAGCTCAAGCTTGAAGAACGACCACGTTGGGATGACAAAACAAATAGAATTCTGGGTCTCTGCCGGGAACACACGAAAACCACAGAATTAGAGTTTTGCTCTATCGAGGTGGCGAAAACAATTTTACAAAAAATCCTCGACAAAAAAATTCATTGGGCATCTGAGGTACGAAATATATCTGTTCCAAATGGGCTTGCCTAAACTTACCATTTCTCAAATGTAGGCGAGCGTCTTCTCATTCGGAATACTATCCGGAGAGCGGCATGAGTATGGCTCCCGACCTTTTGTTATTTCAGGAACGTGCAAACGAGAGAAAGCTAATCCGCATGCAGATTTAATCCAGAATGTTATCGAAGCTTGCAACAAGGAAGCAAAGATGATTGGACCGCCAATGTACTGTGTTGCGTCTGATGGCGAAAGTCGTCGAGGTTCTGCACTCATCATTCTGACCCATAAACGACTACTATCCCCTTCATCTGCAATCTTCCCCCTTCTGTCCGACCTGTGCCTTATGAACCTACTGGTTGGTGATCACGATCTTACTGCCGATAAAGACTATAAACATGTTATCAAACGGTTACGAAACCTTCTGTTGCGCAAAATGGGAACCATGATCAATGGTGTTCACATAACTCCTGCCCTTTTACGTTTCCATTTAAAGGAGAACAAAGTCTCGCAAATGCGGCTAGACTATCTCCTCAATCCCCACGACCGCCAGAATGTGCCACTTTGTTACTCGTTACTGAAGGAAGTGTGGTCGCTCCCGGATCCCAGCCCATCTGATACTCCCAGCTTTGTGATTGCTCGTCAAGCTCTCCAGCTGCTGGGCTCCCTCTTCCGCCATATCGTAATCCCTTTCATTCAAATCAATCTCAGTTTATCCGACCAACTTGCCCATCTCAGTGCCGCAGCCCATCTTGCCACCTTTATTTATACTGTAAACGGTGCTCGAAGTAAAGCTCTCGCAGTATTAACATTTCGGGATATCGTTCTTCTTGTCAAGAATGCCTACTTTTGCGTGGCAAAAACCAAAGTTAGCGTCCCAGATGGCAAATTTTGGATCATCCTTCTTGGGACCGATCGTCTGGAATCAACATTTGGCTTGGTCAGGTCAATGATTGGTACTGACCAGAATGCCGATTTACTTCAGCTATCTACTCGACTATCACACGCCGTAGAATGTCTAAACATTTTTGAGAAAAAACCCGAGTGGGACCGTGGACCAAAGCGACTCAGGCTTCCTGCAATCGAGGATGGAAATGGTGATATTCTTGCAAAAGTCGACCATATAAGCCCAAGCTCATGGAAAGGCAATGTTGAGGTAGCAACAGTCTCATTGCTCACCTCTTGGAACCGTGGTCGAGAGATGGTTGAATCTCAGGCACAAGGGATTATTGATCTGCTTGCCGATCTTGATGAAAAAGGCTACGATATGACCTTTCCATTTGGTGCGGACGAGGAGGAGCTTCCAGAAGAGGATGAGAACGAGGAAACCCTTCAGGACGAAATCGATGCCTCTGTTCCGGATACTACTGCTGTTTTAGCGCAGCCAATTTTTGGCGAGGGGGATGGCCCTCTTCTTGATCTTGAGGAACATGCCGCCATTGAAGAAAACCGCAATGGGAAGGGGAAATTTGACCCATTTGTCGATGTTGATGGCAAGAAAGTATCGAAGCCCCGAGCGCTACGAGAGCTATGGAAAGCTATGATCTCATCACTTCCAGGATCAACCAATCGTCTTGGACGGATCGCAGGACTCACTAGGTTCACATTCCAAACACCGACTACAATCAACTCGACTGCAATCTCTTCTGAATTAATTTCAGGTGGCCCACCTTTATTCATCAATGATCCTGCCGCCACTCTTGTTCGGTGTGAGGGAAATATTTTTCTTTGTATTGTTCAAGTCAACGAAATTTGTGTTGATCGCGAATCAATTTTGGAAATTGGCCCCAACCTTCTCATGGAGCCGATTGTTACCATTCAGTTTCAGGTTTACCAGATGGTGGAAATCACTGATGCAGACGACCCAGATTTTAACGACGCCGACTGGAAGTGGAACTTGCGACTGGAAAGCCAGGCTTTAAAGACCCGTGGTTTGTTTATCCAGGTGATCGATCCTGATGTGTCAATGCGCCGACTTGTTGGCCAGGGAGTATATATATTCAAAACAGAGGAAATGAGAGGTATAGCAGCGTCTCTGTTTAGTTCTCTTTCTCAGGAAGATCTAGCAAAGATCCCAACCGTCAAACGCACTGATTATTTCCCATACCGATCGCGAGGTAAGCCTTCAATCCTTATCAAAATCCGCGCTTATCTCCATTTTGTCCAAAGGCCAGGCAGCATTTATATGCGAGGGTGAAGGATGTGACCGAAGGATTCCCGACGCAGCATCTGACCTTTGCCCTCATTGTTGTCCGTCAGTGGCATGGAACAGGCAGAAGTCTCATCAAATCCTCGAACACGTTGGCGCCCACCTTCTTTTCAACAAATCTCTTGACTCTTTGCTCGAATTATGTGGTCTCTGCTTTCGCCCTGCTCCTCTCTGCGTTTTCTACCTGCGAAAGGGAAAAGGAGCTGCATCTTCGTGTCAGATTGACATGAACAAGTCACGCTGTCCGAATCTTCTTATGCCATTCTCTTACCACTCAGCTGCAACCGAATCAACCAGTTCACCGTGCACTAATGTTCCGATTCTCTGTCCCCTATGTCCCTCGACCTCAAGCGCGATTTGGAAGTATAATACGAAGATTCATTTTGCGCAAAAGCACCCATCTGCGGATTACGACTCCTTTTCATCTCCTTTCATTATTTCAGAGTCGGAACGCGAGGGAGTACTAAGAAAATGGAAGAAACGACACGCGAAGAAAAGAAAAACGCAGGCTGCAGTTAAAGGGATGAACAAACTACCTATTTCGGAAGCCCATAGCACTTGGCGGGTATTTTCGTATGTATCCTTGTCACTGTGTTTTTCTACTATTCTATTAATGAACTCACGTTCATGTCAATGCAGTGATGTTCCTCCAGAGGATTTAATAGCAGGAGAACCTACCGAGCTTGAGAATGCACATGCGGCTAGTGAAGCAGCCACCACGGATGCCAGTGCCTCTGATTCAGAGACCTCTTCAAGTAATGATGATTTGGACATGGACGTGGATGATGACGATGGCAACATGGAACGACAGCAAGATCTAGACGTCGCGGAAACCAACTCCGGGTGCTTCGACGGAACGCCCGCCAGTCAAAGTTCGACTGGTGCGGAAACGCTTCTCGGTTCACCTAGCAAAACCCACATCGAATCTCTTCGGCAGCTGGACGAAGTTGTTGATGAATCTTCACGACCTGGGCAGAATGATTCAGTGGACGGTATGTGACAGACATGTTCACCCGATTGAGTTGTTTGCTAACTATCTTTTCTCATTCTCAAAAGCTCTTGCTACAAGTCTTCCGCGGGGTCAGCCACTTATTTTGACTCACCAAACCGAATTCAATCTTGAGGCACTTCCAACGCGTTGTGGGCGACCCCGAAGAACCCGTGATATGGCTGAAATGTACGCTTGTATGTGTGGGAGGGTGGTTGAGGAGGAGGCACGGGTTATGGGTTCCAAAACCGCTGTTCGTTGTGCGTTCGAGGGCTGCGAAACTTCATGGGTGCGTCCTTTGCATTATGCGCGCTGTCAACTTCTATACTTACAATTTTGATTCAAGTTCCATTTGGAATGCTTACGCCTAAACTGTGCACCGAAAGGCTGGCGTTGTGAGATTCACGCAACGCGAAAACGTGCACGAATTGCGTAGTCTCTTAGACCTATGTGTAACGGAGTGCTAAGCAATGCAGACGTCACGGTACTTGTTGGGTGGGAGATAAAATATAATTATGTTTTTCTTGGAATTACTGCTTTGGGCCTGACATAGCCTATTTGGGCGACGGTACCGGGGGGGGGTATTGGCCAGACCTTACAGAAAAAAATCGACCCCGGGTATTTTCTAAAATCTTGGTACCCCCTTGCACACTGGAGTAGTCCAAGTGGACCTACTCTGGGAGCTTGGGTTGGTGATGCTTGGCAGCGAGTCAAGCAGGTGCGTGGTCTAGCAGTTGCGCCGTGGTAGGATCCAAGGTAGGATGTCCTTGCCCCTGGACCGTGGTCCATCTACATATGGACATGTGCTGGTTGGTATCTAATCTAATCGAGTTGGCTCAGGCACCTCGGGCGCATTGGCCAGAGGCCACTACCACAACACCCTGTTGTGTCTAGGTCAACACCAACCTATGTTATTAAGATTGTCACTGACATGCTTTTGAGTTATTTGCACTACCTTAGTTAGAAAGATAAAGCCCAACTTTAGCAAAGAGCTCTGATGAAAGTGCGTGACATTGTGTTCTGCGCGGACTCTCAAAATCTTGTATTATGTACAAATTATGTATGCGAGATGCGTCTGGGCTGCGTTCGGCTTTGAACGTTCCCATTATTCTCTGAGTGCTTTTCGAGTGCCGCATCCTCCCGAGAGAAGGCTGGTTGTGATGACTGCGGATTCCTCGTGGTGATCAAAGGCTTCAGCTGGTTCTTGAGGTATACTTATTCTTCGATTGCGGTGCCATTCCAGAATCCTGGTTCACACCTGCCTTCGAGAAATCTATACGCATTTACCGCATGAGCGCATGGGGTGTTCGGCTGATGATGACATTCAGATTTAAGTGACAAACATTATATGTATACTAGGTCGACACGACGTCAATTTTGACAGGTATCCTGCTTCGCCCTTGCCTTCGAAGCGCAGTCATGTCAAACAATCCAAGCGCCGTGGCCAGCTTTCATGTTTGTCTGGTAGTGGGTGAAGAAAGGCGAGGGAGCACTGTGAGTTTGATATATACAACCTTTGGTGGTTCTGGGATGATCTGAGTATTCGCGGCGGCCTCCAGCCCCAAATAGATCTACGAGAAAGGAACAACGAACTGCCCCCATAAAGCGAGGCTGGACGGTGACATAATTACCTGTCACGAGTCCTACACACCTTATCGATGGTCCCACACAATGACAGCTTGCCAAAGTCCGATAGATCCATATAAAGCCCCTACCCATCCACATCATCTTGTCCTTTCGTACCAACACTTTCGAGAGTCGGTGCCGAAGTAAAACAACCCAGCAAAGCCTTTTCTCTTTCTAGTCCTCAGTCTTCAAGTAATCTTTCGCTGTCTGCTATATTGCCAAGACATGCCCCCCCGAAGCTCACCATCCCGCGGCGGCCCCCGAGGAGGAAATCATCCTCCTGGTGGCCGAGGCGGTGGTGCGAATCGTGGGAGCAGGCCGGGTGGCGTAACGAGCACAGCAGGTGAGCTTTCAACTCTTGTAGATGCTTTTGAATGATATTCGATACCTCGTTCCATGTAAATTTGAACGTCGTAATCATGACTTGAAGACTCTGTAAAAACATTCGCAGTCAAGCGACCGGGCTTCGGGACTGCAGGACGACCATTGTCTATATTCGTCAACGCATTCAAAGCTACTGTTACAGACAAGCAGAGCATTATCTATCATTACGATGGTTAGTTTGACTTGTGAACTCATAGATTATATCTCACCCGCCACTGCTTATGCTTCGTATCAGTTGGTGAGTTTCCTGTGGTTTGCATTGACCTCGGCCGCAATATGAATGTTTTTCCTACTTGGAAACTTCTACAGTGGTTGAACCGGCGACGCTTCCCGCGCGGTTCAACATGGAGCTCATGAAGTTCCTACAGGCAGATCAACCAGGTATCTTCACCCCCAAGATTGTCTACGATGGAAGGAAAATTGCGTTTGCGCCTCGCAAACTTCCATTAGGAGATACCGACTCTCAGAAGGTACTGTACAACGCGACCAATAGAGTGTTATTCATTGGACCAATGTTTGCCTTCACGCCAGTTCAACGTAAGCCTCCCTCAAACTAACGGAGGCAACAACCCAACTCGCCCCCCACGCGTTTATCATATAACTTTGACGAAAGTTGCGGAGATAAATCCTGAGTACGTCGTTCAAGCATGGTCAAATATTTTACTCGGCTCATTTGGTTACATGTTAGGGTTCTCGAACGTTACCTCGACAAGCTACATCCGCTCGATGAGACCGTGCTAACAACACTCACGGCAAGTCTTTCCGACGTCTTTGTTTTCGTTCCTTGCATTCATACTGACCTTTGAGTATAGGCCTATAACGTTGTCATTCGCATGAAGCCTAACTTGGATTACCCATTCAACAAGCGCTCGTTTTACACTCCGCAGGAGAGGCGAGATATTGGTGGTGGAATAGAGCTTTGGCGAGGCATCTTCCAATCTGTTCGCCCAACCCTTGGTCGTTTGATCGTGAACGTCGATCTTGCGACTGGCATGATGTACAAGGAGGGACCACTCATCAACCTTTGCATCAGTTTCGCTGGCCGCCCTCCAAACACGAACCCCAACCTATTCTCGCCTACTGGAGGCCTCCCGGAGTATCAGCGCATTAAACTCCAGAAGTTCCTGGTTGGGCTTCGCGTGCTAGTGTCTACAACGGGTGCGAAGCCCAGAGTTATACGAGGGTTGAGTAAGGAGGGCGCGAGCCAGCTCCACTTTACCGATCACGAAGGTAAAAGAATGTCAGTTGCGCAATACTTTCAAGGCTTGGGTCGTCCTTTACAATATCCGTCCGTGATTTGCGTTCAAGTGCGTATTATTCCATCATTACTGAAGACAAACGGCGCTCGTTTGGCTCACGCAACAGCCTAGATCGGAACTAGTGCGTTCGTACCGTTGGAGGCCTGCATGGTTCCTAGAGGTCAGATAATGCGCAAGCAAATTCCTGATGACAAGGTCAAGGACGTCCTTGATTTCTCCACCAAGAAACCCGAAGAGAGGTTACGACTCATCAAGCAAGGTATACAGGTGAATGGTCTACCGCGAAATAAAACCACTACATACCAGACATGATTTCTCACTTTGACATTTGCTTCTGTAGAATCTACAGTACGGGCAGTCGGAATACGTCGCCCAGTTCGGCTTATCAATCGACACCGAACCAGTCTCTGTGGAAGCTAGGATCATTGACCCGCCGAAGTTGAGGTATAGCGACAAGAGTCGTCAGCCAACTATTGTCAGTCCTTTTGAACGCGTAGTTGACCCGTTTAACTTTGACGCTCATCTGTAATTTTTATATTTCAAAGATTCCGAAGTTTGGCGCATGGAACATGTACGCTTACAGATCGTACATTTCTCGATTATGAGCGGTTCTGACGTCTTGATTTACAGGCTTGACAAGCAGTTTTACCAGGCTGCTCAAATGGAACGATGGATTATCGTCATATATGAGTCCCAGAATCGTTTCCCGATCGCCGCCGTTCAAGGCTTGATAAGAGGCTTTCTGGAAGTCTGCGACATGGTCGGTAAGTGCAAACTTTGTGTGTAAGGATGCTTTGCCTATGAACCTCATGGCATGCCTTTCGATAGGTGTCGTGGTCAAAAACCGAGACCCATTGATTAAATATGAGAACGGGCAAGGATCTATTCATAAAGTAGTTCTTGTTCTCTTCTTCTCTCACCATGGACTGAATACAATGTCGTAGCAACTGCTAGCTGCCGGTACGGAGTGTGTGGCCAAAATGCAAGGGCCCCCTTCGTTGATTGTTGTGGTTCTGCCTGATGGAGGAGGCGACATTTATACGGCCGTAAAGCAGTGAGTTCCCCTTCTTCTAACCAACATACTTGGAGTCTCATGAACTTCGCCATATTACTCTAGCTTTGGGGACATAACGGTGCGTTTTCATATACTCATAGTGCAAGAACACAAACTCATTCGCTTCAGATGGGCGTCGCCACGCAATGCTTAAAGGCCATGAAATGCCGCAATGCGAAGCAGCAATATTGGGCCAATGTCTTGCTGAAGTGCGCTCTGCTCATTCTCCTTCTTCGGGAGCATAACTCATACGCTGAAATCAGAGTCAACGTCAAGCTTGGGGGGATCAACGTCATTCCCGACCCTCAGTCAGCCAGAGTACTGACTGATCCTGCGAACCCCACCATTGTCATTGGTGTGTCATCTGCCTCTTTTCATACGACTTCAACTCGTTTATGCGATTACCCCCTAGGCGCCGATGTAATTCACCCCCACCAGGCGCTACCGATCGCCCATCTTTCACCGCTCTTGTAGGCAGTATTGATCAGAACACGGCCAAGTATGTGGCAACAAGTCGCATTCAGAAAGGCGGGCAAGAGATCATCGATGATATGAAGGACATGTGCAAGGTTCTCCTTAACTTATGGCCCCTCCGACGAGCCTTACTCACTGATGCTATGCAGCACATCTTTGGTGTTCACAAAGCCTATCGCGAGAATTTTGAGAAGAAGAAGTTTGAGCCAAAGCGTCTCATCTTTTACCGTGGTATGTTGAATCTTCTTTCAACTACTTCACACTGTTGACGACGGCCCAAGATGGTGTATCGGAAGGACAATTCAGACATGTATTGGATCTTGGTGAGCCTTTCGATTCTTCGCCTGGCCGAAAGCTTTTCTTAATGCACGTTGCAGAATTACCGATGATCAAAGGTGAGCCCGACGACGATGTCTTTCGAAGAATCAACCTCTGACTGCTCGCAGAGGCTTGCCAAGAGATGAACATCAGACCCAAGATAACTCTCATCATTGTAGGGAAACGGCACCACATCCAGTGCGTTCCGTCAACAGTATGACTTATAACAAGTATAAATCTAATCTTTTACTTAGACTATTTCCAACCAATCCCCAGCAAGGTGATAAGAGTGGAAATTGTCCAGCTGGGACAGTTCTCGATCGCGATGTTACCCATCCCACGGATCATGACTTTTATCTTCAAAGTCATGCAGGTCTTCTGGGTACCAGCCGCTCGGCGCACTATTCGGTTCTCCACGATGTAAGTAGCCACGAAAATATCCAGCGACCCGAGTTAAAATGCGTTACGCAAACAGGAATCTGAATTCAAGTGTGTTCTCCGTTTGTCAATAATTTGAACCTTCATTGAACCAATTCATTCTATAGCGCCGACTCTCTTCAAGCTCTATCGTTTGCGCTGTGCCATGTTTATGCTCGCTCGACAAGATCCGTTTCTATCCCAGCTCCTGTGTATTGTCTGTCTACCATACTTCGCCGCGTCTATAAAGATATTGACAAACCGTCTTTTCAGATGCCGATATCGTCTGTTCCAGGGCAAAAACTCATTTTGACCCGCAAGGCAGCTTCAATCTCTCAGATACAGCTTCAAACGTTTCGGGCTCGTCCAATATCGACTCGTTTAAGCAAGGTTACAAGCCGCTGCATCCTGTCCAACAGCGACTCATGTATTTCTCTGTGCGTCTACCATCATGAGTTCAAACTTCAATGCATATCTAACAGACGTGTAGTAATCCAATCCGTGATTTTCCCAGATTAAGCTGAACAAAGGAATTGAAATATGCCGGATATGAGCCTCGTTTACGGTCTCAATGTATTCACGAACTTTAGTGTGTAACACGACTGTATTTTACCAACAACTGCGACAGCAGTTTGATCCTGTGAGTGGATCAATAGGTAAATCCAGCAACAAAGGACGAGGTGGAAATCTATCCATGATGTAATCAGGCTTATGAACTCCTTTCTGCGGTATAAGCTGGCCGAAAGAAAGTGAAGTGGACGAATATTATGATTTTGTATGCATCATTACTTGAGTCTGCAGGAGTGATTCTGGGCAACGAAGGACTAGGTGGAAACAGCCAATATACACGTTCACGAGTAAAGAAACACATTCAAGATGAGGGAGATCAAGTCAATATACTTGGGAACTGTCGGTACCTGAAGAGATTCGTCTTCGCTCATGAATCGCAAGGTGAAGATTCATCCCTTGCCGACCCAAAGGGGGCCAGAACTGAGTGAAATCACGTTCTGTTATTACGTCCTGGGTATTAAGCATGTAAATCACTGTAGGCAACAAAATACGGGCAATGGACGTATACATCTCTAAGAAAGCAGCTCCGAGAGGAAGGCCTTGCAAGCTCAAACTCCCTTCTGCGGTACCGTCTCGGTCGTCGTCGCAATCCGGCCATCCACCTCATAACTGATCGGCGTGACGGCCTTGACGTAATCCGCCCATACCTCATCCATAGTATCCAAAGTAACGAAGTCATTCCTTGCCGGCCAGAAATTATCACCGCCAGTAGCCAGATAGTCCAGCGTGCTGACGAGGTACGTCTTCGCCAGATCGATAGGCTGGCCTTTCACAGCAAGCGTAATTAGACGACTCCCCGCCGCGTTCGCCGGGTTATAAGTCATCCGTATGCTGCGCGAGACTTGCACAAAGCTCGTGACCCCTAGCCCATTATTCACGTTCTGCTTGCTCACAATCCCCTCAAACACATCCCACAACTGCGTCCCCGTGAACTCGAGCTCGACGATGCTGTTTCCGAAGGGGAAACACTCCAGCGCCTGCTGCAGCGTAATATTGCCAGTGTCGATCTCAGCGCGAATGCCACCAGCGTTAATGATGGCGCCGGCGAGGTTGGGGCTGGGGCGGTAGTCCTCCATCGAATCCGCGGTGAAGTCGCCTAGGGTACATTCGACGGACTGGCACGTGGATTGGATGAGAGGGAATTGGGTGTATCCAAGGATGGTGTTGGCGTAGGAGGCGAAGGCCTTGGACCACTCCTTGACCTGAGCCTTGAGTTTAGGTTCTTCGGCTGTCTGGTTGGTCAGACGAATCGGGGCGCCCTCGTATGAGACGATCTTGCCGCGTCGGTCGAACTCCAAATCGATGTAGCCGAGGTACTCGCCCCACCGATACGAGGTGACCACAAACACCTCGTCACCATCCGCATTCTCCACGATGGTCGGGTAATCCCCCTTTGCGCCTGTCATATTCCCGAGAAGCGTGTGCGAGTGCCCCCCGATAATGAGAGAGATATCCGTAGTCGCCTTGGCCAACTCGATGTCCTTCTCGTAGCCGATATGGGTGAGGGCGACAATGCGTTTGACGTCGCGGTGGAACATCTTAATGTACCGAATCGTGCGCTTCGCAGCGGCAACTGGGTCTTCGAAGGTGGTGAGGTTGCTCGGGTTCGAGATGGTAGCGGTGCTCTCGGTGGTGACGGCGATGACTGCCAGGTCGTGCTTGCGGAAGATCTTGTACGGAAGTAAGGCTTTTGCCAGCTTGCGGTTCTTAGTATGGATGTTGCTGGAGATGACAGGGAAGTTGAGATTGTGGAGGAAGTCGGCTAGGAGGTCGTCTCCGTCGTCGAACTCGTGGTTTCCAAGAGTCATCGCGTCGAACCCAAGTTGGTTGAGCGTTTCTGCAATTTTCTCTCCTTTGAAGAGGGTATAAAAGAGTGTGCCCTGTACGCCGTCATCGTCAGATGGAGGTCTGGAAACGAGAAGAGGTTGAATTTACCTGGAACTCGTCGCCAGCATTGAGGAAAAGAGAGTTCTTCTTCGTCGGCCGACTTTGGTCAATGACAGTCTTGACGCGAGAATAACCACCAACACAGCCTAAGATGGTGTAAGAAACGAGTCTATTCGTTTGGTCAGGGAAACACGTACCCTTAGATGTGTCAGTACAGGAAGAGCCGCTTGACCGGAATTCGTCAAGATGGCTACGCAAGACTTGTCAAATGCGGAACGTATGTCGAAAAGGGCGAAAACTTACGCATGGACGTCATTAATATGGTAGAACGATATCTCTGTGTTGGCCTTGTTCCTCAGCTTGCCATCCCGCCCCCAGCCACAGTTCCCTGCATTGCCACCGTTCGAGAAACCGAAGCCACGTCGATCCAGCGTCTGGTCGTACCGCTTGGAGATCAAACTGTCGACCCGAGGTTGGGCCTCAGCAGCGGCGCCGTCGAAGAAGGAGATAGCTCCCAGCGCAAAAGCAGCGCCTCTTGAGAACCTCATTCTCGGTACCGCCGAAGTTGGGTGCGAGGTGGTGAAGCGAAGAGAAGAAGACTTTGGCTAGGCGATTCCACCCGGAGCCCGATATTTATCGTATGGACTAGTATCACTTATCACCTATCTGTCACCATGCAGCGCATAGGCATCACCCCAAGGACCCAGCATCATTCCGCGCTCCATGTGCTGCAACTTGGCCTCGTTTCGTGTCTTGTGCGATCTTGTGTGGTTGTCTTTCCTATGTGCGATACGCGACCGCGTGGTCAGGAACTGCCCAAAAGTAGCTGATCTTGTAATAGCCGGGCGTTTAGAGAAGGCAGGAGAAGGCATGCTTCTTGTTGTGGACTCGACGGATGAGAAGAACGTTTGTGTTGCTCTTGAGCTTGGCGTTCCTGGTTGCCCGTTTGGGAAACATCGGGATGCTGAACGTGCCTGATCCATTTGCAACACTCCATTATCAATGACCCCTCCTATTCAACCACCCTTGTGCTGACAGAGTAGAACGTGGGGCGATTGGAAGGAATAATCCACAGCGCACATCGACTCTTGTTGCGGCGGAAGCGACCGGGCTTTACCAATTCCAAGGAATCTCTTGTCGTGCACATGGAAAAGCTGGCAGCGCTGCTGTTGGTAATATCGTACCGGCGAAGAGTGGAGAGGACGAAGGGGCCATTTATTCGGGGATGTAAGAGAGGGTGAGGGTGAGGGTGAGGGTTAACCGGTACGGTCCAGAACTGAACACCGCTGCCCGAGAGTATCCCGGCGTTGCGGTATACGCCATCGTCTCGGACCCATAGTCCTTTCCTTGACAAGCTATCCATGTCTCAGGACGTCTATCTCGGATTGGATTTCTGGGTAGTTAATGAACATATTCACGGTCTGCAGCTATTTGGTAGTTAGGTGTGTACAGAAGGTATTGTAGAGGGAACAGCTATTGGACTTTTCTCATATATCTCTAAGACATCATGAGCATGTTTGGCCACGCGCGCAATTTTGCTATATCCTCTGTGAATGTCTCCCGGAGTTGCACGGGGTCTTCATTCCCTTCACACACTAGCATAGCGTGCTTGGGGGACCCAACGTCAGCTCTACAGAATCTACAGAGTCTCTGGTCACAAGGTATCACTGGGCGCTGCCATCTAAGTCGTTCAATAGCAAGGCAGTGTGCAGATAGTACTATATGTGTTATGGCCTCCCTGTGGTTGTGGTTTACCACATTGAGGTAGTGCCGGGACCATATAGTTTTCTGTACTAGCTTGTCCTCTTTGTTGGGCTCCTTCCTTCCATACAGAAGATACAATTTTGGAGAGTTGTCTATGGTGTTCTGTAACGATGTCCAAGAAGGCAAGGACATAGCTTTTGGTCTTTGTCAGGAGTTGCACGACCAATTCTGCAAGCATGAATAGATGGATTGCAGACGCGCAGGGTAATCAAGTTGCCAACAGGGCGCTAGAAAACCTGCGTACTTTGTTCAGTCTTTGAGGATAAAGCGTATACCTAAGGATCTTTACTCTCCTTTCAATCTTTCACACTCGACTTGCAAAGCAGACATACATGTGTCTGCCATATGATTCGTTCAATCGCAAAAATAGCCCCATTTCCTGAACTCCTCAAAGTTTTTTTTTATGAGCTGCATAGCCTGGCAACTGTTGACGGCTTCAGCACTATATAAAATATTGTAAGCGAACGCACTCTTTGAGTATACGTGTGATAAGCATTGGATTAAAATGATTCTTGTCCATTGCAGCTTATGGGACCCACAAAAGTCCTACTCGGCTACTTCGCATATACGAGTGAGGTCCAAGTATCAGGAATCCACTGAAGTGGATGATTCTGTGTATGATTCTGCGACGCGACCCTCTTGGCACCCTTTAAGTCTCTCTCCAACTGAGATTACTCACTTCTCAGGGTACTGAAAAGATTTATTCACCTAGAACGGCCTTAGTCCCAATGCGTGCCATATTGAGCCTCCTATGAGAAGCTGGTCATAGTTTGAGCAATATTATATGTGCCCACTCACGGGAGTGAACATAGGCCTTTGCTGAGTCTGCAGACGTCTCTTTGAAAAGGTCGGATGGTGAGGTCAAAGTACATTGGTGACTTTTGAGGTAAGCCTACAGACTGCGCCTTTGTTTGAACTTGGACTCTTGGATATACAGGATGCAATATCAAACGCAGTAGTTGTATGATTTCACAGACGTCAATCGAATCCCTCAAGAATCCATCAGCGAATTGTCCTGAGAGTTGTAATGCATTGTGATTGATTGCGGAGTTTGCGAAGGTTTGCGAAGGGTTGCGATCAAACAAAAGATTACAACCATGATCTAATCTGACTAACCAATCATTTAGGTTGCAACTTGATCACAACCCTTCACAACCCCTTGGCTAGGTTATGGGTGGATTATAGAGAGGCTGCGACAGGCTGCGACACGATTGCAGTCCGGCAACTTTAGAGATACCTGCCGGATTGATTTGTCATCTGTCAATTAACACCCATACATTACTCGGGTCCATCACCTTATTCATACCCTGCCTCTACACCCATGCAGTCGGCACCATCATAATTCCAATCCTCCCCTGTTGTTAATACTCATCATATACACAATAACACAAAGTTTTTTTTTCAGATTTTTTTTTTAAGTATGTCTTATATGTATTTGTTTGTTTGACAAACTGTAATGAAAGATCGTGGTGCTAACAATTTTTGTGGTGTTGAGGCCACTGTCGAAGTTTGCCAGAGTGCGAAATGCGTCGAATTTTCTTAAGTCCCAGTCACAAAACGGGAACGACAAAACACAACCATAACACTCAGGTCACGAGTCTTAAACATAGGGCAAATATCTTGTTGTAACAAGATAACATGTTGTATCGCTAGATAACAGGACCACTTAAATGACCTTATTGTGTAGTGGTAAGTATGCTTAAGCAAGTAAAACATCCTTGCGCCGAACTGGGAGTTCGAATCCTTGAAATTGAATTTTACACCGTACACTCGTTACGCTGACTAATCAACTCCGTAAGGGCGTCCGATACAATGAGCCAACACAACTAATTAGCCGATATCTAAGTAATGCTACATAATACTTACTTACTTGCCTTGTATCATGCATTAACTACTCAGGTTGTAGTAATAAGTAGTCAATAACAAGCAAGTAGGTATTGCAATCTACTAAACTGGTCCACACCTGGATGCTACGACTTAACCATGCACATAATTAGCACGACCTTCGGCAAAATAGAAGACAGCGATGACGACTACGATATGGCAACAGGGACTGACCTGCTCTCTAACCGACGGTCAAAGCCGTGATTTGAGCTCCGCCATCAACCAAACAAACCCTCGATGCAGGACCCCGGATGTATCAATCTAATCTCTGCTGATCCATCCCCTGTCTCCTCTCACCAAGTATTCTACACAATGCCAGCAACTCTCTGCAAGTTTCTGCAGCCAAGTACTTTAGTTGTATCAATCTGTCTATCTCACTAGAGTAGCTGGTCAATTTGTTCATTGCCTATTCAGAAATAGTTTTAGAAGGTGTAACAACATGATATACCTTTCCAAGTCTACACCATTCTTAGTTTTTTAAAATCTGATCTTGGGAATGGTACCAGTAGGCATATGCCAGATACCTTGCCTAAGGATTTTCACACAAAAACCACCCATTTGAAGTTATGAGTGGGACAATGGGAGAATGACTGCTTTGGCATCAGACTGTGTATACCTTTCCAAGTCTACACCATTCTTAGGTTTTTAAAATCTGGTCTTGGGAATAGAACCAGTAGGCATATGCCAGATACCTTGCCAAAGGATTTTCACACAAAAACCACCCATTTGAAGTTATGGGTGGGACAATGGGAGAATGACTGCTTTGGCATCAGACTGTGTATACCTTTCCAAGTCTACACCATTCTTAGGTTTTTAAAATCTGATCTTGGGAATAGAACCAGTAGGCATATGCCAGATACCTTGCCAAAGGATTTTCACACAAAAACCACCCATTTGAAGTTATGGGTGGGACAATGGGAGAATGACTGCTTTGGCATCAGACTGTGTATACCTTTCCAAGTCTACACCATTCTTAGGTTTTTAAAATCTGATCTTGGGAATAGAACCAGTAGGCATATGCCAGATACCTTGCCAAAGGATTTTCACACAAAAACCACCCATTTGAAGTTATGAGTGGGACAATGGGAGAATGACTGCTTTCGGGCATAAGGCATGATTGACCGGCAATATATAGTTGCCGTGGTTCTTGCTCTTTGCCAAAGGTCAAAGGTGACCGGCCTAACTGCCTAACCATGCCTAATCAACACAAGCCATTTTGTATGTTTATGTTGTGCCCCATTGCTATAAATCCTGGTACTAACAGTTTTATGAATGTTTAGCAGGACCAGAGGAAGAACTTCATAAGTGGGTTAGGTACTATTGGCGCCTTGGTTTGCCAGAGAAAAAGATTGTCGACCATGTACTTGATCACTTTGACAAGACACAGTGCGGTTTCAGGTGAGTAAACACTGTGAAGGTGGCCATGGTCACTGGCTGAACAGCTACTTTCAGTGTTACATCGCTGAGAAGACTTTGTGCTAAGTTGGGACTTAAGGGTGCTCGCCAACAGACCACATCTACATCTTTTGAGGATATCCAGCCACTTGTAGAGGAAATAAGGACACTGGGATGGTGACACTACTACGTCAAGATTATGAATTGAAGGTTCCCGAGTGAGTATGCACATATGCACATGATAGTCGTCAATCATCATTAACCATTACACAGGCAGCAGCTGTTAAACTTCTTTAAGGAGACCGAGCCAGATGCTGTAGCTGCTCGCAAGTCTCGGAAATTTCGGCGAAAACGGTTTTGGGCTGCTGGTGTCATGGATATATGGGCCATTGATCAACACGATAAATGGCAGAGGTTTGGGTTGTGGATGCATTGCTCCATAGATCCTTATCCTGGTCGGGTGGCTTGGCTGAAAATCTGGTGGTGCAATCGGAACACACATCTCATCAATGGCTACTACATTTCTGCAGGGCGCAAGGTTGGCGGTGGGTCTCTTGCTGAATAGCTCTTCAGTTCAGTCATTAACCTTTCCATCAGGCATTCCCCTTATCACTCAAAGTGATCGCGGAAAGGAGAACAATGGAGTGGCAAACATGCACACCTCACTTCGCCACCGTTTAGACCCCAGCCTGAGTGATACGCTGCAGCATCGATGGTGTATTGATAAGAAAAATATCAAGCCTGAGGCACTTTGGTCCCAGCTTCGGCACCAGTGGACACCTGGCTTTGAGAACATCCTGGATGAAGGCTTAAATAATGGATGGTATGACCCTAATGACCCAATTGAAAAGTACAGATATTGTTTTAGATATTATGTGTCGCTGATTTTGGCTTATAGGCTTGTGTTTTGATGGCTAGCCATCCCTTGACTGCAGGCAGAGCTTGACCTTTGGACCTCTTGTTACAACTCCAGTCCTCGTCGAGCCGACAAGCACAAAATTCTGCCACATGGGATTCCTGATTTGATTCACGCAAAGCCTCACCAGTTCAATGGGTCCAAAAACTTCATGGTAGGTTTCATGCCAAGTTTTACAACACACCCTATGACTGACATTTCTCAAGGTTGTGATATCTCCAGAACTCTTTGATGAGGTGGAAAAGGAGTGGGCTCCTCCTGATGACCCTGTTTTCCAGCTTGTGCCTCCAACTTTTGGTGAACAAGCCTCGGCCTTATATGCGTCTATTGGAAGTCCTTCAGTATCATCTCTCACATTCTGGGCCGTGTATTCAGATTTGTTGGACGCATTTCTTGCACTTCCTCATGATCCTGCCTTTGCAGCTGCCCTGCTTATGGCAGATCAAGGTGAGGAGCATGATGTGCCTATCATGGCTGGCGTCCGGGAGCTGCAACATGGTGATAACGTTGTTGGGCCATATGGTTATGTATACATGGGTGGCTTAGATAATCCTGTTTTACCTGCAGGACTTGTAGATGGTGGTGACGATGGGAGTGAGGACACTAGCAAAGTTGACCTCCGAGAATATGCAGACTTCAGTGATTAGCCAATTTCTCAATATCACACTAATGTCACACAATCTATCTGCAAATCGCAATTGCAAATTTGACTAATTTTGCCATGTTCTAATCCTCTGCTGCTTTCCAACGCTTTTCCAAACGCACACTGCCTCCTGTCACCATTGGTTCTTTGGTCATGTCCGAAGAGACCAGCCAGTATGCTGCTGACTTTACTGGTGCTGACAACACTGCTGTGGTACACTGTGCACGCGAGTCATGCCAGGCGACATTTCTGGCAGGCACAAAGTTGCACTTCCTTTACAGCAACAACCCCAATGAGCCTGGCAGGATGCTCTGCTTGGGGTGCTATCAGTACTATATGCAGAAGAAGACAACAGTACGCAGGACATCCATGGCTGTACCCAGAGCGGATCATCAGAAGGAAATTCATAGACAAATTTCAAGTGCACAGCGAGGACGTGAGTTTTTCCTTATGTGTTTCTTGACATGGATTGCTGAGGGCTGGGCATAGCAATAACAAATGTGGTCCAAGCAGTAGGTCCCACTGCATATGTGCCTTCATTTCAGGCAGGCTATGTCATTGGAACATCAAATGGTCCTATGCGGGTGGCAGCCCCACCTGGGCCCTCAGTGCAGCTACCTGGTTTTGTCCCCCAATTTAGCATGGGTCAGATATCAGCAGGTCATTCTGGACCACCGAAGGGTTCTGGGTATACAGGGAATCATGCTGCATACCATGTGACACGTCAATCACTGGCACAGAAGGCATATGCCACACAATCACTGGCCCAGAAGGCATTCTCCACCAATGGTGGCAATGTTGTAACAGTCGAAGTACGGGCTGTTCACAAGCCCATTGGAGGAGTAAGGTTTTTATTAGTTGGGGTACGTCCCTTCAAATCTCCAGATAATAAGTGCCCAGATATTGATAGACTCAATATATGATAGGACATTGTCGAGGCAGTCAATAACATTCCTGTTCATATCGGGGCAGCTGAGCTCAAGAAGATTCTATATGATGAGATCTTACCTTCTTGGCAAGAATACACGGAGGGGTTTCCCATCAACATCGATGGCTTTGTGATGCGCGACAAAGATGGAGCAAGGATCAAACCAAATGTCCCAGATCGAGATGTAATCTCAAAGCCATTCTTCAAGACTGCCAGGGGTGGTCAGGTGTTCAAAGAGGGCCGATGTATTGTGAATTTCCACGTCCCAAATCCCATTTACAGTCAGCATTTGATCTGGAGTGAGCGGAGGGAGGAGCAACGCTTGCATTCTGAGGCTACAAAGGTTGGTAAGATTCACGTCTTCTTAACTACAGCTGTATTGACTGAATAATATAGCAGTCAGAGCAACAGGTGGTGATCACACCAACCCAAAATCAGGGCAAGAAACAGGGCAAGAAACGCTACCGGTCACCATCACTGGAACCAGAGTCAGATGCTTTTCAGACCCACCATACATCTGGTGTTCTCTTAGACACAAGGAGAAAACTGGTCTTCGATACACCACAGACTCCAGAGACTCCAGGGCGAAGTTCAAAGCGTCTGAAAGCTGGTCCTAGTTATGACCTGTCACCAACCACAAGAAGACTTGGTGATGCTCTTCGTTCACAGCACCTGCCCACAGCTAAGGATGTCCAATCATTATGTGTGTCTTTAATCCAATAAAATTGCGTACAACATACTAAAGCGCCATTAGATGACCTCAAGACAATTCGAGTTACCATATATCCAGTAAAACATCACACGCTAAGCCAGCTGCTGGATATGTGCTCTGGGACGAACAGCCAGGTTGACCATAAAGCATACCTTGGGCCACCAGGTGAAGCCACGTTGCAGCTGGAGCTTTCGTCAAAGAAGCAGAAAAAAGGTGGTTTCAAGCTGTCATCATTTGGGACAGCAAGCCGCCCACTTTTTGGTCAAAGCAGAGATGTTTGTGCAAAGCAGACGTACTACGAGAAATCTGGCACAGTCAAAAGCAAGGGCAAAGAGATCCAGGTGACCCAAAACATTCCACATGATGGACGAACACAAGCCCAGAATCTAACAATGGAGATTGCATGCCTTGTTTGGGCATGTGTCCTCCTTGACCTTGTCTACGCCTTCATTGAAAAGGGCATCCAGGCAAAAGGGGAACGTCCACCTTTCCATATTCCTCAGCTCAGATTTGTAGATGCTGCTCTAGCTGTTGAGCACGCTAACAGTGGCAAGGAGAGTCAAGTATTTCTTCTTGAACAAGTCATTGGTGGTGAGGGAGAGGGGGCTTTCCGGAAGTATATGAATAATGTGTCGCCAGTCCCACTTCCATTATCAGACAAGGAAGACCAGGAGCGCGCACTCTTTCTAGCCTTCAGTCAACATGTGCAGTATTTCAAGACAAGGAAGCTGGTGTTTGTATCTGACTACCAAGGTATGTAACTCATGCTTTGCGCCCACTACCACTCATCCAACAACATTATTTAGGGGGAAACTCTTTGCTCAGTGATCCTCAGATCATAACCGACAGGTGGGTACCTGCTGAAAATCTGGAAAGTTGCATGGAACCTGACATCTTGTCTCTTCAGTGCCCTTGGTGTTATTTTTGCAGATGGCAACCATCCCTCCGGCCATACAAATCTCAAGCCAAACCACCGATGCAATTACTTCTGTAAATGGTTTGAGGTTCCAACCGACTATGACCTCTGGGAATCACAAGGGTCTGTGCTGCGTCCAGCCCAGCCCAGCCCTAAATCCAGCTAATGCTGTTGGACAGTATATACTAGCGCAACTCAACATTCCTTTACTCAACATTCCTTTACTTACGTTATCCCTTGTTATCCCTTTAGTTTTTGAATGGGCCAACCTTCCTTTATTGACAATAGTCGTCAACATTCCTCCAACATTCCTTTATCTACCATCATTGTCCCAAATCCTAATCCACTAGCCATCTCCAACCCTAATCCAATACCCATCTGTCACTACAACACATCTACATACAATATACAATATGTCAAACACTTTAATGTCAAATAACATTTTTCAATTACCTTAGCCTGAACACGACCCCATCCTGCCTATAACTTCAAACGGGTGATTTTTTAATGAATATCCATTTGCAGACTAGCTGTCATATGCCTACTGGTTGTATTCCCAAGCTCAGACTTTAAAAAACTAGAAATAGTGTAGACTTAGAAAGGTATACACAGTCTGATGCCCAAAGCTGTCATTATCCCATTGTCTTACCTATAACTTCAAATGGGTGGTTTTTGCATGAAAATCCTGTGGCAAGGTAGCTGGCATATGCATACTGGTACCGTTCTCAGACTCAGACTTTAAAAACCTTGAAAATCTTCAGGTGTGTAGACCTGGAAAGCCAGATCAGTGAATATAGCTGACGATAACAATGACATCACCGTCAGATAAGTTGCGGCTGTGCATATCTCTCATCTCACAACCCACTTGGCCGTCCAGCACAGCACAGGTGCCCTCAACAAGGGAGCCATGCCCAAGGATTTTCTAGGTGAGCTTTTTTTTCAATTGTTTCTTAACTATAACTTTGCTGATCAAGTTTCTTTCCTGTAGTTTTCCAAATACACTCTTATCACTTTTCTGCAGAGGAATTTGCTTGAGCAGTTCAGGAGGATAGCAAATATGTGCGTTTCTTTCACTATGCTGTTTATTTCTTGCAGGGATCATACATTGCATCATCGAATTCAAACCACCACATCATTTATACTTACTCTCTTTCTTTCATTTATCCAGCTTCTTCCTCAACATCGCCATCCTCCAATTCTTCCCAAAATTCTCTACAATCTCACCTGGGCTCATTGATCCTCCTCCTCCTCATCGTCCTCGGGGGATCTCAGCGCTTAAGCGCCACCAGTCAGACCCAGAGTCAACAACTCCCTGTGCTGTCTGACCGGCAACGACTGGGTCAACCCAAATTGCATGCAGCACAAGAGCAAGACCTTTGTTTGCGGTGCTGCTGAGGACATATGGCAAAAGTCTGAAGAGAGTGAAACGCAAGCCCAATGGGCAAAGAGCTTGTGGGGTTACAAATGGTGCGGTCCCTGATACGATTGAAACACACCCGACACCCGGATGCCGAGTAGAGTATGATGATGTGGTTGAGGAGCATCACCATATGCCCATATCCTGCAACACCACCACCGCGGACCCAATGGAGGTGTTATTTCAGAAGAGGAGTACAACCGCCCAACCAGGCCTCCTCCAAAACCTCCTCCACCTACTTCCCTCCCTCCTCCGCTAACCTCACCTCACATCACCCACCATGGCACCCACATTGCCATGCTTGCCGATCTCTCAAGCTTGCCCACACTGATTGACATCTGAGGACATCGCACACTGCACTGGAACGTGGAACGCCAGGCTGAGCTACGGCACCTCCTCAACAATGGCACATCTGAAGCTGCCGGGCTGCGGGAGGCTGGATTTGTGGCGGTTTGAGGGGTGGGAGTATGTTAATGAGATGAATGAGGGGAAGGAGAGGGAGGTGGCGGTGGTGAAGCCGTTGTGGGTGGATCGGAGTCTTGTGTTGGGCAAAACACAGCTGTGAGTTCTCGTTCGTCTTGTTTTGCCTCGTCTCGTTCCAGTCTGTTCCGCCTTGTCTTGTTCCGCCTTGTCTCGTTCAACTTTTGCCTCGTCTCATTCCTCCTCGCCTTGTTTCGCATTGTCTCGTTTTGTTTCGTCTTGATCCGCAATTTTGGAAGACTTGCTCTTGGGGCCTTCCTTTTGAAGCCAGTGCTGCCCTTGCTTTAGACAAATAACACCTACATGTACAGGTCCGGTATGATGCAACCGCCACATCAAACCCCTACACTTAGATGCTGGCGTTTGGCGAACCCTGCCAACTCCTAATATCACAGAAGAGGTTGTCATCCGCTCAATGACCAGGATCCTATGTTTCCATGGCACGTTGGCTACTATCTGCTACCGCAGACTTTCTCTTTTTGTTTCCTTTTGTTCCGATGCATATTGTGTTGTTTTATTTTGTCTTTGGTTTCGTTTCCTTTTGTTTCGTTTCTTTTCTTTTCGTCTTGTTTTGCGCAGGAGAAAGCTAATGTAAAGTGTAATGACAGGCCGCAATACTACTCACTACTCACCCGACCCATCATTCATATTTTCTGGCATAATTGCATGTGTGACCGCCCTGCCCACCACTGACCTTGCGTTATTATCTGCTGGCATCACAGCTGGCATCACCGCACTCGGCGTCAATGGCATGCGGCCTGACTAAAGACGGCACCCACCTCTTTGCCCTCAGCCCTTCCAATACCGGGGAAGGCAAGTAGGCGGCTGGCAATGCATTTTAGAGGGGAAATGGGTAAAGGTACATCGCCACTCACTCCCTGGTCGACATCGAGATGCTTCTACCCACCACTCTCACAACACCAGACCCAGAAGCCACTCTTGTCAGTTGCGCACTGGACGGCACAGACACTGCATTGCCACCATTGTTGCCACCATGCTGGTGTCTGTTACCACCATCTCCACCACCTCTCCACCTCATGACACATCATCCACAGCCCCATCTGCAGGTCAATATTTATAAGAAGTATCACCAGAACATGTAATTGAATTAGAAGTATAGAAGTATTACTGGTTATACACGGGGTCTTTTTTGTTGGTGGTCAGCCAAGTCTGTCACCTCTAAACTGCTGAGTAGCCTTTTTCTTTCCTTTGGGCGAATCCCAATATGATCAAGGCCTTTGCCCTTCAGCTTTGCCACTGCTGCCCCAAGATTCTGTCGCTTGAGTGACAAAGCTGTATGTCGAGGGTCTAGCTTGCAAACCATGACTCTAAGCAAGGCATAAGTGACAGCAGTCAGAATAGATCCATAACAAACAAAACAAGGTACTCACAGTTCCTTTCCTCCTTGCCCTTGGATGATCTCTGCAGTGCCACAGAAATCAAGAGGACCTACAGTCATGATTTCGGAATGCCGAGTCACATACCGCATCAATAGGTGCAAGTGTTCTTGCCCTTCTATCATTGAAACACTGGTAGACTCCTGATCAGAGACCGATATCTTTGATTTTGAGGATTGACTTGGTCGCCTTGCCACTGCTGACTTTGAAGGTGGCATATCTGGACAGGAGTTACAGGAGTATGCTGGGATGATGGACCATATGTGGGTGTTAGCAATCCTATATAGTAAGGTGTTTGCCCAAGCAGTCATGCCCTGGCGTCCTGCAGCTTCATTGAACAAGAAGCTATATCCATTTGGATAGAGCCAGGTTGAACGGTCAACTGAATAATATGTTAGTTAGAAAGGAAATGATAAAGGTATAGAAAGCTCACAGGATGGATCATGGAAATAATCTATGAGTGAATTCTGGGGGGTGAGACATCCCATTGGAAGTCCTGCCTTATCATGAAGGACTTCCCACAGGCTGTTACCAAAGATCAGTGAGCCAAGGCCAACATTCTCATTGATTAAGGCGCGTTTGACATGATCAGGCTCAAACACGTCAAAAGGCACTGCAGGTGCACCATGCTTTCGAGGACATAGCTTAGCAGAGCCCTGCATGACAGTATTTGATACCTGAAGGTGAGATGAGGACACCAAATACTATTAAGGTTGAGAGAGCAGACTTACTTTAAACGCATTTAGTTGTTCTTTGAATCGAAGTGATAGGTTTGTGCGGTCCTTCCGATAGACAGACAGGCACTCTGCATATCTCAAGCGATCTGTACGATGACAGGCAATTTTGAATCCACGCAAAAATGGCTTCATAAAAGACCTGTGGCACATCAGATTAGAGTCAGAAACAAATGAGACAGCAGGCATACCAAAGTGACTCATATATATCTGCTGCGAGATCATACCAGGCTGCAACAAGTCGGGCGGTTTGTGAAGGGCAGTCAAACACTTCTCTCTCCGTAATATTTGGGGATAAACCTGTTATATGAATTTAGAACACTTAAAGCAAGGGTCAAAAAGAAATACTGCGCACCAGCCTTATGGAATATCTCTTGTGTAGTGTAAACACCTGCTCCATAGAATATACTTGACTCCTTCCGGATAGCAGTCATAGCCAGGCTGGTTCGATTTGAACGTGATGCTCTCCGCAAACGCATCCAGGCTACTAACTCAGCCAAGAATGCAGGATAGTCGGTATAGATATTTGCTTGCTGTGTAGGCAAATCCTTGCGGAAGGATGCCCAATGAACCTAAAGGAAGTTATCAGACCAACAGAACCATGTCAGCAGCAAAACACAAAGACTTACTTGGATCAAAAGATCATTTGTAGGTAGTGCAAGAATGTGTGTCTTGAATTCAAATGCAATTCCAATTTTAAAGCCTCGACACTATTATCAAGCTGTTAGTAATTTAGAAATCCTGCCAAGTTAAGAAGCATACATCTTTGTCAACCTTGCAAACTGCATCCTGCCATTCTTCCTTCGAGTATATTTGAACTGATGTATGTTTGAACAACTGAATCTAAGGTCAAGGATTTACAAGAATTAAGGAATCAGACACATAGATAGAAGATAGAACATGTGACATACCTGAGTCCAGTAATCCTTGCCATCTCCATCCTGGAACTTCAAAATAACATTGCGAGGTGACGGTTCAGTTTCAACAAGTTTGAGCTTGTGAGTTGAGATTGGAACATTTTCTAGTGAGTGATATTTAGGAGGGAAAAGGGCCCGTTGGACAATAGTTGAGGAAGGAACAGGGTATACATGTCCTTCAGCAGCCAGAGAACCCGGTGGGTGATTTCCCTTCTCCTTTGATGTGGCATCACCCCAGATAGCCTCTAGAATGAGATCATCTGCCAAAGTTTCCTCTAGGAAGTGTTGGATTTGAAAACCATCAAGGACTGCTTCACCAAATTCAGGCATGGCAGAAGCAGATGAGATGAGCAGAGGCAACAGAATGTCATTGTGAGGAGCAATAAGTACAAAATAGCTGAGCAATGACTGAGCAATTGAATGGGCAAGTGATTGAATGGGCTGGGATGCTGACTGATCAGCAGACACAATGCGATGTCATTGTGAGGAGCAATAAATACAAAATAGCAGAGCAATGACTGAGATGACTGAGCGATTGTATGGGCAAGTGATTGAATGGGCTGGGATGCTGACTGATCAGCAGACACAATGCGATGTCATTGTGAGGAGCAATAAATACAAAATAGCAGAGCAATGACTGAGATGACTGAGCGATTGAATGGGCAAGCAATTGAATGGGTGTGTGATTGAATGGGCCGGGATGGCTGACTGATCAGCAGAGATTAGATTGAAACATCCGGGGTCCTGCATTGAGGGTTTGTTTGGTTGATGGCGGAGCTCAAATCACGGCTCGGCACGTCGGTTAGAGAGCAGGTCAGTCCCTGTTGCCATACTACAATGTCATATCGCCGTCTTGAATGGCCAGCGCAATGAAGTTGTAGCCAATTCTAGATGAATTATTGAGAATTTTGCAATATTTACAAACCAATACTAATCTCACTGCGTCTTGGCTATAATCAGGTCATAACTGGAGCAATGTGCTGCAACATCTATAATTATTTTACTTGTTGTAGCCTATTTTGTGGTTCATAATCTAGACATAACATTGCTGCAAACGCTGTGTTACGAATATAATTTATTACGTGTGATTATACAACTGTTGCGAGAGATTATAGAGGTTGCGAAGGATTGCGGCCGATTATGATGATCGGAACCCGGCTGCGAGTGCTTACATCATGCTTACAACATCCGAGACATTTCGCTGATGTCCCTGAAAGCCCATTCGAAATCATCAAGCAAGAGATATTAGCCCATCAAGCATGAAATTCGAGCATGAACAACATTCATCTAGCCAAGAAATCAAGTGAGATGGCTGTTGCTGAGAGCAAAGCGAGGAAACGAATGCCACAAAGTCCAGCACGGTCTGCATCCTCGTTTCATGATGAAATGAGGAAGAACGCCAGATCGCATCACGTGACGTTCAACACGCGATGGTCACTTTGTCCTCAATTTCCGTGTGTCCAATAACTTTCTTTTGTGGTCTTTCACGTATCAGCCTTTATCTGGGACCTTGTTAGGGAAAGGTAGAGGTCTGTAGGTCTCTGTGAACTATAGAGACCCTATCGACAGAAGAAATGTAAGTGGTATCGTGTCAAAAGCGTCGCGAACACCCCCAGAACTGAACAAAGTCAATTGCAGTCAACAAACATCTGGATCCCAGAATTATACCTGTCATCGTATACCATTCTTGCTCTTGACTGGTTAGTAAGCCTTTTCATCAGATATGAACACCTTGACTGAACCAGGAACTTGCGTTTTAGAACTACCATCAACTTTGAATTCTCTTCACCATCGAAACTTTCTTCCCTAGGCTAGAGTATATCTGGAGAAAGGTAGAGGTCTATAGGTCTCTTCTAACTATAGAGAGCTCCATTGTCAGAAGAAATGTGAGTGGATCGTAACAAAACCGTCGCGAACCGCTAGAACTGAACAAAGTCAATTCAGCCAACACATAACTTCGGTTTCGCGGATCCCAATTCGCGGATCGAATACCGTTTTGTAGGTAATCCTCGTTGGAGAATATGAACAGCTTGACTGAACGAAGACTAGTGGGCCGCGGCCACCATCACCCCCTGATTTCTTGACACCATCGGGTGTATTGAGGATCGGATCATCGACGAATCAACCGCAAACGTAAGTGAACTCATTATCATTACAGCTTTCATCGACCAACATCCATGATAGCCAACCCTGATGTCTGCTGCGCTCACAACGCACCCAGACCTCTCCAACAACACTCACCCCGACCTCTCCCTCGGCTCTCTTGCCTCATTCTCCACCCCAGGCCGGCCAGCCCTCCGCGTACCCTCGACATCTTCGCGAACTACAGCCCAATCCTCCGCACCCATCACCACACCCTCCCCTCCCGCATTCCACAACAACGGCGGCAGCGGCGGCTTCTCTGCATTCTCCCGACGGAAAACGGATGATGCTGGCTCCACATCACTCTCCTCGCGGCTGACGATGCTCGGTCAACAGCAGAATCAGCCGGACGACGACGAGGATGGGTATGGAGAGGGGGTGGAGGGCGATGGAGATGTGCTTGGAACACCCGGGGCGGAGAGGAAGAGGTGGGGTGGGGAAGCACCTGAGACACCTGGGGGCTCGGCGGCTGCTGCTGCCACTCGTGCAAAGCGGGCAAAGGGGGCAGGTCCAGGCGGGAAAGGGGTTACACTAACACTTCGCGATCAGGAGAAGGTATGCGGACATTGCTCTACATATGTGAATCGTCACTGATGCTTCCTCTCACTCTACTATGCACGATCTCAACGTATTTCTGCACCCGCACTTCCACCCCCATTTCCTTCGACCCCGATCCCGTCCCCGCGTGCGACCACAGCACATCGACAACCTCAAGAAAGAAAACTTCAACATCAAACTCCGTGTCCACTTCCTCGAAGAACGTCTCGCCCAACTCGCGCCAGACCAAATCGATGCCGCCCTCAAGCAGAACATCAACCTCAAAATCGAAGTCCAGCAACGCGGCATGGAAATGAAGAAACTCAAGAAACTCGTACTTTCCCTCGAACACGAATTGGAACGCCTACAGCGAGGCGGTGGCGGCAATGGGAGTAGCAGAGAACGTGAGCTGGAGGAGAAGCTGGAAGAGAGGGATCGGGAATTGCGAGAACTCCGGAGGAGGTTGAAGGCGGGTCAAGGTGGGGGTGACGACGATGCTCTTAGGGAAGCTGAGGGCCGGAACGAAGAGTTGGAGGAGGAGCTTGACAACGCTCGGGGCCTTCTGGAGGAAAACATGGACGAAATTGAGCGCCTGCGCGAGATCGTCGAACGCCGCGGGGCGGACGAGTCCATGAGCGATTCCACAAACGGCGAATCCCGCTCAGCCCGCTTCAAACGCAAAATCACAGAGCTCGAAAACGCCAACGAAGACCTCCGTGCCCAACTAGATGACCACGCCGAGCTCCTCGCTCGAAGCACGGACGAGAAAGAAGACCTTGCGGATGAAGTCGATCACCTGCGCCTTGAGCTAGACTCGCTCTCGCGGCGGCACGAGGCGGCTACCATCGACCGCTCCTCGTCGCGCGCGCAGATGATGGAGGAGATGGAGGAGAGGGAAGCGGTAGAGGAGGATCTGAATGCGGTAAGGGATCGCCTGGCGGCGGTGATGATTGAGCTGCAGCAGAGGGAGGAGGAGGTGGATGAGAAGACGAGGGAGATTGAGGAGCTTGTTAAGGAGCATAGACGGATTGTGGAGGTTGTGGAGGATGAGTGGAGGGGGGAGGTGGAGGAGGCCAGAGGGCAGGTGGAGGAGTTGAGGGATGTGAGTTGTCTGGTTCTTCTCGTGGTGCGATTTGTTATTGAACTTGGATCTGGGTAGGTGTTGGCGGAACGGGAATCGGAGTCAAAGGACCTCAGACTCAACATATCCGAGCTCGAATCCAACACCAACCTATTACACACCAAGTTTGAAGCTGCCCTCGCCCATCTCGAAGAGGAGTCCGATCAGAAGGATGCCGAGATTGAGAACATGCAAGAGACGATAGACAAACTCGGCGAACAGATCTACCAACTCGAAGACGAGAATGAGCGGATGAAGGAAGAAGATGACAGGAGGCATGAGGAGGAGAGCGCGGAGCGGGATAGATTGGAAGCGTTGGTCGGGGCTCTTAAAGAGGTAAGGTGTTTTCTATTCAATGGTGATGTTTGGGAAGCTGAACTATACGCAGAAAATTGCCTCGCTGAAAGAAGAGCTTGAACAAATGACCGAAATGTACGAATCCTGCTCCTCCGAAATCCACGCCCACCGCTCCCGACAAGAAGAGCTCGCCTCGCACGTCGAAGACCTCGTCTCCGAAGTGCAACACTCCCGCACCGAGCGCGACACCCTCGCCTCCAACCTACACACCCTCGAATCCGAGCACGCCGCTGCCCTGCGGCGCGAGAAACGCACGCTCGACGCCAAAGAGTCCGCTCTCCAATCTGCCCTTGCCGACCTCGCGCGCACGCAGAGTCTACTCACTCAACGCGAGAGCGATTTGGCCGCGGTGCAGGGGGCGTTGCAGACGCTGGAGATGGAGAGCCGCAGGCTGGGGGAGACGCACACGACTACGCGGTTCTCGCTGCAGTTGGAGGTGGATCGGATGAAGCGCGATATGGAGAGGGTCGAGGATGAGCTTTCGCGCGCGCGGAAGGAGCTCGAGGACAAGGACTCCAAGTACCGTGATCGGGATTCGAACCTCGATAAATTGCACGCGGACAACCGCGATCTGGCGTCGCAGCTTGCTGCGCAGACGCAGGCTCGGCTTAACCTCTCTGAGAAATTGGATAGTGTGCAGGGCAGTTTGCGGGTAGCGGAAGGGGAGGTGGCGGCATATAAAGCGAAGGTGGCGGATCTGGAGGGAAGGTTGTCGAAGGATCAGAGGTCGTTGTTGAATGCGGAGAGTCAGTACAGAGATCAGCTGACGGAGAGGAATACGTTGCTGTTGACGATCTATCAGTATTTGGATAAGATTTTGGGTGTAGACAAGACGCCTGTACGTTCCTTTTTTCGACTCATTCATACCCTGCCTACTGCTGAACCCCTCTTTATCTGGTATTACAGAAGAAGGGCAATCAAGCCGAAACGAAGCCCTTCACTAACTTCTCAGTTTTCCATGACAATCTCATCACACGACTCAAGGCGCTCAGTCAGATCCAGCTGGATTTCGATAAACGCTGCAAGGATGTCGAAGCGCGTTTCGCGGACAAGCTTGGGGAGATGCGAAAACAGCTCGACGGAAGATGGAAACAGATAGATAAATTTGAGGCGAGCCTGAAAACGTACGCGGATACGAAGACGGCGTGGAAGCGGAAGTTTAGCCAGAAGGAGGGAGAGTTGGATGCGATCAAGGTATGTTCGATATTCGTCTTCAAACAGTTATGACTTAACTTTTTTTAAAGGCCACCAATGCAGAGATGGCGTCCCAACTCGCCACCATCAAGCGTCCAGGCGGGACAGATGCCATGGAACTCCGCTCAATGGCCACCCGTGCGACCAATGCCGAGCGGCGCCTCAACAATGCGCAGAACCAGCTCCTCACGACAGAAGAGAAGCTCGCGTCGATGAATCAGAAGACTCTGGTGGCCGACAACAAGTGGGAGGCGCGCGTGAAGGAGTACGAGGCGCGGTTGAAGGCGGCGGACGAGAGGGTGAAGAGGGAGAGGCAGGGGAGCAAGGAACGGGTGGCTGAGTTGGAGAATCAATTGAAGTGCGTGATTTTCGTTTGGTGAGAGTGCGTGAGGATGCGTTTGCTGATTTGGTATGGTCAGGAATCTGCAGAAGCAGTTCGAGTTGGCGCAGAAGCGGAATAACCAGTTGAATGATGTGATGGACAAGGCTGGTGGAACGAACTCTCCCGTGCGATAGCGTCGCCGTTGTGTCATTTCTTCCGCCCATGTTTTTTTCCTTCGTAACGTTTTCCCTTCACTTACATGCGATTTCTTTTATCACTTTTTACATCTCCTTTCTTACCTGCAACCATTTCGCACTCATCCATACCATTTGTACCACTCTCATTCCATTCCATTGCGCTCGTAAGGTCTGGCTGTATTATTATCCGTGCTCGCATTTTCTGTTTAACCTAACGTGATCTTGTAATTTTTAGAGCAGTTCTTTCCGTTTTCATTCTTGATCGCTCGTTAGCATTATTGAGGCTCGGTTGGGGTAGCTGAAATTGAGACGAGGTATTTGACGGACATATCTCGACATCTTCAACCTCGAGCGTTAACGTTCAATTTGGGGCAAGGAAATAGTTTCCTTCACTTTTGTTGCCGGTATTTTGTTACACATTCATTTCGGAGGATGGCGAAGGTTCTTGGAAGCGTAGTTCCCACCACATGGAAGACTGTGTAAAGAGTGAGGCCCTGTGCATCTCGCTACTCCAGTTCACTCGAGAAGGACCCTGCAACGAAGTGCGCAATCGTAGCGACTTCACAATACACCAAATCAATAAATTTCCAACTACTGCGTGCATTCGTTTTTCAGCTGCTGATTGCTCCTTGCCCCCCTCTACTTTGCAGCAGTAGCGAGTGACTAGCAGTAGGGGATGGACGAAGACCAGGCAACATAGTTTCCATAAGAAAGAGCGGACCAGTACCCGTTGGTGAGTTTAGCCCAACCGCTAGAGGATGAAAATTAGCTTCTTTCCGAGCCTAACAGAGGTAATGACATTTACGTGTCACCGTTAATAGGAGTGGTCCTGTCCCGAGTATAGCAGGTAATGCTGATCGCACTTCCGATGGAGTATTGGCCAATGGTGTCGCAACTTGTGCGTGGGCAGGTGCGATATTTTAATCCATCAGTTTCGACTCGAGCAGAAACGGCACGCTTCTCAAGGGTGCGGCCAACGATGGACGCTGAGCTATAAGGCTCCCCAGGAGCCGCGACTGGTTCTAAATGTCCTGAAGCAGGTGGTGCAGCGACGGAGAGAGCCAGCCACGGGAGGATGTACCAGGAGAACCTCATTGTGCGTTGCTTGGTGTGGTTGATGGGGAAGATGACTTTGTAGGTTCTCGGCAGATTGTTTTTACCTTCGAAGAATAATGTCGTATTGCTACCACCTAACATAGCCCGAGAGAACGCATGACTCCAGATACATAGTCGACGAGTACAATTTGGGGCTTGATGATCAAAATCTTCATGTGGGGTGGCGTGGGGGCTATTATTAACACAGCCCGTCAACAGTAAGGCATCCAATGTTTTCACGGACAGAATGAAAGATTCCGAGGTGCTTCGAAATTGCGTCGGGACCTGTGGGTGACTGTAGATGGAATGATTTTGATCAAATTTCGGCTCTATCATGTGTCTCACGGCATAGGTGAGAGTATGGACCGTGACCTGTCCCCCAGTTCAGACGCAACTTCAGCTTGTCTTTTGCTTGTCTTCTGCTCTCATGAAATCTTTACCGGGGTAACGCCCTTGGATCGAAAGCAACATGTTATTTCTCCTCCTCACCCGGAACTAAAAGGAAACAGGTGTCACCATTGAGGTACCGATGCCAGGTGCTTGTGATGTTTTGCAAACATGGCCCAAACGTACTGGACTTTGTGTCATCCGTTTTCTCGCTTTCCTCAATGACAGGAGCACCTTCCGGGCTAGAGATATCCCTCATGCGCAAACCTCTCGCTTGATGGTTCTGTATGGGCTTTGAGGTAACTGATTGATGTTTGTGCCGAACAACGGAGCAAAGACACTCGGTTGCATCGCTGTTGTTCTCCAACGTACACAAGCCGTTGCTTTATGACATTGTAATGATCCTGTGGTGGTTGATTCTTATTGCTGCCGTCCATCGATGGCAGTAATGTCGTGCGTCTTTGGCAAGTGCAGGTTCAATCACGGGACGGCTGTTCACTTCACGAGGAGGACTGCTTGGCTTCGATGTCGCTCTGACTCCAGTATCGGTCGAGGTTATCATCGCTAGAGATGTTTTGACCATATGTCCGACATCATAGATCATCAAACAACAACACGATGTGTGGAACCCATGTCATACCCTTCTAGATTTCCCGTCAGCAAGTGATGGATAGAAATCTGAGCTTCTAAACATGCTTGAGAGGCCTGGAGGGCTACCTTGTCTTTGACGGAAATCTCCCAAGGAACTACCCTGTTATTTGGCAACCTTTTCGAAAATATTGTATGCCCGAGCCCAATGACAAGTTCCCTGTATTCTCGTCATTTCGCACGTTGGTTTTGACCTTTGACCCCAGTCATTCGACATCTTGTCCGTTGACTCGGTCGCTATGTCGAAGCTCGCTCACCAAGTGGTGTTCAAAATAGACTGGACGCAGACGCAATCATCTTCACCACGCACTTCGAAGCATCAAATAAACCCTCGACTACTACTCCACAAACGTAACCCAATATTTACTGTGTTTAAATCCTTCTCAACCTCTCCTTGCGCAGCCTAATATATGTGTATCTCGATCCTCTGCTTTCTCACAAACGCTTAACAGTAGGGAATAGGTGCTGTCCAGGAAACATATTCTTGCCAGGCGAGGGCAACCCAATATCCGTTAGTGAGCTTGCCCCAACCACTACATATAAGGTGAGCTTTTTGTTCATACCTTGAAATCTGAGTGAGTGGCACTTACTAGTCACCGTTGACAGGAGTAGTATTGTCCCGCGTGTAGCAAACAATGTTGATGGGAGTGTAGATGGCGTATTGGCCGACCGCTGTGCAGCTCGTGCGTGGGCAAGTGCGATACCTGAGGCCATCGACCTCAACTCGGCCTGGAACGGCGCGCTTCTCGAGGGTGCGACCAATGAGGGGTTTGGTGTAAACGGTAGGCTCAGGAGCAGCGGGCGCGGGCTGAGCGAAAGCAGATGGCGCAGCGATGGCCAGAGCGAGCAAAGAGATCAGAGAAAATCGCATTGCTGAGCGGGTGAGTTTGTTTAGCTTGATGTCTTTACTGGAGAACACTTGTGCTGACGACTATGCAAAAAATCAGCTGGCTTTTATACCTTTTCACCGCAAGCTTCGAGCATGCTGCTGTAGGACAGCTTGTGAGATACAATGACTCTAGCCTGTTCGACGACCATGATGTGGAGCTCCCATGATAGGGATCTCAACGTGAGCCTTTGGGCATGGCTTTGCCTCCACCCGAAAATAATTGAATACTGATGAGTATGGAATACGTCGTGGTGAAACGCAAGATTCAAATCAAGCCAAAATGTAAGTGTTCATTGCGATGTCCTAAGGAGGCTCAGGTTAACGTGGTGATAAGAATCATTGTGTCTGTGCACTGGGAGACACGGCGAATAAAGAAGGTTCTCCAACTCTTCGCTTCATCTTGAAGCTCGAATTGGGTTCAATTGAAAAGCCTGCGGGCGCGTACTTGGCGCGGATACGGTAAAGTCGATTCTGAAAGAGTCATACGTGGAGTTCACCCCCTTCAACAATTTAAACTCGAGGACCAGATTCAAATTGTGGAACAAATGTTGTGTTCCACTGCGAGAGAAGACGCAACCCACTGCTTTCGTTACCCAGTCTCCTCGAGCTGATCCCTGTCAGTCCTCGGATCTCCAAAGACATTCTCTGAGCGATTGTCGGCAGGTTCTCACTGGAAAGACTGTGACTGTTCTAGATCGGACATTACCTCGGTCCCCATTCTCGTCTGCCATGCACGCCACCCGTTTTTCCAGACTCTAAGCGGACGGAACTCACGGCAGCACAAACACAAAATGTTGCATCACTAAAGCTTATGGATCAGGAATTGTTAGGTTACGTTCGCAGTTCAGTCTAAAGAACAGGGCGTTCCCTACCGCCTGCGCGTACTAGTCCTTGATGTTGTTTGCTTCTCTGTGTGTGTGTGTGTGCTGCTCACTATGCTGGCATTATTTTCTGCAACCCTTGACATGTGTACTTCCAGGAGGTGCAGTACATTCACTCCAGTATGCACCTTGCATTCAGTTGGATGTTTCTCTGTGTTTATGATATATTTTGCCCCTGCTTCTTTCCCCGTTCTCTACGGTATTGATCTGCCTTCTGCTGCCGCCCATGAAGTGCCCAACGTGGAGCCGCGCTACTGCCCTGCCAATGGTCCGACCCAGGACGCTCCAGCGCTATGGTTCCCATAAACCCCTGGCAGACGGATCAGGACAAGGGCCTCCTCCTTCGCTTTATGGCCTCACGCGGGAAAGGTGTTTTGCTTTCATGCCTTTGATCCTATCATGCTCAGCCACAGAAGGTGGCGCCATTAAATGAAGGTGACGCCATTAAATGAAGGTGGCGCCATTAAATGAAGGCGCAACAGCGTTGTACGCAAGCATAGAAGGCTTGAACGTCCTTTCATTGAGTCGTTCTGAGCTCACGAAATCTTTGAGATGTGACCTCGAGGACACTTACCTGGGGTTCAGCAAGGCGTACTCGAATGTCCAAACTGGAGCCGCCCGAGTGTTTGTGGGGGTGGTGTCAAGTGCTTAACGGTAGTCTTCGGCGTCTTTCCTTGTCGCTCTCAGCGTCAAAATCTTAATGGCTCATTGAAGCCATTTAATTTTGTTTATTTCCCGAGATAACAATGGCTGGCAGCACGACGTTCTCATCTTGCGTCTTTTGTATCGTCATATATGCCCAATTTGGAGTAATTATGAGCGGCGAGAAGGTCATCTTGTCTCATGTCCTCAAGCTGTCGAATTCTGCGTGACGGGAGTTGCGGTGAGGAGTAATTGGGGTTGATCTAGTGGAACCTCGCAGGCCACGCATGGCACTTACCGCGAGTGATAGGAATGACAAGAATCTCGAGGATAGCAGCCTTGCCTGTTCCCGCGCTAGACAACCCAAGGGTCGCTGCCTGCCAGCCTGCACACAGACCTACTGATGATGATGACATGATGACAAAACTCCCTGCGATGTCGCGAATGTCCCATTTAATTTCTGTTATACAAATGACAAGCAGAACACTGGAACACAATATGTAGACCGTTCAAGGTTGACTGACTTCGCTAGGTAGCAGAAGTAGTCTTTGACCTTGAGACCGTAGCATGAATCCGTGCATGGAGAAAACCCTCTCGAATCCGAAGAGATTCATTCCTACTGCCAACCTTGTTCTTTGTCAACATATGTTTCGCTGGCACAAGTGTTACTTACATCTGCGTGCGCCAAGCAAGAAGCTTGGTAGATATCAGTCAAGGAAATGTCCTTGTGATATCCTTGGGATGTGCTGTCATAAATGCGTAGTCTTGCAAAGTCTTGAGATTTCGTTGGGCTTGAGAAACAAGAAATTGGGTGTATCTTGCGGTGGCTACGTCTAATGTACACAATTGGCAATGAACAGTCGAGGAACTTATTCGGAAGCAGCACACGACCGGCGTCCAGGCCCAAGCATACTAGTCTTTCTCTTGGCGCCGATGGTCTCAAGTCCGTCTCCGCCTCTCGCAGGCGATGGCGACAGTCATGCCGTATGACCCAACATAGGCAGACTCTCTGTTCAAGGCTGTTTTGAGGCTGTTCCGCCAATGTCTCCAGTATCAAAATCACGAAAATCTCCAGCTCCAGGCGCAGAATGGCAACCAATTGAATTTCATCTCCCACATCCAGGCCGCGAAACACGAGTACAGCCTTGGATACGAATACCGACATATATAATCGACATATACTTTGATAATCGTTTCAAGAGAAAGCAACATGCCGCGTCTTGTATTCCACTCCTATTCCTCGTTGGTCGAAATCCACAACGAAGGCACCTACCGCACCGAGCAAGGCCAGCTCATATACCAAGTCGATACACCATACAAGATATCAGGGAGAAAATCGACAATTTATCGCAGCATGCCAGGTGCTTCTTCCCATCATGGCAGTGAACAAAATTTAGCGAAAGTTGCAGAGATTGAGTTTCACCAATTCAGTCCGACCATACTACGATATGGAGACAGAGAAACGTCGGAGCATGAGCTTTTTGAAGGGGGAAATGGTACGTTGGACCTCACATACTCAACAAGGTATGATCCCTTTTTATACCCACTATGATGACCAAAAGATTGATTTTTTAGAGACCGCCCATTCACAGCGCCGGATGGGCGAAGATATGTTTGGGTGCCAGGAGCATCAAGGGACGCTAAAGTGAGTCGCCGAAGACCACTCAAGGTTTAAATGTTGAGCAGCCTCTATTCTTATGGTAGCTGTACCTTGACGGCCCGCAGATGAAACTCGTTGCGGAACACCACCTCGCACATTTGGGAATATTGCATACAGAAAGTTCACATATCTTCGAGGTCCTTCCTGATGCGGAGCACATCCTTGATTTCATCTTCATGACGTATATTTTTATCCAAGAGCTTGCCAGAAACCGAAGACGTGTCCGTAAGTCAACAACCATATAGCAAATTTACTTGAGGTTGACACTTGGTGTTGTAGAGAGAAACGATATTATTTAAGTCAGTCCGACACTAGGTGCCGACTTGGATTAGCCAGCTCGTTAAGTATATTGATATCAACTTTGTGTCAACTATTGACGGTGTGGCTGAGTTGGAGTTTTATTTCTGCGAGAGTTCTGTTTTGGCTCTGTCATAATCAAGTTCTAATAATTATTATACCATGAAGATCACTGGTAAGTGGAGCTGAGTAATCAGTGCCAGTACGAACCCCAGTCGTTCCGACCTCGGGACCACAATGCTGGATCTCTCTCTCTCTCTCCTTCTGGGACTTTCCAATTTACCGAAAAGAAACACTACACTTGCTGTATATAGGCGGCTATCTATATAACAAGTATATGACGTTACCGGAGCCCAACATTGTAATGCTGGTGCATCTCATCAACCCTCATCATCAGTCACAGCACACATATTCGGACATTCCGTCATCAGTAACGTTGTTTACCTCTTGTCCTCGTACTTGTACATCGTTTTTCTCGTCCGCAATACAGCTCGGTCCTATAGTGTTCTGTCGATCGGCCACGACAGTTTCTCAAGGATATGGCCATGTTCGCCCCATACGCCGAACGAGATGAGCGCAATTGATCGTTGAACTGGGATTCGAGGTTGAGGTCTCTTCATAGAGCCTCGACTCGTCAGCCACAAACAGGAGAGAGATATAGAATACCAGTGTTAGGGTCCCGTCGAAACCACTTGGGGTTAGTACTACAAGTAAACCCTTGGTCGGACGATCTAGCTGAATGCAAAACTTGCCCGGGCGCCCACTACCAACACTTTTGTTACATAAAACATATGTACTGAAAATACAAAAGAATCCACAGGACCCTTCCTCTAGATCTACAACAGGATCATCATCTCGTGATTGCTCTCGGCACTTGGGTCCGACTCGACTCTCGCTGGACTCCGAGTCGGAGGAGTGCTGTGTTTCAGCCATGCCATGTAACCACAACGCCATAGACCAATATTCCAGATAAGGTTATTTCGCCAGTTGTAACGTGTATCAGGAGTAAAAAAGATTTCCATGCAGTATGACAACACGTTCATATCCACATCCTGGCCGCGAAGCACGAGTACAGCCCCGGATGCGGTACCCTCATATATAATCGACATATACTTCGAGAATCGGTAACTGAAGCAACATGCCGCGTCTTATATTCAAATCCGACTCCAGATTCTCTGATGTCCCTAACAAAGGCACATACAGCACAGAGCAAGGCCAGCTCATATACAAAGTCGACACACCATTCAAGGTATCGGGAAGGACATCGACAATTTATCGCAGCATGCCCACTCAAGGCGGTGGCCAACAATTAACGAAGATTGGAGAAATTGAATATCACCGATGGAGTCCGACCAAGTTGAGATATGGAGACAAAGAGATGTCGGAGCATGAGATCTTTGAAGGGAAAAGCAGTTCGCAATACGCAACAAGGTATGATTTGCTGTCATACCCACTCGCGATGATGACCAAAAAATTAAATTTTCAGAGACCGTCCATTCACAGCGCCGGATGGGCGAAGATATATTTGGGTGATGGGATCTTCGAATGACGTTAGAGTGAGTCGTCAAGGGCAGACCTCAAGGTGGTTAAATGGAAAGCTAACCAACCTCTCTTTTGTAGCTGTTTCTCGACGGCCAGCAGAAGATACTTGTTGCGCAACACCACCACAGGCATCTGGGCGTAGCGCACGACAACAGTCCAATCTCCTTCGAAGTGCTTCCTAATGGGGAGCACATCCTTGATTTCCTTTTCCTGACATATCTTTTCGTCGAGAATCTCCAGGAACAAAGAAAGAAACATACAACGAACAAGCAGGAATTGTAATTTGAATTGATACATGACGCGTTCAATTTGCACTCTCTTATGACATTAGGTAGAAACCTCTATTCCAGCTAGAACGTCTCCCAGAAGATCTATTTATGAACCGATAATATTTACAGAAACCATTGCCATATAATTGATAAGCCATCTTACATTTTGATAGAAGTGTTCTATTATTTTGCAACTCAATGCACTCCGCTTCTGCTCTTCAAAGACAAGCGAAAGAGCGGTCAAGATGAAAGAATCAATCCTTTAAGACTTGAGGCGATGTATGATACACGGCACTGTCCCATAGTACTATGGTTTCGTTGGCTCCCGTATCCCAACAAGAGGTCCCGAAGGTCAAGCCCTCAGAAGCATGGGCACAAGAGAATGGTCCTTCCGCCAATGAAGACTCAGTCGTACCGTCGCTGGAGATCATATACCTCAGACCTGAAGACATTGAATTTTGATGCCGCAATCGCCTAGTCGAACCTTCAATTCATCAAGCGCCCAGACCTTACTGTGTTTCATTGGTTTTATACCATAGTAGTTGATAGTTTTCAACATCCGTTGATCTTCGCATATGCTAATCGTGATGGACGTGATGAAGTAAGTATATCGAATCGGAGTTTCTGACATTAAGCGCCGGTCTGACAACACACTGGCGCTCTACTCATATATGGGGCCTCACCATCCAGCGTTTTGATTTGAGTATAAGAATACCCAAGCTCGATCAGCTAGCACAATCGAGGTGAGAATGCAAATTTATTCTCAGCCGCGCCATTACCAGCATTCAGGTTTCCCAAAAACAGAGATTGTACATATATCAGGAATACAGACGATCCTCCAGATATGCGGACTCATTAACGTGACGTATGAGACTCGACACCAATCAGTAGAACACCCTTCTGCAGATCGCTATCAGCAATTAAACACAAACTGACAGGAATCGAAAGCCAACCTTGCGTGGACAAGCATGCGTGATTTTATTACAACCCCATACCTTGATCTCCTCCAATTTCGTGCAGCCACCCTTTGAAGCACGTCGAACGATCTCACCCTCCAACCAGAATTTCATCACGAAATCATTCATCTCCCTACACCACCCGACATCCACCCGCTTTAACTCTTTCCCAAGCCTCCCAACCATCATCAACGCGTCCTCTCCAACCTCTTTCCAACCATTCACGTTGAGCTCTTCCAGCTGACTACCCGAATGTTTCATGAGACTTTCGAGCGCAGCATTACCCAACTGGTCGTTCCGCGAAAGGTCGATGGAAACTAAAGCGGCGTTCGTCCAATCAGAGAAGAATGTGGACACCCCGGTATCCGTTAACTCGGGAAGGTACGACAATGTCAGAGAGCGAAGTATCTTGGTGAAAGGCAGAAGGCCTTTGGAGAGGAACTCATCGCTCAATAGATCATGCTTCGACAGGTTGAGGTGACTCAAGGATTTACAGGCGACTGAGCGTAATAGAGCGATCATCGCGTCTTCGCCGCAGGATTGGCTGGGATCCGAGAGGTCGAGATATTGAAGGCCCTTCTTAAAACCTCTGATCTCTTTCAGAAAGACATCGTTCATATGACCGATTTCTTTCAGCCGGAGTTCTTTGAGTCCAGGGCAATTCTCCACAAGACTTTTCACACATGCATCATCAAAGCGTGGACTTTGGGTGATGAGAAAGGCTTCGAGATTTGGGTGGGATTTGAAAAACGATTGCCAGCCAAGGGGTCGAACAAGGAAAGGTCCAAGGAGTTCTATCCGTTCTAAGGACGCAAGGGATGTACTGAATACCTTGAAGGCCTTGTCGTCTAAATGACCGCAGAAGTCCAGGCGAAGCGAGGTAAGATTTGCGTTGTGGTAGGCAAGGGTCTCAAAAGCGGGAGATGGCAAATCTGGCGTCAATCAGACTCAGATGATGAGGGAAGAAAATGAGGATGGAACGAACTGGTAGCATCGAAGAGAGTCAGAGAGGCGTTTCCAGCATTATAGAAGAGGTGAGCATTTTCTGGCGTTCTAAAAAAGATTGAGAACGACGATACCAGGATAAAGAATGGACGACTACATACAGGCCACGGTTTTTCGAGAGCGCCTTTGAGATTGCCTCTACATTCAGCGTGCCAATATCACCAAGCGCATCGATGTCGTCGATATGTTTCGTAATGAGCTGTGCTCGAGACATTCAATATTTGAAAAAATAGCAGATGCTTTCCTTACTTGGATGCAGACAGACACGAGAGATGGGAATCGTTTTTCCTCGAAGTTGGTGATGTTCCTTTTGTCAGCCGGGGCTTTCCTTTTCTTGGGAATGGCAGGTTTCTTGAACGGGTCGTTCCCACCAGCTTTGGCACATTGGTGGCAAAGATACCCGTTGCCAGAATTTGCGGCCATGGTATATTTAGTCTGAAATAACCTCAGCAGGCAAATCATTCTACATGAGAATCGACTCACCACAGTGAACTGCTTGTTGCAGATTGCACAGTTCTCAAAGCTTCCAACAGGCGGCTTGGATGCCCCATTTGTCCAAAGGGATTTGGAGAGTGCAGTGTAGGCGTCTTCGTCTGGGTCTGCTTCGTCGCCGCTGCCTTTCTTGCCTTTCTTTTTCTCCTTCGCTTTGAGTTTCGCCTCTGCAGCTTTTGTCAGTTTTCGCTTCTTTGCAGGAGTTGCTTGTTCTTCTGCTTCATCTACATCCATTGCATCTCCGGCCTCAACTTCACCCTCCGGTTGATCAAGGTCGTCTGAAGCATAGCCGGACGCCTGTATATGAATTGTCAAGCGCGAAGGAGGCAACATAAGTCGAGTACTAACCCTCGTAGACCGACGACTCCGTGCGGTACTTCTATTGGCGCTGGTAATGGGTTCCGATTCCTGTGCCGTGCTGGGACCTGCAACCGGCTGGTCTTGATCCTGAGGGCGTACTCGCGTCGCCGCTCTGTTCGCTATAGTCGTTGGCGTAATTCCAGAGGCCCTCAGGAAGTCAGTCAGAGCAGACGTTGGACCGCGAACATTGTTAGTGCGGCTCATTGTCACGGTAATTAGTGAAAAACAAAATGGGTTCGGTGCCGAAATTCGCGCTAGTGGCTCACATTGTTGACAGCTGTTTATTAAAGAGGTTTTCTTCCGTTTTGGTCTTCACATGTTTCCGATGAACTCTCCATAGGGTCATCACGCAAAACTCTATGTATCCTGGTAGATCATGCAGATGATTCCACTATGTACGACTGTGGTGTCTCGAATACGCGATAGGTATTTTATGAAGCGTGTCACAATGGAGAGGCAAACCCTTTTACTTCCAACGCGCTCAAACACGACGATAACGCGGACGCACAATCTTATCTTCGTCATCCCTAATCTCTTCTATGTTAGAAGAATGGTCAGATATAGAGGAATTATCCTCATCGGACTCTATTAACGGCCTCGTCGAGTCGGGATCCTCTAATTGTTTATCGGGAATCTGCATTTCTGATAAGCACCCGATACTTGAAATGACCGCCATTGAGCTGTTACATACCGGGAGACGAGTAATGTATGCAAGAACCGAGGCGATTGCAGCGAGTATGAAGACGCATTTCAGACTAGCGGCATACGAATCTCGAACGAGGCGTTGGATATCAGGGGGCAAACTGGAAATAAGTCTTGCAGAATGACGGATCCGCCTGATGAGCTTTTCCCACAATGTGAGTCCACAAATGACCGAAGAACCTGACCAGCATTCACTGACCTCTTCTGAATTAGCTGGAAGTCGTTGATGTAACTCGCTGTCAAGCGTGGACTGAAACACGGCCGATGCTGAGGCGAGCCCTCCCACTTGCCCTGTGATTTATAAGATGCGAGTTATCACGAGTAAAAGGAGTCCAACAAACCTAAACCCCTCAAGAGTTGTGCAAATCCCGTTCCGACGGCCATCTGGGACTCAGGAAGGTGGGAAACAAGCGCGACTGCCATCGTGTCCATGAGTGTTCAATGAACGAAAGAGGGTACAGGAGCAACTCGTACTGAATAAAGTTTGAAGGACGACAGCATTTCCAAACCCGAGGGGCATCTGGTAACAGGTGTAACGATGGAGAATCGTGTGTGAATCATGATGAGCTCACGATGCTCAACCATAACAGTGCAGGATGCGAGTCTTCCTTCATTTGTGTCATCAAAATGGCTGCGAAGAAGGGCAGAGCGCCAAATATCATGTTTATGGTTTTATACTGTCCCGTCCGCCGCATCATCCACCTGAGATCAATAAGTTCACACATATTCCAACGCGTAAAGGGAGGAAGCCTACCCGGCAAAGATGGACCCGCTTGAGATACATATCGAGTTCGGTAGAAGATGCAATCCTATATCGCCAGGCAAGAGTCAGATTCCACGAGCGAGTCGTGATGGTTTTCTCTGAACAGAAAAGACTGACCTGCGGTGGAGGCGGAGGACAGCATTACAGTTTGGAACCAAGTTGGGAAATAATACGTGACGGAGAGATTGCATACCGCAACGAGAGCATTGCTGCAACCAACCAACACTGGAACCTTTTGCATAAGGAGATACGGTGGCAAAACGGGTTCGATGGCCACGTATACTTCAATCAAGACGAATAGAATACTAAACGCTATCGAAGCAGCGAACGGGGCCCAAACAGAGTAGTCAGACCACTGAGAGTAGATGCATTGGGCCTGATCAGACGTTTTCCTACCAGATGCTATTTAGACGCACCGGAAGGCCTTCACTATATCGCATACTCAGGAAGAGCAAAAAGGACCCAACCTTAACGATTTGTCAACGATGAGAATATTTTAGAAGAAGAAGTATGGAGTATGGGACTTACGGCTCCCAGAAGTGTCAGAGTCCCTCCGTAGTCTATCCGCCTCAGTATATCTTTCGTATTCCTTCCAGTCCCCTTGAGAATATGTATAGGTAGCTGAAAAGACGCAGAAGCTGAGGGTGAGCTTACCGGAGTAACATAATGCAAGTTAAAAGTGGCCAGTCCGAATGATAACGCAAATAGTGGTATTTGGATCAAGAATGCCCACCGCCAGCCAAGCCTTAGCATTTTGGTCAACGAAAGGGTAGAGCACACGATGAAAACAAACGAGACCCACCAATCTGTGATTAAACCTCCAACAGGCCCACCGAGACCCATCCCAAGCTAAAGAGCAATCAATTAGTTTCGAGATCAATAATGCAACGATCCATCGACTAACGCCGTAGAAGATGCCACCTATACTTTGCACAAAGCCTCGGGACTAGAAGCAAACTATGGTTTAGTGCATGGATATGATCAGATCAATAAATTCACTCACTCTCATCCTATACATGTCGCTTGTTATAATCCTATCAAAGAACCTTATAAGCGGAACCCATCAAAAAAGAAGGTCAACCTACGCAGAAGTCGTGAAAATCCCTCCACCTCCCATTCCTGATATCTAAAGACAATCCACGAGCATGAACGACTAGGACAATCTTCATGACCAGGTTGATCAAGTGACCCAACGTACAAATCTAGAGATGATGAGCATTTGCATGCTGTTTGACAAACCACACGTCAGGATCCCTATTGAGGCAAAGAGGATGGCAGATTGGTTGGCAGCGCTCCTGCCCATCACGTTGCATAATCGTCCATACAGAGGCGTGAACGTGCACGTAGCGAGTAGATAACTGATCGGATAGCAAAGAGTGTCAAAGGATGATAACGAGACGAGAATCCGGGAAACCTGACGATGTTCCCACCCAACTTGCTTCATTGGATTTATTGAATTCCGAAGATATTGACGGTAACACTACCGGAGCGATACATCACTTTCTGGGGGGCAATTGTGATGAACTTCAAGGCTTACTGGTAGGAACCAGAGTCACTGAGGTCATTTACGTCAGTTCAAGAGCTTCGATGGAGAGATCGTGGACACAGACAGTTAAGCGCCTAGGAAAAATAAGCGCGGCAGATCAGGGATAACTCTGGATACTCACAGAGAGAAATTGGGCCAACCAAATTCCAGCTAGTATACCATGACGCGAGGTGGAATTAATCTCAAGGGGACCAACTCGGTAGGGTACCGTCGATTGAGAACACTTTGTGTCCTCGGCACCATAGTGCGGCACCGTGCAGTTCACAACCGAAGAGCTGCTCGAACTCGATGACTTGTTGAGCAGAGTTTCCTGTTCTTCAAATGCGATCGACATCCTGATGCGGTGGGGATTTTGTATCTGAGGCATTGGGGAGAATGAACGCATCTTATATAGATCTTCAGCTTTTCGGAAGCTCGTTCCTTGAAAAGGTAAATGTTTATGAGCAAGACATGCCAAGTGAAAAAGATACTCGAAGTGACACTGTGATCCATAAGAGAAGAAATGGAGAAGTCATCTGTGCCAGGGATTGATGCGAACATTTTTCAAGTCCACAGCTGCTCTCAGGGGTAGGTGAGTACTCCTGAACGCTTTGAAGCTGGAAACGGAGTAAAGCCGTCATCGGTGAACGATGTTGGGGATCTCGACTGGCCCTAGTTGACTCTAGCTATCAAAACTGGTCAGGTCATCGTGAGTACCGATGCACCGTAGGTGAGAGACGGCGGTCCAGAGCGTTCACTCCGATGATGCACCATGAGACGGAACTGATTTGCAACTAATAGAACTTCATTGAGTGTGGATTGGAGTCAATCACGTATCGATTCTTCTGCTTGGCGTACAAGAAGGCGATGGTCCTCGAATTCAATAAGAAACCACAACACCAGAAGCAGGAATGAGCACGATGTGATCCTGTTGATCTCAACCTCCTCGGTCATGCTGTTGTTATCCCGAGGAAGCAAGGCCCATGCACTGTCGAGACCACAGAGGAAGCAATCAGAGTTAGTGACGTATACCACAGTTGACTAGGTTGAAACAGTATCTTCTTGGTTCGACGAGTATATCAGGTAGGTCCGTAGGGCGCTGAGGGTAAACCTCACATGGCAGTAGTGGCTATCGCGTGCGTTGCAAAACCAATCAACTTTCAACCATTCGACGTACCATTCTCACCGGAGATTAGAAAGGCCGGCAATTTCTCCAGTCAACCCAACCCCTGGTTTTCTAAAGTCAGGTGGCCATTGGGCCACATATATGCTAGGGTGTTTTGTCCATTACGAGAAGTCAGAGATAGAATCAGTCGAAATAATGTTTGAACATCAGGTCGACTCTGTTAGCCTTCACTGCCTCAATCTGCTTTAACCCACTGCTATGATCCACCATTTTCCTCCAGATGGCGGCCATCAAGAGGATAAGAATCAAGCCAGAGCTGAGCTAAAGCCGAGCAGTTCTTTGAATCGAGTTTGAATGCAAGAGAAATGTGTTTTGATTTGAGGGTCCGAAGTCCCCAGTTGATAGCCGCATTTGCAAACAGATGCATGAAAATGTCAAAGACCTTGCCTGATTTTGCAAAGCAGCAATGTTTGTGGTACGAGCTCAGGGACGTGCCGTCACGAATAGTATCACCACACGTGATAAAGCCACGTGTGGTGACAACCGTGTTGTGTACTGAAACTGTGACTTCTAAATTCAATCCACATCTTGAACTCTGTCAACCGGCATCTTGAGGAAAACTGGGTTCATATCCTCCAACCGTGAAGGATTTTTGGCGCTTCAGTAGGACGCAATCTGTCTGAGTGCGAAACAAATACTGCACATCGCTCTACAACAATCGTGTTGTCTACAACAAGTAGTCCTGAGTTCATGGCTAGCGCCCGACACCCGCGAACAAATTTCAGTCAGGAAGACGATGCGCATCTCACTGAATTCCTCGCAACATACAACCCGCAACCTAATGGAAGACAAGGAACTAAACATTATATCATGCTAGAGGAAAATGTGGGTGACAACTTGCGATGCTACGAGATCGGCGGACTGATCACACTTTACCTGACAGGTTGGGAATAAATGGCCCTGGGCCAAACGACACTCATGGCAATCGTGGCGCGAAAGATACAAGAAAAACCAAGCTGAATTTGACCACCGTATCAGGAGATTGCAAAGACAGGCTGGCCAAAGAGCGACAGTTCCCGCTGGCCCAAGCCGAACTGTTGATTCAAATGACAAGAAACGCAAACGAATATCGGAAACTGGAAAAGAAGACGAGAAACGCGCCAAGACGGTTATTGAACGTAACATCGAGGTTGAGCCAAAAGCCGCTAGTACATCTCGAAAGACAGTGGCAGAGGATGTCATTAAGGCGAGAAGTAAACCCGAAGGAGCCAGGATGAAGGCGGATGATGAGGAGGACGAGAAAGAGGAACAGCAATCCAAAGACTTGGGTCGGAATGTGGTGGCCCTGTGCGTTTTCCTCACTTCATCGTCTTCCGACACCATAAACTGAGATGCTTGTTACGTCACAGTTCTGAGCCAGTCAATGCTCCCATCAAACACCAGGAAAACGGCATAAAACAACCTAAAGAGTGCGTTGATCATATGCACAGATGCCGGAGTTCTGACAGTACTATTATATATTTTCCAGAACCGAGAATGGCAAGGTATACCCCAACATCGCCGACGTTCCTCAGCCTGGACTGGAACCGGAAGAGCCTCGCATACCAGGATCTTTCGAAACGACATTGAAGAGTAAACCCTCTTCTCAGGATGTTCGTCTACCTCAGATTGCTCCGCCGAAGTATGCTTCAAGTAATAAAGTCAAGGAACCCTCTACGCATGCCACAGCTGCGCCCAATTTATCACATCCAACCAAACTCAATCAACAGCCCCAGCCTACCCCAACGAAAAAACTCAAGCGGAAAGCCGTAGACGTCGAAGAGGACTTTTTCGGAACACCGACTCCAAGCTCGCCAGTGGAGCAGACTACACCTGCCCCAAAACGCCAGCCACCGACCTATAAGGAGGGCCCTTTCCGTACCACTCTGCAGCGTGGTCAGGATGGTAATTGGCCACCCAAACGGCGAAGAAAGATTCTCGCCGACGATGCCAGCAGCGAGGCAGAAGAACCGGGCGTCACAGCAATCGGTGTTCATAAGGGGAAAGCGAAGGAGATCGTCTCTGACTCTACTTCCAGAACAGGTCAACCCCGTCAACCTGTCCAGGCGAACGCCATAGCCTCGTCATCTCGTGTACTACTTTCTAATATCGCTGAGCCGGCCAGCCTTTTGAAGAGTGTGTTGACGAAGAAAGTGTCCCTGTCTTCCAAAGCTAACCAGGGGAGGGATACTGCGAATACGAAGCCAGGTCCCTCAGCAGTCGTTGCCGCTGACGCGCAAGGTGCACCCTCAGCCAGAACTGCTCCCTCGATCGCCAAGAGTCGTACTTCTGTCCAAGATTCTGCAGCCTACCCAGTCAGTGCTACATCCCCCAACGATCCTTTCACAGCCAGGAAGCTCGCTAGCGGCAAGGGCAAAGGAAGAGCCAACGCCCAACCCGTTTCTGATTTCCTCATCGAGAAGCCAACCCGCCATATCGACCTACACCATGTAAGACTCAGCAGGCGTTCCAACCGCAGCTCCATAGCATCTCGTCGCTCCTCCGTTCTCAGCTCACGTACCTCAACGAGCTCAACGTCAAACGTCCGAAAACGTCGCTCTGGGCCTCGGCAGTCTCTTGCAGATGACCTTTCCCGTGACGATCAAGAAACGCTTATGATGACCGGGTTGCCACAGGTCATGGCCTCCATCGCGAAAGAATATGGTTTCGACGTGAGGGTGGCCATGAATGCGTTCAAGGCCACGAAGAGCATTGAGAACGTCAGGAAAACCCTGAAGCTTATGAGAGATGCTGCTGCTGCCGCTGTAAACGCTCTCTTTGCGCAAGATAATGATGGCAATGACGCGGATACTGAAAGTGACGAAGAGACAATTCACCGCGCCTTTTTGAATCGAAGACCTTCCCTCGACCAACAAAGCAGCCCCGCACAAAAATCATCAAGACATTCCTCCCTATCTCGGAAGAGTAAACGACCAAGCCTGAACATTAGACATGTGCCATTGCAAGACGACGAGGAAACCCTGTCTGACTATAATCCGCCAAATCGGTCTCGCGCTGGCGAATTTGCGAGGTTGGTGAAGCAAGGCAGGGTAGAAGAAGCCTATCAGCGAGAAGGTCGTCGAGTCAGTGGTGTTTCACCGATCCCGGTGACCCAAATCCAAGCAAAGGAAGCACCATCGTCTCCTCGTGGACAGGATTCCCCTACGCCACACGCCCGTGACATACCCATAGAAGCTGATGACGACGACAACGACAAGGCCGATACTGCAGAGATCCATGATGACAAGACCGATACTTCAGAAAGCCCTGATGTCGAGGACGATGACCCAGACGACATCTATGAGCAAGAGGCGGAAGACGTGAACACCGACGGTGGGCAGCACCTCACAGACGACGAGGTCGAAGAACACTCCCAAGAAGTCGAATCTGATTCTGATTCGTCGCCTCGTCACCCTAATCGTCGTGTTCTCGTCAAAAGAATTTCAGAAGGAGACCCATCTTTCAATGAACGGCGGGACGATCCTGCTTTCGTAGCTTTGGCCAAGAAACATCGAGATTTGGTAATGGATGTGACGACAGAGACTGCCGACGTGCTGCGCAAATTCGAGGAAGAGAATAATCCGGATCTCATGAGACTTTGGTCATTGGACTGGGCGAAACTGAAGATCTCGAGTATGTGACGTTTGTCTGCGCACCCTGTTTTTGCATAGGAGTTATACCGTCATGTATTGTTGTACACACGTTCGCATAATTTGATTTCGATTGTTGCTTTCCGAATTGGTAGCACCTTACTGTCAGATGTTGTCAAGATATATGAAGCAATAAATGGTAAGACAGCTGACTGGACCGAAATCCGACTTGAATCAAGCTTTAGAAGACATCAAGATTGTACGCAAGTATTGTGGCCTTGTCAGGCAGGTACGATATGGCCAGCTTCTGCTGCAACACCCAACCAAACTTCTCGTAGATCGAGACCGCTTGAGGTGAATGAGATGAAGTTGTGAGCGTAACCATTTTGATCCCGTGGTCTCGCGCATGATCGATAAGCCTTTCAATGAGCATCCCACCGATCCCTCGTCTGTGCTGTGTTGGGGAAACAACCATCCGGCGTAACTCTGCGACAGAATTGTCATCCGTGGCCATGCTTGCATCTGAGCACAATCTATATCAGGAATATTGTTATGATGAGAATGATCAGAAAGTTCACCTAAAGCGATGGAGCCTACAACCTCTGCTTGCGACTCACAATTCTCCGAGTTCACTCGGTACACCTCTGCAACCCAGAAGCAACTGGGGCCACTTGGTGCATATTCAAAAGTTCCCTCGCCGTCTACGCGGGGTACAGGCCTCATCTCGTAATGCTGCGCTATGTCCTTGAGATCGTCGTTGAGATGCTCTTCAATTAAGCTCAGGTAACTATTGGACATCATTTGGCGGTAACCAGCAACAACTGCGCAGCCTGCTAGCGAGAGTCCAATGCCCAGACATTTGATGCGGTTGGTCGATGCCCGTGCCGCTAGCAAAATGCCAAGGGTCGAGATTGAGTAGGACATGAGTGATAGTGGAGCTGTATATGTAGCTTTGAGCGCGAGAACTCTTGGAGATCCAGCTAGAGAATTTATGGTATACTTGAGTCGATCTCCGGATTCAGGGAGAGACCGATCTTACCTCCAAATCCCATGCCGACTCTGAATAGTTCGCGTACTGCTTCAGAGTCTGAAGGTCGATATCGCCGGACTCGAATACGAGTTCCACTGGGATGGATATCGCGTTCCGTTTTGACATTTGTATTGTTCTTAACTCTGCCCTTGGTTGTACACTCCTTGATGTTGGTGGGCAAGGTTGCGGAGCTCAGAGATGCCTCATTGGCAGCCTGATCCAACATAGTCTATGGCACGTATGGTGAAACGGCTGGATTACGGTCGATGAAGATTTGGCCTTCTGAAGGTATTTTGGAAGGATTGAAGACTGAAGGAAGAATAAGAAGGATGATCAGAGTAACTCTATCGCAGAGTCGTTGGCAATTACATAGTAAATATGCTGAGATGTGCGATCATGAAACTTTTCGGAAAAGCAATCGTTAGATGACTCAAGCGACGCCAAGTGCCCGGATTGTCCTTGAGTTCATATGGTCAATATATGGGCCAGGTCTTCGGGAGGTCAGGATTGACAGAGAGAGAGATGGCTTTACATATGGAAGTGTGTTGGACTCGATGAATTTTGATGGCAACTTGAAAAAACGATCAAATCATTTTTTTTGCCAATAATACTTTTTGCACGTTTTGCGGCGCTTATTGGAGAGACGCCCTAGCTTCACGACATACCTTCTATATCTAAGTAGAGTGAACGGCACAGGCTCAATATGAATGTTCCAACTTGAGTTTGCACGCGCATTCCCTGGTTAAATTGTACAGAGAGTTCAAATCGTCGCTGTACAATGGGAAAGTCGTTTGCATAGTGGGATGTTGACTGTTGCTTTCCAGAATGAAAGGCAAGTGACAGACAGATGGTATTGAAGTAGGCCGATAAAGTAAGAGGGCAGGCTGGGCCGAAATCGGACTTGAATCAAGCCTTCGTAACATCAAGGTTATACACAAGCAGGGTGATCTTGTCAAGCATGAGTGATATGGCCAGCTTCTTTTGGAGCACCCAACCAAACTTCTCGTACATCAAGACCGCTGTAGGTTGATAGGATGATGTTGTGAGCGTGACCGTTTTAATTCCGTGGTTTCGCGCATGATCAATAAGCGTCTGGACAAGCATCCCAGCAACCCCTCGTCTGCGCTGCGTTGGCGAAACGACCATCCGGCGCAACTCTGCAATGGAATTGTCATCCGGGGCCGTGCTTGCATCTGACCACAGTGCCTATTAGGAATATTATTCGATGAGAATGATCAAAGCATGCACCTAAAGCGATAGATCCAACAACCTCTGCATTCGGTCCGCTTTCAAAGTCTTCTGGGTACGCCTCTGCAACCCAGAAACAGCTGGTCCCACTTGGTGCATATTCAACAGTGTCTTTGTCGTCTGCGCGGGGAATGGGCTTCATCTCGTAATGTTGGGCTATATCTTTCAGATCGTCGTTCAGACTCGCATTAATATAGCTCAAATAACCATTCGACATTAGTTGGCGATAGGCAGCAACAAATGCGCAGCCTGCTAGCGAGAGTCCAACACCAAGGTATTTGTTACGGTTGCTAGATGCCCGCGCCGCGAGTAAAATGCCGAGGGTTGAAATTGAGTAGGACATGAGTGATAGAGGGGCAGTATATGTAGCTTTGAGCGCGAGGATGCGAGGAGATCCAGCTATAATGGAAAGGCTACGATTTAGTTTGAGTTCGAATTCAAGGAGACTAAACCCACCTCCATATCCCATGCCAACTTTGAAAAGTTCGCGTACTGGTTCAGAGTCTGAAGGTCGGTATCGTCTAACTCGAATGCGGGTTCCACTGGGATGGATATCGCGTTCCTTTTTGACATTTGCATTGTTCGTAACTCTGCCCTTGTTTGTATTCTCCTCGATGTCGGCGGGCAAGGACGCGGAGGTCGAAGATGGCTCATTGGCGGTCTGATCCAACATATCGCAAGACGTGTATGGGGGAAGCGGCTTCGTACAACAGATTACAGTCGTGAAAATTTGACCCTTTAAGGGTATGCTGGACAAGCTGAAGGCTGAACGAGTTCAAGAAGGGATGATACGCGTAACTTCGTTTGTTATTAGAGTCATTATATTTTTTTGGCTGACCATCAGTGGCATTAGTCAAGATGCTGACAAGTGCGATTGTGAAACGTCGGATTCGGGAGGTTAACCGTTACATGACTCACTCAAGGTTAAGGGGTGGTAAGGGCCTTAAGTACATATGGCAATCCTGTTAAGGAGCAGCGAGGTTCAGGTCCGACAGAGTTCCGTACCAGTGATGGCCAATGGGAGGATCCCGAGGTCGTGCTTAAGTTGGACTCCGAACTGATAGCAACTTAGAAGGCGATCGGTGTCTTTTTGTGTGCGCTCACATTGGGAGAAGGCTTCTGAAGGGCTCTGTTAGTTTTTCCTGGCCAGACTGAAATATGAGTGATGTACGGTATAAATTACGAAGGCTTGTGCCAACAGAATTTCACCGCCCCAAACGCTTGGATGGTTCACGTCAAGATGATTGCGACTGGCTCGGATCAGTATAAGATTAGATTAGAAAAATCTCAATACACCAGATTCGGTATACTGGCAGTTTCCGTAGGGGACCACGTCAGTCTCCTCCTCCTCAAGATAATATATCAAGGACATTATACTGATGGCTGCAGTGGTCAGTGAGTATTTAGCAGGATAAGGCAAGATCTCTACGTTTGCGAGATCTAATGGATACAAATGGTATTGCGTTGTAAACGCCTTTGTTGTCAGGAGGTCAAATGCCATGATCGTTTCTGCCGGGACCCCAATATGACTGGTTTTCTCTCCCTCTCTCTCTCAATAATCATTCACTTTCTCGAATAACTTTATGGCAAGTGATTTATTGGCGGCTGTCTTTATCAGATACATATTACACCGATTTACGTGAATAAGATAGGATTCTACAAGACTACCGTAGGATAGAGGTGCTCAAGAGGTGGTAATTATTAAGTACCCAGGAACTCGTTGACGGAAACATGGATAGTCGAATCAAGCAGTCAGGTCAAGGCTGTAATGGAGTAGCATCAATTTGTCGCCGAGGAGAATTGGCAGGGCCTCCTTCCATTGCAGCACCCAGCCATACTTTTCGTACATTATAACTGCCCCCGGTTGATAAATTGTAGTTGTGAGCGTAATGGTTTTTATACCCTGATTTCGTGCACGGTCAATCAGGGTTTCGAGAAGAACTTTGGCAATGCCTCTTCTGCGATACTTTCTAGAAACAATCATTCGGCGCATATCTGCAATGGATTTATCATCTGGCACCGCGTTTGCATCTGAGCTCAATCATTTTGGAATGTACTGTGAGGGTATTTCGGGGTGCACTCACCTAACCCAATGGAACCAACAATCTCAGTATGAGAGTCGTCCTCTGAATCTTCACGATATGACTCGGCAACCCAAAAACAGCTGGCTGCAGTTGGTGCATAACCGTCGACCTTCCCGCTCCCCTCGCCGCTGACACGCTTCAGACCGTAATGATGAGCTACATCTTTTAGATCGTCTTCCAGGCTAGCATTGACAAAGTACAAGTAAGCATCTGTCATTGCTTGGTAATACTTGTAGAACAACCCGCAGCCGGCAAAGCAGAGCGCAATGCCAACGTATTGAGTTTGTCTGTTAGGTGGCCTTGCCGCGAGTAGCAGGCCTAGAGCAGATATCGAGTAGGCGATGATGGCTATTGGTTTTGTGAGCACTGCGTTCTGTGCTGTGCTTAGCGGAGATCCTCCTGAAAGATCAAAATTATTTAAAGACCCGTAAAGAACAGGGAAGAAGTAACCCAGACTTACGTCCGCTCAGAATGCCAGCGCGAAATAATTCACGTACTTGCTTGGAGTCTGAATGGCGATATGGTCGGACACGTATACGAGTACCATTGAAATGGGTATCGTCCTTGCTGGCCAGAAGCGTATGGTCATTGATTGTGCTTTTGCCCACAGTCTTTGGTGACAAATTATCCTTGATATTTTCGACCAAGAGCGCGCCACTCAAAGGTGACCCGTTTGCCGTCTGCGTTAACATTTTGGGATGATGGTAAGGTTCAGAAGGAGTCAGGCAGGGCGCAGGGCTGTCGCAAGCAAAAGCAACCCCGAAGAAATACGAATGAGCTGACGGATGAGACCGTGAAACTGAACTTCAGCCGAGCTGTCCACGGTTCTTATAGATTGCACCGTAGCCACTCGTAGCCATCGATGCGCAGCGAGATTGAAATTCATATCTTGAAACGTGATGCGGGTCTCCCGCCGAATTGATCGCTAATCGACGTACGATTTACACATAAGTCTTTGAAGGTTTTCCTTCATGCACTGCTTCTTGCAGTTTCACAGCGGTTCCGAGTTGTGATACGGGAAAAGGTGCCCAAGAAAGGTGAATTAGGGCGTAATCCCTCCAGAGCATCTACAATCACAAGAACCGAATCGAGACCACGAGGTTTGCGATATGAGTCAAGCGGGAGTTTATGATAAATGTTCCGACGTACGGAAAGAACGGGTCTTCTCACTCAACTCACACTCACCAGGTGCACTGTTCGGGCTTGAAAGCCCGATGAAGGAAAATATATGTAGGTCATCATAAATGTCATAAACTCTAAAAATGTATACTACTGACATCTATTCGTAGGTAGATGTCCATGCAAGTAAGTACATGTCGTATTTTTGTGTCATATCACAAGCCACCCGGCCACCAGAAAGAAAAAATACAACAGGGATTCTATGATAAATGTGTATGCTCGAACTCGGCATGTATGAATTATATTGCAGCAGTTCCCCAACAACGCTGATGCGAATGATATGATGAAGGAATGTTGGCAAAAAAGAAAGATGCTCGAGACAGAAAGAGAAGAGGATCTCAAGCGCCCAATCCAGCGAGCTCTTTGCGAATTTCGGCTTCGCCGTCCATCTTCCTGAGCTGAGTAGCTTCAAGCCGTTCGCCTCGACTAGCTTTCTCCTTGAGTTCCTCGATGGCCTTGAGCTGATGAGTAAAAGAAATGAGTTGAGGATAGGAACTTTGATTGACGACATAAGATAACCACAAACCTTCTTATTTAAGTTCCTGGCCTTCTTCGCAACCGGATCCAACGCACTATCGATTCCAGGCGTCATCGGCGCCTCCTCCTCGACAGGAACAACGACAACGACGGGCGGAGGCATTGTTACGATACCGCCAGCACCGTTTTGCCTCTTTCCACCATGGTTGTTATTCCGATTGCCTCCCTGCTGATCGCGGTCACCACGATCCAGCCTAACTCCCCGATTATCCCTCTGCACATGACCCTCCCTCTGCCCTTGGCCATCCCTCTGCCCTTGACCATCCCTGTGGCCCTCCCTCTGCGCGTGACCATCCCGCTGCCCTTGACCATCTCTGTGACCATCTCTCTGCGAATGGCCACCGCGCTGCCCTTGACCATCCCTGTGACCATTACCTTCCCTCTGCCCTTGACCATCTCTGTGACCATTACCTTCCCTCTGCCCTTGACCGTCTCTGTGACCATTGCCATCCCTCTGCCCATGCTCATGGCCGTGCCCGTTTCCACTCCCATTACGATCCACCGACGGCCTTCCCTCATTGACACCGTCCTCACCTTGCCCTTCAGTCCGTCCCTCAGCACCCTCCTTCTTCCCCTTCCTCTTCCTGATCGGCCCCTTCGCACCATCTTGCTGTTGTTGCTGTCCAGGTCCCGCACCAGGAGGTGCTCCAGGCACAAGCCGTCTGCCCGCACTCTGCTGGCCGTGCTGATGGTGCTGGTTAGGCCCATTCCCCCCGTTGTATTCTCTAGGCGGACCACTACCATTCTGTTGCTGGCCGTACCCAGGAGCACCAGGCACAGGGCTCCTGTTGTACCTCGGTGGAGTAGACGCACCACTTCCAGGCCCACCCTCATCCTCCCTCTTGAAAATCGAGGGCGTAGCTAATCCTCTCGCGCCAGGGGGCCGGTAAGCTCCAGCGGGTTTCGACGCCAAGGGCTTTTGCTCTGCCTGCAACAACTTGACGCTCTCACTTGGGGGTGGAGCCTGCGGAATGCCCTGCCCGAATTGAGGCACGTTTTCGACTGGGGTCGGACGCCAAGAAGTCTGGTACAATTCCTCGGTAAGTTGGGCGTGAACGAGCGGGCCGGAGCAATGCCAGATCTTGACCCCATTGTCAACGCGCAGGCGTGGGGAAAGCGTGGCAGTGAGCAGGAAACGTCCATCGGGCGACCACTCGCAATAGGATGTATTCGGAGCGTCAATGGTGCACACTTTCGTCAAGGACCGTCTGTCAATGATATCAATTTTACCGGCCAAGTTACCAAACCCAGCAAGAGCCATGAGTCGGCCTTGGGGATTGAAGGCGATGAAATTGCATGGAGAGGCACCGAAATCGTGGAGGGGGCGCACACGCTGATCGAACAGTACTGTCTTTGCAGGCATGTCTGATGGCAATTCGGTCAGATATCCCTCGTGGCAAAAAAGAAAAAAGTTAACGCACATCCATAGACGACACCGAACTCCTTCGAATTGGGGCTCCAGGCAAAATCGTGGATGGGGCCTTCCTTGTCCAGCGTGACTCTACAATCGAAGTTTCCAGCAGCGCTCAGGAGGTACATGCCAGTCTCGCCGTAGTAACTCTTGTTTGAGTTATCAACCTCAGTCTGGGTCAGAAGAAGAACCTGCGTGCCAAGGGTGTTCCACTTGATCTGAGATCGATCGGCCTTGAAAAACATTTTCTGGCAAGTAGGTGGGCTGTTGAGCGTGCTCAAGCCGTAAATTTTGATGCTAGCAGGTGCTCCCTGGGAGAACAGGGTCAGACACCTATCTCACACATGAACGGCACATGCATACCTTTTTCTCCGCCACGAATACAGCCACGGAGGGATTCAACCCTGGGCTCAACGAAACGGTGGTTGCCCCTTCGACTTTGAGTTTGTCGACGATTCCCTTGGACCACTCTGCAGGACGGAAGACCTGGATCTCAGCCGAAACAAGCCTAATGGCATGAGACTCGGAGATGGTGTATTGGAGATCCCAGGATTCTTGCGATTTTTGAGTGAAAGCAATCAATTCTTCCCCAGTCGACGCGGAGAACACTCGGAGATTCTTGTGCTGAGCACCATCTTCGAGTTTGACTGCCAAGGATAGTTTCAGCATAATGTGCAACTGAGTGAAAAATAACGCACTAGGTCTCTCCCAGGTCGAAAGGTAGGTACCGCGAGGCGAAAAGTTGAGCTCGACGATGTTGGGAAGAGGAAGTTCCTGTAAGAGTTGAGCACCCTCTGCCTGGAAGATGCGAACCCTGAAGACGGAACAATGGTGATCAGAAAACGTCTTCAAATATCTCTCGGCGTTATATAAAGATGAGGCGATAATCGTGTCATCCCTGACGTGCACGAGGGCGAACATGTGGAAACTCACACCGTGGGTAGTGCATAGGCATAGAGTCGTCCGTCAGCGCTGTAGTTCTGCGTTCGGGCTGGGACGTCTGGTACAGCGAATCCGGGTACTGGAGCATATTCTGGTGTCCCATTGACGAGGCCGAGGGACTTTTGGGCACGGACTGTTCAAAGTAATAACTTCCATCAGTCTATGGCGTCTTTCTAAGATGCCAAAACAAGAATATGGATGCAACGTGCATGAGAACTGCGCGATCCGTCCATCCAGCGCCTAACGGACGGCATCTGGACAGTGTACGAAATTTGGAGCACAAAACTCGGCGCACGTGCTATAGAAATCTGTGGTACTGACATGCGTACTGCTGGGAAATTTGAGACGCCATTTTGACTGGACTCCTGGGTGCTGCTGGGTGGAAAAAAGCAAGTTAATGCTTCGAGGAAAGAAGGAGAAAAAAACAGGGGAAAGGTGAGGGAGACAAGGAAGATTTGGAGAAACGATGAAACGTCAAAGTGTAATAATTTTTGAACATATGTTTAGGGCAGGCCCGTTCACTTTTTGTCTCGTCACTTTAACTCAAACCGTTGTCGTCGGCTTGCTTGAAACCTGGCAACATAACATCTCAGACAATCAGATATCAATTATGTATCGTTGTGGACGTGGTAGCCTCTGCAGTCGTCTTAATTTTCTGCTTCTAGAGCCCAGGATCAATCGCAGGATGACTTTCTAGCGGAGTACAGGCAACTAGCTCTCGATCACAATGTAATCGATCGCCTGTATCCACCGCGAGGCTTGTACTTTTTCAAAGTCATCATGTGTTCTTTCGGACCCTTCGAGCTGCTGCCTTGTATCTGATTCTAAGGCAGTGCGACAAACAGGCCCGGCCCAAGCGTCCCACTTATGCTGGTACACATCACCCAAATGGTGCATTGGCTGTTCCCAGCCGCCGTCAGTTGTTTATCGCATTGTCTATCGCATTTGTCCTGGAATACACGAACAATAAATGCCCCGATTCGGATTTTTACCAGCTTTGGCGTAAGAAGAAGAATTGTGGCCTCGGGCCCAACCATCATGCCACCATGTTGCGCACTTGCTATAAAATCGAGGGCACTGCGTAGGACTACTGTATCTCTATTACCCCAAGCACCATCGACTTCCTTCTCCACATCCTGATAGTCAGAGTTACTTACGATGTCTCATTATCAATCGAACCAATACCCTACCGGTTATGTTTCCCCTCAAAGCCTGATGAACATGCCGCCCCCAGCATCCAGTAGCACTTCGCAACGAAGAAGTTCTAACTCCACCTCTGTAAGAACATTTTATCTCTCCTGGCTCTCGTTCTAACCTTCCGTTTTATGTAGAGCGGACGCCACCGACGACCCCAAGACGTCGGCTCCCTTCAAGCAGGAGCTAAGCATCAGCTTTCGCACGACCCTCTCCCCACAGCACAATCCATGCTCGATGGGAGCTACCTCGCATTGGTGGCCAAGAACAACGAAGAGAGGGACATTGTTCTCTATGTCCCTCGTCTTCCAGAGCACTGCGGCCCGGCCTCCCTTCCGAGTGTCGTGTTTAGCGTCGCTGGCACCCCAGGCCCATATCTGAAGGAGTTGATCAGGGGCAAGGTCACTCTGGATGGTGCTCATGACACAATCTTCGAGGAGCATGGGTGGAGGCGGGCTTCCTTGATCGTCGACGTATGAGAAATGACTTGAGCACTCTCCGCTTGTTCTAACTGTATCTTTGCTCTAGTGGCCTGGAGTTACGAGCAGCGTGGAATATCACCCCTGCGCAGACAAGAACCACCATTTCACGCGCACTGAAATAGCACAAATCGTCGCCAATAGCATCGCCGACATCATAACCACTGGTAAAACCGGAAAGTCCCTTGTATGTATTTTATTCTCACTTCTCTCTGGCAACTTGCTCATAATGGCGTACAGAAATGGGGTCCGCAGGTTATCGATCGCCAAACGCAGCCGTGGGACTTACGAAACATCGACTATCGCGATGTCAGACTCATTGCCATAAACTACTATCGCAAGGCCTGGGTACCAGTGCTCGCCATTGATGCGTAAGGTCGAAGCGGCGAACAAATCTTGGATACAGCTTCCTTAAAGCTGTGAATCCGAATCTTCTCGTAGTTATTGTCGCAGCATGTTTTCTTACTTCTCATAATGCATAACAATTTTTTTAAATTATCCGTACTATTGAGCATCGGACACATTGACTCCTCTCTGTAAGCTTATACAACATGAAATGCAACTACATATGTATAAGTGTTAAATACGAACGAAAGCACTTGCAATCACTATTAGCTCCGGTCGATTGATGCGGGGTCCAGGGTGCACAGGGACCAAACAGAACCTTGCATGATTCACTCTTTTCTATTCAACGTTCAACTCTCATCTCGGAGGCAAAATTCTCAAGGTCTTTGGTATACATGACTCCAGGATCATTCGACTGATATCTCTTCAACATGCCGATTTCGTGCTCGCTCTAGAACTGAAGCCTCTTATTCCTCTCCACATCATGAGTTGCCACTGTCCACCGTCATCTGGTCCTTTGCTTGTTCCCTCGTCCTTTGAAGAACATTTGACCCCACAAGCTTTGCAATGCGTTGTGCAATGTTGTTTGCTTGTTCTGGTCGACAAACCTGATCATTGAAAAGCAACCAGTGCGGGCCTTCAGGCCACAATCTCTGAACCCAATGCAGTCATTCCTGGCGGCCTCTCCATCGTTCTACCATTGTCCTGTAATTCGTCGCTGTCTAGTTGTGGCAATCCCATCCCGCTTTGGCCGCCGTCGTGCCACATAATTCCGGGTTTGAGTATATAAGACATCCTCTGCTGAGTGTACTGCGCTTATACCGCCCCGCTCTCTTTTCTCTAAACCACTACCGCTATAGTCGCGTCAACTTGCCCCTCCAGTATGACATCCACGAATTACCCGTACCCGTATGCGGCTTATAACCGGGAGTCTTGCGTAACAGCTGTTACTGATGCATACTACCCACCCATGCCTCTGTATGTCCCGTCGCAGTTGCATCAGAACTACGACGCGTTCTTTGAGACTCTGTCCTACGAAAAAGCTGGTGCCCAGCCGAAGCCAGAATCTAACCTTGCCTCAACCCGACGGGTGGAGGTGGAAAAAGACGTTATGGCTCTGCCTCGGAAGGCTCCATCGAGACGCAATGTTGTGTACGCGCCACCGCCTTATCCTCCTCCACAAGACGATCCACATCAGCCTTGGGTTCAACCTGCTCACCAACCTCAGCCTCTACCGCAACATAGCTTGAACAATCATATCGCAGGCCCAGGGTTTGAAATGCAACAGCCTCATTCTCAGATTCTACCCTGGCCTATGTCGAAACCCCAACCTCGACCTTTGGCACCATTCGATGGCTACTCTTTAGAACATACCGTCAGTTCCCACTCTGCTTCTAGTCATCGGCAACCGTCGATAGATATTAGTTTGAGTCCGCTGCAGCTTCATGCTCGATCCAAGCCATACCAACGAGCGCCTCCCGACGGTGGCTTCATTGCCCAGAGCGCATACAGGTCACCCCTTCCCAATATCCACCAACTGTCTGCTACAAACTGTGATAATGGCCTGTATGACCCTGCTATTTTCTTTCCCCATGACACGGATCCAGATCAAGTCGCGTTTAATACTCATAACCGCGACCGTAAGCCGCGCAAACCTAGTCGACCTTCATTCGGTGAAGACCTGCTTGGCCTATATCCCGAAATACGAGATAAGCAGGGCCGCTACGCCCATAGTGACACCAAAACCAAATGGGAACCAAAGAAAGCTACCACAAAGAAGGTCAAGCTTCGCCCTGTCGGCGCGCAACGGCGGATGTCTCTGAAAGGCTCCAATCGTATCTGGTGTGGCCTTCATGCCGGTGGGATTCACACTCTCACCCCGACTTCGTTGTTCATGCCTTCTATCGGAGCGGACCCTGAGTTGGATGAGCTCCAGATCGCCGCCACGAAGCAGGATGTGGTTGTTTATGTCCCTCGGGGTCACGAGTTCGCAAAGAACTACACGGACAGCATCAGTTTCGGTGTGGATGGAATGCCAGGGCCCTACATTCTGGATCTCGCAGAGGAAAGAGTCGTCGTCGACGGCGAGGACGACAAGGTTTTCGAACGGTTTGGCTGGAAGATGACGAAATTGCAAATCGAGGTGTGTATCCGTGTCTTTGTCTTTTGTCTCTCGAAAATAAAGCGTGTTGTGTGATCTATAGTGGCCTGGTATTGCACTCACACCCGATCGCTTTTATATCGTTGATAATGGTGGTCATCGCATGCGCAGGGGCGAGCTTGGGACCTTCGTGGCCACTCGCGTTGCCAAACTTATAATCAACACACAACGGGGGCACACTCTGGTAAGAATCCCTTTTTTGCTCGCATGTTGTGACGATGTTAAAATCATCATCTCTTTTCTCACAGCCGTCCGGACAAGCTCAGAAAATGACGAGCACATCTAAGAATTGGGATTTGAAGAAGGTCGACTATAAGCGTTTGCGACTCATCGCGGTGAATTATTACGAGAAATTCTGGGTTCCAGTTCTTGCCCTTGATATCGCGGCATACGATGAATGAATTCGTTATGGACACTTGATTTACAGCTACATTACAATTGTACGACTAGCCTATTTTTCTTTCGATAGTTCTTGAACGACATACCTGAAATAATTATTTGAAACGTGAAAAACAAGCGCTGGAGACACCATTGGAACCTTGATCTGCCCTTCAGAGAATGTCATAAATAAATAAGTCAGTAAGGCCGGCAAGCGGCATGGCCCGATAACTTCATCAATGTCAGGCCTGCCCTCCAACGCAAAAACAATTCAGCTTTGGTACAATAATAAATTGGCTAGATGATGCAAACAAATCAATTGCAGGTGAGTATGTACGACGAGATATTTTTTGGATTGAAAGACTGTCTGCAATAGCTACAGTGAGATTCAAGGGTATTGAAATCAGAACATGGTGAACGAGTGGCACCTGGGCCGTTAACATCAAAGTTATTTAGGGTGGCACCTATGCTTTACAACCTACCTTAACATCAATGTCATCTACGGAAACTAACAATCTTGACCAAGAGCGTCACTGCAATCCGACTTATTAGCAACAAACAGTTGCATAACACAGGAAGATGGGCCGACAGTGGTATCAACAGTAACAGGTCCAAGGTACATCCCCAGTGATCTCATACATAGGAAGGAGCAATGAGGCAGTAAAATACAATAGCATTTGAAATCATGCCTTTCATGCAGGATGGTAAGAGAAGCATAGGAAAGGCGCGGTAGACTAACAGTTCGATGTAGGGAAAGAGTCAAGGTGGAACCTGTTGAACGAACAGTGACCGGCTCCTATCACACTCACATGACACTGTGACAATTTCCTATTATATTTTGTAACACAGCCACATAATTCTACCCGCCAAATTTCGTTTTTTCGACACCCTAAGACCCTCTAACTAACGTTATCGGGAATAAATAATAATGTACATCATCTAATTGTATAAATATACAGACGTCGACTTGTTGATCATCGACTCTGCCGTAGTAAACCCCGGAAATAAAAGCAGTGAAATCCATATAACCCTGAGAGAGAGAGAAAACCTTCATTATGAAAAAGTATCACTGATAGAGATGCAGCTATTTGCACATCTACGTGTGTATGAATACATTGACGCGATGTTGCAGGAAGCGGACTTCCGTTTTGTGAGGGGAAAGAGCGGGGGTATCATTTGAGGCGGGCGAACGCTTGAGCAAGGTCTACTGGTGCCTCGGCCGATCTCGATTCAAGTCCGGACGATGGGCTATTGGAAGGGCTTGGAGAGGCCGTGTTTGGACTGCCGTGGGCTGTATATTGATATATAGCAGAGGGCCCACCGTCGATGATCAAGCGTTGCTTCATGAAAGCTACAAATGTTACGACGATGAGATCCAGGAGTTCAAGGCCAGCTGGAAGGATTTCCAGGAATGCACGCCGTGATCGCGACACAATTCCAAGTTTTGCACGGCGATAGCGTGCAAGAGGAGTGAATGTCGTGTCGGCAATCATAAGCTGCACAAAATAAGAGAAGTAAATGTTGGAAGCGGTAAAACATACGATGGGTGAATGAAGAAATATTTGCCATTTGTAGCGTTTTTCATCTGGTCCGGTGAACTCCCAGGAGCTATATACATTGCAGAGTGTCAACCAATCATTGCGAATGAGCAACTTGGGTGACTTACTTTTCCACTTTTTCCGTATCCTCCTCCTCTGGACGATCAGCGATCTGAGCCGTCTTCAGCGACGCGATCTGTAATTCGTGGTTGTCTGCCAACAGCTGCAAATGTGTTCCGGCTGCTGGGCCACGGTATTCCACTACACCAATCGCAGTCTCGACATGGCCTGTGCTCTGTGAATAACGCTCGAGACGCTTTATCATGGTTGTGGGCGATTTCTGAGATGCCACAGGCGCTTGAACCTGCGTTGCAGTCACATGTAGCACCTTGGTTTCAATAGAGAATAGTGGGATTCCATCTGGCGTTATGAGGATTGTAGACGTTGGATCGTTATTCACCAGACATAGTTGCATCTTGCAAGTGTTCGAGGGAGACAGTCTCAAATTGGAAATGGGGACTGATAAGGTGCCAAGTCCATCTCCGGACCGGGCCAAATGGAGGCTCGAGTGAGCTCTTCGAAGGTGAAGGCTACAGTCGATTTGGCTGAAATCATACCCATCGGTAGACGGCCCACTCTATGGTTTTTGAGAACTCATCTATGTGTACGAACCACAATTTTGTGGCGGTCAATACTCATATGATTTTGCCAAGGTTATGGGATAACGAGAAGTTCGAGTATACTCTGGGAGGTTTTAGGCTAAAAATGTGTGAGAGGCGAAGGTACATGAGACAGAAATAACTGCATGCACTGGTGAGGAAACATTTGGGAAACATTCGCGCTGGGTCCTAGTCTTATACGCTTGTAGGCCCTGGCCCTATCTTGAGGCATCGATTTCGGCGGGGTTTCGTCGTCGCACTCGAATGCAACTTCCTCCGAGTCCATATGACAGACAAGGACTCCCTTGGGGTTGCCGGCAATTTTTTTGGCCAAACCATTGCAGCAGCAATAAAAATGTATGTACGGACTGACTGATGGCACCGCCAAATAGGAAATTCCCCCGGGCACTTGACAACTGCAAGTAGAATTCCTCGTCTCAGAGTTGATCGAGCCCTTCTTGATCCCGAATAGCGATCTATGCTTCTCCATTCTCCTTCCGGGCCTGCGATTCTGATCTACAATGCTTGACATTTACCTGCGGCTAACTGTGACTGGCACTGGTGCACAAAGAAATTACAAAACCTACTCTGGGAAAACTTATCGATGATGCACTCTCGCGACGGTTAGCCAGCACCCAACCACGCACTTGTAATTGTGACTGCCTTTTTGGTACTCAGGGAGAGCCTTCAGAGTCTACTAATGGTGTTAAGCCAGCAATTGTTCTTGATTCGTGGTATTGTTAGGAGCTTACGTATCGAAACCGATCCTATTCGTCCGAGCAACCCTTGAAAGCTCTTTCCATTCAATGGCCCCTGTGTACGATTACGGCACGTAACGTTTAGACAGCGCTCGACGAAGGGATCCAATGAACATAGGTCGCTTCCTGATCTGTACCGCAATCACCTCGATAGTCCCCGAACATTGGCTTGTCTTGAGACGTTGGATATATGACCTGTGATTGATCAACGTACGTTTGTCGTTGGTCAAATGGGCTCTTGATAACCATTTCGCACTACAGAGGTTCCATCATGATCCTCGGCCAGCAGCTCAGAACACAAGACATGAGCGATCCAAGCAAGATCTCCACGGTCTCCCTTAACTCTATGTCGTCAGGCTTGACAGTCTCTATCATCAAAGCAGCTCTATCTCAACCGATTGCGGGTGACGAATCCCGATCGCACTCCTCATACCATAGCCCACCCAGTATTTTTGAGCACATCCCCATCGAAATCTGGCAAGAAATATTCCTGTCCTCACTTCAGCATGAACACCTTCCCGAGCTCGAAGAATTATCAGGACCCGTATGGGGACGGACTGCATTTCCGCCACGAGGAGAAACCCTCTTACCTAAGACGCCCCCAAAGTTGTCCCATGTCTGCACTCTCTGGAGAGATGTTGCATTCGCTATGCCCGAGCTCTGGGATACTCTTTACATCAATATTTTCACACGCGATACTGCGACATTAAGCGTTGCCGATATTCAAGAGAGGTACAACGATACCATTCACAAAAGGCTTTCTCGTGCTGGAGAAAGGCCATTAAAGATCTGCCTTGTTGGCCAAGGAAACCCTGCGGACGCCACTACCATAGTTCGTTCCATTACCCAGTTTTCACGTAAATGGGAGACGTTGCATTTAGCGGTCCCATCGGAGTCATTGTATCCACTGGCAGGTCTGGAAAGCGAGGATGTACCGTTCCTTCGATCGCTGAAAATCTTCCAGTACAACTGGAGGAGACGAGACCCGATGAACCCGGAGCAGTACCATTCAAAGCCCAACAGTGCTCAGTTTGCTTTTTGCGACAAAGCCATGAAGTTACGCCGCCTGTGCATATCATTCTGTCCGCCTCTTACCAGTGCCGTCTGGCCTCGACTACAGGAGATCAATCTTCAAATGACGCCGTCCGAAACGTGGGGCATTTTACGGGTCCTCAAGGAGTGTGTTAATTTACAGGTGCTTACCTTAGTGGGTTTCGGAATCACACTCGATCCCCCTGCCTCCGAGTTCTTCTCTCTTGAGATGCCAAATATACACACCCTAAATTTGGAGCATCCCGTTGGTCGACGGTGGCTTTTGCACCAGCTCAGCCTCCCGAACCTCCGTCATTTGACGCTGAGAGGCAGTTGCGAGGGGCAGAACTCTCAGATCATCCTGCATGCGATGAAGGATGTTCTCAACAGAAGCTCGAATCCTTCCCTGGACACCTTAACGCTCAACTTTGATTGTCATGCCCTGGAACTTGACGTGGTCCTCGATTTTCTGGCTCGAAATCCTCTATTAACCGAGCTACATATTGACGATGGAACACCATGTATGACGACGAATCGACCCGTCATTAACTCTGGACTCTTACGGGCGCTTACTCTCGAAAATGCTTCAAGGGACACCGGCGCTGCCGAATATTGTCCTCTTCTGAGGCGTGTCAAATTCGTGGGATGCACCGGCGTCTCAGATGAAGAAGTAGCCACTTTTCTTCAATCACGGATTGACTTGGCCCTCGGAAAACAAGAGGAAATTGGAGTTTCTACGAGTACATGCTTGGACGCGGTCGAAATAACAATGAAGCGGCCTTCCCACTCGCATACCCTTGATATTGTAAGGAAGAGACTGTCAGATGAGCGAGTTTCGATAAGCATACACACCACACGGTAGAAGATTTTCACTTTGAAGGTAGTTTTGTGAAGTATATAGACGCATGCCTCCTGGAACGATACTTACCGCATGTTTCTATGTTTCGAAGTGGTGGGCTGTAACGGGCAAGACATTGACAGAAAAAAGGTCTGCTCATCCTCAACTCATCCTGGTACATTCCCATTCACGTGATAGGTTGTGTGCGTGACATATGTTACCACTTGTGACAGCAATTCTTGCTCAACACCACCAGTATGCTCGCACAGACCGCTCGGCGACGTCTACCACAACTATTTCAACGACATGCGCGCCCTATCTCATCGGGGGGCTCCCTAGGTAGAGATAGAGAGACAAGGAATGATGCTATGTCCTTATTCGGTCTTGACGGCCTCGGAGAACTTACAGAGGAGGTCGACATTTCATCACTTCTGCCACCCCCACCACCCGCGACGGAACCTACAAATCTAGACAATATGCACCATCATATACCTCCTGCACGAGATCCGATACTTCAATTCATTACAACACTCATCATGACGGATGGAAAATTCGCAAGAGCTGCGAAAACCACCACGCAGATGCTCCTCCACATTCAGGCTTTTACCCGAATGCCGCCTATGCCTATCGTGCGACAGGCAGTCCTTGACGCGTCACCTGCGGTCAGATGCCTGACATATAAGCAGGGTGGAAAGGCGATACCAAGGCCGGTAGCGCTGAGCGAACGACAGCGGACGAGGGCAGGGATTACTTGGATACTGAAATCATCTGATGCGAAACCCGGCCGTACCCTTGCGGAACGTCTGGCACGGGAAATGATCTCAGTAATAAAAGGCGATAGCAAAGCTTTGGAGAACAAAGTAAAACAGCATCAGTTTGCAATGGTGAATAGGTTCGTGGTCTGCCTTTTGTATTTGTTGCACCTTCTTACCGTGCCCTATCATTCTAGGGGAGTCTTGCCAAAGCGGTAACCGCCTTTAGTATCGTCCTTGAAGGAGTATTTATGCTATGGTACCTCAATATAATGATCTATCCAAACGACCAAACAGCTAGAAGCTTGTACCCTCGCTCAAGGATTCTATTTGAACAAGTCTCATCTATGCAAAGAAGTATTGAGAAGCCGGTGCGTCTCTATCTATACCTCTATCGCCCGGATACCCAACGCTTTTTTGGCAGATGTAGGTACCGGAAACGTTGGTTGAGCCTCTGGATTAACGTCAATCATGACATATGAGCAACACATTCCATCCATGCGTTCTGACCATCCTTCAGTTCACCGTTTTGAGTCTGCTGTACCCGTGCTGCTTGGCCCATCCCGCTTCCCAGTAGCGAATGAAAGACTTGGGGGACTTCCGTTTTATCTTAAGCCAATGGTTCTCAGTTATGAAGAATGACTTCGCAACAGCCAGGGGACCCAGGTCTTCTTGCTTCCGAGCCTCTGATATTCCTTCTTCTCTCCGGACTTGTGCAAAGTCGTTTGTTGTTTACCTCCGAACCACGACCATTTTCCAGCTGCGACCAATCCACTCAAAGGGCGCGTTTTAATCTGGCCCTCATCACAACAACGAGGGGTGATACGTGACCATCAAATACGCCGACCAAGACCGCCCATAGCTTTTAACTGTTCATATTTGACGAAGGAGTCTGACCTAACGGTATCTAGACCTAACTATCCATCCATGCCGTGGTTCTTGATTGCCTGGTCCACACAAGTAATCAAAAGCAGCCTCATCGCCGTCTAAGTATACCCAGACGTCTCGAGACCTTGCGTTGCGGTCTCCCAGCCAAGATATATGTCAAGTATATTCAGTCTTCAACAATTTATACGAGCACAACTGATATATTCAGGACTATGATCCGTATTGCCCACACGCTCACCCTCAGACTTGATGTCGCTGCAGGCAGTCAGTCTTTCATGCTCGTGATTGTTGGCGTTGATTTTCAAGGCGAATGACCTACGAGCATGGGGTCGTTAAAAACCATGCCCTCATTAGCATCGATGCGTGGGCAGAGGAAGGTTCGGAACAGCATCGAGAAATACAGGTGATGGGGTGTTGACTTACAGACAACCAACTCAAATAACTATACGATTGCAGCAGTATTAGGATTGACAGCCTCGGTCGAGAACTTGTTGACTCGTGCTCAATTCGAATGTGTAGAAATTTACTATCGTTGATGTTTGATTTGAAGCTGATACCGTAAGTATTACCGTGAATGTCATCGCTAATTGTCTAGGGTATACTCAAGATAAGCTGGTGGTGTCGACAGAGAATCATCAATTCAGGGTTCATTGGAAATGCTTGGATCCTCACTAGTCTGTTACACTCCTTGTACCTCGCAACATATTTAATCCTGTTTTCAATCCCCCACGGCGAGTCTCAAACTCGGCTCAGACTGCAAAGATCTTTACTTCAATCCTTGCATTGCTGCTCATTTACTTCAGGTTCTTATGTTTCCATGCAAGCATTGTACAAAGCCAAAAACATTTTCCGCCTTGTCTCCTGGCGGCCTGCGAAATCATCAGAACAAATGCGGAGGTTATCGGAAACACGAAGTTGATGCCTATGAACGCCGGAATTATGTAGCAGCTTTGTCGAAGAAGAAGAAGGAAACCAAATTGCACGACCGTAAAGCACGCATAGTACGTCTCTTATGCAGGCATTCGCAGAACCCCCAGATGTTGAAGATATTGTGTTCAGGACCTTGCCTGTGGGCGATTTCCTACGACCAAGATGTCCGCAAGTCTGCCCGGATGAACCTGCCGTTTGCTCGATACGCCCATCATCGAGGGAAAACAGCTGCGAGGAAATCTTGTGCTTGAGGTTCTTCGTCCAAAGTTCAAATCGGAATATCAAAGGAAGGAGAATTTCACGGCTGGGGTGTTGTTGGAGCCATGGTCGAGACCGCCCTAGTTTCTTGCTAGCCATCGTTTTCGAGTTGTTAGGGTTTCCTCTTTACGTGAATGTCGAGCTGCCGCTGGCCAGGGAGACAGATTGTCTTGAATTTGATAGCTCAATTTGTCGGTTGGGAACTTTGCTTGAGGGTTCTGACGGTGCCATTGTTCCTTAACAGCTTAAATTCCGAAATGTTCATGAGTATAAAATCTTGGAGGAAACCACCCATATCTCGACGGTAGGAAAATGTATAAAGGAGAGAAGGACAAGGCCACTGGAGCATAGGAAGAGGGCGGCGGCGGATGTTTAACAAAACCAAATTGATTGTTTGGTACGCCTCACGTCCCAACACAAACGACCATCCTCAAACTGTCATCAGAACTCTTCACTACTAGAACTCATAATGGCGCTCACCTCCTCAACCTCGCCTTGTCGTTCACCAATCGCACAGAGGCTAGCGCATGTTTGACAAAATTGGTCAGTCAGAACCTCAGGGACTGAACACGCCAGTGGAAGAACATCTCCTATCCTCCATTATCCCTCAGCAACGCTTCCTGACCAAAATGACGCCTACCTTTAATACCTGCACACCGTTACTTTCCAATCACATGGACGACTAGGGGCGAAAGGTTGATACTTTACGGGAGATGGATGTCTCAGCGACCGCCATCGACGTGCATGAGGGGGGTCAACCCAGGATTTCAGTGGCACAGCGAAGATCACAATGCCTAACAAGATGTGTGGCATGGTCTCTCTTGAGGATTATGGGCCGTCAAGACGGTCTATGCCACAGACGGGGTGGGGCATCTATAGGCAGGGTACTCCTATCGGAATATTCCAAGCCAAAGCCACGATTATCCCATATATTCGGTGGTTCGCATCCATGGGTCTTCTGGGTCTTTTGACCTGTTCTTGCTCCTGGTTCATGCCGGTCTTGTAAGCACGACATTTGGGGAGTTCAACGTTATCACAAGCATTCCACATCTTAGTCAGGAATAATCAGGCGAAGCACCAGTCGGTGAGTGAACTCTTGAAATCAATCTCTTGTTCTTCCGTGGCTCTTCTGCCTTATTGTTGGGCTTGAGTACCCAATTCACGATGAAGCACCGTTGCAAAGCCCATCTTTGATGTTTGGGGTCTTGATTGCTTGATGTTCCTGTCACTCTGGTATTTTGAGGTCTTCTGGCTTCAGTCACACCTCAAAATTCAAAGAACTGGCTCTATTCATGTCAAAATGGATATTAGGATGGTGGAAGCAGGGAGCAAAGAAGAGTAGCATTCTGACTCACTGCTTTCGCCACCGTCTGGATGTGACTGTGACTTGTCACAGTGGCCCGAGCACAGTGTCCTCGCAAGCCTACTATTTTCGAGGCAGCAAGCTTCTTCTGGGTTACTGAGTGGTGACGAGGTTGGGATCCCGGTCCACGCCTTCCATAGGGTGTTGCCATTGAGGGAACTAGTGAAGTGGTGTTTTGAGTGGTGAAGCCTTCTGTACCCACACCCGCTATTTCTGAAGTTTATCGACCGTACGAGAGACCTTGACGGGTCCAGTTATCCATTGAGAGCATTGGCACGAGATTGTCCTCTCCACAGAGGAACACTTCTCCAGACGAGCGTGTTCAATGCTTCAAATCTCGAAACATACAGATCTCAATCCAGTTGCTGACCAATCATCTGAGCAGGAAACCACAGTGTCATTGAGGAAGAGACAAGTTCTCTCTGAATTATAAGGGACACCTAGTTCGCAATGTAGATGCGCCGCATTGTATTCCAATGATTGGTTTTCAGTGGAAGATCCTGGTCAACCCCGTTCGCGAAGGTTCCTCCTAAACAGTCGAGATTAGCTGCCAAAGCGCATCCAATTGAGCACTGTCACCCGTACCTATTTTTATCCTATCTCAACGTGCTGGAGGAAGCAACGAATGCGTAGAGGCGAGGAGAGGCAGTTGGAAGAGTTTGGTCAGGCCATCAGTTGGTTTGGGACGGTTTGGGGGAGCTGTTCGCTTTGACTTGGAATGTGTGCCTCAGGCTTGTGCGCTTGAATCGAGTCGTAAACCAAGTCCGACATCCGCTCCATAAAAAGCAGGGCCAACCCTTTTTCGCGTCAGGACTCTCTCCCCAGTACTCACCATCTCGACATTCCTTTCATTTTTTCTTTTCCGTCATTAGCTTATCCCGGCCTCCTTCACATCTATCCATTTTCAGCTCAAATGGCTCATCGTCACATCACTATGCCGTCTTTTACACTCGTTCTTACATCAAATCAAGGAATTCTTCGCGGAGACTTCTCTGCCATGTTGCCTGATCAACATGATTCTTTGACCTTTATATCAACTGCTCCCGCGGATCTGATGGTATGTTTTCGCAACATTTTTCTCGTGCTTGGTACTGACTGACCAGCTTCATACAGAAAACCATTGACATGCGCGACGCTGACGTTTTTACGTCCCAATACCCACCCGAAAACGTGAGCTCTTTTTGAGACGCCCTCACCCGCATAACTAACATCAGATCCGTTAGGGGCATTCCTTCTGGCGGAAATGCCGGCAATTCGCAGACCTTTTTAGACGGAAGGCCAACAACCTCTCGTTCTCTACCTCAACCAAAACGTTCTAAAAGCATTCTAAAGTCAAACCACATCTTGATTTTTGATGTTGCCTTGTACCATACAGCCCATGATGATACTTGTCGCGCGCCAATTCATCTGCGTCAAGCAGAAGTATACCGCTGGCCACCCGCTTTTCAAGCTCCACCTGGACATATGCCGACACCTAAACATAGCAATGTACATACACATACGATGCATCACGGTCTTGATGGATAACCCAAGGAGACGAATATAGCGGGTGCTCACTTCCGATGATGTACCTCTTCATGTTGATCCTCTCGAACTCTAAAAGCTTGACCAGCTAGCCTCCAGTCAGTAGTTCCTCCTGCTATTTGGTAATAATTACCTACTATACTATTCGCTTGATGTACCATACAATATCTCTACCATATATACACGAGATTTCTTGAATCCAAACCGGCTGCCTGCTTTTTTGACGTCACAAAGGTTGTGGTCCCGGCATCGAAAGATGTTGGATTAGATGTCGGATCCATTTGAATCACTCGCCCCATATGACATCGCCATTCTTCCAAAAGGAATGATCATTACAGTATTTGGTGGCAAAGCAGCCAGGGCGTAGTGTACTCAGTCGCGACACGAAAACTTCTCAAATCTCGAGATTCGCGAGTCTATGAGATATACTTTGCTGCAGGCCAGCCTCCGAACTAATATTGCATTTTGCTCCAACTGTGAATGTCAAATCGCGTGAGCTATTTTCCATGCAGTTCTTAGTTACCACACAATGGATCGCCATTGACCATACTTCTCAGTGACTTTAAGGTGCAATCATCACGATCATTATACAGCTAAAACAATTAAGGAGTAATGATACTGAGCTGTTGCCCTTCCTTTCTTGTCACCTCATACCTGATCATGGGCTAGTCAGGTCTTTGCAAACATATGAACATCGTTCAGACTGGAAGTCACCTTAACATTGAGCCGGAAGGGCAGGTATACCAGACGCCGTCTGGAACAACCTAACCTCTGCCGCACGCCGTCTGACGAGACCCGGGAGGACTTTACCTCCTGCCTTATTCCACAGCGGAAGCTCGCTGGTGGCGACAGTATTGGGATTTTCGCCTGCATTGAGGCGCCTTATCAAGGTAGAGGACCTGACATTCCCACACCCAATGTTGAAGGCCCACGAGACCAGGGCTCCGAATTGGTTGTCGTTGAGTGTGACAGGATCGGCGGTAGCGAGGGTTATGCACATCTGGAATGATGCGAGGTCTGCGTGGAGGAGGTTGGTAGCGTCGGCCTGGCTGAGGGGGAAGGGATATGGGACCTCAGAGCAGCCTTTGGACTTGCAGAGGTGGCCATAGCCTACGGTTGGCAGACCGATGGGGTCCGGGGCCGGGGTGGGGACGAAACCTTCGAATGTTTTGATCAAAGCAATACTAGCATCGTTGACTGGTGGCGCGATACAACCGCGTATACTGATGATAGAAGCACGGGCGGTAAATGTTGCAAGGCAGAGAAGCAGAGCAAAGTAGATCATTGTAGGTATCCGGGTGAATGCCTGCCAGCGTTAGAAAAACAATTCCGACTTTATACTCTTGAGTCGATGGCCAAAAATACTGCCTAAGTCCAAAGAGACTGCCACAATGCTGGTAAAAGCGGGAAGCACCTTGTGATGCTCGCACAGCCTGGCGTCGTCAACGCGCCACTAGAAGCAGGGAAACAGATTTTGGAGTATTCGATAGAGGGCTAGCGCATAACGAACATATGTAAGTTGGCTCGTATTCGGGACAACGAAGGCCTCGTGCGGCGCCTTCGATATATTCAATCCAACAGCCGTCTAGAATGCGTGAACGTCAAAGACCAGCTTCGTTTAGCCGATAGAGTCGGACGTTTTCAAGAAAAACCTGCACTCAAATTTAATTTAGAGGTTATATCAGACAACACTAACGATTACCTCTTACCTGCTATACCTGTAAGTCGTGCACGAAAGCACCATCATGCGGCCTCCGGTATCTTCTATAAATGCGACTTAATCAACGGAATGAAGGAATCCACCTTAGAGGAGTACTTGGAAGGATTTCCGCAGACCTTGTCATCGAAAATCAGACATTATGTAGAGACATTTACTGCACCGCGGATCCTCCATGTAGGGATGACCAAGTCGTGCAGCAGAAACAGTGGTAACAAAAAGGGACTAGACTACCTCCTGGTGGGTGGGTTGGAAATTCATTGACAGCAATGATGTTGCACACTGCCTCGAGGGATAACGCAGCCTCGGAGACGATGTGGTTCCGGATTCATTAGCGGTGATTCAGAGAATGCTGAGCAGTAAGCATTCGAGACGTCGTGAAATAGCTACCATCATTTTTGGTTATTGGATGACTCACAAATTGCCATAACCCGCGAACTCAATGGTTCTCCTACGGTTCATGTCACATCGTTTGGTTATCTTCGAGTCGTGAAACTGTACAGGTTGTGGGCATAGCTAGACCTCTCTGGGGGGAGAAGTAGTTGGAGCAGGTCGATCGCAGCGCAGTCATGAGTATTTCCGAGATGCTCAAGTGGATTGTCATCGACGTAGAGCGCAGCCTGTTACAGAATGTCTTGATGTCAATAGATAGAGATTACCTTCTTGTTTTGTGCAGCGCCACCTTTCAAGGTTACTGGTCAACCAAGATTCCCTGGTGTTTGGAGTTCAGGCAGATATCCGAAGTAGTGGAGTCATTTTCGTGAACCTTGCCAGGCGATAGGGCTTTCTGAACAGATTATTTCACCTCAAATGATGAATATATCGCGTAATAATGCAAAGCATCTTGAGAAATAGTAGGTTCATTGACCATAAAACCCGAGCTGAAGGTCGGACGTCTAATGACAACTCGCGTTCAAGCCCTGTTCTCAATCTGGGAAGATCAAAGCAACCGTCTCCTAGTGAATCAATGTGTCGCGAGAGTGAGGGAGTCGAATCGCAGAGTAAATGTACAGGATAGTCGTCAAGTCACGGACGTCGTGAGATTTCGGCCTCCCAATCTTCCCTTGCCGCCATACTCCAAGCCATACTTACACCAGCTTACACCCAACCAGGCCAGTGTGCTTTAGAAATAGACCGGAAGTGCTACCAATTGCGCCACTCCCCGCTCTGTGGTACCAGCTATGCTACCAGCAAGAATACCATCTATCCCTCTGCGAAGCTTAAGTACAAAATGCAAAATCATAACATTACCTCGACCCTTTCCTCAGCCTCATTTGGGAATCTATGTCATCGGACGGTCACGGTGCAATGCTGCAATTAAAGGCTACTTCAAGTCAAAGCTTCGGACGATAATTCGACCCCTGGTTGATGTCGGTGAGTAAACTTGCAATAACCTCAAGAACAGATTTGGGCGTAAATCCTTGATTGATCTCCGGAATGAGTCAAAGAACACAGTCTGCTGATCAACTCCAAGATATGTAAATATTTAGTCAGGGCGATGTTTCTCTTACCACAGTCGATGCTGCTCCGGGGTTGCCTTGCCTTCCTAATCTAACTAAGGGGTAATCAAGGGGTCCAGCCGGAAATGTATAAAGCGGAATGGTCATTTACTCAAGCCTGGGACTCAAGCCTCGCGTTGGGCAATCCCCACTGCCGATATGTCAGCTTCTCGCGCTGAAATTCTTCGAGAACGCATAGGCATCATTGGTGCTGGTGTCTCGGGACTAATAAACGCCCATGTTCTTCTTCAAGATGGTTTCACCGACGTGACTCTCATCACGAGGGATAAATATGTGGGCGGTACATGGATGCGGGGCCGTGTCTACCCAGGATTGTACATGAACAGGTATGCTCTCGGTTTCGGTCGCATGATTTGTTGCTGAACACGACAACCCATTTTATTGATCAGTGTTCACGGCGAATTCAATTTCTCCGCCATGGAGATGCCACTGCCAGAGAACTCCGCCGAGAGCGGAGGACGTCTCTCTGGTCAGGACGTCTGTAATTACATGGAGAAGTTTACCGAGAAGTACTTGGCTGGCAAGGCAAAGTTCATACACGAAACAGAGGTTCTCAATATCGAGCGCGACGAACAGGGAAAGTGGAACGTTGCCGTTAAGGACATACCTTCAGGCAGCGAGGGTGTAATGACCTTTTCACGAATTATCTTGTCCACGGGGGTCAGTCTTACTCCAGTTCAATACTTGCGATGATCATTGATATCCTGAGGTCGTCAGGGATTGAGCAATGCGTATATCCCAGCCGAGCTTTCTCGAGAGGCCGCGGGAAAAGCAGGGTTTAGTGGACTCATCATCCATTCATCGCAATTCGCATCCTGTCTTGACGAAATACTCGACGTCGTGAAACCGACACGAAGCAATGAACGGGAAGTCGAGGGTGATATTGTACTCGTTGTAGGATGTGGAAAGTCCGCGCAAGAGTACGTCACAATATCATCTATATTCCACAATGTCATAACTTCTTACCAGTGTGTGTGCCAAACTAGCCAATGAAGGTCGGAAGGTTATTGTGGCGTTTGAGAAGACGGTTCCTTTTGTTGCTGGTCCAAAACCAACTCCTGACTTCATTCGAAAGAGCAGGTCCGTCTGCAAACATATCCTTCTCATGTACCTTCATAGTGATATTTATTGGAAGACTACTATCGGCTTTATCGCCACACATTACATTAAGCACTCGTCTAGAGTAAGTCCACTACAAGAAAGAGTGCAGTACGACCCTCAACACTTACTTGTAACAGGCGATTCTTGCATGCCACAACTATCGGGGGTGCAATCACGCAGTGGTTCTGGAGCATAATGTCGACTATGGGGGTTCGTACCTCCTTTTCCCTATCGCTTGTAAAGCGGAATTCCAGCTCATTGTTGTTTACTTCTTTAGAGCAAAGCATATTCGATCCCGGAGGGCTCATCTCTGCGGCGCACTTATCCTCTGTACTGGCACTACAGTTCGACTGATGAAGGCATTGTCCGCAACAACAGCTTTCACGCTCTTGCCACCGCTGGTGTCGTCAGAACCATTGCCCCAGCGCGTATGGTGGGCTATGCGAACGATGGAAAGTCTGTAATCCTGAGCAATGGTGAGACTGTGAAGCCCAAGGTTGTCGTTTTAGCAACGGGGTATCAGTCTTCTTGGACGAACATCTTCACTGGTGGGCTTGTTCTCCTGATGATTGGGCGGTGACTGATGGTTTTTGTTTTGTTTTACTTATTAGTGACGACGGCGGAAGAACTTGGTATCAGCAAATATATACCTCAAGCCAAAGTCCAAGCCTCGTGGAACTACCCTTCCCTGAAGAACGCACCCGCACCACAAAGCGACGGAGCATGGGTGACTCCCATATATCGAGGCTTAGTACCTGCGAAAAATATCGCAAGACGTGACTTTGCCATCGCTGGAGCACTGGTACGCAGCCCTCACCCTGATTCGTGCATATCACCGGCAAAAAAATGTCGCTGAACGATTTCCTTCGATGTGTACAGTACGCTGCCAACTTCACACACACCACCGAGGTCGCCGCGCATTGGATTTCCTCGTACTTCCAGGGTGACGACATGCGCCTTCCAGGTGTAGAAGACGCCCTCAAGGACGCAGAGGAGCACGCCGCATGGACTGCCGTGCGTTTCCCCGATACTAAAATCTGGAAGAACCCGAGCAGTACTGCGAATGTGCACTTCTTCACGTGAGTTTACCCGATGAATAACTGCCCGGCACTTCTCATTCAAAGTCGTTCGCTATGTACAGATGGCCACAGGCTGTGGACCAGCTCTTGGTCGACATGCATCTTCCGTCCATGCGTAGTGATGGAAACTGGCTCAATTGGGTCTTTAAAGTCGTCAGCCCGAAGGAGATTGCGACACTTGGAGAGGAGAGGCGTGCTAAGCGAGAGGCATCTTCTTTGAAGCTGGAAGTCCCAACTTCCTGACGATATTGTAAGATTTTCGTTCTGACTTGGATGTCCCTCCTGTCTTGCGACATGTATCCTTTCCCTAATTCCTCTCTCTATGCCAAAGCACTTGATGTGAGGATTAATGGTCGATACTCTCGTCATCCTATCAAAAATCACGATGGAATACATACATAGTGAGATACATAGCCTGAACAACACATAAAATTACACAAGCATTTCCTTCCAATTGCAACTAATTCATCCATCGCAAATACCTGAATTCCTTTCAAATGCATCCATTCACGCATCAATACTCCGCCATCGGTATGACCTTGCCTACAACTCAAAATCAGCAAACCCAAAACCCAGAACCCAAAATCTCGTCAATAACTCACCAATATCAGCAAAAGGCGACTTCTTCTTCCTCCCCAACAGCGCCACCTCCCCACTATCAAAGAATGAATACCCAGCTAATCCCACCCACACATCCAATCAGCTTTCCGCCATCACCAAACTGTAAGAAACTCACGCATAGCCACGCCGTCGCTTTCGTCATCCGACGAATCACTCAACGTCCCATGAATCGCGCGCCCCGTCTTGCCGTCCCTCAATATCCCGAGATGGTCCACGAACGGTGCGGGGCGCTCGTTCGCGGAGCGGTGCAGCTGGATGAGGAGGCGCTGGATGTCCATTAGGTATCCGCTGAGCGTGTCGAGGAACCGCCTCGTCTGCAGATGCTTGGACGACGCACACCTACACGCCAAACCTCAGCTTCTCTCTTCTCTCATTCGGAAAGGAAAGGAAAGAGGGACGTACACGCTGATACCATCCTCCTTGATGATATACCCAATCCCATACCCGTCCGCCGCGACAGGTCCGAACCCAAACAGCCGCAGGGCGGGGTTGCCGCAATTCGACGTGGAGAGGATGGAGGTGCCTAGGAGCGCCCAGCCGGGGTCGGTGAATATGCTGGGCATCGAAGATACGCTGGTGCCGTTCGCGGGAATGGGGGAGGAGGGGGGCGATTGGAGTTGACGTTGGATGAGGCAGTAGATGGCGTATAGGTGCCTTGGGGATGTGTGAGTTATCGTTGAGCATGTAGGATGGGAGAGGGGAGGGAGGGAACGCACCGGTCTTGGCCTAGGCCTTGGCTGCACTCCTTCGTCAGCTTTACGTGCTTCTCACAGGCCTTCCTCAGCGCTGCCACTTTCTGCGCAGGCGCAGCCTCCGAGTAGAACGTCTACAACGCGAACAACAGCAAATCAACACTTAGTCTCAACAATACCCCCGACGTGCCCACCTTCGTAAAATTCACACTCTCCGGCTGCACCGACCTAATCGCCTCCGTCCTCCCATGCAAATACGCCTTCGTCATCGCCGGCTCATAAACACACTCCACCCTCCCATAAAGCCCAAACCACGCCGCCTGAAACGCCATCTGCACAAACGCGTCGGGGGAAAACCCATGGTTCGTGATGAAGTTCTTCCCGAACCCCTTGAACTCGAGCGCCTGGCAGTCGTTCTGGCAGATGAGGTCGGAGAGGCGCGTCTCGGCGAAGCGGATGCCGGTGCGGAGGGCGGGGGTGAGGGTCCATTCGAGTTTCTTGGGTGTGGTGTCGATGAGCTCGGTTGGTGGGGTGGGGGGTTCTGTGGAGGTATGTTAGATATGCAAAGAGGAGGGAGGGGAGGGGAAGGGTTTACTCTGGGCTGTGGCGCCTCTGGGGGGCTTGTAGGCTCTGGCGTGCGGTGAGAGCGGTGCGTGGAATAGGGTGGGTGCGGAGGGGTTGATAGAGCGCGCGAGGAGCATGAGGCCTTCCGTGAATATGTCAGCCGCGAACCGGAGGACGGTATGGCCATCTACACCCGTATGCTCAAAGTTGATACCAGCAGCGCCATCCGCACATACGATAATTTGTAGCTGTCCTGAAATCAAAATCCTCCCCATGCCCCAGACGGAGAACCACACACCTTGTCATACCACCTATTCGTACACGTCCCCACCTGCTCGCCCCCCTGCAGATTATACGTCCCACACAAGAAATTACTACACAGATCCGCTAGATTCTCCGGCGCCGCATCGTCCAAACACACCACAAATAGCGCGTTATCCACAATATCCAAGCAACTCTTGTTATGTCTGTCCTCCGCCAGCTTCAGTCGTAGCGACGACCACGTCTTGCGGTTCTCCGTAGAGAGGACGCCGATGGCCCCACGTGCGACGTCGGATTTCTCGGTCTTGTCGGCGTCGGTTATGATGGCTTGGAGGTTGCGCAGGACTTCGCGCTCGGTGAGGACGGGGAGGTTGGAGTCGTCGAGGACGTCGAACCAGTAGAACTGGCCGCGGCGGAGGACGACGATGTGGCGCGAGTCGGCGTGGACTTCCATGCGGCATCCGCGCTGCGTGAATTAGGTTAGGTGCATTCGGAGGTATTTCGATGAGTACAAACGTACGTCTGTGGGTATACGTGAGGTACCGAATAGTCTAGAGTACTGGTCCATGTCCAAGGGTGTTCCGCGTACTGTATCAGGTTCGAGAAGACCCGCGCGCAAGTCATGGATGAACCCGAGCGAGGAAACCACGAGGGACGCCGCGCGAGGGAGCTGCGAGCCCCGGTCGGGTGTGGGGTCGTTCTCGAGCACGAAATAGGGGTTCAAGGCGAGCACGACGGGATCGCTGTGCGAGAGGTACGACTCGTACCAGAACTCCTCGATGTAGCTCGCCTTGTCCTTCGCGTACTCCTTCAGCTTCTCGTGCATCAGCGGGCCTGCGCCCTCCAGGAACTCCTGCACAGCTGCCTTGGTCGTTTCGTGCTCTTTCTCATCTTGCAGCGCCTCGAGGGCCTTGAGATATCGCGCACATGTCTCTTCTAACGGCGGGATCGGGAGCTTGGGGAGCTTGTCCTGATAGGCGAGCGTGCGGTTCGTAGGCTTGCTGCTGGCGAATTTCGTCGTGTTTGTAGAGGGAGCAAGGGTAGCAGTGAGTGAAAGGGACATCGCAGAAAGATAATCAGAGGGGTTGTGAGGTTGCATGGGTATAATAAAGCTTACTCGATATCTAGTGGGGCCATAGCCGCAACGGAGCTCCTATCCTTGGTGGACGAGTGATCGGCGGGGATGTGCGGGGAAAGCACACGAGGGATGGGGTCCGGGGTGGCTGCTGGAACCTTTTCTCGTGATCTTTCTCCCTTTTCCTGCCGCCGCCTGCCCAGGAACTTGTCGATCCACACTGCCAGCGCGTCCGGTCAAATGTTGGATATCAGGTAGCTATTCTTATGAGCAGAGAAGCAGGAAGGATGAAGACAAGAGGAAAGTACTGCATTGGGCTTTATGTATCTAGGTTTCGGCGGAAGGAACAACCTGATTTAGACCGCCACCATCATGTTCGAGAACGCTTGAGGGGTGCTTGTACGCAGCCAGACGCAACCTTGCGAGAGCTTGCGTGGCACGATATGGCACGCATAATGCTACATAGTGCCGGCCCCGCTTGTTCTATAATCCTGCCATTCCGAATTGATATCTTCATCCTAGCAAATGACGAGCAAGTGCCAAGATCGGATTGGATTTAGAACTGGCATGCGGTGATTGTGCGAAGTCGACTATCCATTTTTTATTCACGAAAGATCTGCCGCGCGATTATGCATGCGGTCGGGATTCTAGTGACTATACTTACTGTTGCGTTTCAGACACAATAATTTGTGTAGCCAGGTGTAGCCTCAACCGCGATAAGATTCTAGCCAAGACCTTAAGCTTGGCACATTCTTTTAGATTGGCCGAGGCGGCTCAATTTGGTGTCAAATTAGATCTCAAGAGGAGTCCGAACAGACTCTGAGTGTCTGGAATTGTCTGGAGGTTCTGGTGTGGTAAATAGATGCCGCAACCACCTGGCTGTAAGGTAAGTCATAAATCTCTTGGAATATGTTGAAAACACTTTTTCCGGCGTCAGAACCAAGATTGAGAGAGAAAGGAAGAGGAATACTGCTCTCCATTGCGCGCCATACATCTCATTATTTGTGCGTATAATTTACAAGGGAAGAAGTTGGGAAGAAGGTTCTGACTGTCGCGTTACTTCAATCTCCTTTCTCGGTACGACGATCCTCTGAATTTTGGGGCGGTTTCTCCGAAGCTGTCTCGTCATTATTAGGTGAGTCGACCCTGCACATCGTCCCCCTACAGTCCTCTCAAGTCCATCGTATGTGCTTCATATCGAAAGGCATTCAACGCCACAGAGAGCCTCCCTGTGCTCCAAGAACTTCCGATTATCTGAGTTACATCTACCCTTAGGCGATAGTCTGCAGTTTCTATTTGTATCACCCGACTTCGCGAACACGCAAATGCCCTAAAGAAAAATCAACCAAGGTATACAAGCCGAATTAAATCATTTTTGAAAGCATAATCCCAACCCCGACTTTTTATTTCCGATCCCAGCCTGGCCCCTTCACGGCTTCAACACCCTACCCAGTCAGAACTTGCACATCCACCGGCTCACAATCATCCAACAAATAATGCGGATGTCCCGTCACCGGGGAAAACACCAGATCCCTCCTTCCCCCCGCGTCGATGCTCGTATTCGTGCACAGCGAGAACGCGTCGGCTTTCGCGTTGAACGCAAGAAGGAGGGGACTGCCGACGGGGGACGCCGTGTCCGTCTTCGTAAAACATGTTGGTATAGAAGGAGTCAGTGATAAGAGAAGGACTGACCATGGTACAATAGCCTTGGAACCCGGGGAAGGCCGGTATTGATGCGACGAAGTTGGGCGACTCGCCGTCGTTCGTCGATCCTGAGGACATTTGTTGCGTTGGGATGACGGTGGAGTGCGGGAAGACAATCGAGTTCAGCATGCTGAGTGCCGGCCATTCGGAGCAGCAATTCGGACATGCCTAAGCGCACATATTCAAAGACGCGTATCATCAGTGCCAGAAACTCAAGAGCGCGAAAGAAAGGATCTTGAACAGAGAAGAAACGCCCACTCACAGACAACACAGTCCAAAGCACCCCCCTCACCATCTCCACCGCCACCAACTTCAACCCCACCGCCGCCGCCTCCCCGCTCCCCTCCACCGGCGGATTTCTCAACACCGCCTTCAACGTGAAATTCCCCACCGCCGTCCCCACGCACGCCTGCGGTCCCGGCGCCTCCCCCGACGCAGAAAACCCATACACCGCCACCCTATTCTGGTTCCCACAGTACTCCGTGTGCGTGGCGGCGCAGACCATGCGGCAGTCGTTGTCAGAGACGCGCTGCGTAGGGGCGTGCACGGCGTTATCGCACCAGCATTCGTGCCCGTTTTCGAGGCCTGCGTTGAGGAAGGTGCCTGCTGCTTGGCATGCGGCGGTGCAGGATTCGGCGGTGACGCCGCCAGGTATGTTTATGCCCGTTCCCAGTGTCCTCGCGGTGACAAGGTCTCTGTCGTCAAAATTAGCATGAACGGCCAAAAGAAATGTGGAGAAGAGCCGAACAACAGACGGAAACTCACGTAAAACATCCCTGGTAAGTCCACAATCCCTGTCCCTGGCTTCCGGTCACGCTTTGCACAATTACCGGCGGGGGCTTGTTGCTAGTGAACACGTTGAGACGGTTGGGCCCCCCGCAGGGTTCGTTGGCGTTTCCACTACAGGCGACTAAGCAATCGCTCAGTGGAGTAGGTTGACTAGGTATCTGTGTGGTTGAGTCGCAATCTGCAGGCAATGTCAATCAGACGCGTTGACAAAGAGACGGAAGACGGAAGACATACAGCATTCCTATCATTAAAATCATTCGGAGGAACATCCCGCTATGAGATTGTCGAACTGTCTGTTATTGAATTTTGAACTCACCCCTACATGAAGATTAATCAATTCCGTGCAATATCGCGAATGATGAATAAAAGAAGACCTACTTCCAAATTCTACTCCTGCAAAGATAAAACCGCCCTGGGTACAGAAGTTTATGCACGTCTCGATCGTCATCGGGTCTTGCACCAGATCAGTAGCCGCTAGCGTACGCGAGGTAGATATATCGCTGTATGAATCATTTTAGCCCACGTCGCTCGGGGACAATGTGATGTATCATGTTACTCACGTGAAGCATCCGACTGAAGTCCAATTAACTGGTAAAACTGAGGGTATAGTTGGTATTACTTGAGAATTTACGGTCTGCTGGCACATAAATGTGTCAGAAGCTGCTTATCCTCTGCCAGGACGCGTCCATACCGATGCAAAGAAAGCCCAAACCCAGAGCAAAACAACTCCACGCATATGAGACTCCATTGACGATAAGATCTAAAAACCCGAAGGACAGAAGAAAACGCGGTGGGAAGGAACACCGACGCGCCACGTCTCTTCACAAGAGGCGCTTTATACTCGAGCCGTCAACCACCCGTCACCCACCCTCCAGCGCCTTCCGAAAATTCCCAGCAAAAATAGCACAGGCACTCATGAAAAAGCCGTTCTTCGAGGCCTCAGGAACAAGTAGAACGCCATCACGAAACAGCTATGCTGGCGCTTCCGGCTCTCATGCCCTGTCAAGAATAACGCGACAGGAAGCGGAGAGGTTGGCGTGGCCAGTTACGTCGGAAGCGGTTGAGGGTTCGATCTATATAGGTAGTTCGCGTTGATTAATGCGGTTTGGAAGGGCGAGCAATGGTGATTGCACGTCTTGGGTGCATCGATTGTCCGTGACTTTTAGTTGAGAGACCAATTTGTGATAATGAGCCCTACATCGTGAATTCGGAAGACCTTTTTCGTGATGGGAACAAGCTCCTTATCTCTTTTTCTGTCCTGCATGTATCGTAAAGGCGTTTGATCATCATGACATGCCGAGACCAAAGTATTGCTGTCAGTCAACCTCCGAGAACGTGTGAGGGGATATGATATGTCTGGAGGATGATTGTAGAAGGACTCGGAGGTAGTGCAGTAGCTATATCTGAGTAGATCCTGCCAACGCACAACTCGGCGATAGGTCAGTTCCACCAGGCCTTCAAAGTGGGTCTATTCCAACTTCAGTCAGTCATTGCCAAAGTGAAGCAATGAGCATAACATGGACGGCGACATACTCACCTGTATTTGAAGTAACGACCTCGGATGTTTGGATAGCGACAACGGACGCAAATCGCGTATATAAATAACCCAGTCCGAACAATCAATCATCTGTGGGAGATTCATCGCTGTACATGCGGACATAACACTTTCTTTGAGCAAAGATAGCCGCTGCCTATCATGTGGCGCGATCCGAGAAAGCGATAGGATAACGTCCAGCTCGTGCTCGGAGTGGTGGAATGACAGTGGTGGGAGGCCATCATCAGGTTGACGGGGGTTCTATCAGCGCAGATGGAAAGAGCGTACATAGCACTGTAATTTCCGGGATAATACAGGGTCCGCGATGAGCACATCACTCCCAAAATGCCCATGAGTTACCTGGGCGATCAGCAATACTCGTGGTCCAGGGATGGTTTTTGACTTCCTCCAGAAGATGAACATGACTCTCATGAGTTCAGCCGTATTGTTTTATGTCTTGCAAAAAGAGTCATGGCGCGCTTATTGTTCAAGGAGTCATGATTCGGGGACCGCAAGGGCATTACCCAGTGACAAGTCGCGGTATGAGCATCGCAAGGTCAAACTGCGTCTTGAAGGTCGGAATGTACTTAGTTGCACTTCCTTCATTCCCAGTTAGTCCGCGTCGCGTCGGCCTTCGTTTATAACAACCGATAACAACGTCCTTGGTTACCTCACTCAGTCCCATCAGCACCTCTGAAAATGAGCGCTGGTGGCATTTCTCACTTTTGTGTGCGTGTGCAATCTCAGACTAGGTCTACGCAAGATTTAACCTATGCTTTGCCGCTCGAAGTCTTGTGTGGCCACGGACTCGTGAGACCGAAAGGTCAATTATACGAGACACACTAATACGAGTCCAAATGCGGATCGTTGCCGTGGTGATGATTCGGAAGATTGTGTCGGGGTGGTTCCAAGCCTAGCTTCACATCGACTTTCCTTGCAGTCGAAGCTTGAGCTTGTGCTGGTAGCGCGATTGCCATACTCCTCGGTTTGTACGAAATAAATTATCAGGTCAACCGTCGACATCAATATTCGTTCCGCAATCCCAATGCCTTCGTCCTGATAACATACCTCCTTTTGTTCAGGCCTATCACTGATTTTATTAGATCGCAAATGAAGAACAATTTGCCCGGTATGATAGCGCCAAGTGATCTCTTTTTTGGAAGGAAATCAGTGGCTATCAGTGGAAAAGGTTTGCCTCGGCCGGAGATCGTATCGAATTGTTGCATCGCAATTTTACAGTTTTTCATCAAGCCAGGGTCCCGTTTGAGGCACTAGAAGGGGTCGAAGACCGTGTAGCTCCCGCTTGCTTCCTGATTCGCTTTAGCCGTTGTTGTTAAAAGTCAACGGAGTGCGTTCGCCACGACCTCGTCCCGGTTTCCCTTCCCCCCTCCCCCTGCTGTCCTGTTGGATCAGCTTCCACTCTCTTTCACCGACACCACACTCATTCGAGGTCCAATGTTGAAAGCTGCTACTCTTCTCGGAGCCTCCTTGTGGCTGGGCGCTGCCAATGCCCATCTGGCTGCATGGCACAAGGGCATGTACTGTATCAACGTTCGTCCGAATTTCCTTGTCCATAGGATGTCAATCGGAGTCGAACAAAACTTCCTCATCACCAGGGCAACCAAGGCGGGAGTGATTTGAACTCCTACAGCATTGTATCGCCTCTTTACCAGCTATCTTTCAACGATTGGTGGTGTAAGTCATTGTCACAGGTTTCACAGGCCTTCTGGATGTAGAATCTCATATTTTCTTCATCTAGTCCACCATGTCAACGGCGTAAGCATCACCTGAAAGTTGATTGCAATGCCAGTGCTCAACACAATTTTCGTAGTGCGACAACTATCCCCCCCAGATGGCGACTTTATTGATTTGTGAGTTTCCTTATCTATCCCTTTGAAAATATCTCAACCCGTTCAAGACCTGCAGGTGGATCTTTCACAATCGAAGTTGGCTCCAACCGCGCGAAGACTTCTCTGGCTTACAACGGACGGGATATGTCTGACTGGCCTGATGGCGAGACCTATCCCGAAGATTATGTTCGTTTCTTGTGCTCTTGACCCTGAACCGTCATGTCCAGTCAAGCTGACAGCGCCGTCTGTCATGTAGAATGTTCCCTCATGTATTATCCATCCCAACAGTACGTTATCCTATCGCCTTGTGCCGAAACATCATTCTGACAGAAACTTGTTCTTCCCATTTCTAGTGCACGCCCAGAATCGCTCCATGGCAGCTGGTACCGCCTTTGCGATCTCCTACCAGGTAAGAAACATTGTCGAGTTGATGACTTCACGGCTCTGAATCCAAATCACCATCAGTCGGACATCAAACAAGTGAAGCCTGACAACCTTGTCGTCTTCTCCGTTCGTTATCAGTAAGGCGGCTGGATATTGAACACATCCGTTTTAAGCTAATTTATATCATGACCTTCTTAAGCACGCCTTGGAAGCGCGTCACGTCGTACGATGTTCCTGCTGCCATGCCTCCTTGCCCTCCTGGAGGTTGCATATGTGCTGTACGTAAACCTTTTCCTTGTCAAGACTCTTGACTGACGAAAATAAATCTTCTAGTGGGGATGGGTACGTTTGCATATCCTTATCGTTTTTGTTAAAAATCAACTTTTACCTTTCGATCATTAGGTTCCCAATGGGTGCGTTCTTGCTTCTACTTCCTTATTCTTATTCCATCTTCTGACTTATCGTCATCAGTTGCGGACAACCCAACATGTACCACCAACCTTTCAAATGCCGCGTGTCTGGATCCACCAGCAACACCGCTATCGCAGCGCCAAAACCCCCAGTATGGTGTGAAGGCAACCCAGGAGCATGTACCAAAGGCGCGAAACAGATGATCTACTGGAATCAAAACGAAGGAAATAACATCCAAGTTGATGGGTACGACCAGTCTGGCAGCTTCAAGTCGCCAGGCTACAATGGTAAACTCGGCTTCAACGAGGGTGCGTCATCATTTCATTTGCTGTGTATTTGGTTACTGACTTACCAACGGTTTCTTTTCAAACTTGCAGGTGCCCAAAACGATATTTTCGCTGGAGCTCCGTCGTCTGGAAACTACAATCCCGGAAACTCGGGAAATTCCAACAACCCAGGCAATTCCAATACTGGCAACTCCAATGCCGGCAACTCCAACCCCGCTCCCCCAGGTGGCTCTGGAGGCGGTAACAATCTCCCCACCCGTTCCACCGACTCGTCAGCCGACTCCGGTCCGACCGACACCCCCGCCACCACAGGCCTCAAAGCGGCTTCTATCCCAAACAATGCCCCTTCCTGCAAAAAGAAACGCAGACGCTCTATGGCTGCCGCTGACACTAGCCTCGTCAAGAAATCTGTTCTTGCCGAGGGAGTGACATCGCACAGACGCAGCACGCGTCGCGGAACAGGTCGTGACCCCGTGTGGTAAAAGACGCAGGGTTTAGCAAATTGGTTGAATTGGTTTCCCTGGTCGGTTTACCACCGCTGTGCACATGCACCTATCTTTCCGCATACACAAAGATACCCGGAATTGATTTTCACCCTAGAACTTTAGAGGGGCTTGATGTCTTTCCTCTGCATATTATTCGCCATTCGAAATGACAAACACAATGTCTGTTTACTGTTCATATAGTTCTCTTTCCCCCTACTTATTATCCATTGCGCTCATTGTCTGGATTACAACCCGGTACCATAACGCGTACCATTCGCTTTCCTGACCTTACTCGCTCAGCTACAAATCTTTCTCACATTCATGTACTATGTACATACATACCTGTCTGATTGTTGATAATGATATTGACGTTAACTTTCATTGTCGAGTTGTTCCTGTGGTCTACTGATTCGGATCCGCGACTATGTATCAAGTTCTTTTTCGTTCATAAGTACTTCGTTCGCTCTTTGAAGTAAGGTCTTTCCACAAACGGTAAGACGCATTGATGAGATGGGATAGTGATTATATCATTAAGACTATATATACTTTGTGCTTCACACCATGGTAGACCAAATATCAGAAAGACACTGGTATGACGCCCTGGTCAAGAACTGGACTTCTAAACACTGCATCTATAAGCGTGCATCCATCCACTCATCTCCTACTTAAACGTATTTGGAGAAGAGGGGTATCAGAGACTGTGCCAGCGTGTAACTGAACACAAGCTTTGGGCCAACAACAAGAATCTATTCAAGAAGAGATTAATACGATACCAAAAAGAAAAGGGAAAAATCTTATCATACCTTAGGAGTCAATCCCTTGAAGAAAGCCGTTGGACCTTCATTTTTGATAAGGTCCTTGATAACCGTCACGCCGTGAACCTTGCGCTCAAAGTGGGCGTTTTGGATCCGTGTCTTAACAGTGTCGAGAGGTGCAGCGACAGTGATGGATGCCACTGCACCGACAATGGAAGCGATGAAGTTTTGCGTCCATGTGGCTTTTGAGAAGTCCGATACGCCGAGGAAATACTCTTTCGTCACGGCGGAGGCTCCGAAAAGCTGTCGATAAAAATGGTTTTAATGACGAGAAACAAGATATAGAGAGTGATGACGAACAGCAAAGCTTCCTGGAGCGTTACGCGCCATTGTCCAGCCCCAGCCACGGTAAAGCGTCGTACCCTCCTCCATGAAGATTCGGACGAAACCGCGACCTCGGAAAGCCTCGGGATTCACTTGACGTTTGATTTTAAGCGCGTCCAACGGTAGCAGGACCTGTTAAACACGGAGATAAGTTCAAGGTTCAATGTCTGATAGAACATTTCGACGTACGACTTCTCCAATACCAGTCAAGCTGTAAAGATGAACTGTTAACTCTCACGAACAGAGACAAGACGGTAAATCACTACACACCTTCCAGCAGTAGCCTGCATCATCATCTTTCCCTTACGCTCACCGAAGGTGTTCGTGAAGTTGTTTTTGTAGTGCTTGTTGATGAGGTCATTGAACCATGGCTGCCCACCAAACTTGTACACTCGCTGCGCAACCTTGTATCCAGCTGCGTACCCAAGTCCAGGAAAGAGAGACAAAAACTTTGCGGTAACAGGGGCTGAAGCAGCATCCCGGAAAACGATGGGTGACAATGTTGAAAAGGAAACCTATCCATCATAACAGTTGTCAGCTTCACATGGGTCAATTACAATAATAGTTCGCGACGTACCTTGGCCTTATTGCTCATCAACCGCTTGGCCACCGTGTCGACGGGGTGAAAGATGAGAAGTTCAGCAATACCTAGATAATATATTCGTAGTCAGCAAACGCGAATACTCTGTCCAGAAAGCGTTCGATTGACCAGATGCTCCCGATCCCAATACTCTGGCAGTACCCGAGTCCTTTCCGTTTGAAGAAGAAGGTGGCGACATTGTGGTATAAGTCCAAGTTCAGAAGAGAAAGAAAGGACTCTAGGAGGGAATATATAGGAATCGGGAGCCTTGGGCTGTGAACAAGGCTAATAGTGTGCTGTAAAGTGGCGTATAGCAAAAATGCTCTAAAAATTGGATGGCTTTGGTCAACAAGAGCAAATCGTGCCTTGGCAGCCTTGACTTGGTCTTTGACTCCTTGCCTGGATCCCATTAGAATCCAACCACAGATTCATGCCAGTTGAGAATAATGAAACCTTCCAAGCGGCGAATGAAAATTACATTTACATCTAATGACATCTGACTGAATGACTGCCGCTGATGAATTTGCTACTCCTTCGGCCTCCCGTCCAAGGCTCGTCGCAGCACGCATAGTGTTGTGCCAAATCCTAATCGTTTCGAGACAGATTGTGAAGTAAATCGGTTTCCTGAGTCATTGATTGGTTACATCAAGCACAAGCAAGAGAACTTTGTGGGATCGTGGCTCGATTGCATTGCACCCCAGTCAGAATATCGTGATAAGATACGTTGGGCATGATTTTCGACATACATAAACATGATGATGAAATGAAGGAAGGCGTTCCATGTTGAGGGCGATGCTCCGAAGCCGGGCCATAGGATGGACTTTCAAGAAGGAGTCTCCGATAAAAATGGCGAGAATACAAGAATGGTGAAGCATTACATGAGCAAACCTGCTTCACAATTCCGATTTTTTTTTGTTTTGTCTCGACAGTACCACCGAGAAGATGACATTGGGGTCTGCCTACGTCGAGAACGGGAGACGGAGAACGGCACCGTGGCGTTGATAACAAACATCGCGAGCAAGAAATGCTCGAATTGGTGGTAACCTGATTCGACAATGAGATGGCCCATGGGTCAACGACAAATCGACGTCTTCCATTACTGCAGCTTTTCCTTCGCTATTACGGGAGTTGTGGGTGGATTTCGGGAACAATGAAAGAAAGGTTGACCGACAAATCAAGCGGCCTAAGTCCACAATTCCTGTTCCATGCAAAGAGTCGTGATGCGGGGCAATGTGGTATGATCAGCGAAGCATGCTGCGGTGCTGGAACTTTTGTGACCATATCAGAACATGAGTACTACGGGAACCACAGACTCCGTCGGCATTCTTTCGTGGAGATGACCATCAGAAATAGGAGGCTCTGGTAGATTTCACATAGCTTGTCCTGTGCAAGAGGCAGGTTTGGGCGTCGTCTAGTGGCATTTGTTGACCGGGGAAGATGGAAGGAACACTGAGTGGCTTCTTCGGCTTTCCATCCTTTTTCCTCATTGTTTCACGTCCGATTATTCCTGATATTGTTGATGATTATCCGGAGTTGAAGATACCGCTGGCGCTGCTAGGTTCGAGCTAGGTTTAAGATTGATGGATTTTAGTAAACCGAGAGTAAGATCACTGGTAAAAAAAAATCTAGGTCGGTAGAAAAGTACAAGAAGCATGGCAGAGGGGAAGACTGAAGAAGAGGAATCGGATGAAGGGAAGACGCGGATGTTTGACATCGTGACATTCGTTTAGTTGTTTGCACAACACGCGCCCAACTCAACACAAACGACCATCTTCTGTCCACGCCATTCTTTCTCAGCAAGCCACAGTCCTTGACTGGATGATAACGGCGCTCACCTCCTCACATCTTCGTATTTGTCGCGCTTTCAAGTATATGAGAATTCAAGCGGTGAACCCTCAGAAAATGCGGGTGTCTCAGAGGTCGCCTTCGACATCAATAGGGGACAATCCACAAGTCATAAAGCCACGGTCATAAAGCCACGGCTGTATATACAGCCTTAGCTGCTTTTGAGCTGCGCCATATCGAGACGCTTTATGCCAGAGTACGGAGGATAGACTTGGGGGCAGATGGGCAGGATAAGCTAAGATCAACCAGGCCGAAATTCACGATGGTTCCATACTTCTGGGTTCTTCGCACCCAAGAATCTTCCTGGTCGTTCGACCGGTCTTGAGCTTGTGTTCTGAGCATGGCATCTGGCAGATTTTGAGGTTTGCCGGTCACCCCGACTTTTTCACATCTCAGCGAGCAGGAAAATTCAAGCGAGGCGGCAAGATGGTGAGTCAATCATTCAGAATCACTTTTTCGTTCTCGTGCTTCTTCAGCACGCTTTCTTGTCTTTGGGCGTTGGTTTCGATGTTGAATGTCCCAGAATACCATTGCGTTGCGAGCTCAATTGCACCATGGGGTATTGACGCATGATAGCTTGCAAATGTCACTCTTATGCTTGAAGTCTTGTATGGCTTGGTCGCACTTCACAGTTCACGGGCTGGTGCTGTCTGCTAAATCATGAATATCAGGAGGTCGTATGAAGAGAGTACGATTTCTCTGACTCACTTTCGCGATTTATATGTTACCGTGACCGGTGTCACAGATATACGGAATGGTCCCTCGGATGACAGTGCTGTGAGGCTGGTTATCGACAGACACGGCTGTTCATATGTTGGTGGAGGGCACATAATACTTGAAGATTGATAGGAGTGGATATGCGCAAGAGTTCCATGATTGACATAGATTGTGATACATTTCAGGAAAACAAGCTCTGAAATATCTGTTCGGACGGTGTTCCTAAACGAGTTCCCCCAGGGTATACCTGTCGACTAGGGCCAGGTATTCCAAGTCCAGATTATTCTGAACATGCACCTCGTACATGTTACACTTGAAGTCTGAAGTCCCAGTCTTCTTCTAGTTGGAAAAGACATGTCCCTGCTCTTCTGCCCAGATACATGAAAAATAGTGTTGAAGCCAGATGCTGAACATTCATTTCTCCAAGGAACATTCTAGTATCGGTCCGACGGGGAGGCAGGTCCTCTGAGGTGTTATCTGAGGGCCAACGTGCATCGAAGACAATGTCCATTGCCTATGATTGTTGACAAACCATTGGTCGAAATCCGTAACCACGAAAGCCTTTCTCCACTCCCGTTCCTAGACTTCGAGATCGAAACCTGTGTAATTCGTCATGAATGGAGCCTTCACATCTTGGATCTTGTTTTTATCGTTCGAGGAGAACGAACGGAGGCCGATTTAGGTTTATAAGCGTGTTGCGCAGATCATTGACGGTTCACACTGGGAGTTGTTCGCTTGCGCGTGACAGGATGTACGGTGTGCCTCGCTCGCGGAAATCAAGGCCGACTTCCGCTCCATAAAAACAGGGCAGATCCTTTTCTTGCGTCAGGACTCTCCTCCCAGTTCTCACCGTTCAGTTTGACCCAACACTCTTTTTTCTTCGTTCCTTCGTCAACTTGGTCCCTCCAAATCTCGTATCTACCAAATCATCGTTAAATGGCACCTCGTCACACCACCATGCCGTCTTTTACACTCGTTCTTACGTCCAATCAAGGCTCTCTCCATGGTTTCTCTACCACCATCGGGGCGGATCCCCATGCATTTTCGACATTTTTACCATCCGCGCCTGCTGACCTGATGGTATGTTAAGTTCACTCTATTTTCATTCCTTCAATAACATGATCCGTTTCCAGAAAACCATTGATATGCGTGATGACGTTTTTACGTATCAGTACCCATCGGAGTCTGTGAGTCCGTTTCGTCTATGCTGTTTCTGTTCGCTTTCCTGATACTCTTCCGTTAGACAATCGATGTGAGCGATGACGATAACGATTCGCAAACTGTTTTTGATCACAAAAAACCTTTTACCTCTCATGGAGTACCTAAAAAAAAGATCTCTCAAAGCATCTCCAAAGTCAGTCCCCATTTCCGCTTGCTTCTTTGCGCTGTGACCTTGTGCTGATGTCGCAATCCAGCTTAGGCTGCTTTTCGTCACCTATAAATTCCATAACTTGAAACAAAAGATCACGTTTGGTCGTGCTGCAGAGCCTTCTCGCGGAAAGCCAAGTTGACCTTAAATCCTCCCAGAAATAATGTACATATGATCTTGACACATACGGACTACAATTTAGAGCCGATGACCAGCTACCACTTGTTGATTACAATTACTCAACCATAATCACCTACTATATATTCAATTGATGTATCATAGTACACTTTCTACGAGTACTGGAGCAAAGTCTTCGAATTAGCACATTTCAAGTGATCAACGGTGTTTGTCTAACCCCATTAACGCTCGACGTTATGTCACTTGACCTATCGCCTTCTTGATGATTTAAATATGACCCACCTGGACAATAATAATCTGGGATTGTTGTACGAGCAAAAAATCAAGCAGATACGAATTGTGAAGGTCGATTGAAAGGGCTCTGGAACAACGTAATCTGCAACGCGCCACATGGCGAGACCTGAGATATGTAATGCCTATCCAATTACAGTGCTGCAAAAGTTCACTCGATTTTGACTATACAAATTGAGCAAAATGCAATATCATCTGGAGGCGGGCCCGTAGCAAAATAGTCCATGTTCGTATGTACCGTGCACAACAGGGGCGATGCCCCTCGGCACGCAAATAATGATCCAAAAAAAGATCTCGACTGAGCACCCCACGCCCCGATGCTGTTATTGTTAGCTACCAAATACTGTAACGATCACTCCTCATGGAAGAATGGCATGGTCATGATCTGTGGCAATAAGATCATATAAAGCCACCATCTTAAGACCGCAACCATTGGAATTACCCCTACCGAGTGACGTCAAAAAAGCAGGAAGCCGGTTTGGATTCAAGAAATCTCGTGTATATATAGTAGATATATTGTATGGTACATCAAGCGAATAGTATAGTAGGTGATTACTGTCAAGTAGCTGGAAGAACTACTGACTGGAGGCTATCTGGTTGAGCTTTTGGAGTTCGAAAGGATCAACATGAAGAGGTACATCATCGGAAGTGAGCACCCGCTATATTCGTCTCCTTGGGTTATCCATCAAGACCGTGGTGCATCGTATGTGTATGTACATTGCTATGTTTAGGTGTCGGCATATGTCCAGGTGGAGCTTGAAAAGCGGGTGGCCAGCGGTATACTTCTGCTTGACGCAGATGAATTGGCGCGCCACGAGTATCATCATGGGCTGTATGTACAAGGCAACATCAAAAATCAAGGTGTGGTTTGATTTTGTAATGTTTTTAGAACGTTTTGGTCGAGGTAGAGCACGAGAGGTTGTTGGCCTTCCGTCTAAAAAGGTCTGCGAATTGCCTGCATTTCCGCCAGAAGGAATGACCCTAACGGATCTGATGTTAGATAATGCGGGTGAGGGCGTCGCAAAAAGAGCTCACGTATTCGGGTGGGTGTTGGGACGTAAAAACGTCAGCGTCGCGCATGTCAATGGTTTTCTGTGTAAACCTGGTCAGTCAGTACCAAGCACGAGCAATAAGTTGCGAAAACATACCATCAGATCCGCGGGAGCAGTTGATATAAAGGTCAAAGAATCATGTTGATCAGGCAATATGGCAGAAAAGTCTCCGCGAAGAAATCCTTGATTGGAGGTAAGAACGAGTGTAAAAGACGGCATAGTGATGTGACGAGTAGCCATTTGAGCTGAAAATGGACAGATGTGAAGGTGGCCGGGATAAGCTGATGTCGGAAAAGAAAAAAGGAAAAGGAGTGTCGAGATGGTGAGTACTGGAAAGAGATTCCTGACGCGAAAAAGGGTTGGCCCTGCTTTTTATGGAGCGGATGTCGGACTTGGTTTACGACTCGATTCAAGCGCACAAGCCTGAGGCACACATTCCAAGTCAAAGCGAACAGCTCCCCCAAACCGTCCCAAACCAACTGATGGCCTGACCAAACTCTTCCAACTGCCTCTCCTCGCCTCTACGCATTCGTTGCTTCCTCCAGCACGTTGAGATAGGATAAAAATAGGTTCGAAGGTGACAGTGCTCAATTGGATGCGCTTTGGCAGCTAATCTCGAATGTTTAGGAGGAACCTTCGCGAACGGGATCGACCAGGATCTTCCACTGAAAACCGATCAGTGGAATACAATGCGGCGCATCTACATTGCGAACTAGGTGTCCCTTGTAGCATCCTAGAGAACTTATCTCTTCCTCAATGACACTGTGGTTCCCTGCTCAGATGAATGGTCAGCAACTGGATTGAGATCTGTATGTTTCGAGATTTGAATCATTGAACACGCTCGTCTGGAGAAGGTTTCCTCTGGGAAGAGGACAATCTCGTGCCAATGCTCTCAATGGATAACTGGACCCGTCAAAGTCTCTCGTACCGGTCGATAAACTTCAGAAATAGCGGGTGTCGGTACAGAAGGCTTCACCACTCAAAACACCACTTCACTAGTTCCCTCAACGGCAACGCCCTATGGAAGGCGTGGCCCGGGATCCCAACCTCGTCACCACTCAGTACCCCAGAAGAAGCTTGCTGCCTCGAAAATAGTGGGCTTGCGAGTACGGACACTGTGCTCGGGCCACTGTGACAAGTCACAGTCACATCCAGACGGTGGCGAAAGCAGTGAGTCAGAATGCTACTCTTCTTTGCTCCCTGCTTCCACCATCCTAATATCCATTTTGACATGAATAGAGCCAGTTCTTTGAATTCTGAGGTGTGACCGAAGCCAGAAGACCTCAAAATACCAGAGTGACAGGAACATCAAGCAATCAAGACCCCAAACATCGAAGATGGGCTTTGCAAGGTGCTTCATCGTGAATTGGGTACTCAAGCCCAAAAATAAGGCAGAAGAGCCACGGAAGAACAAGAGATTGATTTCAAGAGTTCACTCACCGACTGGTGCTTCGCCTGATTATTCCTGACTAAGATGTGGAATGCTTGTGATAACGTTGAACTCCCCAAATGTCGTGCTTACAAGACCGGCATGAACCAGGAGCAAGAATAGGTTAAAAGACCCAGAGGACCCAGAAGACCCATGGATGCGAACCACCCAATATATGGGATAATCGTGGCTTTGACTTGGAATATTCCGATAGGAGTACCCTGCCTATAGATGCCCCACCCCGACTGTGGCATAGACCGTCTTGATGGCCCGTAATCCTCAAGAGAGACCATGCACATATCTTGTTAGGCATTGTGATCTTCGCTGTGCCACTGATATCCTGGGTTGACCCCCCTCATGCACGTCGATGGCGGTTGCTGAGACATCCATCTCCCGTAAAGTATCCACCTTCCGCCCCTAGTCGTCCATGTGATTGGAAAGTAACGATGTGCAGGTATTAAAGGTAGGCGTCCTTTTGGTCAGGAAGCGTTGCTGAGGGATAATGGAGGATAGGAGATGTTCTTCCACTGGCGTGTTCTGTCCCTGAGGTTCTGACTGACCAAGTTTGTCAAACATGCGCTAGACTCTGTGCGATTGGTGAACGACAAGACAAGGTTGAAGAGGTGAGCGCCATAATGAGTTCCAATGGTGAAGAGTTCTGATGACAGTCTGGAGTTGGTCGTTTGTGTTGAGGCGTGAGGCGTACCAAACAATCAAATTGATTTTGTTAAACATCCGCCCGCCGCCCTCCTCCTATGCTCCGGTGGCCTTGTCCTTCTCTCCTTTATACATTTTCCTACCGTCGAGATATAGGTGTTTGCCTTCAAGATTTTATATTCATCAAGATTTCCGAATTCAAGCTGTTATGAAAAAAAAGCACCGTCAGAACCGTCAGAACCCTCAAGCAGGTCACAGCCGACAAAATGAGCTATCAAATTCAGGATACTCTGTCTCCCTAGCCAGCGGCAGCTTGACATTCACGTAAAGAGGATATCATAATAACTCAGGAAACGAAGGCTACCAAGAAACTCGGGCGGTCTCGTCCAAAAAAATATGGCTCGAAAAACACCCAGCCATGGAATTCTCCTTCCTCGATTGATTTTTGGATAAAAATCCACGAGCACAAGATTTTTTGCAGCTGTGTTCCCATGGGATGAGCAAGCGGCAAGTTTCCACCATCCGCGCATATATATCTAGGGTTTCTGTGAATGCCTGCATGCCAACAACGCCAGCTTATGCACTATCCTGATTACATCCTAGACAACTATCCCATGCTAGCGATGACAATCACCAGAAGCACGGTGATACTGCATCAGCTTCACATCAAACATCAGAACTTCTCGCACATTAGAATTGAGCACAATCTCAACCTAGGCTGTGAAAACTTCTACTACTGCTGCAATCGATTCGGTATACTCGCTCTTCGAGTTGGTTGGCTTCACACCAACAACCATCACCTGTATTTCTCGACGCTATACCGAAGCTTCACATGCCCCACGCATCGATGCTAAAGAGGGCATGATTTTTTGACCTCATGCCTGTAGGACATTCGCCTTGGAATGACCGCCAACAGTCACGAGCATGAAAATCTACCTGCAGCAACCTCAAGTCGAAGGTGAGCGTGTGTTGGGCAATACAGATCATAGTCCTAAATAGATTGGTTGTGCTCGTATAAATTGTTGCAGACTTGGTTATGTGCCAGTAGGTAAGGTGCTGCTGCTGAAGTTGTCGAGTCCCACAGATGTGTATATCCCGTCATCCCTAGTGAAATGTATCGCTTATCCTGTCAACTGCTTTCCTCCCCTCTCACATTCTTTTGTTTGAGGTCGTTCATTTCCCGTATATCCTCTCCCACTAACCCGTACCCCATCACCCGTCACCCGTACACCACCATGACCCAAGCCCTACTAGAACTTAACCGTGAAAACAAAATTGAATTCCAGATGTTCCCGACTTGACAGCCGAGTAAGCTGTTTCGTCTGCATTTCCCTGAATCTCCGCATCTCGGATATAGCGAAGCCTTGACATATCCACAAGGTGATCTTGAAGGTGAAAGACTGAAGACATGGGAAGGCTGAGGGGTCGCCTAGAACATCGTCCAATCTCTTCCAATCTATTCGGAAGCCGGGGCCAACATCAATGTGAAGATCTAAAAGAAGTTCTTGAAGACCAGTGTTCTTCTGGTGGCTCATCTCTTCCAGTTCCTCGATAAGACCATAGAAAGGATCTTGCCTATAGTACTCATCAACCTTGATGCGAAATTTCATCGATCTCAGGGCTGTCAAAGACTTAAGATCCAGCATTTGAGCCAGGTTGTGGAATGTAGCGTCCGGGCTAACTGGTTATGTTCATGAACATGCAGAATGTTGCATAGAAAACAGACACACCTTGACAGTCAAACGATTCAAGTCTCCGCGCCACGAGTAGGATTCTTTCCAATATTGCGAAATCGTCAGAGGTGCGACAATCAACAACGGTTAGACTCTGAAGGTGTGAGAGGTCGATGATTGGAAGTGCATCATTACGCCTGATATCAAGCAAACTCTTCAGGGCGGGTTCAGAGAATCCCAAGAGAAGCGAGCGTAGACGAGGGGGAGGTCCGAGATTAGCAAGACAACTCGCGGAAGAAAATTCTTCGACATTATAAAGCTTCAAATGGACCAAGTTTTTACAAGATGAAAGTAGAATGGCTGGTAACCCTTCGTCCCATGGTATTTTGCCAAGGCTGATTGCATCCTCTGTGAGCGAGGGCAAGCCAAACAGGTGGATAAATGCTTGCTGGATGCCTGAGCTGGGCTTGATGGGTCCTGGACGTTTGGAGAACAACGACCTCGCAAGGCAAAGGAACGAATATTCTTCAGCTGCAACAGCGCTTCAGCTATGTCATCGGTTTCATTTGCTGGTTCTAATTCGAAGACCAGCGTTCGGCAATGAGCAGCCAGACTGGGAGTTTGCAGTATCAAACGTGGAAAGTGCGTATTGGCTGGCAGGTAACAAGAGGCAGAGAAGTCGATGCTCGAAAAGAGATGGGTGCGGCAAGGATGGAGAAACGCTCGACAAGTCAGAGAGCATGCAACAAGGGTTTCCTTTCTTGTCCACCAACTTCCTTCCGCCACCTCCTGTGACGGCCTCCATAATATCGCAAGGAAACATTTCAATCCTAGATTGTGTGGGATGAGTCAGGTGTTGCGTGTTGAAAGATAGAATGGTTTGGGATAGATTTAGATTTCGGAAAGAAAAGATCAGGGGAGATGCTCGTGCAGTTGGGGTGCGTTGTTAGCTAGTCAAGCTAAGTGGGTCAAGCTCTAACAGCGCCAGCGATAATCTGTCCAGTGGCAATGCTCAGTTTGAAAAGCACAGCCCCAGGTTGTCTGTGCATGCCAGGGGGTGTTCAGCGGAGAAGTCCGAGACATTAGGTTGTCAAGTGGCTACACCTATCCAACTTCACGGGGTCCCAGTCAGGGAATTCCTCATCAGGAAGGTACCCTACGCTTTAGGAAGGTACCCAGTCGCTTAGATCTGTTATCTTAGAATAGTGTTGTAGTCTCGTCCTCATCATCAATACATAATACATAACTTCAGACATGGTACTTCCTACTTTGTAACTTTAGTAATTTGTCTATCGAAGTTCCCTTCTTTGAACCTTCGTTGGTGATGGCCGGCGAGAAGCGGTTGATATGTGAGATACTTCCGACGGTGCCCTCTTCCGGGACTCGCGATGGGCGCCTTTGAGAAGCTGAGCTTCTTCAAGCTTCACCAGATCCGTGATTGCATCGCTATCTGGAAACTTGTTCTTCTCCCTCCACCCCTTGGTAATCATCGGGTTAAGTCCGTTTGCGACATCTTCTTGTTGACTAATGTGTCCTTGGATCAGCAAAGATGGTGGACACCTCGGTAATTCACCAGCTTCAGTAAGATGAAAAGTAGCCATGTGGTAAATTAAATTATACTTCCAGAAGGTGGTCCCTTGTTCGTTCAACCCGATGGGACACAGTGGGCAGAGCGCGGGAACATTAGTTGAGGAATTTCCGGTTGAGAGAATTGCCGCTCTGGAATAGATCATCTTGTCGTAATGGAAAGGGCAGTTGGAAGTTACAGAAAGCTTGTTTTTTCCTCGGACCGACGTACTGGACAGTTGAGTTTTGCAGCCGTCACGTCCACACCAACCGCAAGGATCTATTCCGACCTGTACCAGATCTATGAGTAATGGTAAATACAAGCAGATTCATATACGGTACCTCACGTCCCGCCTTTACCGATCGATCTTAAAATCTTCGGAGAGCCAGTAGTATGTGCTTTCCTACATGCTTTCGCATGTTGCGCAATTGTGTCTTGGCGGCGCAAATAAAGCACTCGATCTCATCTTTACCATCCTTTTTGGCAAGATTGATCTCCGGTGGAAGGTCGACAACGAATGTCTTTTCCCATACCCTGTCAATACAATATCTGTATGGCAGACCAGCCCCATTTATCAACGGCAAGGCTTCAAGGTTATTGAGGATCTCGTTGGAATCTGGAGATAGCGCTTCCCAGGCACAATCCATAACCTCTTTGAGTTCACTGTCTTTCAATGACCATCGTGGGGCGTCACTGTCCTTCTCGTAAATCACATCAGGGCCCAGTGGGAAAAATAACATTCCTGGAATTCGAATGGCCAAATGACGTTGAGAGCGCGTGCCGTCTTTACTCGGTTGAAGTTGAATATACTTTCGTGTCCATATCCACGTGAGGGGTTTGTCCGCTGAAGGCGCGGGCGCTAGATCTAGAATCTGCACGGCAATGGTCGTTCCGGTTTTGCTTGCAAAATCTAGATCATTCGTATCCACAGCTGTCAGGTTTATGTTTTTGCTTTTGGTTTGCCTAAAGTTTAAAACTTCAACGATTGCAAGGCAGACATCGTTCCCAACGCGGGTAAGGGCTGCTCCAAGATCCCCAACTTTAACTGTGTCGGCTTTGGTACCGTCTTCCTGAGATTGATTCAGTACCTGAAGCCGCCGGTTAAGCATTTCCGAAACAGACACCCCTTGTGCGCGTAGAGGCCAAATTGTAACCTTCCGCGCACTGTCAGATGAAAGCCGCCGTGAAATTAATTCGGGTTTGAAGAGCCGTCTGCCCTCGAATATGATGTAATGTGTGGCATTCTTCTCCATCTCTGGGTTGAGTGTCTCTTCCATCGGTTCAATTGTTGCATCGTCATATTTGCGGGATCCAGGGTCAAGTGTATCTTGTGGATCATCGAATTCAGAAACATCAGGTTCCGGATGCTCCTCCTCCGAGCCGCTTGCCGCGCGCGCGCCTGTAATGTATTCATTACTAGTCAGGGCACCGTGTGCTATTCCAGAATCGTCTTCTATTTCGCCTTCCTCAGCACAGGATCTGTATCCGATATAGCCGCTTCCCCCGGGACGAAGGTGATCAAGATTTGCATCGGAGAACAACTTATCGAAGTCACACGCGTATCCCGCGTCTTCCCCGAAATGTTCGCGCAATAGAGTATTGGCTTTGTCCCTCCCTGTATAGTATTCGGCCTTGATGTCAACGTTCTTTACGTGGACATCTCCGATCCAGGACTTCGGATTTACATGGTCAACACCTCGGGCTTTGGCAAGGTTGCGGCAAATATGACCGCAGTCCAGATCTGGGTAACATTGGAAAATAGCGTTAACTTCGGCGCCAATACTAAGCTTCTGCGCAAGTTGGAGTATATCGAAGTTGCGAGCGTGATCTTGTGTCCTTGCATGTGAGAAAACACCTTCCAGTCTGTCGGTTCCTTCGAATAAAATGTAGTAGCGTGACTCGGGATCTACAATCTGAAGTCGAGCGGTGTTAAAGATGACGCTTTTGGCAATTGCCTGCGAGTCTGCAATCAGGGCGCTAGTAAGGAAAGAAGTTTTGTGCTTCTGGAACATCGCCGTGATTAGATGCGCAAAGGTTGATATGCTTTGAATCTGGTGCGCGAGGCTCATCTCCACATCTACAAAGGGAAAAAGAAAGTATGACAGCACTCTAGCCAGAAAGGTAATCTCACGGAAGTGCTTCCAGAGCGACGGCAGGTGTTCCCGATCAAGTTTTAACTTTTCAAGGTCAAACAGGCTTTGGAGTAAATTTACAGCCTTTGGAACATTCTGTTTATCGGCGGGATGAAGAAGCTGATGCGCTTTATCGCATGGCATCTTTCCCCAACGGGTGAGCGCTTCAAAAATATGTTCTGCGGTTATCTGAGTGTCTCCAATTTGGATTCCGGTTGGAGATCTAATCATCGTTGCAAAGCGCTTGATTACATGTTTGGGATCGCACGTGGTAATGATTTGGTGAATTCCAGTCTGACAATTGAAGCCGGGCAGTCGATAGAGAAGCTCCCCGAGTTTAGATTCACGATCAAGATCTTCCGTGTAACCGAAGAGAAACCTCATTTTCCGAAAGGAAGATTCGCCGTCGGTTGCTATATTTGTCAGGTCGCCGTGGCGCATCCGGCCATGAGGACTTGCGTAATAGCATTGAACAAACGTCGTGATCCAAATAAGAATGTCATTTCCGGTTTCAGACTTGCAAGAGCCTGAAAGAACCAGGGGTGAGACAAAGTAATTCTCATCCGCGCTGATTGGAGCGAGGCCCAGAACTGTGCCGTCCTTTCCGCGGTGGGTCGTGTCCTTTTCGAGAGCATCGGCAAGGTTATCGAGATCTTGAATTGTATTCACTGTTCGTTTGACATCATCTGCGCGGCCGCTATGCTCTCGACAGAGACCTATGACGTGATTATGCTTTAGGTCATATCGGGGAACTTCTTCCAAAGCAAGGCCGTCAATCATAACCGTTTGACCGCGGCTCAAAGTTTCCGGGCCTTGACGGCCTGTTATGGAACCCAAGAAGGTTTCTATATTCTTATTGATCTCGATTGCATTTGGTATTCCAACAGACACGCGCAATTCGGGGATGTTTTTCCGACGGTATAACGTTGTTCGAGAAGGATATCCATCCTCGCGCTGAAGAGTATACAGAAGGCGCGAGCCTGCGGCCGATTTGATTAGGAAGGCGACATCTAATTCCCGATCGGTCCACTTGGATCGTGGCGCGTATGCCCCTGAGATTGCCATCTCCAACTTCTCGTGAATGGCAGCGGGACTGGCGCCGTTACAAAGCGCCACGGACAGAATTCTAGAAACGCTGGCTATTTTGTGCTTAGACATAAGCATGACCAATCGCTGGCCTTCGGTAACTCTTTTCCGTAAGCTCTTGATTCTCCGCGCTGAATTCAAAGACTATATCGAATGAGCAATCTGATACAAAAATGGTAGTCATTAGGTACGCACTTTAAGTTTCAGATCATTAAACTTCTTATGTGTACTTAGATACATCTGACGCAATTGACGCTGGTTCAGATACCTTATTGGAGTGAATCGCTTGAGATCTTTGGAAGCATTAGACATAAATCGTTTAAACTCTGCGGAGTTTGCGAGTTTCTGGCAAGGCACACAAGCACGCCGGTTTTGCTCCAATTCCGTGTGAAGAAGGAAGTTGCATCTCCTGGCCCGAATTCGGATCCATTCAGGATCTTCAACGCTGATCAATGTCCAGGGAAGTGAATCGTCGGTGTGTCGGTGATAAGTGTATGAGTCCCAGACTGAACCCGGTAGCCACTGAATTAATTGGCCGGTGCAACTGTTTGCCCAGTCTCCATGCTCCGGCGCGCTTTCATGAGCCAAGGACTTGGACCCGGACTCGGAATCAAACCCGTCCCATAAATTGCCCATGCCTTCGGATGAACTATCAGATTTATTAGCAGATAAAGAGGGGCTGCTCAATTGGGACACCGGGGAATGTGGCGCTGAAGACGGCGGCAGACTGCTTTGGGTTGTCGGCACCGATGGATTGTCTGTACGAAGGAATTGAGGAAGCACAGGGTTGGACGGACGTGGGGTAGTGAATTGGAACAATTCTGGTAGATCGGACAGGCCGAAAATCTTAGATTGAGGCGTGACCGGCGTGGTCGGAATAGGTGTCGTGTTGCTTCGCAGAGGTGTCAACGGAATTGGGATTGACTCTGCCTCGAATGGAAAGGAATCGGGATCGCTTGGCGCGCCTTTAGGAATCTTGAGCTGTAATGCAACATTTTGCATTGCTTCATTTGCTTGATGAATCTCGATGTTCTGAGCTTGTCGTCTGCGACGCTGGCTTGCCGTCTTCTCGCATATTCCAGATCCACGATGTGCCAAAAAAGACCGCATTGATCTGCGCAACCCAAGACGGATTTTATCGTGACATAGATCACATTCGACAAGCTCAACAAGCTCCGATGTGGCATGTACAGGGTACAGTAATGCCCCGCCCTGTATGTCGAATATATGGATCGCTTCGCCAGGGATCACAGATGTTTTGTAAACCTTACGAGCTCTGACCATGAGTCAATGTCAAGTTCCAGTACTGTAAGATCTGATAGAGTGAGATTTAGAGATGTCGGATTCCGATCCTTCCTGCAGAACAATTTTGTTTATCTTAAGGAGAAAGTTTCTTTTGTTCTGAGCTGGAAAAAAGCAGTAACGTCTATTTCCTGATCAAAGCATGTATTGATGATGAGGACGAACACTATTCTAAGATAACAGATCTAAGCGACTGGGTACCTTCCTAAAGCGTAGGGTACCTTCCTGATGAGGAATTCCCTGACTGGGACCCCGTGAAGTTGGATAGGTGTAGCCACTTGACAACCTAATGTCTCGGACTTCTCCGCTGAACACCCCCTGTCCACATTTCAACGTTCTTGCAAGGTGTCGGCGTGTGCCGGCCGACTTGCTTATGTTTGCATTTCCCAGTAGTGATGCCATGGTTTGGCCTGGAGCAATGGCGAGAGAAGATGAAAGAGTAGGTAACTCATCTCCAAAGTTTATCCCACCACTCCCAGCTTTCCTTGAGAACAGACGAAAGGAACTCGAGACTATCAACTGGCCCAATGGATGACAGCAACTCGCAGAGAGCATGTCTGGATTTTAAATTTCATGGACAGCTTTTTACCTTTCCCATTCATTGCAAACGGTTGGCAATTGATCCAGTTACGCGTCGTAGACAATTTTAGGGCAATTTTAAGCCTTGGGAGCCGAAATTTTGAGCCATCCAGACAAATTTTGGCGATTTTGGACCTACAGGCCGGGTACAATCCGGACATAAACCGCCAAATGGAGTCCGGACAAAATCCCCATTTTCGAGATCACTCACAAGGGGTCCCGACAATAGAGCCTGGTGTCATTGGCATTGCCACTTGCCAATACAGGCCGCGGAGTTTTAAACTCCGCGGTCTCCCACAGCAGCCTCTGGCCCCCGCTCTCGTTCACGGGAGCTCCTCCCTAGGATTCGATCTTTTCGACATTTCCTCCCTATTCTTTCTCTAACTTTCGCTGTGCTCTGCTCTGTTTTACGGCTAGCTTCCTCCGTCATTTCCAGGTACCAAGTATTACCCTTCATAGACTTCGTTCTGCGTTTCTAAGGCTTGGTGCGCCTGCTCTCAAAAATTGACAACTCCTCAAACAAGAAATCTTGTTCTGTTCACCACTTTCTTGTCTTCCATCGTCGGTCACAATGGGCTCTAGATCCGTCGACTCTCTTCTGAACGGTTTTGTTGAACAAATGCGCAAGAATTCACCCCAGTGGTCGGACAGCAACAAAGCCGGCGGGTCATCAACCAGCGCCGCAGTCGACAGAACCATCCTGGAAGATCAAATTTCCATCTCCCTGATGACAAGTCCGGTCGCCGAGTTACTCGACGATCGCGTCAAGGGGATGATACTAGATCCCCAAAGCTGGCCTGAATATAACGCCCCGGGAACTACTGGGGACACTCTCAGATATTCGTGGGCGGGGCTCGCTGATCCTCATTTTCGTTTCCGGAGAACCCGTCGGCTACCTGACAACGGGCGTGAAGAACCGATACACCAATTTGCTGACAATGTTTTTTATTGCTTACTAGATCTCTTCGTGTTTACGGCGCTCCAGCTTTGGCACGATGCTGAGAGAATCATTCCCAAGGAGAACTTCGAGACGAACTTTAATTCCGCTCTAGAGCTCCTTATGTCTCTGCAACTTCTTTCCAAGCATGAGTACATTCACAAGATGAACGAAATCACTCCGAATTTCACCATTATCGGCTTGAATAAGGGTATAGACGACACAATTCCAAAAGACAATACCGGACGGTCCCCGCTCGCGACTCTGAAGATGAAGTCGGTCGATATTATTGAGAAAGTTTACGAAGAAAAGTTACTGGTCTCTTCACAATTTACGGGAAACAACAAGGATGACTTTATGACCAAATTGGCGGCGCAGGGCCGGACGTTAAAGGATACTGAGGGTGAGCTTCGCCGCAAAGGCTTCGGGGAGAACAGCTGGGCCGATGATACACTCAAGGTCCTTGCACAGGTTCTGTGATACTCTCTACTCTCGTTCTTCATTCCTGCACATTTTCTAATCAAAGTTATAGATGCATGTCCAGGCGTCCTCGACCGCATCGAAGATGGGACTGTGCACATGTATTTATGGGTTTTTGCGGGCGTGTGAGGTGAAACCCGGTCCTATTGGGTCCCTCTCCTTGTCACCAAACCACATGCGGAAACATAAGGGCTCGGACGGTGCTCGAACAGACCCAGCTGGGAACCGGGAATTTATAGAACGTGTTTTTTCTTTTCTAGTTCGGGCTATAGTCAAGTCTTACGGATCAGCAATTATTCCCGAAGAGGCTGGCCTTATAAGTACGGAGTTTTTCACTTCCACATTCAGTGTGTGGTCGTATCTCAGTTGTGCTAGGACATTGACGGCTAAGTGGAGGGCTGCGCTGCTCTCTAGGACATGGGAGAATGTCATCAAGCTCGGGGGTCCTTGGGTGCTAGCGGATATGGGAGCGTTTAGGGTGACTTTTATGGGAGGACAGTTCCAGAGAGCAGATCGCAGGCAAGCATAATCTATCACCTGACTGTTACTGGTGTTAACAGTACTTCTAGCCGCAGCATTGCCACTCCTTATATTCATTTTGAATTGGTTAGCAACAACGATGGGAGGCTGGTTAGCATCAATAAGAACTTGGGATTGGTGCTTAAAACCTTTTTCGACAAAGATGTCTTCGAAAACGAACGTGCAATTTACGAGATACTGGCAGAGAACCGACTTGGTTTTGTGCCTCAGCTATATGGAACATATCAAAACAGCTGGATGAGGTGTTTTTCCTTACTGATTAGCGACGTCGGAGAGCCCATTCAAGATGGCTTCACTCAACGAGAATGGCAAGTTTTTGAATCAATCTAACTTTATCTCTCTTGACGCAGCAGTCTCCTTTCGTAGGCAACAGCTCCATGACGCTATTGAAACACTCCATGAAGTAGGGATCCATCATCACGATCTGAGGATTGATAATGTTGTGAGGAACTCTGAGGGAGATTTAAGGGTCATTGATTTCAGTCACGCGGAATGCTGCAATGACATGGATAGAGAAGTCTGTCCTGACTGGAGGTGGATAAACGGAGGTCAGTTCCTTTGAAAGCGAAAGCGTCCTTCAACTTTTGTTCATCGTTCTGCATAGTCCGGCCCGACACCCTGTAACCTCCTCTCTTTTTGACCTCAGCCCACACTTTTACCTAGGGCTTGCCGATCTGACCTCTGATGCTATGCTTCAACAACTATCGTAAATTATAGATCAAACGACCTTCTCTGCTTACCAAAATATTCCGATTAGAAAAATGACTACTGTCCTGTTGGAAAAAATAAAGTCAGTGCCCAGTCGATTCACGATTCACAATAGAAAGTGTACCAGCTAGCTATACCTGGTTACCATTGAGCATGGGATATGCAAAAGGCCGCGCTAAGGCTGCTTTCTTCTGGTCGTTGCCCCCCGCAGCCTCCTTTAGCCACTTGCCTCAAACTCCTTTCTAACGAGAACGAGATTCAGGCCCCCACCTGCGAAGCGGAGTACTGACCCGGAGTAGGGAAGGTCGAGCAGATCGCCCGAATTCATTCTCCAGAATACCGCACAGCACTGACGTTAGTCGCTGTCGTTGGTGTCAGAAACCTATTACCAATTCGTTGCGCCTACTGACTCCCAGACGGCAGGGTTTGGGATGTCATTGGACAATTTTTGTCTTTCGCCAGTCGTTTTTGTTTTCGTAACACATGTCGTGTCTTCGGGAAAGTCAGGCCCGGGGGTCTGTGACAAGGAAAGCCGTCTCAAATAGCTTTAAAACTTGAACAGTTGTCAATTAGAAAATGATTTCGTGTTAGTGATAATCTATATACTTGCTAACATAGAACTCGTGGAATGCATCTAAACTATCATGGAACTTTAAAATAAGAGGGAGAAAGTTGCCGACAGCAACACCCATTAAATGCGCGCTGCGCAAAATCTTTCAAGATGAATGAATGACTGACATGGCACGGGCACCCGTAGAATCAAAATCCGGTGCAACCCTCCACACCCCCCACCCCCGTTTCAGGACAAGGAACGTCTCCTGCAGTTGGGAAATTCCCAGAAAGCTCTTTCGAATTGAGAGAGAGAGAGAGAACAAGTATGGGTCAAATTGAGGTAGCAAATTTCGCGGTTGATGCTGGGGAAGCACTGATTGGTCTGGTGAAGAAAAGGGTTGACGCTTTTTGTGGTGGTCGCCATCCCTTAGTCGAGGGACAGCGGGCATAAATCATTCTCTGCAGCTTAGCAGAAATCAGGCAGAAATACGTCACTTTCCAGGTTGATAAATCACTGGTTCGCCTATCAAGAACATGATGCATGAGCGGGACACAACATATTGGTATATAGCAACGGGTAGTCAGTACGTATGGTATCGACGATAGTGTCTTTAGTAGTAAGTAGTCTTCCACGCAGCCAGGAGGTTAGGAAGTTCTAGGTTCTCGATATCAGTCTCATGGAGGTGCGGACGCAATCCGTCCATCCCTCCTGGTCAGTATATATTCGAGATCGCGAGAGAATGTGAAAGAGCAGTTGCAATCGTCGATGTTGCTACGGGCGCTTAAATACAGCAGACTTTAACATCGAGCCTCTCGTGACCCCTTCCATCAACCCCCTCCTCCCATGATAGAGTCTTGACTGGAGTGGGGTATGACGGTTGCCTGTAGTACTGACTGTATATGGCAATGAGTATTCACAACTTGAAAGGGGAGCGATGATGCACATCGAGACAAGTTGATGAAGCCGCACAATTTCAGAGCAGCGCCCATCAGAAAGGACAGCCGGGTTTATGGCAACCTCTCCAGCCGCAATGGGAGCAACTTGGTGGGGGCCATGCATTGAGGGAAGAGCTCGACTGGGACGCCTCATGATGATCGGAGATCGTTGAAGTCGTGGTTTTTGTAGACGCCGAGGTCTTCACAGAGTCGCAGCCGAGGGAGACTATTGAGGGAGTGAAGGTTTTGGAGGTAGCGGGCATCTTATTATATGGGTATTGTTTGCGGCCGAAAGACGCAAGGTCTAGATGGCTCTCTACTTGGGCACAAGCTGTCTAAGTAAGTAGTTGGCCGGAGAATTATCATAGTTTGAACCTAAGGACATAGGACAGCAACGCGTCTGTCACCAACCAACCGTGACATCTAGAAGAAGTCTGCCTGAACCTACCACAATGAGCGAAGCGCGTCAATAATATGGAGAGCTCAGCTCAGCACTCAGCTCCTTACCGAATCTAGGCGTTCAACACAAAACACAAACCCATACGTTGCTCAAAATAAAAACTCACTTGTCTAGTCCATCGTTCGCGAACAGCGGATCTAGAGAAGGCCATCGACGCGCTCTGGGTCGACGGATGGCTGCCTCCACGAGCTTTGCTCATCATCCAGACAGAGATCATCAGGAACAAGCGCTATTTGCTCGCCAGTATCCGCACTGTCTCGGTCGGCTGCGTGATATGTATTGGGCCGTGTGCGGGGCTTTGCCACATATCCTTTCTAATCAGGCATTCAATGTCAATAGTCATTTCTAATAATTCAAAAACTGCATGCCTTCATGGGACAGAAATATGACCTTCTACACCTTGACATCTCTCCAAACCCCAACTTTGAACCTTGCAGCAAACGATCGCAAAAAATGATGCAGAAGTTCCATAACGGTCATTGATAGTGCTTATGTGTCGAGAGAGAGAGAGAAATCGGGCGGGCTCGTGAAAGATAGACAAACTCATCGAGAACTCTCATGGCCTCAATATAGTTGAACTCGAGGTAACATGTTTCTAATCCTTGCGAGAATGGCGGCTATTTTTCGGGGTGAGTACGTATATCAAACTTTATACATAGACTTGATAAATCAATATGATGGCAGATGGGGAGGTCATTCATCCCTTCCAAGGCTCTTAATGTCAGTTTGTCCCTCATGTCTACCCCATGGCCAGGTGGCGCTAACCTTAATGCTACGGATGAGGTCAATTATACTAAGAGCATGGCCGCGCAGTGCGCAAGTTCACTTCAAGATCCATTGAACTGTATTTCTCAACTTGACAGGGACGGATTTCGAAGTGATTCTCATCGATAGCAACCTCCATCGAGGCACCTCCGAGATGCTCGTGATAGTGGCTTGTACGGGTAGCGGTAATTTCAGCAAGTAGACCACTCCGTGGCAACGGTGTACTACAGAACATTACTAGTTTGAGAGGGAGATGATCAAAAATTCGAATCTGGTATGACAACCAAGCGCCGTGCGGAGTTCGAGTCCATTCAAATTTAGGATTCTCGCACATACTTCGAAAGTATGCAATAGCATCGCGCCGCACAAGAAATATTTTGGCCTTTGCTGGCCATGATCTACCGAGACCCCGAATGCTTGTGATAGTGATAACAAAAGTATATGCGTGATGCAGTTGGTGCAAAAGGCGGTGGCAGAAGCAAAACGATACACACAGATTCGTGATCTTGGGCGCCTATCAGATGCTATCAAAGCAAGAGAGGCTCAGCTCCAGAGCAAAGTCCCACATTACGTCCTTTCCGAAATGTCTCCTCAACTCTCTTTTGGTTATTCCGCAGCTGGGGAAGAAGGTTATTCAAAATTCGAGGTTCTCTGGAATCACGCAAACTATAAGTGATTACCCTCTTCATGGCGTTATCAAACCCTTCTCCCTACGCAGAGCACTGTATGTCCTTCCATATAAGAGGTTGCTTCAAAGGCGATGTCCTCTCAGAGGAATCATGGCTGGGATAATATGCCTCGCTATTTCAGCCATCATTCTTCTACCCATATCACTTTTCAGATACATATCATCACTTCGCTCGCAACGGAAGACTTACAATGATCTGCTCGCCAAGGTTCGCTTGATACTCCATCCACCCGATGTAAACTTGGTCGGTTTACTTACGGAACGAGCTACGTCGAACGAGCGCTTGATTCGCGCCCTTAAGCTGTCAAACACGTTTGTTAGTGGTGACCCTGGCGTCCACAAAACATTTGTTAGCCAGGCCCATCGCCTGTTAAACGACGCTCAGCGTCGAGGATGGTGGTTCTTCCGGGAGACCGCCGTCGAGGCCGTGCAATGGTCAAAACATGCGGCGCTGGAACCTGTCGGTCCATTTCACTCCTACATCCAAAATATCACTCTCGCCATTATCCTGGTAGCACTCCTGCAGGTCGACGAACCAATGCATTCTTTCGCATACGACAAAGTCGAGCTCGTAGCCAGCCATATCACCACTCTTTGGGCACTTTCGAAGAAGCCCGGCGCAATTCCGCCACACCTTCTGGACGAACTTCAATCAAGTTTGCGGCTCCTGATACCAGACGCGGAGACGTTCCCGTATCCGTTGGACTTCGTCATCCCGGCTTGGGAGACACTTTGGCGTGTGGTCGCGTCAGTGGTCGCATATGCGCACAATGATCCGATAATTCTCCAGGAGTTCAGACTCTTCCACGCCGATCCGAATGAAGAGAGATTTCGAGGGGATACTGACTCCTTGTTGAGTGCCAAGGGTGTTATAACAGAAGCCATGCGACTGCATCCGCCGTCAAAACACATCGCGAGGACGAGACGACGTTCCTGGTACCCTCCATTCATCACGAAGGTCATGGAGAAGATATGGCCGAAGATCTCGCACGTGAGGGAGTACGCGGATGTGGAGGCTCTGCTGCGATGTGAGATATGGGGGTCGGACACGAACGAGTTCAAGCCGCAACGTCACCACCATAGTTCGCAAACATGTCGTCAGCAGACGGACGCGTTGTTGTCTGCGTTTGGTCACGGACCACTACGGTGTATCGCTGCCACTTGGGCTCCGATGGCTGCAGCTGTGATAGCAGCTGCGATACTCAATGAACTCAATGGAGCGACTTATACGTTGAAAGCCGGTACGTCCATCGGTGGCCGAGAAGGGTGGAATGGTTGGACTGTCACAAGGAAAACGCAAGACGCAGAGGAGAACCCTTGAATAATGAGTGACATGAATGATCATAATCAGACCATATTGTAAATATCCACGTACATATCACCACCAAGATATTCCAGAGGCGCTACGGGACCATGAATCTTCCGCATCTTGTATAGATATCGTACGAAACATTCCGAGGCGTAGGGGGGGAAGCAGAATTATCCAGTCATGACTGTTCGCTATGGAATTCAGAGCTGACACTGTAGTCCTGTATGTATCCAGCATCCCCATCAAGTTATCCTTTGGTTCAGTGGGTAGGTGTATATATATCCGTTGTAGATCGATGGGGAGAACAGATGTCGAATTTTCCAATATTGATTGTAGTTCAACGACGAAATTAATGGAGTGCTCGGGTGCAGACAGCCGAAGGTGTGCCAGAGAAGGTGTAAGCTTCGATACACTTCCAAGGATATATGATGGCGAACAGAATGAGGTTAAATGAAGATGCCTCAACTTGGTAAATTGTATGCTTTCATCCATTCCGATCATGGAGGTTTCGGTAGGCCCATGTACCGTAAGCTCTTCCAAAGCGGGTAAGCTCACTGGGAGAAGGGGGAAGGGTCGGTAAAAAATAAAGAACGCATGAACAACTTTCACGCAAGAAGAAATAGCTTGCAAGATGCGTCCGACGGCAGCGTAGGCCTGCTGTCGTCGGGCGTACTCCGGGGTGAGAGCTTTTGGATCTGACGCAGTCTGCCGAGGGTGTGCAGATATAAAGATGCATCGCACTTGACGAAGGGGTAGAGGAGTATTCTCAACCAAGTCTGCGAACGCGAAAAGCTGATTGTAGCCAATGACTGATACAGACTGGAGTTTAAACGGTTTTGATGTCTGTCGGGTGTATCTAGAAACTAGAGAAAGAGCGCGACCCGTACGTCCATCGTCAATGCATGCAAAAGCATAGATTTCGGAACAGATTTCGGCTGGACAACGATCCATGATGACGCCCTGAAGACGGATCATCATCTAATTGTTGGACTTGATCGACCGTGCAAGTTCACACTCACCAAACAACAATGTTCTCTAACTCTTAGCCCAGCACCTAATATCCTTGTAGTATGGTAGCTAGGCAAAACAATGAACTTCCAGTGGTTGTCGAAACTGACAATTGCATTGCAGGTGGTTGGGAGGGTTGTGCTTCGCTTTGGCCAGCGAGATCAAGCTCCGCTTTAAAGCAGCCTTGTCATTAGAATACCCGATTGGGCAATTGAGCAAAAGCGAGATGTTAGGACTCAGGTTTATTGTCTCCGTCGGCCAAATAAAAGGCGCTCGAAGTACTCGGACAATGCTGTATCCCAATTTCTTCTCTTCACCGACACTGTGGCCGAAATGTCAGCACACAGGATGCTTGGAGACAAGCAGTATAATTTTATGGCCGCGTCGAAGGACACCACCGCGACTGACGAAATTACTCGGGTCAAGAGAGAGCTAGAACTTCTCAAGAATGTGGTAAGTCCTGTGATATCTAAATCCGGTAGGGACGCCACTCACGGTCAATACTCTGGCGTGTTTACAGAATCCCTTCCGTGTCGCGGAAATGGCTCTCGAGATCCAGATTGAACGGATGCGCGTCGCTGAGATCAGCAGTGCTCGCGATGCCGTACTTGAACGTCTCTCCGATGCCTATGTTTCCATTCGCCAGAAGAGTGAGATCATAGACCAACTACAACAAGAACGAGAATCGAAGGGATGGGCGCCTCTTCCTATCCAGCTTAGCCACGCAGCTGAGCAGACGGAAATTGATAGTTTGAAAGCGCATATAGTCACCTTAGATGCCACTATCGAAGTCTTGCGAGACACCATTCAGCAATCGACCATAGCGTGCTCAAAGCCCATCGATCCTCCACCTTGTTATGAAGAAGATGTATATAAGGTATATTCACTTCTATGCGTATTTAACTTAGAGATGATAAATGACCAACACAGATAACGTCTACGAACGCTGGCATACAAACAGTGGACGCGTCTGTAGCCACGGCGGCGCCCAGTGTCGAATCTGCGCCTGCGGTTGCTACCAACACAGTTCATGACACAGATTTCGTGGTAAACATTTTACTCAACTATTCATCGCGTCGTCTCAACTTAATAATCGCAGTACGTCGCCCCAAAGACAGACGACCCTGTTGCTTTGGTGAAAGCAAGGAATGCAGTTCTTTCTGTTATTCCGCTTCCGTCAAATCCGCCGGACGTAACTCTCAATGCTATCGTAATTCCACCGCCATTCACTATACACGAATTCTTGAGCGGCACTTCGGGCGTGAGTTCTCGTTTTGCCAACTTGCTGCTTGATAACCCATTTAATTGATATATTTCAGACTTTAAGGGCTTCGTAAGGTTTTTCTCTCACACGTTACAGAGTCAACACTGACGGTCGCTCAGGCTCGCAAATTATAGAGTTCTCCAGAGCATCACGACGTACTGGTGCCCCGATCGCGAAGAACATGGTTATATGTATGTTCCCGTCTTCCAATGCAGTACAAATCCCAGGATAGGGACCGCCCATCGGTGGAACGCAGTCGATGTCATTGGTCGCATGAGCGCGCCAACTGGTTAGTCCTACAGCTTTCACTTTGTTGGGGTCGTCTCATTTTGGCTTCTAGAATGTTTCTACAACAAGGAAGGGGTATGGTACTACGCTGGATCTTATAAAGCCTTCAGATTAGACGACCTCTCGACCAAAGAATGGGCGCAATTACCACCTGAGGTCAGCATCTTGAATTCTATCTTGCTTACGCCTTCTGAACCCTTCTAGGCCTCGTCGGCGATCGTTCGAGACACTATTGCGGGAAGGAAGAACTCGTCACCTCAAAACACCTATGAGACAACACAGCTGTATGCCTCTGGCGCTCTCAAGGTGGCATGTGTCGGTCTCCAATGCGTGGGGTTCAACCAGGAGGTGTATAAATCCATCATCGACCATGCAATCAAGTTCAGCCAGGCGAAGTGGAAGTCACTTACCACTGCTAGTGCCAATATTCTTGCGGCCGCTGGGGGTAGTATACCGCCGACGACTCCCAGACTGACTAGCTCTGGTGCTAAGGCGAATGCTTTGATTGGACGCCAAGCTCGTACCCCAGTTCATCTTCTCTCTGCAACTTCCACACCGAGTCCGTCGAATGCTCTGAGTCCTAGTGTTGCCAATGGGTTGGGAACTGGGTCTTCGCTATGGAGTGGTGCCCTGAGTGGGGATATCAAAGCGAGCCTCCCCAACACAGATGACTTTGCGAAACGATACAAGGAAGTTACTAAGGACCTCGTGATGCTTGGTGGACATGGAATTCGTTGAAGTGTCACGGTTAATGAAATTGCCCGTTCTTGATTGATTTATTCCTTCCGACACCATTGGGGCTTATACTGTCGACGCTTTCTTGGATTTTTCTCAAATACACTGTATCTCTACCTGGACGGAAACTCATCGATATGGCCTCCAACTCAATCAATCATATGCATAACACTCCTTTTTCTCTCGATCACTGGACTCTCCATGGCTCTCTCTTTTTGCATTCAACGGATATTGACGGGTGGAAGTGGGGTGACCTTTACGAAAACATACAAACAAACAGCTGTACTCTTCTATGTATTATGACCCCCCTTATGCGACACCACTTTCCGATACATACTTATAAAACTGCAATGGCTATGAAGATAAAGTCAGATACTCCTCTTCTTCCAGACATTCGGACTCGTGAGCTTCATTTTTGCAAGCAAACATGAATCTTGGATGGTATTACAGTGCTGATGCGCTGACGCCCAAGGCCATACAATTAGTGAATGAAATATTAACACACATTTTCGTCTACAGCTTCATTGAAGGAGCAATGGCATGACGCCTGAATCTCGAACCGCCGTCGAGAAGGATGTGTGCGCCTGTTATGTGTGCGGAGGCGGGCGAGCACAGGAAGAGAGCGAGACCGGCGATGTCGGACGGGGCGCCGAAACGTCCTTGAGAAGAAAGAGAAACAGAAGTTATTTGCAGAAAGAGCAGTGGACGATTCTGATAGCATACCTGTGGGTTGGTGGGCGTTGAAAGCCTCCTCACCGGCCGCTTTGATTCCGAAGGCAGTCATCTTACTTGGGAAGAGGCTTGATTGGCAACAGGGTCAGGATGTGTTACTTTCGCTTTCTTTTGGTAACGAGCTCACCCAGGGCAGATTGCGTTCACGCTGACAACGTGAATTCAGCATGATGACGCGACGCGAGGTGAAGTGGAGAAAGGAACATACGTGACGTGATCGGGACCAAGTTTGAGGGCCAGTTGGGACGTGAGGTGGTTCACTGTTCAGAAGATATGTGTAAGGAATGCATGCAGACTGATGCAATCGCGAATTCGCTCACCAGCTGCCTTGCTAGGTTGGTCTGAACAAGCAGCGGATTAGTTCATAGACAGGATAAGAGTATCAGTTTCCGTGAAACGTACAACTCCAGGTCCCATTGCCGTCGGCGCTGAGTGCACCCTCGCTTCCCGGTTCTACAGATGCTGTCGAGGAGATGTTGATAACGCGGCCGGGGTCAGTGTTCGTTGAGTCTTTGATAAGCAGGTCGGAAAGGCCCGCAGTCACTAATTCAAACCAAAGCTTTGGCACGAACGGTCAACAACGCCGAAATCAGAACGTACTGTAGAAGATACTCTTCACATTCACGTTGAAGACGTTGTCCCAGCCTTTCTCTTCTGGAAAGTCGAGGAAAGCCCCGCCCCATGTGATTCCAGAGTTGTTAACGAGTATGTGTATTTTGTTTTCGCGTTTACGGAATTCGGCAATGAGGGCATTGCAGCCTGCTTTCGACTTCGTGGTACTAATTAGAGGATGGTCAACGTGGCAGCGTCGTAAATACGTACGCCGACATTGGCAACGATGTATTCGGCTTTCGGACCAGACGCGACTTTGTTGATGTCATTGATGGCCTGAGGACGAGGGTAAGGTAAGAACATTATTACTTTTGTTGATCAAGCAGAAGAATTCAACTATGTAACGTACTTCTTTTAGTTGCGCCTCTTTTCGCGCAGCGATGTAGACCTTCGAGCCATTCTGAGCGAATCCAGTCGCCATCATCTTTCCGATACCCGAACCTCCTCCGGTGACGAGAACTGGGTAATTTGAAACACAAACACAAATGAGCACAACATACGTCGAACTCCCAAGTTATTTGAGAGCCACGTCTTACTTACCAATCTTTCCTGTCACCTTGAAGAGCGACTCTGCACGGAGATCTACACGAAAAGGAACACCAGGTGAGTTCGTTGGCCTTCTGAAAGCAAAGCCAAACTTACCAGAGGACATAATGAGCTATCTGATGAATACGTATTCGTGAAGGTAGAAGGGTGATCAGGAAGGCGGGGTATTGTTGAAAGTTATATGCGGAGGACTCAGGAGAAGAATGGCAAATGCCCTTTATCGGCTGCTATACGGTGTCTTCAATACCCGTTTGCTACTGCAATGCGCTGTACCTCGGGCACCGAGGGTCCGGACACGGGGACGGAAACATGTGACGATAAAATGTATACGATGCCGAGGACACTGGACAGGATTTTGAACTTGAACTTGAACCGCTTGCTTGCATGAGTACTCTGGTCTGGATATCCATGCGACGCCCTCGGGTTTTAATGAGGGCTTGGTCGTTTTATGGAAGATGATCTGGCTTTCCAGAGAATTGCAGTTGCAAGATCTCGCCAGATAGACGCGAGGACCTTCGCGATACATCACACAAGTCTCCTGAGCGGCTGAATACGAATTATCTGATACCTACCCTTACCGAATAGATGATATCTACCACATACTTGTCATGAGAGGCGCGCCGGATGAGAAATGGTTGCTGATTATAGATGTGCTCCATTTATGAATGGATATTGTAGGTACGTGTAGGTGGAACCTGATAACTATGGTATACTAAGATGCGAAAAATGCCCGCATTTTCGCATAGGCCAGGAATATATTACGAAAGCTAGTTATTTTACGGTGTAAAGTGTGAATGGATCCGGATGTGTACTAAAGATGCAACGAATATGACATGGGCGACAGGCGAAAGGGAGAGAAGAGATATAGATATTATGCGAAATATAGACGGCAAACTGTCCCAAAAGAATCTCAAAGGCAATACAGCAAGTCCTGTTGCGCCTACCTGCGGCCTGCCTTCCTGGCAGCTCTCTCTTCCGCATGTCGTGCTCGTTTACCAGCGTACCCAATTTCTTGGATCCATTCTGTTGTAACATAATGATATTTGAGGTCACGATCCATCGCCATAAAACAACAGGGACTGACGTTGACAATCACGAGCGGAAAGTGCTCGCAGAGCAACAGAGTCGCCTCCGCGAGGATATGCCTGAGAGACCTGGAAGCCAGTGTCGTCTGGTAAAAGCAATTGTCAGGTGATCTACCACACCACCTATAGACAAGTGGACGTGTGACAAACCTCGAGATCCAGTGAACTTAACCTGGGCATGAGACAGAGGGATAGGCTTCAAAAGGCGGGATTGAGACACTCTATACCTGAAGGATGAAGCGAGAGCACTCACCATGCGATATAGGTTCGTCATGGACTCATCCGTAAGGACTAGAATATCACTGCACAAAAAAGCATGCAGCTTCCTCCCACTCTTTGCTTTGATCAATACACCCTGCTTCAGGAGTCTACGAGAACCCATGTAACGTGTTGGCGCAGTGAGATCAAGTCGTCTACACAGCGTCAGCATCAAATGTCTAAACAAGACAGAATAAGAAATAACGACGCACCCTTGTCCCACCCAAAGGTTTTGAGATATCCTTTTGAGAGTCTCAATACCTTCTTGGTCCCGTATCGTTTCGTTTATGTGGTCAAGAAGTTTCTCTGTCATATCGTGCGCGGTCTTGATAGCCTCATGCTCCTGCCCAACTTCTGTATAGTGCAGTATCTAACGCCAGCCGAGAATGATCAGATTCGTCAATTCCGGGGGAAAGATCGGGGGTCGTACCTGCTTTATCAAGAGAGGGTATCGGGTGATGCGTTGCACTTTAGGATGCACAAACCATCATGAGCTCCAGAAAGACAAAGCAGAAGATGACTCACTAGGAGCAAGTAGATAGCTCGAGAGGTCCAGATTGCGCACTGATGGGTCTTCGTCTCGCAGGTGCTATGCAACAAGTAAGCAGTGTATTCAAGAAAATGTTTGTCTTCACGGACTTGCAGATGCGAAGCGAGCCCGGGGTTAGAGTCTCGAAGAGACTGCAGCACTTTAATTGCAGTCGACTGGTTGACGCAGTATTCCTATGGGAAGTCAACCGCCAAGATTAGCACAAGAACCATTGTCAAGCGAGACAAAAACAAACCATGTACGCCCCCATGTTCGGGATGTGTGACAGCAGAATGTCACCGACCTTATCGACATACAGTCGACATTCCTTTTGACGCTCCTCAAGAGAGCTAACAAAGCCCTGGATCGAAGGTATCAGTCACGAGTGGACAGAAGAAGCAGGTTCACACATACAGTATTGGTGAGGAGGAGATCCTCAATGTTGGCGAAAATAACAGTGACTTCCTTCAAAGACAAGATAGGCAGCATACTGGAGTAGAAGACCTAGGCAATAATAGGTTGTCAAAACCAATCATGGCAGACAATGAATGGTCGATATCACCTCGACAATGAGCTGGAGGTCGCGAACATACGCCATTTCTGTGTTGATCAGTTCGAAGATCGCCTAAATCTCATTCAGCAATGCGGTGAATCAGAGATGAACTCGAAGATGTACCTCTTGTCGTTTGCGTTCGCCTTGAGGAATGCCTTCGAGGGCATTCTTGTCTACAAGACTTGCCCAAGACTGTGATAGAATATGCCGAGCAGTGAGCATAATTTTACAGGAAGGCATCTTGACTAACATACCATTCCGAACGATGGACTATTGGCCCTGGAGGGCCCATCTTGAGGGGTTGTATGGCTACTGGACGCGCTCATGATCGGAGCCGATATGTTCAATGTAGAGACGCTTTTCCGAGTCTCTCCTTCTGGCGTCTTGGTCCTTCCCAAGAAATGCAAAAAGTTCGAATACCGACCTTCGCCCTCCCTGCTTTGACTGGACGTCATCGCCATCGAAGCCACCGTACTTGTCGGCGATGAAGGCAGCGTGATGCTCGAATCGGTCGATATCACCGAAAGGCGATTCATGTTGGACTGCGTGTTTCGGAAGGACTCGTAACGAGCGAAAGCATCATCAAGGCGAGCTTCGTGGCCGATGATTTCAGGCTCAGGCTCAGGCTCGGGTTCAGAATCCGCAGGAACAGGTGGTAGATCTTTGTATTGTGACAGAGTCCGTTTAGGAGCAGCTGGAGCTGGGCGGCGTTTTGTGCTCCTTGTCCTTACCGGTCGTGGCGGAGGTTTGACATCTTGATTTACGATAAGACCGGCGGCTTCTAGCACCAGCTGGCGCTCCCGTTCTCGAGCTTGCTTGCTAGCCGGGGCTTCGCTGTCATCCTCATCAAACGAAAGGTAGTCAGAATCGGTATCAGAATCGTCAGAAACATCTTCATCTGTTGCGCTATCGTGGCGCTCAATCATTGCGGGGGTAACCCCGGTAGGTGGAACTTGATTTTGATTCCGTGTTTGTTTGTTTTCGGCTTTTGCGACGCCGTTTTGGGTCGTGTCTGTTCACGTGAAAGTAAATTAGATATGTTCGTGTGTATATTCCGTTTCCAAAGAGTAGAATTGATTTATTTGAGGAGTACATGCAAAATAAAAGCAGAAAAAGAATGACTTTAGCCTAGTATCATGACAAGGTAAACAGGAGGGACTCAAGGGACAAGGTGAAAACCACTAACCCTCAACAACTTCCAGATACGCCGCCGGGGCAATGAAGACCACGCCACCTTTTTCCGCCTTCCACCATTCTTCCTCGGATGTGTCTATGATAGATAGTATATCGCCTTCAGCAAATGAAAGTTCGTCCGTGCTGTTGCCTTCATATGTGTAGACGGCTTTTGCTTTCCCTGAGATATGGTTTAGAAAGAATTGTAATGGAATAATAATGGAACATACTTGGCTTGACGACCTCGACATAAGTCTTTGGGAATAGACCGGATTTCCCGGTGCTGACTGTAGTACCATACCACCAATCACCGCCAGTCTTAGAAGGATTGGCTACGATCATGAGATTCTCCCCGAAAGCTGCAAACGATATCGTAAGATTTTGATGCTGAAATGAAGAGGAAATCGTACAAAGATCGTCTGGGCCATCGCCCTCGAAAGCGTACAAGGAACGAACTCGATGTTCTGGATATACCTTGAATAAGCGCATGGAACAACAGTGGAGAAGGAAAACCCACGAGTTGACTTGTCAATATCAGCCATAAGATCATTCGTCGGTTCAGGCGTAGCTTCATCGACCAAAATTTCCGGAATCCCGGCTGGAGGTGTCGCATATGTTTCGTCCTCGTCATCTTCCAACATCGACGGCATCCTCTCAACCTCAACAGGAGATCCTCCAACATCAGCTGCACGATCGGCAAACCATCCCACCGATTGTCGATTACTTGAGCGCGAGCTCTCATCAGTCACCATCGGCACAGTCTCGGGAACACGAGAATGGATGGGCGAAGGAGGAGACACTGGCCGAGGTGCAGCGTTGATATGGGCCGGAGGCGCCACGTCGCCAATAACTTTCCCAGAAACCGGTGGGGCACTCTTATCAACCGTCTTGGTGGGTTTGAGCTTCAGGCCACCTTGAATGGAACGCATTAGAGCGTTGACATCGCCTGGTGGGGCCGTTACCGCCACTGGGGCTGCTGGAGCCAAAGGTGCAGGAGGTGCAGATGGGGGTGGTGGGGGTGGTGCTGGCGGAGGGGGCCCCGAGCCATTAGGACCAGGTGAAGAAGGCGAGGATACAGCCCCCGACGCGGCAGCGGATGCCGGTCTGGGAAGGATGTTCCCAAACAGTTGCTGGGCTATATTGGCTCTCGCAGTTCTTGACTGAGTTATCTCGTCGTCACTGCTATCGTCGCTGTCATCGTTTTCCTTGATTTCATCCCAGTCATCATCGATTGCAGGTGAGGCTGTGTTGTAGCTCGTGTTGACTGCTTTAGGAACAGGACTTTTGGAAGGCTGCGGTACGGATGGAGGAGGTGCTGTTTGAGGCCTCGACCAGGGATTGCTGTTTCCGTTCGAACTAGGAGGGCTAATAGCAGGGGTGGTGGCTCCCTGATTGAGCAAACGACTGAAAGGATTGGTAGATTTCTCCCCTCCAGGAGAAAGGGCAGGAGCACTCGTTGGTCCAGGAGCCGGTACAGCTGCAGCGGGCGGAGACCGTACAGCAGGAGCAGCTGGTGGTTTCTGACGCGCCGGTGGTTGAGGTGTTGCTCGAACAGGCTCAACAACAGCCGGTGGTGGCGTCGGCGGTTTCGCGGTTTTGGCCTTCAGGGCCTGCAATCTAGCCTGATAACGTTCTTCCTCGTGTCGCGAAGCTTCCTCTTCCTCCTTCTCGAGTTGGCGAAGCTTGGCTTGGAATCTGGCTTCACGTTCCTCACGCTGCTTGGTAATGGCTGCTTCGCGGGTACGGAGTTGCTCCTCTTCCCAGTCGACTTCCGGCTCAACGCGTATGACCGGAGGTGCGACAACAGGAGGTTTGGGCGCAGGTGCAGAGGCGGCGGGTGGTGGACGAGCAGCAGGGGCCTTACGAGGCGGCGGAGGGGCAGGAGCGCGAGACTTTGGAGGTGGCGGTGCAGCCTTCGCAGTCGGGGTTGGCACTGGAGCGGTGAAAGTCGGAGTAGGAGCTGGTGCGGCGGGTGCCGCTTTACTTTCCTTCAAAGCCTTCTCGTTTTCCAACCGCTCGCGCCTTGCTCTTTCCCTTTCCTCGGCTTGTTTCTCTGCAGCTTTCGTCTTCTCCTCGGCTTCCTTCTTTTCCTGCGCAAGCCGGTCCTCGACACTTGTGTCCAAAATCGGCGAGGAAGCAGGTGCGCTGATCCCCAGGGCAGCCATACGCTCTTGCATCCGCCGAGTACCTTCCGCTTTGATGTAAGCCTGACGTTCAGCGGGAGTCATGTTTTTAGTAGGAGCAGGCGAAGGGGTAGGTCTGGGAATCGGAGGGGCAGAAGGTGGATCCCTGATAGAACTAGCTGGTGCGGCAGGCGGAGGTGGTGGAGCATCTCTGGAAGTGGGAGGGCTGCGAGGACGGTCGTAATCCCTGTCTCGTCCATCTCGTTCGCGAGAACGATCTTTGCGGTATGGATCTCTATCATCACGGTCATATGATACTCTTGAGTATGGCCTGTCTCGGTCATCTCCTCGTGAGTAAGGTCTGTCCCTGTCATCTCCGCCCCTCGAGTACGGTCGATCCCGATCCTCGTTCCTGTCATATCTTCCAAAGCGGTCGTTGGCCCTGTCGCGTTCACGTGCCCATTGTCGTTTCTCCTTCTCCTTCCTCTCATCACGAGCCTTTATCTTCCTTTCAACCTCTGGAACTCGCTCATGCATGAGTGACAACAACTCCCGTTCCAATCGCCTCTTTTCCTCCTCCTTGGATGACGTGCGTGGTCCTCGCGAAGCATAGTCGAGATCGTCCTGGACTCTCTTGACACGGTACTTCAAATCGTCCATTTCCATTTCCAGTTCTTCATCTTCCTTCGTCCGACTTGCATCAGCTTCTGCGTTACGGTCCAACATGGACGCTGTATTTGCCAACTGACGCTTCACGTCAGACAAATCTGCCGACGGGCTGTCGTCGTCGTTGCGAGATCGTACAGCATCACGATCCACATGACGCGAGCGGGGCTTATAGAAACCCCCAGGAGGCTCGGAGTCGCTGTGTTTATAGATGGTAGCATCGCGATTGGTGTCGAGAGCCGGTGAAGCGCCGCCAAAAGATCGAACTTTTTGACGAGACATTGGGACATCTAAATTTGACGGAGAACGCGACCGAGTTTCGTGCTTGAGAATATCTTTGACGAGATCGACGGAACTGTCAAGATCGCGAGCGGAGGGGGGCACAAGCTCTGGAGGCAATTGTTCTGGCACTGGCATGCCATTTAATCCTAAATGACCAATGAGCTTGAATAAAAATATCACACATGATGTCATTTCACGTACTGCGATAAATCAAACCCATCGCGACATGGAATTCAGCAATATTGAGTTTGCCACGGTCATCAATATCAGCCAGAGTCCTGTACTGCGATTAACGAAGACTCTGATTGATATACATCTGATGCTAACCAGATACGGGCCAAGTCATCTTTTGGCAATCCACTGGCTCCGAATACCTCAAGCGCAGTCGTACCGCTGATGAATCCAGTACTCTGTGCGTCCCAAGTCCTGAAGATATTGTTGTAGTTTTTCTTCTCAGCTTTGGTCAAAGCCCATGACATTTGTTGACCGGAGGTACCGCGTTGAGACTGATTATGCTGCTGAATCGATTGAACGAGGTTCTGCTGCTGCTGCGGAAGTTGGGGCATGCCTCCTGCACTATATGGTGCTGATGTGTTCATTGGCATGAACGTCTGAGACATCATCTGGAGTCTTGGGTCAATGAAGCCAGTTGGCTGGGCAACAAGTGGGCTGGCCATGGGCCTACCCCCGAAGCCAGTTTGCTGCTGCATCAAACCACCGCCTCCATAGCCAGGAGACGCGCTCAACAGTCGATTGGGCGGCTGTGGAGGGGGTGGCAGGTTCAGGAAACTTCCGCCTTGGTTGGGCTGCTGGAATTGAGTTGGCATCGGCGGAACTGGAGGAGGGCGACCTTGCTGGAGATTACCACCTGCAAATCCGGTTGGCTGTGACTGAAGAAAGCCAGACCCTCCTGCTGGAAATCCCGTCTGCTGGGGTTGTTGAAAGCCCATCGAACGCTGTCCTGGAAATCCTGTCTGCTGTGGGAGCATTGCACCGCCGCCTAAGCCTCCCGGCTGAAACTGTGGCGGCTGCTGCTGTTGTTGCTGCTGAAATTGGGGGTTCTGCTGTTGAAATTGAGGATTCTGCTGCTGAAATTGAGGATTCTGTTGGAACTGTGGGTTAGGACCTGGAAACCCAGTCTGCATAGGATATTGGAACCCCTGCTGTCCCTGTCCCCATTGCGCCATGGTGGTTCGTGATAGAGGTGTGAAATATTGAAGCGGCGACCATCATTAGTCTTGCGGAGCTGGTACTTGCCGCGGGCACAGCCATCACCCTCTTCAAGTCTTCCCAGAACATGAACTTGCCTCTCGATGTCGGTATCGCGTTGATGAGCATTTATTCCCAATATTTCGAGTTACTATCAATCATGTCCGTTCTCAGCTTACTGACATGTTTTTGTGGCTGATGTCCCCTTGTGCTTGATCGGATTCCCCTCATCTCTAAAGCCAGGATGATTTCATAAGTATCTCGGGCTTGCGATAATTTGTGTCAGAAGACCGTGCCGGGGCAACTAGCCGTGTCATTAACAGAGCGTGAACAGAGCGTGCACCTCTTTGTAACGAGAGAATGGGCATCTGATCATGAAGGAGATGACGTTCAATCAAAGTTTATTGACCAGGTACATTCTTCACTATCCGGATGACATTGAGCTAATCAGCTCTCGCCAAGTATTTCAGGCGTAGAAGTAATTCTGCAGCGATAAATTTTCAGAAGAACGCCTCTAGTACCTTGCAAGAATCGTTCGAATCAATTGTGCCCACTAATAGGTAAAATTGCAAAAGGGAAATAACTCACCATGAAGGGGAAGCACACCCATAATGAATGATATAGGACTTTTCGAAGTAGTCTCGTTTAGGAACTCGGACCGCCAGAGTGTTGGAGATGTATACCCCAGGATAGGAAATGTCGCCGTGGACAGGATCTGGATTCTGGACTGTGAGGTATATATACACCAGACAGTAAATACATGAGTTAGCCAGCACTCATCCATCCTCCAGCAGGACAAGGTATGTTATACACTACCTCCCCCTGACACTCACTCAAGACTTATTTTATCAGAATGGCGGGCAATAACAGCATCGAAATAAGTTTCGAGCGGAAACTCATTCGAACGGAAACAATACGCCTCACAGCGGCGCTCTCCTCAGTACGGAGCCAGCTTCAGTCGCTGGTTCCAATTTCCCAGCTCCCGGCAGAAATACTTGAGGAGATTTTCGATATCTGCGTCTCCTGGCTCTATGAATATCAAAAGGCCACCCACCGTCACTCCCTCGCCTGGACGCAAGTCTGCTGCTCCTGGCGGCGCATCTCAATCGACTCAAGTCGTCTCTGGCACCGCATCGATCTGTGCAACTTCCGTTATGCGGCTGAGTTTCTCGTCCGCTCCAAAGAAGCGCCTCTATCAATCCTGTCAGCTTCACCGCCTAAAGTGACACCCCATAACCTCACCCTTCACGCTGGACGTTTACATTCTATTGACATCTATCTCTTCCCAGACGATATGGTCCATCTTTTCGCCAGCATCGGCGGGAACCTAAAGAATCTGACGAGTTTATCACTTAGAGTTCCACCCGCTCCGTCTACCTTATTTCTAGGTGTCTCTATTCCTCGTGTGCGCCGGCTTGCCCTCGATGGTGTCGCGATACCGTGGGATCGGTGCCAGGATCTTACCTACCTCACTCTTCGCGGCTTAGACTCCTATTTGTGTCCGTCTGTATCACAGCTCCACGGCATGTTCGTGAGATCACCATATCTCAAATTTGTGCGCCTCCAAAACATCATGCCGCCCTCTTTGGCTTTGGATATATGCGCACCAATCCCTCTCCCCTATCTCACTGACATGATCATATCAGCGAACTCCAGCGTTGTTTCCGCACTTCTCGAAAATATTTCCATAGGGTCCCGAACCCGTCTCCAGCTTTATTTTTCCCTTCACGAAGACGTTCACACCTTATTCCCTCATGGTCTTCCTCATCAAACTCACCCCCAACGATTAGACGTAGGGACCGTTCGTTTGTCCCGATACAGCGCTTGCTTCTTCCAAGGCAATCCGCAGGCATGGTCGGACGCGTCCTCCATGTCCGTCTTCGCCATGAGCTCCGCCTCCGCCCTGGGTACACACGTGTGCAACTCACTCCCTCATCTTCTTGACCTTTGGAGGATAACCACCCTGGAATTTAACACCGCGGTCTTACTCGACATACCCCGTAAATCCCTGCTCATGCTCTTCGTAAATCTGGTAAACCTGGAATCACTGTATATTGCATTCAACGACCTTGAAGACTTGTTAAGCCTCCTCAGCAACCCTCAGCTTTCGACTACGGGATCGGCCTCCGAACCACTATGTCCACATCTCGTCACATTATCGTTCAGCAAACCAGTGGACCTTTGGTGGCATTTTGGCGAGAGATGGTTACGTTACATCCTCGAATTCGTCCTCGCACGCATCTTCTTGTCACTACCTATCCATACCCTCGAATTTCTCCGATGCCATGGAGTTTCATCCCTCACGACGAAAGATTTACAAGAAGTTGTGCCTGTGGTCATCGTGTCAGAGCAGATTGGGAAACGCGTACATTACTGAATAATGGTCTTTCCTTTCTCTTTGCGTTATAATTTGTTCGTTGTGTGTCGCGTCTATCAGCATAATTTTCATCGTTACGGTACCTCAGAATCTTAGCGACTAGATGTGTTCCTTTCGTCATTGAACCCGTTCCTGAAAGAAGTGAGGTGGTGACACATAGACAACGAAAAGACGTAAGAAAGTGTTCGGTGATCAGGAGTGGATACCTCGTTTCACCTCCGAAAAACCCGGGATGAATCCGCTGATCTTGATGACTTTCAGTGTAAGAAGAAGTGCCGCCACCAACTAAGGAGGCCTAAATATACACAGGCCTGGTCATGATATCCACGTGTGGGATTAAGCGGGTAGGTATGTAAAACTCATTTGATTTTGTGCCTCGAGAAGGAAACATACAAGATGCTGACCCCCGCGATAAACATTTTGTAAAAGCCGAATACAACGCACCGCGTGGCTTCTCCTCGACGCTTCTCGTTCAAGACGAGAGTTTGGAGTACTGGATAAATCGCTTTTTCCTCCCAACGATAGTGTTTACCGAGGTGGGATCGAAGGACTTCTTCGAAGCGTCAGCTTCTGTACCTCGTTCAACGCGTGGAGTTGGTTTCGTGAGGTTGATCAGAAGCTTTGTTGCGATAGTTGCGGACAACTGGGTTAGGTCCTCAGTGCATCCAGAATACATTGAGCTATTACACTTCCAGTGTGTCTCGAATGACCCAGCCTACTATGAACTTCCTCAATGACCAAAAACGGACAAAACGCGCCACAGCCAAGAGTTAGTCACAATCGGACAAAGAACTATACAAGTACTTTGTGTGGGGCCCTCAGGCTGTGCAAATATTTGGCGCACATCCATATGTGGAATATGTGTGAGGATTGAAGCTATACCGCATAACTACAACTCATGCCGGAAGACTTCTTCGGGGGGGAGGTTGAGAGGAAGGAGGTTGGGAGAATGAATCAGCATAGGGCCTTGGCCAGCGCCGAGCTAGCAGTATTGTCAGACGTCTGCGCTTAAGCTAAGCATTTTTACAAGATAGCAGGCCCTTCTCTGGAGTATATCTTCTTCAAAAGAAAGAATAACATTCGTTCTGCTATCTTGAAAGGCACGTTCACGCAAATATCTCCTTCAACAATTCATGACTTTGAAAGATAGATCCGGCAAGGTACCACGATCTTACTTCTACCTGTGTCTGAGTTCATTCGCACTGGTACCAGAGGCCGTCTGGAAGCCCCTCGACTGCCAGATTGATCACAAATTTGCGAAGAGTATCCGCGTAAGGATATCTCTGCATATTTGCCAGTGGCCGTGGGTGTGCTTATACTTCAAAACCACCACCTCCCAATGCTCTCGGGGCTACTCGTCCGACATCTTCGGGATAGCTGTCTGTGCCATTGTTGAGGCATATGCCACTTGGGCACGAGATACTATGTCCACACTCATATCAACAGTTCAAAGTGGGTATATCGTTCTGAAAATAACCCGTCGTGCCTGCTCGATCTCAGCCCGGATAACAGTACTCTAACAAGAGCTGTGATCGAAAGAACTCGTCAAAGCGCCACCATGCATACATCTGCGACGTGTAGAGTTAGACGGTGAGGTATGGTTTGTCCAGAAGGTTTGGGACTGTAGATGGAGCGATGGTAATGCCTTCAAGTCACTGATAATTGGCCCAAGGCAATTTCAGCATATCCCCGCTCGTCAGTCCAATACCGCACTTGAGTTTTGACTAGGTCATTGACTTCTCAAAATGGACAGTGATGCGCCACGGCCAAGACCAAAACCAAATACGGACGAAGAGGTTTCTCTGCTTATGTATTTTTGCAAAGACACGTTCGTACACCTCTCTCTTTCAAGAGCTCTTTGCGTACGGACTTTCTCATACCACTCCTTGACATTGATCTTTGACGTCTTGTCAGAGTCAAGTCACATTAAAGCCACCCCGATCTTCAGGCGCACACGTAGGTGTCTCGAAGATAGATGCCTACCACAACTTCCGCAAAATCACCACCACGGCCATCATGGCATGTGTACCTTGCTGATGATACAACTAAGTCCTCACCCTGAACTCGGCCTTGTGTGTCCGCCGTGTGCGGTATTGTTGTCGATGTCATTGTTGAGTAGCAGATCCTTGCTCTACGCGACTTGTGGGCCGCTCTACTACATGGCATCTAAAAGCTAAAATGTTCTTCGCAGGAACTCTGTGTGCCTGAGTTTTTGGCATTATAAGATGCCCTGATTTTCTGCAAGAGAATCCAGGCTGCATCACAACGCCCTAGCAATGTTTTACCTGAACCTTGTCATCGCGTCCACCTACATCTTCATATCGACCACAGTGAGCTGAGATGCTTTGTTACTCTTCCTTGTTCCTCGGTTTACTAGAAAACTTAGGTCTTGGGTCATACAGGAGTTTCATATGAGCTTTTAAAAGCCCGGCAGTCCCCTACTATCAAACAGACCGTCGGTACTTGGCAATACAAGGGCTGCTACAAGTCAAACATTCTTTCCTCAAAAGATAATGGTTATAACTAACAAGGCGTTATACAGAGACTTCGGTTCTCGCATTCTCACATTCAGGTTCGATGTACCCCTCGGGAACAATGCCGAAAGGTGTACATCTCTCTGCCATGACCATGGCTACGGACTTGCTGGCTTGGAATACGGAACTGAATGCTGTAAGTAGTTGTTTACCACCCGAATATTGCGAAAAAACCTAAAAGCATAATTTGCATCGGATAGGGTGTGATAATTATATGCCATATGGCCAATTGATGAGCGACTCAGATTGCAATTTTGCCTGTCCGGGAGATAGCACCGAGCAGTGTGGCGCAGGAAGTCGTTTGGCACTCTACCAGGATACCGCCGCCACCCCACCTAGTCCAAATACTTGCATCACCTGGCGCGACGGATTTAGCTTTGGAAACAACGTTCTGCAGGCTATCCCAAAGTCAGGTCTCGGGACTTTCACTAAATTGTACGCGATCGCTGTAAACGGCTTTCTTGATCCCATTTATTACACCATCATCTCGGTTGGTAATTTCCCCCCTCTGCTAACTGGATTTCAATTTCGTATGCCTTCTCCATAGACATGTCCTCCGGGTTGTACCTTCACCGACTATTATAACTTCGGCCTCGTCAACAGCATACTGACAGCCTACGGCTCGACGGCGTTTGCTCCTAATGTTGGAGACTCACAGGCATTTGTATCTGCGTGGCCGAATACTCCGACCGGCTATGCGGGATTCTGCGCAAAGGTATGATAATATTTGATCTATTCATTCAAGTAGTTGACCGTAATCATCCAATACTTGCAGCCCAACCCCGTTTCCCCCAGCGGTCCATTCATTGGATCTCCCCTACTCTCGGCTTCGGGACACACAGACCTTTGGAGCCTCTGTCCCAACACCACAGCTAATGGACGGCTGGATATCGTGTATTCTCCTGTCGTCAATCACGCTCATTATACCAAATCAGCTTGTCAAGATGTCTACATACAAATGGCCGCATACTCATAGTTTCTCAATGACAATGCTGGAGGGTGGCCATGGAGTTGAGGTATCACGTAGTAGGAACAGGGAAATTTGAATTGGGAACGTCGGAGGCGAGTTATGGATGATTGTAATTGACGTACTAGAAATGTATTAGTCACTGAACATTTTAGTTGCCAGCCGTGATATCTGGGAAGATAGTGAATCAGCCCTCCTCATGTCCGCACACGGCCAACCGCAACAGTCTGGTCCACCGCTCCAACCCATATAAAGAAAGAGCAATGTCGTCAGCACCACGGGCTACCATTGGGCTACCATGGGCATATCCATTTCCGAGAAACCCGGAATGAGATCGCTGAGACATCGACTTCGTCTGAGCAACGCGCTTCGTTTCTTAAATGAGAGACTTGCTGTACCAATTTCTCGCGCTGACGATAGGTAGTAAAGGCCGAAAGCAACGCCTATAGCCTTTTCTTTGTATTGAACGCTTCTGGTTGAAACCAGAATCTAGAGCACTTGATTAGTTCGAATTCTGTTTGTCGAAAGGATATTGGTTACCAATATAGGAATGAAGAACCACGGGTGATTCTGCGCGTTCGTGATGAACTGATAAGAGCATGGATTTCGTTTCCGAAAGTTTCGGAATGCCGAGGGTATGGGGACAATCCCAGAAGCCCATCAGACACCAAACAGGAACTATACAAAAGATGAATGAAGTGGACGAATACCGGCCATTTTGCTGCCAGAAACGTCGATCCGTCGAGCTACAAATCAGAAATGAAAGGATAGATAGCCTGTGCTGATTACGTGCAATTCCAGATGATTGTCAATGACCGAAGGACAACATCCAGTGCAGTAAGAGTCGCGTCCGCCATGTAACTCAAAATAAGCACCTTCATGCAAAGCCGGTATACCTCGAGAGAGAGAGAGAGAGAGAACCACATGAGGAGACACAAGCAACCAGCAGCAATCACTCCAAGCCGCGACATTTTGAGAGGGCGAATGACGGCCAATACCAAGTCGTCCGAAATATGACGATATCCAGGGTTTCACAAGCTCTTATACACTCGCGAATAGCGCCAGCCTGAAAATCATCATGACCTTCATGCAAAGAGTTAAGGCTATAGGAAGATTGTCAGTTGACTATCAGCGACTGCAAGGGAAGAAGTGTTGCCGAACTTTATTGAAACTCCGCCCGAATATTGCACTTGTGTTTGAGCTCACCGCCAGGAACGATGTCGAACTTCATTCTCGCAATGAGCACACAAAATGACCCTCTCTTGGCTCTGCGTCAAGCCATAAAATCTCGAAGTAAAATAACCTACTCAAATAGCTCTGGACCATCTTCTTCTCTCTCTGATGCCACACAACTCGTACTGTCAGGGGAAACATATCTTAAATCCAGTCAAACTCGTTATCGTAAACCAGGCGCAACTTCTGACTTCTACTCATTGGACGCAATATATGTCGCCTGGCTACTTAGAGATGCACCCGGAGCCGAGTATATGAAGCAGGCTCGGGAGCACGGATTGGCGGTCGGGTTCGTCAGTGTCACGGAGCGCAAGCATGTTACGGATTGGCTGGAGGGTAAGGTAACAGACAATGAACGCATCGCATCACTTGCTAGTACGTGTATCTACTTTTCCGAAAACCGAGATGCTTAATACCTGGTTCAACCAGCGGATTCGACAACGCCGCCTGGAACACCGCCACGGGCAGCGGGCCAAGCTCCCTCAGTGACACCCCGTACCCGTGTTGCGGAAGCGCATACCTCAACACCCATCAAGCGAAGATACGTAGCAGATTCAAAGGACATGGAAATTGTCAAAAAAATCAAACTGAACGAGGTTGAGCTAAGAGATCGCAACACCGTCCTTAGAGGCACGAAACCCAATGTAAGAGTCTTTCATGACTTATCAACGATTGAGACACGTTTATATTTGCATACCAGAACTTTGCCGCTGTCCGTACCGCTTTCGGTGAAAAACTCAAGAAATTGAAAGAGGCTAGCAGGGGGGCGCTACTGCGGCACCTTCTGCAGCTGCTGGAGGTTAGTCTGCACCCAGAAATCGTCTCGCACAAAATTGATCATAATGCCTGTTGTCCAGACATGAAGGCAATGGTGCGAAAAGCGCGTGAGTACCTATCCTACCCCACTATACAACAGAAATTCACCAAAGCCCAATAGGAAATAACCAACCCATCATCATGATCTCATCCTCTCCGACCGCTCTCATTACGATGCACAATGTCAAACGATTCCTCGAAGAAGCCACGTGTGTCAAACCCATCCTCGACTGATTTACTCGGCTAATCGCGTACATGATATAGATTTGAGCCTTCACAAGAAGCTCGTGCCAGAGCTGCAGCCGAGGGTAATACACGCCCAGAAGATCTGATCCCAATTTACCGGAAACGTACTGCCATCGACTCAAGTGGTAAAGAGACGGTCACTCAGGCAAAGTATTTCGTCGTAGACAGTGTGGAAGCCCTCTCCAAATTCGGTACCGACGCATGGGAGCGCGTCGTTTGTGTGATGACCACAGGCCAAGCATGGCAATTCCGGCCCTACAAATGGAACGAACCGCGGCAGTTATTTCATAATGGTGAATTGACCAAGTCGTGTTGGGATGACCGTCACATTGACCATCTGACTTTTCTGCAGTCAAGGGGATTTACGTCTCTTGGTCGAATGACCCACCAAACACAAAGATAAAGGATTGGAACGTCACCGAACTGAAGGTGAATCTGCACCTGACTCCAAGTTTGTCTTCCCTGACCGATGCCCATGCTTGCGCAGATCGATCCTCATCGGCGACATGTCGATAAGTCGGTTGTCGCCCACTTCTGGAAAATGCTGGATACCTGGATACAGGTTAACAAACCATGGTTAATGAAGGCCTGAGTCACATCCACCCCCTTATCAGCATTGCTAAAGTCTATGACTGATTGCATCTGTCTTGGCTCTGTCCTGTGGCTGCCGCCGCCGTCACTGCACGTCACCAAGATCTTCGCTTTGCTGGCTAGCTATCTGTCATGTTGTCACTGTATTGATACCATACTACTCTTACTTTGTACGTATTCTAGTTCCTTTTTTTTGTGGCTCATGTCCATGCAATTGTAACCTCCGCTTGCCGTGTGTGATCGGTCTCGCACTTGAAGCGTTCCCCGGAGCCGCCGTTTCTTGTCGTCGAGGAATGGCATTCTTCGTCCTGGTGTTCGGCGCATTACCGCTATAATGACAAATCCTTCATCGACCTGCTACTCTAAGACACACATCAAGTCCTTTTTTATGCAGAGCCCACTCCAACGCCAACGTCCGAAATGGATCCGCTTCGCCAAAATTTATCCGCGTTCGTTTGGATCGTCGCCCGTAAAACATGTCAGCATGCGAACAATCGTAGAGAGATTGCGCTGCAGAAGCGAAAAAGACGCAGTTATTTTTAATCTCCACCGACGGCACGAAACATGGGATTTGTTTCTTGATCCTGACAACTCACCAGACAACGACTCGGTCCGAGCCTTCTTGCCCCTTTCATGCTTCCGCGCGCTGTAGGGTCCCCACGTTCCTCGAAGACGGTCTCCGTTTCGGACTTGTCTTCATCGGCTATTACAGACTATTGTGGGTTCAGCAATTGAGGATAGGTTCGATGCACGGGGAAAGAAATAGCAACATACCATTTTACAAGTATACGGTAGCCGAGGATCGATCGTTTTCTAAGTTTCGAGTGTACATCAACATGGGCAAGAAAGCATACAAATGTTTGTGAACACGGACCATCAGATCTATTGTTGGTTCTACAGAACATGCGTCTCTTCTCCCCTGCAAACCGGCGGCTGTGTTCTCGGTGTCGTTAACATCGAGACGGCTAGCAAGGGCGAGTGCAAATGAGGGAAAAGGCGTTCGGGGAACCATGTTTCAAATCCTCATAACGTCCAGCGCGACGAGTCGGTCGAATATATGCACAAGGAAAGGAAACAAAGAAATGCTACAAGTGTTGTCATTCGTCTAGGTTTTTATAGTCAGCGAATCTAAGGACCAACGAAAGTTTTGGCAGCACCCGCGAACCTGAGAAGGTGAAGGGGCGTATGCGGAGTGGGAGCTTTCCTATGCAAATGTCAGATTCACTCCTCGGAGAACCCTGCCTTCTGCTCTTCACAAACATTGATAAGATCGGTGACTCATGTGAAGGCGATGGAGCGGACTAACCATTGTCGCTGGCTGGCACGGTGAATACAAAAAGTGGGGACTGATCTGTGGATATGAAAAAGCTCCACTTGTAGTTACTTCGACCTTGAAACGCAGTTCTCATGGCACAGTGCCGTGTGCATTCCAAATCACAGCGCTGTGAAGCCGCCGATATGTCATAGGACAACGGTTCCATCGGCGAAGCGACCCTTGATAATAGGGAGAGCAGGCACGACTCCGAGTCGGTTGATTGGAATCATTCCACCTCCAACCCCGAGAACATTGGCTGTAAAACCAGTGACAGATGGGAATTCGACAGTAGATTTACACCGTACATACATTGATTTGATCGAGAAGGGTATCCATACGTTAATTGCTGCCTAAGGCTTCCAGTCGCTCATCCAATAATTTGAGCACCGTGTCGATCCCGCGCAAAACACCCTCGTCCGGGCCTTTACCTGGTACGAAGGACGTGTGGGCGAAATCGATCAGTTTGACAGCGAAAGGCGGTCCTGGTTTCTTATCATCGTCGTCATCGTCATCTTCATCGTCGTCGTCGTCGTCGAGACAATCTTCACCCTTTTCTTGCAGGTACTGTTGCAGGCTTTCTGCTGCACGGTCCCAGTCAGCCTCGTAGATGACCAACAGGCTCCCGCCAACCATCCGAATCTCCAGCTCCGCGTAGACTTTACGGATCTCGGCGATCTCTTCACGGATGGCTTCAAGAATAGGTAAGAGTAACTTTCGAGGGAGACCGCTCGAAGGGGTTGCAGCGTCTTCTGTCTCAACAGGGGTTATACCGAGGGGGAAAAACTTTGCAATCCCATCGCCCAGTTCGGACACTTTGATAGACTTCCCATAAGTTTTGGGCGTATTGACGGGCTGAGAGGTGATGTTATCGTAGACCTAAGAATGGATGAGCCTGTCTCTTCACCGCGCACAAAAGAAGGCCTGAGGACAAACCTGAAATCCGGTCAACCTAACGCCTGTCTCGTAAGACGTCGTGTCTCGCGCAGTCTTCTCCATCCGTGCTACTTTGTCTGCCGAAGCAGTTTCGTCATACAGCACAGTCCCAAGCTTGACATCGAGGATATTGGGTTTAAGGAACGGGAATGAGAGGTTCTCGAGCACGATGGACTGTAAAAAAACCCCGATAACGCCTCAATACCAGGTCGTTCCTTTGATAGATCAATCTAAACGACTTATCTTTCTGAGCTGCGATCGGTTCGACCACAACACCAACGACAGGAGCGTCCGGTGAGGCTTGAGCTTCCTGCAACGTGAGCGTACCCAAAAACTTGGGCGTGAATTCGCGCAAGGCTTCTAACGCAGGATCTCGTTGTAGAGACTGATAAAACTCGAGTTCTCGGTGCAGGGCGGGTTTAATCAGGAGCGATCCGTCCTCTGTGGTCATGACGCCGGCATGGCCTCCAACTTGCGATGCAAGAACATGAGTCGCTGGTGTATCCATGTTCAGGAAAAGAATGAACCTCGGTCAGTTCGTGACCCTGACTGCAGGTGTTGGAGCATCGCTTTTGTCATCTCTCTTGGTCAAGCATCTGGGCAGTGTCGAGCCTTTTAGGCCGCCATCCGTTTTACGGCTAATATACGACCATTGAAATGAACGCGATACAGGCCATGAGAAATACTTGCGGTTGTTCCGATAGCGAAATAAAGCCTCAAGTTCACAGCAAGTTCACAGATAACGGGATTACGATTCTATCTACAGCTTCGACATCATACAAATTCAGAAAAGCGATAGCCTACTATACGACTACTAATCCGCGAAGCATCTAGTAGCGGCGGCGGCGGAGCTTCTGGGCGGACTGCTTAGTGGTGGCCTTCTCAGCAGTGGTCTTGTCAGAAACAGCTCCGGCGACGGGGGCACCAGCAACGGGGGTAGTGGGGGTGGTGGTCGAAGCGGTGGCGGGCGTAACAGTCTTGGCCTTCTCCTTCGCAAGAGCGAGAGCGTGATCGGGGTGGGTGGTGTCAGCGAGGGCAGCCTTGTGAGCAGCCTCTTTGGCCTTAGCCACCTCGTGGAGAGGGTTGGACGGGTCAGCGAGAGCAGCCTTGTGCGCGGCGTGCTTCGCGGCCTCCTTCTTCAATGCCGCCTCGTGACCAGGGTTGGTTGCGTCAAGGAGAGCTTTCTTGTGGGCAACTTTCGCGGCAACCTTCGCCTTTGCTGCGGCGTGACCAGGGTTAGTCTTGTCGAGGAGGGCAGCTTTGTGGGCTTCCTTTGCCTTGGCCGCAGCGTGGAGAGGGTGTTTGGGGTCAGCGAGGGCAGCCTTGTGAGCGACCTTCTTGGCGTGCTTCGCCTTAGCCTTCAAGTGGAGCTTGTGCTTAGGGTCAGCGAGCGCTTTGTGGAGTTCAGCGTGTTTCGCCTCCTTCGCCTTCGCAAGAGCGTGCTTGGGGTGTTTGGGGTCAGCGAGCGCATCGAGATGTGCCTGCTTAGCCACAGCCTTAGCGTGTTCGGGGTGGGTCTTGTCAGCGAGGGCGACCTTGTGGGCAGCGACCTTCTCTTCGTGCTTCTTTGCGGAAGCGTGGAGAGGGTGTTTGGGGTCAGCAAGGTGGGCTTTGTGGGCCGCGAGAGCTGCGGCGTGCTCAGGGTGGGTTGGGTCATGGAGAGCGAGTTTGTGCTCGGCGAGAGCCTTGGCGTGCTCGGGGTGAGTAGCATCGGCAAGGGCTGCTTTGTGGGCAGCAACCTCAGCTGGCGTCTTGGTAGACGTAGTGGGGGTCGTCAGGCCGGTGGTGGTGGTCTTCGCGTCCAAAGGAAGGGTGGCAGGTGCCTGCACTGCGGCGACGGGCGTCACAGGGGGGGTGGCAATGGCATCAGCACGTTCCAAAAGATACTCCAGATATTCCCTGGACTCCAGGCTCATGTCGTCGTATTCACGGGCGTACACCTCATTGTCGTAGATCTCACGTGCCTCAAGGTAGCTGTCGAAGTATTCGCGGGCAGCGACGATCTCGGCGTCAACGTCACGGGCATCAAGATCATACTCGATGTCGCGAGCAGTGAAAGAAGAGCCAACGGGGAGAGCGAGAACGCTGGATCCACCGAGAACGAGAGCAGAGGCGAGGACAACGAGGTTGTTGGTGAGCTGCATGATGATGATTGAAAGGTGGGTGGGGAGTTGTGAGGAAGACTCGTAAAGAATTCGTTAGGGAAGTGAAGATTTCTAAGGACCTGCCGAAGACTACGAAAAAAAAAAGAAATGTTAGTAGGCGAAAATAGGAAAGAAGGGAGTATTCAGCGTACAGTTGTGATTGTTTGAGAGCGCCGGGCTTGGGGAAATACTATGAATCCGTTCTGTCTTTATACCGACCACCAAGGACCTCATGGCAATTTCCCAGGGTTTGTTTGTACATCATTTTGGGTTTGATGGCTAGTCTCCACCGCGCGCATCACGGAGGAAAAGAGGCGATGCTTTACGTGTCACACGGTGTGATCAAATATCACATTATGCAAGGATGACATGATCCTAACAAAATCTCAAGGTTGTCGCGTCCTGGGCGCTGTGCAGTGTATTGTCAGCGCAGGTATAACAATTTCAATTTGTTGAGAGACTTCCATGACTCTCACCAAAACATCAGTAGAAACTTGCGAGTACACGGACAGATTCGTTCTACGACTCGGTCCGTCGCATCTGGCTGACATGGCATGTAAAACGCCAAGAGATTATTAGCACAAGATAGGCAAATGCCAAGGACATCGGCAGTTTTGTGGTCAAATTTGTGACCATTTCTCGCACCAGACAAGAAGAAAACCGGGCCAGGTGAGCCAGGTGCCAGCACTTGCAAGCACCAGGCTCAGGCAAATCAGGGCAAATCACTCTATAACGTTGTATGTGTTCCATGACAACGCACAGGGGAACCCAGAATGAGATCCGCGTTTCGTTTGGGAAAGCTGTGAGGTTTCGAAGCAGCCGAAGAATGTTGGCCATCATGTTCGGGTTGATGGTTGGACTTTGCAAATGTGTGGCGCTGCCTGCTAGAGCCTACTGCATCACACAGACGCAAAGCCCCCTTTTGGGTGTTCGCTTGCGAAAGCCACGCTTGCTGAGCACAACTCAGTTTGTGGCCTTTCAATCAACATGATGTGATTTGAATTTCAATTGCGATATGCCGGTTGCGCAATTGTGCAAGGTTCACCGAACTCAGTTGGTAAATGCTCGCTTGAGTGGTCTTGTACGGGTTGTGATGATCAAAAATAGAAGGCTATTAAAAAGATCTGAACTACTCATTGAGCAAGGCCTCACAAGGCGTCATGAGGACAATAGTCAATATCATCCGCGTTGAATGCATGGCCAACTGCTTCGGAAGACTCTGAATTGGACTCCACGCATTTTGAACTTCTGATGATCAATGTTGGAATCCCATTGGAGTCACCAAACTCCTTAATCTCGAACAACCACCACGTATTGTATCGTACCGCAAGCCATGGATCACGACAACCACTCTTACCTCGCTATAACCCTATCGCCGCAGTCGCCGTTTTTCTTCAATCCTTCCACAATAACGGCTATCCACCCATCACTGACATACCGTGGTCCAGTGGGGCAATTGAATGACGTTCATCTGTACAGCATCCGCAAAGACGAAGGGATGCATGCTCGAGATGATGCCGTCGATGCTTTGAAAGCTGGAGATGGGGTGCTGCATGTTGAGATCCAGGTTCCTCAGACAAGGGTCAAGCGCGGAGGTGATGAATTGTGATGGACGCATGTGAATATGTAACATGTGTAATAGTATAGATGCATCATGACCCCGAGTGAGCTCATATTCTCCGAAATGCCTTTCCTTGATGGCTAACTCCGCAAAGAGTGTGTACGATTTATGTATCACACGCAGCGTTATACGAAGTAGAGAAGGAATGCTATCGAGCACTGGACAACGGGGAGAACAACCCAAGCGCTGACGATCATGACAGGAACACCTACATACTTGTCAGCGCAAATATAAGTCATCCCACCTTCTGTTATGCCTGACGTTAAGTTCTTGTCATGTTCTTGATCAACAACATCCCTGCCCATCAATGCACCATCGTACGAACACTACCAGGCCGCTACCCTAGATTTCACAATTACTCATGACCCTCAGCGCTTCACAGTCACATTCTTTCGTGGAATATCTTGCTTATCCAGCATGCAATATACTGTCTTGCGAGGCTTCGTAGTACTTCAAGCCTTGCCTAACTAAATAAGCCCTTGCTTCGTCAAAATAATGTTCTTGTGGCGCAAAAAGGAAAAGGATGTGCCCCCTGCAAGGCTCGAACTTGCGACCTCAGGATTGCGTAGTTGTGAACTACTCATATTCGAGATATGAGACCTGCGCTCTAGCCAACTGAGCCAAGGAGGCGACGAAGATGTTGCGGCCTGTCTGTCCATGGACCGGGAGGGGGGGCTTAGTCGTGTGTCGGAGAAACGGCAGATCGCTAACTGAGCTGATGCAAGAGCATAGGTGCATTCGTTATAGCGCATATGAGCCGATATCAATGAATCAGAGACCGTAATAAATATCAGCTAGACTTTACAGACAGATGTACTGTGGTCAGCATGCATCAGCGGCACTAATTTCCGGTCCATTTATGTGCCACAACTGACTTGATCTGAATCATTTACCACAGGACCTATCAACCCCAAAAGGTCAGTGTCAGATATTGAGCTGAGATGTACTGAGAATCATGATGTAATTATCAATTTGTGGGGTAGTTTTCTCTAAGAAACATATCGACATCCATTGTATCAACAAAGTAGTGGGCTTTCGCATCCCTCCGATGACTAACAGGACAGAGCAGGGCACATGCCAATTGTTCAAAATGTTGTGACTTTAACAGTGGGTCCGTCTGAAATGCTAGTCTGACGTTCAAAGGTCTTGGTAGGTGGCAAAGTCCGGCAATAAGCATGAAATGTCCATTGTTCATCCAGGGAGTAGGGATATTTTCTGGAAGATAGAATGGTGTGCAATCTTGGCGTTGTATGGTCACATGTTCTTTCTCGTCGCGTCGCGTTGCGCCACCTTTTCTATTTGCGTATTGTTTGTTTTGTCATACTATATAGACTCTCTCTTCTTGTGTTTCCCCCTTTCCTCGGTTGTTCATCGTCATCCTTGACAGGAACTGAGGTATGATACTTTATACTATACTTTTGCCGTCTACATTAACTCATTCGTCACTCCCTATAACTAGACTTCATTGTTATAGGTATAATATACAGTTGTTCATCGTCATCCTTGACAGACACTGAGACTTCATTGTTATAGACTCCAAAACACAAGTCATTGTGCTTCGACATCAGGGTCAAATTTCGTATCTGAGCTGAAGGTCTTGCGCATCTTTGGCGCATCTCCAATATGAATTTCACTAACCATGTTCCTCATTTGTCGGCCACAAATCCTCAGGAAGTAACATTTTATTACCAGGCGATAAGCCTTCGTAGCACAATGGTCGTGCGTTGCTTTCCTATTTGAAGTGTAAACCTTCAGGCAAAGGTTGTGGGTTCGAGTCCCATCGACGGTTTCCTTTTTAAAATATAATTATACAGGTGTGTCAAGGTGATTGTCGCTTTCAGGTGCGGAGCTCATTTTTGTCAAGCTCGTGTCACCAGCTCGTAATACATTCGATTACCTCGCAGATCACCTGCGAACTAGGCATTTCGTCGCTGCATCGCAATGCGCGTTCGTTAGCCAAAAACTATCGGATCCAAAACGAAGGTACCCAAAATGATGGCGATGACTGAGCGAATGATTTGTTGGTCTCCTGTATTCAATTCCAACCCACCCAAACACATGCTGCGAAAGTGCAAGAGAAATGGCTCAAAAAACAGATATAGACGCAGGACAATCGCAGGATCTATATGGGCGGAGTGGCGAAGTGTGCGTTATTCTTTCGAAATGCCATCCTACTGACCAAGATAATTGCGTGAAGACGGAAAATGATTCCTGGCCAGGTGGTTGTAGATAACAGCGACTAATGTGATCGCTGATTCCGAGCTATTTCAATTTGTGATTGGAACGATAAAAGACGGCTCGAACGCGTGTAGTGCGCACACCGCAGCAGTTCATATAAGTAAGCTCAAAGGCAGAAAGCAAAGGATGAAGCTTATAAGAAAGGCACGAAAACAACGTTCTAGGGGCGCGTCAATAAAGCCGAATCGAGCTCGCTATCACAATCGATTCGATTCCATCCATCCAAAGGCCGTCCTATCCAATGAATCCAATCCGATTGATCGTCCGTGATGTCTTTGTCCACATAGAGTGCCAAGACCATACTTTCTGTACATATAGCGCGCACTAATTAGCCCCTCAACTTCACCGCCACCCTCATCCATCATCAATCTCAAGCACTGCACGAATGGATTTCTTGAAGAACCTCAACATCAGCGACAAGAAATCAGAGGAGCACCACAGCGCTCCTCACCCCGCCGCCGCGGCACCAAAGCACGATGGAAGCATCTTCGACAAACTCACCGATGCCCTAAGCGGCGATCACAAATCCGCCGTCCCCTCGCATGTTACCTCCCAAACTCACGCGCCCACACCTCCACCCACCGCTGCTCACCAAGCATCGTTCCTCGGGAAAATCGGAGATGTCATCGGCAGCCATGGTGCCCACAACACCCCACCTCAACCCCCTGTAGCCGTACCCCAGCCGAAGAAAGACGACGGCTTGTTCGGTAAAATCGGGGACGTGCTCGGCGGACACAAGACACCACCCCCTCCCCCTGTCGCGCAGCCTAAGAAAGAAGAAGGCCTCTTTGACAAGATTGGTGACGCACTCGGTGGGAGGAAGACCCCGCCCCCGGCGGCCAAGAAGGATGAGGGTTTGTTGGGCAAGCTCGGTGATGTGATTTCAGGGAAGAAGGACGAACCGGCAGCAAAGCCTCATGGGTTGGCGGACAAACTCAACCATGCACTTGGAGGGGGGGCGAAAGGGGAGGCGGAGGAAGGTGAGCATATCGAAATCATTCTGGCGTTGGCATGAATGGCCGTTGACTTTTGTTCTCTTTCTGCGCTTTCGTAGGTAAACTAGACAAAGGTGTGTCATCCTGTTTTCCGGTCTTGAACCTGACATTGATTGAAGTTCGTTAATCTAGCCATCGACATGTTCCAAGAGCATGTCCTCAAAGAGGGACCGCAACACTCCGAATCTGCCCTCGAACAAGCGAAGGACAACTCGATTGCTGATACCATCCGGAACCTGACTGGCATAGGTGCAGAGAAGAAGCATTAAACATCTTCGGATGCCCTCGTGAATGTCGAGGAGTAGTCCTGAGATGAATATGGTCGGCACTGTAATACTGTAAGATGTCTGTTGTATACACTGTACGTTACTTTTACCTTTCAATGCACATTTTTCGATGTCATGTTGCGGGCTCGGTTTTGGGGCGCGTCAACCTAGCAGTGTTTCTGGCTGAGATGATTCGAGGGAAATCTATAGAACGGGTCTTGGACACGACAAAAGCCAAACTCACCCAAAAAAGCGCCAGTTGAGTTTGAGTTGTAGAGTAAGAGCAACCATCTTAGCAAGCGTCAACCACAATGAATTCGATAACGATGACTAGTCTCTCGTCTCCGAGAAAAACAAAATAGAAACAACGCAGGTTCTGCTGTCGGAAAAACCACAAAAAACCAATGCTGGCTGACAGGAGCAAATACCTGGGCATAAGCTGGTCAACTGAAGAGGTCCTTTACCAGTCGCGAAGATGTTTAATAAGTGTGATCAGTTAAGCGTCAGCAGGATTACTGACTGCCGACCTGACTGGTCTTGATCAGCCATATTGGTGTTGATCGGGCACACCATTTCTCATGCTTGATATCATTATAATCTCATCTCTAATTTTCCGATACAGCAAATAAAGCAACAAACAAATATATTTGGATGCAAGGTCAAGCAAGTACAGAAGTAAGTACAGTCGATCTTGAGGTAATAAAAATGTATGGCCTTAGTACATAAGTACTGTCAAACATATGTACCACCTCTTCTAATGTTGAGTATCCAGCCTACATGAGAATGAAATTAGCATTCTCTTAGTCAGAATTAGTGTTAAGGTTGTGTCGGGGGTTCCCCAAGGCAAGAGTAAATAGAAGTTGAGGCAAAGATGCTTTCGTTGTGTGGCAGCTCCTGCTGCCCTTAAGTACTTCAAACTGTGGGGCCGCCCCACCAACACTCCACCAGTTGCTCCATGGACTTTTTCTGAGGTAAACGTCATAGACAAAGACATACAAGTCTATGTTAAGTTTGTGTTAAGTTCATGTGGACTGAGGTGCAGCTGAGGTGAACTGTGCTCTCCTTGAGCAAGCATGAGGATGAGAAAGTTGGAGAATCACAATGACTTACATGAGCGGACTTGGTGTCAAGGAAGGTGGATACAAGCTGACTGCACAATATCAGCTTGTGCCATGTAGCTGATAGATGCCACCCGGCTATCACGGTTTGTGGTGTGTTGATATAATGTCAAATGCCCCACTCCAAGCAAACCAATGATCATGCATCAGTTGAGTTAGCGGTCTCAAGACCAATCACCAAACCACCGTTTTTCCGACAGCCCTGCCCTTACCCAATGCCTGCTGGCACGATGGGAATTGGTCTTTGATGCCAGAAGGTTCCGATAAGAGTCTTTGACGCGCGTCTCTTGTCTTTTCTAACTCGGGTTATTCAGGTGGGATTCCCCATCACGAACCGTCTGGCCAAAAGCAATGCTGGTCAATGAAATTGATAGTGTCGTCTTTGAGCGCATGATGTTGAAGATACACTGATATTGAACGAATGGACTGGACAACAAGAAAGGAAAAGGAAAAGGAAAAGTTTTGACCTTGCTCGGGGGTGTTTACTCTGGCGCTGGATATTTGCTGAATATACCGATTGCTTTTTTTACACACATGGGTTGAGGAAGCTACGGATGACCTGAGGAGTGCGCGCGCATCACGCGCGCGCACGATGGAATTTATTTATTTTTCTTTTACCCTCGTATTAAATCCTCGGAGAATCGAGGACTTTCCATCCTCCTCCTCCTCATTCTCTGAACGGTTACCGGTCTAACTCGCCATGCGATGAGCATTTTCTTTGTCGCGCGGAGTACTGTCCCTCAGCCGTTCGCTTCATCGTGTTGTCTGAGGTCAGTACTCCTACTTACCTACTTTATTTTTCACTTACTTACATCGGAATACCTGTAGACTTACTGCGTACTCCTACAGGTATATAATAAGAGTCGTTTGCACTCATCGTGTTCGTTTGAGACTTACTGCGTACTCCTACAACATGACTTCAATACCCATGGAAGTGTCGACGTGAATGATGAACATGCCTGCAGCAAGATACTTATGTCAGAGACAAATCGAAGCCTACTGCTATTCAAAATTGGAATGCATCCGTTCCGAACAGCCCTGGAACAGCCGAAGTAGCGAAAAGGCATATCGACTTTGCCGACAAGGGTACTAACAAGTTCGGGCAGGTTCAGGCACCACTCCCAAGCAACCCACAGCAATTGACGTTAGAAGAATGGATAAGTAAGTAGGACAGGGATAAGTAACGGAGTTGACGCATTGTTGCGTTGTGTCTTTGCTTATTATAACTTACCTCTTCATTCAAGCCTTCGACCTGCAGTTAGCCCAAGCGGTCATTCTCGCTCAGTTAATTTGAGCATACTCGAACAAGCACATCAGCTGAACCGACATGTGCTTGCCGAAGTTTCTCATGCTCGACACTATGTCAATCATGTATCTCCTGATGAAGTTGGTTTTAGATGGCAACTGAGTGGCCTTCGGGGTGGCTATTCTGTTCGGAATTCCAGGCTAAACAAAATTCTGCAGATGTAGGTGAGCCACAGAATAACTCATACGGCCTGCTATTGAGCATCTACGGAAGTGCGCCATCGATCCCTCCTTTGCCGTTCAAAACAGCATCATGAACTATCTCTTCGTCCTCCTTTCACTGATCTCGTCGTCAAGTGTTCTAGCCAAAATGGGAGTACGCGATATCCAGCAGGAACGTGGGCTCGCCGCATCTACTACGACAACCCTAGGTATGTATTCCGACCACGGGCATCCGCGATCACCTCTTTATCTATGAATATCTACAGGTACCTCTACGGTCTCAGGTTTGAATTATGCCCGTCTGAGGTCATCGATGTTTTTACTACCATGAAATGTTACAGGTATCTCTACAATCTCAGGGTCCACTACTACTACTTCCAGTACGACATTCGTCACTGCGAGTCCGTCCTCGTCTGGGAGTCCAGCTTCAACGCTTGGATGTTCGCCCACTCTTTATCCTTGCCAGACGTCGCACTTGTTAATCATCTATATAATTTTACAGGCGTGGGTCCCCCTCCAGCAACCACTGCGAACCCAGTGTCAATTGCCGTTCCCAGCGGTAGAGGCATCTCATTACAAGGCTCAACAAATGCAGCGCTCCTCCAACGAGTGATTATCTCCCTCAGCAGTACCGGCAGCGGAGGCAGTGCCTTGCCAGCCTCTATTATCTTTGCAGGACTTGGGGAGCTCAACACACCGATGCAGGTGTCTCCGAGAACCAGCCCACCCACGACATGTGGGACATTCCCTGTGCAAGGAAATAATATCACCGTCACGCTTTTGTTCCAGAACATCAATGGGTCGAGGGTAAGTAACTCTACACTGCAGGCGTTTACGGGTAGCAATGTGTTCGATTTCCACGCCGAGGATGCAGGCGACTGTGATTTCAACGACACTCTGTTCACGATGGCGTTTCAACCAGGTGGGAGTATTGGGTGCTGATGCGCCGGTGGTTGAGACCTGGTGATAGTTGTATACGCAGGTACGGGTGCTTGCGAAGTATGATTCTTTCTCACACCTGACCTCTGACAACAAAAGCATCGCGAGCAAGTTCTGTCGAGATGACCTAAAAATAAATCCGAAGAAAGACCAAACAGTCACTCGCTCACCTACCACGAAGCGTTTACCTCCGTCAATACAATTCAAAAGCCACTGCTATTGTGAACCATAGAACGTATTTGGCAAGAGTCAAACTACGAAAAGGTGTTCAATCCCAAATGCGCTCTGCCGGCATGGGTACAAGCTCAGGCACCACCCGCAGCAAAGCCGCAGGTACGCGGGATTGTCACGAAATTTGGCAGCCTTCAGGCTTAAGCGTTCGGTCTCTCTCAATCTACTCGAGTATACTTAGGACACGAGCATCAGCCGAATCGACAGGTGCTTGCCGAGACTCACATGCTCCACATAATGTCAAAATCTATCATATTCCTCCTGACATTGTTGTTCTGAAATGGCACCTGAGTGGCTTCTGGGGACTTTTCGGTTATACAGAGCTCTGCAAAGCTCTGCAGAGGTATATAAGCTACAGAGGAACAGAAACTCATACGGCCTTCCTGTCAATCAGTTTGCCGTACCTCGTCGCTGAACCTTCGCCATCTGATACTTTCAATACTCGAGTACAGTGCGACATCATGAAGTACTGCATCCTCCTGCTTGCACTCTCGTCGACGAGTATTCTGGCTGAGAGACTAGAGCGCGATGTCCAGCTGGAACGGGGACTCGCTGCAACTACTACCACAACAATTACAGGTTCGCATTCTGTGTCCATCCGCGGTCACTGATTCTGACCATTTCACAAATATCTCTTCAACCTCAGGTATGAGTTCTGACCATCCCCGGGCAATGCAAAGTATTTAAAATCGTCATGGTAGGCATCTCCACAATATCCGGATCCACCACTTCAAGTAGCTCAGTCATCACCGCGAGCCCTTCATCCTCCGGATCTTCAACACTCGGATGTCCGTTTTGTCTTCCTCAACGCCACACTTAAATCACTCACCTCATGGATTATAATTTAACAGGCGCGAATCCCCCGCCGGCGTCTACTGTTAACCCAGTGTCAATCCCCGTCCCCAGTGGCAGAGGCATCTCCCTCCAAGGCTCAACCAACGCCGCGTTTGTGCAAAGAGTAACCGTCTCCTTGAGCAAAGCGGGAGGCGGGCCCGTGCCGGCCCCTATCGTCTTCGAAGGCGTTGGGGAGGCCAACTCGCCGATGCAAGTCACGCCGAAGACAACCCCGCCCACGACGTGCGGAACGTTTGTTGTGCAAGGAAATAATATGACTGTCACGCTGCTGTTCCAGAACATCGATGAGGGAAGGGTGAGTAATAGTACGCTGCAGGCCTTTACAGGGACGAGTATCTTTAATTTCCATACTGAGGATGCGGGTGACTGTGATTTTGATGATTCGCTGTTCACGATGGCGTTTCAACCAGCTGGGAGTATTGGGTGCTGATCGGTGTGGTTACTTTGGCTTTTGGTATGATGTTGGTTATAGGTAGATGCTACTTTTGCGGAATGCGATTCTTTGTCGGATATGCAATACGCGCGACCACAATGACGAAGAATTTGATGCGGGGGTTGCAGGTGTTTCGACAGTGGAAGCGCAGGTCGTATCAGTTTCCAATACCACGAACATTCATTAATAGTGCACTTTATGTGGTTCTGTGCGAATCATTGTCATGAAACCCACCTTTTCCAAACTATCCGCACCTCGTTTCGACGGCATTGTGTCTAAAAATAGATCTGAACATGACGAAGTTACGACTGCCTTCAATGTATAATATCATTGTTGCTCACCTAGCCACGAGGCGCACTTTGCTCTGATTACAGGTCTAAAGCCGCTCAACGATGACGATCATAGTCAAAAAAAAAAGCGAATTCGAATTCGAATACGTAAAGTGCTATCTATATCATACACCGCTTGCTGATATCTATGGCGACACAATCAATATGTCCCATCCCAAAAACGAAAAATACCAGCCCCAGGTACAGTCTCAATCAATAGTCAATAGGTTAGGGAGTAAATGCGAATAAGAAAATTGTTGATGTTGGTGTTCGAGCTTCGAGCCGTCGACGAAAATGAAAGTGGGGTAGACAGTGTGCTGGGACACTCAGTCTGACAGTGTGGTGAGGTTGAGTGTTGTACAACGACGACTTGCGCACGGCTTGCGTGAGGACTAGGCGAGGGGTCGTAGTTTCTCTTCTTTCTCGTTATTGTCGTCCTCATCAAATGCCCTGGTTACAAGCTGGCGGCAAAATAAATTCACGAGCGCACAACGCCCTGCCACCCATTCCGTGCCGACAACGCCAATCTGCGCTGGAAGCGCTCAGTGCGCTTGACGGGGAGGACATCTTCTGCGTCTGTGTCACGTAGGAAGAGACTGTTGCCTGCCGCGCGGACCTCTGCGCGCGCAGCCTGTGATTGGGTGTAGACACGACCCATGAGCATGCTCGGGCTAGAGTTGGGTGCAGGGATGGGGGCCGCGGTTGTTGAGAGTGTCAGGAAGGAGAGGAGGAAGAAGAGGGTGATGAGGAGCATGGAGGTGGTTTTGGCGAACATCTTGGATATGTAGTTGGATGTTGGGTTTGGTGTGTTTAGTTCAGTGTTTTAATAGAGAGTGTGCGTCGAAGGTTGGACACGACGTTTGGTTGCTTGGATTGTTGGATTGAAAAGTAAAGACGAGATAAAAGCAGTCGTCAAGAGCTGTCTTTATATCTAGCAACGAGCAAAAGTGGCACGTAAACAGAAGAATAGGCTTCGAACGAGGACGAATTCGAAGTCGGAGGTGGATCCAAAGTGGTTCACAAGGAAGCGACGACGGAAGTGAAAAAAGCTGTCAGTTGATAAAGAGGGCTTATGACAGGCTACGTTCGCACGCTGTGTACCCTGTTGATATCGAGATATCGAGGCTTTGGACCCTGGGGGTGAATGGAATGGCCGGTTTTGTGGTATGGTCAGGGCTGTGGTCTGCGGAATGTAAGCGGTTTCATTGAAAACATGAAAGGCACGGTAGTTTCATACATGAATCCGCGACCTCGATGTTCGGCTGCCCTTCGGCTGCCCTTGTCTTGCTTGCACTCACCAGCGCGATTATCCCTCGTGTTTTTTTAGAGAAGAAACTATTGAAGTTGTGTGGTCGACCAAGGCAATAGTTATCACCGGATTCGACGCGGTTCCGAGTTCGCCGAGCCGTTTCGTCGCGTAATTAAAAGATTACCATAGATTGTCGAGAGATTCATGCGACAGGACGCGTCGCGACGTACACGCGTCGTACTTTTCAAGATGAAGGAACCCACATGGCAGATGAGGCAAGAGCTTACATACCTCCTCGTGTGCATGAAAAGACTCCTGTCTACTCGTGTGCTTCTTGTTCATGCACTTGCGCTATGTATGTCGCCCAAATGCCCACTTTGTGCACACCTATGTCAAACCAAAGTCTCATATCGACCAGCACCCTTTTCGAGGAACTACTTCGAACCTCCGGGGGTTCCTGAACAACCTCAAGTCGAGCACAGACCGTGTGAGATATGAGATCCTTGCACTCACTTAGATACAGACGTTATGATAGTGAGAACAGTGGGACTGCAGCCTCGATCTGTGTACAAATCTCATCAAGAGAGGGAGAGGGAGAGGGAGAGGGAGAGGGAGAGGGAGAGGGAGAGGGAGAAAGTCGTTGCAGAAAACAGCGAGGGGCGAGGATGATATCCAGCAGACTTACTGGGGAATTGGGATACCTGACCATCTCGATGATACGCGCGCCTAACAGCTTGACAATCCGCAGTCGATTCCATCTCGAACGGTACATGTCCCCAGAATGTGGCTGATTACAAGTCAACATGCATTTGTGAGATGCGATTTTTGCTTCGATACCCATCTGATTTTGGGGTTGAGCATTGGTCCAGCACTGCCCTGCTTGAATGTCCGTTGAACAGAACTTGGACAGCCTCAAGCCATCGGTACTTCATCGGTCAACCCGTTCTAGTCAAACTTACCCCGGTGTATGGAGTTGATATGAAGCTTGCTGTGGACTTTCTATTCATAGCCACCATGATTATCAACTCATCAAACGGTCATTTAACTGTGAAAGGCAAGGCAAGATTTCAATAGCGGTGTCACAAATACTGAAGGTACTAAAAAGGTGTGGTGTTGAGAAAACGTCCGCTTCCCAACCGTTTCCGATCTTCAGTTACTGACTACAAATTTCAAACAAATTTCGTTGCTCAAATCTCCTCCCCGCCTCCCTTGACGCAGCCGTCGCGGGCTGGTCGCAGGGTTGCGGCAGTGGACCTGCCCACTCTTTGATATTCTTTCATTGGCTACCCACGTCCTCTCCGTGCGCCAAGACCGCCAGTGCTTGATATTTTCGTCGAGCACATCAGCCCTCTCGGTGTCTACCCACTCGACCTGGTTGCAAAGATCAGCCCTCGGCGGCTTGTCGGCGGCCAACCATCGCGCCTTGAATCAGTAAATGCCATAGAGACTCCGCTGCGGCTGAGCAGGGGTACTGCACAACCGCAGCGCAATGTCTGCGGAAGTTAACAAATGGTTTTTATCAGATTTTTGGTGAGAATTATGATACATTCTTGAAAATGATGGTGTTGATGTTGCATGGCTAAAGGTCTTGTGCAATATTGGGTACGGCAAAGTCACGCACGGGTGCGGAAGCGCGTAAATGGGAAGTGGCTGGTGGGATCATAGACTGTGGGGAATTGATTGGAACGGGAATGGGGTTTGAGGAGGGTGTGGTGTGGTGTTCGGGTGTGTGGACAATAGCAAGCTCTACGCCATTAGCCTGCTCGACATCCGGGGTGGCCGTGCGGCGCCGAAGACGTTGTATGGTCGATACTACCGTGGCGACTAAGGCTTTTATGGTCTCTACGACGTGTACGACGAGAGGATGGTCGACGTTATTTGTGGGAACGAGTGTGGCATATATGCCGAGGGCCAATGATAGTATCAGGAAGGTCTGGTGGTCATTCATGATTGTGGGATTGTTGTTGACCATTGACTTCGAGTCACTCCTTATATACGACGAGTTACGAAAAATCAAGAATATGTTACGAGTGTACGAAACGAGAACAACTGGATTCAATGTCATCACACCATGGTATACCGTCTTTGAAACTGATTGACCAAAATAACACTTTCCGTGTTCCTTCGAGAACGTTCAGGATTGTGAAGATATCGAGATTTAAAGACACCGTCAAATTCTATTGATTCCAAGTAGTTGAGGGACCGCAGCACGCCCATTATACATTTCTGTGGATCAGTGCATCGAGGATACAAGCTTTTCGAACGCAGAATACAACCCCTCCTCTAAATTTGCAACACCGCGTGCAGATCTTATCGCAATGCGTGTATGCTAGCCCAGCGGGCCCCAGATTGTCCGCAGCACGGGGAGGACGGCGACTTCATGAGTTTTTGGAGATACGGGGTTTGTAGAGTTGTGCTGACCGAGATGACTCAAAATAACCTTCAGGAGTGTTTCTTTAGTTGGACAGGCGCAACATGTTTGAATCCAGAGTTGACGCAAGGAGTTTTTGGATATAGAATCAAACCAAATTTTGCCTGGGGATACTGTCAGCCTGCCTGGGTAGTTTTGAGGTCGGTAGGCTGGTCATATCAAGGAAAGAATTGGCAAAGGCGCAGATGTCCGTCAAGTGGCCTGGACCACCAGAAGAATGTTAGAGAAGCATCGGAATTCGAACGGAACTCCAATGGCAGCAAAGAATATTGAGAGCTGGGCATCAACCCGGTAGCCTTACCTGTTGATACTGATCTGACTCCATAACCCTGTTGACTTTGACAGTGTTTTCGACAGTTGCTCGACAATATGAAAAAAGATCGCGACGGGTGCGCACAGACGTAACATTCGCAAAGCTCAGCAGGAAAAACCAATATGGCCCAAGGGAGGTATACGGGTTGTGGATTGTGGTAATGAACCACAGCCCATGTGTTGAGGCCAAACATCAGTCAGTGCAACAGACTGCTGGGTTGACATTACTTATTGTGACCTGCGGTCGGTTTTGCATGAGTAGAGCGATTAGGTGGGGTACCAGCGCCACAGATAACTATGATGTGTCTACATATGCTTACCTGATTCGATTCGTTCCCAACAAGTGCATGATCGCATTAGAGAGAGACCCCAAAAAGACCGAGAACCCATGCAGTGCGCGAGTATGGGGATGTCGCAGGATGTCGCCCATCAGAAGCCATAGATCTCTGCCGGCGCCAACGCACCTAAGCTATGCAACACGTCGAGTCTAACGGTTCTGTGGAGATGAAGAGTCCGATTCAGGACAGATGTTCGGGGTTCGGATCGACCAGCGTCACAGTTTTGCGCAAAGCTATGATTCCAGAAGATGAATGAATGGTCCGGTATTCTTCTGAGGAGAGTAGATCTATCAGTCTATAGAATAGAAAATTATAGAAAACGGTGTCCGACAAGCTAGAATCGTAGAGGAAAAAGGTGGGTGTTGTGGTCAGAACAAATTGCAACGTCGGTGAGGTGAGGTGAGGTTACGGGTCATTCTGATATTTACTTTGCCCAATCATGGCAAACAACGCCTTGGACAATGAACTGATGCTACCCCGTTCACAGGCTTCAACGACTATCACATCTACTGGTAAACATATCTCCCATATACCACCGCTGCTGAAATATTCATTGATTATGGCCTCCGTGAAGCTCGCCACGCTCATCATCTGACTACGTCCAACCATATTCTTGAGCCTGTCAGACATTATCGCAGGATGGACTTCAGCACGCTCAGAACCGATGTATTTTGCTCACATGTATGCAACATTTGTGAGATGTAATCGGTTTTTTGGATATTCATCTAATTTGGGGTTGCATTGGTTGAGCATTGGTTGAGCACTGCCCGAATGTGACCATCAAAGAACATGAACAGCCTCAAGCCATTGGTAGTTTTTTGGTCAACCCGTTCTAGTCAAAGTTACCCCACTGTATGGAGTTTTCCTGTGCATTCCCTATTTATAGCCGAACGTGGTCAATTTATCAAACGGTCATTCATTGTGGAAAGCGAGGCAGGAATACAGAAGCAGTGTTACACATACATACTGAAGGAGCTATTCTTTTCGAGAGAAACATGATAATCATCCGGTTCCCATCTTGTCACTGACTACAAATTTCTTTCTTTCATCACATCTCCTCCCCGCCTACCTCGACGCCGCCGTCGCTTTGTTGCGGCAAAGGTCTCTGCACACTCCTCAGTATCCCTTCAGCAAGGACCTTGGCAGCTTCCGCAAGCCACATCCTCTCCGTTTGCACGAAGACATCCAGCGCTTCTTGGTCGCGCTCATCACCCCGCTCGATATCTGCCCTCTGGTTGCTTACATTGGCTCTAGACGGCCAACGGCCGCGTCGTAAATACCATAGAGCTCTCCGCTGCGGTTGCGCAGGGCCACTGCGCAATCGCAGCGCAATGTCTATGGTAGTTACTAATGTTGGTACAGCCTCGTCCAGGGGCAGCGCAGCTGCTTCTCCGCATAAAGTTGGGACGATACACACAAGGACTGTTTGTAGGATGATGATAGCGGATATGGCGAAATCACGCGAGGTGTGGTCAGGGAAGAGTGTCCCTAATTGGGATTGCAGGCTGGTGGGAATATTGTGGCGATTTTTGACAAGGTTTTCGGTGAGAATTACGGGGACAGCTTTGAGATTGTTGATGTTGATTTTGCATGGTTGCAGGTCTTGCGAAACAACGCGTACGGCGAAGTCGCGCACGGCTTGAAAAGCGGATAAGCCGGCAGCGGCCGGTGGGGTTGCCGTCTGGGAATCAATTGGGATGGCATTGGGGCTTAGGGAGGGCGTGGTGTGGTGCTCGGGTGCGTGGACAATAGTGAGCTCGACGCTATTTGCCTGCTCGATATCTGGGATGGCCGACCGCCGCCTAATATATTGGGTGGTGGATATTACAGTGGTGACCAGGGTTTTGATGGTCTCTACGACGTCGACAACGAAAGTAAGGTTGGGGTTAATTGGGGAAATGAATGTGGCATATATGCCGAGGGCAAATGATAGTAGCAGGAAGGTCTGGTGGTCATTCATGATTGTGGAATCGTTGTTGACCACTGACTTTGAGTCACTCCTTTTATACGACGCGTTACGAAAATTCACGAATATATTTCGACTGTACAAAACAAGCACAAGTGCAATTTGGTCTCTATGAGATTACACTACGGTATAGTGTCTTGAGCTAATTGACCGAAAGAGCTTTTTTGCATTCCTTCAAGAACGGAGGGATATCCAAGGGATCTCGAGATTTAAGAGACCCGTCAGTTTTAATTGGTTCTTTGGTGAGTAACCGCAGCAGGTCCAGTATACATGTTGGTTACGCCAGAGAGATAAGTGCATCGAGGATATAAGGGTTCAGAAGACTACCTCTCCTCTAAAATTGCAACACCGCATGCGTATCTTATCGCAACATTTGTATGTAGCCCCACAGGCACCAGATTGTCCGCAGCACTGACACGAAGGACAGAGAACCGATGTCGTTGATTAGAGATATGGATTTGTATATTTGTGCTGACCTTGATGACTCGACCTAACCTTTAGGAAGCCAACGTTCCTGTTTCTTTGGTTGGGGCGCAAATGACAGACTCACCCTGGACTTACCGCGTTTGAATCGAGAGACGATAGTCTCCTTGGGGTATAGAATCAAGTCGGACATCGCCCGGGGATTCTGCCAGCTTGCCTGCGTATTGAATTTGGTAGGCTAGCTTCTTTCAGGAAAAAATCGACGGAGCCGATGTCTGTCAACTGTCCTGGACCACTGGAAGAATGTTCTAGCAAGAAAAAAGAACAGTATCGGACTTCAATCGGAACTCCATCTTAGCAAAGAACACAGAGAGTTGGATCACAGCGGTACCGACCTAGTAGCTCTCGCCTGCGCTGGGTGTTGATTCTGATCAGATTCCATGACCGTACTGATTTTGGAAGTGTCCTTGACAGTTAGAAAAGTCTACGACGGGTACGCACGGCAATATGTTGGCAAAGCTCAGGAATTATATAACCCAAGGGAGGTATAAGGATTGTGAATTGTGGTAAATGAACCACAGCCTAAGTGTCAATTTGGAGGACCAATGTGTCAAAACCCCTTTTGATCTGCGGTGATTTCTGTTTGAGCAGAGCGCTAAAGCGGAGAACTTCAAGGCAAGGATGCCTATCGCTCGTTCGATTTGCTGCCCCACGATCATTGATCGTATTCAAGAGAGACCCCAAAGACGGAGAACCTTGCAGTGTGCGAGGATGGGGATGTCGCATCAAGACATAGTCCCATGCCAGCGTCAACGCATCTATGCTATGCATCGCCAGTTGGGTTTGACAGTTTTGTGGAGACGAAGAGTCCGATTCAGGACAGAGATTTGGGGTTCGGATTGACCAGCGTCACAGGCGGCCTGCGGAAAGCTATGTTACAGATGGTAAAGATTTGATTTGTCCGATGTTCTTCCTAGGTAGGTGGATGAGGCAGTCAACACGATAACGAGCATAGAGTACCCTGTCAGAGAGCTAACTTGGAGAAGAAAATGTGGTTCTGGTGGTCATAATCAATAGCAACATCCAAGCAACATCGGTCATTCCGCCAGGTATTGATTTTGACCCATTCATGCCAAACAACGCCTTGACGCGTCTTCTCGGCAACGTTTTTCTGGTGCAACGCGCGAACTTGGCAATTTTGATTTCTACGCCAATCTGAGTCTTCAACAACTCTCGAATTCACCTGGTGAACATATCTCGCATCCTATTACCCCGCCGCTCATACTTATTGACATATCTATTGATTATGGCCTCTGTGAAGCTAGCCACGCTCATCATCAGAGTACGTCCTACGAATTCCAACCGGCTCCTGCGCACAGTACTGAACTCAGAAGTATTGATAGACGATAGCGAAGCCTATCTCGGGTAGACTCAAAGAACAAGCTAGACAGTGAGTGTTCTTCCTCGACACCGTACCTCACACGATAAGCTGATTGAGGGTGACCTCCGACTAGACATGACCGGTTTCGCGCGCTCTGCGTTGATCTGGCGCAGTTCATGTATCGGTCAGAAGTGAAGCTGCGCACGAACATCTTAGGGGAACCCGCTCGGCTCATACGGCCATTATCCGAGACCAGGTTCGTTGGTACCTACGACTTACCTGGACATTCATTCAGCTCACCTTGGGACTGACTATGCAGAGCCATCGAAAACGGCGCCAACGCCATTGCCGAGGGATTTCTCTTTTCCGTCGCAGCTGCGCTCATCATCGGAGAAACATGGCGGAACTCGAGGAACCAGTCCAAGCGACGAGATGACGTGGACGACCAGCTGGATGACCTCGGTACGAAAGTGACGGAGCTGACGGCGCGCGTGGATTCGCTGACGCAGAAATGGGAGGTGGAGTCGTTTGAGGAGAAACAAAGGTCAGCTGCGTTTACGCATTACATTTATCTTCTCTTCTCTTGATCACTCGAAACTCAATAATGTGAGAAGGAACGACGAGCTAGCACGAATACTAGAACGGGTCGTCGAGATCGGCCTCCGCGGCGGCTGGGCAGAGTTCCAAGATACCCCACTGCAACTACCCCGCATCCAACTACCACCGCATCTACGCGCTTCCTCCTCCTCCTCCTCCTCCTCCTCCTCCTCCTCCTCAAGTCCGTCCCTATCACCGGAATCATCAGCAGATGCACGACGCCCTGAACTGCCGTCGCAAGATACCCGGGTCGATAACGATTTTATAAAAGAGAGTGACTTTGATTCTTCATCGCGGCATCCAGAATCGTAGCGGTTCTTCATGCTTTCGAACAATAAAGTTTATACTATATATTCTAGAGCCATATCATTTATAGACTACCACTTTACTCCTTCCTCGCCAGTGCAGCGGAATATATCCTTCGTGTGTTCATTTACTCTAAGCAAAATGCATAACCGAAGCCTTTCTTTCTTCCAGAAGAGAGAAAAATGTGTATGTAAACTATGGAGGTCGAAAAAAATCAACGGAGAGTGAAGAAAGAAAGTAATGTCCCATCCGTAATGGTGTCCGTCATACAAGTATGAAAGTAAGGCGCAAAACCACCGTCTTATATCAAGGCAGCTGATTCTCTAGAGAAAACCGTCAGAGGATCAATCAGATCACCCAACCACACACCCACCCTCCTCACACAAATCCCCACAAATCCCATCCCCCCCCTCCACCAGTACCCCATTCTTGATCACCCTAGGCTTTATAACCCCGCCCCTCCTCCTCACCTCCAACACATATTCCCGCTCCTCCTCCCCTTCCCCCGGCACGTCATACCACCACTTGAGCGTCTGTCCCTGCACACTGAAGTGGCCGTGGGAGACGGTGACGTCCAGCGCGAGGAGGTCGGGGGTGTTGGGGATTAGGTAGGGTGTTTTGGTTTTAATGTCCTGTTCTGGGGATTTTGATTTTGATTTCGAGTTTGATTGGGATGGGGTGGATGTGGATGGGGGAGAGGGAGGGTTGACAGCTGTGGAACCGGATTCGGCATCCGCGTCAGAGTCCATTTCGGGCGGCGTTCTCGCAGCAGCAGCAGCAGTCGCGCTCACACCCGAAGACGACCCCGAGCTAGAGCTTGCATTGCTCCCCACGCTCGCGATGCTGCGTGTATCAGCATCAGCGTCCACCTCCTTCTTCAACCCCCGACCAGGACCAGAAGAACCACGACGCGGACCAGGACCACCGCCGTACCCCATCATCACGCTCCTTTCAATGATATCCGGATGCGCATAGTGCACGAGTGGGATGTACACCTCCGTCGCTAGCTGCTCTTCTTCTTCTTCCTGCCCCTCTCCTTCCGCATCCACGCCCACGACCTCGATCTCCACAATCGCACTCCCCTTCGATTCCTCTTTTGTGCCTCCGGACTTTTTCATCGCTCTCGCACGCCTCCTCATACCCGATACCCCCTCCCGAACGCGGTCCTCCGCACGCACACCCACAACCAACCTAAACGACGCCCTCCCAATCTCAAACCTCACCTCCTTCACCCTGCCCACCACTTTCACCGGCCACGGCCGCGCGAACGCCCGCACCGCGCGCGCGCCATTGGTGAGGAAGTCGTATGGGTTGGGCGAGTGCCCTGTGCGGGGGTCGTATTGCTGGGATGAAGAAGATAGAGAGGAGGAAGAAGAGGGGAGGTGTTTAAGAGCAGACGAGGAGGAGGAAGGTTGTGAGAGGGAGAGGGAGAGAGCGGAGGAGCCCCCGAGAGTGGCTAGGCTCAGCGAGGACGCAGCACCCGCAGCCGTCATGGGTAACGACATCTTCGGCTGCTTATTCTTCCTAAACCTCGCCCCAGTCGCTCTCTTGTTATTCAAAAGAAGCCCCGCCCGACTATCATCTCCAGCTCCCCCAAACACCTGCTCTTCCACCTTCGACTCCTCCAATCCAGAAGAAGAGCCCACTCTCAAATCCCGCATATCATCCCCACTCCAAATGCTCAGATCCTCCCCATTCCACCCATCGCCCCACTCATGCCCCTGGTCCTCTGCGACATACCCCCACACCGTGTACCCGACGCCGTTCGTGCCATCCGCGGCGTTGAGGGAGGCGTCGAGCGCCTTTTCCTGCGCGGAGAAGTCGCCGGTGCGGTAGGCTTTTTTGTCGTCCATGTCAAAGGGGGTGCCGATTTCGCCTATGATCGTTGGGTATGATATTGGCTTAGAGGGGCCTGAGGAAGACGAAGGAGAAGAGGAGGCACCGCCAATGATTAGCGCATCCTCCTTCAGATACCCGATCTGCTCCTCAAGCGACCTCCGAATAGCCCCCTCCCCAACCTTGACCGCCTTCCACTTCGCCGTATACCGGCCCCTCAAAAGGCCTAACGCGTCCGCGTTGAACCAGTTCCAATGCCTCGTGACAAGCGTCAACCCATCATAGTAATGCGCGCTATACGCGCCTCTCCCCTTCATCACCTCCTCCTCCACGTGTGGCGGGTACCCAAACACGGGCGGCTGCACGAACAGAATGGATTCCGGCTGTGAACGGCGGATGCGTTGCGCAAAAGAGAGGAAGTGGGGGAGCCAGTGGGTGGTGATGAAGTCGACGGGGAGACCGGAGGAGGGGGAGGTGAGGAAGTAGTCGGGGAGGAGGATGAAGCCTGTGGTTACGTCCCATACGCCGTGCTGGGCCCAGGGGCAGGTGCCTAGGGGCCATTTGGAGACGTCGCGCTTCCACCCCCAACGAGGGTGTGTTCCGTCGGGTCGCTCGCCTTCGCCTTCGTCGGATGGGTCGGCGTCGGCCCACAACTTGTGTCCCTTTGGGTCAATCGTGACCGTTCCATCCCTCGCCGGGCCAAATGTGCCAAACGACCAGTTATCGACCGTCTGCGGGGTGCCCATGCCCAATCTCAAACTCTGGGCCGGGGTCGGGTAGGTGCCCTTCTTGAGGGTCGAGCCCTGCTCCGTCGGGTTGAGGTTGAGGTCCTCCCACCCGCACCAGCCTTCGAACGGCTCGTTCATGCTGTCCCATCCGACCACACACTGCTCGAGCAAACTGCCCCCTTCAAACGCAGCTATGCGGTCCGCGAGTTGACCAAAGGCCTCGATGTAGTGTGATTGGAGGTAGTCCTGGATGTTGACGCCGTCGATGATGCAGTTGGGGGCAAAGTCGCGGCCGGCGAAGAAAAAGGTGAAGAGTGATTGGGAGAAAAGGCGGCCGTAGTTGGTGGACCAGGCCATAGCAGGGAGGGCGGCTGGTGTCGGATAGGTGTATTCACAGTGGAGGATGGCGGCTTGGGTTGCGGTGATGTTGTGTGGGTTGATGCCGCATGCAGGGAGGGTCCAGAAGGGCGCACCGGAGCCGCCAGAGAAGCGGGACCACTGGGATGGATTTAGACAAGGGTGCAAGGGAGGAGGATGGGCACTTACTGTGTCTTGGTGTGGATCCATGTATACTCTGAACCCGTAGTCTCTGCATTTACACAGCACGCGAATCGTATAATCCATAAACTCAAAGTCATACTTCCCCGGTCCCTCGTGCTCCAACGCCTCCCAAGTCACAGGAAACCGTAAGAAATTGAACCCCCACCCCCTCAATCTCGCCAAGTGGACATCTGCACTCCCATCATCAATATTCAGCGGTCTGCCCACGAAACTCAGCCCGCCCTGCTCGGCGCTCTCCCAGAAGCCGTCGAGCTGGTGGGAGAGCTGCCCCACTGGCGCTTTGGATGCGCCGGAGAGGTTGACGCCGCGTAGGAGCAACGTGCGGCCCGCGTTGTCGACAAAGTTGCAGTCGACGGTGTGGATGAAGGCCTCAGAGGTGCGCCTGCCGGTCGCGGGCGATATCGAAGGAACTAGCGGCATGAGTGTTGGAAGGAGGAGGTCGTGAGGTCATCGCAACAAATGTCGTACCACTTCATCCTTACCTCTTTGGGGTTATTACTTCCGCATCTGGTGCCTGATCGGGCTGCCCCACAACCGTCTTGGACAAGTTTATCTAGGTTTATCTTCTTGCCTGAATATTTCGTTCGAGACTGATTACAGTCGAAACCCTCATAACCCATACCGCTCTATGGAAGGCTATGGTTATGGGTTACGCGGGCTTATGGGTTACGAGGGGCAACTTTTGGTGTGATTTTCGTTTTGGTGCCAGAAAACAGTATGGGTTATGGGGGGTTTTGGCATACAACACGTATGGGTTATGAAGGGTTCGACCGCATTGTGGGTGCTCATTGGAAGCTCTCCTTAGAACTGAGATGCAAGTTCCCTTTGCACAGTATGTCAAAATGTATGCGCATATATTTGGTTCATGCACGGTAAGAGAAAGACTCACGCTTGGGCTTCAAAACAATGTATCGAGACTGGCTCCCTGGAGCTCGGATGCATGTTCCCATTTGAAAAGGATGTTGAAATATATGCGCATATATTTGGTTCGTGTTTCGTAAAGACTTACTTTATCCAGTGGTCCATGCCAATTGACGCGTCGCCAATTCTTCCCTGGATTTTAGTACGGCCAGCCTACCGACGTAAACACTTGAGGAAACGAGGACTCGAAATACGAGTGCGAAAGAATTTCTTGAGGGAGATACGATAAACGAGATGGAGAACAAGAAAGAGGTACTGCAGGGTCTTCCTTGAATAGGAAGATACGTAAATACGACCAAACACGCCTTCGTAAGGCGCCCGCTGGCGCGAATCCCCGAGAGATGTGACTTGAATCTGTATCCCAAGGAGACTTTCGTCTTTCAGTACAAACGCGGTGAGCCTGTAATTTGCGCTCCCAAGTTAGATCGAGTCAACACGGTCAGCACGAATATACACATTTGATACAAATACATACCTCCAAGATCTCAAACGCTCACTGCGTAGCTTATTCTTCTAAGTCTACCCGAGATGGGCTTCGCTATTATTCTGAGCTCAGTACTGTGCGCAGGAAACCTGATGGAGATGAGCGTGGCTAGCTTCACGGAAGCCATAAGCAATAGATATGTCAATAAGTATGAGTGGCGGGTAACCATGTGTTCACCAGGTGATTCGAGAGTTGTTGAAGTCTGAGAAGGGGTTTGAGGAAATCAGGATTGCCAAGTTCGCGCGTTGTTCGCGCGTTCCACCAGAAAAACGGTGCCGAGAAGGCTTTGTTTGGCAAGAATGAGTCAAAGTCAATACCTGGTGAATGTTGTACCGGTGTTGCTTGGATGTTGCCATTGATTATGACCACCAGAACCACATTCCTTCTCCAAGTTAGCTCTCTGACAGAGTACTCTATGCTCGTTCTTCTATTGACTGTCTGATCTACTTTTGTTGGAAGAATATCGAACAAATTGTTTATCTTCTGTAACATAGCTTTCCGCAGGCCTGTGACGCTGGTCAATCCGAACCCCAAATATCTGTCCTGAAACGGACTCTTCGTCTCCACAGAACTGTCAAACTCAACTGGCGTTGCATAGCATAGATGCGTTGGCGCTGGCATGGACTATGTCTTGATGCGACATCCCCATCCTCGCACACTGCAAGGGTTCTCCGTCTTTTGGGGTCTCTCTTGAATATGATCAATGATCGTGGGGGAAAGAATCGAAGCCTTGCCTTGGGTACTCCACTTTAGCGCTCTGGTCAAGCAGAAACCACCTTAGATCACAAGGGGTTTTGACCCAATTGGTCCGTGCAGCACTGGTTGACTGTTGGCATTGACACTCAGGCTGTGGTTCATTTACCACAATTCACAATCCGCATACCTCCCTTCGGTTATATACTTGCTGAGCTTTGCCAACAATATCGCCCTCCGTACCCGTCGTGTACCTTTCTAACTGTCAAGGGCTCTTCTAAGATCAGCTCAATCATGGAATCTGATTAGAATCAACACCCAGCTCAGGCGAGAGCTTCTGGGTCGGTACGGCTGTGAATCCAACTCTCTGTGTTCTTTGACAAGATGGAGTTCTGATTGAAGGTCCGATACTGTTCTGTTTGTTTGCTAGAACATTCTTCCCAAATTCTTCCAGTGGTCCAGGTCAGTTGACAGACATCGGCTCCGTCGATTTTTTCCTGAATAGACGCTAGCCTACCGATTTCAATACGTAGGCAAGCTGGCAGAATCCCCGGGCTATGTTTGACTTGATTCTATAGACTTTCGTCTCTCAAACGCGGCGAGCCTGTCATTCGTGCCCCAACAAAGAAACATGAGCAATAGGAACATTAGCTTCCTAATTTTAAATCGAGTCATCCAGGCCAGCACAAATATACAAAATCCATATCTCTAATCAACGACATCGGTCCTCCGTCCTTCGTGTCAGTGCTGCGGACAACCTAGTGCCTGTGGGGCTAACATACAAACGTTGCGATAAGATCTGCATGCGGTGTTGCAATTTTAGAGGAGAGGGAGTCTTCCGAAACCTTGTATCCTCAACGCACTATTCTCTCTGGCGTGACCGACATGTATACTGGATCTGCTGCGGACGCTCATCAAAGAACCAATCGAAATCGACGGGTCTCTTAAATCTCGAGATCCCTTGGATATCCCTCCGTTATCGAAGGAATGCAAAAAAGCTCTTTCGGTCAATTAGCTCAAGACACTATACCGTAGTGTAATCTCATAGTGAACAAATTGCGCTTGTGCTTGTTTTGTACAGTCGTAATAAACTCGTGAATTTTCGTAACGCGTCGTACACCGCCATTTGGGTCGCACCTGATCCGGGGCTGAAGCCGATGAGTCGTTGTCAACATCAGAGCAGGCGCACGTGGACTGGCTCCGAGCTGTTGACAGCTTGAATTACCCCTGTAACCATACTGTCACCAGGTCAATCTGTTAGGGGGCTGTCGACGACATTGCTTTCCCAGGTCGTGTTCAAATGTCTTGGTAGGCTGTAGCTTTCGGCTGAATATAGGATCATTCCTGAGGTGAATTAGATATTTTTCCAGTCTCTGTACTACCCCTCAAGCTATATAAGAAAGTGCTGTCTACTTCCTGAGAAGGAGACCTCGTACAGTTTTTCTGGAGCTTGTGCAAAGTCCACATCACACATGTCCTCATCTTAGCACCACGACTTTAGAAGGGTTCATTTTTGCTACAGTTATGGGTGAAGGCGCAATAAACTGATTGATTCCCGAGGCAAATTTATTATATACAGGATTAGATAATGGTATTAGGTGACAAGATAGGAAGGGAATGATAGATGTGCGTGCCACAACCGCAGTCGTTAATCAGCTGATAGATAGGTAGAGTTTCTAATGAATGAACGTGTTTGTGATATATGATGTTCCAGTGATGGCGTGAGTCAAGACTTCGAACCATGCGAAAAACAAACCTAGGCGCTTATGACCTGGTCAACGGAATCCTGCCATGCATCCGCCTCATCTTGGACAGCAATAGTGGAAGGTACATCACCATAGGTCTGACGGTCTTCGTCGAGAATCTTTTTGAAAGCTCTGCATGAAATGATTAGTTCAGATACACCATGACTGATGTGGCAGCTTACCGGGTAACCTTCCGTGCATCCCCAGACGCCGTCGATTGAATCAACTTCAACCGGGAATCTACTGCATCCCAGAAATTCTTTGTGTTGTTCTCGAGGTAAACTTTGCGCTGCGTAAACACTGTTAGAATTGTTGACATGTGATTGCTCAAAAACAAACTTACCAGCAAGGTAAGCCTTGCGCAAAGCGGAACGCTGACAATGCATTTTGTTCCGTCAGTGAGGCTCTCAGCGAGGTCGTAGATTGTGGTGTGGTCCTTGATGCTCGCACCAACCTACGCATATGATTAGTACCAATAGAATCTTTCAAATTGGAAAGACTTACAGCTTTCTTGATACGAGAGCGCACCTGGGTAAGCTCATCTGCGATGGCCATGCCTACAACCTTTAGGACGTGTGGGTCACGATCAAAGTTCGGTGGAATGTTGAGGCCTTCCTTGCGAATTATTGCCTATCAACGAGATAAGTATGGTTGTAGCATGCCATGCAAGCGACATACTAGAACATGATCACGGGGAACAACACCTTTATAAACCTCGAGTTTGCTCGACAGAAGGACCGCCATTGTATAGGTTTTGATGTTCTCCTATAAAACAAGACGTTTGAGATACCAATTTCCGGATATAAAAGATGACTTACCAACAAGGCTGGGCCGACGGTGAAACTCGGCGCAGCAGAAGCAATGCTGTCGAATTTGTTTCCGAGCTCACACAAGGCAATAAAAAGCTGTGCCTCTCGCGCAATGGACGAAGACTCAAAGAATTATATTTGAAAAGGAGAGATACATAAAAAAACGCACATTACTCACCTTGAGGAATGTGTCGACAGTGTCACGCTGGTAGGGATGTAATTTCTTTGAGACAGCCAGGCGTCTTGCACTTTCCATTTCAATGCGAAGGCTGGAGGTGCTCCAAGGACTGGTGACGTGGCTACCAGGAGTTTGCGAGACCTGAACATTCCCGAAGTTTGCTGGGTTGAAGACTGATTCATCTTCATTGGTTGGACTGTTGTTGGCTGAAAATGTGTCCTCGTCATCGGCTTCGGGTATAGGACTTGACCTCATTGAGTCTTCGAGCTCACGCCGAGCTCTTTCCTCAGCCGAAATGGTTATTTCACTATGAGAGCTAGTCACAGCACCCACATGAGGGGTGGACGGAGGAGGGGGTGAAGATGAAGATGACATGAAAAGGGGATAAAATAAAAAGGGAGAAGATCGGAGACGGTGAAAGAGTGAATGAGGAAGGAACAGAATTAGAACTTGATCAGCCAACCTGAAATAAAAATCTCCGATCCAATATCCACCACATTTCGCCTCAGCACAACGCAAAGCGAACAGCTTCTCCTGGTTTAACATCTGTGACATGCAAACAAGAAAGAGAAGACGGCAAACCACAATTCCACAATGTAAGTAACGCATAAGTTTTCTGAGACTGGAAATCAAAAACTCACAACGACTTCGTTGGACCTCAGATGCCGAAGGTCGTCCTGAGGATGAGAAAATCCGCTGTCGATTGTGTCTAGATTGGAACGCAATGAGCTATCATGGAGGATGGATTTTACCGGGCAGCTTCAAGGCTCACCGGAAGAGCGATGTTCACAAACGGTCCTTGGAACTTGCCGCTGCACGGGTTGCACAAGACGAAGCTTTGGCCGAGCCCCGGGTTCAAGAATTTGCTATTCTCCAAAATGTTATGGTGCAACAAGAACAACAGAGATTGAACGAGTCTACACACCATGCAGAAACGGAGGCTGAAAACGACATGTGGGCAAATTGGGATCCATCCGAGAACGCGTTTGAAATTGGGGAAGGTTTTGATAAAGATGCTGCAGAGAAACGGAAACTATTTGAGCGGAAGCTGAATGAATATGGCATTTGGGAAGGAGAGGAAGAACCTACAAGCAATGACGACATCCTTGATATCCTTGACCAAGCCTGGGATGAGTCCGAGCAAGATGAGTTGCTTTCGGAGGTGTTGCAAGGACTTGGTGTGTGATAACATCAATAGATGATCTTTTCCTGATAATAATTTATCAGCACGCGAACGCGACGAAGCCGAAGTCGACCATGAACCAACTCACGAGCATCACAGTGCATGGCATCCATATCCATCCAAGTTAATCTTTCTGCTCGGCACGATTGACAATCTTCCAAGACTTCGAATTTCCAGTGCGCTTATGAAAGCGATTCTTTGGCTTCTTGAAGAATTGGGCGTCAGAAATGTTCCATTGTTTACAGCATTGAAAAAAATACAAAAGGATGTTCGCGAGACCGTTGGGGTCCCAACCATACATTGCAAATCATCAAAAGGCAACGCTTTCTCATTCAACGACCCACGAGCCTTGATCGCAAATGTGAGTGGACGATCCTTGCTAAGCAGATTCGAAACATACTTACAAGAATATTGACTTCTTAAGGATTGGTCAAACCCCTTGGTTCGCCCAGAGATTCGTCGATATCCCATAATCCCAATGAATGGTGTCATTTCCGAGGTTTGGCATGCTGAGAAATGGAGGCACGATCTGGAACGGCATGTTTTGAGTCCAATGTATGATGATAAAAAAGGACGTCATTACTTTATTGATGAGCCTGCTGCCCTTAACAATGGTAACCTTGTCGTGCCAGTACGATGGCTAGAGGATGAGAGGGGGGATGCGTGGGCGGATGTGTGGGAGGTAAGACGGGATGAAGTTGAGGTGAGATGGTTCTTTTTATCTATTCAACTTGAAACTGATGGGAATTTTCTTGACGCAGAATACATCAACCATCATTGATAACGAAGTTACGTTGATCAAAGCAAGGTGGCTTTGTAAAAACATGCTTGACCTTGTCCATGAAGGTGCGGTCCCTCGGTGGTCCACGGAGACAATATCAAATGGACATCCAAATCGAATGCCAAACCCTGACCGTGCGTTAGCCGATGGAGATCCTATCTATACGAGTTTCATGGATGTCTTTGGAGATGACGTTTCTGGGAATAAGTCAAAAAGTTGGAACAAGCATTGGAATATCTATATGACTCACCGAAATCTCCCTCGCAAACTCCTTAACCAACAGTTTCACACCCACTTCGTGTCAACCTCAACAACCGCCAGTGTCCCTGAACAATTCCAGGCCATAAAAAAAATCATCGAGTGAGTGAAAGAACAGTGTAACCATGCCGCAGGAGGTTAGCTGATGCACTCTCAATCTTATCTTACAGATCGACTCATCGGGATCCCGTCAGAGTTTATGATGCAAGTTCTGGAGATCAGATAAAGTTCAAGATTTACTGCAATTGTGCACCAGGCGACAACCCCTCGCAGAGTGAGACATCGGGCCACATTGGGGGGAATGGAAACCATCCGTGCCGGAAATGCTATGTTGGTGGAACCACCAAGGAGAAGGAATCTGATGCGGGATTTCATCAGATGTTTTATGTGTGTTGCGTATCCAAGGGATGAATATCTTCTCACATTTTACTCAGCCTGGGGAAGCGCGTACATCTGAGAAAAATCTGCAACATGTTGAAGCGCAAGTTTGGGCTGCATGTTTAGGGATTGCGGAACGTGTCAAAGAGTTGCAAACATCGACTGGAATCAAGGACGCATTTACTCAACACTGGATTGAGGAATTGCTTGATCGTGCACGAGACCTGAAAAAGCAATACCCTCAGAGAACATCTGCTGACATTCAAATGGAACTCATGAATTGGGTTGACGGGAACAAAGATAACGTCTACAATTCATTTTTGACTTTGGAAGGTATTTGACCGGGCTTTCTTCGGGATTGGATTGATGTTTATTTCATGACAGGCTTCGATCCTGCTCGAGATACTCCAGTGGAAATTCTCCACACCATTCTCCTCGGAGTGGTCAAATATCTTTGGCATGGAACGCACACATCCTGGACCCAAACGACCAAAGAGGTATACGCTAAACGGTTACAAGCAACAAATACAATGGGCCTTTCTATTCATGCAATCCGTTCCAGCTATATTATGCAATACGCAAACTCTCTGATTGGCCGACAACTGAAGACACTCGTCCAGGTGAATGTTTTTCATGTATATGACCTCGTAGACGGGCTCCAGTTTCTGTTGACAAAAGCTTTGGGTGAATTTGTGGCCTTGCTCTGGTTTACGGAGATCCGAAATAGAGATGAGTATCTTGTACGCATATTTTGCAAATGGTCGCTCTCTCGTGCTCATGTGATTCTTCTAGCAGGATGTGACGACTGCCGCGGCAAATGTCTTGGACATTGCGGCCCTCATTGACCCGTCAAAAATTGTCATGAAGATCAAATACCACCTCCTCTCGCATATCAAAGAAGACATCGTCAGATTTGGGCCAATGGTAGGTATTGCGTCGGAAGTATTTGAGGGATTCAACGCGATCTTTAGATATTGCTCCATCCTTTCCAATCACCTTGCTCCTAGCCGCGATATTGCCCATCAGCTATCCGAACAGGAGACGGTGAAGCACATTCTTTCTGGTGGCTGGTGGGCTGATGAAAAGATGGGATGGACGCGCCCCGGTTCTTCGGTCCAAGGATTTGTAAAAAGAAATCCCGTGTTGCAGGCATTGATCGGGTGGCCTCGAATTGAAAAGCTGGTCCCGGGTAAGTCTTTGTCTCGATTGATTTCGACCTCGCTCAACGCTGATGCAGAGCACAGGTTCAATTAGGCTTGAGCCTGTGGCGAGGAATGAGAACAGAGCGAAACAACCACGGCCCCGTGTTCCATGGACAGAAACCCTCGCTATCACTGCAATAAACCACCTGGAAAACACACACCAAGACGATTCAAAACTTTCATGGTATCGAGGAAAATATGTTGTTGCCAGGTCGGAGGATCAGTGCAAAGTTGGAGCTTGGGTATATTCTGATTCGCCTTTCACGGTGCTTACAGCTTCAGTCCTTTGTTGCGAAGGAGACTAACTTTATCATATTGGTTTAGAACATGGCATGTGCCCCCATTGCCGGCCGAATTATCGAGATTCTCCAGGATACAACCTCCAGGCGCTTCCTCGTGGTTCTTGACATGTTTCAGGTCGCTTCAACCCGGCACAAAACTTTTGGGATGCCAATGTTGTTGCGCCGGCTCAACGAAAAGATTGTTGCCATCGTCCCGGCAACAGTGAGTCATATATTATCATCAGGATTTGGGTTCTTTTGACTCGTATATTGCTTTATCCAGAACATCTTGTTCGAATTTAATGCCCAACACGACTGCCAGAAAGCTCGATGCAGCTCAACAGGCAGGAGGGCCATCATCCAAGAACGAGTCGCATCCAACATCTTCGAGCAGTTTATCGAACATCAACCACTCGAAGAATACATTATCAACACTCATGCATTCCACAATGCCCACTTAATACGAGCAGTCCTTCCCCGCGCCTTGACAGCCCCCATCCCTTTTTGCATTGACCAACAAACTCATCACACTCAGATTGCCGCCAACCTTCGTGGCACCCAAGACGAGAAGCGAGCTGCAACAGCAAAGAAGGCCGCGGAGCGAAGGCAGAAAGCTGCCGGTGGAAATAAGCGCAAACGACGTCAAGGTGATGAAGGGCCGAGCGAGCCAGTGGACGATGTCGGCAACGAGGGAGACAGAGAGGATATTTACGACAGAATATCTTGATAAGCTCACAAAAAACATAATATACATCTTAGCCCACATCTCAAATGGATGTAGGCGCCAATCTATGTGTGATGTATCTACCAGCCGTTAAATACCAGTTTGAAACAGCTAATAAATAGCTGGGCCTGGTGACAGCTATCGGAAGTGAGCTTTAAAGGAGATGTTCCGCATTGAGACTTGAGCCGAACTTTGGCAGTCGTTCCTGGGATTGAATCAGGGTAACTGATATCTCTGCCGAAACATCAAAATCAGGATTTTATGTGACCTCAAAGTCACCTGAGACCCAAATGGCGGTGTATATAAGGAGTGACTCGAAGTCAGTGGTCAACAACGATTCCACAATCATGAATGACCACCAGACCTTCCTACTACTATCATTTGCCCTCGGCATCATATATGCCACATTCATTTCCCCAAATAACCCCGACCTTACTTTCGTTGTAGACGTCGTAGAGACCATCAAAACCCTGGTCACCACTGTAATATCCACCACCCAATATATTAGGCGCCGGTCAGCCATCCCAGATATCGAGCAGGCGAATAGCGTCGAGCTCGCTATTGTCCACGCACCCGAGCACCACACCACGCCTTCCCTAAGCCCCAATGCCGTCCCAATTGATTCCCAAACGACAACCCCACCGGCCGCTGCCGGCTTATCCGCTTTTCAAGCCGTGCGCGACTTCGCCGTACGCGTTGTTTTGCAAGACCTGCAACCATGCAAAATCAACATCATCAATCTCAAAGCTGTCCCCGTAATTCTCACCGAAAACCTTGTTCAAAATCGCCACAATATTCCCACCAGCCTGCAATCCCAATTAGGGACACTCTTCCCTGACCACACCTCGCGTGATTTCGCCATATCCGCTATCATCAGCCTACAAACAGTCCTTGTGCGTATCGTCCCAACCTTATGCGGAGAAGCAGCCGTGCTGCCCGTGGACGAGGCTGCACAGACTTTAGTAACTACCATAGACATTGCGCTGCGATTGCGCAGTGGCCCTGCGCAACCGCAGCGGAGAGCTCTATGGTATTTACGACGCGGCCGTTGGCCTTCTAGAGCCGATGTAAGCAACCAGAGGGTAGATGTCGAGAGGGGTGATGAGCGCGACGAAGAGGCGCTGGATGTCTTCGTGCAAACGGAGAGGACGTGGCTTGTGGAAGCTGCCAAGGTCCTTGCTGAAGGGATATTGAGGAGTGCGCAGATACCTTTGCCGCAACAAAGCGACGGCGGCGTCGAGGTAGGCGGGGAGGAGATGTGAGGAGAGAAAGAAATTTATAGTCAGTGACAAGATGGGAACCTGATAACTATCATGATTCTCTCGAAAAGAATAGCTAGCTCCTTCAGTATGTGTAACACTGCTTCTGTATTCCTGCCTCGCTTTCCACAATAAATGACCATTTGATAAATTGACCACGTTCGGCTATAAATAGGAAATGCACAGGAAACTCCATACAGTGGGGTAACTTTGACTAGAACGGGTTGACCAAAAAACTACCAATGGCTTGAGGCTGTTCATGTTCTTTGACGGTCACATTCGGGCAGTGCTCAACCAATGCAACCCCAAATTAGATGAATATTCGAATAAACAATCACATCTCACAAATCTTGCATACAGCATGACCACAATACATCGGTTCTGCCCGTGCTGAAGTCCATCCTACAAGCGTACGCAAACTCAAGGGAGTAATAGCTTGCCAAAATATTCCTGGCTCATCAGAAGGGAAATAAGGGCATGAAAGAACGACACCTCTTGGACGTCCATGAACCAATGGTGTTCCACCTCCTCACTGGATGACTCATTGCGGGCATCAAACATAAGTAGTGCTACGACCACCAGCCATGTTCCTGAAGGAATAGGCTGTCCAGAACGAGTCAAGGAGGTTCTTGTAGTTTTTCAATTTGGCTTTATCGTGCGTGTCGACGAGGTGATTCCTGTAATGAGTCATCATCGCGTAGACAAAAGAAATTCTAAATCATGGAAGAAGTCGTGTTTGTCGGGAGATTTATTGAACTCGTGCAGCTTGAGTGTGTTCAAAAGACCGCTGGCTATGAAGAGCACTTCCCTACGAGCAACTGGAATAAATGCAAAAGCAAATAAAGTGCTGAAACATGCTGCTTACCGTCCTGAATCCTCCTTGCTTCAACGGAGCGACTAAATGCTTGTACTCATCGGGGAACGCTGCTTTAATCGCATCGGGACTAATCGTCGACCAATCAAAGTCTGAGATTAACCCCGCAGGTTTATCGGGGCCAGTACTAATGGGCCAGCCTGTAGATGGATATCGCAACACTTCAAGGCTATCTGCCGTCTGTGAGAAGCGAAACGAGCTGCTTCTGCGATGGGGTATGGAAGTGCAACACCCAACTGGGCGGTGACTGGGAGCTGGAACAAGGTTGCCAATAATTGGAAGGGGTATATTTTGAGAAGTGGGCATCCAAAAGTAATTCAGCACAGGCCAATCATACTGCGAACCTGCTTCAAAGTCTCCTTCGAGGTCTCCTTCGCTCTCATTGCTCCATCCTTTGCCACGCTCTCCAGGTATTCTCTTTCCCCCTTGATTCTCTCCAGTTCTGCTCTAGGGCCTTTCAACACCTCCTCGACTGCATCTGCCACGTCTTTCTTCAGATCTCCATGTCCTTTGCCCTCGTATCGCTTCACAACGTCTTTCACGTCCTCGTTGGTGCATGCAGCTAGTATAGAAAGGAGGTTGGAAGCACCTGGACGCGCTGACGGGTCGTACGTGATGCCCTGAATAGAGTCGGTTACGGCACCTCGGATTTTGGCTTTGACTTGCGAATATGTGTCTGTGAGGAGAATACGGGATGAAATGTCAGGCGACGACTTGGACATCTTTGACGATGGGTCTTTGAGGGACAGGACACGTTGCGATGGTGCTATGAAAAGGTTGAGCTATGTGAAATAAGTTTTGTCGGGTGAATTTCACGCACTGTTCAATTGGGAAGGTAGGGGAAAGAATCGTTTCTTTGGGTCGAATGTTCTGTTGAACGAATCTGCAATGTCTCGAGTGAGCTCGAGATGTTGCGTTTGGTCTTCACCGACTGGGACGTGGGTCGCTCTGCGGACAATTCGTTTCATCTTTCATCACGGACGGGGAAAACTTACCTGTAAATCAGTATATCAGCCGCTTGAAGTATTGGATACGTGAATAATCCTGCGTTGAGCATGGACTCATCCACCTCCGATTCATCATTCGCATTTCTCGAGGTCGCGAGTCTTGACTGAAACAAAAAATTATCAACAACTTTGATTTGGATCATTGAAGAATGAGAGCTTACCTTCCATGTCGTCATCCGCCGTAGCTTGCCTACGGGCGTTATACAGCTCAATATCCATGCAAGTTCTGTATGACATTGGTTCTAAACCCCGTCTAAGTATCAACCCCAACCCGGAAAAAGGTGCCTTACATCGTCCTGATGAAATACCACCGACCTCTTGGGGTCAATCCCAATGGCCAACAACGTCGCTAGCATATCCATCCGTGAAGCGGAGAGTTCTTTGGGGTTTTGCGGCAGTGTCAGCGCATGCCACCCAACGATGGTGAAAAACAAGGTATCTTGGGCATCTGCGGTCTTCTGAAGCTTCACCCAATTGGACAGAGCGCCTAGGTAGTTGCCTAGCTAAAGTACATCAGTATCTGGTCGACGAAACGACGCGTTCTGATGAGATACTCACATGCGGGACTCCGGTCGGTTGAATGCCAGATAAGATGACACGACCGTGTCTTTTCGTCTCATTAGGCCTCCCAGCCGTATTGGATGTATGTCTTCTGGTCGTTAACCATCGGGTGCAGCGAAGACCAGTAGCACATTCTGACAACGTGGATGAAAACAACATTTTTTTGCACAGCCATCATACCCCAACTTGACTCTTACAAACATCAACATTTCAGTTTTTCCAACATTTCAATTCAAAAAAGTGGCCATTTGCAAATCTGCATGTGTGCATTCACATAACGGTGTTTGGAAAGGGTGTTATGATACCAATCGCTCAATCGATAGTTTAATGTGCAAAAGGGACGGTCTAATCAGCGTCTAATTCGGCCCAGTCACCAATGCGTATAGGTGTCCTCTCTCAGTACGCTCTTGGTACACTGCTGGTACACTGCTGAACTCTGCTGGCTTGCAGTGTAAAGATAAAGCATTCGGCACGCGTTGGAGGCTTGTGGGCAACACATTGGCCTGACCAACCATTGGACTCTTCGTCTCGGTCAGATGTCCAAGGTATATACACCTTCAAATCCGGCCTAGCCCCGGAATAACGTGTCTGTTCAGATAGGGGAACTTCGGCTGCCCTTGAACTTGCACCCACCCGTTCTTACTTATGTACCCATGTTGAGGCTCAGAGGTGCGCCAACCCCTGTTACATCTGTTTTGCGATGAGAGGCGCTAACTTGAGGAATGCATAGTTCGCGTTGACTGTGGCATAGCTCAAAGCTTGCACAGGGCCTTTACATGTAGCACCACTCACATCAGTAGAAACAGCCAATGCAAATTTCCTCCGCATACCCTTTCCCAAAAGTCCATCATATTCGATTTATGAAAAAATTCATCTTCGTCCAATCTTCCCAGGCAGACTCTCTCTCTCGGGCCGCAGGCAATGTCTCACACATTCCAATAACCTGCTCAAAATAACTTAGCCGAAGGGCCGTGCGGTGTTGGACTGTGTTGGACGGTGTTGGGATCGACGGCTATATATAGCCAATGGGGCCAAGAAGTGGGCCAAGGATCAAGCTGATTATATGACGAATTATATTTCAGTTTCGCGTTTTCTCCTCAACCGATATCTTCATTGCAGAGGGCAGTCTTGTCGAAATTGATGACTTCTGTCGGGTTGGACGTTGGGTGAGTGTTCCCGGGATCTTGCAGAGTGCCCGACTGACCTGGATCAGGTCTTTGCTCATTGGATCTTATGTGAACCTGGCATTGTACACCCTTGAGCTTGTTGGAGGATACTATTACTTCTTCGAGAGCAAGAGATCCAAGCGAGATCGAAGGACTTTAAAGTTGGCTGTTGCTGTGAATATCTTCCTGGACTTGATTGGGACATTCTGTGGGTGTGCAATAACGTTCATGGTAAGTACATGGCTTGTCCATTAGCTTGCTATCTTCTGAAGTGTTACTAGTTTGCTGTGATTTTTTGGGGTACGCCATGGTCGGAAACTTTGAGCTGGACACGACGCTTATGCATCGTCTTACTATATAGGCAACTCCCATGCTATCTTCAAGACTTACTGGCCAATTACCCTTTGGCTGGTCACCAGTGGTATAAGCGCGTTCATTGTTCAGGCGTTCATGCTTCGGCGTTATTGGAGACTGTACGCCTACTCGCAGAACTTGTGTAACATATTCGTTGACGCTTCCTTTTCTAGATCTCAAAATGTCTACATCTCGTTCTTCATCTTCCTTCTAATGATTTTGACGGTCCGTACTCTATAATTATCTTCTTACACAGTCTCATTCCTTGTGCAGTTCGTCGGAATCATTTATGTGGTCGTTATCTCGACCACAGAGGGAACTTTCCGAGCTCGTGTTACTCACATCAAATGGATCATGTACGCTCCTTGCATATAGATCGCAACTATTAGATCTGAACAGATATTCTACAGCGTAACCCTCTCAGCGTCGCTTGCATCCGATTTGGCCATCACCATTGTACTCGTCTGGCAACTTCTAAACGTTAAAACGTACAGCAGGCAAACTCAAAAGTATGTCCGCTATCATCAGACCTTCGAGTATGCTTATACGGCTTTCCAGGCTCGTGAAAAAGTTAAGCTCTCAAGCAATTAAGACTGGTGCTGTGACGTGTGTCTTTGCCGTTGCTGTTCTCATAGCCCATCTTGTGAATCCTTATTCCAGAGGTAAACTGTTCTTTTTTCACATCCTTTAAATATGATCTGAAAGCGAAATAGTATCGACAGCTCTTGCATTTCTCCTTGGACGCATTTATACGCTGACGATGCTGTTCACCTTGATCTATCGGGATAAATTAGTGGTTCAGATTCAAGTTGACCATTTTATACATCGTGATGTTGATACGTCGATTCGATCTGTCGGTACTGACACTTCTTGTATGTTTCGTTTTGGATGATTTAGGGGTTATATACTGAAGTCATTCTTCACAGCTGCCGGACCGGCAACCCCATCTACTGCACGTTTCAAGCCCTTCGCTCGCACATATTCTCGCCATGAGGTATGTATTATATTCATTTACCAATCCGGCGCAAATTTAAGTCTTCACACTAGCGGAACTCAACACACTTACCATCCCCTATTGGTGCGGAACTTGGACAAGACGGCGAGGGAAGTCCAGGGATTCAGAAGTTTTTCTCCGCTCAAAAGGATATTGACATAACGTATTACCCTCCATCGAGACACCGTTCAGAACCTGAAATATATGAAGTCTAGTCAACTGGAGGTTTGAAAAGCTCAGAGTCGTAGTGACCATCAATTGCGAGTCTAACTCTCAAGTTTTGTCAAGCCAATATTGACAAGGCGTGGACATTTCGAGAACTGAATAGACTCATGTATGAACAGAAACCAATATTTATGAAATAACTTAAGGAACGATTTGTGCACTGCCACCTCCCCTTTTCCAGCCAAACCCAATGATGTTGTTCTGATTCTGTATTCGGACGATGTTTCTGCCAGTACCAGGACGATCTTCTATTTCTTTCTGAACTCTGCAGTTGTCAAGACCGCGCTTTGGAACGCAGGTAGCCTTGTGAGATGGATGGCCTGGCAGACAGCGCTCTACCCGGTGGTGATTTGGACTTTCGCGATGTGACTAGACTTTTCGAAGAGGCAGCAGCTGGTGTGTTCGTTGCTTTTCTACAAGAAGAGAGATCATGCTGAAATTGGCTCTCTCGTGTGTCTCAAGAACTAGGTCCTGATAATCTTGTTTTCATGGAGAACTTCACTTTGCAAGAAGCCATGAGCGCGTTGGAGGTGAGCGGCAGCCAGCTTTATCCTATCGCGTGATGGACAATTGGTGCTCATAGGATGGCGTATACACATAGATTGGAGAACCCCGGTTGGACAGTGGACTTGTAGTGCAAGAACAATTGAGACCTCCTTTCAACCCACTCACACCTTTATTACCGGAGGAGCTGTGCTGGATCCTGGACCGATCGTTGGGTTATGAGGTGCGCTCAACCACTAGCACAGTGTGTTCTCTCCATGTTTAAAACCAAAATAGACAGAATTCCATGCTGGAAACTTCCTAGCACATACCGTGCACACCCTGCTTTATGTCCACCATCTCTCGGACATGGATCCTGATATCATCGTAATCCCTTCTCCACCCACCATGCCATTAGGTTTAGCATCAGCGTCAACGAACAATCACGACTCTTCCCGACCCATTGAACTTATCACCATTGTCCTCCGCTCAGCCGTTCAAGGTCTATTGAAGTGCTGTGATCTTACCTGGAGAGAGCTAGCCAAGGGCGGCGCTTATGATGTGCGTCTCATCACGATGTGCGTCTTTGAATAGGACACGTAAGGCTGAGGCTCGACAGACAGAAGACTGGCAAAGCGATAAATGCGAGGTGTCGCTGCTTGAGGGCACCCCGGTGCCTTTTATACAGGGGAAGCTTGATGGTGCAGTTGCGTGGTTAGCGCAGAACCCAGTAGGTGTGTGTGCTTTCTTCTTCATTGACTTCATGGGTATCACGTTGACTTCCTCAGTTCCGACGATTTGGAAAACCGCGCTCCAGGCGAGGCTCCTGCTGCGAAAAGTTCGTGCCATCAGATATTTCCTGGTAGTGTCCCCACCTTCAACCTCGTTGCTTATTTTAGACTCTTCTTCAAATTATGAGCGCTGAAAGCTCCAAAGACCGACGAGAAATGAACACGCTCATTGAAGCGGCTCGAGAGCACCTCCATATTATCCAAACCCACCCTGCGCCAGGTTATTTTGAGCTGGGGTCTCCTCCCCAGCTCGCTTTTGACCCATACATCGGCCGACGATTGCAGATGTTTACTCCTATTCGAGTGATACCTCCACCTTCGTTCGAGAACACCTGTCAAGCCATCGCTCACCTTCTTGATGGTTTTCAGGAGATAAGTTTACTCTCCCAAAAGGATGAGTTGGTCACTTGGGAAGTAAGTAAGGCTTCTGCTGCGACATATCAAGGTTGATTTGACACCTCTCCTCGTCATAGATAGTAGGCCATCTTCGACTGTGGTTACCCGATCGGCTTTTACGTGTGCCGTATGTCCGATCCTTGACGCAGGTTAGCTCGCTCTCACCCATCACAGCATTCTACATGCTCAACATTTCGTCTCACTCAGTCCGCCTTTTATGACGGATTCTTAATTCTCAACAAACATTCTTTTGGATGGATGATCAACCAATTCTTTCTAGAGACCATCGGAGTAGACTACGACTCGATACACGCAGCCGTACTTAACAGATGGACGTGTTCTGAACCAGCGCCTTTGAAGAAGCTGGAACGTAGTCTTTATAAGGTATGGTGGTTCTGCTTGACCTTTCGTATCCATGAATCAGGATGGTAACCGTGTCATTATAGTTAATCACCCCTCATATGAGGGCCCTCTGGAATAACCCTCCCAGAAAACGAAGACATTTTATGAAGTCACTCGTTGAGTGGCATAATCTATACGATATTCTCATGCAAATAACACATAATCTGGACTTAGAGGTACACCAGCCGTCTCTCGTCTTTCAGACTATCTGATTTGATGCCGTGTTGTTGCCTCCCCTCATAGGATGTCCCTCGAGGTCATCTCATTACTCGGCTTCCAAACGTGGCCCTCATCTGGCGCCTCTCGATTGTGCGCGAAGTCATTCTATCCGGCTTCCAACTCGACCTCTACGCACCAGAAGAGAAATCATTCGCATATTGGTACGCAGTACAGGCTATCGAAGCGCACTTAAGCTACCTCGATGACTTGTTACACTTGGTGCGAGACAGTAAGGCATTGCCTATTTATCCTCACATTGCTTGCGTTAAGAGCTTGACCTTTGTTAGGCGCGAGAGTTTACCGTGAAATGATATTTCAAACACAATTCCTGACTGCATTAGGTGCTATGTGCACTGCCTTATTCATGGTACACACCATTCCTATCTCGTAACATCTACCCAACTCAAGTAGATACCAACAGGTTACGATGCCACTTATGTCTTTTGACTGGGACCGGATGCGTCCCAATTTCTACCGTCGATACAAGTGGGCTTTCCGTTCAGAATATGACGATTTTGAGTCCAGTGTTGTCGCCCAACCTGAACTTCATCAGTTTGTCGCGATATGTGGGGAGTCACTCCAGGTCAGCCTCCGAGCTCATTTTGGATACCTACTAAACGAAGAGACTAACGGCTGCATGTTTTTGCCAGAATGGTGGCTTGGTACCATTAGAGTCCATTGAATTGGCTCGTACGATATTGTCTGACCTCGTCACCGGGAATGATGTTGGTGGTTGGGCAGGGGAGTGGGGTCAGGATCGGATGCAGGTCAGCTCTTCATCTCGTCCATTATATTTATGGCGATCATGAACACTACTCCGCCAGTTTATTCAAAACCTCCTCGATGCCTGCAATAACCTCAGGGGTCTTCCCAAGAACTCGAGAGAGATGGATGGATTCGATGGGGGCTTGTTGAAGTGGGAGTCATCTATCAATCCCTGGTTCCCTGCTCTTCTCGACAGAACAGGGCCAATTTGTTAGCTTAAATTTGAGATAGTTGGTACAACACTGTTATATAATATGCTTGGAAGTGCATTTTTGGAGGACCGTTGACCATGCTTGTCGTTGGTAGATGAGATTACAAGTCCACATGCATTTGTGACTTGGGATTTTTGATTCGGATACCCATCTTATTTTGGGGTTGAGCATTGGTCGAGCACTGTCCTGCCCGACTGACTGTTAAACAGAACTTGGGCAGCCTCAAGCCATCGATAGTTGTGGAGACTGGTCGATTTTGATTATTTCTTTGATGAGCAACCGCAGCGGATCCAGTATGTATACATTATTATTTTGGTCACACAGCTATTGGCTCTGCGGTATTCTCTCACGACGGACCTTATGACAGTTGACACAAGGTTACAGGTTAATAATGCGTCAATGGCTGTTCAAAGGCCCATCCCGCTGCGTCACCGCCTTGACGTTCACCTTCAAATTTCATGTCCGAACCCTCAAGTAGACTGTTGTTCTCGACGAAACAGTTGAATATCAATGGCGGTACATTCAACGAGATTACTGGGGACTACAACCAATTTCATATACAGGGTGACTATCATAATAGCCGAGTAGAATCAGGTATGGATAGTATATTCAAAGGAAAGTGGATCGCTGAACCTCGAATAGGGCTCAACGCCTTGAGCCAGGTAATATCTCATGGGGCAATCCACGACTCCTCTGAGCGCTTTCCACCTGCAAAATGCCACCCCGACACACGGAAGGAAGTGCTCAGGCTCATCAAGGAATGGATTGAAGACCTAGAACCCACTTCTCCTGTATTTTGGCTGTACGGGCCCGCAGGTGCCGGCAAAACTGCCATTCTACAGTCGATCGCAGAACTGTTTTGTTCGTCAGATGGATGCTGGGGTGCTAGCTTTTTCTTTTCGAAAGGGAAGTTGGGGCGGGATCAAGGTCACTATTTGTTCACCACGATAGCATACCAACTTGCCTTGAATATTCCGGGTCTGAGAGACCACATCAATCATGTCCTGGCCATCGATCCAACGCTCCATACAAAGCCGATGCATATTCAACTACAAAGGCTCATCATTGACACATTCGCTCAACTCAAGTCTCAACCGCAACGAACGCAAGTCGTGGTTATAGACGGACTAGATGAATGTCAAGGCCACGAAATGCAACAAGGCATTCTAAGCCTGATATCTCAGGCTTTGGTATCAAACAAAGTTCCCCTGCGTTTCCTAATCGCCAGTCGCCCGGAAGCCCACATCCGCGAGAGTTTTGATCAAGATACGCTTTACACAATAACCCGACGCGTCGTTCTTGATGAATCATTCAACCCTAGCCGCGACATCAAACTTTTCCTCCAGCACGGTTTCGCTGATATTTGTGCACGGAATTCGCGACTCATGTCTCACGTTGAAAAGCCATGGCCCAGGGAAGGTATCATTGACCTTCTTGTTCAAAAATCCTCTGGACAGTTTATATATGCTGCCACCGTTCTCAAGTTCGTTGGCACAGAGTTCTTTCGTCCAACAAAGCAGCTTGCGATTGTTCTGGAACCCAATTCTCTACAGTCTACCGCTTTCTCGGATCTGGACCATTTGTATACTCAGATCCTGTCCGTCCATCCGGATCCAGGATCCCTGGTTCACCTACTTGGAATCATTGCGGCTCTTCGCTACCCTCAACCACCGGAAGTGATAGAAGATATCTTCAACATGGAGGAAGGGGAAGTAAGCCTAGTGCTACGAGGCTTGCATTCTTTGCTCAGCTTCCCAGACGATCCCGAAGGACACTATAAGCGGAAAGATCACAGACGGAACCACTCCGGTATTCGCGTGCTTCATGCGTCCTTTTATGATTACCTTGTCGATGAAACTCGTTCCGGCCCATTTCATGTGGATTTGATGGCTGCTCATAGCAAATTGGCATTGGCAGGTTTCCCTTTCATTTTGAGAAGGATTATATTACCCGAGAGGTGGGAAGAACCCAGTCCTGAACTATGAATCACTGAAGAATACTGTGTGTCAGTGGCGCAACACTGCGCACTCCTTACCGCAAGACTTGGGGATACCTGAAATGGCAATTAGCGTACCATTTGTCGCACTGCCATGAAACCGCAAGTGATGATGTAGCCCAAGTTCTAGTGTCTTTTGCTCAACAGTTTTGGACCATACCAGTGGCAAGCAGACAGGTGCTTTTTGATGCGCTTCATTGCGCAATCACTGTTCTTGTTGTGAGTATTGTCCGGGATGTCAAAGCAGCCGCTAATCATGAAATTCAGCACTTGTTGTTCAAGGAACAAAATCAAAATGAGTCAATTGACGATCCAGATGCGGCAGGTTTTGAAAGAACAGTTGACCATATCGTCAAGGATTACGCACCAGATCAGGCACCAAAGGAGGACGCCCAATATTCAGAACTTTTCTACAGCTTCAGGGATATCCTGGATGAGTGCTACAAGTCAGCACTGTCGACTCCCGGAGACTTGGATGATCTCATCAAACAACTGCCTGGCATTCTGGTCCAGAGAATAGACTTGACGATACAAGGCATGGCCGATGCGTTCGCGGCTGACGTGGATGTCGTCGAGCTTCTTTTGGCACGCAATATGCAGTTCGTCAGCGTTCGGGATGCCGAAACACCCACTCGCTACATCTTGAATCAACATTTGCTGGATTTTTTCTTGAGCGAGAAACGAAGTGGGGAATATTATCCCGATCGGATGGTTCAACATCTTGCGATTTGCCACCAATACGTCTTGAGTTTATTCAACCACCATTACTGGTCCACCTCTACTGAGTTGGCTTCTTCCTTTCTAGCGTTCTTCAGACACTCAAACTCATTACCATTCTTTGACAGATCAAATGACGATTTTATCTTGTACGGCACAGACAACTTACATGAGCACCTGGAAAGGGTCAACATCGATCCATGCGAGGACATATCCGACGACTCGGAACACCCTATCATGAGAATTATCAATTTTTTCAATGCTATCACCTATTATGATTCAGCGTTGGCTGGGGCACCGCATACATACTTGATTCGCATGTGGGTTGCGATCCTACAAATATTGCACTGGATCTTGAAGCAGCAGCAGGTAAGTACTCATGCCCATACGTGGGTCCTCGATTTCGCGGGAGGTTCTCAGAATAACGATATCCTCCAGATTCTCAATGTGGCACATTCAGATCATATTTCTGGGCTGCGAGGCAGATTGCGCAGCATAACGGACAAGATATACCATCAAATACTGCACGTGGACCGCTCAGGCGATGTCCCAAGAATCACTGTCTGCGAGCCTTTCCTTGCATCCGAAGAATACTGGATTCAGAATATTTCCGAGGTCTCACTAAAACCTTTCGAATTCCAGATATTTCCGCGGGGGACTAAAAAGTCATCGCTTGATTGCAATGGTCCGATTGGTGTTTCCGATGACCTTCTACTCTTTGACCATTTCCTGCTTTCAATGGTTGAATTCCTTACGGATTTGGACAGGGCTGGGGTTTTGTACGTCAATACAAAAGTCTGCCATACCCAACTGGTGGAATTATCCTTGGACAGATGCAATGAGGTGGAGGATAAGCACGACCTGTCAGTTCGGTCAACATCCCATGCTGGCGACTGCTAATCCTATTTGCATGCAAAGAATAAAGGGTAGGAAACGACTTCATTCATTGCGCCATTGGAAATTCTATCTCCCTCAGGCCGATGGAAGTGAGAAAATATTTGCATGCCTTCGACAAGTTCCCCCTGTCTCTCTCATCGACGACTCTCTTTCGAGCGTTCAAACGTTCAAGGTTATTATCGCATGGTTGGAGGTGAGTACAAGGTATTGCACTCTCATGTATTTTTTCTTGAGGGTGACATTGTAGCGGCTCCCTAAACCACCTCTTGATGTCTATCTTCGATGGCAGATGGAACTTCTCAGCGAAGAGGAAAGAACAGAGAGGGATGGACTTGTCAGTGACAGGGATCCGAATGTTTTGGGTCTTACCACGATTGACAACTCAACTAAGCAAGACTCGCAAAAATACTGGCTAGGGCGGACAACGTTGGTATGCTTTTCGTTCGTTCAACATATATCAGTTCCCGATATCTTACACGAGTGGCTTCGTTGGACATGGCTTAAATTCGTGCGAGTGTTGTTTTACTTCAGTAGCAGACCTTAGGCGTAGGCTCAACTTGGGTTCATCGAAATTTAGTTCTTGGATCGTTGACAATGAGATTTTATTACGCACGCACCTGTGCTTGACTTGTGCACATCCGCAACGGATGGATCTGAAAGCCGCTCCTCAAGACGATGGTTTTGTGAAGCAGTGAATGCGGCTCGATGAGGAATTGAATCGCCATCGACAACCGCACAGGTGTAGCGATTTGACATCGTCTAAAGAGTTGTCGTCTGTTGTCGTCTGAAAAAGAAAAGCAGTTCAAAAGCAGTCTTAAGAACAGGTCTGAGGTGCGTCATTTTGTTTAGCTTCGTGTTTGTGAAAAATGCACTAGATTGAAGGGGTTGTGGGACATGGCAATGGAGGATAAGTAAGGGAAGAGATTGGATCTGGAAACATACGATTATAGCTTAAGATATGCACACATATCAGTACATTGGGAGGTATAGAAACACGGGTTGCATTCATAACAGTCAACAAAGCGGTAGGCCACCGACAGCGGTCAAGGGTGGACAACCTCGGGGCCAACATGGACCTTCGCCTCTTCCATGTCGTCTTCTAACTTGATCTCCACTTTTGCAGGCGAATCCAGGTCTTCTACGTGCGATGTTGATGTTGATGGCATGACCTTATCTGAACAGAACACAATCGCTTTTCTTTTTTTTGTTGCTTTGACTACCGTCCGGGCACTAGGACATAACCCCTTCTTGCTCAAATCGCAAACATCACATCGTGGGCCTACTGGGAGACAAACCACCTGAGGACATATAAAACGCATTCAGTGCGATCCCAATATAGAACAGAGAGAGCGATTAAAGCCAGCGACATCGCACCTGTCCGAAACCAACGAGCATATGGTTGATGTCGCCATGGAGTTCTTTCGGCAACCATGATTGCAGATTAAGCCTATAGCCACAGCAGAGCTTAGTCAAGCATCGCAAGACATGAAACATAAGATGTGCACCGTGTCTGCTCTGGGGTTTTTGTAGGGGGTTTATGCCATCCCAGAAGGTTGGTGATCCTATGAACGTGTACATCCACGCCGATTCCGTGATTCCTGTAAAGACGTTCAGTACGACCCGGTAAGAAGAGTAAGCAACCCACAAGTTCCAGGCAATCTGTAAGGCCAGAAATGCCATCTTGGGCCCCACCCCAGGCAGCGAACATAGCTCGTCCACAGTTTTCGGGACGTCCGAAGCAAAGTCATCACGTAGCTTTACCGCGGCTTGCTTCAAGTATCTACAAACGGAAGGCATGAGCCAGAGCTATCCAAGTAAAAGCACAGAAAGCAGACACACCCAGTCTTTCTTCTCCAGAACCCCACTTTAGCGATGGCCTCAGAGATGACTGCGTCCTCTGCTTCGATCATGCCTTGCACTGTCAAGCTTCCCCCTAGTGCTTCTCGGAGTTTTGACACGGCTGCGTCGGTGACTTCGTCCTTTGTTTGAGAGCTTAGCATCAGGGAGACGAGGGTGGCATACCGTCGATTCTAAAAAGAGCACAGTGAGTTTCAACTTTCGATACGAGCCCTCCATCTTCATGCACAAGAGAGTAAAGAAGAGAAAGGAAGGTTTCACGAAAGCGCCTACTTTCGGATCTGACTCTTTCCACTGCGCCTGGTCGCACCCCATCGTATCCACAGGAGCTACGAACTGCGAGCGCATAGCTTTGATGGCATCGTACGTCTCTCGCCAGTTACTCGGTGCTGGGTGGGGCGTAGCCAAAGTTTGAGGTATCGCCTTGATCTTCTTTGGCGAGGATTTGACGTCCGATTTGCTTTTCTTGGGGGTTGACGTCGACGAGGTCTCCGATTCAAGCTTTGTGGTTCTAGTGGTGCTCGCTATAGCATTATTATCCGACGAGTTGAGAGGTGAAGACTTGAGGTCCTCCAGGTCCATCAGAATATCCATGGACTCCAACGTCGCCAATTCGCTTTTCACCTCCGTTTTGACGCGTTTCGAGCGGCGAGGAGTGTCTTCCGCCGTCGTTTCCAGACCTTGCATCTCGAATAACGTTACAGATTGGTTATATTGACTGACATGGGTTGCTACGCGCTTTGAAGTCATTCGCGTCGACATTGTGCGTTTCATGGAGGATATATCTGCAAAGGTGGTCGAAAGAAGGGCTTGAATGATATTAGGGGCAATCAAGGTGCAAATTCAAGACGGAACAGTGCAGAAATAGCACACAAGTTGAAATGACTTCGCAGTTGTGTTTGAGTCAAGGGGGTGCCAGCGGAGAAATCCGAGACGTCCACTACCCTCAAGATCATTGCCATCAAAGCTCGCGGGGTCCGTCCATATACTTGAGGTCCTATTACCATATTAGGCAGGTCCCTGTCAAGCGCTTCAAATCGATAAGATTACTTGAAGATTACACGTTCGAACTCCCTGTCTTTGTTTCTAAACTGAGTGCTCTCTCTCTCAAAGCCGAGTATGTGTGCAGCGTATGTACACGTTGTGTAGTAACGTGTAATGTGGCCCTCCCTTTCACATCCATGAGCGACTATGTCTCTGCCAGACTTGCCAGTCCACCTGAAAATGTCTACTTACTGCTCCCTTCTGGTGATTCTATATGTTTCGGAGTGTTCTTTGACGAAAAAGCGAACAAATCTCTCGTTCGGTGTGATCTTTGCCGAAAATTTCTTGTGTTAGGTGCTTCAAGATCAACTCTAAGATTGAGTACTCACCGTACCGGAGTGGACTGTCAGAAGCGAGCAGGAAGGCAGGTACGGGCTTGGGAGGCCAACAGAGCAAAGGACGATGCAGAAACGGCTTCATATTACTTATTTCATAACACCGGCGTGTCTGGTGCGTTCTGTGGATTTTATTTTCTGATATATCATCTAATTTTTGCCAAGAACCTGACAGTGGAGATGTAACGCCAACTTTGACACCCCGTCCTTCCTTTGCAAACTTCCGATTTAGTGAAAGCTTCACGGCGCCCACTGCGGTATACGGTCAACAGTCAGAAAATGATATCATCGCGTCCAATCTACCTTTTCAAACTGCCCATCTTGAAATGTTTTGCAAAGGGCAGTGGGTTGATTGGTATCCCGGTTCTGTGTGGGATACATACGCATATCAGCAGCACGAGCACAAGTTGATTCCTTGGACATTGGTGGGAGTAGAAGGGCGGCGCGTAAGACTTCAATCGAAAAAATGCAAGAAATATCTGGAAAGCATTCATGAGCCCAATGAAGCGGTGTGCTCGGCCTGTGCTGACCTTTTGCAATCGCCAAAGCTCAAGAGATTTATGGAACGTGCATCCGGGGATGCTCTACCTCGCACCCCGTGGATGTACTTGAATTTTATGCAGATAAGAAAAATTTTAGTTAGTTTGGCACGAAAGGCAAAGCGGTACGAACTACAGGTATGTTTGCTCTCACTGGCTGTGCAAATAAAACTGATAATAGTTCAGGCGCGAAACCGAGGCCGCTATGTGTCCCGTTTATCAAAGAAGCTGGATGACTACAAACGACTCGTTATGATGCTCTCACAAAATAAGATTGCAGGTGTCTCCACAATACTTGCTATATCCCTTCGTAAGGGCGAATCACCTCAAGCCATTTATTCCAAAATGGAGAACGCTATAAACGGCACCTACGCGCCGCGCTCTGGCTGGACTGAACGGGAATTTGATATTGCCTTTCTGGCTAAAGCCCTTTCAGGATCTCGACTTCTATATGTCCTTCAGAAGGCAGAAGGTTATCCCTCAAACACAACACTTCGGCGAAGAAGACCCATCTCCGAAATGAAGGTTTCCACCGGAATACCTTCCACCGAGGTCGATGCGAATATATCTGCATTTATGGGAGCAGGTGGACGTAAACCGCCGTCCCCAGACAATATACTTATTGGCCAAACTCTCATGATTGACGGCGTTGCACTGGAAGAAACCTGTCGGTATGAGCATCAAGACGGCATAATTCTAGGAGTCTGTCGGGAACATTCAGGTTCTCCAGGCGTTCCGCGTCTTCTCGTTGATGGCATTGAAGATATTGAGAATATGGCAAAAGCAATTTTTGCGGACAAGATTTGCCATCACGGAAAAGATGGAACAGTCGTCGCTGTTGCCCCCGAAACTGGAACCGAGAATTATTCCCCAATTCCCATAGTCCTTTCCCCTTCTTGCAAGAGTGAAACCGGCGACAAACTTGCTCATTGGGTTATGGAAGTCCTTTCTTGTTATCGCAAGAATCCTGATGGCGAGAGGCGTCACGGAAAGATTACCAAGGTTGCTACCGATGGCGAGTCGTCGTTTCGAACCATGCGATTTATTATAGGGCTTGTGAAGGCGATAAAACGGGAGACGGCACTCGGAGGAATTCTCTACCATTTACCTGGGCTGAATGTATTTACTGGGCTGGATGGCTTGCTGACAACATGCGACCCAAAGCATATTATCAAGCGGTTTGCCACCATGATTCGATCTCCAGCAGGAATCCAACTGGGCAATACTGTCCTTAAATCCGATGATTTCTTTCTGGCGCTAACTATCTTCAAGTCAGTAACCGAGAAACAAGCAAGTCTTTTGCTTAGCCCAGCGGACAAGCAGAATGTACCTCAGGCCGTTAATTTGCTGCAAACACTGCTTGAGGTTCAAGATATCCACACAATCATGAACCCAACACATCTCGTTAAAGTTAGAGCTGCTATCTTCTTTGCCACGATAATGGGGTATTTTTTGTTTCCATTTATCAACGTTGAAATGACACTCTCCGAACAAATCCAATCACTGTCAACCTATTCTCATCTTATCACAGCATTCCACCTGCGTCACCGATCGGGATTTATGAATAACGCACTCTTTGGCGATTCCCAAGCGATTGTAAAGAGTATAATTATTACGACTGCTAGATTCCAAACCATACAACCTACAATCAAGTACCACATCTTATTTGAAGGCACGGACAGATTGGAAGGCGTTTTTTCACATGTACGAACACAGGATCATGCCCGAAACTTCGATGTTCTACAGCTTGCACATAAACTCAGTGTTGGTGCTGAGATAGATGCAATATTTGCACGTCACCCCGATCTCTATAAAGGACACACAAGGCGGAACTTATCTGGTGCACATGGCGTAGATCATGTTAATCCCAAATCCTGGACAGGTGATGCCGAGGTTGGGAAGGTTGACCTAAAAGATAAGTATCTCGCAGGTCGCAATGAGGCTGACAGGTTATTAACCGATTACCTCCGCAACTCAAAGCAACCGGTAAAAACTGTTGATTGGGACACTTACTTTCACGACCGTACTCGTGATCATCTCCGCCCCGAGGGAGAATATATTGGTTCACGAGCCGCAGATCAAGACCCAGGGGATGACGACTCTGAGGAGCTGCTTGACAATCTGCTACACCTGGTAACCTCTGCACATGCACCAGTTTTGGAAGCCAACGAAGACCCAACAGACTTCAATGATGCGCGAGATGAATTATACAAAGACGATGAAATATTAGACTCAACTCAGGCCGACGGCGTTTCAACAGATATGGTCCAATCGGCTGGAATACAAATCGACTCAGAACTGGATTTTGTGCCCCAAATATTAAATCCATCAGAAGAGACACGACGGACCACACCATATCTAACAGTTGGAACAAGGCAGCGTCATATTGATGCGCTATTTGCAGAAATGCTTGTGTCTGATAAGGCACGAAAATCAACAATCCGGACCCTCCGTGCTCAGGGAGTGACCATTGCTGAAACTATAATGCGCCGGCGAGGACAAAAAATAGACAGCTCGGAACACCAAATCGATGGTGATGTGATAAAGTGTGGTGACCTCGGAGGATTTCTTGTTCGTGTCGCCGATAAAGTCTGTCTTGCAGTGGGCGAGGTCTTGAACTTTTGACAGGGGACTTCCAGAAATAATTTACAGGCAGTAAACATCGATGATTTGGAAAGCGGGACTGGAACAAAGCTCACTTCTGTTGCTGTCCAGGTTCTGGACCTTTCCTCTGACGTTCAGGTAGATGGTGTGGCAAACCTTTCTTGGGAGTGGACGGAAAATTACATTCAGACATCAAGAGGCAAAGACGGAGTCACAAATCCGAAACACTTTACGGCTCGCCTGCCTGGAAAGAGCTTCTACCCATTAGGCCCCGACGTTAAAGTCGGAAGGAACGACCAACCTGTGTGGTCGCTTGAACATTCCGACCTGATAACGACTCTCAAAGATGCCTGGGAGTCCCTGAATCCAGACGCAGATGAAATCATTACCAATGTCGAATTATTACCGGAAATTTTTGGGGAAGGCCTACCATATAAAACCAGTGTGGGGATACCCAATTTCATGATCGATAATCCCCCAGTTCAACTAGAGAAACTAGCGGCAAAGGACCAAGTTCCATGTAAACTATGTGGAAAGATCCTCCGTCTGAACCAAATGCGAAATCATGTTGGGGGACACATACTTCGTTCACTCAGAACCAGGGAGTTCGAGCTTGTTGACCACGGCATACATCCAGAAGATCAGATACTAGATGACGAGGTGAGTACCAAATATATATAGTCTCAGAATAAATACCTACTTAGCTCGTCGTAAAGGTGGTCATTGGTTTGAATCCATGTGGGTGGTGCGGACTGCAAGGTTGCAAGACGCATATGACTAGAAAAGGCAAAACGACTTCAATTTCGTCAAACTGCGCTTACCATTATTCAAAAATGGTCTACTCGCGTGCTCTCATTTCTTCGGAATCTATGCCATGCACAAATGTCCCTGTCAGTTGTCCAATCTGTCCTTCAGGTCAAGACCAGCAATCACCAACATTCTGGAAATATAACCTGATTCACCATATGACTGAGAACCACATAGACGAAGAAGAACGGCTTCCACCATTCCCAGCTGAGCTCAGGCTGAGTGCTCACATCAGCAGGCTTGAGGAGGAACGAATGGGTGTCGAGCTTGCAAATACCATTCGTTACAGAACACAGCACGACTTGATGAATAGCGATGCACTTGAAGACCCGATGGATGACCCTATGAATGTCACGGTAGTCGACGACGAAAGCTGGGATCCCTCGGGCTACAGAAAGCGTGCAGCATCTGTTCTTTCTCAAGCTTCCAGCAGTGCATCGAGACAGCCATCTAGTTCCAAAGTGCAGAGAACAGGAGAGAGCGGGTAGATAGGTATGGTAGATAGGTATTGATTGTAAAATCGTCGCATGAAGGATATGATTCTCGACGAAGGGCTTGCAGCTGAGATAATCGCGATATCTACCCGAATCAATTCTACCTAATATGGTAATAGGACCTCAAGTATATGGACGGACCCCGCGAGCTTTGATGGCAATGATCTTGAGGGTAGTGGACGTCTCGGATTTCTCCGCTGGCACCCCCTTGCCGTAGACATCACCAAATTGGCCGGCAACTTTAGAGATACCTGCCGGATTGATTTGTGACGCCGTAGATATCACCGAATTGGCCGGCAACTGTAGAGATACCTGCCGGATTGATTTGTCATCTGTCAATTTATTATATCTTACTGCTCATTGTCATTGCTGGAAGCGGCGTCGGTATTTGCGGTCAAGACAATCAACATGTAGTGCAAGAAGAATATACAACGGTTACAGAAGCTAGAAATTACCATTTTGCTAAACCATACGGAAAACCATACACCCCTACAACAAGAAACATGGGGATGTGGAACTATGGTAGTGATAAAAACCCGACTCAAGCTCATTGACCAATTGGCACCATTGCATCCATGAATTGTTGCGAACATACATCATTGTGTTTGATCAAAATACGTGAGATATTCTGTCCGCGCAAATGGGTGAGCCATTGGGTGGTTGATCGTGGCTGGCCGGTGCCGTCGTGAATGCCAGTCAGGATTCTCTGGAAGATATCCTCGCATCGCTCCGTCCAACCAAGCCAGTGGCAACCAGTGCAATTGTGTACCCAGACTTCTGGAGGGGGAAACCATGTCCACACATCGACTTAACCTTTATATGCTATAAAATGAAATGAGTAAAGAAAGTGCAATAGAGGGAGAGAAATCCTTATGCGTATAAAGCGAGTATGTCCCGCAAATGATAGCAACTTCATTGGCTGTCAGTTGGTCATCACAAAATTTGATGTTGTTGTCACCAGACGGCACAAGGTAACCCACTCGGTGTGCAGTGACTTCAATTGAGGGACCACCCAAGACCCCATCCTTGCTGACGTACTCCCTCGCAATGCGTCCAACAATTCCACCTTGTAGCAAAGCCGCACGTCCCTGAGGTGATGATAAAACAGACCGGCAAGCCAGCATTGCCACATCAAAGTTGGCCTTCGTGAATGTGTGATCACTAAGCCTATAACTCCGTGGCACGTACGGCTCAGTGATGGTGACTTGTTGTGGACTGCAGGTCAGGGGCAGTAGGGTGCAGAAGGGAATACCGCGGTCAAGAAGGCGATGTGCCACAGTCACAATAGTATGTGCCATGGGGTTTTTGAGAATGTATCAACAAATGTAGAGCGCTGCAGTGGCGGAATGAACACCAAGAACCCAGCAACATGAATCTGACTTCGGGGATGAGAATACAAAAAGGTCTTCCGAAGGACGTCGGACATGTTCAAATTGGAAGAGGAGCAAAAGATTTTCAAAGTTCTTGGCTACGACTTTGTCCGATTTATAGGTACCAACAGCATTGAGCACAGCTGTGAAGAAGTTCATCATGGCACTCCTCTTGGGTTTGCCGACATTGAGCTCTTCCAGGTTTCTGACAAACCCCATAAAATTGAGCATCCTCTCCCAACTGAGCGTTGGAGGAATGTCGTTTACACCTGCGTGCGGAACGTACCCATATACAAGGGACATTGTTTCGAGAGGGGCTTGGGAATATTCACACCAACTCTGGCCCATATCAATGTCTATTGGTGCAGCCAAAGGAGGAGCCTTAGTCGGTTGTGAGACCGCGTTGACTGGGTAGACGTCGTCATTGCCCGAGTCGTACCCGTCATCAGAGTAGGAGGTGTTGTCCACAATTGCAAACTGAAAGTCTTCACAGAGATCCCACTCATTTGAGAATGCGTTGAACAGCCGCTGATGGGATCTGTAGCTATGAAAGACAGTCTGGTTTGCTTTCTTGTTGACCTTGACCTGCTTGTACAACTCCAGGCCACCAGACAATTGGGTCTTCTCCCACTCAAATAGTGTTGCGTTAACTACGCCCGGCTTTTGCTCCCGTGATTTGCGCCGTTGACGGTCCACAGCAGATTCCGGCTTTATCATCTCCTGCTGGCGCTTATTGCGTGCAGCAAAGAACTCGTTGTAGTTCCTCCCAGTTTCTCTGACGGTTGCGGGTACACCTTGAGATTGAACAGAGAGGGCAGCGTGGGGAGCGGCTGTCGCTGATAAATTGTGATATGGGTAAGAGGAGGCAGCGTGGGCAGTTGCCTTGATACTGTTGTCTCGCAATACTTTGAATACCTCCAACCTAGCATCTGCGGTCGCCTCCGTTTCCTGAAGGAGTGCTTCCTGATTGACAAATCTCTTGGCGGTGTACTCAAAAACAAAAGTGGGCGCGTATTGGAGTCGGAGAAACTCTATGGTTTTGTTGGTGATGGGGTCGTCTCCAAGCGTAAAGTACTTTTGAATTATGAGACCTGCCAGAGGAAGACCCGGGGCGGCAAACAGAATGTTTAGCGCCTCCTGAATGAGACCGTCTGGTGGTCAAAGGAAGTTCAAATCCGTGTTGTTTTGGATGGCCTGATCCTCCCTGTTTGACCAGATGAACCACAACGGAATGTTGTGCTTGGAATACCATTCAATTGGCTCGCGGTCGCGGTCGTTGACGGACCACTGGAATATAATGCCAGCTCGTGGAGTTTTCCAGTCAAAGGTGCAGACAGCAGATTGGGACAGGCCATTGAGCCAAAGTTCATCGAATTTGGGCTGTTTCAGCAGGTAGCTGTACCAGTCGGGAGCTGCGGACGAAGGATCGGCGGGTGCGGTTTTTGCAACGCGATTCTCGAACTTGGCTATGATGAATGAAAGGTATCCCATCCAGACTGCAAACCAATCCCGAGCAAGGCAGGCCATGCGCTTTGCAATCGGATGGCTTTTGTGAGCGCGGTCGAAGTGGAATGACAAAGGCCTGGGAGGGGTGTTCCCAGCAATACTGTATTGCAGTCTGAGCTTGTAGGCAGCTTTTACAAGGAGATCTTCTGCCCAAAGCCATCGCCTGATGTCATCTTCAGGCAACCTGAACCGGATTTGCGTCACCATTCCGCCGGAGGGCGCGGGGAAGGAGAACCTGACTTCTTCAATGCAGGGCATTGCACAGAGAGGCTTGAAAGGCGCGAAGAGGAAAGACGGCGCCAGCGGGATGAAGCTTTGCCATGCCCAGTTTTGATCCCACCAAACAGGCTGTTTAAACATGGAGACGTCCAAACGCTGCCACCTGAACGGATCGCTAGAATGAACCGGTTCTTGGGGATATCGACAGGCCGAGAGCAGTTGGATGAGTAGAATATTGACCCATGTTGGATGACAACCCTTCCGTTAGAATAGTCAAAAGCTGGGGGTGCCATTCTGGAGAAAAGAAATCAGCTGAATGTTGGCTTACACTTTGAGAATAGGCACATACAGGTAGCAGGACAGGAGGTTGGTTATCAACGCACGTTTAGCACAGAAAGAGGTCACTGCTAGGGATAATTGAGAGAGCGGTCCACTGTGAGGGATAATCCCAAGCAGAAGAAACAAAGGAGGAGTGACAATTGAGAGAGCGGCCCACTGTTAGGGATAATCCCAAGCAGAAGAAACAAAGCAGAAGAAACGATGGAGGAGATAACTTGCGCGGATAATCCGTGCGAGTTAGGAATGTAGTGAGATAACTGGCACAGATAATCCGTGCGAGTTAGGAGTGTAGGGAGATAGCTGGAGCGGATAATCCGTGCGAGTTATCGATGTGGTGGTGGGTTGTCGTAGTGGGTAGGGGCGAGGAGGTTGGGTGGTTGTTGTAAGTGGAAGGCAATGTCAACAAACACTTGGACCTCATTGAGGTCATGTGACCACTGTTTTCGTTCGGAGCTTGAATATCGCCCGTTGTTGTAAGTGGAAGGCAATGTCAACAAACACTTGGACCTCATTGGGGTCACGTGACCATTATTTCGTTCGGAGTTTGAATCCCGCCCAACATTTTCGGACTTGTCATTCTTTCTTCTTCGCTATGTCCTGGATCATCCAGGGCATCATCGTCGTGAAACATTCTTTGCTCCCAATGTACTGGATCATCCAGGGCATTGTGCTATAGTATACACCACACTTGCAACTTCCACCACGACAACCACCAACTCCTTACTGGTACGGATTATCCGCGCCAATTTCCACTACAACAACCTACTACAACAACCTATACACCTACTGCTAAAGCTCAAGACACATTGTGATGCCCCAATGCCTCTGCAGGCGGCGGTTTTCCGAAGTCAAATACCTTTGTTGTCACAAGATAACTTGTTCAACAGTGATTGGGCTTTCTGACCGTGAGCAGACGAGTTCGCCGTCGATGGGCATACATTCAAAGGTGTCTGGAATGGCAAAATCCGCATCAGAATCACCATCTCTAGGTTCTAGTTCTCCACTATTACCATTGACGCGCCCTACTCAGCCTCACTCGCGTACTCCTTCGGTCTCGTCAAATACATATCAACCGCCCACAAGCCCTCCACAACAATCTTATCTGATTACTACAGCAACCTCCGCTGCTAATCCACATCATTTTGCCCAAACACAGCCAGTGTCATCCCAAACAAGTCCTACAATCGTGCATAGCACTTTTCAATCTTTCTCTCAACCAAGGAACACTCCAAAGCCATCTGGAGGACCATATCAGGAGACAAAGAATCAATCACAGTGCTCGGAGCACCAACACCGAGAGAATTCAACACGAGCATGTGCTGTTGAGCTGAGCAGGAAAGGCAAATGTATCGCTATCTCATACCATAGACTCAAATATACAACGTGAAATCCTGCCTATCACTCCGACTCGTACCAACAGCCTCGCGCATGGGCCTTGAAGTTTGCTTGCAAGAAAGTCGTCTTGCACATATCACATGTTTCCACCACGCCATCCCATTCCTGCCACTCAATGCCCTCTCCTTTTGCAAGACGCGCTATGATGTATGATGCGGCGCTGATCTGTGAGCTTGGATGTGCTAGTATGGTCCAAGTTGGATGGGCCCGCACTACTAGTAGCAGGCGCTTCTTGTCTCGATGTGCTGGCAGTTTGAATGGGACTACTCTGCATTGTTGGGAGTGACATGCGGGGCTGCCGATGAATGGCTAATCACCACGTCAGCTGAGAAATGATTACTGGGATCGGTACTCACTTGTACTTGCTGATTTGGCGGTGTATTGTCGAGATCCACTCAATAGTTCCACTCCAGCAATAAAATTGCCACAGAAACCTTTTAACAACGGTGCAACCTCTGAAGTGACCAGCTGCAAAAGCCGAAGGTTGACCAGGTCTACTGCCTCATGGCCCATAGACCCTTGCAGCTGATCTACAACATAGTGAGTTGATGTCCATCATTATTAGCAATAAAAAAGACTCACCGATCTTTTGAAGATGCGTGTACTCAGAGGCACACCTTGCGATCTGGAAGATATCTGACAGGTTGACTGAAGAATGATGTGAGTATTGGGTCTTCAAGTGTGTAGAGGGCAACTCACGGAAGAAGTTACAGGTTGATGGTTCATAGTGACAGAACACCACAACATCCCCTGCTATCGTATGGACTATTTGGGCGGACAGATGAACTCCTGAAGCCGCCGTCATGCCGCAGAAGCAAGCCCAATGCAGTCCACGGGCGCGCAGCCAGTCCTTGATACCGGACGGCTTGATTTTGACACCACGATACAAAGGCCTGGAATGAGGCGTTCATGAGGTACCAACAGAGGAGAAGAAACGACCAACCAGGCAACTCTGACAATTTGCGTCGCCAGTGCACTGTAGATCACAATGTCCGAGCTAGAACATTAAGCCCTTACACATTCGTCAAAAATCGATGGTCGCTTTTTGGATTTGCTGCAAATTACAAGGGCAGACGACATGGGGGAAGGTGGTCCTGGGCTGCAATCAGCCTGGTATGCACTATTTTATACTGGCGCCCTAACTCCTGCATTCAAAGCCTATCTATTCCAGAACACAGGATTTCTTCGCAAAAGTCTCAAAAACGCGGAAGAACGATGTTCAAACATGTACCACCTTTCCTCCCCTGTAAGAAGTCTACAAAATTCCAAAGGATTGAGCATCGGAGCCAGAACCCACCTCAAAGAGTGGCACGTGCATTGGCAGAACAGAGTATCACTGGTGGTGAATTAAATTTCCACCCAACTTACCCATATTCTTTACAATGCCTCCCAGCCTCCCCATCTCCTCGTTGCTTGACTCTACAATGCCAAACTCCAGTGCTACTCTCAATGGTTTACAACGGCAGTTGACGTGTATAGCTGGTCTTAGTGGCTGCCCTCTTCCCTTGGACACCCCACCTCATATTGTCAAGTCTCTCTCCCATGTACTCGATTATTTTGGCCTCAATGCAGAATCCGAACAACGTCCTGGGTCTGATACACCTCCTCCTGTCAATTTTCCCTTAGTCACACCTCAACCAGCGGCTCCAAACATCCGTCGGAACGTTGACATAAATCATAAGACAGTCCTCTCGGTGCTTTACTCATATGAAGACGTAAATGCTTGGGTAGAGTATCCTGAGACAAACCTCGATCGGCCTGTCGGATACCTCTTTCGCTGTGATCCACTCAATTGGGATAGCCCTGTGCGGGCTTTCGCTTATTCCATGGGCAAGCCATCAGGGCAAACGCGAAAAGGGCAAGAAGTTGAGCATACACTGCTTATAGATAGAGAAGGAAGAAAGGCTCCTGCATAGTAACACATTCAACATGTAAGTGAATTCAGATATTTTTGAACTAAGGCATGTACTGAGTGTTATCAGGTCAAGGCTCAAAAATCTGCCCTATGTCGGACCAGCAATTGTTGTTGTCGAGTCATGTTTCAGCAAGCCGCAAGGACATCAAATCTCGGCTCAACAAAGATCGACAACATAGGATCAACACCGCCTCGCCAACCCGCAATATCTTTCAAAAAACAACCGGGTTCATTGCTGCCCTCCAAAAACTTGGGTGCCGTGGGCAATTCTATGAGCCGACTGTTGTTCCTGCCAGCAAACAGAAACTCCGCAAATTCCTAGTTGCCCATAAAGCCAAAATTCAACGAGGCTACATTCCGAAGCAGTTGGAATGCGATGGTCGTTTGGAGCTTTGGTATGACATGAATGCAAAGCCTTATATTCAGTAAGCTTTGGTCTTTATATTCATTCCTCTCTTCTAAATGTTGCGTACAGATGTGAACATTACTCGTGGGATGGAAATTGGGATCACTTGAAGATAATTCTTGACGAGTCTTTCGATCTTGAATATATAGATGCTCATTTTAATGAGGATATGGACAAAATTGAAAGAATTGAGCTCAGAGCAGCCAAGATGGGGTACGGCCCTTGCGTTACTTGTACAACGGTAACGAATTTCTCAGCTCAGCGCGTCTGCTGTTGTGAGTTAATGTTCATCTTTCCCTAAAATGGGAAGTGAGCTGACTTATCCTTTCAGCTTGTGATCATTGGAACAATGCAGGTCTCTTGATCAAACCAGAGATGAAACATATTGGGTGTAATGCCAAGTTTCGTGTTTACAAACCAGTCAAGGCATCGAGAAATGACTGTCCATATATCCTAGTCACCATATCTGGTGACCATCCACACCCCATACCTTTGCCCCAGAGGACCCCGCCAACTATTTGCAAAGAGATATCACGGCTGCTAGAGAGTGTGGGTGAAGACTTGCCAGATCTTACCCCCCGCAGGTTTCTTCGACATCCAATTCTTAAGGCATACCTACAACAATGTTTTCCAAATGCTCCCACCCTCCCAATCCTCTCCGACCTCCATGTTTCATTGGCAAATTGCGAACACCTCAGTGTATACATTAAAAAGGCAAAGGAAACCCATTTTCCAGCCGGTACTGGATGGGAAGGTAAATCTTACTTTCTTGTGTTTGTGGCGGTACTCATATGTTTCCAGGGCTGGCACTACTCAAAGAATTCCAGGATGAGACACTGCCCATTCCGTTACACTATATACGGAGGATGATTCTCATGACGGATGTCGTTACACATGACGAGGATGACCCAGTGACGGATGGTGGTAGTGGTGATGTCCGCATTGTGATTTGCATGACCCGCAAAGGTAGTCAGCGTATACTTGAAACACAATACGCACAGAGTGACATGGCCTTCAGGCGCATTGTGGGTTATTATGAATTTGAGATAGCCTCTGTCAATTGTATAAACAACACCAGTATGTCTGTCCTATCTTGTCTATAAGCTTTATCTAATGGTTTTCTTTTTTCCAATGCATAACCTTTTGCCGTGTGTATGTCACACGACAGACAGCGGCCGAGCATCAGAGAATATTCCAAGAAATTGAAAATATTGTAGAAGTGGACACAGGTAAGCGCCTCCGATGGCGTCACCTCCATGCTCGGCACATCAATGAGACAGCGGGATGGTCCTTCTTTGGACATTGGATCAACACGGTGGGCAGGCAAAAGGTATATATTTTGCCTTACGCATACAATTTTGTCTGGTACTAACAAGTTAGCAGGTCTTGGTTTGCATCTACAGCAGCTAGCACAATTGTCACCTGCCAAACTTGATCTCCATGAGGCTGAACGGACTGTTGCTTCTCTCGGTCCATATGACCACCTCCAATGTCTTGTTTGTGTGTGTTACATACATGCGAAACAAAACATTCAAAAATGTAATGTCACTGACAATGTTTGTAAATCAATGCAATCTTTGCTATGTGTCAGACACGCCAATTGGGAGGGTACACTCGAATCAATTCGACAACAAGGAGGAAAGGCCAGGGCTGGTATGTACCATGGCATTTCTTGCAGTTCATTGAGCTAATTATCTTCAGATTGGATACAGGACAAAGTCCGTAGTAGATTTGCCTTCCCTGCGTTGTGCTGGGAGAAAAGTTTCATTCCGCTTGACATCTGGAATGCTGGTGACTCAACAAGGAATTTGATAGAGAGCGTGCATGCTGATGTCAACCGAGAGGGGGTTGGTTGTACACTTATTGGAGCGGTGAAAAAGGGACAAGCCTTCGACGTTATGAAAATGGAGGGTTAAAGGTAAATTCCTTCCATTTGAAATGACTTTGACTGACTGACAATCAACGTCTGTCTTTCAGACGCTCAAAAATGCTGGAATCCAATTCAGTTATAGTTCAGGCCACCTTTCAGAGAATTCCTCAAAAAGTATCAAACGAAAATGTGAGGATAGATTTGCTTTATTAATCCATCTTCTAAATACTTTGACCAGTCACCGTTCATCACAATCAACTTAGTTGAGAGGACTCAAAGATCAAACATCAAAACAAGAAAGTACGTGCAGCGCATGAAACCCTAGTTGCAAAGCGAAGGACCTTACAAGAGTTGCTTGCATCCGATTCCCCTCGTGCACATGCAAAAGCTACAGCTACACTCGAAAAATCAGCCGTCGCATTCGAGAGAGCTGTGGACGCGACAAGATCCCTTGCTCGGTTGGGCTCTGGGAAAGTTTCTTTGCTATTGCCCTCCGCCTATGTCATTGCCAACGGAGACAACAACAATGAGCTCAACAAGCAAGGGGGTGGCGGGACGTGGATCCCAAACATAGGCTGGGAGGGGGGGGGTCCTGCCGGAGGCAAAAAAAAAATAGTGACCTGGCCAATTTTCGTTGCAAAATGGCAACAAATTGTCGTCTACTGATCCCAAACTGATTCTGCCCAACAAAGTCTTGGTTGAGTTGGGAAAAGGACAAAGGATATAATACATTGATAACTTCAGAGGTGAATGAGGACAGTACATTTGTGACGGAATGCAAGCCTGGTAGTGACAATTTGGACTTATCCAAGCTGTAAACCTACGGCTACAAAGAGACAATGATGTGGAGCATGAATTTATTTATTGCCCTACCAATCTTTGCTGCCAAAAATGTAGAAAAAGACATAGATTCACGGAAAACATACCTTAATAGGCAGGAGGGGGAGGGGGGGGTACCAGACTTGGGTGAGAAAAAAAAGGTGAGTGTTGGTACACTTTCCACATTCCGCCACCCCCTTGTCAACAAGTCTGATTAGCAAATTAATTCACATGTTCAATGTACATTCAAATGCATGGCTAACATGTACGTAGCTTACTTAGTGTGTAATCCATAACAATTAAGAGTCGGTCTAAGCACCGTCGGGGGCCCGCCGTGTCTGGAGGATCCGGACGGCGGGGACAGTCTTCTCTGCCAACCGATCTCGATTTATACCCTCAATTCTTCTTTCAGTGACAGTTTTCTTTCATTTGATGGGATCGAATAAGAGGAATCGTCCGTGGACTCAGGATAATCCACCAGTTGGGTTTGAGTTGGGTATGGCAGGCTTTTGTATTGACGTACAAATCCCCAGACCTGTCCAAATCCGTAAGGAATTTGACCAATGAATGCAGGAAATGGTCAAAGAGTAGAAGGTCATCGGAAACACCAGTTGGACCATTGCAATCATGCGATGAATTCTTAGTCCCCCGCTGAAACGAAAACATTTGGAAATTGAAAGATTTTGATGAGACGTCAGAAATACTCTGAATGCAGTATTTTTCGGATGCAAGAAAAAGCTCGCAGACGGTGATCCTTGGGACACCGCCTGAGCGGTCCACGTGCAGTATGTGCCACAGTGAGAATCTGGAGGATATCGTTAATCTGAGAACCTCCCGCGGAATCGAGGACCCACGTATGGGCCTGAGTGCTTACTTGCTTCAAGATCCAGTGCAATATTTGTAGGATCGCAACCCACATGCGAATCAAGCGAGTATGCGGTGCCTCATCTAACGCCGAATCATAATAGGTGATAGCATTGAAAAGATTGATAACTTTCATGATAGGGTGTTCCGAGTCGTCGGATATATCCTCGCATGGATCGATGTCGAGCCTGTCCAGGTTCTCATGTAAGTTGTCAGTATAAGATAAAATCGTCACTTATCACTGATAAGGGCCATGGCATCGCAGTCACAGGTATGAAAACCGGATCCGCTTGCGAGAGTGGAGATCGAGTTAGGACGATATGGAAGAGACGAAGGTCCAGGTCAAAACGGAGGTTGCCCTCGCTGTTGGTGGCTTGCCGCTGTTGTGTTGTGGATGCAACCCCTGCCCCTGTTTCAATAAGTCTAAATGTACTATCCATGGTGTTTTAATATGTATGCATATCTTACGCTATAAACATATGTCCTGTTCTAGATCAAATCTCATCCCTTACTAGCTTCCATCGCCATATCCCAGAACCCCTTCTCTAACCTAGTGCATCGTTCCCAAACACCAATCCACTCCTTGAGTCTCGCAGGGGATGGCGGGTCAGCTATAGCCAATGCCTCGATTGTCTCTTTTCAATCAAAGAATGTCGCGTTAGACCCGTTCGTGATCGATATACCGAACCAAAACAGGATGACGCACCTAACCCAGCCCGAACCGCATTTTGGTATAACTCCCCAGAATAATCCTCAATCCACTGCTTGTAGGGATTTTCGTCTCCGGGGCCATCAAGGACAACCCAGCTGTTCTCAAGAGTGCTTTCCTTCTTCAGCCACAGACCAACTTCGCCGTAGCCCAGTAAGCATGCCATCAACGCCATCACTAACTTCGACGAATCGCCTGTTTCAAAATTAAGTTGAAAGGGTGGAGAAGTCGGTCTTTAATAAATCTGATAACACAAGGCTTGGAGAGATCCCAAACCTTGTAGACCAGTATCGATGAGATAAGCACCATACGCGGTCGTCGCAGTGGCCTCGGATGTATTTTCCAGTTCAAGATCGGTGATGCCGAAGGTGGCGCAGAAAGACTTGTGGGTGTTGATTTCGTGTAGAATGTTGAGGATGGTCTGCGTCGAGCTTTGGATTGTGGTGAAAGATGTTGATTTGGCTGCGAGTAGGCTTATGTCGATCAGGTACGGAACTAAGTCAATGGCGCAAGTACACGGAGGAAGAGGGACGAGAGCGAGCTCACCCATAAGCACGTGCATAATATTTGAGATAGATATAATCTTGTCTGCACGATTGCATTATTCTTTGAGCAATGGGTGTGGGATGAATGGACTCACTGGATGAAATGCATAAATGATGCGCGATTGAGAGTGCCTTTGCCCAATTCCCTTACGAAATCGTGCTCAACATACTCTTTCCAGATTTGGGACGTGCTCTGAATGAGCATTCTTGTGAATGGATAGGGATTTGTTGGTGTACGCCTGAATGCCGACAAGTGGAGAAAAAACTCATCATGGATTGAGCCGACTACAGCAAGAAAGACCTACCGAGGTATTGCTAGCGGACTCATAGAGTGGAGATGGTTCAAGGGCCCATGACCGTTTCCTATTGGATGAGCAGCCTCAATTCCGAGATGTGTGTAGGTAACGGCTTTTGCAACAGCGGCCTCAACTGGTATAATGTTTTAGTATCACGCATCAGAATGTGCCGATTTGATTGCCAATACATAACACACATACTATTATAACCCATAGCGACCTCGCAAGCAATTGCGGAGCTCAAGGTGCACCCTGTTCCATGGGTGCTTGAAGATTTCACTCGAGGTCGAATAAACATCGTCCTGGAGCCCCCTCTCAGCTCATGTAGAACATCTACAACGAGCTCTGAGACGTCATATGAGTACTGTCCTGAGTTTCCGGCAAGCAAGATTTCCATATTGTCGCCATGAAGTGATTGTTTGACCACCTTGACCTCAGGGTGTTTGACATGTACAGCGTCGACGTCCTCCATAGTGGCGGAGAGATGTCCTCCCTTGAGAAGGACTGCGCTGCTTCCGAATTTCAGCAGCTGCTCAGCTGCAGTCAGCATATCTTCCAAAGATGTGATTTTCATCGGCTGTTCGCCATTACTACTGGCGCTAGCCATCTGAGCCAAGAGGAGCTCAGCCTCCGCTTTGTTAGGTGTGATCAGGGCAGCTATAGGAAACACGTCGGACATCAAGTAATCGAGAGCGCTGGGGTGCAACAATGCATGGCCAGAGGTGGAGACGCAGACAGGATCGCAGATGATTGGTCGACGACGAAGACTCGCCGAGGGGTGGGCTTTCAAAGTCTCAAAGACAGCTTTGGCGACTTCGAGGTCGTATAGCATGCCAGTTTTGATAGCTCGGACGTCCAAGTCGTCGATAACAGAATTTATCTAGTAGCCGAATTCCGAGTTCGATAGTCAGGGGTTATAGACCTGCTCCAAAAAAAATCGCACTTGTTTCGCGACAAATTCTGCAGGGCATGGATGCACCCCTTGTACTCCAAGGGTGTTCTGAGCTGTCAAGGCTGTTATCACGCTTGCTCCGTAACAGCCATTGGCGGCGAAGGTTTTCAAGTCTGCCTGCAAGTCTCCGGATGGAAGTTCGGTGATGAGCGCGAATTCGACAAACTCACCTGGATACCTGCACCTCCGCTGGAGTCTGATCCCGCGATCGTCAATACAACTGGTTGCTCGACAGCAGTTCCCATATGTTCGTAGATGCGTAAAGTTTGGTCAACTTATGAATGACCCGGCGAACCTTGAAACGACACTTTTTATCTTATCGTGGACGGCGGAAGCCGTGACCTTTATTTCAAATTTGGCTACAATTTGGCTACCTAAATACGTGCGAAGTAGGAATAACTTTATCCCATCCATCCCCTACGGTCGTGGAACCGGCTTTGTGGTTGAACCAGTTTTCTTGTAACGGACACGTTCATGAAGAATGAAAGATGTCAATCCAGCGCTGATCTGCATGTCAACGCTCCTCAGCTGTGTGAATCGAATGAAGGCCATCAGTCATCCAGGCGTTCCAAAGCCCTGACGCCATGCAGAGCTCAGGTGCATGATATGATCCCCAAGTATGTCCTTGGTGTGCCATGATATATACCTGGTCATGAACTGTCTCGATTCCGCAGAAAGTCTACAAGGCATGTCACCACGTCTTCAAAGCACTTGACCAATCCGGATTGGAGCATTTCAAGAGGTCAGTGTTTGACCGGCGTCAACCTGGAGGACTCCTTTTCGTCTTTTGGATGAAGGATTAGGACTGAGGATGTCTCCGTCTTGTTTCATTGGTGCTGATATTCGTTCCCCTCGGCGTTTAAGATGGCGCCGGTTAGAATCCTGATTCACAGAGAAGATGCCCATGAGTAAATCATCAGCAATCAGAGAGGCAATGCTTTACCTCGAGAGGGGCTTCGACTATCAGTGACACATCAGGGTCTTGTGCAGTTCTCTTTCGTATCTGGCTCTTCAATAAAGCTCTAAGCTTGATCCTACCGAGTTTGAGCTATGGCATCCGGCACATGAGAAGAGATGCGGGAGAAAAAAGTCAGAGAAACATACCTCTTTTTCTTGTTCGGTCAACTTGGCCTCGAGTTGTTTAATTTCTTTGTCCTTGCTCGCATTGGCTGACCTCTGTCGTTCAAACGCTAGTTGGAGTCTCGAGATCTCTTCATTTCCTTCGATTATAAGGCCTTTCGACCTTCGAGCTTTCTCTTTGTATATTTGGTTATGCGACTGAAGCTCATTGACTCGCTGGAGCAAGGCTTCGTTTGCCTTCTCTATCTCGGAATGTTGCTTGAATAGGGGTGATATGCGATCTTCCAGGTTATTCGCTGCTGCTAAGAGAGAGTTCTGAGGGCTGTTCAGAGTTTCTCTATCAAGAAGGCATGACGAAATGTACCAACATATGTGTCTGCGTCGGGTTGGTTGTGCTCGATTGAGTTCCGGAACCGGTGGCTTGCGCTCTGAACCTGGGCTGGAGTCGAGTTTACGGTTATTTCATCTAGAAAGTCTACCACCAGTCCAACGTCGTCGTCCACAATGTCTTCCAAATCGAGGTAAATTTGGTGGGCATGCTGCTTCGGCTTTCGGCATTCACCACAGAGCGGATTTGCTCGAGAGTGCTTCTCGCAATCACAACACATCCTATGACCTTAGATAAAGCCAATTTGAGGAATACGAATAGCCTGGACGTGACAGTGTAGCCTACCACACACGAAAAACCTGAAATTCTTGAGCGGTACACGATCGTTGCGGCAAATGTGGCATTCCTTCAACGTAATCTCTTTCATGATATCCAATATAAGTGATTATGGGAAGAGCTGTTCGAATCGTAAGCATGCGGTTTCTAGGAAGAGGTTGACGATGTTCACTATAAGTATTGAGAGAAGCACGAAGTCAGAACTTGAGCAGAGAAGTCAACGCGTAATGTCATCTCACGTGATGTGACAAGAATTACTCCAGGTTGGCGGGATTTCATTTTCTAGTTCATATTTCTCATGGCCCCCTGGTGGTCAACATGGATTGGGCCCAGTCTCCATAGCCTGTTAGTTGACTGAATGCCGTGGAGGATGTGGGCAAAACAAGGGCAAAACTGAAACAGGAGCATTAGACTTGCATTAGACAAACCTAAACATTCACCTTCCTCAAGCAAGAATCAACTCTAACGACATTTTAAAATGAATGTGATGCTTGCATGCTATTTTATGTACTTGTACTTGAGTGGACTCTTAGATGGCGTCGTGGCGACGTGAGAAGCACCACGGGGGTTGAATGGACGCCCAGAGGAAGACTTGGCTCCCACGCAAATGGATTGAAGATCATATACAGAAGTAACGTAGGCGGTGGTATATATAACAGTCAGACGGCAGTATATGCTGGTGGCATTTCCACCGTACCAAAGCGAGCGCCGCTATCCTCCAGGAACACGCCCCTAATCGAAGATGCCGACTGAGCCTGATTCAAAGGAAATAGTGAATTCGAGGCCGAGTTATCATCAGCTTGCACCGTCGACGCTTGCGCGAGAGCTTTTCTCGGTTGTGGTGGCTGGGCCTGGGACTCGGTTTTGCCCCTAGATTCACTAGTAACAGAGGGTAACATAGTAGACATCGTTCTACGGGAATCCGTCGGTGTGCCAAGGTAAGGCGTGATCTGCGAGGGTTGCTGGTGTTGTCCGGTTTGCACGGCAATTTGAGGTTGTTGAGCCTCATCATTCGGCAGTTCAAGTGCAGTGGCATATCTTCTTCGATGAAACATGGAGCGTTTCTTGTATCGAAGACAGAACAGGATGAGGATTATGATGACAAGGAGTACCAGGCCCCCTACAACAGCACCTGCAATGGCACCTACTGGTGTTGTTGTCACCAACTTTCTACTGTTGGTCGAAGAGCCGGTGGGTGACGATGTGCCATTGGGGGAAAGTGATGCAGGAGGTGACGTTTCAGTAACGTTATTGATCACGATGTACTGAAGAGTCAAAGGCAGGGATGTGGCACCTCCGTTGTTTACTACAATAAGCGAGTGCAAACCTGGAGAAAGCGAGGGTGTCTCAAAGAGTTTCTGGTTGATTTCTAGGGTAGTTGCCACCCTATTGATCGGGAAAGCGGAGGTTGTCTTTCCGTCCAGGGTGTAAGTCGCCACAGATGGGGAAAGAGTAGTATCTGCGGGAATGTAGCCATACCATGCTAGACCCACCCCTGTGTCACAGAGAAAAAGTAAGCTACAGCTTCTGAGATATCCTGCTTATCACGTACCGTAAAAATGTATGCTTACTGCAGCGCCAGTTGTATTTGTACCTCTTGCTTGAAATCCACTTATAGGTGAGACTAAGGGGTTCCATCCGGGCCCAAAATCCACAGCTGGATCAAGAAAGTCAACAAGAATGGCTGCATTCGGTACTGAATCGCTTTCAGAAGGGAGGTATTGGATGCTGTCAAACCAAAATGTTTGCGCTTTGTTCACGGTGACATTCAAAGTGATGGTGTGCGATTCGTCTGCCAAAGTAGATGTCATGCACAGGGCCTGGTTGTTCGCAGCGGCGATCCCAGGGACCTCTCTATCAATCCGAATGTTATCAATGAAGCATCCCCAGGTGGGATCCATGATTCCCGAATCGTCGCGAATAATGGTTGTGCCGTATAAAGCCACAGAGGTTCCTTGAGTTGCAAGGTCAAAGATCCAGCTCAGTCAGCTGATTGACATAAAGAGGAATAGGCAGGAAAGACGCTCAGGTGCTCACCTTCAAATGTGAAAGAGAGGCTGGCATTGGGCTTTGTTCCATGCAAAGTGCTCAGGTAGGGAGCACCGTCATTTCCAACAGAATCCAGACTGCCAGTGTCAGGGAACCACAGGCCATCGTAGGTGATCTGGGTGTTTGTGTCGTCCACAACAATGAATCGCGATGACATGTATTCAGCGTACTCGTGCCGGAGAGTATGGTGGAATCGAGCACAGCGCTATGGCCATACTATTTTCAATCGACTCATCTCAGAATTATATCACAAAGGATGTCAAGTGGATTTTTCCCAACAGGTCTTTCCTGTTGAGGAAAAATATGTTGGTTGCTTGGCTCCTACTTTCGTTATAATTAGAATTGACCTTCTGCGCAAGAAATGCTGGATGATGGGCGATTGACACCGTACATTTCATGATCAGAGCCTCGGAAGCACTATCCTTGCAGCAACTGGAATCATTAGTGCCACCTGTCGTACAACGGTTGTCAGTGTTCATGAGAACCGCAATGCAGAATATGGTGGTTGTGCTCAAAGCGAGAATGCGGTGCTAGCTCTATGTCATCGAGGAATCATCATATTTTCCCACCACCAGACTGTACCCAACTCTTCTCTATCTCACTATATGACCTTCTATGTGTGCCGTGAAAACTAGGAGCAAGGCAACTATCCATGCGGTGGAATGACCGTGGTCTGGGGATAACGATCATGAACTACATACTAGAACAGCGACCAAAGACTAAGGCTCCCACCGCCTTTAGCTGCACTCTACGTGCCATGCAATGAAAATTCTTTGGCTTCCTGTACCCACCAAACGTGGTTAACATTGCATCCCTCAGGGAATGAGCGAGGTGATTAGGGATCGCTCTCAGCGCGTTCTCACTTGCAATGTCATCCCGCCACCACTTTTAAGCATTCTTTGTGTATGGACAAGCTCAGCCCGCGACTGGGACTTTGCTTTCCACGCACAATTGAGGTCAAGATATTCTCGTACAGATACTTCGACCTATTACTTGTTCTGATGGGGTATCTTACAGATTCTCTATCACTATAGCATTGCTGTTATCGCAGGCTAGCATAATTGAAAAATAATAGATAAAAGCACGGAAGATTGCAAGCATTTCTGGCGGATTTTACATTCAATCAGGCAAGGAAAGAGGGTAGCTCGAGACATTAAGGCAACAAATTCGTCGTAACCTAGGCTGAAACGGCCAGAGCCCATATCAGTGCGTCGTTTCCTCATGTTAAGACGCTCGAGAATGTGATCAGCGTCAGTCAGCCTCCAAGTCCCGCTCTTGTGGACTAGAACAGCCAACAAGGTGCTTTTAGAGCCGCCACATACGACTGATCATGGTGTTCCTTTCCTCCCGCTTTCTGTTGAGTCAAATTTCTCATGGCCTCGATGGTCCTCTTTTGTTTCATATCGCTGTGCTATTTCCACTCTGCTCTGGCAGCCCCAGCTTTTGATAACTTGGACATGTTTTCAGCAGTAACACTTGCATCAGAATCCAACTCACTTGTGCTAAACCAACCGACGTCTCTGGCGCCTGATTCTCTGGGGGAAATTTTGGTTTCGCCACCAGAGCCGTCGTCAGTTTTCTCTGCGGTCCCACAAACACCGCTAGGACTCGGAGGCGCACAATATCCGTTTTCATTCAGCTTTCCAACTTCAGTCGCCACCTCGTCCAGTCTGAACGAAGAATCCACCACGACGGTGACTGTTACAGAAGAAGAGGTCGTCACAATTACAGTGTCAGCTACCCCCACAACAGTAACCGAAACAATCACCCTTTCGGAAACATCGACGAGTTCTACTCCGTCTGATACGCCTGTCCTGGGACCAGCAAAGACGATCTGGACAGCGCCATCCAGCTTAGCAGACCTCACGCCATTCAATGTGGCTGCCTTTCCAGGTGGGCAAGAGAATCTCAAAGTAGTCAGCGGAATCCCTGCCAAAGCAAGCGCTCGCCCTATTGCGCCCGACTCCCTCACAACTACGAAAGTCGCGTCTCCTTCGTCGAATTGGGACAACAGCAGTTCGGTCATCCAGCTTCTCTTCCCTGCAGGTTCGATCAACCCAGCGCAAAAGCCACAAGGAGGCGCGGAGTTCTATGCAACCCCAATTGACATTTCAAAGGCTCGAAATGTGACAATGAAGTACAGCGTCTTCTTTCCAGCGAGCTTTGACTGGGTCCTCGCAGGGAAGTTACCAGGACTCTATGGGGGTCATACAGGGTGCTCGGGTGGTAACGCCGCCCTAGACTGCTTTAGTACACGTTTGATGTGGAGACAGGGAGGTGCTGGAGAGCTGTATCTGGTACGATAAACCTTGTCCTGCATTTCTTCAAGTGTGGTCTTTGTACTAATTGTTAATGGGATGCAAGTACGCACCGAAGAAAAAACAAACCAAGGCTTTATGTTCGGACCCACAATCTACCTGTGACGCAACATATGGATTGTCCATCGGACGTGGAGCCTTTAAATGGGCTGCAGGTCGCTGGACTACAGTACAACAAACGGTCTACCTGAATACTCCGGGAGTTCAAGATGGTAGTTTCACCCTCGACGTGAACGGGCAGAGAGTGATCAATCGCAATGATGTGTTTTATCGTGACAACATCGAACCTGTTGTTTCCGATAAACCCGCAAAACCTAAGCCGACCTCGACGGTCCCAACCCCCACCCCGAAGAAAACGGCTGCGGGGACGACGAAACATGCCAAACCGACCCCGACCTCAACCACTGACGATGGAGGCCTCCTTGGTCCGATTCTAGGAGGGCTGCTTGGAGATCTAGGGCTGAGGCGTCGAGAGACTGGTGCGGTGGATGATATCCCATCTTCCACACTGCAAGAGTGGGATCTGGGTGCTGATCCCACAGATTCGGTGGTGACGAAAAGCGATAGAGGAACGGCCCCAATTGTTTCTCCTGGACCAACACCCAGCATTCCACTGGCAGGGACGACGGCTACTGTTACCAATACAGTAAATACAGTTCCGACCAATGAAGCAGGGGTTGGGATACAATCGTCAAAAAGTAAAGCGGAAGTTGGACTGGTCGGAATTTTCTTCAGGTAAGAAGGAATCCACGTCGAGATTGTGCCAGGATTGATAAATGGTGCGATTCGTCTCCGTAGCACCTTCTTCGGCGGACACGATGTCAAGTATGCGACGCCAAAAGATCAGTATATATGGTTCAAAGATTTTGCGCTGGCGTATAATGCCTGAACATGGGCATTCTCCAGTTCAATCCATGTTACGAGTTCATGGAAGTTGGTCTGTTTTGTTCAAAGCAACCTTTCTGTACCAACCCATCAATCCCTTGAAATGGATGATGAAAGTATAACTCACCAAATGGCCTCCTGGGAGGACATAGGTCGTTAAATGTGGCAGAGAAACCTTGAAGGTAAAATGCACATAAACGCGTCGTGTTGTACTGCAGAAAAAATCTCGATGATTACAATAGTTGTTAAATACAGAATGCCAGAATCCTAATAATATGGATGAAATAACTCGACTAGATGTCAGATGTGTCTAAGAGTTAAATAATGAGATGAACGACATAACCGGAAGGTCCAAGGTGTCATGGTATCGTACAGTTTATCAACTGAAATTGATAAACGGATATGGCGTGTTCGTGATAGAATACCAGTTGCCGATAGAAGCGGCAGCGTAACATCCTCTTGTCATGTTTTCATGCGTACTTTGCCTCCTAGTTTGGAAACAATCTCGAAGCAAAGCACAAGGAGTAGCTGGCCAACAAGGTCCATGAGCGCTGAGTGTATGGGTAGGGCGTACATGTCAGGGTCTCTGTTTCTCGCCCAGAGGAAGTTGGTAAGCAAACGGGCAATGAAGAGCGATGCGATAACCTGGTGTGATTGGTGTTTCAGCTACGCTTCGCGGTAATAATGTGCGTCGAGACTTTGACTTACAGCACAGCAGAAAAACACAATGGAGAAAACGGTGAACAAGACTGGAAGTTTAAGCCAGCCAAGGGCATTCAGGATGGAGAGGAAGATGATCTCTACGGGGATGGTGATGATAAGCAGGGTGATCATGGAAAGTAGCGGACTTGGTTCTGGATTCTTTGAAGGCGCGGAGTATGAAGGAAGGGCATTGTTGAGGGCAAGTTTTGCTGCGTGTAAAGAGGTGGATAACCGAGACACAAGAATGGACCCAGCCGCGCCAGGAAGACCTGTCACAAAATTCCATAATGAGACCCATTGATAAATTAGGAGCCAAGGAAAATTATACCACTGATGACAATTGCGAGGATGGCGAAACCCTCATAACGACTCACAAACATATCCAGCACGATTCCTGTTCCGCTACTAATCGCCATGGCACCAAACAGAGGTGACCAGCCCTCCTTCAACAGCGGGCGCACATGTTTGTTTTTCAACGTAAATATAAAACAACTGATAGCTGAGCAAACGACCAGACACGCCACGATGAATGGAATTGGCGTTCGAATGAATGGTATAAGGAGGGTGGAAACGAATCCAAGAAGGATGAGGGTGAAGAGATCACCCAGGCATGAAGCGACGGCGGGAGCGATGTTGTCCGGGTCGCGGTTGAATTTTCGGCACAGTACCACGAGAGTACACATAAAGGAACCGAGGATTATCCCAGACAGGGCGGCTGCTGTCATCGTGGTAGCGGCAACCATGATTAACCTAGGGCAAAAATGAGTACACTTGATGGTGAAGTGAGAGTATAGCAAGGAACTGACGTTGGGAATCCTGATTTTCGGCCAATTTCTACCGGGGTAGAACTGGCCTGTCTAAGGTCTAATGAATAATTTAACAGCTCCCGCACAATCAAGGAAGCGGAGTCATTGGAAGGAGACGATACTGGCTGAGGGAGTCCTGTTCGGGGCACAAAACGTCCGAGGACAAGGGCAACACAAGCGGCAATGAAAGACACTGAAACTGTTTGAACTTGGAGCAGCGCAAGACTTCCGATGATCATGGAATTTCGGGTGGCGGGGTCATCAAGCTCTCCAACATTCGCCGCGGTTCCAAGACGCGCTGCAAGGTTCATTTCAAGATTTCCGTTGAGGTTGAGGACGACTGGAATGATCATGATTAATTGATCCACTTCTTGCATCGCTTCCCAATGCTATATAAAGCGGTCGGCAACTTATCGACCTGGGAGGATTATATTTCACTTACTGAAACTTTGTCCAGCAGCTTTCCGGTGAATAGAAGACTGATTGTTGTCATGAGCAGTGTAGGAGCGCTCTGGAATGGATAGTCAGTTCAGGCGCATGCCAACTTCATGGAATGCCACGTACTTCAATGACGATACTTCTGACTTGCGGCCATAACTTTGCACTGGGCGGTTCAAAGCGTTCGTGGTCGCGAGTTCTGTCGCTGTTTCCTGTCAGAAGCCCTCTGTCCCCTTCGTCGTCTAGCATCTCCTCATCGTCCGAATCAAAACCCACCACGTCGTGGGGAGTATACGCTGGTGAACCGTTTTTGGTTGCCTTGGGCTGGTCTGAAATTTCACTTCTGTCAATCATCTCGATGTCACTTTCTATAGATCCATGGCCCGGTGAATTTGGATTCATGGTGCACAGGAAGTGTCAGAGAGGCAATATTGCGGCGACGGCGAGTTGGTAACGGATCACAAGCCCCTACACTGCTTTACTAATTACAGTACAAGGTGTGTGTGTCACGAGCAGCTTTGCCACACATCCCAATAAAAATCCGAAAAATCCCGGAAAAAGAAGTCGATATTGTTTGCTCATCATCAGCTTCAGCTGCAACATTGATAACGATACTAAGTATCGACATGTTCGTGAGGAAATGACCTTTCTTTTCGACAATGGGAATTTCAATGGCACGTGATGTGGTTATGAGTTATCGTGCTCGTGACTTTGAGTGTTCGCACCTTGCTTCCGACGTCGAATAACGGACCCAGAATTCGTTCAGAACGCCAGAACGGCCATTCAGAACGGTCGTAATTGGGTCTTTAGTCAAATCAGCGTCGCCAGATACGCTAGGACCGTGCTTTTATACCGGACGCGAGGTCACTAACCGCGTTACGACGACATGGCTTTCAGAATATCTCATTACCACCAACCACCACAAATCCGCTCTTCTTTGCTGAAGGATGCGCCAGATACAGTGCCGCCAACAGACGAGCTTGATATCCTCCATAAAGAGCTCAAGTTAGCGAAGCTGAAAGCTCTCGAACGAAGCCGAAAGGCTGACGAGGATCTCAAGTCAATCCAGGAGTCCATGCGCAGAATAACGGAGAAAGAAAAGGGAAAATTCAAGGCGGTCGATAAAGTGAAGCGCGAACGCGACTGTAAGCTTCCATTGCCGTTGAAAGAATCGAGAAATCCTGACTTTCGACTTGCATGTATACCCGATTTTCCATCGTTTCATTGCGCTCTAACCGCCGTATTCGCCTATACCCAATTGATCTACCACGAAACAAAACCACTCCGACCATGGTCAATGAATCCTCACATTTGACGATGCAACGAATCCAATTTTCGGTCTACTCGACATTCGTCTCCTGGTGCTGTGCGATCTGACATAACCAACCGACTACCCGAAACCTGCCCGGACTTGCGACCTTTCTACAGTTACGCCCCTTCTTGATGCCGATGAATCTAAGAGCACAAGCTCTCACCATGGTCATTCCTCAAAACCTCGCATAAACTCCCACCCCATCAACTCGCTTGTTGCATCCTCCTCGAGATCTTCACTGGACCCACGTCGATCGTGATCATCCCACTTCTCTCTCTAAAACGCATAAGTAACTGACTCATGTTTCAACAGTGCCGCTGATGAAGTTAGGAAGAAGAAGAAGAAACGAAAACGGGAGGGAGGAGATAGCGATGTCGAGCCAGGTAATCAACTGTAATGACTTTGTGTCCCATTTCTCGTCTTTATCTGTTTCCCCCTTTCAGAATCGCAAAGACCTCGCAAACTTTCGCCACCCATCGCCCATGTTACATCTCAACTTCCTCCAAAAGCCCAAAAATCTACTATTTCAACCAGTCTGCCACACAGCAAGGTTTGATTCTGTTCCTACTTTCACCAATGGGAATACTCAACCGGCGCTCCTATCGAATCCAGGCTATCAATGGACCCGATTTCAACCTACCACCACCTCAACAGCTACTGCCCCCGCGACCACCAATACCCCCACCACCAATACCCGGGCCCAGCAAGCCCACCGAAGTCATGGAAGACTTCAGCAAATCAAAACAACCGGCTCAAACCCTTGTTTCGACGTTTTATACCAGCATCGAACCATGGACGCGAAATATCAAGGAAGAAGATGTCGGTTGGCTAGAATACACAGGCGACGAGGTTGATCCGTATGTGATGCCCAAGCTTGGACGCCATTACCTAGAAGTTTGGGAGGATCAGGACATGGGACTAATGCCACTCATCTCATTGGAGCCATCAGTGGCACCTTCCTCAACCTTCACGGCTCCGACACCTAAGTGGGACCCCTCGACGCTTACGGAAGCCGATCTGGTAGGCGAAGATAGAGGGCATGGTCCGCTGACGGAGCGCGTGATTAGCGCGTTGCTGCCTATTCCCGACTCCGCCGTTTGGAAGGGGGTGAAGGCTGCTGAAGATGCGATGGAGGGTCGTCCGGGTGGCAGTGGCGCAGCTGCTGCCAGACGAGAGCGGTTGAATGTCACGGATCTGGAAAGCAGGATCAGAGATACGATGCGCTATCATGGTTTGCTTGATTCTGTGGTGAGCCTTATACATATGTCGCTTTTTCATAGGCGATAGATGCGATGAACTCGTTCCTGACTATTGTGATTCTAGCCCAACTTTTCCGAAAAGGTCGACGATCCCATCTCCAGCGCGCTTCGAGAGGCGCAAAAGGAACTCAGAAAGGTTGTTGCAACGAACAAAGCCAGGAAAGCTCGTCTCGTAGCCATCGCCCGGGATAGGCTTTCATATCAAGAATATCTCGAGGCTCGAGACTCCATCGACAAGAACATTACAACACTGTACAGCAAGTTGCAGAAGAAGGACACTCCGAAACTGAGCAAGAAGAAGAAGAAACCACTACAAGGTGCCGCTGCCGCCGCCGTAGCTGCTGCTGCTGCCGCTGCTGGCAAAGGTGCAGCTGGTGGAGCAGCACTGGACGACGGAACCCCCCACCCAAATCCTTTAGCTCCATGCCCTGCTGCCCTTGGCTTAACGCCAGACGAGGAAAATCGCTTGACGGTGCATGAGCAGCTGAACCAGCTTATCAGCACGCGAAGGCAATGGGTGGATATTGTAGGTAACATATTCGACGAAAAGGAAAGGGATGATCCCGGCAGGATATATGGGTTGCCAAGGGAGAGTGTTTTCCAGGCCGTTGAAGAGGAAGTCCAGGCTGTTTTGGCGGCGCCGACTGGAAATAATCAGAATGGGACTGTCAATGGGTCCTATCCCCCCGGCTCTGTTTCCGTTTCCGGCTTTTCTACGGCCAACGGCAACGGCAATGGTGGACAATCCGTATCATCTTCTCGGATGAACGACTATAACTATGGGTACGGAAGTGTTAACAGTGGTAAAGGGAAGGAGAAGGCGAGGAGTGATGCTATGGATGTCGGGTGATCGCACTGGGACCAGGTCCTTAATGTATTTCTCTCGCGCTTCATTGTTGTATTTTTGCCTGCCTTTATTGTTTGCTTAGCCCACGTCTTTCTTCTTCTTCGCATTTGCTGTACATACTTTGCCCCTTCCTCTTATTCGGATATCAAGTGTGCTCCTCGCCCTCACTCCTCACTATCAACCGTATTTTTATCCACATCCACCGGACCTCATCACATCCAATAATGTTTATGCCTTACGTCGTACTGCATCACTTGCTCTCGCCTTACTATTTTTTGTACAGTTTCTCTCATTTTCTGCTTTAATCACCAACACCGAGAATGTCTGTGTTGCTTCAGTTTGGCATCCATTTCAGAAAACTAGTTCCACGACGAGAGCGTAATAGTAAGTGTACCCGAAGCTTCAATTGGCTTTGGACTTCTTGAGTTTCTTCGACACTGGTGTTTCCACTACATCCGTGATTTCGCCTTTCCTTTTCTTGCCTTTTGGTTTCTTTTCTTCCGGGACTATGGGCGTTGTTTCTGATTGGGCTTCCTCAATGACTTTCGTGCGTTTCTTTCTCGGTGAAACTGGCTGCTGAGGATCCTCCACAACATCGACGTCCATCATCGGCACATCGCCGTCATTCGTGACGTTCACCAGTGATCCGTAAGGCAAGAATTGGTGTTTCAACACTTCTTTCGGGTAAGATTGCCGTGGTGGATTTTTGTATTGCAGCGTGACTCCTGGAGTGTGGGCATCTGAACTTGAGGAGTCAGGAGTCGGAACCACTGCTTGAGCAGCAACTAGTATATGATGTGCGAAGGGTTTGGGGGCTAACGTGAAGGAATGGGTTCAGTCCGGCGGCAGGCAAGATGGGGGACCTGGTGGCATACCAGGGTACAATCCTCCCTTTTTACTTTTCCGAGGAAGCAAACAAGATAGGCTTTTGAGTTCTTCCCCGCCAACGGGCTGGCTGTCGTCGTCGCCCACAGACCAAATATCGAACGTTACGACTTTGCGCTTCAGCGTGCCAACTATTTTGCTTCGTGAAGATGATGCAAAGTCAACTTTGATATTCTCCAGGTATTTAGGTTTTACCTATTTGCAAAAAGAAAACAGATGGGTTGTTTTATCGCGACAACAAGGAGAGAAACGAAATAGCTACCCACACTGTCCGGAACGCGAATCAAACATAGCTCAAGATCGTCGTCGTCGTTTATTCTGTCCCAATCAAATTCCCCCGCGTCCATATTCTCCTCTTCTATTAGCACTGCTCCTGGCGGGGGTGCATAAGCCCAGTCTAAATCGACGCCTTCATTTTTCCCTTGGTCCACAGGTACAGACTTTTTCTTTCCCTTATCCTTCGTGGATATCTTTTTAGAGACAGATATATGAGGCGGCGGTGTTCCTGATGAGCTGGACGACGAAGTTGGTTCGGGAGAGGCCGAAGGCATTTTTGCGATACAGGTCCACTGGCACTTTACCGAATCAAAACCCTTAGGGCAAGATGGGTCGGGGTGACCACTGGATAAATGTGATCAAGGAGTTCTGGAAGGCGTCGGCTTCAAAGTGTAACAAATCACAATAGCTCTTTGCAAGATAAAATATAGTAAAAGATTTCAAATATATATTCATGCTTTACTTAGACTCAACTGAGAAATAGCTGACAGTCATACATTTATACCTACAAGTACTACTTACCAAGTTTGGTGACAGATCTCAAGTTTGGCAAGAACAGTAAGAGTGAATCAAAGTTTTCAAGTCGTGTCATCTGGACTCGTAAATCCTCTTCGATCCCATGTACCTTCCAGAGGTGCTCCCCCTTCTCTGGTCCAGCCAAGCCTTGCAGCTGACAATCCAGCCGTTCTGAGAAACAAGCTCCCATCAATCAGTTCTGCATCTTTGAGTTCAGTTCCTTGGAAGTGGCCGGCTTGCGTTGTACCAAAAAGTGAAGCAAATTCACTCAAAGCCCTCTGCAGCTTGGAAATATGTTCATCGGGGTGCGTCAGAGTGCTTTGTAACACCGCAAGCCAGGGGTTTGGAGTAATGGCTTTCGGCGAAGACTGTGAGGGAATGGCATCTTTGTGGGGGGTAGGCTGAGGACCTGGTGTGGTGGGATGCAACAAAGCCGGGTCTTTGAAAAACCTTGCAATGTCGAGGGCAGCGCGGTCATGGCCGACGTACCACGTCAGGGAAACTGCGAAGTAGCCTCGTAAGAGCAGCTCCTGCGAGCTTCGCTTCAATTGGGTGTGAACAGACAAGAGGAAGATGGACGATGTGACGAGATGCATGCTTTGGTGAAATTAGTGAAGTAAAAAGAGATAAATAAGATCTAGCTCACTAGATAAAGTCCGCATTGAAAACTCCAGACTTCTCATTCCCACCGACGCCGTAGATCAACGCGTTAGTCCATATGAGCTCCTCGATTTTCTTGCTGATGTCTCCCTCCAGAGTCCACTGATCGACGTACTCGCGAATCAACCCTCCGTCCTTCGCCACTGCATCATTGGAGAACCCATAACCGTCTTTGGTTCCGCACGCGAACCGCGGGTCCTTGAGAATCCTTGCAAGAATAGTAAACGCATGGGTGCCAGCCGCGGGGCTGGTACGCTCATCTGCCAGCCCAACTGCCTTGGTGATTTTAGATGCCAGACTATCCCCGGTGCTCTGGAAGTATAAAGGAGGGATGCGGCGAGCCGAATCAAATTCAGTTTTGTGGACCGCTGCTTGGGCAAGACCTAAAAAGATTGAAAATTAACAGAAGAAGCAATTAAGCAAAATGATTTATACTTGCCTTCAGCGAAGATCCCCGGTAATTGGAATTCTACACCAAATCCTGTGTGGATGAATGGATGGAACAAGCTTCCAAGGAATCTTGTCAACATTTCGGGGTCGGTGTTACTGCCTTCAACGAAGTTCGCATCGGGAGCAAAGATGTACTCTTCGAGTAAGTCCCCGAAGCTCTTGTCCTTTACTTCATCGTCAAAAAACGTGAGGTATGCTTGATAATAACTGCGCAGGAGTGAGTATGACAATCGAAGTGCTGAAATATAAGCGCTCTAATTACCTTTCATCGCCTAAATGATTTCGCCATGTTGCATGGGTAATGGGGCTAGGTGAGACATACGCAGGTAGCTGGTAAGCGCATTGCAATTTATAAGATGCTTCTAGGATGGCTGGATCTGCTCCAAGGCACCATAGAGTCAAAATGGTGTGAGGTATATGGCTGATTTGGGGGATGATTCAGTATATATAGATATTATGATGCAGAACACGTTACAACTCTTACTTATGAAAGCCTCGTGGATCGAAAAATATGTGCCACTTCTTGTGATTGTCGATTAGGATGCTCTGAAGCTTGGAAGTCGACGTTGGAGAAACTCCAGGCCATGTACGAGGAACAGTAGTAGATGCCGACTGACGAGTCGGTTGAGGAAAGAGTGGGTCTTGTATTGCCTCAGACATTTTCTGGGATGCTAGCTTGAAGTGAGGGGTTTCCCTCTCATACTTTGACTTTAAAGGTTTCCATCAAGCACCCAGCGTCCGATGACAGGAATCAATGGTATAAGCAATTCCATCAACAATCAAGAAGTTGATTGCTTCATAATCATTGCGTTCATGTGAGTAGCTGTCTCCACCTAGGCGCGAAAGGTCGCCTTCGATTACGAGAATATTCAATTCATGGGAAAGAAAGATTATGCCGGTTGGGTGCGTAATGGTTGGATCCGATACAAGTAAGCCCATTCATGTACGCCTAGAACCACAGATTGGGCGGCCTCGGTTATTCTGGCAGATTGTATGGGATTTACTGGTTATTCGAAAGATGGCCGTGGGCCTCTGCTAGCCTGGGAAGTCTGGTGTATCTCAAGCGTATCAGCAAGTCTTTTCAATGCGACCAGCAGAGGAATATGAGTCGTTATCGTGAGTCATAGACGGCAGATTCCACAGAGTATGCGCGGCCGGCAGACAATAGAACTTGGTGAGAACTTGGTGAGAACTTGGAGTTACGTGAGTGATTGAGAAACGGAAGTTTTAAAAACCTACTATCCACAGCGCTCAGCCATTTGTCTTCCACTCTCTCACGACAACGTTATAACAAATGACAAATCGATCTGCAATAGACCTGGAATGGATACAGACACAGTCTCGATGACCAACCGCTCGCTTTCAATACGCAGAGAAATGAGAAGTGTTTTCTTAAAATAAAGTCTGGAAAGAGTGATCTTGCAGTGATCCCACATATTGACTGCGTACCGGCCGTGGGAACGACGCGGCTGAGCGGCACACAGCTATTGCTCTCGACGACGATGTCTAAACCTCGTTTAACGTAAAACAGCGAGCAACTTATTACCTTAAACATGATAATCATAAGTGATCAGATATATAGAGCTCCATGTCAATTATTGATGTCTCTTTTCTGCCTTACATCCGAGATAACATTACATTGGGAGAGATGGCCATCGCCGTGATTAAGAAACCTTGAGGCTGCTTGCCATCATTTCGCTACACTCCGAGGTCGGACAAGACTGAGGGTGAAATACATAAACTCGGGAGTTCCATCTTATATGGCTATGTGTGATTATTTCCAGTTATCCTAGGGGGGGGGGGGTGGAAGAGAGGAAAAAAGTGTAGGCAGAGAGAGAGAAAGGTCATCCGCATTGTTGCATTAGATGTCAGGCATTGGCCAGGCCCACTGGGTGTTCTCAGAGGGTAGCTTCAACAGGTAGTAATTGTGCACGAACCCCAGCTGTTCCACCGAACCCAAATACTAGTTCACACCCACTCAATCAAAGACTACTATATGTATATAGGCAGTGATTATGTGGGCATTTCATTTCTTCCAACTCAATCCACATGCGCCTCACGACAAAATTGCCAAACTATCCGAAGATTTTGCCTTCGCTTCGACTCTGCGAATGCTTAGAAGGTGCGGAATTGACAGTGGTGCTGCAAGTGGGAGTCAGAAGACAATGGCTCGATGTGGCCTTCATGAAGACGTGATGAGGATGAATGAGGATGGGAGAACTCGAGGGAGATGTGAGAGATGAGGGAAAAGATGGTCATGGGATCAAATTCTGCGACGCCGTATTCAGGGTCGGTGACAGACTTCCACCTTGCTTCCACCATCGTTCACCGGCGTGTCAAGGTTCAGAACGCTCTCTATCTTGGAACCGGTCCCATTCTTCGCCAAATCAAGGTCGTTTGACCCGGTGAAGCAACATCTCACTCAATAATGGAAGGAAACCTAGTTGAGCCTTTACAAAAGATCTCAAGGACGACAGCTACGGGAAAGCTTTCGAACCACGTTGGAAACATGCTTAGCTTGTGCTTTGAGGCTCAAGGCACACGTATTGTGTGCTATTGGAGAAGATATAAGACCCTTCTTCCCTAGTAGACATTATTCCCGCGTCGCAAGGTTCTAAATAACCCCTCATCGTACGTTCACTCTTAATGGCACCAGCTTAGAGCTTCAAGCTGACGAGCATTTACAGATGCTTTGTGTGAATTGTCGCGCTGTAACCTGCTCGGAATTTTTGTCTGTTTCGGTTCCTTCCCACTCAGTGAGTATCCAACTGCCATGCTCCACCGAATAGCATTTGATAACAAATATAAGGTAGGTGAACTGGAATCAGAAATGGTGTCGATTGAGACTATGATGGGGCTACTCATCCAGCGACGCGCCCTTGTGAGGAGAAAAATCAATGCTCTATCACCTACAGCCAGACTCCCTCCTGAAATCCTTACGGAAATATTTCAAGTCACTTGCCAGAGAGTCACAGAAAGTGAAGCATCGAATGTTAGGATTACTCCACTTTTTCTAGGGAGCGTCTGCAAAGGATGGCGCGAGATTGCATGGTCCACACCGCTCCTCTGGAATCGATTGACACTGCATGCTTCCGAAGAGCAATATGGCACTCGAGCTCTGCTTCTCCAGGAATGGCTCTTCAGAGCTCAGACGTCGCCACTCTTCATCATGCTCACTTTGGAGGACGAACAAGAGGCTACCATTTGCTCTCTTCGTGCAATCATGGGCGTCCTTGTTACCCGATCTATGTATTGGCATACATTTGAGTCGCTCCTCCCATCCCAGTGCCACGACATTCTCCAGAGTTGTGTTCTCCCTAACTTGGTTTCAGTAGCCATCCATCCCCCCAAAGGCGCAATCTCAACTTTCAGTGACCCTCCCGACATATTTCTCACCGCTTCGAAGCTCCTGCGTGTTGATTTATCGGGGTACAACTTTTCCGCGATGTTATTACCATGGGGCCAACTCGAACGATTCCGGACCCAGTTTTTGACGGTTTCGGAATGTTTGAAGATACTGCAACGATCTCCGAATATGACGGAATGCTATCTGGAGAACGTGTACTCCCCCGCCAGCTTCATGTCGACAGGCAACGTGGAACATTCCCAATTGCAACGCCTGGACTTTGTTCCCATCAAGGCAGCCGGCATGTCCCTGCTCGATAATGTTTCCCTCCCAGCTTTACGTCAGTTTCAAATTTATTACAACGGCAATGAACATATCCCACTTTCTTCGATCTCTTCTTTGGTATCGCGATCATGTTGTAACCTTCGGCGGCTTGCCATCGAAAACTGCTACAGTTGCGACATGGATGACCTCATCCAGTGTCTTGAAGCAATTCCTTCAGTCACCGACCTCCGTGTCGACCTTTCGAATATCGAGGATCGTACTACGGGATTGACCAGCAGGTTTATAGCTTCACTGGCATGCACAAATGAACGCCCCTTTCTTCCAAACCTAATTACTTTCGTGTTTTCGGGTCAAGTATTCTGTCAGAGTACCGTCCTCTTAAATGCACTGGTCTCCAGATGGAAATCAGAGAGCACTTCACTATCGCTCAAAATTTCGAATAAGGCCCAGCTGAAGTTTGTCGACATTAACGCCTCGCATCGTTACGACCTCAATCCCGATGCTAAAGGAAAACTCAGGAATTTGGTAGAAGAGGGGATGGAGATCAGTGTACAATGTTTCATGCACAGAAGACTGAGTCGTTCCATAATATAAAGATCAATGTTGCAATCCTACAATCTCTGCGTTATGAGATCTAAGGAATGTTTGAGGAATGTTACAGCATGTGAGTCAAGATAATGAACAATCCAAAGTTTAAGAGCAAAGCGGATTGCTGCATCTCCCGTCATCATTGATCATCTTGGCCCTTATTAACGCACAAAATGAAATAAACGAGATCAAAGTACTCCTCGTCGGAAACAACCTCTGGAAACATTTCGAAACCACATAAGTTGTTCAGAGAGAGTGGAATGCACAAGGAGTTCAGGTGATGATCCACAACCAAGAAGAAAAAACCCTTCCCGGTATATTAACGCCACCCAATGCCAACATTGGAGATTCCAGGTTTCACGCTCTGCTCGAATTTTTCAAACCGTTTTCATTATATAATGTCGTCTCCGCTGAAGAAGGTCGACGTGTAATAATAATAGAACAAATGCATCAAAACACCCTCATCCTTCTCAACCCTAGCGTCGTGCTTGTAATTAGTGACGATGTGATGATGGTTGTTTCTGTTCACCATTCGCCATCAGGTTTAGTAAAACGTAGAACAATTCATAAAACTCACCGTAATGAACGTGTCAGGTGATGGTACGAAGCGCGAGTAATGTACTCAAGCGACGACGCAGTAGGCATTGTTGCCTGATCCACCAGTCTCCTCGTTGGTGGGGATAGAAGCGGAGACAGAGATGCTTGTGAAGGAATCCATTTGTGATGTGTGTAGGTGGTGAAGTTGCTAATGCGACTGAGGAATAGTGCTTCAGACATGGGCAGCTTTTATAGAGAAGGCATGCATCCCCTGGGACTCCTGCCGGGGCGCCTCAAAGCTTTCGTCTCAAGCCATGGCCCGACGAGGGTCTAACAATAGCGCAATTGTTGTACGAAGATTACCAGGCAAGAAGAGACAATGAGGTCTCTTCCCAGTATGCCGATGGTCCCAGCAAGAGAGCAGCGAGGTCCAAGAGTGTAGGCTCGCTGATCGGATATGCATGGCGAAGAGGCCTCAAAACTTTTCCGGACAAATAGAGACCACATCCCAGAGTATTTATTGTTCTTGCAAAACCAAACATGAGCGTCACCTGCATAGTGAAATTGCACGTCCAATGCACGTCGCCCCCTGAATGGACTTTACGGAAAACATGCAGAAACATATGGATCCGGAACTTGAGCTACACGAAGTACGGGAGCCAACGTGTTATACTAGTGAGCCCTCAGAGCAATCGTTGGATTGGGAAACAACTCGAGTAGTGATCAGTCTGCCATTCGATGAGTTCTAGCAGTCAAAGGTTAGGAGGGAGTCGATTATGGTTTGTTTGGCAAGATCACTAACGGTGAACTACTCCGGCCAATTGATCGCACCTGTCATTTCACCGAGGCTTGCGAGATTAGAAAGATGTTTCGTTTTGGATTCTTTCGTGCGAAGGGCACTAGATGATCCGATAGCAATCAAATCTTTCATTCTCTTCACAGTCGACCATAAAGTACTGGTTTCAGCAGGATACATAGTATCGCGAATTACCTTCATGTCAAATATCCAAAAACCTCCGACTGATCTTCATACAGTCGTCGAATCCGAAATCAAGTATGTCTACCCAAGCCTTGGCAAATTTTGTATCTGACCTGTGCCTCTACCCTTCAGGGAATGGCATTTTCGTGAGTCCTTCAAACTTTGGGATGTGATCTTCTCGCAATCGATCACTGCCAGAGGGATGCTGGGGTGTACGCAAAGTCCGGATCTCCGGGAATAGAACACTTCCGCATAACTTCTGTGGAATTGACAGACTACAGCGAATACAGCACTCACTTCATTCATACTATCTATAGACATTTACTTTCACCAACGCAATGCGGATGAGCATGATGCTGCGTTGCAATTGCGCGACGCCGTCCTTCGTCTACGAAGAGATGGCGCATTTGTGGCCGTTCCTCTATTCCGCGTTAACTTAGAGCCTGTAGGCCCGCATCCTGTTGGTCAGCTTCATTCTTTCCTGACCACTGATTTGCCACAGCATGATTCAACGAGTATCCTAGGTTCGTACGAAGTATGGGTACCCTCCGAAACCTTTTCTGCCGTATTTTCGTACCTCTGCTTGCATCGAGGCAATCTGAGGTAAAGTTACCTGTCACCTTCCAGAGTATCTGTATCATCTCTGACACAAGTTCTGATTCTTGAAGTATCCTTGTACACCCTTTAACAAGGGAACAAGTAAGCGCCCACTTTCCGCGTTGCTTGCGACAACTGAGCTGAATGTTTTTATTCATTAGAGAAAGTATGTGTTGAGACTTTGAGATAAGACTGATATCTGACTTGCTCATGGTTTCGCAGAGATCATGAAATCCGCAACGCCTGGATTGGACCCGCTTTTCCGCTCGATCTATCGACCTTACCACTGCGAAGTGATGAAATACCCATCCAATACGCTATCCTGAGTAGGTGTTTTGTCTTGCAGTCTGACTTAATCTATTTGAAATATCTATTTGCCATATACAGAACTTGGCTACTCTGCAAAGCCTCAATTCACCTTCGAGGAGCGCGTCAAGCTAGGCGCAAATGTTGAGCATCTTCTTGCGTCAGAGAAGGAAGCTGCAAGAGCTCCTCCTAGGGAGTGATTGTATGAAATAGTTAGCCATCTTCACCACTTGACCCGAGCTAGCTAGTCCAAGATCTTTTCATACCACGGATAAAGGACAAGATGAATCAAACCACCATACTACCAATGTTCTATGTAGATATCCGAACTTTCAAAAATACTGATGCATCTGCGATTTGTCTGCTATGCGAAATTTCTAGTTGAGGGCTTACAGACTCACCGATACTATCTGCTTCGGACCATCCGAACTACAGTTGAGCGCTTGGCGAATTCCCATACTGATTGGAAGGTCTCGTCAACGTTTCAAGAAACAGAGTTCAGAGGCGAGGCTGGAAAAAAACAAGCATGATGATCATGGCCGGGCCCTACTACTATTCGCAGCGCGAGATCGATTCAGGGTAGTCAAAAAGGTGCATCCGATGTTACTTTAATGGTTATAAAGATGTAAACAGTATAAGTAGCGAAAGTGTCCGAATCATAAACGCGTCCAATAATATCATTAAGTCGTTACAAGTCCAAACTGTCCTCGAAATCATGGAAGCAAATGAGCTGAGGTGCAACCTATCATTAACAGTGCCAAGTAGACTGTTTAACGTATCGCAATAGTGAGCTATCTGTTGGTGTTGGAAGACATACTGCTAAATGACTTACATCTCGAGTTCCAGCCGCAACAACACTTTGGTATGCTGGAGCTCCGATACATTCGGCGAGGGTAACGAGGCTATATCCAGCGCTTTGTAACCTTGTTATGGCGTACTGGACGACTTGGTGCCTGTATACATTTCAATTACGGGTGCAATTCTTATGTGTTTTAATTCACTTACGCAGTCGTTTCTGTTAAGTGGAAAATATCAACAATGATGCACGCTCGGGGATGGATTAGTGCTCACCAATCGTTTCGTGATTCAAAGCAAGTAAGGTACTAGGTCTCTGATTGGCTATCGAGTTGTACAGGTTTTTCGACGTCTGAGCAGAAGCACCAAGGGAGTCTTGGGAACTACAAGAGATGAGTGAGCATTTGGACGTAATGAGCCTCGAAGAGCACTGACTCAAAGTCCCAGATGATGACTTTTTGCCCTCGATTTCCTGAAGCATCTAGAACCAAGTTGTTGTAATTTCCATAAGCTACGCCAACAGTCAGCTTAGATTTAATTAGACGTCATGCATGCTTACGAGGTCGCATATGTGCCGGATAAGCCCCAGTAATCTTAACCAAAGCCTCTGTAATATGCTATTTCAATAATGTGAATCAGACGTCCAGGAAGAGACGCACGTTCAACGCGCCACATCTCATCATGAACTGTAAAAAATGGCGTGAGCTTTTCCACGGAGATCATCAAAGTAAATCTTACTTTGATCCCATGTGAGCGTGGTCAAGTCTTTGTGAGCCCAGGTATGCGAAGCAACTTGGTGTCCTTGGTTGTACGCATATTTCACCCGATCCGAGTTGGCTTGGTCGTATATACAACCATCTACAAAAGTACATCAAGAAATAGGATGATGCAATCTTGGTGACGACCTACAATTATTGCCGTCTGAAAAGGTGACAAGTTCGTCAGTAAAGGTATAAGTGAGGGCAGTGACGGCAAATACGTACTGAAGAAGAACGTTCCCCTCGCACCTGCCGCGTTTAATGCATTGACAATATCATACCTAGGAGGTCGTATGAGGAAATGCTTGGTGAATAAGAAGCGCAAAACTTACAGATAGACGTAAGGTCCGTCATCCTACCCGGATATTCGTCAAAACCAAGATACACCACTTGAAGGATCATACTCACAAAGGTCAAAGCAGCGGTATTGGGAACGGTGCAACTCGTTATGACCTGTGCTCGTTGCCTACGTTCAATGGAAGGAACTGCACTCGCTCCCAAAATCGCCAGGAAGAATGTCAAAAGAGCCAGTGAACGCAACATATTGACAACCAACAGGAGAAATGTGGGAGTTGATTTTATGGTACGAATGGCAATCGAATTTATACTTGTCTAGCATTACGACTCGTCAGGCCCCATCATTGCTATCCCCAGATTATGTTACTTTATTGGTAGGCATCGCTCGGGTGAGGAAGGGCCTGAAGGTTTGGAAGTGGCGAATAAGACCGCAGCGCCGAGAAACGAGGATATTTTGACAAACCGGGTCTAGTTCCTGGAGGCTAAGACCATACCAAGACCTTCCAAGACCCTGTCAAATTCTTATTTTTAGTTCCTCCAGCTTTTCCAGTTGAAAAAGCCTGAGATGGTACCTGACAGTAGATGATTGTCAAATCCGTGGAATCACTGTAAGTCGGAGCAATGCAACCAGCCTTGGATACCATTTGAACGAAGATGGAGGGATTCTCTGGATGCAAATGTTTCGTGCTGTAAGCCTGTAACCGCCAACTGATCCCGAGATGATCATCATCACGCTAGTGCGATAATATTAAGTCAGAAGCATACAGGTTCACCCGACCCGACCGGTTCCACGACGGAGAAATTCGCCCGCATGCGTCGGTCCGAATTTAATAGCGAGCAGATATTGACGCGAGCGCAAGAACAACTCAGTCAGTGCTCAAGGGCTGCAAAGCAGAGAAGTCCAAAAGGGCAAGCAAGAGGCCAGGCGCTCCAGATGCTTTTTGAGTATGCCTAGAATTCTCATCATTGCGAGACAGAGTGACAGGTGGAGAAGAAGAGGTCGTCTCCCTGGATGGCGCTAGATGGTGTTTACCCATGTGGGAACGTCATAATTGTATCCACGTAAAGACAGATTCAATATATTACAGAAGGATTGCATGCTAAAGTTGCTTGAGAGAAGTCCAACAAAAAGCTGGAGAAAATGCCAAGATGCCACGAAAGATTGCCGGCATTTGTTCGAAAGGTCGCAGCCAACCGAAGGTCGGGGTGAACACAACTATTCACGATAACAAGACGATAGAATGCGCAAAGAAACATTGATTTGACTGCCGAGTGACATCTCACGAAAGATAACAAGAGACAAATTCGAGCCCTGAATGAGATGGCGGCGGTTGAGCGACTGCTGGACACTGCTGGACCAGTAATGACCATGATGATGGTATGTGACCAAGAGACTCTCTGTCTCCGCGCGTCAGGCACATTGGCCAATCAAGAAGGAAAATCGAATGGCGGGCCGGAAGCAGTTCGGGTTAATGAACTGAATAACCCCAGTCCGAGTCGGATTCCGACATCTGGAGTTTATAGTCAAAAGATGAGTAAACTATCTGGCTCTTGCGAACTACCAGCTACCAACCAAGTCTCGAAGTCTAGCTGCAGAAGTTGAATGACGATATATCATCTCTATGAACTGTGACTGGAGTCCGAGTGTTGTCCGATTCGGATCCTAAAACTTGAAGTTGGCCGTCAAACGATAAGTAACCCATCTGCCTCCTGCGAACTACCAGCTACCACCAGGTCCTCGAGGTCTACCTGGGAAAATTCTAACGTTATCTCTCTAACTTTATCAAGTGTTTTGAAGAATGTTTGCCTCGCCATGCGAGGTCGGCGTGCTATATTTAAATATTTTGGGAGAGGTCTGGCCCCAATTTACATCCGCTGCCCAACCATCCTCTGGCCGTGACTGGCCGTGATCGATTCACAATCGGGGAGAATGATTAACCACCAAGCCTGACTGCATAACACTCATGACACTTGGATTTCTAATACGACTCGATGTTAGAGATGAGCGAGCACATCCTCCACATACAATCCCTGATCTCATATCTGTCTATGTAACCTTCACCAAAGATGGGATCATCTTCCAAATTCAACGTTGGGTAAGTGCTGTCCATTACATCTGGGTGCAATAATGCTGATTTGGCACCAGTTCGCTGCTCCTTGGATCCTATGTCAACATGATCCTGTTCTCATTAGAACTCGTGGCTGCTCACGAGTACTTCATCAGAAGCAAGAGATCGAAACGAGATCGGAAATTTCTTAAATACACCATTGCATTTGACGTGTTTTTGGATATACTCGGGACGTTCTCCGCATGCGCAGTCAATGTTATGGTGAGCAGTAAACAATATATTTCTCTCGCCTTATGTCCCGCTGACCTCAAGTAGTTTATTGTCATATTCTGGGGTAGGCGTGGTTTCATATCTCCTATCACGGTGACCTTATGTATCCCTTGCAGGCAATGATGTTGCTGTCACTAAGTTCTACTGGCCATTTCTACTATGGAGGGTCACGAACGCAATGGGCGCATTCATCTTTCAGGGTTTCATGCTTTATCGGTATTGGAAATTGTGCGTGTTTTTGTTTATGTGTCTAGATGTTACCTTGACTCTGCGGGGCATACTTAGGTCACAGAACCGTATTGTGTGCATTGCGGCTTTTCTTCTTATGTGTTCCACGGTTCGTACCACCCAACAGCTTCGCCATAAATCCTCATTATTTTCACAGATTGCAGCTGGCCTTCATGTAGCCGCAGAGACTAAAATTCATGGACCGCTAAGTACGCACGCTGGCTATTTTAGACAGTTCATGTGTGTCATTGATGCCATTCTCTCAAAAGCAACGTTATTCTGACCGACATTGGACAGATTCGCCCTAGCTGGATCAGTAATTACTGATGTCTTGATTGCCGCTGGTCTCATATGGGAACTTCGTCGCAGGAATGCTTTCTATACGGAGACCCAGAAGTACCACGGTTTCTTTTCCACATAGATTTTTCTAACAAGTCCTCCAGTATAATAGCCAAGATTTGTTCTCTCGCAATCAAGACCACTCTCGTGACATGCATCTTCGCTCTTGCCACTCTGATCGCATATATTGCGTATCCTTTGTCCAGACGTTAGTTTTCTTCTACAGCCCCTCGGTCGGGTATCTGACCGGGAATTGAATAGTTGCAACGTCATTCGGATTCTTCCTCCCGCGTGTCTATACCTTGACCATGCTTTACACCTTGATCTACCGCGATAATTTGGTGCTCGATCCATGGATACGTGTTGAAAATGCAATTGAATCAACCGATGCCCACTCAGCATGTGAGTTTTACGTTGGTACTATGGTTATATTTAGATAACACTACACTCATACTAGCTGCCGTGGAGACCCAGGTTCCTGGCCGGGTACAATGTAAACCATCCAGTCATTCATTTGTTCGGCGTCAGGTGCTTTTCTATCCTTTTCATTCGTCGAAGCAATCTGACCTCTCCCAGCACCGACTCAGTCGAGCGCAGGGAAGCGAGTCTTCTCTTTTGAATGACTCGAATTTATTGGGAGGTCGTAGCAGGGAGCCTGCCTTACCTCTGGAACAAACAGGCCGTCCCAAAAGTAGGACGCTTCACCTAGACCAAGAGTTCTCTTAGTAGCCATCTCCCATGTATACTCGTGCCAGGGATCATCACAATGCGCCGTTTACTACACATTCATTTACACGTTTCCCGTGTCTTTGAAATCAAACAGCATCATGGCGATTATTGGGACTTTACTTGGTCTTTCCATAAGTATAGAGGAAGCCCTCGACTTGTGCTCTTAAGATCCCAATTTCCCCTTTCGGGAAAAGATAAGATCTGATTGATCTCAACTCGACCATATCAACCTTTCTCCTTTCTCTTCATCGTTCTCGACTATGCTCTTTTTGACAAATTTCTCCTTTTCCCTTGTTTCCCTCTGGAAAGTATTTACCAGAAATGACCCAGAGCAGCCACAAGCGCATCCACTTAAGATGATGTAATCACAATGAGAATGCTCGTTGGCGCTGCAATCTCGCTCAGCCGCCGCCATCCGATGAATGGGATTTACACCACTGACACCCGCGAGCTTGATTCTATGGCATTCTACAGCTTGGTCCTTTGCTATTTCTGGCCCACTACTCGACTGCCCCATGGTGCTTATGCCGTGTCTCGCCTATTTAGATCCGCGGTTTCAATGACGGCTGCCGCGCTTATTTATGGCACACGAAAAGCCATTGATTCCCTTCACTTGTCGTGCAGTGACGGTACGGCTATATACCTTCGTTACATATTCTCCTCGACAAGTCCCAGAGACGTACGAAACCAAGTATCTGGAAAGGCTTTCTGACGCCATGAAGCTTCCTCCTGCAGGTTTAGATATCGGGTGAGTTTCCTAGCAGTTGAATAATTTGATGACGTCGGAACTTATTTTAGTCCAGTGCGCTGTTGATTGGGTCTTATGTCAACCTGGCTCTCTACTCTCTGGAAATTATCGGGGCAGTCATTTACTTCTTTGGGAGTGAAAGAGCGAGGCGAGATCGAACACTTTTGAAATGTGCAGTCGCTACGAATGTGTTCTTGGATACAATTGGAACATTCTGTGCTTGTGCAATAAACTTTCAAGTAAGCTATACCTACTCAGTTCAAGATGCTCGTTTTGAAGCTCCCAATAGTTCATTGTGGTATATTGGGGTTAGTCTGCGAGTACTTATGTTCTTCGGTTCAAGCCCTCACGCGGCTCAAACTATAGGCAACACTGATGCCATTCGTAAGATGTATTGGCCGCTCCCTGCATGGGTATTCACCCATGCATTTGCCACACTCATTTTCCAAAGTTTCTTGCTACATCGGTATTGGGGATTGTGCGTTACTTATACCTTTAGTTGGTGGGCTCATACTCATATGCCGCCTCCAGGAGCAAAAACCGGATCACTACAGCGGTCATTCTCGTGCTCATGGTTGCCACGGTTCGCACCTCATGACTACCTCTGCGTTTTCGTGTCCTTAAATATCCCTTGTCTCGCAGCTCGTCGCTTCTTGTTACACAGGCGTTGAATCAGCCCTCGTAGCCTCTGGATCAATAAGAGCGCAGGTTGGCTTTCCACGGCACGCAATGTTCGTAGGACTACCCGTGCTTCATTTTGCTATTGATCAAAAGTTGACCTCTGAAGCTATACAGCGTATTTCTAGCTTTGTCGGTCGCAACCGACATTGCGATCGCCACCGCTCTTATTTGGAAACTTCGCCACAGTGAGACTTACAGCGTCGAGACTCGAAAGTAAGAGGGAAGAGGGTTGCCCTGCTCTGGAGTTCAAGCTCACAACGTTTCACAGACTCATTGACAGGATATGCTTCATGGCAATATTGACTGGTTGCGTAACATGTATTTATGCTCTCGCATGTCTGATTACACATCTTCTGTATCCTACCTCGAAACGTAGGTTTTTCATTCTTGTCCCCAAGTTCGCAACTCACAATTCTTTGGACCAAGTGTCGACGTGCCTCGGATTCTCCCTTTCGCGGATTTATACACTTATAATGATCGTCACCTTGCTCTATCGCGATAGACTTGTGGTCGATCCCTGGATACACTCCACGACCGGCGGAATTCCCCAACACTCATACATCACCGCCGACGGAACATGTTAGTTCTTCTAGTTCATATTTTCTGTCACGTTATTGAAACTCTGTTACAACTCTGTTAGCTGCGCCCTCCACTCCGGCAACCGCGCGATTCAAGTCGTCGATGCCCATATTCGCCCGAAATGAGGTTTGTCATTTATCTGATAAGCCATTCCTTTGATGTAATGGGCTTCCGCTAGCAAAAGGAGAACATTTCGACTTCGCCTGGTCAAGACGTAAATTTTATCCACGACAGCGACCGTTCGTCGTTGGACCGAACTCCTTCGCAGCTACAGCTAGATTACTTCTCTCCGTCTTTGCCAAAGCCACACCACAAACTGGAAACCTATGGCGTGTAATCCTTGGATATCATGAAAATGGAATGTAAGCCTCGCGATTTGATCACCTAAGAATGATGCTTATTGCCTTCCATTGAGCAGAATATCACATAATAGTACGCCAACCTCAGGTCACCTGGGGTTTCTGAAATTTAGGCTTTGAATTACGTTAACACCTAGTAATTATACAACCAAAGCATAGTCGGGCCACAGTTCCAGGAGTGTTTACCGCTTGGTGTGGCATGTATCTTCACGGAGAACTAGGCTGTGTGTAACTATGAGTATCGACAAATGTAGTGAACGCCTCTCGTTGTAATTGTATCTGATCAATGAACCGCCTTCATTGGAGTGAGATTGTCACCACAGTTACAAACACCTGGCCTCCGGTGCGTCGGGCCTGTGCAAAGCATATTCGACATCCACCCAACCACAAGCTCGGAATGGATGCGGAAAGCAGGCGCCTGTCAGCACATGAGTCTACGAACTTGCAAAGCCTCGAGGATAGAATTTCTCTCAATTTCTGAGGGTGTTAGTGGATAAAAGGCAACAGGAATAACATGCGTAAATTTTCAGCAGATCGACGAGCTTTTAGGCGCCTCATAGCCCCAATCCTTGGAAGAGACACCATAACAATCTAAAGGGGGCTCTCGCTACCATTTGACGCGGGCAATCTCCGCAGCCTTCATAAAGCCAAATATCCTGCGTGCTTCATATCTTCTGCTTGCGTCCTAACCAATTAACCAATGGTCAACCTTCTGCGGAAAGGTGTTCCGCCTTGTACGATTGTAATCAAACTTGGTGAGTAGCAGAGAATCATCGAGCACATTCGAGTTCACTGAAAGCATTTCAGGTACTTCATCTATTGTCCACGAGACAACCCATCAACCTCTTCTGTCCACACTTTCCGCCGTTGTCGAAACCGTCGTAGATCTCAAACGCCATGGTCACAAAGTCGTCCTCGTCAGCTCTGGTGCCATCGGTGTCGGATTGAAACGTATGAATATAGAGAAGAGGCCGCAGCATCTTTCGGGGAAGCAGGTACCGGCGTTGTTGTTTTTTGATCTCAACGACAAAGCTCATACCTCATCGAAATAGGCACTTGCTGCGATCGGACAAGGTCGTCTAATAGCTTTGTATGATAATCTTTTCGGCCAGCTTGAGCAGCCTATTGCACAAGTATTGTTGACAAGAGGTGATATCTCCGATGTAAGTACTCGTCGTCCTTTTTCTGATTATCCTCTGAAGATGCTATCAGCGAACACGCTATCTTAATGCCGTCAATACTTTCAAGGAATTGCTGACAATGGGTGTAGTGCCCATCGTCAATGAGAACGACACGGTGTCCGTTAGTGTGAGTATATAGCCAAACTTGTCTCTGTTTTTGTGTTCAGTACTGATGAACATCGTTCAGGAAATCAAATTCGGCGACAATGACACCCTATCAGCCATAACATCTTCAATGGTCCACGCCGACTACCTCTTTTTACTAACAGATGTTGATGGCCTGTATACCTCAAATCCACGTAAAGACCCAGATGCGCGGCAGATTGAGGTCGTTGATTCTGTGACTGCTATTCGATCTGAAGGTGCGTCAGCCTTCCCGCTCTCCAATTCACAGTGCTTATGAGGAACTGTACTTACAGTAAGTACCACGACACTGGGATCTAGTCTGGGAACAGGCGGTATGGAAACCAAACTCATCGCAGCTGAGATTGCCACAGCTGCCGGAGTAACCACAATCATCACCTCGAGCAAGGATCCCGGATGCATTTTCCGCATCATTAAATACGACGTACATACCTCTCCTCGACAATTTAGAACGGTTTCGGATGTGCCGGAATATTCTTTGGATGTTGTTCCTCCAACAAGTGGCAGTGCTTCACCGGAGGTTCTTATACGTCCTCCACATACTCTATTCACCGCATCCCCCGATCCTATGCCGGACCTCAAGTCCTGGACAAGTCATACCCTGAAACCATCCGGCAGCGTCATCATCGACTCGGGTGCATATCATGTCTTGGCTCATCGAGATTCTGGTGGCAAGCTGCTTTCTGCAGGCGTTGTTGGTGTCATCGGTGTTTTCGCTTCTGGACAAGCAGTGCGCATAGTCGTCCAGCCGCGGCGTGGGAACCTTGATGATGCATTGAACTCTTATCTAAGAGCTCTTGCGTTAACCAGGCCGGCGACGCCAGCCACCGCTGCTATGGTACAGGAACTTGGTGGTCCAAGTCTGTCCCACGAAGAAACTTTGCTAGCAGAGAAAGAGGAGGAAATTTCAGAAGACGACGTGGTTGAGGTTGGCCGAGGCCTTGCAAACTACAATTCTGCCCAGATAATGGCTGTGAAAGGGATGCATAGGTGCGTTCCCCTTTTCACTTAATGCCCAGCTTGTCGTTGATCGATTTTCTATTCAGTGCTTTTTTGCCTCAAGTTTTGGGATATGCTGATTCGGAGTATGTGGTCGAAAACATTACCGTCAGCGTTCCTCCTAGTCCAGCATGATCGCATTCCACTCTATTCATCCCGTCTTGTTTATCATTGGATATTATGTTTTCATCGCTTCCGTGCACACTCATATCTGCTCTCAAAGCGAGCAGATTTGGTGACCTGTTGCCCCACATTCCTAGATGTTATGCTGCTTCTGAGATCCAATTACACCACTTTCCTTTTTGCTTAAGACCTTTAGGGAAACGTAACCTGCGATGTTCACGGGTCCTTTGGCTATTCTGCCATCCACCGTTTTCTACTCCTGTCGCATCAAGGGTGGTCAGCCGAGCCGCTGTCAGTCAGTTCCATAGAGCTTTCCGATTTTCGACATTGTCCGGTTTCCCCATCGCCAACGTTCGACCAACGTTCGCACTGATGAACCAGTAAAGCCAATGGGATCACCACCACACGTTCTTCTTTCTTGAGCTTTACTTAGACTTCACCCCATCCATGCTATCAATCCCCGGTACGGCGTTGTTTGCTCCTTCCTCGAAATAGCTTCCGGGCGATTGTAGTAGAATACCGGCATGACTGACCCGGTGGCTGTAACAAATGTTTACGGAACAAATAAACGTGATTTCTGTGATAATTTTATATCCTTGATATAGATTGCTTTTCTTTCTTTTCTTTCTGTTCTCCACTCACCTTGTACTTCTCCTCTCTCTCCTTTCCTTCATTTCATGCAATAGTTTATATTCCCTCTTTTTATTGTCTTCCATCTGTTGGCCATGCACCACAACAATTCCATCAGGATCCTCACAGGTGCGTTCCGCTCCACTGTCTGAGCTCGACGTCGAGGAGAAATTAATGGTGTACTTGGTTTGTAGGGAATAGCCACCCCGAGCTCGCCAACGCTGTGGCTGAGCGGTGAGCTGCCTCTCGCTGAGTCGCGCTCACGTCGCGTGCGACAGTGATTCATGTCACCCCACTCCCTTGCATTATACAGGCTTAATGTTCCCCTTGTACCCTGCACCGTCAAAAAGTTCTCCAATGGAGAAACCAACATCAAAATCTCGGAGTCCGTGCGAGACGAGGACGTGTTCATCATCCAGTCAGGCTGCGATGACGTGAATGACAATTTCATGGAACTCCTCATCCTGATTTCTGCGTGCAAGACTGCATCTGCACGAAGGATCACAGCTGTCATTCCTTGTTTCCCGTATGCACGTATGGACAAAAAGGACAAATCGCGCGCCCCGATTACGGCTAAACTCGTGGCCAACATGCTCGTCGTGGCTGGATGCGATCACGTAATTACGATGGATCTTCACGCGAGTCAAATACAGGGTTTTTTCGATATTCCTGTGGACAATTTGTGGTCGGAACCGCTGATGATCGGATATATCAAGCGTCAAATTGCAGGCTGGGAGAATGGAATTATCGTCAGTCCAGACGCTGGTGGGGCCAAGCGGTGCGTTATATCTGCCTTGCTCCTGCTCCACCATGAAGGCCGTAACTGACATCATCTTCAAAGAGTAACAGCTATGGCGGACAAGCTTGGTATCGACTTCGCTTTGATTCATCGGAAACGGAACGGCAAGTCTTTGTCTGCTCCCGAGCACATGGAGATACTTGTTGGCGATGTCAAAGACAAGGTTCGTCGGATATCAACTTCCTCTTGCTATCTTTTCTAACTCGGCAATCTTAGGTCGCAATCCTTGTTGATGATATGATTGATACTGGAAGGACTCTCACGCTAGCGGCGCGTACTCTTCACGAGAGAGGAGCAAAATCAGTTCATGCGCTGATTTCGCATGGTGAGCTATACCATTTCGCCATCATCTGACAGTGCTTGACCTTATGCATTTTAGGGCTTCTTTCGGAAACGAACATGAGTTTGATAGACGAATTGCCTATTACTCAATTAGTGGTATGTCTCATCGTCATATGTGTTCATTGCGCATGACTCACGCCCATCGTTTAGGTCACTAACACGATCCCACAAAAACAACACCAAGACCTATGCAAAAAGCTGGTAACGATTGACATCAGCCCTACCATCGCGGAGAGCATCCGTCGAACCCACAATGGTGAAAGTATTAGCCTTCTCTTCGGAGAATGGGCAGAGACTTCAGGTGTTGAGGTGCTTTAACTTGGGGAGACCATCGGCGTCTAGCAGGTGTTCAATTGGGGGTAGAATGGAATGGTGAAAAGGTTGCGTATGAGGACGCTGGTTTGAACTTTGCCCATCACAGTTGTATGATGATTATCTCAAAAGGGCTTTCGCATACGGTTCATATTATGGACGATTTGGAACATTGCATTTATGTAGAGAATAGAACAGAAAGAAGTTTATGATTGCAAGACTGTACTCAGGATGGTTGTCGCGACTCTTGTCGCCGCAGATAAGATAAGATTGTAATGAGTCGGAATTCGTCGGAGTTGTTGGGCAAGCCAGCGACGTCCTGAGTCCTGACACTTTGCTGACACTCCTTTCTTTTGCTCGTCTTCAGGTTTCAGTAGAGGAATAAATCCGTACTGCTGAAACCATTATTCTCCTGCTTGGCTTGGAAAATTCAACCACTTCTCAAACCATAGGACATAAAACAAGGAGACGAATGATACATTTCAATCTCAAGAACGATCATGTGTGCCAGCGGCTGCTGGACGCGTGACAAACATTCAAATTCAACTTGAACACAGCTGTCCGTATAGCTTGAAAAGATGAAAGCTGCGGATATTGATGACGTTTTCTCCTGTCAATTTGATTTGTTTCGACGGATTCAATAATCCCGCTATACCCGTTAAGCCATTCACCGCCACAGATTCGCGTACTTTGATCTACATATTTAACTCCAACTACCATCTGGTATTTCTTGCCAAACAAGGATGCAAGAAACGGCTAAGGAGGAATCGATATCCACACAGAACGTTGACGTCGCTGAGGACGTCGCCTTCGCCCCATACACTCCTAAATCTCCAGGAGACAAGCCCGATACCTTGTCTGTGGATGTCAATCAACGGAACGATGCTATCAGTGCGTTCATTCCTAGTCCCAGTTTCGTGGCGAGTTTTGACAAAACAATAGGTTATGCGGAATACATATCGCAAGGAGAAGGCCTCGAGTCAACCGCCAGCATAAGCCCAGATGGCCGAATATCTATCGTTCTTGACCTGAAGAATGACGTTCCGGAACTACCTCAGGACCACGGACAAGATGTGGAGGAATTTGCCGTTGATCGGCAATGGAAGGATTATCCGTGCATGAACATCGTTGTTATGATTGTCGGAAGTCGTGGTATGTGCAACACCAACTCGCAGTACAAGTCATGCTAACTTACCTCCAATATAGGTGATGTACAACCATACGTTGCGCTTGGACAGGAGCTTGTGAAGGATGGACACCGTGTCCGGATCGCGACTCATGAAACGTTCCGAACGTTTGTTACGGATGCAGGCCTCGAGTTTTTCAGCATTGGCGGAAACCCACAAGACCTCATGAGTTACATGGTGAAAAGTGAGCTCCGACCTCAGTCATCCTGACCATATATATCCAACAATCGTCGCAGATCCTGGTTTGATGCCCGGATTTGAGTCCCTTTCCAATGGCGATATCAAGAGAAAACGGGAGATGTTGAACGAAGTACGTCTGAAAGGACCCCTGAATCGTAAATTACCGACTGACGTCACGAAGATGATAAACGGCTGTTGGCTTTCGTGTCACTCGCCTTGTCCGGTGTCCGGGCGAAGCTTCGTTGCAGATGCCATTATATCAAATCCACCTGCGTTCGCACATGTTCATTGCGCAGAAGCACTTGGAATACCGCTTCTCATGAGTTTCAGTGAGTGATCTCTTTGCTTGGCATAAACTACGCTGATGGGGCTGCATAGCGATGCCATGGTTCGCCATATACTTGCCAATCGGTTTCGCTAAATTCAATTGTAACGCAGGTCACCCACGGCCGCTTTCCCGCATCCGCTGGTCAGCGTCACTACCTCCAACGCAGGTTTTGGCCTTAGCAATATGCTGAGCTATGCTGCGGCTGACCTCCTTACTTGGCAAGGGTAAGATAATTTTTCCTTGTCGCATTCAAGCCCGCACTGACTGGTAAGCCCAGAGTCGGTGATATCATCAATATATTTCGGACAACTACGTTGGGAATCTCGCCGTTGACTTTGCGGTCGGGACCAGGCATACTGGAACGGGTGAAAGTCCCATGGACATACTGCATGAGCCCAGCCCTTGTGCCAAAACCCGACGATTGGAAAAATAATATCGGTGTGTAACTCCAGATATCATGAATTTTAAGCTTCCAAAATAACATCTGTATAAGATGTCGTTGGATTTTACTTCCTCGACTTGGCTTCCAATTATCAGCCATCTCCGGAATTGGCTGCATTCTTAGAAGCGGGCGAGGCACCTGTGTATATTGGGTAAGCAGGCTACTTAAACCATCTCGCTCATAGTTTTCTTATCTATATGTCTTCAGCTTTGGCTCGGTTGTTGTCGATGATCCCGCAGCCATGTCACGTAAATCCTTCAAAAGAATTCTTTCTTGAACGGAAAGCTGACTGAAGTCCAGAAATGATATTCGATGCAACTGAGCAAGCAGGGGTCCGAGCTCTTGTCTCAGCCGGCTGGGTTTGTGACTACAACTTTACACACCATGTAGATGGCATGTCTGATTTGCTCTATATAGGGAGGACTTGGTGGCGTGTCTGCTCCTCCACACGTTTTCATGCTCGGAAACGTCCCACACGACTGGCTTTTCGACAAAGAACGTGTTTCTGCCGTTGTCCATCATGGAGGAGCGGGCACAACTGCCATTGGTTTGGCTAAGGGTCGTCCAACTGTTGTGGTGCCATTCTTTGGTGACCAAGGCTTCTGGGGTGCGTTGCCACATATATTGTCTTGTACTCGTATTTTCTTTCGATTGTTCTAAATTGTATTTGTCTTAGGAAGCATGATACACAAAGCAGGCGCAGGTCCGAAGCCTATTCCGCACAAGGAACTGAGCGTCAAGAAACTTAGAGATGCGATTAAGTTTGCCGTCAGTCCTCCCGCAAAGGAAGCAGCGAAGCAAATGTCGCAAAAAATCCACGAGGAGGTAACATTTCTTATCTAGTAAGGGCTATCACTTGAGATTTGACCGATTTTCAGAACGGCGTGCGGAGAGGTGTTGACAGTTTCTATAAGCATCTACCTTTACTCAACATGAGATGCGACTTGGACCCATCACGAGTAGCAGTATGGTGGTCTATCGAGCATGTAAGTGCCATCTACCGTTTTGAGGATGATTTCGATGTTGATGCTCTATGTGGACGATCAGTGCATGAAACTGAGCGCTTTCGCCGTCGAGGTTCTCGCCGAAGCACGCTTGGTCACTTTCCGATCGTTGGCTCTGCACCGTACGTCCTCAACCTCTGACACTACTCCAGCTTTCGTTTCTAATCGCGCTGTCAATAGGCCCCAAAGAGTATCGAACGCACAAGAAGAATGTTGATCCATCTTTCGGAGGAGCTGGCACGCTTTTCTGGCAACTTACAAATCAGACCCGGCTTGGAGGCTTGTACCAGTAAGTTTCCACCTTTGTGTCAATATTTAGCAGTTGCTGAACTCACCTAGATCCGGGAAAAGTAAAGCAGAAACTGTTTATGATGTCTCTCACGGTGAGTTAAGTACGAGAGCATAAAGAAACAATTCACAAGGAACGATATAGGTCTTATGAGTGCAGTGGCTTCGGTGCATGAAGGTTTTAAGAAGCAAAGTGCATCGGGGTCTAAATCGCCTCGCACCAAGCATGAGAGAATGAATGTGAGCAGTTCTTTCAAACATGTTATCCAAGAACTGATGTTCGTTCAGAGTGTATCTTCAGGAGTGTCGGAGTCTAATAGAGACTCTGTTGCGGAACCGGAACGCATTGTTGCCAAGAAGGAGGTAAACGTCATTCATTACAATGTCTAGTTCAGAAACTCACGCTATCTTATAGACCCTGATAAGTTCATTCAAGGGAATAGCCCAGCAACGTACTTTTCTTTTCTTTTATCTCGAAAAGCCTCTAACTCCCACAATGCTAAATAGTCATCGTTGGAAAACGACCGACTGGCCTAGGTCTGGTAACATTACCTGTTCACAAGGTCTGGACAACGACGCCCACACACGAAGGCAAAACGCAAGAGCACCAGCAGCGTCTCACGCGCCTTGCTGAAGGACGAGAAGCGGTATTGTTCAGCACCGAAGCTGAACGAGCAAGCGTCTTAAGGAGATTCAAAGAAGAGATTTGCGAGACGCCCCTGAGGCAGAAGATGTACCGAGACGCCATCCAGTCTGCGGTAAATGATGGGATGGAGCTTGATATGACGAAGGCCCACTTCTCGTATGATTATGAGGAGTCCGCGAAGGTCGTGGTCCAGCCCTCCTCTACCTCTCTGGACCCCGAACCTTCCGATTCCGGATCGAGTTCTGGGAAGATGCCTATGTCACCGCGACCCATTTCAATTCCACCCGGACAGGTGGAGGCAGTTGATGACGAGGGAGCCGCTTTCGTGCAGGAGATGGAGTTGGCGATGAAGTTGTCTTTGGAGGAATACAACCGTGGTTAATGATGGCCATCTTGATGGCGAGATTCCGGAATACAGAAGTGGTGGAGAGTGTTGGTTAGAGAAGGACTTGAAGTAAGGACAGTAGGATGCTCATGATACCCGAAGGTTATGACTTGACACACACTTCCTCAGTTAAATTTATGTATATATAAAACCGGACTTTACAAGCTCTTACAGGCTATCGTTGTTTCGCAAACTGCCTGTCGTCACCGCGATTCATCTTTCAGAGTCGCATTTACGAGCAGTGCATGAGTATTGTACTATGTATGGTCTTCCGCGCAAAGTACGTGGCCCTTGTATTGATTCAATTTTAACAAAGACTTCTCTAATCTTACATGTGCAATGATTCTACAAGCACTTACATGCTATGCAATCCATTTGGCCGTATTCACGGCAACTGAAATCTTCAGACTCCAGACCTCTCTTCTTTTTGTCTTTCCATACCAATCAAAAGGTTGCGTGCGATTGCTATTCCATCACAACTTCCGGACCTGGGTCAACTGCATGCCCCGCAAAGCCTCCCAGATAATCAAGCGTTCTTGTGAAAAGCGAGTCGAACTGATCCAGAAGACCCATTCGTTCAAGCATACCTGAGACGTCGTCGGGGTCGTTAACACCCTTTCTTTCGTTCGAGAGCCATTCTTCCAAAGTAGACTCCCCTGAAAAAAGCAAACTGCGAAGACGCGTAACTTCGGTTTGGCTGGGAGGTGTGGATTTGACGATGGCGGGAGAAGCTAAGGCTGCGTCGTCAATTGGAACTACGAGGTCGACTCCTTCGGCAGACGCTGGATCCCAGACTTGTCCTTGTAGTACTGCTAACCATGCTTGATCTAGGTCGTCGAGGAAATCAAGGAGCTCAAGGAGTGTATTTTGGGTACCAGATTCCGATGCAGCGAGTTTGTATCCTGGGATGGCGCCCAGTATGTCTCCAGTGAGGCGAAGGAGGTAGGCAATTCGGAGGCTTGTTGATGGGTCTATTGGAGGTATTTGGATGATAAGTGCAAGGAGACGTCGCGCCGCCTCAAGATACTCGGGTAGTGTCCTGAGCGTAGAAGAAATATCCGAACTAGCGTGGAGATATTTTATCTAAACTGCTTGCATTTAGCTGAATAGTTGAAACTGACCGCTTTTTATAATTGCTGGTCAGTGTCAGGAAACTATCGTCCAGGTATTCCACTAACTTTCTCTCCTGTTTGGCGGTGAGAGCACGATTGCGGATGGGCGATGCTTGGGCTGCCGGAGGAGGAGTGCTATGGTTTTCGACCTGCATTGACGAGGGCTTTGCAAGCATTGCACTGGGGAGAATGCAATTACTGCCTTTTGCTGGAGGTTTTATTCAGGAAATGCGCTAAGTAGCAAGTAGGCGGGTAAGATATAGGAGGATTGGCCAATACATCTAACGGCAATAACCTTGGATTATAACACGGTGCAAGGGTTTGACAGCACTCGACTGTAATTGAACTGTAACTCCAAATATTCAGAAATCCCATCCCAGGCTAGTGTTCTCACTAATGAGAATTAATGGGAAATGAACGACACCTGCAAATTTTGTTGGTGATCCGCACATCCCATCGATTGAGACTGCCAATTCTTGCCACTCTTGGGCTGCTCTAGGATTCTCCGAATGCAAGAATTGAACAAGGCTCACAAGGACTTACCAGTTACGAAAAGTTCATCTCTTGATGGCTTGTCTGCAGGCTCTGGCGAGAGCCGGTCACACACAACCGAGGTTTTGCAGGTGCATTGCTAGTGCGGCAAAGAACCGTGAACATGCATCTCAAAACTGTTGTGTATGCCTACATCTGATCGTCTTTCGCTCAGTATGCGATTCTCGGCATAATTATGGAACCGTCGGGTTTTGATTCGAGGCGACCTCTCTTACTTAATGCGCAAAGAAGCAATCTACTTTGAAGGTAAAAATCGTCTTCTCTATCAGTTTGAACCATAGCGCCGACAAGATCAGGAGCTCAAAACCCGACCATCGCCCCGACAACGACCAGCAGGTGGGCTGCGACTCCTTCTTAAGTCCTGATGTGTATCATCGTCGACGCAAAGCCACATCAATGACATGATACACCATAAACGTACTACTTCTTGTGCCCTCGAACGTCAGCGAAGGTATTGGTGGGCTCGATCCCGTTCTCGCAAGACCATTGCTACTTACCATTGGATGCTCAGCTGACCCTGAAAATTCTGCACTGAATCTATAAGATATAAAGATCGCTTCAAATCGCATAGAAACTTCAGTCGGTGTCTTCTAGCATGCTCAAGTTCCTACTTTCATTAGCTGTCTGCACTTCAGTTGTTGCAGTCCCCAATGTTGGCCCTACCGTCAAGCTTGATTCTGCGACCATCACCGGCATACGCAATGGCTCTGTAACCAAATTCTTGGGCATTCCGTATGCGCATGCACCGTGAGGATTCTTTCACTATGAACTAAATTTCTATACCAGCGTTGACATTCTATTAGCACGGGTAATCGGCGTTTTCGCCCTGCTGAACCAGTTCCGCCCTACAAAGGGTATATCCAGGCGGAAGCTTATGGTCCTGCCTGTCCCCAACAAAAGATTTCGTCTCCCTTCAAAACGACTTCCACCGCAGACCCTCAAATAGCCATCGATGTAACCAAGGTCATTGCGTCCTCTCCTGAACTTCACGTTGCGCCTGGTCCTGAAAGTGAAGATTGTGAGTACAAGATGCATGTTTGAGCCTAGTTCTGATGAATTACCCAGGCCTCAGCATCAATGTCATCAAGCCTACCTCGGCTCGCTCTACAGAAGGCCTTCCTGTAATTGTCGTACGTCACAACCATTCATTCTCTATTTCTTCTTTCCGATTGTTAAATGTGTCACGTTCCAGTGGATCTATGGTGGTAAGAAAACTCATGAACAGCGAACGTTATACAGCCATTACAACTTGTCATCCAGGTGGTTATTTAGTGGGCGACACTGCTGCGTAAGATATCACATCCCTCAAAGCTCGCAAAATATCTGATATCCAAATGGCTGCGCCCAGATATGATGCCATGGGAGTACGAATTGTTCGAAGGTCCGTTGAACTTGGCCAACCCGTCGTCTTCGTGTCCATGAATTACAGGTGTGTACTTATAGCGATCATCTATAGAACGCACTGAATTAATACATCTTCTTGACAGGGTGTCTGGTGACTTCTATTTCCTTTATATTGTCGGTTTTCTGCGGCTGATTCATCAGCAGCGTATGGGTTTTTGGCCGGTAAAGAGGTACTTCGCGAAGGAGTCGGCAACCTTGGTCTTCGAGATCGTTAGTCTTACCGGTTAGTTTACTTACATTCTACCCCTTCTCATCTGCCCAACTACAGAACGCACTGCGCTATATTGGATCCGGAGGTATATTGACCGTTTCGGTGGTGATAAGTCCAAAGTCTTGCTGTGAGTCATTCTAGCAACCTGTCATATTTTGACCTATATCCGTCATTCGTGAGGTGGGGACAGTCTTCCGGTGCAACCTCGGTGGCGTTACAGATGCTCGCCTACGGGGGACATTCCAACAACCTTTTCAGAGCTGGCTTCATGCAATCAGGGCACATGCTTCCCGTTGCAAACATAACGGACGGTCAGGTTCGTCCAGTTGCTTATCCCACCCAAATTTTTTCATATCTCTGCATCGTATAGGTCCATTACGATCAACTTGTAGCAGACACCGGCTGCTCGAGAGCTCATGACAGTCTCGCGTGCCTGCGCTCCGTTGACTATTCGCTTTTGAAAGCGGCTGTCAATAAATCTCCAGATTTCATGTCGCGCCAGGTCAGTGACATTGAATCCAAGTCTGTGTTGTTGTTCTCATAAACAAGCCTCAAGTCTCTCATCCCAGTTTGGACCCCGCGAGCAGATGGCGATTTCCTGACAGATTCCCTACAAAACCTTGTAAAGCAAGGCAGCGTGGTAAAAGTTCCCATCGTGTTTGGTATTTACCGCCCGCTTGTTGGCCCTTTCGATGCTTACGCGCCGGCTCGCAGGTAATTGCGAAGATGAAGGGACAATTTTCTCGATGTCTACTTTGGATATGGAGTGAGATTGACCACCTATTTTCGCTGAACTATTGACAAACCCCTGAACGAATAGCTTTGATGCAGATTTCCGCGCGTACATCAAATCGGTATGGTTTCCAAAAGCCAATGCAGCAGACCTCGAGCTTTTGTGGTCCCATTACTCGTCTGATCCTTCGAATGGTTCGCCTTTCTATACGGGGCGCTCCAATACCTTGACTATTGTATACAAACGACTTGCTGCTTTCCAAGGCGATATTGCATTCCAGGCCCCAAGACGATCATTCCTACAGGGTTTATCAGGCAAACAGAAACTGTGGACATATTGTATGCAGACGATATATTGGCTTATGAATCAAATCAATCGTTCTGACCGTGAATTTTCATTCTACAGCGTCGTCAGTTGCGAAAATTTCTCCGGTGTTCGCAATGGGAGCAGTAAGTCCATCGCAAACTCTGACAGGGTCTTGGAGAGTAGGTTGGCTGACTTTTAACTAGTTTCACGGCTCGGATTTGATGTTTAATGTTCTGGACGACTATGTGGTTCGCTTTGCTACCAACCTCGATCCAAATAACGGAACCGGAGTGGACTGGCTGCCGTATACCACGCAATCGCCACAGATCTATCTTATCCCAGATTCGGACTTGAACAAGCCGTTGATGGTATTGGATACATACAGAGATGCCCCTATGAAGTACCTAACCAATCTCTCCCTTGCCTATCCCTTTTGATGTAGTAGCATTCCATACAATCCTTCTTCTTCATACCAGAAGGAACCTGAATATTCTTCAAGCGGAAAAGATCAATTCCTGACCTCGAAGTAGAGCCTATAAATAACATGCGAATCAAATATCTACATCTACATCCATCGCAGCTGGAGTGGAAGTAGCCTCTGTGGGAGGAGTGCTCGTTTCCTTTTCCTTGTCTTTATCCGCAGCTTTACCTCTCCCACGTCCTCTGCCTCTGCCTCTGCCCCTACCTCGTTTAGGAGGAACGAGGCTGACATCTGGAACATCAGCATCACCCTCATCCCCTGGCACTGGAGTGCTAGTCGCTGCCGACGCAGCACCCCGCCCTCTCCCCCGACCCCGACCCCGCCTTCCGCCTCTTGCTCTGCGTGCAGTAGATCCACCTCGAGTTTTGCCCACCGTTGAATCTTGGTCAACATCGTTATCGCCATCAAAGAACTCATTTCTTGCGATAGAGCGGCCCATCCGTCTCTCGCCGGCCTGCCCCGTTCCTCGCTCCTCATCTTTTTCCTCGGCTGTCCGATTCTCATCCCCCACTAAACCCTGTAGGTCTGGTGGAATCTCCTGCATCGCCACACTGGGCGCACCTTGTAGATAGCGCAGTTTGTTTCGTATACTTATTGTGATACGTTGCAGTGAGGCAGCGGAATTCTGATTGTCAACTTTTCCGGTCAGAGGAGGATGCAGCTTCCAATGCGAATCAGCGAAGAATGAATCGTAGACTGTTGCAGGGAGTTCGTCAGGGATTTCGGCGCCTACTAGCACAGATGTTTCGTATGTCCAGCAACGGCTGACGTTTTTGATGGTGTATCCACCACCACCCAGGACAAGAAGTGGTACATTGTATTTCCTGACGAAGTTGACGCACTCCCCGTGAGCAGCAATCGAGAGATTGAACGCGCCAAGTCGATCACAGCCAAGAGAATCTGCGCCGCACTGCAAGACGATGGATGTTGGACGAAAGGCAGTGACGGTGTCGTCGATGACAGTTTTGAAAATGGTTAAGTACATATCATCATCAATACCGTCTTGTAGAGGGACATTGAGACAGAAGTGTTTCCCTGCTCCACTGCCATTGTCATCAAGTTTCCCAGTCCCGGGGAAGAAGTCGCCAGTGTATTTATGAAACGAGACAGTCATGACGCGATTTGACTGGTAGAATGCAAGTTCAACCCCGTCTCCGTGGTGAATGTCAATATCAATGTACAAAACGCGAGGATGGTATCTGGAAAGAATGTCAGATGTTAGTTTCATTAATCAGAGAAACTGACCTGAGGAGTTCTAGGATCGCAAGCACGATATCGTTCACATAGCAGAATCCGCTGGCTTCGCCCCTTTTGGCATGATGAAGACCACCAGACCAGTTGATTGCGATGTCTGTTGTACCTGCAGCTAGTTTCCTTGCGCCGGCAAGCGAACCTCCAGCGTACATCCGACAGAAGTCGTACATGTCTGCGAAGATTGGGCAATCTTCGACGCAGTTGAAGTTATCTATCATTTGTCTCATTGAGTTCTGATTTTTTGGCGTCACCCTTGGGCAAACAAGGAAAACTTAGATGGAGCAACTATCGAGGGAAGAGGCTTTCGCAAACCTGGACAGGAATTCGATGTAGTCGTTATCGTGATAATTCTCGAGTTCTTCCTGTGTGGCTGGTCGAGGGTCATAGATATTATGAATCTGTTTGTCAAGTCCGTAACCCATCACAAGCGCATTAGTCAAAGTTAGACGGTGTGGCTTCATGGGGTGCCGTTCCTGTGGTGTGTCCAATTGAATGAGGGCGTGACAACTGAGGATAACTTTTGACAAACCCCATAGTGTTGTCCTCCAACGCCTCTTGGGAAATAATAGGATACAATGGGCCGCGAATGGGGCTGTATAAATGTTACTGTTAGAACTCAACCTCTCGTCAGATATTGACCCACATTAACTAGCTCTGTGATCGGCTGGGCGGTGCCATGCGGTCCGCGATCGAAGAAATAGGGCGATGTCGAGAAAGTTGTAGCTTGCGAAGTCCGCACCATTGTTACGTGCAACCTAGAGATTCACAGGATGTCCTGTCGTAGTCCTACACTTGCGTTCAAACTCTATAAGGCGCCCTTCATGTCAAAATTTGGTACAGTAGCATGAACTTTCGCAAAATCACTCACGGCGCCTAGATTGCGCGTCCGCGTTGAAAGTTGAATTTCAAATGAGAAGTAGGAGGATCACGCGGTCGTCCCGTTTGTTGTTGCGAAGATGCTACAAATATCGCTCACCAAATGCCAACTAAATGGTCAAGTACACATGCAACCGAAACCTGAGTTCAAGGCCCAAGCAATTGTAGCCGCCCGCTGACTCAGCAGGTCGCACGATATCTTGCCTTGAGGCAGCCCAGAGAGCCTGAGCTCAAGTTTGCGGTGACGACCTCAACGTCCTTCACAGCGACCATGAGGTGGTCCTTGCTTGCCTCAGTCACCTTGACGGTACTTCCGACCCTTGTACATGCATCCTCTGGTGACAGGTCGCCAGAATTCGCTGACTGTGTTGATCGCTGTCAATCGGCACAATGTGGACCTGGATACGAGACTTCTGCTCCTTTGTCTTTGCGATTGACGCGATGGACCTGTACAGATGACTGTAAATACGGCTGTATGCACGAAATTACCGATAGAGATATCAAGCGGGGCAAGGACGTCCAGCAGTACCATGGAAAATGGCCATTTTGGCGATTGCTGGGGATACAAGAACCAGCATCTGTGGCATTCTCACTGCTGAACCTTTGGGCTCATGCTCGAGGTGCATCAAAGATACGCAGGAAGGTCTCGGAAAACCACCCAATGAGGTCTTATTATATCGTGTGGTCAATGGCCAGTATCAACGCCTGGGTATGGTCATCGGTTTTTCATACGCGAGGTGAGTAAAGCATCTGCAGAAGTGGACTACCTCTGACTCGGTGAATAGATCTTCCCATTACCGAAAAACTGGACTATTTCTCGGCTGCGCTGGCCATCCTCTACGCGCTATATTATACCATAATTCGTATATTTCACCTCTACCCTCCTCCTGCGATCAGTCGCCTTACGTTGTCTGCACGGCCACCGAAATCCCGGACACGCAGAAATCTGACCTGTGTATGCATTGTGGCATATCTTGCTCATATCACCTACCTAACTCTCCTCCCTCGCTTTGACTATACCTACAATATGGCTTTCAACCTCGTTTTGGGCCTTGTGCATAATGGCCTCTGGGCTCTATACGCTCTACCGGCCTCTATGTCAATCCTTTGGAGGTTTCCATCACGTTCGAAATCATATCGGCCAAACTTTGTCAGCCAAGCCGGTATATTTGTCTTGTTGACAACAGCTGCGACTGGCCTAGAACTTTTTGATTTTCCACCTTGGGCACGTATGATTGATGCCCATGCTTTGTGGCATCTATCTACAGCTCCAATAGCCTTAAGCTGGTATGACTTCTTGGTCGAAGACTCGCTTGACGTCAGCTGGCGGGAGCACAAGGCATAAAATACGAATGTCCGCCTCGTATTAATCTTGGTATGTGCCCCTGTTTCTTTGATGTGAGGCTATATCTCAGGTAACTTTTTCATAGTTTGGGCACGTCTCATAAATTATCTTATGTACTCTCTTCTGCTCAAACTGTAAACCAGTTCGCGAACACCTGTACCCGGGAAGATCATCAATGGAAACGTAAAGAAACAGAAAAAATCCTCTTCGGAATCCTGGTTCCAATGTACTATCCTTCAATTCTTATGACCAGGTCTCTCCAACGTGAAGGTTGTGTCTTGAGGTCTTGGTGTGATCACTGCTGGCACTCGGAAGGAGCTTCGTCCAGGTCCTCGTACGGGATAAAGATTCGACATCTTCTATCGCGTTGTATTCGCGACGAACTGACTATTTTCCATCAGCGATGACTACTACTCGCAACGGGTGTGCAGATATTATTTTTACCCATTTCCATGCATCAATAGTTGGTCGGACGCCACGTCATCCAGTGCCGGTGCAGCAAATTCACTGATTGTAATAAACAAGTAAGTTGTCTTCAAACTCCCAGGTGACCTTTGCAAACAATCAACTGTTACTATAGTGCCAACACTTGAAATCGGATACTATTCAATGGGATTGTTTCAATCTGGACATGGCTCCTTTGTGCCCCCGAGCGAAGTCATGAATTTCTCACAAGATCTGGAACCAAGGATCTGAAGAGCGTTGCTGCTCATTTCTATGTCCACTCAATTGTGAGTCGTTCGTACCCGACACCGTTTCATCAGCATCCCTCATAGGAACTCGAGTCTCTCCCTCCGAATACCCAGTGCCGGCTCAAGGAGCAAAGGACACGTTTACTGGTTAGTATCATGCGTGGATAATTCACTTTACTTCAGGACTGCCACGCTCACCAAACTAATTACGCCATTTTAATCATCTGAGAGTCATAGGTCACACTCGAGAGAAGCGTCCCCATTGTTTAGAGTCTTTCTTAACGAGTTTATTCTTTCTCTCTCAAACCAAAGGTCGAGCCACTGATGATGTCAAATGCATCTGTATTTTTTAGGTTGCGTGATCAATGGAGTGTGAGGCCTGTATTTATCTTGATCTAACTATAGTTTTATTACCCAAGGGTTGAGACTTCTCTGCAAGAAATCTCGCCATGACTACGTCAAGTGGTCAGTTTCTCCGACCTCCGTTGCCTATTTCGTCCAATGATTTTCGGTGCGGTTGCGAAATTATAGTTCCGAACTCTACACGGTATTCGCAAAGTTGTAACGCTGTCTGAAGTACTGTCCCCGAACCTCTCCCGCATGTCGCTCCAACTACTGCACCATGGTTTAAACATAATCTTATTGCTCACCTGATATTCAGGTGTTTCCCCGTCGGCCCGCCATTTCTTCCCTTTCCTTGGGCTATTTAACCATTCAGGATCCCGTTGTATTTTCGTGTGCCAGCAATGGTTTTCATCAAGAAATCGTCGATCTTTGTACTCGCCATCTCGGTGGCTTCTGCTTTTGCAACTCCTCCTCTAGTGACCAGAGAACTCGCCAAACGCGGCGCAGTGTTGAGCGCGCAATTTGCCACTGAATCCGAGGTTAGTCGTTTTGTTCGTGGACATCATGTTGCTATCTCATACTCGAAACTAGGCAAATGGGTAATCCAATATTTCAGATTGTATGCAATCTAGTCTAATTCAAGGGCTCCCGTCGTCAGCCGTTTCACCCTTGAGAACAATTTGTGGGGTGAATCCGCCGCAACGAGCGGTACGTCCAGGCGTCCAGTATATCTTCCATTTTCAGGAAATTTATGGATTTGCGACAGGATCTCAAACCTCGCAGGTCACAGCAACGAATGGTAATAGCGTTACTTGGCACACGACTTACAATTGGGCAGGAGGTTTGTGCACTTGTTTCTGATCAAAGAATCTGCGACGCTTCATCAACGACTTTTACAGGACCTTTTAATGTGAAAAGTTGTACGTCATTATGCTTCGTTGTGGACATATGTGATTAGTTGATGAACATCCAAGATGCTAACCTTGATCTCCGCACCGGACTCGGCAAGGCAATCTCATCTATTTCTTCCATCCCTACGACCTGGTCTTGGACGTATACATCTGCGTCGTCGAATTTGGTTGCTGATGTGTCCTACGATTTGTGGCTTTCGAACTCTGCAAGTTCGAGCGGTGCCTCCTCATCCTCGACTTTCGAGATGTACGTTTCCAGACATTCACAGGCCGCATTGTCGATAACCTGATTTCAAAATCGTCATCAGAATGGTTTGGTTGAGTGCGAGAGGAGGGTAAGAATCATCTTTACGCTTCATGACACCATTTTTCATCTCAAACTTCGCTTTTATCTAGAGCTGGACCAGCTGGGTCCCAGATTGGCACGGCGAGCGTGAATGGTGTCACCTGGAAGCTCTTCAAGGGGACCGTTTCCACTTGGACTGTGTTTTCTTTCGTTGCCCCAAGCGAAATCACGAACTTCAACTCCGACTTGAAACCATTCCTCAGTATGTGTCGTTTATGCTCTAGCCACCCACTGCAACTAATCATCTCGATAGCTTTCCTTACATCGAACCAAGGAGTACCTTCTTCTCAGTTCTTGGTTCAGGCGCAAGCAGGGACTGAACCCTTCGTCGGTTAGTATATTCCTTTTTTCCAATTTTCCGAGATGTTGATCCTATCATAACCAATAACTCAGGGAGCGCGACCCTCACCACCAATTCGTATTCCCTGTCCATCAACTGAGGACGAATCTGTTGTACTTTGTCACAGCTGAAAGAGAAACAATTAGGAATTCGTTCTTTAGTCGTCTGACGTCGTCCAAGTATCTAGTGATTGCTTTCGTTATCATGACGTCCCAATATAATGGAATTCACAGAGTAGTCAGAAGACTCTCCACTGCTTTCGAATCGCGTCACGGGCTGCTCACAATTGTGAAGTCGAATTGTAAGCGATCATGCGTTTCTAGACGATGGCGCCATGCCTTGATTCACACAAGTATAATGACAGCTTCTTCTGTTACCAGGACTTGAGTTTCCTCCGACAGTCCCTTACAGTTTGAGAGAGGGAAGCGCAAGATGTCCAAACAATGTGGACAGGACACGAATACCCGAACACTTGATCATCTTGTGCACTTGACACCACCAGGTTCAGTCGAAACATCGTCAAAGCAATTCCGGGAGCTTGGATTCAAGTATGTGTATTGCATCTCATGATCGTCACGCCCCAGCTCCGAAGATATCTCACTTTTCTCTGACCAGTGTACTTCCCGGAGGAACTCATGCTGGCGGTTTGACTGCAAATGCACTTGTCGTTCGTCTAAATGATCCTGCTAAATCGTCCAACGATCTGACACTGGGTCAGGTTCTCGACGATGGCGTCTACCTCGAGCTTATCTCTTTCACACATCCTGCATCACATTATCCACCAGGTTCTGAGGAGCGTACTCAACGGGACAACCATTCTTGGGCAGCGAAATTACCTGGTTGGATTGATTACGCCTTTCTCGGAAACGGTTCTCACCAAGAAAGCATTTCGGCAATCATCAATCAACGTGGAAGGAAGGATGATAGCGGTGTAGTTTATGGACTCGAACAGGATGGAGGACGACAGCGGCAAGACGGGGAAATCCTCAAATGGCTCATATCAGCTCCTGAGCCCCAGCAAAGAGGGATACTTCCATTCTTTTGTGGAGATGTCACATCGCGTCAACTTAGAGTACGTTTAGTCATTCTCAAGCGAGGAGGGAGATGCTTTAATACCTCATGGAAAGGTTCCAAGCGAGCCACCGGAAAATACCCAACACCCGTCAACAGCAAGAGGCATAGCTTACATACGTGTTCTGTCCGATTCCGCATCGTTCTCGAGAGTTTTGAAGCAGCTGAACTCGGTGATCGGACATGAACCAGTTTCCTCCACGCAAAACGAATCAAGTTGGCTGCTCGATACTGTTCATGAAACCAAGAAGAAACCAAGGCTCATCCTGAGCACCGCTGGCAATGACGACGAGACTGCTTTCCTGGATAAATCTGCCCAGGGTTTCTATGAAGTCGGATTTTACGTTGACGAGGGAGGTAAAAGTGGCAGCCAATCCACGCCATATGGAAGGATCGTGTGGGTTACTTGAACAAGGATTGGAATAAAGAGTGTCTAGCGTGTGTACTCTGGATAGATTTGCCAAATACAGCTAGTCATCGACATATGTCAATTACTGCATAAACTGCATAACTCACACCAAAACAACTTCCTTTCTCATTGGAAAGTACAGCACAGAAACCGTATGAAGAAGTTTGCGTATTAGATAAATACATGCGACCATTACGAGTTGCGTTCATACACCCCGATCTTGGAATTGGTGCTCAATTTCTTTCAGAATTCAGAACATTGCACCTAATTCCAAAATGATCACATAGGAGGTGCAGAACGGCTGGTAGTGGATGCAGCTCTAGGTTTACAACAACTAGGGCACTCGATCGACGTGTATACATCGCATCATGACCCTAATCACTGCTTCGAGGAGACACGAGATGGTGTGTATTGCATGTTGTACGAAATGAAGTTGCTCACAGCGTGTTTCTAGGAACTCTCAAAGTGCACCACGTTGTTCCGCCATTTCCCCGTTCACTGAGGGGGAAATTTCACATTCTCTTCGCCCATGCGCGTCAACTTCATTTGGTAGCTCACTTGTTGTCACCGGGCGCACCGACCTACGACGTCTATTTCGTAGACCAGCTGTCGACCTGTGTTCCGTTCCTGAGGCTTTTGGCTCACACTCGAGTCGTGTTTTACTGCCATTTCCCTGACAAGCTCTTGGCAAACGGAGCTTTTGTTGAAGGAAAACTTGTCAAGAAACAGACAAGCTTTTTGAAATGGCTCTATCGCCAACCTATGGATTGGTTGGAAGAGGTTACAACAAGTACGTCTTCAGGACTTACTTTCGTGGCAATTGACTCAGTAATTCTTGATAGGACAAGCCGACGTGATCTTGGCCAACTCCAGATTTACAGGACGTGTTTTTGAATCGTATTTCCCCTCGATTACCCAAAATCCCCGAGTTGTCTACCCTGGGATAAATATTTCTGCTTATGAGGCCAAGGTCGACTCGTCTGACCCAGATATCACTTCTGTCACATCGTGAGCTTCCATTTTTACCAACTGCTCATTCAATTGCCCATGCTTCTATCCAATTCCAGCTCCCGTCCTACTCTGCTATCTCTCAATAGATTCGAAGGAAAGAAAAACGCCATATTAGCCTTACAGGCTTTCGCAACGCTCCAAGAAAAACTACCGAATTCTCAACACCTGCGCCTCGTTCTGGCAGGTGAGTTACAAGTTCGCATGACGTCTCCCGGATTCTTGGCTCATTGTATTGCAGGTGGCTATGATCCTCGGTTAGAAGATAACGTCAAGACTCTCCGCCAGCTTGTTGATTGTGCCAAATCACTTGATTTGAGCTACAATGTCATCTCACCAACCACAGTTCCGACGATAGCATCCTCTCTCATCACCCATGAGCAAGCCCCACAAATCCTTCTTCTCCTCAATTTCACCACGACACAACGCACAGCGCTCCTCCTCAACTCGTCAACAGTGGCTCTCCTCTACACTCCTGCGAATGAGCACTTCGGCATCGTTCCTGTAGAGGCGATGGCCTGTGGTCTTCCGGTGCTCGCATGTGACTCGGGTGGCCCAACCGAGAGTGTCCTTGACTCTCCCGGTGAGCGTACAGGATGGCTCAAAACTCCTGACCCTGAGACATGGGCCGATGCTCTTGTTGAAATCGTTTCGCTGTCTGTAGCAGATAGGGAAGCAATCGCGCATAGGGCTAGGACGAGGGCAAGGACTTTGTTCAGCATGGATGCGATGGCAAATGGACTGGATGATGCATTGCAAGAAGCGGTAGCAATGGGCAAAGTGGATGTATTCGGATGGGTAGGCACAGTGGCGGTGATGCTGTTAGGATTCCTACTCGCATACTTGGCTGGTCCATTTCTTTTTCCAAGTTAGATCAGATGATTCACATACATTGAAATTCATGTCTGATCATTTTCCTAAATCTTGTATCTGATGACAAAATACCTGCTCATCAAATTACTAGAAATCGATTCTGGACTGAATTACTCGGAGATGCAGCACTTCTAAGGCCGTCTGCAAGCAGAGTCAGACGTCCGAAGGGTGGCACACGAGAATTAGGCAGAATTGAAGGGGATGAGAGGGTGTATGCAGCTCGAGGCTGTCGGATGACGTCCGATCAACAAGAAGAAAAAAAGAAAGAAAAAAAGCCCAAAAGAAAAAAAGGATCATGACTATCATTTCGAAAGGTTTCTCATGAACGCTGAAAACCACTGAGGCCATCTATCTTATTAAAGAAGATGAGCAATGAGCCGCACACGGAAACCATGAAGACCAGATAGTATTACATAAGCCAAGCTTGGCAATGTTACTCTTGATCTCTCTTGATTGGGTTTTTTCTGTGCGTAATACAAAGAAGATGATAAGATGAACAGAAGCAATAAGTGTTATGAACAATTATTGGCAAATTATGTGAAATGATGTCCCAGAAAGCAGAAAATTAAAGCCACTCAGTGGCATGCATTCATAGTGGTAGGAAAAGCAGAAGGAATGTGATGTCAGGTGCTCTGGACAGTGGGGATTTATAGGGATGTACAGAGAACTGTAATCGCCTCCCACAGGGTTTTAACCACTGGTCCTGCCGAAAAGGCCGGGAGCACAGGATATTACAAACCAACTCCCAGTCCCGACCCTCCTATGTTGTGCTCCGATTACATCACATACTTAGTATATGGATAGCCACCTATATACATAAAGCGTAGTGTTTGTATTCGGTAAACTGGCAGTTTCCGTATGGGGACCGCGTCAGTATAATAAACTCCTCCTCCTGCATTTGGCTCCCAGCGAATTTTAACTTTGGCAAACAAGCTAAATCTATACTAGGCCACTGATTACTCCAATCATCTTAACTCATATAAATTAGTCATTGACTACCACTAGCCCCTGGTCAATCAACACCATTTGTTCAAACTGAGCTTTCTCCGTTAATAGTATTTTTCAGAAGTGCGAGATGAAGTTTACATAGATATATAGTAACAATTGCGACCATACGCCCTTTGCTTGGGCAAGTGAATGTCGAATACGCACAGTAGGATGTAAGAACCAAAACCGGATCCATTGAGGACATGGATATATTGGCGGAAAATTTGAACTTTCAGGGCAAACTTGTCGACCTTTGGGTGTCACCTTCACCATCGAGCTCGACCATTCAATTGCCTCTTGTTCCAGCAGTTCCTTCTGCCATCGAAGGTAAACGTCGAGAGGCGGCGCGGGCAGGCTCTTTCATGTAAACATGAGGGGGACTTTCGGTTGATTAAGAATACTGATGACTTACCTCCAACCACGCGATGATAGTCTTGAACGATTCAATGTAGGGGTCGGATGCACCAAAAAGAGAAGACGTATGAGCGATACGAAGCATGGCAAATATCTTCTCGCTCGGAAGAGCCTGAACCAGATGAAATTCCCAATGAAGGCGTGGATAGCATGCGCGGCCTGGATGACAGTCGCTGCTCCTGAGCCTCTGGAATCTATGAAGAGAAAAACAGTCAGATGGAGATCGAGATAGATGTCTCGATGTCACGTACGACGACTCCTGAGCATTTACACATCGATCCAGCCATGCTTCTGCGAGTTGGGTATGGTAGACGTCTGCATTGATGTATAATTCACCTGCCCTTTCCGGGTCGGTGAGAAACTCAGCAACGAAGAGGAGTTGACCCTCGCAGAAGAAGAAGACATCGGAAATGACTGTTGGTTTACTGCCGGGAGGTGCCATTGGTATACTTTCTAGATGAGGTGTCTCGGGTCGGGTGTATTTAGAGCGTCTCACGATATCGGCTAAGGGCGCGCGTAGGGTGATCGCCGTTTGATTGTCAGAGTGCTGCATATACAGTATTTGCTGGTATATCCTGCCCGTTATGCGAAATAATCTTCCTTTCACTGCCTTCTTATGCTCGGAGTCTGATGCATCTAGACGCTGTTGAACATGTTACGACCGAGAACTTCTTGGGACGAAAAGGCTTACCTCTTGCTGGTCTCGGACCCATCGCAGAATTATCTTGACAATGTTCCACATAAGGAGCAAGGTGTCACGAGGCGCACCCCATGTTTCTAGAGAAAAATAAACCGTGGTATCGAGATAGTTGATCAAACCCATGACAGGGTGATCTTCGAGCATTTCCTCAGACAGCTCGACGTCAGCATTCCTAAGGTGTTCACAGAAATGATTAAGATTATATCTGCGAAACCAAAGGTTTGAGCTTGATGAAGAGTGAATAGTGACATCAGTGCGGTGGCAAAACAGCAATTAGTCGACGTACTTAGCATGCTCGGACCAATGACAGTTGAACAATACCGACAGATACCGACGACATATTGCGATGTGATGAAGTAGAGGATCGTGGTAGTGCATACCGCATCGACTCGCATCTCTAAGATATTCAGACACAAGTACATTCAATGCGAAGTGACCTGGGGCTGGTTTAAAAATGCCTATGAATTGACGATTTCGATCCAGGAGGTCTTTTGCCAAGTGCAGATCAACTGCGAACACATCCGCTATGCCCTGTAAGGGCATCTCAAGTCTCTGGACTAGAATGCCTGGCAAAGACTTGATGAGATCGTCCATGTCACTGGAAGCGGAGAAGGCCGCATGGTAACATTCATCGAGGATTGTCCGGTAGTTGTAGAAGACCTTCGAGTATCGAGGATTCTCTGCGAGATGTGGGTTTTCTTCTTTGGTTTTGGGGTAGCTAGCGACGATGTAACTACGGGTTCGGTCATGTTCCGCACTAGCGACGATGTAACTAAGGGTTCGGTCATGTTCCGCACCACCCCTAAATTTGCCTTCATGCCAGCTCCATTTGTTGAACATCATATGCTAAGTAGGCGTCAAAAACCGGTGGAGGGCCAGAAACAAATTTGAACATACGACAAGAACTGTCATGAGGCAGTGCAAAGCATTGAAGAGAATTTCTGCTCTTTGACCTCTTGGCCTTGCCCAAAAATTATGGGCGTAGACCTCCAGTTCTCCAATAATGTCAGCCTGGATATTGTCAGGACACTTCGAGAAATGGGGCGCCAGATGCCACTTCAGATATCCCCATGTTTCAAGATGGGGAAGTCGTGTCGTGTCGTCTCTGTAAAGGAATGTCGTCACAACCCAGAGGAAACATTGAGGGAACCTCGCACCTCTCAATATTTAGGATCCACTTTGTAATAAGTGAAAACCCAGCAACAGTCAATTGGGCACGTGCTTCAGGCATATCGATAAAATATGGCCCAGAACGGCCTTTATCAATGAGGTAGTCATGGAATGAGGCATGAAGCAAACGAATCCCTTCAAAATGGCCATATGGGTCTGCTTCATCTACCACCCTCTTGACGTCGTCATCGTCATCAGGGAAACTAAGCAGTGAATGCAGGCCCCGTAAAACCAATTTTGCTTCTCCCTCACTCATCCCAAGAATATCTTCAATGACTGCTGGGGGCTGAGGACAGTGAAAAGCTAGAAGTATCCCGAGGACGTGAATGACAGCTTCCGGGTTCGGATATACCGACAAGATTTGCGTGTATAGATGGTCGAGATCTGAGAAGGCAGATGATCGTCGAGTAGGTTCGAGAACTATCTCGAGCTGCTTCATTGGGTGGAAGAATTCCGCACCGATAAACTTCAGTGCAGTGGCCGCATAGATGAATTGACCTGATGATTTCTGGACTAGGAGGTCAATGACACCTTCCCCCGGCCATGGCGCCTCGACATGAGACAGAAGTCGGGAATTCCTCTGAAAGATTTTTGAGAAGCCGTCCTGGAGGAAAACCTTGATATCCCGATTGGGGTTGAACGATTCATCGAGGACAATACGCCGCGTTATGGTATAGAGTGAAGTCTGTTCGAAACTCTCACGAATGTGAGCTTCAGGGCGACTGGCTATCAGGAAGCGAAGCGGTACTTTGTGAGTCCCAACGGCTTCAGAAATGAGGGCAAGAATGTCTTGTTGAGTCCCGTGACCCTCACACTCGTCCAAACCATCGATTATCACGACTGGAGTATGTTGAGGGCGAGGTTCGAGTTGTGCAAGCGCGTCAATAATTAGCGATCGTAGTTGGACCTCCATCGACTTTGTATGGAGAGCGGGTTGGATGCACATGATGCGGTTGACGTGTTCCCGCAGACCCGGGACGTTCAAGGCGAGTTGGAAGGCAATTGTCATAAATAAGAAATGGCCCTGTTCGCGCCCAAGCTTTCCCCTCGAGAAGAAAAAGCTCCCCCCCAACCGCCCGTACAATCCAAAGCACATTTCCGCGATCGATTGAAGGATGGCGGTTTTGCCTGAGCCTGCCGGTCCATACAGCCAAAACACGGACGAGGAAGGTTCCAGATCGGCTACCCATTCCTCGATAAGCTTGAGCACTTCTCTCCTTGTGTCCGGGTGGCATTTGGCTGGTGGAAATCGCTCTGAAGAGTCGTGAATCGCGCCATGCGACACTGCCTGGCTCAAAGCATTGAGACCTACAAATTCATGGTTAGCAAATCTGTTCGTCTCATGGCAAGATACAAAACAAACCTGACTCGGTGTGATGATGATGGTAATCGCCTTGCACATGATAGTGGCTAGAGTTTCCGGTAATCTCGTTGAAGGTGCCGCCATTTATATTCAAGAATTGGGCTTTGGGAAAGAGTCTTGAATGTGGTTCTGACATCCTCAAGTACGAGTCTACAATGGCCCTTCATGGATCATGCAATGTTGCGATTCAGAAACTCTGAAGGGCCAAACAGGTAATTTGCGGAGCGAGATGACAGCCGGGTGCATGTTTTAGGAAGTGCAAGCCGTGCTACATGGTTATGTGCATGGTCCTGGGTACGACTTAGGTTTAGTAGAGCTGTCTTTACGCAGTGGACGGCCCAAGCTAAGGGTGTTGTGAGGATGAGCGTCCTTGAGCGTCATAATACAGTTTGCGGTTATGGATTGGATTAAGGCCCAGGGTTCCGGTCATAAGTAGGGCCAATCATTACAAGTTCAACTGTACAAATATTCGTTTTATTACTCACGAGGCAATATGTACGCTAAGTAAAATACATCGAAAGCGATCCAGCCCGTACACAATCTTCATGTCATGATGAGCATTTGCTCAGCGTCAAGAACGTTACAAAAAAAGTCCAGATGCCGAATTACGGTACGAACGCCAGAATACCCAGCGAAAAGGAGATGGTCCATGCCACAAATGAAGTTGGTGCCAAAGGCAATGAACCGCTGTGAGATCCTGGGACGGGCAGGAAGTGGGCTGCGTCCGCTTTCTGTTGTTGGAGGTTTTGCTAAGCAAAAGCGTCGAGATATTAGTTGAGAACGCATATGGAGGGCAACAATTGCCATATTTACCTTGAAAGCGACAAGACCGACAATAATGCCGAAAGCGAAGAATACGAAGGCTATGACCAGCCATAAGAAACCCCATACTGACGAGAGCAAAGGGGTGAGTAAAGAAAACAAAATCAAGCGCCAGTATCGTACCCCTTGATGGACAGCATCCACAGATGCGGGCAAATTCCGAGGCATCTGAAGTGTTGACTTTCCGAGCCAATGTGTCATCTAGAAGCGGTTGACCCTTTAGTTCATTAGCCATGCAGGACATTGAAGATAGACTCACCGATTACATCCCACAGGACGTACATGCATGACATGACTCCAATGAATAGAACCTAAAATGCATAATTGGTGTTACCGAAAATTTGAGGATGGAACACAACTATACTCACGAGGTATCTGAGTGCAATGCCCCCAGCGACAAACCAGAAGAGAACGATTAATCCAGACATTCCGAATATCAGAAGCCAAGTTCTGTGGGTGCTTTGATCAGCATATGCCCGCTAGCCCATCAAAGTCAGAAGCGCTTACAGCCAGTTTTTCCGCGCCCACCAGAGGGTAAAGAGAAAGAAAACGGCAAGAACGATCGAGGCAATCTTACTCGCGTTTGTGTTGAAACCACATGCAATCAAACAAGCTCCAATCAGAGAGGAACCAAGGTATCCCGCAGGCAGCGTGAGCGAAGATATTCCTCCTGACATCCTAGTCGAGCCGCCCTCGTCCGCTATTTGCTTGAAGTGTAAGAGGTAGTACAGGTGCGAATGCAGTCAAGACAAACATACGATCAAGTTCAATGGAATGGATCCTTGCACATGTGAGGACACCCATGAAGGCATGGCTCATCTGTAACGCGAAACAGAGTGTTCAGTACTCGGCGCTCATGCATTAGTTGCCCGCGAACACCCACTTCATGGAATCCAACAGTCAACAGCCTACGACGAGATATAAGATCATTCTTCGGAGGAATCAGGGACTTAATGCTCACTTGAATGGATACACTGATGTTCTCTTGAGTTACCCGTTCCAATCACTACGAAGGGATATTGAACTCACGAATGACATTCAAATAGGGCACATGCCTTGAAGCGTTCATATTAGCCTCCATACCGGCGATATGACTCGGAAAGCGCACCATAATATAGCAATAACAACAATATACACTCCCGCGACAATCAAAGTGTTCTTCTGCGTTTCATTTGGGGTAACTTGGGTCTTGAAATCGCGCAGGAAAAGCTGGCCAGCCTTTGGGTGAACCAGATCAAGGGTATTCAAGCCGACATGGGGCATTTCCAACGGTAAGAGAGCCCGGGAAGGAGAATTATAGCAAAGGTATGTTGACTTGAGTGGGAAAACAGTGAAAGAGTTGAGAAGAATAGTTCGGCACTGCCCAAGGACTTGAACAGAGCGAACTTGGCTTGTTACCCGTTTCGGCCAAGCATCCCGGCGGCTGCGCGCTGAAATTCAAGTTCCGGCTTCGCTTTGACAGGCTGTAGGGAGCTCGTACGGTTTCCCCCTTCAAAACTGAGCTGTTCTTCGAGGTACATAGTATGTACTAGCAGTTCATGGAGGACTTCAGCAGCGATTTTGGTCGTTTGTGGGTGCGCTGTAACATTGAGGCCAGTCGCGCCACACGCGACTCCAAAGTCCGATCGAGCGACGATCGATCGTCTTGGCTTGAATAAGCAAGTCCTTTCCATGGCTTGGCAATGGCAGGCAATTGCCCACCAGCCGTGACGAGGTATATATGTAGTCGAGTGACGGGGAACCAGACTTTGAGAAATAAAATGCGAGCCCCATATGTTAACAATAGTATGTGACACGGAATAATGAGCAAAAGAGGGAGTATGGTGAAGTGTAAAATCCGAGATACTTTTCGGTCGTAGAATAATTAGTAGTAGGAAGCGTTTCCAAGGTGTCAAGGAAATCATACGCGGTCTAATAACTGATAAAGTCTGGCTCAACCCCAAACTCAATGTCCTCTAGTTTCGGACAAGCTTCTAAAACTGAGCGAATGAATAGATTACTTTCAGAACAACAAAATGGCCCGCTCCTCGACAACGTCAACACCTTCAGGCGCCTCAGCAGCGGAAATGCCGCAAGCCATTTCGGTAATCGGGCCACCATGGAAAGTGGGAGGCGATAAGCCCCGACGTGGAGTTCGAGATGTGTGACACAGGCAAGGGAGGCAGTCTTTGAGACGTCCTCAGAATCTGTGATGGCGGTTGGGGTCATCCAATCAGAGGATATGGACCCGAACGAGAGCACGAGATGGAGCTCCTGCAAGGACCGAAGGCGTGGAGCCACGGTCTGGAGGGAGAGGTTCAGGTTGTGAAAACTGAAGCGGTGCCCGTTTTGCATGCGCCAGAGGATGCGAGCGCAGGATAGGGAGGGTAGAGACCCTCGAGTCGTAAGGAGATGAACAAGCCATTTAGGATGCGCAGTTAAGTGCGTAACTCCCTTCATCGTCTTTCTGGGAAACACATGGTGAGGGTTGGGAGAGAGGGTGCTTCTTCCGAGATGGAATACTTCTATGAGGGGATGTCGGCGGAGGAATTTGAACAAGTCCCCCGTTTCTATTGAACAATGGTCAATGAATAGGTTGGTCAAGGTCGGTATTGTGATACAAGGGAGAATGAGAGCCCAGGTACTGGAATCTGTGGAATGGTTAAGGGAGATGGAAAGTGAGCGAAGGTGAGAGTGGTTGATCGTGTCGACGGTCCAATGGCAGAGAGTTGGATGGAAAGCAAGGGAGGAATGAAGATTGAAGGTCTCGAGCATACTGGGTTCAGTACGGAACCTTGAGAAAATGATCGCCAGGGGGCGCAACATGCGTGCCATCTTCCTCTTCATGCCCCGGGCACCGTAGAAGTTCTCTACAATGACAGCATTGACGTCCCTTGAGGCGGGTGTGTGTGTTCCCGAATGACGGATTGTGAATGAACGGCATTCACGCGCGAGAATTGCAGTCCATGTCGGTACCAAGTCATCGCTCAGCTCCTGCGTTAATCCATGAGCAGGATCCTCAACATCTCTAGGAGAGCGTGACATTACTATTTCGCGCCCCGCCGCCGTGGGCTGGCTCACCCTGCAGAGATTGAAACGCGCCTCCTGAGTGCTCGCCAGTTTCCCCACGAAATTGCGAAGAGACCGAAGTTCATCCCGCACTTCACCGTCTGGTGATCTGTGGCAGGTGATAGTGCATGAAAGGCAGTTCAAAGCCGGCTGGAAAAGGGCGGCGTTTACAGCCTTGAGGATATCATTTGACCTGTCGTCGAAAAGAACTAATTCGGAAGACGGCTGCGAACTGATGCCGTTTCGGGAGAGAAAGGCCGGGAAGGCGAGGTGGTGCAGTCGTCGCGAAAGGCGAGCTATGGAACGAAGATCCTGGTCTTCCATGTCCTCGAACATGTATAGGAGAATTTCATTGGGGAGGTTCAGGAGGCCGATATTGTGCAACCTGCTTCGTGACGTCGAGCTTTCGGGCGTCATGTCTGTCTTGACAGCGACCTCCTCTGACTCGAGCTCCGTCGGTAATAACCCCACTGTGAGGTGGGGAGTTTTTCGTTGACCAGGAGAGACCGGCATAATCTTTAGAAGCAACTTCTTCGTCTGAAGGCTGCTTCAGTAAGTCGCTTCATGAGCCCAGTAAGACGAAAATAGATACGCACCACGCTTCCAAGGTATCCGCGATCTCTTTCTAGCTTTCCCCTCTGAAACGAACTAGAAGGAGAGAAGAGGGGGAGCAAAGTTTTGGAAGTCAGCGAACTACTGTCCTTATTAATAACGACTCACCATTAGACGCCCGCCCCATAGATCCGTCTTGAGTCTTATTGAATAGCAAAAGGCTGTGCAACGGAGGTCAAACACAGCGCTCCTTTACTTACTCATAAGTATTTGACAGGACAGTGACACACAGGGGTGCCGACCATTGTGATCCTTTTACAGTTTCGTCAGAGAAAGAAGCTTTGCTCTATTCTGTTGCGCGGAACTGTGAGAAATGACAGCACACGATTCCAGAACGCGTCCGACTTGGCAAAATGAAGGCGGATTTCTGACTTTATACCAGATCTGAATTCAGTACGGAATGCGTGGATTCTGGAAGTATCATATGAATAGTTTTCCGCTCCGGCTGTGACGATCAGAAAGACGCTTCCGAAGTTTCCATCTCATTCCTAAATCTAAGAGGCCGAAGATGATGAGAAACAGGATATTACATATGGACAGGAAAAGAAAAAGAGGTAGAAGAAACGGCTATGGTACTTAATACATCCCGAGAACATGTCCCTCCAAAGATGCGCTGCAACGACGGGTATCCTCCCTACTAACCGCCCATCGCCTATCGACTATCACCGCACATTCAGCAGCACGCTGCTTTCTGGTTGTTGTTCGATTCCACACTTGGTCCAACGGTGATGCCGGCTTTGGGAGGCTCGATATTGGATGTGGATGACTCGAGCGATTTGCTTGAGACGATACGGTAGATATCTACAAAAAATGTCAGCCATAGCGCAATGGTCATGTGGGAGCTACGCATACCAGTAAGGATGGTCTGGAAAGCACCTTCGACATTTGAGGCGTCCAGCGCCGATGTCTCGATGAATGACAGTCCATTGTCAGCTATAACCGGAAATCATGTCAGCCCATTGAATGGAAGGGCGGATCTTGAGAACAACTGACTTGAAAACGCCTTAGCCTCCTCCGTGGGCACAGCTCTCAGGTGCTTCAAATCACTCTTGTTCCCCACGAGCATGATGACGATGTTCGAGTCAGCATGATCCCGCAGTTCCTTCAACCACCGTGTCACATTGACGTAGGTTGCATGCTTAGCGATGTCGTATACGAGCAAAGCACCAACGGCACCACGATAATAGCTGATGGCAATGCAATCAATGATGGATGAGTGAGTGAAGCTATGCTGAGACGGGGAATCAAACTGACGCAGAGGTAATGGCACGATAACGTTCTTGACCGGCTACAAGTTTCAGAGCGTGTTAGCCATATAAACTGCGTAGGCGGAATGCAGGGAAGAAGCAGGCAGGGAGTCTGCCTCGTCACCACACTTGGTGACCACCTCGAGGTTTGGAGGCTCACCTGTGTCCCATATTTGCGCTTTCACCGTCTTTCCATCGACGTTGATGGATCTCGTGGCGAACTCCACACCAATAGTTGACTTCGACTCCAGGTTGAACTCATTACGGGTGAAACGCGAGAGCACTGAAGAGCAACAATCAACAACTATCAGCGAACCACCAATACGAACACATTTCGGACGACGTACAGTTGCTAGAGGGGCACGAGACGCTCAGCACATCATTCACAAAAGATAAGTAGCAACAACGTACGACTTCCCGACACCTGAATCACCAATAAGGACAACCTGCAGTAAAGGGACAATATTATGAGGCTCTTTTCCCTCTATTTCCACATAAGCGCACCTTGAAGAGATAGTCATAGTTGCTTCCTTCAGCCATTGTATTCAAGATAATTCAGAGCGGGATTTATAGGTTTAAGTTCGAGGATGGATGGCGCAAAACTGGCGGTATTGAGTAGAATGTGGGGGTTCGTGATGTGGGGCGGAGCTCGAAATTTGAGTGCAGGGGCCTTTAAATTTTGAAGGTCAGTCAATAAGTCCATTCCCATCATCCGAGTCCCCATCGGACTCGCAAGGCAGCCTGTGCTGAAGGCAAGCCTGAAACAGTGATATCAGCCATCGTTGGCACCGCCCGTTGCAATGTTTGATGCAACGCCCCCTCTATCCCTTGCTAAAACTATTTGGAAGGAAAACTCTCGTTAATCTGAACTAAACATTGCAAATCTGCGTGAGCACCGTCAGAATCAATCTTCCGACTTTTATTTGTGGACAAATCCAACGACAATATGAGAGATGTCCTTCTCTTGTTCCCGCATGCGAAGTCAGTTCTGTTGGCTTATAATGCGGCAGATGACTGCGAACTCAAACATGCTGCTACGGCTGACATTGAACCGGCCGGACCGTTATTACTTCTGGGGATTAGGACTTGGCTGAGCTGCCTCACTCTCGACAGAACCTCATCTTGCCTTCATTCGCAGTGGTTCGAAGGATAGTTTCGTCAGGAAACATCGCCATGTCTACTCCTCATTCGAAACGAGTGTGCCAACTCATAAAAGTGCGTCCAAAATCCACAATCCCTACATAGTCAGAGTGGACGGACATTCATTTCTCTTCAATCAGCTTAAGCCGACTGCAGTCGACGAATACATAAAGATCCATGCGCAAGTCTGGCCTGGGGTTCTTGCTGCCATCGAACGCGCACATATGATTGACTATTCCATCCATCACTTCCCTCCACTCCAATTATTGATCGCCACCTTCAAATACACGGGTGATGACTTTGATGCTGATATGAAGAAAGTCGCAGAGGATCCCGAAACGCAAAGGTGGTGGAAATTAACCGATGGAATGCAGGAGAGCTTCGTCGAAGGTGCGGAAGGAAGTGGGAGGGATGTTCCATGGTGGATTGTAAGTCGAACCCAAGAACTCGAAGTGAATTGTTCATTCATCGTGCAATTCTCTCAGACGGTCCCAGAAGTTTTCAGATTTGATGGGAAAGCATAAGTTATGAGAAATCATGATTTCTGCCCCTCGTATATTTAGTAGTAAATGCAGATCAAGCAAGCACCATTCGCAATCAACCTGCAGGCAACGTCTGCATCAAGAGCTTATAAAGCAGACACTATGATCCAGACATGTCAACGTTGACCATAAGTTGACCAGCTCCACTTTGCTCGATTTTGTCTCCTCAAGCAGATCCAGAGCAAACCCGTCGAAAAGATGACGTCTCGCGGACACCAAAATCAATGAGAAAAAGCCAAGCAAGAGCCGGAGACCCTGAAAACCAAGGTGGCAGCGTCATTGCTGCTTGTTGGAATATCAAAGCCTGGTAGATCGACAGCTGTAAAAGGAAGGAGATATTACGGAGCCGAGACGTCGTTTCCGTCGGTTCGGCGACTTTCCGTTACTAACCTCTTTCTGGAGCTCTTCGTACACAGGGCGTTTCTCTGTACTTATATAACATCTAGGCCCATCGTTTCTACTAGGCCAGTCACTGGAATATTCTTGTGCTAACCAGCAACATGAAAATACCGAAGTGAGCAAACATAGCTATGTTGCTACGAACATCTGAATGGAGAGGGTCAAGCTGTATATAAAATCGTCCCTTGACTTCTCGGGTCCATCTCTTTATGTAATTCAATCCCGAACTAAGCTGGTTGGTATAAAGCGGGACCGTCATCACAACTCGTCCTTTGTGTTACTTTCCACGAGAAATTGACTAGAAATGCGTTTTGTCGCGCTATCTTCTCTGGCCTATTGTGCGACTGTTCTGGGGCAGAATATCGACAGCTATATGCAAAAGGAATCTCCTATCGCGAAAGCGGGCGTACTGGCGAACATTGGTCCGTCAGGTGCCAAAGCTTCTGGAGCCGCGGTAGGCTCTTACCTCCAACTCCAACCATGCGCCTGGCTAATTTCCCTGATGCTGATTAGGCTGGAATTGTCATCGCCAGCCCGAGCACTACAAATCCCGACTATCTTTTTACATGGACGCGAGATTCATCCTTGACGTTCAAACTCCTCATTGACCAGTAAGCCTGTGCTTCCATCTCTTGAATTTCATTTAGCTTTACAATCTAGGTATACTCAAGGCCAGGATGTGTCCCCGAGCCTGCGTCAAAGCATTGATCAATTTGTTACGGCGGAGGCACACATACAGCAAGTCTCAAACCCAAGCGGAACAATACATACAGGTGGCCTAGGGGAACCCAAATTTAACATCGACATGTCAGCTTTTACTGGGCCCTGGGGAAGGTACACGTTTATGTTAACATCCGGGAAGATTTTGCCTTACTTCACTGACATGATAATTAAAGACCTCAACGAGATGGACCCGCCCTACGTGCTACTGCAATAATCACCTACGCAAACTGGTTGATAGATGCAGAATCCAACACCACTTTCGTGACCACTATGTTATGGCCTATCTTGAAATTGGACCTCAACTACGTGGCGGCGTCTTGGAATCTTACTGGGTGTGTTCGGTTTATTCTCCGACTTGAAGCGTTTCACCCATTCCTCTTCAAAGGTTCGACTTGTGGGAAGAAGTGTTGTCCAGCTCTTTCTTCACGACGGCTGTTCAACATCGCGCTCTGCGTCAAGGTGCAGCTCTTGCCACGAGAATTGGCGAACAATCCGTAAGCTCTGAGTACAGCATTGAAGCTGCCAAAGCTTTGTGTTTCATGCAAGTGCGTCTGCACCTCCTTCCTACATGCAAATCCCTCTGACAAGCCGTCATAGTCTTACTGGAACCCGTCTGGTGGATTCATTACCGCCAATACCGGCGGTGGCCGCTGCGGATTAGATGCAAACACTGTTCTAGCATCCATTCATACATATGACGTCGACGCAGGATGTGATGCTACTACTTTCCAGCCATGCTCAGACAAAGCCCTGTCCAATCTGAAGATCTATGTGGATTCATTCAGGTCTATCTATAACATCAATAGCAATGCCGGGTCTGGCAATGCAGTGGCCACCGGTCGCTATCCCGAAGATTTCTACCAGGGTGGAAATGTGCGTGGTTTTGCACTCCTCATAAGTTCGAAGTCATATAACCCTCAATGTTTGCCTGTAGCCGTGGTATCTGACCACAGCCGCCGTCGCAGAGCAGCTGTACCTAGCCCTCCATACTTGGGCAGTCCAGGGGTCCATAGAAGTTACCTCCACCTCACTAGATTTCTTCCGTCAATTTTCTTCTTCAGTTGTTGTTGGAACGTACTCCTCCGCCTCGTCTGAATACTTGGCTCTTACGGATGGCATTCAAACATTTGCCGATTCATCATTGTCCATCATTGCTAAATTTACACCAGAAAACGGGGCGATTTCAGAGCAATTTGACAAGAAAAATGGTGCCCCCATAAGTGCTGTAGACCTGACCTGGAGCTATGCCGCTCTGTTGACTGCCTTTGCTGCACGTTCAGGCGTTGTGCCTATTGGCTGGGGTGCCCAAGGTCTGACTGTCCCCTCCAGCTGCGCAAGGGATAGTGACGGGGGTGTCCGTACCGTTGTAGTCACTTTCAACGTGGACGCCACGACCGTGATGGGAGGTATGTGGGTCTTGCGTGTGAAGAGCCTGACAGAACTCTAAATCATCTTTCCTGCCAGAAAACATTTATATCTCCGGATCTATCGACGCTTTGCAGAACTGGTCTGCTGACAAGGCTTTGCTTCTCTCTTCTGCTAATTATCCTATTTGGAGCAGTGAGTACCTTGTGCTTGTTATCTCTGGGTCAGTGATTCACCCTCTTGGTAGTTACTGTTTTGGTCCCAGCAAGTGCTACTTTCGAATACAAGTATCTCCGCAAAAGCGACAATGGGGCCGTGACTTGGGAATCAGACCCCAGGAATACCCTCACAACACCATCGTCAGGAGCTATCGCCACGCACGACACATGGCGTTGATTTGACATCATTGAATATTACATTACTTTATATTTGCTATATACCATCATCTTATTCAAGGCCATATATTACTCTATTGTGATCCTCAGTTTTCTCGTTCAGCTGTAGTGTCGCTTATTTAACTGAAGTGCGCGTAGTACCTTTCTCATCTTTTATGCCCCCCGAGATGATAGAACTTGCATTTGCTGGAGAGCGTCCTTGGAGAGTATGGAGTTCTTGCTGATCAGTTGAAAAAGTGCATGTTGTGATGGATTTATGGTCTTGCCTTTTGCCTGCCCTGTACTTTTTCAAGGTGTTCCTTGGGGAAACGGAATTGTGTGATGGTTTCGTTGGAATGTTGCCCCTGCACGCGCTTTGCAAAATCTTTATGTCCAGGAGATCTTGCCAGACTAATACTGAATGATGTCAATATGTGTCACTGATATTGTCAGCCATTGGGATTACAGAATCGATACAACCAAATCAAAACCAGGCCTTGAATTTACAATGGGAGAGTACAAACTATACAAAAGAAGTACAACAATACGAATAGATCAACGGGTATTAAGAGTAATGTTTAAACCTGATAATGGATAGGTATCGATAGTATAAATATTGCACACACGAAGTACTTCAAGTCATAAAAAGTGTTTTGAACTTTGCCTCAACCCACGGTGAGAAACTGGCCTCCAACAAGGGGGCCATAGAGTTGATTTGCCTGCACACGTATTTTCTCCTTCATCCTCAATCGATGTTCAAGTATGAGAAAGGACGTGATTATCTCCACGTGAAGGTTGTCCAATCCAGGTCTAAGCATAAGAGCGAGAGTTGGAGGATCGTGCATCACTTTGCAAAATGCGATGGGAGATTGTGTTTGCCCTTCATGATAGAGCTGATGCCAGATCAAATCTCGAGCTAAGGCTAAGAACAATGTTACCAGAGACAAGGACGTACTGCAAGTCTGTAGGTGCTGTCCGACCGCCATGTAAAACGACCGACCTCTGTTTCGAGAACAGCGCAAGGACTGATTGATATTGGGAGGATTGTGTTCATCTCCAATGATCAAGATTATGAGCTCAGACAACTCACGTTATAACCTGAGGAGGTTTGCGCCTTCTAAGCCATTTCCTAACCTGAATAGATTTACCATTGCGATGTGCAAAAACCACCACGTCCGGAAAGATTTCTCGTCTTTTGACCGTTGCAACAACGCGCTGTTCGCTCAAGTCGCACAGATCAGTGCGTGTGACGCCTTTGTTGGTTGTGACTTTGTAGAGGGGACCAGCACGAGAGTGAAGTGTTGTGTTGATGACGCTGTTGCGGTCAAAGAAAAGGTCGAGGGATGGTGGCGGGTTAACCAGTGTTGATGTAGAGGCCAAGGCGGAGGAAGAGGTGGAGGCATTGTGATTGCTCGACCCGAAGAAAGTGGAGGCAGAAGAAGAAGCCCTGGACGGGTCCATACTGATTGTACAGCAGTCCTTGGTGGCAGACAATTATAATGTAGAGGGCAATTTTGAAGTAATTGTGTATGGTCAATTTCTATAGCGTCGTGCACCTCATGTCAGAAGTCAAGTCAACGAGCAGAGCGCGACCAATCCCCACATAACCCCAATAGAGACGGCATCTATAATGACCGTGGTACCGAATCGAAAGGAAATATTCGTGTTAAGGTACTGCACCCAAAGAGTTCAGGTACACCTCCCAGTGGAGGCATGTTGAGGTACAACGGGTTCAATCTGGGTTCAAGCCGTTATGCAACTAGACGAGCATCTGCCTGGAGTTTAGAGAAACGAGAATGGGTAGTGTTCATGAGGCAACGAAGGGCTATGTAATCTGGACCCCTGTGGTTTCGGCAAACAGTTTCTGACTTTTTGGGCGTTCGACGCAGGGCCATTGAATGTAAGAATCTGTCTCCAAGGGCATCATGACCGGCCCGATGGCAGAGTTTCTTTTCCTCGAAGGCTGTTGGCAAACATTGCGGGCGCCGGGTTTTAAACGTTAAAATGTCCCTGGCAGAACAAGCGCCCAAACCTTACCGGAATGGGAGATTCTCAATTGAATCGCGACCTCTAGGAAACCAAATTCTACCCAGTACTCAAAATCACAATGGCGTTTCAGTTCGCATCATAGAACAGAAATATAGGACCTCGTTATTAAAGGTAACTGATAAGTAACTAACCAATAACTGATTCAAATTCAAATTTGATCCAGATGTGAGAAAAGAATCATCGCAAGTGGTCAGCGAATATTGAGTGGGGAAATGGTTGTCGACCTATTAGGGATCACATATTTACACCTTTACTTGCATGGAAGGAACACCCTTGTTCTAAGGTGGACCTCTGCTGAATCTTCCAAACTACCTCGCCTTTCCGAGACTCTACATAGGTGAACTCCTTACTATTTTCCTAGTAGAAAGCTATGGTAGACTAGAAGAAGTTTAATCCATTGGTTACGTTGATTGTCATGCCAAAAGTGTATTGTCTTCGATCGCTGTTTTCTTACAGCAAGATCGTAGGTGTTTCGCATTTACCGAGTGATCATGAATCGCCATCGCAGAATCGTACGCACGATACTACTACTGTTCCTTGTTCTATTGATCTTTCGGTTTTACGCCAAATTTGTGATTGGCCCCAGGTAGGGGAATGGCGGTACTCACTCCGAATCCCGATGGTATCACTGGGCGAGCTTGCTTTGGGAAATAAACACGCAACACAATCCGTTTCCTCATCCTACAAGCAAGTCACACCGCATCCAGAATTCATGGAGCGTTCGAACTCAGAAAAGCGCAGGAGAATAGGTACTGTGCGAGACAAGTTTCACCAGAACAAAATCGACGAGCAGCGCCATCGCCCACATAGACAAATGCGGCACGAGGAGAGTAGGTGGCTAGCAGTGAGTGTCTTACACGTCTCTTTCGCTGAGTACAAAGCAATCCTCCTAGATATTGGAACGCCAACATTCATGAGTTGATTAGGACGATAATTCTTCCTTAAAGGATTCTATGCCGCGCGCAGGAGCACCGTTCGCCCAAGCCGATGATCGACAAGCAAGGTCGTTAGTTCCATTTGAGAAGTTTTCCGGCACAGCGACTGCGTAAAACGCTGGGAGATGGAGTAACAGGTCGATGAAAAATTGACTTCGATCTTCTTAGGATGCTTTTGTCACAGCCTCAAGCAAAAACGGCTCATGTTTTTTTCTCGATTCCTGATCAAAGATGGACCGGCTTTACGAGGCCTTGCGCTGTTCTGCTCGTTCCAAAATAGAGGCATTCCCTGGCAATTAGAAGTTTCGACATATGGAGTCGTGGCATGGTAACCATTCCCAGCCTGCAGGCCAAGCTCCAGCAACATAGACAAGCTGCCCAGTACGTTCTTCAAGGCATTGAAGTCGACGACAACGGAGAGAAAAATCGACGGGACAGAAATGACCATTATTAGTCGTTTTGTAAGCATCACAACATTACAATGGTCAGTCTTTTCTTGTTGACCGATCGTGCCAAGGCCATGCCCCAGTTCGTCCGTCAATGAAGTTTTTTCCACCCCTCTTGCACCCCTCCCTCCATCATTATTCCCCAGGGTTCATAAGGAGGTTGAACCACCTTCAGTTTCTCCCCTCCTCTACCTCTCTCTCTCTTGGTTGATTCCTGGTTGCTTCTCCTTCACACATCTCATCTCTTGCTTTAAGTCAAGAGATAACGCTCTCTTTACCCAACATCTGTCGCTGCTGCATATCAAACGACCGTCTATAATTCTTCCCATCATGTTTTCCTCAAGAACTTTGTTCTTCATCCTTGCTCTGATCCTTGCCATCGTCAATGCGCGACCATTACGTCGCCATGCATGCCCTGCAGTGGCATCCGCGACTCCGAAACCCTCGGTTGGTACACCTCCGCTGAACATTGTCAAAGGTTCAGCCCCAGCTGCCGTCCGGACCTCCACCTCGGTCGCCTCAGCGCAACCCACCTCTGGCAATGCCATCTCTGGCCTCCTTGGCCAACTGTTCCCTGCTTCAAGGGGTTCGAGCTCCTGGACCACCTCCGCTTCTCCCAACTCACTTGCGCTTTCGGACGCGACCTTCAGACCCCAAAATGTCCTGCGAAGCGTCGTGCACTCGTACACAAATGCACCCGATGGCAAGAGGGCGATGAAGGCACACTATCCTAAAGGTTCATACACCTTCGGCAACAGTCCTCAGGGTGGCTTCTCATTCTACGCTCCTGGTCCCAGCTCGGTCGATCTGAGCTCGGCCAAGGAAGCAACATTTGGCTACTCTGTTTACTTCCCCAAGGGCTTTGCCTTCCAGCTCGGCGGCAAGCTTCCAGGACTTTGTACGTTATCATGCTTCTTTCGTCCAACCCTTATCTCACATAGGTTATCTTCACAATAGACGGTGGCAACAGCGACGCGGAGGCTGTTGGATGCTCAGGAGGCCGCCGTTCAAGTGCCTGCTTCTCTGCTCGTCTTATGTGGCGAGGAGAGGGCGAGGGCGAGTTCTACACCTACCTTCCTCCTTATACCGAGCCCCAGTTCGCTGCCAACCAGAAGCTATGCGACGTTGCTCCCTCCTCCGATTGCAACCCCACTTATGGTGCTTCCGTCGGCCGTGGCGCCTTTAAGTTCGCCACTGGAGCATGGACCACTGTCAGCGAGCGCGTTAGGCTCAATGACGTTGGGAAGGCTAATGGGCAAATCGAGCTTTTCGTCAATGGCAAGAGCGTTATCAATGTCAGCGGTCTTATCTTGAGGGATAACAATGCTGGCAAGTTCAGAGGAATGCAAATGCAGACTTTCTTTGGTGGTACGTCCATTCTGTATCACTCCATTCATGCTACAGGTTATCTTATATCTTGGTTTATTAGGTTCCAAGCCTGAGTTTGCGTCGCCGAAGGATCAGGATATATTCTTCTCTGATTTCTCCGTGGCCATTACCCAGAAACTCTAATATGAGCGTACATCTACCCCGCCTCTCCTCCCCGCACCCCTCCTCCCTTCAACCCTTCTTTGTCTACGGACACCCAAGGCGCAGAGGATCACGCGTCCTCACTCATCCCACAGCACCTCGTGCACACACAGTCATTCCCACGGAAAACCTCACCACTGTATTGTATACTCAGCATATTCATGCTGTTCTGACGCGCCAGTCGCGTTGTTCTGTTTCTGTTTTCACGGGCAGATGAGGATTGGGCCAGCTCCCAATCCACTTCTGTCTCACGCTCGACATGATCATGAAGAATTACGTCGCCGGAATGCTTTTACACTACCTACACATTCTTTCCACAACTGGATTGTAATTTCGGGCATTCCTAGATGGTTTGCTTGGGTTTGCTATTCTAGTTAGAGGAGTAGCAAGACTACAAGAATCTTATATTTTGCTTTTGCTTTTATCATCCTCACTCAGGTGTAGTACATCAGATGGTGTCGAAGGTTGTAAGTTTGGATCACAGAGATTTGATACTGGAGTAAGTAGATGGAGGAGAACTCTAAATACATCTTACGCCGAGCCGGTGATGGGCACAGCTTTGGTTTGGTTTTGATCTTGACACCCATCTAACCTTATCTTTATTACCTGCGAACTCCCGCTGATGGGATAAACCGGCTTCAAACAAGCCAGACCTTACAATCAGAACCTTTCGTCATTATTCATGTCTCGTATCCAGGCCACATACGCAACTGGCAGTTCTACATCCTACACCGCCGCAAACAAAGATCATTTCAACGAAACCGCGACGACATTCGATGATCGTCCGCAAGCACATGAGCTCGCAAGAAGGTCCTCACAATCTCTCCTCAGCGAGGGATCTTGAAACACATTCTTAGATATGGGTGTCCAGATCAGCGCTGGCGATGCGAAAGCAGTACTCCTTCGATGAGGATTTGACGAGGGTAATGGATTTTGCTTGCGGAACAGGTGGGGTCCATCCTACTTTCTCATGGTGGTAAGGCTTCACATCCGTTACTCTACTGCTAGGTCTCGTTTCGAGAGAACTTGCTCCCCATACACATTCCATTGTTGGCGTGGACATCAGCCAAGCCATGGTCGACCGGTACAACCAGACCGTAAGTAACCAGGGCATATCTCCAGAAGAGATGCGCGCGGTCTGCAAAGACCTCAAAGGCCAAGACAACGAACTCGAAGAACTTGGCGGCGAACATTTCCATGTCATAATCGTAAGTTCAGGGTACCAATCACCTTGGTTCACCAAAATGTCGACGTCATAACAGTGTGCTTCATCTTACCACCATTTTGAATCAATCGCCGACATCACTCGCACCCTCGCCTTCTTTCTAAAACCCGGCGGGGTGCTGCTGGTAGTGGATCTCTTGAAATCGGAAGACCTCCCAGATGCAGAGAGCATATTCCCAGAACATGTGCATCACATAGTGGCTCATAAAGCTGGGTTTTCTGAAGAAGACATACGTACGGTATTTGAAGACGCTGGGCTCAGTTCATTCTTCTTTGAACCCAGCGCTATTTCAGCCAAGAAACATGGCAACCCCGTCAAACTCTTTATTGCAAAGGGAACGAAACCGTTTTTAGATTAGATAGCAGTGGTCAATCAGATCCTTGTCAAAGGAGTCATGTTTAAGTATGCAGTAAGGTAGGTGGGATTTCGGATTGAGGGCCCTGTCTGACAAATATGACTGGGGAGGTACCCAATCCGTGATCTGTTCAATCAGCAGTTTGAATCCGCTCCAGGGCGAAGCTCTGAACTCAAAGGCGCCGAAGACCTTCAAAAGCGGGGCCATAGAAATATATATAAGAGACCATATTGTAGTTGATCCTCAGAAAATCTACTACTTTCGTCTTAAACCTCGAACGATACACATCTTTCTTGAAATGTCGGACAGCACTCAGCCTCAGGATACCGGACACCATGCAGCTCACCACCACCACCACCACCACCCAGCGCCCTCGACCGCTACGGACTCTGTGGATCACCACCACGACGTTGCCCAGGCGAACCGTCAGCACTACGACGAGAACGCGAAGCACTTTGGGAACTACAAGTTCGCCCTCAGCCGCAAGAAAAGGTTCGTTCTCGTTTCAGTACCCTTCTGATGAATTGCTTGTTGAATTTGGCGAAATAGGTCCGCCGAGGCTATACTCAAAGTATACCCCTTCAATAAGGAGACAACTACAATGATGGAGTATGCGTGCGGAACTGGTGAATTGTCCTCTGAGACTTTAGGGATGCATGCATGATGGCTGACAACACCGTACAGGTTTGGTTTCGGAAGAGCTAGCTCCCCACGTCAAGTCCATCGTAGGCGTCGACATAAGCCAAGGAGTAGTGGACGTCTTCAATGAACGGTTCGCGAACATCCAAGACAGAATCAAAGCAGTGCGCCTCGACTTGAAAGGCGAGGATGGAGAATTGGATAACGCAAAGTTCGACCTCATCATAGTCCGTAATATTCCTTGCTCGTCTGCCGTCCGAGTTTTGACGTCGAGACTTGCAGTGCACTTCGGCCTACCATCACTTTGAAAACGTGCTCGAGGTGACTCGAATGCTGGCGTATTTCCTCAGACCTGGGGGCGCCCTCGTCATCATTGACAATTTCCCCACCGATGAGGATGCTTTGTCCCCGCAACAACGGCAAGAACAGCAGGACCATAAGCATGTCATTGCGCACATGCACGGGTTCAGTGAAGATGCTGTTCGGAAAATCTTCGAGGGAGCCGGTTTGGGCTCTATCACCTACGAGAAGTTACCGACTGTCGACGAAGACAGTGTGCTCTTCATTGCCAAGGGAATAAAGTCAACCAACTGAAATGCAGAGGTGAAGAGATGTATAAACTCACATAGTTGTCTTGTATCCTTGTAAGATGTTTCGAACGATGAATTCATGTACCACTTATTTCAACGATAGTCGTCCTCCAAATCTCTTACGGGCAATGGCGTCCATCTGTTCCTTCACGCCTCGAAAAGCATCCCACCAAGCTTCGCCTATTGGATCTCTCTGGCTAGATGCCAGATCCTCCTCTTCGAGGTATTCCGACGCAGGCCAAAAACGTCTCGAAAGCACCAGCCACCATTTCATAATCGCAACTGCTCTTTCGACGCCCACATCCGTGGCCACCGCGCGGTCCACCGACTGCACCAGGTACTTGGACAGGAACTCGACATCCTTGTCCCTTGGCGCCCAATGTCTATATGTATTCAACCACGTCTCAAGAATGCGTTGTATGTCGTCGGTCTCCGTAAAGTACAATTTCTCCTTCTTGTCCTTCCCTTGCTGGCGCAGGAATGGGGGCTGTCTGTGCTTCGCTTTCGGATTCGGTGCGCGATAGGTGACATAACCAGGTGGCAGCTGCGCCTTTTTCGCTTTGAGGATCTTGCGTTCCGCAGGTGGTTCAGGAATAGCGCCTTTCTCTTTGATGATTCGAGCCATGGTGAGCTGTTCATGCTGAAGCTTCTTCGGTAACGCCGCAAACACCTCTGGATCAAAGCCAAGATCTTTCAAGACGGCTTCGGAGATCTTGACGCCTGGGAGCTTCTTCGTGGGCTTAGCCCAAGCATATAGAGCACTCTTATGTGGCGAAATGCTAGCTCGGCTGCGAGGTGCCAATTGTTGTGTGATACGCTTGTAATTGGTTCCCTTCCCGGCAGCTTTTCGAGGAAATATGTTTGGAGGCACAGAGCGCCTGTCTACCTTCTGGGCAGGAGCCACGACTGCCATATTAGCCGCAGGAGCCCCTGATACGAACGGAGATGTTGAACGTCGTTTGTATTCCTGCTGTAGCTCCTCGCGGACATCGCGGGGGAGAGCTTCGAAGACGGACATGTCGACTTGAGAGAAGGAGGGAAGATCGTGAGAAAGTAAAGGTTTGACAGGATCACCCATGGGGACGTCCCCCTCCTGCGATGGCGGTTGAATACGGACAACAGGTTCAAAAGGTATGTCTTTTGAGGTCCCGGCCTTGTTCGACGCATCAGGCTTGACCTTGAACGGAAGAACAGCCTGACCGGATGGAATGTTGGAAGAAGCAGAGCTCGATTCCAATTTCTGAACTTGGATCCCGATACCCCTCAACTCTTTGGGATCAAAGTTGAAGGACTTCAACAGCCTCCAAGCATGATCTCCGATGATCTGATCATCGCTAGTGGCCACACCTCCAGGAGCGAAGAGTGGCATCTGCTTGTTGAAGAGATCACATGGGCCATGACCAAGGAACTGGAGCAATCGGTTTCGGTTTGTTTGGAAAGTATAAGCACCTAGTCAATTACTTACTTTGGCAGGCTCGACGGGAGCTGTGGGATCCCGTTTCATGATCTTCAATGTAATAGACCGTCCTACCATATCGATTGCGTCCAGACGCCTTTTCACTTCGCTTGCCATTTGACGAATGAATGTCTCAGCCTGCTCGTTATTCTCGAAACGAATACCATACTGAATAACCCACGAGACTTCAGTACGTCGATCCAGTAGAATACTTCAAAAATTCTCACATTGATTTCGGACGAAACAGATTTCCTAGGCTTATCCGATTCCAGCTTCTTGTCGTCGATCCCACGAACCGCATTATACAAAGTCTCGCCCGTCGACTTCCCAAGAGCGTCGATGAGAATTCCCTTGCTCTTCTTCGTTAGTTCTCCAAGCGTCGTAACGCCTAGTTTTTCTCGAGCCTTTTGTTTGGTGGACCATCCAAACCCGTGTAGATCAGCAATATCGAGAGGTGCAAGAAACTCAGGTATTTCAGTTGGAATAAGGTGGAATGATCCAGCGGGTTTGGCGCGCCGTGTGGCAAGGCGGGCCAAAAGGATATTGTGCGCAATGCCAATGCTGACTGTAAGAAAAATGAAAGATTAATATGTGAAGCGAAAAGAAATACGCCAATGCCCACCTTCGCAGCTGGTCGCTTTCCTGATTTCAGCACGTATCGTTTCTGCAAAATCCTTCGCGAGATCATGAGGACTGCCTTGCCTTCTCGTTTGCGCTCTTAACTGATTGACTGTGGTCGTTACATCGATGAGGGCCTCATCGACTGACACAGCCTGCAAGTCGTCCGCATGGGACATCAGGACAGTGTAAAACAACAGGGAGATCTCTTTGTAGCTGAATAAACAAGAATGATATTAGCAAGGCGAAAAGAATGGGGCGTGCTAACATACCGTTCGAATTCATATGGAATGGTGATGATTTCGGGACAAAGTTGGCGAGCTTGTTGAAGACTGTCGGTGAGAACTTGAGACCATGTTCCTATGTACAGCGGGATACCGATGACATACCTCATGCCATTCTTGATACCGAATTTCCTCGCCTCGTAACTCGAACTAGCAATCTCGCTGGTGCTCGAAGCGCCTCCTTGAGCACCCTGAGAATGGCAAACGACCGCCGGCTTCCCTTTAAGCTCAGGTCGACTGATCAACCCAGCAGAAACGAAGAAACAGTCAAAGTCACAGTGCATAATGACCCTGTCTTCAGCGTCCACAGCCTTTCCCTTTCCTTTCCACTTGGACGAAGGAGAACGGACCACAAGCTCAGCTCCTCTCATACTTACCCCACCGACCTCTGCTGCACGCAATTCCGAATCCACTGTCACAAAGTGAACAGAGTCTGGTCCGGATTCTGCACGTTCCTGTGCTTCCTGGACGAGGTTTTTGAGCTCGGACTTCCATGTAGATAAGTGGTGCAACCGAGAGTTCTTGTAGTATCCTTCAATGAAATCAGATGCGACAGAGGTGTGAGCTTTACGCCAATCTGGATTGGCCATCGCACGCTGTGCGTTCATATTGGATTTGGAAGCAGCATAGCCGGGGACTCGGGCGGCGTCAGCTTTATTGACAGGGTCCGTGGTGTAAAGCGGGTCCGGTGCTGGTAGTGGCTTTTTGGACTGCAGGAAAGCAGATATTGGAGGTTTGTGAGCATTGATTGAGGTTGTGGCACTACTGGAAGCAATTGACGAAGAACGAGAAAGTTCTGGCTGATCGAAGAGGCTTGTTTGATTGTTCTTGGACCCCTGCGTGTCCTCAATCCGTGCGTCGTGCACATAGATGTAGTCCTTCCACGGTAACAGAACGCCTTGCTCGACGCTGTCAAGAAGCCATTCAGGGCGAACAACTTTCATGTGCTTGAACTCGCGTATCTTTGCCGGGGTAAGGGAGCAGGTAATGATATGTGTTCTGCGAACCAATGATCAACGAGATTGTCTACATACAGAGGATTCAAACTTACACCAGGGCCTTCTGATCTAGATATGGCTGGAATATGCCACCATGTTGCACTACAAGCTCTCTAAGAACTTGCACCGAAGGCCTTGTCCATCCGTTTATCTGCAATACACGTTCAAACACTTCCATTCCCTTGGTCATAATCATGACTCACGTAGATTGCAATTCCCTTGAAGATTTGACTATGTTCCCCTGCCACCTCTTCGTCCGGTTTCATTTGCGCATTCTGTATTTGAAGCTTGGCCCTCTTTCGTCGCATGTAGTCACCAAACCCTCCAAAGCGCGAAGCTCCATACGTATCATTTTCGACGACAATTTGTTCCGCCTTCTGCTCTCCCTCGTCTTCAGAAATGTGATTATATCGCCTCTTCAAGGAAGGTTGAGTCGAAGGAGGGGGCTGAAGTTCTTGTGATTTTTCTGAACCTGAATCTTGTGAATTTCCGGAGTCATCCTTGATTTCTGTCTGTACATCCCCAGGAAGAATTACTGCTTCTAAAGCTTCCAGAAATTGCGAATCATCGTCTTCGTAGTAATCAGAGGAGTTGGTCTGCGATGCCTCTGGCGCATAGAGCATTTCGACTCTAACATGTCCGTTGAGAGTTCCACGATAAGAAATGCATCATGAATACCAAAACGGATTCGGCGGTGGGAGTCAAAGTCAGATGTACTATTGTGGAAGGGCGTCTTGAAGGCTGACTCAGAGCCACAAAGGTGTTTGGCGCTGCGTATTGCAAAAAATACTCACGGACATTTACATTCATGCCAGTAGTCAAAGAGCGCCTGGCGCAGAAACGTGTGCCATATTTGTAGGAGTGCACGGTTTGTTCGCAAGTTGTTCGAACAGTTCTTAGAGCTAGATCGGCATGTCGGCCGCTAATGTGCAAGTTTCTCAGGTTCGCCATTTAGACACCAAAACAGGGCCATCCTCTTTCCCGTCAAGTTCCATCTCGAACAAAGGAGACTTCGAAGCCAGATATCCCCAATCCATGGTCGTTCTTTGAGCAGCCTTAACTTCTCATCCTTAGACTCGCCAACTAGGCTGCGAGACGATCAAAAACTGACAACGGTGAAGCTGGTTTGTTCAACCCCTCCAATGTCCACAAAGCGACGGCTACTATGTATAGATCCTATCAACGCTGCGCTTAAAGCTATGCCAACGAGCGCATCGAATGAGATGTCGTCTATTTTGCTACATTGATACTGATTTACCGGACGTGCTTGTGTGCGATGGTTGCAAACTTGCATTGCCTCCCAACTGTACGCAAAAGGCTCAAAGCAGTTGGGCATTCTCCTCGTGCGCACAATAAAATATGTCCTGTATCTGCCCTGGACAGCTTCGCTGCTTGCGTCTCTGGCGACGACCCTTGCATCGAGCCATTTGGCATCGGACCTTCACACAAAAATAAAGTACACTGCCGTGGAAAGATTCATGTGCCATATCTCTTCTGTGAAAAGACCACATGGGCAAATGAACGTTATTCTGGGACCCAAATGCTGCGCAGCTGGTCTCAAATCATTGATTAACCAGAGATCGCTGTTATCCACAGCATACTACACACAGTGTGTGACTCGAGTCCATCAGAAGCCATGAGACTCAAAAATATCAAACCTTACCATGGACCAGGTATATAACCAGGAGTCCCTTGTTCTTGTTTTCCCCAAGTGCCCGGTGCACTTCCATTGCTTCACGCATATCTGGTACGCCTGTCGACTACAAAATTTCTTACTTTTAGTTGACATGAAGCTACAAATTAGATTCTTTCTAGGGCTGGTTCCCTTTTACGACAACTTACTTTGACCATACCAAAAAGTGCGCTTATCATGGTTCTACTCTGCCAGAATAACCGATTCACCTTGCCTCCAGAATCCCCTATTATCAAACATGCCTTCCGTGTCTAATATTGCTCTTGCTGCCATCCTTGCTTACACTGGTTCGGTCATGGCCCTTCCCGTGGTAAGCCTCTTTGTATGACATTCTGTCCATGGTCCCTGATCAATGGCGTCTACATAGCAAAATACCTATGGAATTGTTGAACGTGATTTCGCTGACCTTGAGACCCGTATTTACATCATGGACCCCGAGGAATTCGATGCTCGGGATGTGACCGCGGTTGCCACGCCCGCGACCGTGGTTTCCAACACTGACGCTGCCGCTCCTACACCCACGACACCGGTAATGACATTATCTCAAAGTTTACGCGGAGTAGCTTGCTGATGGATAGGCATTTAGCACAAGAAGAAACATCACCATCATCATCATCATCACAAGCATGGAGGAAAGGTTGCAGCTGCTGCTACCTCACCCACTGCTGATCCTGCAGCTGCTTCCACCGCCTTGCCTTCAGGACCGACCAACGTGCAGGCTCCTGTAAGACACTATCTCTCATTGGCATGGTTCTCTCTGACATAATCCCTGCCAGCTGACTCCCCGTGACGGTCGCAATGTACATTTCCCATACTGACATTTGACCAAAAAGCTAACATGATTGTGCAGGCTAATGGTGGCGGTAAGAAACGCAGACATAGGAAGCACAAGCATCACAAACACCACCACAAACAGCAGGTTAGTTGCAAATTGAGAGACATAAGTTCAACTGATTGACGTTATATCAAAAGACTCCTCCAGCTGATCCAGCGGCTGGTGCGGCTGGTGCTGGCGGTGCGGCTGGTGCTAGCGGTGCTGCTGGTGCTACAGACCCTGTGAGTACCCACAATATCTGAAAGAGTTCATCAATGAATTCATTATGCATCCTATTAGGCTGCCGCAGCTGCAGCTCCTGCCTCAGTACCAGGGCCGGCGGACACATCTGCTGCTCCAGCTGTGAGGAAATCATCTTTGTTTCATCATTTGCAAGGGCTCATTTGAAACGCACAGCTTACCCCTCGCTCTCCTCTGTTTGGTTTTGGCAAGAAGGTCGGTGGATTTTGTTCTCAGTAGAGTGAAGTTTCTCATGAGGCTCTGCAGAAACACGTTGTCGAGGATCTGGCAGCCAACAAGACTAGCACTGACTCAACAGTAGCACAGAACAGCACTGTTCTTGCTACAACTGGGGACGCCCCAAAGAAGCATGTTCGTGTACAAATTGCAATCTTGCTTTCATGGTCCTGATCTCTGCTTCAATAGCACAAACACCACAAGCACAGGCTCCACCGCCACAAGCATCAACACCACCACAAGGGTGCCCAAGGTCTCAAGAGCAATGGTACCGTTGCAGATGCTCCTCTCAAGAGCACCGCAAGCGCAACAACCAGTCTGGCGGCAACCGCGACATCGGTAAGCATATTTTTTTGCAAAGACTTTATGTGGACTTTTATTGATTTTGATATGCCTCTTAGACGCCCCTTGTAAGTCGTCAACCTTGACTGCAGCATGAGATACGTGAATAACTTTGCCAACTGTCCTGGATCAACAGTAAATAGGTGGATTGTAGATAATAGTAGAGCTCAGGAAGCTGTGTCGTAACTAAAATTATATGCGTTGAAACCACAAACAAAACATGAGTAATGCGAATGCATTGAAGAGTATGCCTTTCTTGTTTGGCTGTCTAACAGTGCAGAGGCCAATGTTGGTAATGATCTGACGGACAACCAGCACTCGCGTCCATAACTCCACGATCAATGATCCCACGACTGACGGGCCTCCATCTGGCTGCAAACCAGTGTCAGCCAGTGCCGCAGCAGTGAAACATAAATCAAAGCCTTCACCTCTCTACGTCGCCCATTGCTTGAAGTCGCCTTGAGAGCTAAGCTGATCACTATCGGAGTCCACTGGTGCCTCTCAGGCTGGCTCTAGTAAATATGGTCTCTGAATATTTCTCTGGCGCCGCAGTTGCAAGCATTGTGGGCCAATCTGCTGCATTATTGGCAGGAACACTTCTACTGTATGGAATCTATAAAGTCTTTGGCTTCATCTACAAGGAGGTAAATTCATCGCTACGAGACCTTCCTGGACCGACAAGCAAGAGCTTCTTGTACGGCCATTTCAAAGAACTCTGGGACTCCGTGAGTTGCACAAATTGCACAAAGTCTGAGGAGTTGGCAACGCGTAAGCTCACTTGCTCGGCAGGAAAACGCTGCCCTCCAACATAAATGGCTAGAAGATTACGGTGACACTCTCCAATATAAAGGTTTTTTGGGAGTGAGCGCTTTGCCACAATGCTGGATCCAGATTTACTAGATTGGTCCCAGATGACGCGTCTTCAAACCATTGACGCGAAGGCAATCAACCATATCTTCATGAATCACTATGACTATCAGAAACCAGAGGCTGCTATCTATAACATCAAACGCTTGCTTGGAAAGGGTAAGTTTTTGTTACGTATTCAGCAGTCTCTGGATGTCTGATTTTTGCATAACTACAGGCGTTCTACTAGTAGAGGGTGACATCCATAAGCATCAAGTTCGTGATAGCCCTACCTTTTGACTCATGTACTGAAGAACATTTCCATGACCTTAGCGAAAGATATTGGCGTGTACATTGTTAATTATTGGAATTCTTAGACATGCTAAACAAGTTTAGCAGAACCCTGCCTTCGGACCCCAGCAGATCCGGGAACTCACAGAAATATTCGTTGAAAAGTCCATTCAGGTGAGTTCAATGCAAATCGCAGACGCACCCATACTGAACATCGTAAAGTTACGCGATATCTGGGCCGAAGAAGTGGCCAGGAATGATGGCACTGGGCGGGTGGACGCCCTATCATGGTTCAGTCGAATGACTCTTGATGTAGTTGGACTTGCGGGTAACTTCTACTTTGTCACTTCTTTCCTGGGTGCATTTTGATTCAAAACGATATTTCAGGCTTTAACTATAAATTCAATGCTCTAACGAATGATCCCAAAGACAACGAACTCAATAATGCACTCGCAACATTGTTTCAAGCAGGTATGAAACTCAACGTGATCCAGATCCTCCGAGGATTGTTTCCTCCCTTGCGGTTCCTTGTAGGTGACCTTCAATCCAAAAACTACCGTACAAACTTGACGTTATACCTTTTGCAGCCTGCAAGAAACGATAGTGCTGCGAAAATAGCTGCAGTCACAATGCGTCGCATCAGTGCTAAGCTCCTCGAACAAAGTAAAGCCTCCCTCGCAGAGGAGAAGCGCGACGCTGGCGGAACAGCATGGGAAGGTAGAGATCTGCTCTCACTTCTTGTCCGCGCAAACGCCATGCCAGATTTACCCGAAAGTCAACGGCTGTCCGATAAAGACGTCCTGGCTCGTATGTGGTTGTCAATCTTATACTCCGCAGTTCCTCGCTCATCATTATTTCATGCAGAGATTCCTACGTTCATCGTTGCCGGTCATGAGACAACCAGGTATTCCAAAACCAACTACTTTTCAAAAACTCTAATGCAATATACCCTAGTGTTGCAGCTACCTGGGCGTTGTATGCTCTCACCAAGCATAAAGACATACAAAGCAAACTCCGACAAGAGATGAACACCATCTCTACCGACAATCCGACCATGGACGACCTCAATAGCTTGCCCTACCTCGACGCAGTCGTCCGCGAGACCTTGCGCCTTTATGCACCTGTCCCCGCTACGCTGCGCGTCGCCATGAAAGACGACCTCTTGCCTCTCAGCAAGCCATTCATCGACCGGAAAGGCAAGGTCCATCATGAATTACAGTATGGATTCCTGTCTTGTAAGTTGTTGTGTTGGGGGTCTCATTATATTTCAATCGGAACATAGAATCCGAGCGGGCCAGATGGTGATAATACCCATCGCTCTGATAAATCAAGCAAAATCAACATACGGCGAGGATGCTGGAGAGTTCAAGTCAGTCAATCCGACACGATATGTATAATTTATCCGTTGATGGGAAAATTCAATGTAGACCAGAGCGATGGGATAATATCCCAGACGCTGCCGCAAGCGTCCCTGGAGTCTGGGGCAACATGGCAACATTCATTGGCGGTCCTCGGGCGTGCATTGGGTACCGATTCTCCCTCCTTGAGTGAGTTCCTTTCTTGTGAAAGAATTCAGTAGTCGTTGAACTGTATCGTGTTCCTTAGGATGAAGGCTTTGCTGTACACACTCATTCGGGCATTCGAATTTGATCTTGCGGTTCCGCACAAGGACATTGTGAGAAAGTCGACCGCTGTCCAGCGTCCTATGCTCGTGACGGATCCAGACAACGGCCACCAGATGCCTCTTCTAGTGCGCCAAGTGTCCAGTTTGTGAATAAGGTGGGTTTGGGGCGTGAAGATATTGTGTACTAGAGTATCAAGAGTGCAGTGGAAACAAATGGTAGTATCTTAAATAAAATTATATGCAGATATTACGAACTTGGCCTAAAAACAATCATGCCTCCAACAGCCTGATCAACTGCAACATCCATCCAAGAAAGAAAGACCCAACCGACTATTGTTTCCTCGGCGCATCGCCGGTCGTCGTCTCCCAATCCGTGCCAGGAGGCACTGTCCAGTCCCCATGACAATCATACGTCCAATCCGTATTTTTAATGATCTCTTTCTGCGCTTTGACGAACGTCTCCACCGGACACATGCCATCTTTCTGTTCCGCGCAACCACGGATGCCGGTGAGAGGGACGACTGCATCGTTGATGATGATGCGGATCTGGGGTCCGGGCAGAGAGGTGCATTCTAGGACTGTGACAGAGGGGTCAGGATGGGAGAGTGAGGAGGAAGTTACTAATACTGACTTTGGAACTGCATGTTAGTCGCGAATGGCGCGAGTTCTGCTACCTTGAATGACCGGTCTTTGGGGATGTGGGTATAAGGCAAAGTTCCAGACGCGGCCAAGGTTGAAAGATTGAGTGCAGTAATGACTAGTCGCAGGGAAGTTAACCAACTGCTTCAACAGCATCATCCAAAAACAATACGCACTGTTCAACACGACGACCTCGTGAGTAGCGTCAACGTACAAACTCTGTCCAAGAGGGAAGGTGATGGGGTTGTCATTGATAGTAGCGTTCGTAGAAGAGTTGTGGGTCTCGATCGGGGTATGTGTCAAGCGAGCAACGAGTTCTTGAACGTAGCCAATTCCCTGTACGCGTGCAACGGGGGACCCGAATGCTGAGCCGTACCTAGATAGTCCATCAGGTTAGTGAACAGCATGAACATATCCAGCTATACTACGTACCAGAACTGGAGATCGAGACTAAGAAGTAAAACAGTGACTATTAGTAAATCAGCCAACGCATCGACGGGAAAGGGGCTTACGCGTAATTGAAGCCTTCCCACTCCTCCTCTGTGAATAGCTCGCAGAATTTGGAGTATCCCAATGCTACAGTCTGAGGGATGCGGTCAGGATGTTATCGTTACTTCCTATTACACAAAAGTACCTCGTAAGGGCACAACTGCTGCATAGTATGAACATCCTCGATGGTAAGGTCGAAGTCGCCAAACTGTTTTTGTAGCCTCTTGTGAGCATCTTTAAGGTAAATAGCGGCCCAGCGTTCAAGATACCAAGTTCCACGCTCAGACTTGGTCTTGATGTCAGCGTTGGGACAGCTAATCAGGGGAGATTCAGGATCCTGCAACGATGATAAAGAGGTTGAAGTGTTTTGACTCACGTCTTGTAAGGAGCAAGGGTGTTATTGAACTGGAATGTAAAATAATTAGGTGTAAGCTCTTTCGCCATACCATTCGTTATTTCTGACTCACCCCTTTCTCCTCAATTGTAATCAGCTGTTGATATTGACCGTCAAATGGATAACCAAAGAAGCCGATGGCAAAGTTCATTGCTGATGCAAGCATTCGATCTCTGATGATATCAAAGCTTTACGTTGAGCAATTTGTAAAAAAACGGGAAAAGTCTTACTGAGATTCGGTCCTAAACACCGGGAGAACGTTCTTCTCGGTGAAGTTCTGTTTGAGTAATGTACATCAGATATGTACGCATTGTAACAAGTTGGTAACTGTACTTGTAGAAGGAAGCCATATTTCATTCTTGTTGAAATTCCAAGGTCATCTAAATCGAAAGGCATCAGTTTGATGTACGCATTGACAGAGATAGTGCGCACATAATTGCTGTCTTCCAAACGGTGTCAACACTAGTAGAACGGGATTAGTGAGAAAGGGGGCGTGTAGAAGCATCGCATTTACGTTCTTCCCCTAACTTGTACGTCCTGTGTGGTTATATGAGCAAAGAATGGTCTAGAATAGGCAAAGAAGTAGCAAGTTACCAATCGTTCAGGAATTCTAGGCTACCGCTTGCGTTCCATAATTCTGGAGATTTGTGCAACTTGGTCGCAAATTTAGCAGGTCCAGCGTAGCTAGCTGATTCAAGGTGAACAGACAATCAGCCTTGGATTCAGAGGCAAAGATAGGGGCGCTTACACCATGCTGTTGGATATCGTGCCCCGTGTCTATGCAAGAAATGTAGTGCAGTGATCTGACAAGTGTCAGGTACTTCGGCGCTGGAATCCACACCAAAGCGCCCCCGTTCAACGCTGTACCAAGGAGACAGATTTCCCCAGCTACGGAACAGGTCAAACTTGGACTTCTTCTTCTTCTTGAAGTCATCAATCCCGTCGTCCAGGTCGTCCCCCTTCTCGTTTTGACTTAGTAGCTTCGCAGGTTGGAGGAGCTGATGAGAGCATTGTCCAGTGTGGAGTGGATAAGCTGGAGCTGTCACGACCACCGCCGCCTCTGCCCCTGTCGGCGTTCCTCCAGCATATCCGACATTTGAAGGGAACAGGGAAGGGTAGGCGTTTGTTGGTTTCGTCGGTGGGAAGTTGTGTACTTCAGTCGAACCAACATATGGTGGCGCGAACGCAGAAACGATACCCTCAATTGCATGAGATTTGGGCGCCGCTGAGCTCGACCCATCTTTCGAACTGAAGCAGTTCGTCCCGCAGATAGCGTATTGCGCTAATAAGCATGCTACCGAACCCAGCACGAATGCTGCAGAGACATGCAAAACACCGAACTTTGCCTGTCCGCAGGACTTACTTGCGAAGTGGGAGGCCTTGGAATGCGCCGCTGACGATGAAGTCGGAACTTCGGGCCTGGAGGTGGGTAGCAAGGCCTCAGTTTCTGGAGACTGTATTGCGTAGCGATTGAGCACATCCTCGCTGGCCCCAGCCTCGACGTCGGATCTTCCGAGCATGGTAGCAGGGCAAAAGGAGGATACTATACTGGCAGTAAGAGGATAAGGAGGTCCAGTCAAGGTCCAGCGGCCTTTTACGTAGAGATGGTATAAAGGAAGTTCATTTATAGGGTCCGCTCTATTTACTTTTAGCTCACGTTTGTCCCGACAAATGCCTTTCTCAGTCAACCCCACTACCAATACTTGAACAGAATAACGAGTCTCCTATGCTAGCCGCCGACGTTACCTATGCAGTCAAAAGCCCAGAGTTCGTGAGGCCTTAGTCAGAAATGGCCAGCTGTCCAGCGCTATTCGGGCGCCTCCCATCTGACAATTTGTTACTGGCAGGTGATGACTTCCTACACTATGTCAGAGAGGAGACGGCATTCGAGTCTCTGAGCAATTGATAACCTGAGGCCCTGGTAAAGACTACGGATGTCTCAGGCCCCTTGTAGGACGCATTGACGATGCTTCGATTGGCAAGATCGAACACGAACGAATTAGACTTAGATCGCCATAACTCGATTTCTCTATGTCAGCTGCAAACACATAATGCGAGGGTGGAATTGTCTGTAGCCGTCGTCTACTTGACTAAAGTCCAAGACCCAAGCGTCTTGAACTGCCACAATCTGCCGCCAAGGGACCTTATCCGCACAACCCTTTCCTCCTCTCTCTCTGCCGTCCCCGATATCAGCTTATTTAACTAGCTTACCCAGATTCCAAAGTAAAAGGCTGGCGTCGCATAGGAGAAGGAGACCGATCGTGCCCTATGCTTGGTACAGAAACAAAACACGACAATGTTCTCCGTGCAATGCTTCATCCAGATATAGAGTTTACGTTCTTGCAAAGCTGATTACTCCCATGTTAGGACTTGTTCGTCATTGATAAAGAGTCCTCAGTTACTCGAGAATGGTTGACCCTTGAGGACACGCTCCTGCGCTTCGCGGGCTTGGGTCAGGAGGAGAAGGGGTTGTGGATCAACCACAACTTGGTGCCTCTCTCAAAACTCTCTCGTCGGAGAACAAGTCGACACACAAGGCAAGCGTACCGTCTGTTCTGGAGTGCTGGCCCGCTTGACCGTCGCTTATAAATTCAACCTGCAAAGTTGGACTCACGCATTCGCCGTGAAATTCCAGAATAGGACGGATAAGAATTCCAATATACATCAGGTCGCTCAGGTTTGCGTGGCTGTCGACGACGCGTGTACACTTGAGCCGTTCGTCCCGCAGCCAAAACAATGCGGATGCCGCTGAGGAAACAGTTCCGGCTAGTCCTGCGTCGACGCGAAGGACCTCGAACAACAACAGCGCTTCCACATGCACACACATCCAAAGACGCCTCAATCCACATCTGGATGGTTTTGTCGCTAGTGCCAATCTCTTCCTCTAGGCACTGTCTACCAAGGCCTCCTTCGTCGTGGATCCGCCATAAAAGCATAATTGAACGCCACGGCACAGTAGCCTGTGTGGTATGCCGGGTCGCTGGCCTGAACGACTCATCTCATACAAACGCATGTATTTGATAGACGACATCGTGAGACGAGATCATCGTGCTGCACATTTCACTCCAGGATGAGATTTGAGTACAAGTTCCTCCAAAGCTCTGCCTAAAAAACCCGTGGGGCGGGTTTTTTATCAGGTGAAAGCATGACGGTCGAAACATCGCCTGAAAATATATATCCAGGGTCACTGCTAGCGTTGTGATCCACAGGAGTCAAGTATCAGAAGTGGCGATAACTATCTAGGATCAAGTCTCGCCACATGATCGAGGTTTTGTTGGGAAGAAATTGGAACTGATTTCAAGTTTCATATTTGGAGGTAGGTTTAGAAACTGAATGATGACGATTGATTTGTGGGGGAGCCGGACAAGAGTGACGTGTGATAGCAAGTGATAGCTTGCATGCCGTTCTTCTCGTACGAAACAAACGATTGTGTATGTATATACGTACATCGTACCTAGTTTCAGCTCAGGGAACTAGCTCTTCAGTGATGGTGGGTATCAACGGACTTTTCATTCTTAAGCACGTCCTCTATACACAACTTTTTACAAGACGGGCGATCTGCGCAAGTAGGAGCTCGCCTACTCGGTCTTGCCAGCCTTTCCAGGTTTTTTCGTCTCTCGCACCTCTCCAGCCAACCACATAGCCGAAAAGAGGAAGAAAGCAACACTGGTGCTGATAGCGCCGGCATAGTATGGCCACGCAGCACTCAGGAAACGTGGGTATCCATCATGTCGTGGTGGCACGACAGGAACGGTTGTTGAGCTATGCAAGTGCGTCCATCTACAAGAACGGAAGACAACGTTAGTGAAGCAAACTATTTCGAGAATAGCTTGGATCTATTTACGCACCCTTTACGCTTGTGATCAATGACAAATTTAAACACGCCGTGTCTGTCGGGAGCACGGAATGTTACAGAGTATTTTCCTGGGGTTCCTGAAACGGGTGGTAACGCAGTCCGAATATGCGGGTCGAGCATGGTGAATTCGAGTTGCAGATCTCTCAAGCCGGAGTATGGCTCCCATGTCCCTTGCTTTGGGTTGAACTTCGAGATGTAGGCGTTGTAAACCTACGCGAACAAAGTGTTAGTATGAGTGATGAGCAGATGCGTGATATTGCAGTTACGAGTTGGTCGTTATTCGTGTACAGTTCACTTGGTTCTGTAGCGTTGAGGAGGTGGTGTTCAGTCTTGTCAATACGGAGGACAAGGGATTCTTGCAACGTCCAAGCAGCAATGTCAAGGGCAAGCTGTGTATTGCCAGACTTAACCCCTCTACCAAGGAAGTCAGCTGGAGGACACAACACTGAAGGGATTTGAGATACATACTTAGAAATCTCTTTCTGCGCCAATTCATCACTGAACACATCGACACCGCCTACCCAAGTAATTCTCGCGCCGTTCAGTGTCTGGAATCCAGTAACTACCCCAAGCTGGCTTCCAGCCCAGAGTCCTTCACCACCTTTCTCTGCCGCATCCACAATGGCATCCGCGGAACCTCCATCCACTTCCGCTGCAAAGCTCTGCGCTGGTGCATTGAGGATCGGCACAAGCAAAGGGTTGTTTCCGAGAGCCATGGGTATGCCCGAGAACCAAACTGGAGCCAGTCCCTTGCTCAAGATGGTTGACGAGGCACCTGAGGAAGGGGGAGTTATGGGCATCAGCGACGCGGGCTCATCGCGCTTGGGGAAGTAGGAGATAAGCGGGGTTCCTGGTGGTGGAAGAATCAGGGAGAATTCGGCGGCGAGGGAAGAGAGTGGCGTCTGCTTTGTGGAAAGGGCGACGATTAAATTAGTTTTGAGGTTGAGCAGTTGAATCAGGGATTGGGGTGTAATGTCTTTCGCAAAATCTAAGGAAATAGGTTAGTTTCACGATATACATGCATTGATCAGATGTGTGCTTCGGCCTTTGCAGAGCATACACGTTGGATAAGTTACCTACTTTTGGTTTCGGAAGCCAAAAGAATGACGTGGGCGAACGACGGCTCATCGTATTGTATTATCGCAGGTGACTCGTCCTTCGGCGACCGGAATGTCAATTCATATCCCTGATCTGCAACACATTCAAGGCCTGTTCAGAGTTGCACATTCAAGGAACTCACCCTTCAACCCGTCGAAGAATATGGAGAAGTCGTCTCGGCGTTTGGGTTCCACCACAACCAGAACAGAGTTTCCGGTGCTCGATTTTGCGTTCACCAGACTGGCAAGTCCAGCAGCAAGGAACAGAAGTTTTCGAAAGGAAAACATAGGCCTAGGTGACCAGAAGAAACAGAAAAGACAGGGTTCAAATTGGTTGTGGGATTTCCTTCGAGTTCCACGTCGTCGCGTCGAATGCCAGGCGCGTGTTTGCTCGTAGTTGCCAACAGCATCTACGGTAGGTATCGGGCCGGCAAAGCGACGCAAGCCCTGCATAGGCAAGCACCGCAAGGTCAACCAACGAAACACAAAGTCAAATTAGTGCGCTGCAAATATATTTATTGTGATCCCAAGTGATGGCTTATAGCTGTGACCTTTGCCCATGCCGCTGCTGCCATGTTTCCCGTATCCCGTCGCTCCATCGCGGGTTGGTTGCTGGAAGATTAATATTCAATTCCGAGCTGGAAGATTCTAGCGCTATGAATCCTTGAGAATCTCAGCCTTATATCTTTTTGAGTTGTCAATAGACGCTCACTATACAAGCAATTTGACTTAGCATCAGCGTCATACCGGCGATTTTCGGCTCTAAAAAAATGGGTCGGCATTTCCGCTTAAACTCCGACCGAAATCCGGTCAACTGGCTGACACGAAGTATGTACGGAACGCTTCGCTAGCTTCAACTTTTTTGCCTTTCTTCCTTCATACCGGCCATGGGTGCTACAGACGAACTCGAATACCTCAAATCTCTTGTCTCTCAACTCAATGAGAAAATCGTTGCGTTAGAGTCAAAGGCCAAAGGTGCTGTCACAGGTAAACCACAAACACCAGCGCAGCAGCTTCGGACGATTCTCATGGGGCCTCCTGGGGCGGGTACGCCATTTCGCGTTTAGAAATGCAGAATGAAATATTGAACCTATACTCTCAGGTAAGGGAACGCAGGGACCAAAAATCCGTGATACCTTCTGCGTCTGCCACTTAGCAACTGGCGACATGCTTCGCGAGCAAGTTCAGCAGAAGACAAAACTCGGCGTGGAAGCCAAAAAGATCATGGATGCTGGAGGACTCGTTTCAGATGATATCATGGTTGGCATGATCAAGGATCAACTGGAGACCAACAAGGCTTGCAAGAACGGGTGAGTGAGGAGTAACGCGGTGCACGGGAAAAGGCGTGGACAAGGGCTACCCGAGTGACAGACTGTGTCTTGACGGTCTTGACCCCGATTCGGACCCCCTAAACCCAGCCTGCTTCCACAACCGACCGCTCGAAGGTGTGAAACAGAAACTGACGCGTCACCTCCCTTCAAAATCCAGTTTTGTCCTCGATGGCTTCCCTCGCACAGTACCCCAAGCTCAGAAACTTGATGGTATGCTCGAATCGCGCGGTGAAAAGCTCGACTCGGTTGTGCAACTCCTCATCGACGATCAACTTCTGATTTCTCGAATCACTGGTCGTCTAATTCACGCGCCTAGCGGCCGCACGTATCATAAGACGTTCAGGTAAGCCTGGGATCTTCCTCACATAAAGCGCAGTTCGCTGACAAATGACGACGCGCCCTAACCTGCCTTCCGCTCCTTCTCAGCCCGCCTAAAAAGACCGGAGTGGATGACGTGACGGGCGAGCCGCTTATCCAGCGGTCTGACGACAATGTAGAAACCCTGCGTAAACGACTTGGCGCTTTCCACGCGCAGACTGGCCCAGTTGCGGAATACTACAAGAAGAAGGGACTTTGGCACGGTATCGACGCTGCCCAATCACCCACCGTCGTTTGGGACAACCTTCGGTCCATCTTCGTTGTTAAAAAGTAGACAAGTGTGCAAGAGCGAATATAGATATATACCTCAGAGCAACATTAGAGCTCATCGCGATCACAACAAATGGGAGTGAAAGGCGACAGCTCCGGCAGACGGAAGACGATGCCGGTCTGAGTGCAGATCGGCCACCGAGACCCACTTTGAGCTTTCTTTGGCACTTTGTAATCCTTCGTTCGGAGCTGGCGGCTCATGCTGATCCTGAGTTGAGGTTTGAACTTGACTTGGGCAGATTGTCGCAGCGATCGCCATTGCTTTGGGTACGTTTCGACAACTGATGATCAGGACTTCGTGCCTCGTTTTAGCTTGACACAAACGCAAACATGCACTATGTGTGGCGAACAAGTTGCGCATCAACACCAACATAATGAAACCGCAGGGTTGACGACACAATTCAACGATGCTGGATAACCCTGCCATTGTAAAAATGGCAAGAATACTAACTATAGATGCTAATAATTGGACTGCGGTGTAAGCATAACTTCCTCTCAGTTGACCCAATTGTCCTCTTCGTCAGCGCAGAGCCTATCTCACTCGCGACATAGGCTGACGCAGATCATAGCACCCGTCCTCTTGATGACTTTGAAGAGAGTTGAATAATCCTGAACATTGTCAACCACCCTTCGGGCTTACCTATCGGAATCAGAAAGAAACCGTGATCCCGAAACAGATATAACATCCCCATCCTGTTAGTCATCCCGAATGCCAATAAAATGAGCTAAGAAGGACTGTTACGGAAGATTGTCCTTCGCAGAATTGCTGACCGGTTCCATGTCGGCACTGACTCCTTCTTCCAGTACCTGCAAGAATCGCCCAGGCACACTACTTTTACTTTTGACATTCAACCTGCGAGCTTGTCGGGCCTTATAAACTCCTCATTCCTATATTTTGATGGTCTTCAACTTTTGATATCTGACGTTTACAATCACTATGCCTCGCAAATCCGAACTAACCGGGATACTTCGACGCGGTTCTGCTTGTCTTTCGTGTAGGTGAGTACACTGTCTGGCACGTCTTTTGCATAGCGAATGAGTACACTGATGCTCATTGCGCCCGATCTCCAGGAGAAGAAAATTGGTGAGTTGAGCCCTGTTAATTGGATTCTGTGCCTGATTTCGATTAAAGAGGTGCGATGGAGCGCGTCCAGTATGTCACCAATGCAGCTCAATGAGGAGGGGACACGAATGCAAGTTCGACGATAGCTGCAGGAAGAGCCGAACACAGACGCTGCGCGAAAAGCTGTTCTCCCTGGAAGCGAAAGTCCGTCAGCTCGAGCACGGATCGAGTTCTTCGGCGTCCTCTAGCTCTACTACTCCACCACTGTCAACGGATTTACAATGGCATGACCCCCGACTGTCGACAACACCTACAACTTACCAGACCGATTTTGTATGGGACATTGGAGATTTTGACTATTCCAATATCACATCTGCATTCCCGACAGGACACGGATATGACCAAAGCCAATTCGATCTGCCATGCTCTTCAGGTTCATCCCAGTCCGCTGAGATGACGATACCATTGGGTGTTGCGTTACCTTCATTTCTCAACGGACAGACGAGCGGTCCAGTGACGAATTCGTCCGGGACCCCCACATACGACAATTCAATGGAACAATTCTGGTTTGAGCCGAGTACCACACTTGCGCCAGAGATGCACAACATCCTGTGAGAAATTTGTTACTCATTTGCACTATTCGCTGAAGTTTATAACCAAAGCGTACAATCGTTTATAAAACACCGTAAACAATGCTGTTTCTATTCTAACACAAGTCGCTTCGACGCATCATCATCTGCCACAGTATTCCAACACACCCCGCCAAATCCGTCTTTGATGAGCGCTATCTATCTGCTAGGGTCGTTTTTCGCTCAAACTCCAATCCCGGACGGAGTAGAGCCCCAGCTGCTGGAACAAACACTCCATGAAGTTTCTCGATCATTGCATAACCAGGAGCAACTGATGGATGTAGTACAAGCATTGTCTTTGCTGGCTCAGTATTTCTTCTTCAACAACCGGGAGATGGAAGGTAATCGCCATCTATTCGCCGCCAAGCGCATGTCTTTGGACCTGGGATTGCATCTGATATCTCATCCCGACCCATCACTGTTTCCGTTTGATCTTGATTCGTTCGGTTCCGCGTCACAGGATTGGGCTGAAAAATTGGCGATTTTCTGGCAGATGTTCATGGTAGATGGGTTCTGGTCTGTTAGCAATGATTGTGGTGTAACGTCCCCCGATTCAGAAGGACCTTGTAGAAACATCATAACACCTCTTCCGGTAAGAGAAGGTGTCTCCATGGTATGTCTCGTTGATCTAGCATTTCCGTGTATAATTGCTGATTGATCATCACTCAGGATACCCCCGCCGTCAACAGTACCATTTCCGCTCTATTCGAAGCAGACACTTTCCATGGGTCTTCATTGTCGGTAACCGCATACAAGGCAATGGCTTCGTGTATCTTCGACCGTTCCATGCGTGTGCACAGTGAGTTCGCATGTCAACCGCTTTTATCTTTTTCACCATTCAATGTAAACAGAATCCTTCACCAAAGACAGGGCAGCATGGGCGTACCAGCGTTCAGCCGAGGTCGCCCTCGAGCGCCTTTCTTCAATCATTCATCCGTTCGCGGGCCCCGAATCAACCTGCACGGAAGAGCCGTTTTTCGACACGGACATGTACACGGTGCACACGCTCACCCTTGCTTCAACCATTCATCTCCATCTTGACAATTTCATGAACCTGAAAATATCATGGGCGGCGAACAAACTCGTGGAACTTGTCAATCAGCTTGGTGAAGATGACTATCAATTTCTTGATCCAGTATTGGCTGTGCGTAATGCCTCCTTTTCCTCATATCGGGGGTGATTGACCGAGAACACCCTGCCAATAGATTGCTTGGTCTTCGATCATTAACGTGTTCCGCCGTATGATCGAGACCGCGAACCAAAGCACCAGCCATGGGGCAGGTTCTACCGCATCGTACACCCTTGCCTTTCTCCGACATTGCGTAGAAACTTTGCTCTCGGCCCTGCACAGCTTGAGCAATTTCATCCCGATAGCCGGTAAGCCGTTGGTATTTACCCTGATCAGGTGAGAACCTTCTCTGACATGATTTATCCGGTATCATAAGGTACACTTGTGACTGGCCTTGAGGTCAGTTACGTTGGCACCAACCCGTCTCCACTTTCAAGTTTGATAACACCTCCACTGCCCTCGGTTTCCAACTTGGGTACCGGTCAACAGTATACGGCATTCTGAACGTCCAGAATGGTTTTGCAACCGCTCGCCCGAGGAGTATTTAAAGCTATCTAAGTTCCAAGGTGATTGGAAGATCCTAATTCTCTCATCGAAATGCGTGATATCCTACTGTATGCCTAGTCCTTCGCCGTTCTTTCTGACCTGTTGTCGTATCCTTGCTTTCACTTGCTTTGTATCCATTTTATATCTGTGGAATTAGGTCGCGTATGGAGACAACGATATAGAGCTGTAGCAATCAATCAAAGTCTGTACTATATATACTTATATCTGTATTCGCCATGCGTTATGCAGGTCTAAAAGACCCTTCGATGTTCCGCCAGGCCATTCGGCCACCTATTCTTATTTATGGAAGTCTTTTGATACCTCGGGTTGCGAACATACATGGAGCAGCGATTAGAAATGATTGCCAGCGAGCTACCTTCGTTAAGACACTTATCGGAAACAGTTTGTTCAATCAACCTTGGTTCAGTCTGATCGAGTATCTCTATAACGAGGAACTCAACATACGAGGGACTCAAGTATTCAGCTGCTGACACCTGAATGACACAATCTAGACTTGCCTCATATTCCAGCATGATGCAAAACCTGGTCTCGTGTTTGAGCACATGCATATCGACGTCATGCCATGTTTGCTTCTGGTCCAACAATCATGGGGTCTGGAACAGAGCCATCCGTGACTAGGCTCTATGATGACGAACGTACAATATAAACCAAAGCCTTCAGTCATTTCAGTGCCACGATAACGACGATTTGGTCAATCTTTGAGTCATTGCTGGTCCCATGACATTTGAGCATAATGATTTACGCCAACTTGACGGGAACGTTTTTCAGCTCCGGTCAAAAGACTAATAGCCCTGGTACACAACGGAGGAACATGAGCGGACAGTCCTCCGCGAGTGGAAGCTTCTTCATAATCTGAAAAGTCTCTGCAGTAGGGTAAGATAGACGCGTCAATACAGATGCAGAGATTGGCGCTCGCTGGTGTTCCGATCGCGATCGAGCCTCTTCGAGCCTTTGTTCTTTTCAGTCAGGCTCCTCCGAATCGACCGACTGATCAATCTCTCTGCGATCGCATCAATCATCCCGATTTGGCGATGAGGCTTGAGGTGCGTCCTCCATAAGCGCCTACAAGTTATCATGCCTGTGTATAGCAGTGTGTAGTACGATGACTCAATGAAGTTTTATTGGACGATGACAGCAGACCTACTTAGTAATATGCTATTTTGTGCGATCGTGTCATTAAAACCGCTTCGGTATGTGGCGTATGGTGGACAGAACTCTAACATGATGAGCAGCAAATGCAAAGCAGATTTCATAACACCGCAGGTGACTTACTGGGGAACTTATTCTTGCCTCGAGCGGGAGAACGATGTACCTACATACTTGCGCAATAGTGTACCTCCTGACCACAATGCTGCCGACAAAGGTGGCCTCGAGGCAACAGACTGTCATGACTAATGTTCGTTCTATACATCATACCAGGTGCATATATGACGAATGGTCAGTACTATATGCCAGAGTTCATTCAGGGCAGAAATATTGGCAACTTTATGTAAGTACCAAGAAACCGATGGCAAGAGGTCGTTCCGACATCCTATGTAGCACAGATCGAGCGCGCGTCCAATCAATGGGAGTGCATATTGAAATGATTCTTCAACCCCGCGGATTAGGCTTGGGCTGATTTTGACATTGTCGTGCAACTACTCTAATTACCCCGCAAAACGTTTCGTAAAACGGCAATGCGCACCCCAATCTCGTAGTCAGACTCGAAAGGGTTTATCGCGACGCCCGTACGAAACGCTCGGTCCGAGTTAGGGATTGCGCAGAAGATAAGATAACCAGATTTTATTGGCGGAGCCCATGGTGTCTCACCTACTGAGCGGCTCCTCTCTACTGAACTCAGAGCGCACGGACGAGAAGTCGGTCCACGGTCGCACAACTGACTGTTCTATTCAACTTACTTCATGTGGAGTAAAACAAGTCAAAGAATCAACAGATGAAATTGGGAATGCTTTTCAATCTGCAGAAGGCTACTGCTGCCGCCGCCACAGAAATTGAGTTATCTCTTTGGGGTACAGTACTTAGATAAGAATGGATCGATTGCAATGGAGCGGCGTGACGGTTCCAATATAGAAACGTGCGTCTGCCGCCATATATCACTTGCATATTAATACTGATGCTCCCCAGTGCGTCCCCATGGTCAAAGATTGATTTGCATGGGCAGTTATTGGTGCATTGACTTCTCACGAAGGCTCAGTCCCCAGAGGATAATTTCGTGGATCACCCCAGATGATCTTGAGCAAGTCGGGAGCTCTTAGCATAGCACAGCCTGAGCAATGGCGTGCTTCCATAATTTTCGTAATGCGAAAACATGAAGACATTGGACCATTCGTTCGCAAGCCAGCAATGCAGAAAAGCCGACCGACAAAAAGCGCATTCTATGGTGGAGGCGGTAAAATCCCAGCAAGACCGAGTTAAAGGCTTCAGCTGACTGAAAGCCGTGCATATCTAGGCGATTGAGAAAAAGCTATTTGGGATATATGTTGTGGAGCTAGCTGTCACCCTGCACAATACACCGTGCCCAAGCTGGCGTTGTGAACTGCCCATTGCAGGTGTTGGCTGGTGAAAGGCAGTTAATTCTCTTGCCGCATAATGTCCGTCGATAAAGTCGAACGATTGGTCTTCTAACATATTCCTTGACATCGCGACAACGGTACATGGACCATGTCTTTAAGCCCGCGGTCTGAAGAAGAAAACCTAATTATGATGAGAGAAAGGACGCCCGGGATACCAACTTCAAGATAAGCCCATCGGATTGTTTGGATAAGTCTGATGGTTGCCGTTTACCCAGGAAATAGACTGCCGGTACCATGTCTTCGGGGTTCCCGTGGCCCAATCAAATAATGAATCATTGAGATATTCGATATATGTTAGACAGGGCACGGGTTATAAGCGCACACAGTAAGAGATTTGTGTCCCAAGGTCTAGGATAGCAACGCGCCCGCGCAGCAGCCACTTTGCGGTATCCCCGTAGGCGACACCCAGAATTTTGGCGAACCAAAAGGTTAAGAGCCTGTGGACGGGGATGTTTCTCTTGTTTAATACCACGAAGCTGGTTGTACGTTAAACTCCACACAAAAGAAGAGTCCAGAAATCATATCGCTTCGCGACCAGGATCGAAAAAGATGAAATAGGATAAACTTCACAACGAGATAAACGGAATTCATCATCGATGACCTCAGTGTGCCTGCACCGATGTCATCCGTGATGGGGAAAAACTGCGAGCGTGAGTGTCGGAGTCATTGGCAAAAGAAAAAAAGATGGTCAGACCGTTAAAGACAGAACCATTGAATTTCGGTATGCTTTCACAGCACTTGGGGGAGTGATGGGATATTTTGCAATAATTCCAGACATGTTCGGTTTGCATAATTTTCCAACAAGGCAGAGTCCGTGCTTGGCGAGTCGGCCTTGAAATGAGGTGTCGAGTCTAAAAGGAGCTTGAGTTTGAGAACGTGTTCCCAGAAAGGGAATTTACAGGCACACGTGGGTATACAAGAAAAATGCGACAAATATAGGCTTGGCACGGGCGGGCTGGGCTTTGATAAATATTCGCCCTCTTTTACCATAACCAGGCCCACCGCCTCGGTCGTCTCCTGAAGCTCTAGCCAGTCTCTCCTGTCAACTTCAGCCTTCTACTTATTCACGACTTTCAAGAACTCTAACGACTTTCTATTCTGCCATTTGTCCTCCAGAGACAAAGCCCCACCTGAGCTTGGTCATTGCGGCTTGCTTGGACCATCGCAAATTTCATATCATAGACCAAACCTCAGCCTTGAAGGTTCTTATCATTCAACCCGCTGCGCGTTCGATAACCGCCGCGGAACATTTGGAACCAGGGACTATTGCCCAAAAACCACTGGTGTTATTCGTGAAAGGGGTAAGTTACCCGCGAAACACCACCTCAGTGAGTGCAATACATTTCAGAACATTCTCGCCTTGACTGAAATGGTACCCCTTTTTCTAGTTTTCAACGAAACGCCTTTAACGCGTAGTTTCGCTTCAGGGGATATTCTCTCTCGACGGTGACTCAGGGGTCACCGACAAACGCGTTGTTGTTTAAACAAATTTCAGACCCGTTTAGGAACGACCGACCTATCTATCTTTGATTTACATTCATCCCTATGTAAGCAATCATCATCAGACCGTCAGCCACATTTGCCCACCTTTATTACTTACAGTTGTCTTCCATTCCCCACCACCAAGTCGCACATGATGGCCACATTAACTGTACAATCCCATAGGACAACCCAATTACAGGACCACCGCTTCTCGCTGACTACCAATACAGCTGGAGCACCTCTTCCCCTCATCCCCCGTCGAACAACTTCGTCCTCCGCCCGGCCCACCCTCACCAGTTCTGCCTCACTGCCATTACCTCGAGTATTTTCGTCAGCCTCCTCGTCCTCGGTGTCGACAATTACAAGTATCACATCGTCCACACCGAAGAAGGATGATTCAGACTCGAGCTCAAGCTCCAGCCCTTCCGATGGTACTCGCCCAACCATCCGTACGAGAAGGATACGAGGTGTACGCCCACCTCTCGTTTGCCCGCCGGAGCTGTCGACCCCGATACCCACATTAATGGCTACCTCACCGTCCAGTCAACCGTTCCCAAAAACTGACGCCGTCGAAACGTCCACACCTCGCCCCAACCTTTCACGCCCAATGCTGTACACGCCTGGCATGTCTCTACGCCTCATCGTTGATAACCTCAAATCACGAAACGTCTCAGAATCGCATGTCTCACTTTCTGCAGAAACCTCAGCTCAAGGTGCCAGATCGGCCTTCTGCGATTCCTTTGGCGAACCGAGACTCATTCGGAAGAAATCTGGTCAGCTCGTCAAGTCTTCCCTCAAGTCGTCAAAGTCAGCCACACTGTCCATTTTCACCGTTCCCAGTACGACCAAGAGCGAGCCGACAACACCGACGAGCAAGGCGGTGCATTTCGATGCGAAACTGGAACATGTTAAATTGTTTCTCGCGGAGCAGAAGCCCCTCGCTGTTTCTCGCGATGGGAGCCCGACCGACGAAACCAGCGGGACGGACAGCGATTTCCCCAAGTTCATCTATGGGGATGGGGACGACTGGCGACCGAAGAAGAAACTTCTTATGCAACTCTCAAACATGCCTGCAAAAATCTGTCCCAATTCGGATGTGGCGCTCGAGCACTTGTCTCTGACCGCCGATGGAACGAGCATTCTTGGGCGAGTGCGCGTCCGAAACATCGCTTTTGCGAAGTGGGTGGCTGTGCGGTTCACGTTTGATTCTTGGCAGACGACGAGCGAGGTGACTGGGAAGTATATGGACTCGCCCGAGCCTGAGTTTGATCGGTTCACGTTTACGATTCGCCTGAATGATCTTTTGGCGAGGATCGAGGGGAAGACGATGCGTCTGGCTATACGGTACTCGGTTGACGCTCGGGAGATCTGGGACAACAACAACGGACAAAATTACTTGGCGACTTTCTCAAAGGCCAAAGCGGAAGAGAAGAGGTCGACGAGTTTGTCGGATGACGAGGCGTCTACGGATATGGCGGATTTGCGCAGCAAGCTCGAGAAGGTCGTGAACAGTGACGATCGTACTGGACCTGCCTTCTTGGCTCAGCGACGCCGACGACCTGCCCCTGCAGATCCTGATACTGTTTTCAAGACCAGCACCTCCTTTGCGTCTCGTTATGATTTCGCTACGTCTCTAAAAAGTCCATGGAAGCCGTCCGCCTCTGCCATTCACAACAGGACGCAATCACTCCCTCTCTCAACGTCATCGAAAGTAGTTCCCTCTAGTACGATTCCATGGCCCCAAAAGGGGCCAGCGGACGTTTACTCAGGGAAGCGCAGCCCTCCCAAGAGTAATCCCACCTTGGGTTCGCCTCGAGACATTGATGACGATGCTTTCCGCGTCGTCAGTCACCAACCATCGGATGTCGATAACCCGCCGTTCCATGTTCATCCCCGCGGCACCCGGAATCATCAACGGGGATACTTTGATCTCTCTATCACTACTGCGCCTCCGGGTTTGAAGAGGACGCCTCCGGGTACACCTTTGCGTTCTCCCGACGACACATTTTCTCCAACGAGATTCAACTCTTTCCCGCCGATGGAGGGGCCAAGATCTGCGCCGCTTTACAGCACGGACATCAATACGTTTGCCACGGACTCGAGTGGGGACAGCGAGCTCTCAACGCCTTCGATGGCTACTCCTTCTTCATCACGTTCATCGACCCCGTCGCCAACTGAGATGTTCACGCCGGGGGCTCAGTTCTTGTCTGACGATGAGAACATGGAGGCTCTCAGCCCTGATACCCACTATCGTCAATTCCTGAACAAGTACGTCACAAGTTCCATCATTCTTCGCATGTTGCTTTTATTGATTTGTCGCCTTTTCTTCAGGTTCTGCTTCTTCACAGGCCCAGGAGCGATGCTAGACCAGGCTGTGGACCTCCCCCGGACTCAATCCGCCTCGGACATCGAGGAGTTCCTCTCTGGTGTTGCTCCGCATCTCCAATCCGTATCGCTGGGCTCCATATCCCCCACTCGATCCTCTAGTCTAGACGACCTCATGTTAAATAGGAGCGGCTCTCTCACGCCCACGATATCCAGGCTCTCCCTCGCGAAGTTCCAAAATGCAACTCCTGTCCTTTCATAACCGAAACGCGACAGCGACGAAAACGCCGGAACCTCGTCACGTTTCTTTCTTTCATCCTCACATATAATCCGCCCATTCGCGGTGTCATCTCCTGATTCCTTCTCCCATACTGCATTTATCCTTTATCTTTATGCATACATTCCCCACCCATATTTCCTTTCCGTTCAAGATCATCACGACGAGAGTTTGTACGATATTTTGGTGTCGATATACACGTATACATGATCATACATATTCCCTTTCTACGTATAAGTCTTCTTTGACTCTGGTATCTTTACAACACCATATTTTACATTTTCTCCTCGGTTCACGGACAGAACACATCGCACTCGTCATTTACCTGCATGTCAGATCATATCTACGTCTTCCTTCCTCGTCTTCTTCGCTTTTGTACTATCAGGCACTCATGATGTATTGATGTCAAGTCAATACGATATAATAATGCGTTTCCCGTACTTTCATTGACTCGCGAGAGAACAAAACGCCTGCGGTTCTTGAACAATGTGAACTTGAACAATTCAAGGAATAATAGGCTTAATACGGCGAAGAGATTTGATACCCACAGCTCAACTGGATGAAAATGTTAGCACAGGACTCGACACGTCTTCTGAGACTGCAATGCGCATCAGTCACAATACCCATCTCTTCAACCTGGATGTCGAACCCTCTGGCAAAACTCAAAAGCACAGCAAGTCGGGTGCTTAGCCCACCAGGGAGCAAGACGTCTGTGTGGACGCGGAGCTTCGCCGCCAATCGGACAGGCGGGGAAGTCTGCTGGTTAGTTGACAAAATCTTTGTCGAATCAATGAGTGGCGCGGTACTTGCGACAGACAAGATGAAGATGCTTTCCGCGTCGTCATTCACCTTCGTCATCACGTCCATCGACGTCGTCGCCAACTGAGTCGTTCACGCCGGGGGCTCCTTAGATTAAGCACATCGTAGACACATCCAATGAAACACATACGTTGAATCAAGATGACAGAAGTTTTAGTGGTGTTTGCGGTAGATTTACTAGAGAAACTGGGTGTGAATAGAATGGTTCAATAGGTTCTTGTACAAATGATGATGGGCTAACGAGAGTGTGTGACGATGAGATAAATTTACATACATCATAGTTTGGAAGTGTTGCTATGTAGTTGGGTATTTTTATGATACATAATTGGATATCGATGTCATGTACTTCGAGACTGATGATAGATATTGGGGAGGTGTGCAATGATGGAACAAAACTTGATGACCAAGAGCGATAAGCTATGACAACACCACATGAGACGCGGATTGCAAAATGAGCAGAAAACTTACTTCAAGATACAAGGAGGCGGCGGCATATCACAAAAAATACATTGATCTATCGATCCCCTTGTTGACTGGCATGAAAGCGTCCTTCCACATTCCTAAATCGAACGTGGAACGACCTCCACTCGAACTCGAAGCGCTGTCATCAAATTGTAGATTCAATTTTGGATCCAGGTGAAAGGCTCCCCGGGCGCAAACCAGCTAGCAGGAAGTAGATGTGAGTCATCGAGGTTACTGTGATCATACATTCGTTTCTTACATCGGCATCTAATTGGGAAAGGGACGTTAGAATTGGGAGGCTGCCAGTGGAGGATGACTTACAGTAAACAGGCGCTGGGATGGAAACAGATCGTGTGGCTTTGGCGTATACATGGCAAAGGGTAAATGCAAGCTCCTGAAGCCTAGCAGAAACATCAGCACTTCGTAGGCAAACACGAGTGACAACACAATACTTTCTCAGGTCATACTGGAAGACGTCGTCACGCAACACAGTATAATGGCCTGAACGAGGAGCTAAAAATGGGTGATTTTGAGGGGAAATGATTGTGTTGAGTATGATGACTACTTACTGCCGAGGATTGCGGCATGACTTTGGAGATAGAAATCGACACCGCTAGGATGCGTGACCCCACTCTCAACAACAGAGCCAGCATGGCAGTTGCCCTTTTGGTCTGCCTCGCTATGTCAGACAAGGTAAATACATGGTCAGCACGGTGAACTTTAGCGACATACTTCGGCGAGCGCGGAAAGAAAACTGCATGATGTCTTTCCGGAAGAAATGGAAGTCAGTCGCCGTTTTCCATGGAAGAACCAAGTAATCATACCGTTTACCAACAACCATGAACGTGATTTGTGGTCGGTAATTTTGATCAATTTCGATGCAAGCCTCTGCGGTCACGTAAGTACCACGCAAAGACAGGAGCCGTCAAATATACCTTGAATGGCCTTTATCTCGACAGCAATCACTTTATCAAACTCGCCTTCGGAAACACCATCACGGAAGAAAATGATTCTTGCCGGGGGTGCATTGCCCGGCTTCCTAGCGAAAGTTTTCAGAGCCCTCTGCGTGAGTTCTTTCAGATCCTGAATCATCTCCTCTCGTGGTTCTTGGATGGACGTCAGGGCCATATACTGTGCAGCATGTCGGTCGTGTGAGAAGACCAGACTGGCAATCGACGGCTTCTGCATTCCTGGGCCTGGATGGGAGACGTCGGCACCTGTGGCACCGTACACTGTGAATATCGAACAGCCATCGAGTCGGGGAAAACAGCAAACCAATAACTATGTAGGGTTTCTGCATCAGTTCTTGCATTACCGGCGACCCGCTGGCATGCGAGTTGCAACCTCCGAGACGAGCATTCAACCTGTATGTGGGTTGCCATTCAGGATGCGGGATGCACACTGATAACGAGCTTGTGACTCACTTCAGCGCGACATTGTTGAAATATTGGCTGCCTCCTTTTTTGGCCTTGGAAACCATTACGCAATTGGTGAGGACACCTAAATTCCTGCTTAGGTCGATGAACACGAGAGCTTGAAATAGAAGGGGTACCCATTGTACAATCCCCCCAGAATTTGACTCTATTTCGAATGTTTCCTGCTTTGTCAGGTAGGACGACAAACAAAATAAAGCTCGATGGATCTGCTTTTAGCTGAGGGACTTTTTCCACCACTTTCCTTAGAAGAGCGTATAGAGACTGTCAAGTAAAATTGGTCAGACACGTGAAGGCGACTTATGCAACGTCAAGAGAAATGACCTGCTCGACGTCAGGTCCCAAGCCATTGTCTACCACTATGGGATCGTTGGCATCTAGATGAAGGTCATGTAACATTCATTCATGAACATGACATATTTACTCACTCATACCTGATGAAGACATGAGCATGAATATATCGATAAAATGAAATCGAACACACCAAGGTTCTTACAACACGACAATATTTCATGGACCATCTTGTCCATTGATCGTAAGTCCATGATTTCGGGGCAGAAATTGATGACAGCCCAGTAACGAAGTTGCGCCGGCTGGTGGAATTGTTTTCCTAGAACGTTCCAACCCCCGTTCCGAGCTGTCTATATTCAGAATCAGCAGGTAGTCGTTGCGTTTAGCGAAGGGGGAAAACTCACAACTTCTTGTTGCGGACCGTAAATGACACGTGGGGTGTTCAGCAACTTGGCTGGAACTTCTAACGGGTTCGTATCAATCCTCATTTCTGACTCGGCCACGAATTCTGACTGGTGGTACCCTTGAATCTAGACAGCGGTTTATGAGCGATTACGGCCGCAAGAATGTGAAATGTAAGGCACACACTCCCTCAATGATTTTTGAAAGCCGCTCCTGAGGTTTCATCGTCGAAAACGATACAACGTCCTTTGTCAGATGTTCGGGTATCCTGTTCCTCCACAACTGCCCAGTTATCACCGTACACAGCTCAGCAGGCACAATATCCGGATGAGGTGCTTTCTTCCCTGCAAGATGAACACCGATGATTCTCGGGTAGAGCACACGTATACTATGCGCACTCCAAAAATGACTCTGAGAAATAAATTGGATATGTTAGTATCATTAGGAAATGCATTGGATGCCACTGTACCTCGACATTTGTCTCTGCTCCGCCGTCTGTCGCGAAGACATACAGCCCTGCAGCTGGCTCCAAAGCACGGATAGTTTTTGTACGAGATCGTCCCCCGCCAGTTTGTACCGTGATTCTCAGGTTCTTGAGAAACTTGGATAACTCCCTGAAAGCTGGGTCGGTTGGACGCAGGACAAGCTGTCTGACATCGCGAAGTCCTAGAAAATTAAGGCAGACATCGATGAGAGGTCCACCGGTGTAGCTAGTGTCACCGACATTAAACCAAACACAGGCAGAACAGAGTCAAATTACGTACACAGCAGCGGTACAAGTGTCAATTGTCAAGATCATCTTGCCCAGTGTTGGTCGAACGGACCTGCGCAAGACAAAATAAGCACAGTGGGGTGAAAACAATTGAGGTCGTACTGAAAAATCCCCCTCCATAGCTCGAGCCCTGAACCGATGACTTTCTTTTGGTCGCCTCGGAAGTAAGCGCGACCATTATTCGTGTAAACGCTGTTACCAGGTTAGATAGAGTGCATGAAAAACAGAATCTCAATGTACTTACAGGTTCGGCCCTTGTCGAACTATTAGCTGAAGGAGGTTCGTCGCTGTTTTCGCTCTGGTCGTGTCTTTCTTGTCTCTCGTGAGGTCAAATACATCGCTGCACAATATAAGTATGGATATATGGTATATATTGATGGTGTTCGAGGTTTACTTCGGACGGATGTGTGGGCCGATGGTTTGCGTGAGGGTGATGGTCACAGAGCCTCTCGACTCAGTGGGGAGAGGCGTAGCTTGATTGAGGTGTATAATGAACTAGTACATTATGCGTGAGCCAACCCGGGAGGACATTGTATATGCCAAAGCAGCGACGCACCCTTCCAGCGTTGTTCCCTGGGAGTCGGAGTGGTTGACCTCGAGCGTACGCGATTGATCTTCCGTCGTAGATTACTCGCGGGTTGAAGATATCGGGAGCCACGCGATTCTGGAGGTGTTGAAAGACTTGTTGGTTCTTTCGAGGATCCGTCGACGGGCCTCGCCTATTGGGATTATCCGTGAACGCTACAATTTCTGTATAGGCACACGATCAGAGTTCTCGTGCGCGCATCGGTTAGGGAGCCTGCGTATGGACTGACCGACTGTACAATGTTGAACGGATCAGCAATGAATTATAATCACCGGAATCTTTGTACTCACCATCATACTGTATATAATCGAATTTCGGGAGCTGTGTAATTGCGAACGAGTTCGACCGGAGTGTTATAGGCTTGGAACCGAGCGAAGGAGACATTGTTGAGATGGGCGGGGTGAGAGAGATGGGAAAGTGCAAGTTCAACCGGTGTCTTGATAAGGAGTTTCTAAACTCGCGTGTTTGGCAATCTTGCCTCTCTTGCCTTTGAACCAACACTCAATTTAGCTTTCGCGTTGTTTGTCTGGAAAGTTGCTGGAAAGCATCTTTTATCAGCCAATCAACTAGATCGTATCTTGGCGGTAGCGACTAGATGTTTCCACGTCCGGCGTCAAGTCCTTCTCTCTCTCAACCAGGCGATTTGACGCGTTGCATGACCTCGCTCTTGACAGGTCTTGCCTAGGGCTCATGGTACAATCGTAAAGAACCTCCGCAGAACTCTTGGTCTATGTGGAATCTCTATCTGCTACGGCGACGAGACAAGCTGCTTCCTATCTATAAGTTGGGCGAGAGCGCCAACATTTACCGTGCCAGCTATCTATCCCTGTCAACCAGTATCAACATGGCCCGTACCTAGGAGCTGTCAATCAAACTCGGCACTAGACCAATACTGGCGGTGATATCACTTCTGTATGGGAAAGGCCTCGTAACATCAGTTTTCTTACTATTCGATACCATGGCAGGATCCGCAGTGACTCGAACTCATCGACGCTAAGCAAAAATGTGTCTTAAAGGTCGTACACATATTCAACATTCTGCGTAAAAAAATGGAACATTCAATGTCGATTGTTACGTGCAGAGCTGGCTCTCCGTGTCCCGAAAGCATATCACGCATTAGTACATTGTGTACTTTCTGGAAAACTTCTCCTCAAAGCAGATTTCGAACCTCTGAACCTTTGAACTCAATGCGAATCAAGAGAAACGAAGTAGATTGCGATAGGGTAAGAATTACGTGACGGGAGTAGTACAGACACAGAACATAGCAGTAGGCGTAAGACATGAAGTGAGAAAGACGAGAGACCTAGTGAAACAAGAAGAAAGTCATGTATGGGGAATAAGTAAGGAAGAAAGGTAAAAAGGACGACTGATGGTATCTATACAACAACAAACACGCCCAAGCTTAGAGCTCATCATCAGTGACCTCCTCACCCCTCTTTTTCCGTGCCATGCGCTCCTTCTTCAGCTTACGTGCCTCACCGGCAGAAAGCTTCTTCGTCTTCTTCGTGTCAATCTTGTTGCCCATAGCATCATACGTATCTTCCTCCTCGCCAGCAGCCTTGTCGATACGGGCACCCGATCCCTGACCCTCAACCCAGTTGTGGCCAGAGGCCTCGAGACGACCATCACGCATGGCCCAGACTTCCTTGCAGAGCGACTCGGAGAAGTCTCGGTTGTGGGTGATGACGAGCACACCTCCCTCGAAGACCTTGAGAGCTTCAATGAGGGCAGCGAGCGATTCACGATCGAGGTAATCTAAAGGAGGATGATAGGTTAGAAATGTTTGTGATAGACGATGACGACGGGAAAACTCACTCGTAGGCTCATCGAGACACATAACGTGGGGACGACGCCATGTAGCAGCACCAAGCACGATCTTCACCTTCTGACCACCAGAGAGACCTCTCATTGTGTTGTGCGAGACGAACTCGGGCTCAAGACCGAAGTCAGCGAAGTGCTTCTCAATCTCGCGACGAACGAGAGGACGGAGAAGACCGAGACGCTGAGCCTCGCGGGTGTCGACTTCGAGGACTTTCTGCAAACACGAAAGTATGTCAGGAACATCACAAGAAGGATGTATCAGAGTATCGTACCTTCTCGAAACCACGCTTGATGAGGTCATCACGAGGCAACCAGATGTTCTCAGAGGAGCTGAGCCCCTTGAGCGACACCTCGTACTCGTACGACTGCTTGAGCTTCTTCCTGGCCAAGATCTCATCAATGATGCTCTTGCGACCCTCAATGACGATCAACGAGCCATCCTTCATCTTCTTGGCCTCCTCCTCGGATATCTGTCGGTTTGCCTTCTGCATCTCCTCCAAATCCTCACCAGTCTGGTAACGCCAGAGCATGTACTCGAGGGGTGTCTTGTCGAGATGGTGATCAATGTGGTGGAAAGCGTGCTGGGCAACGTAACCGATGACCAAGTTAGGATGCTTCCAGATCTCACCACCCTTGTTGGCCTCCATGTCGCCAATGAGGAGCTTGACGAGAGTAGACTTTCCTGAACCGTTAGGTCCGAGGACGGCGACACGGGAAGAGAGTGAGACTTGGAGAGTGATGTCGTAGAGTTGCTGAACGGGTTGCGTAGGGTATTGGAAGCCAACCTTGCGCCTATAAAAGTTGTAAGTAATTATCCTTCGACATTCGAATATCATATGCATACATTTTGAGCAAACTCTTCTCCTTGGTCTTGACACCCTCAAGAAGAGGGGGGTCGGGGAGCTTGAACCTGTAGTCTTCGGCAGCCTCAAGGGTGTAGTAAGACTTGGCCTCAGGCACTTGTTGGACAAACTTCTCGAGGTTACCGCGATATCTGCGGAGCTTGAAGCGGTTCAAATGGAGAACGTCGGTGATGGTGTTGTTGAGGAAGCTAGAGTCGTGGGAAACGATGACTAGAAATCGATGATGAGTGGTTGTTGTGGACTGTGTTCGAAGAATAACTTACTGGAAGTGCAAGTCTTGAGGTTGGTCAGGTAACCCTCCAACCAGGCGACGTTGACAACGTCAAGATGGTTAGTGGGTTCATCGAGGAGGAGGATATCAGCCCTGAAAAGCATAGCCCTGGCAAGGGCGAGCTTCATCTTCCAACCACCGGACAAACTGCCAATAGCCTGAGCCTGTCGCTCATCGGAGAAGCCGACGGAAGCGAGAGTCTCGATGACGTCCTCCTGTGTGGCGAGGATACGCTTGTCGGTGAGGATGAACTCGAGGACGGAAGTCTCTTCTTCGCTTCCATCAATGTCGTGCTCCACGTAGAAAGTGCGAACATCGTCAGGGGATGGGAAGCCTTCGACTTGGCCGTTGGTGATGGCGCGCATGAGAGTAGACTTTCCGGTACCGTTCTTACCGCAAAGACCATAACGGTGGCCTCGCTTGAGACGGAGTTTGGCGGTGTTGAGCAAGATCTTGGCACCATAAGCCAGGGAGAATTGGCAGTTGCAAAGGTCTTCACCCTCCTCCTCATCTTCGAGGACCTCCTCGTCTTCCAGGCCCTCGGTGGCGGAGCGGACAACCCACTCACGGGCAACGGTGATGGGATCAGGGGTGGAGGCAATGAAAGAGAGGTATCCGGCAAGCTTGTCCCACTCGGGAACATCAAAGTTCTTGGCGATGACGAGGTTGGTGGCGAGCAAAGAGGCATACATGGTGTCGACATTTCCGGGTGAGATGGTAGCACCAAGCTTCTTGTAAATGTGGACAAGAGAGTGAGCGAGTTGCTTCTCATCGGCGAGTTTGATAGGAGGAAGGTCAGAGCCGTCACTTTCGGCGGGAACTTGGCCGACTTGACGGAGGGTAGCAATAGCCTTGCCGACAACACCACGAGCTTCAGGGTCACCAATGGTTTGCTCAACCTTGATCATGCCTGGAAGGAGCTTGGGAATGAAAGGGCGAACCGTGACATGTGAGTCGACGAGCTTCGACATGTTGTCAACGATACTGATAATAGATCATCAGTATTAATAACATGATAAGGTAGCAAGATAAGGACATACACAGCGACCTTTCGCTTGGTGGAAGTAAGCTTCTCAGAGAGACCGCGGGAAAGGAGGGGAACCATCAGGGAAAGGGTAGGCGAATCTACTTCGGAAACGAAAGTGGTGGCCGAGAGGAGAGCAATGGTATTAGGCACCTCCTCGACGGGATTAATAAGAGCCTTGATTAAAGCAGGAATAAAGCGTTCAATGTCCTTGTTTGACACCAGGGCGGTGGCCTTTGTCAGCGAATCACGGGCGGCTTTCTTCACGTCAGCCTTGGTATCCCAAATGGCTTCGGCGAGGATGGGAACGATTTCAGGCATGAGGCGGGCAGTCTGGACAGGGGCGCTCGTCACGAGCTGGTTAAGAATGACGAGGGAGCCAGTCTTGATTTGCCATTTGCCGGCAGTTTTGATTTCGTGAAGAAGAGCAGGAAGGATGAGAGCAGTCGCCCATGGGTTCATGGCAACGACGTAGACCCGCATAGCCTCGATAGCTGCCGTCCTGACGGCGGGCATCTTGTCGGCAAAGGCCTCAAGGAGAGCATTGTAGATACCAGAGTCGATGAAAATGGGCTCGAGCGACTTGACGGCGCCGTTGGAAACGAGCGCGGAGATGGCATCTGCAGCGCCCTCACGAGCGGCGGGAGATTTTTTGTCGGCGAGAGCCTTGACCACAGCGTCAGCGAATCCGGCGGATTGCAGAGCGGCAGGGCCGTCTTTTTGAGCAACCGCAGCCAGAGACGCGGCAGCGGATTGACGAGCGGACTTGTCAGCAACAAAGAGAGCCGACATGTCGATTTGGCCGTCTACTGGGGCAGCAACGGTAGCAGTGGGTTTGAGGGAAGCGGGCGATGGAGTTGCGATGGCGGATGCGACAGCAGCTGGCATATCTGATATCTGCAACAGAAAACAATGAGGATCGCCCCTGAGTGAAAGCAGAGAAAGGCGGACCTTTGATGGTGATACGGATGAGATGTCTACGTCGTTAATGCAGGCAAAGGGCTGGCAAGAAACAAAGGACGCTCTAGTTCTATATGGGTGGCAAAAATGCCTGCTCGCTGTTGTCAGAAAGGGCTCGAGCGGGGCAACGGGCGGCAGCGACTTACCTCTAAGAATGGGAGGAAGGGGAAAGATGAAAGAGGATGAAGAAAAGTGTTGAAAAATGCAGTGTCATGCTTTTAACACTCCATATGCTGAGTTTGAAAAAATTGCAACAACAGTTCGCCGGTGGGTAACTATATTTAGAGATGTCCGGCCACGCTTTGGGCCTCATCCATCGTCCGGACAACAACAACCTCCGCCCTACCTGGACCTGGTGGCGCGTTCAACGGAGATGCGGGGTACCCCAGAGCATCATGGAGACCAATTAACATAAGCTTGTAGCTACCACAATCAGCGAAGTACATCCGGGAATATCTGCAGCTCAACCAGTTCTCCAGCCTCTGCCAGCGCGGCGGGGCCCCACCTCATCCGCGTTAATCCTTACCCTCCTGACTCGCGAAACTCAACGGAGCAAACGCCTATAAACGAGGCAAGTCGATCAATCAGTCAGCAGACGGGGCTAGCGTGGCAAAGACAAATAGAACACGCACATGTCCACCACCCTCGAAATGCTTGCTGTTCGCTTCGACCCAATGTAATCGGAGGGCATGTAAGAATGCCGATAAGCCCTTAAGATCAACATGTTACATCAGTCCCAAACTTTTGATGGACAGCTGCGATGGCTTTGATTCAAGATCGTAGTACGTACCTCCATGATGCACAAGATGAACACTGTTGCCGCAAACCAGAACCCGACCATGACCAGCAGCTCAATCCAACCGAAAACGGACGTCGGTCCGAGGAACCCTTCGATGGTCATCGTCCATAACACTTCGGAAAGCTGGGCATGTGCGAGCGATAGGGCCCAGAGTCGGAGGTATGAGGCGGTATGCGAAATACATCCGAGACAAAACTCAATGGTGTGGATAACCTGATGAATTATCACCTCGCTGAAATCGTGGTGCTCCTGAAAAACGGAGCGGATCGAACAATCAGCCAAGATCGGTATGTCAGAACATGAAACTCACATGTTCATCATCTTCCGTCTGTAACAATCCATTTCCTTCCTCTTCTTCTTCGAGACTGATACCTGGAGTGAGTTGCGGAACGTCATCTCCGGTGTCGTCTCCATGGCCAATGCCCATATAATGCTGACCTTGAGTTTTGTTCATTTCCTTCCATGCAAGATACGGCTTCAGGATCAACAACCACGGCACGCAAACTCCGGCCATCCCCAACAAGATAACCTGCACCGTGCCCTGGCCACGATACAGCTGGAGCGAAGGTTCGACCGAACCTGGGGACAAGAACATCGAAATAAGCATGTTCAGCAGGGACGGAGGCTGTGTCGTAGCCTTTGACCAATCGATCGACCATTTGTACAGGATACAAACGACAAGATAGCCGAAGATTGATTGCAAGAAGATGAATTGCGGAATGAAGTTGCTGTATAGATCAGAGTACCGCTTGAATTTGAAGTGATTCGGAACTTGCAAACACAAGGCGAATGTCATCTATTACAGAATCATTTATGTCAGAATCAAAGAGGGTTCAAAATTGTTAACTTGTCCAGGGGTGACTTACGTGGATGACCCCTAACACGATGGACATTTTCATCTTGTACGAGTTCGTGAACACGAGCCCGTTCTCTGCACCGTGCCAGGCAGGGTCCAAGCCGAAAGGGTATCGGTGATCGGTGGCGACCCCAACCACGGTTCCGTTGGCGTCTGGGAATGTCCAACCGGATTGCCAGAGATGAAGTGATTTAGAGAATATGTCGTTGTACATGAGACCCGTATACATCGAGAAAAGCCCCATCAGGAGGATGATATAGCGGCCGCTATGTAATATCGGTCCTTGAGCATAGAGAAAGACATGTTTAATCAAACCACTTACAAGAAGAATTGACCGAGAATCTAGATGGTCATCAAGCCACGAGTCAATACCCTAATACCCTGGTAAAGCGTAATTAAACACGACTTACCTCTCCCAAGTCCGCCTTGGCCCATTTCCTCTCAACCATGATCATATAAAGCGCAGCCACGAAGATGATCACCCCATGTCCAATATCACCAAACATGACCGCGAACAAGAACGGGAAAGTAACGACAGCGAACAGGCCAGGGTTGATTTCCTGATATGCAGAAATACCATAGCTGTCCATGATGGTCTGGAAGCCTTCGGTGAACTTGTTGGTCCTGTGAAAAGTAGGTGGGGTCTTGGACGTGCGCAGCTCATGCAAAATGGGCGGTACACTGGTTCCTGAACCCTCCTGCAATCTCTTGTCAGGAACGTGTATGTTCAAGTCAATAAGGAGAGAGACGTACGGTAGCAGACCTCAAAGCCAACTGGATATTCGTGATGTCCCGGGTAGGAACCCAACCTTCCGCAATCAGAGTCTTCCTACGAACATCGTAGTTGAACAAGTTCAACGTTTCATAAATCATCTTCTCTTTTTTGACAACGTCCTGCCAGCTACGAAGGCTCTCTCCAATCTTAATAAGCTCCGCACGTCTGTTGAGTCCGGTATTGTAGAGGACGGTCTGGAGGTCTTCGAGGCGGTTGCTGACTTCACGGAGAGATTCAGAACGTTTGTCGGCATTGGGATCGATAGGGTACAAGGTCGCTCCCATTGATTCGGCCACTTTCCTGATTTTGGCTAGGAGAGCATCTCCGTGGGCGAAAATGATGAAGACGTTCTTGCGGGTCTCGACGCCAGTGACGGGGTCGACGAAGGGCTCCGCGATGTCGATGTGGTTCATGTACAGATTTCCACGCAGAACTCGCCAGAGAACACGTTCGAAAGTTGACATACGGGAACGCTCGATGGTTCCTGCGACGAATCTTCGGAAAGTTGTGAGAAAGGGTGGTGCCTATAGATCTACGAAACTTACTCGAGGTCGAATTGAACACCTGCAGGAGCGTATCCGCCCTCTCTGTCATCTTGAAGGAGAGGCGTCACGGTGTCGTCAAACGAAGAACGGATGTCTTCGTGGTGCCCTTGAGCCTGGTAAATACCGTCAATGAGTATGAGGCACATAAATATTAAATCAAGAAACCAACTTTGTCGAAGAAAACCGCTGTTTCTCTCAACACATGCCTCGCCTCAATCAACTCCTTCGTTCTCTCACTCAACGTTTGGTAGCTGTCATTCATCTTCGTCAACCTCTGTTCATGTTCAGCGAGAGTGGTGTCGAGCTCGTCAACTGTCTGCGCGGCACGCGGGCCAGAGGTAATCAACGGCGCCGAGTCGTAGAGCGGTCGAATGGGCACAACGTCCTTCTCTTTCTCGATTTGTGTAGAGAAAAAGCGAACACGGCGGCCCATTTCGTCGATGCGTCGTATCTCACCGACGAACGAGCGTTGGAAGGGATTCACGCTCGGGTTCAACTGTGAACGACATTCGGTTGAGTACGGGTAAAAAATCGCAGATAAATTGTATTCCGCACGTCTTTGAACTGCACATTGCCAAGTTCACCGAGTTCTGCAACAGTGTCGTGGGCGACTTCAGTTGGCACGAACAACTGCACCAGGCTCATCTCCTCCGAACCTGTTTTGGTGGTTTTAGTAAAATAGAACCCGCCGAGGTAAATAAAAAACGCGTACGGAGCAAGCTAGGGTATTCATCCCCCATGGAGGGCTGCTGGTATTTATTCGATGTAGAGAAAGTAGGGATAGAGAGGGTGTCTGGAAAAGCGAAGTTTCCGAGGGATGATACTCTGGCAAAGCCTGGGACAGTGACTCAATAGAACGTTGGTTTGACTCTATTTGCTTCAAAGGCCTTTGCTCTCGCCCACAGGTTTAATTGCTTTTCCTTTCCATCTTGCTATCTACTTGTCTACATCATGGTAAGGGCACAGGTTCATCTACATCCATTCAAAGATCAAATACCTCGAAGCTCATCTGACAAAGTTCTTTGAACCGATTTTATCGCCTCACATTAAACTGTACTAGGCTTGGCAGCCGCGCGTACACCTTTTGCTTCGTTGCCTCCCTCCCAGCTATCAACTGCTCGCTTTTTGACACCATATGTGAATCACTTGACACTTACTCGTGGAGGTGCTTCTATACTCTGGACTTCTTTGTAGTGGACCGAGAGGCTGATCTTCTGACACAAGTAACCGTTCTCTGCCTCACTCACCTACCAAGACCTGGGCACTGGAACCCAGTATCCGACTCTGTCAGAACGTTACTCCACAAATCTGGAATTGGCTCTTTATGTATTCATGCTTTGCAACTTTGGCGAAACCCTGGAGCTTGCCGCCTTGTCTAGTCAAATGAAACCAGTTGCTCCGGGAGTCTGAAGTCAGGTATTTGCTTGATGCCACACCAGCTGTTCAGAATCCTTCGACAGGATTTTTTGACGAGGTTGGGGGTACATTACCCTTTGTCTGCAAAAAAAAGAACCCGGGATCATCGAAAGCAAGCATGCAGCTTGTTTTGCCATGAGGTCCAACTCACCCATTGTCCAGCACAGCAACTGAACGCCCAGTAGTCTGAGTAACTATTTAGATTTAGAATGTCACGATCTGCCCTTCGATCACCGTTGCACCAAAACTATTAGATCGATAAGAGGTTAGCCGGAGTTGTCCTTCGTCGCTCGCGACACTCATTCTCGTGACATTCAACCTATCGGTTTTGAGTCTACATGCTCAGTCAGATTGGCGAAAGTAGCGGTAACTCTAACTCCAGATGTTGAGCTCTTCGCATCCCTAACATCACGTGATCCATGATCGCACCCACCTGAATTGGTTCGGCTGAGCCTGCAGGTGCTCAATCTTCTTGATAGTTGACCGTTCCTCAGATCGGACTATCTCCTCAACAAAAGTAACCCCAAACCTAAACTCCTCGGTTGGTTTAGAGGAGTCACACCGAATCGATCAAGTGCAGCCAGTTAGATTCGGTATGCAGTCAGATCATCCTCTCATGATTGCTCGAGTCATCTCATATCACGGTATAATACGCCCCCGCAATAGGATTTCTGGTGCGAGGATGTCTTTATGACAGAGTGAGATGTGGGATTGAACCTTTTCTTGGGATTTAGCACGAGGCCAAGAGCCATAACACATTCCGGTGCAACTTGGTTGGGACGATCTAATCAATCTCGAGAGAGAGAGAATCAGTGAGTCGAAAAGCTATTTCCAAGATTACTTGAAACAATAACGAACGTCGCGCTTGTTTGGTTACTTTCACGCTCTACCAGATATTGAAGTGGGGTTTTGCCTCCGCCGCAACAGCATAACCATATACATATATACCCGATTTAACCATCCCCGGAAAAAATGTCGCGTCGTCCGACCCCCACCACGCCTTTCATACCTCCCCTACCAAGCCCAGAATCTTCTCCTCAGCCCCAGCACACACCTGTGATCCCAACTTCAGGTGGGAACCCAAATTGGAACTACCCTTCCCCCTCTGGCGGGAGTGGAGGATACCCAGTCTACCCCGCAGCCTCACCATACGTAAACACCACGCCGTTCATTCCCCAATTATCCCCCATGGTCAGTCCTGGTGTGATCCCGGGCGGATTGAGTCCTGGCCCTCCCCAAGGGATGACCCCCGAGCGGCTGAGGTTAAATCGGCAGATGGGACTGAGTGACGATTATACCGGATACCCAAACGGCACCCCTTATACCTCACCCTCAATGCTGCCTCCTCCCCAGCTACAACAACAGACTCCATTGTCTGGGGGTATGAACCGTGGTGGGTATGGACCCGCCCCACCGTCACCGTGGTATCCACAACAACAGCCACTATCCGCACCAGCGCACTATACACCGTGGCAGCCAGCTAGTGCCGTGCTCCCCAGTGCACCATGGGGTGCTCTGCCAGCTAGTGCTGGGCCCCCCAGTACACCATGGGGTGCTCCGCCAGCCAGTGCCGCGCTCCCCAGTACATCATGGGGTGCTCTGCCAGCTAGTGCCGCTCTCCCCAATACGCCATGGGGTGCTCCGCAACAACGCCTTCCCCCACAAGCCCAACAGGCATTCACGCCATACTCTCCCTTTGCTAACTTTGGTGGTGGTGCCCCGTTTGGACATATGGGCATGGGAGGCGGCCCGCCGCCGCTGGCACCCCAGATGCACGGCGCGCCTCCTGGATGGGGTGGTGGTCCGCCGCAGCAGTACTATCCTGCTCCTGATCCGAGTCCGTGGCTGGCGCAAGGCGCACAGGGGAGTTATTTCAATCAACCCCCGCAGAGAGCGCCGCCAGAACCGCCATCACAGTTCTCTGATCGGATGGATCCATTTACGGAAGGGAATCACTGTGCGTTCGTTCATTTTACGCTTTTCCGAACAATACAAACGATGAAATCACTTAATAGACGGACCAGTACTCGACCCATTCTTGGTCAGAGTTGTACGCGCCACAGTTAAAATCAATCCCTTGATTCAGCCGCTACCAGAAGACGGCTCCGACCAAACACACCTCAAATGGAACATGCTTTTCCCCACCTCCACCGTGCAACGCTCAACGGACCCCTCGCACGTCTCCTGGTCCAGAGGACGCGACGCTCCCGCCACCTTCCCACGTATCTCGGCCATGCGACTCGTCTCTGACACCATCCCCTGGATGATCGACGTCCGGGCGCGCGACAAAGACCGCGGAGTGACCTGCGGCGAAGTCATCGATTCGATTGGGTACGAGCTATCCAAGTTCACCAAACAGGAAGACTTCGCCGTCCTCCACCCGCGAGACCGCTCCGAGCTCACAAAGTCGTATCAGCACAATCGGAGTCGACAGCCAGGTGTGCCGGGCGGACAGCTTGGTCAGGGGATGAAGAGACTCGACTTCTTGAAGAGGAACACGATGTTTTCCGGGGTGGAATATAATGAGAGAATTGTGAAGAGATGTTGTGGGGATGTGATGCCGTGTGTGTTTGTTTTGAAGTGCGCGATGACTTTCCAGATGACGGCGAAGGAGGTCAAGGAACATGAGGCGAGGCAGAGAGCAGGGGAAAGGGAACACATGGCGACCAGCGGAAGTAGGAGTGCGTCGAAAGGCGCGAGGTCGAGGGCGAGTTCGTCGGCGGCGAGAGAGAGGGTTACAGTCAACGTCGTGAGTCCAAGTATTACCTCGGACGATTCTGGAGATGCGGATCGGGGAAGTGACGATGAAGATACTCGCCATCGATGATCCCTTTGTTTTTGAACAACGCTGGCTCTGGCTAACTTAGTAGGCTTTCCCCCCATTCCCTTCAACTGGTTTCATCAAGTACTTATCAAGTTATATCTCCACTGATCATCTCATACCTAACGATATTTACGTCTCAACTCACGTCTTTACTTACTTACTTGCATCGTTAGTAGTGTAGTCTTAGTGCTCAAGTTATACCTAGAACGTCCGGGATCTTCTTTTGTTTAGTTAATGAACCCACAACTCCCTTGAATTTACGACATTGTTACTTGTACTTCTACATACTCTACAAGACGTGCATTTCCCTAATACCAAATTAAATGGGAGCATTGTCATGTAAGTGATAGATAAATGGTACGGTCCAATCCTAACGGCCGGCGGGAACAAGGCGGTGAGCGTCTTTGATCTGCGACTTTCTAAATAGAACGATTGTCGTCTGTTACTAGCAGTAGTCATATTTAGCGATCATTGGGTAAGGTAGCAGCATGAAGCAGAGTCGGTGATTGCTAGTTTAGCGTCTGTACTTTTGTTATTGAAGAACTGATGTCAAAGAAATCCTGAGAGTGAAGACAGCAGGGTCATTTACCGTTATCTGGTGAGAGAAAAAAAGAGACAGGAGAGTATATCACCTGCGCTACATACTCTCTATGATTTATGTATCGGGCAGGTTGTTCAAATCAGCGATAGCGTCAGGGTAAATTTCTTGAGTGAATGGGTGATCTTGACAGATCCCGGTAAATATCTGGTGCCCATGAACAGTGGTAATCACTGGGTTGATCATGAGCATATCCCCCTGAAAAGACAGACGTATCAATACCTTTGTCTTTCTTGAAAGGCAATGCGGTATACTTACCTGGTTCAGCCGAGACTCTGCATGAATCTCGTGCAACATGGCTTCCACACGCCCTAGCCTAGACTCTAGTGACCTCAAGGATGAAGTTACGCCTGCAGGACAGGACAATACTTCTCCGGGGTCACCAAGTCGAAAGAAGGGCTCAATAGAAGGTCCGAGGGTTGTTGAGGAGTGATCTCTATGACTAGAAACACAATTCACTGATCGATTAGAAGTCTCTATTGGATATGGCGATTCATCCAAGAAAGTATTTTGAAGGAACTCGTGGAACCGCTCCAATTCTCTACAAAAAAAAATTAGGCCAGACATGAATCGGTAGTATGATGACCGACCTCGAAAGCCCACCAAGCACGCCTTCTTTATAGGCAAGGTTGGCTCCTGGCTCAACTGTGGTGGTAGTGAAAGTGCTTTTATAGGGATTCAATTTGTAGGCTGAAGTTGCGAAGGCGTCGTTGGAAGAAATATTCTGGGAAGGCCTAGAATAGGGAAACTCGGCACCAGAGCGCTTCAGGCTTGCACCAACAGTTTCCATAATCGATCGCATTTGGTTGGTAACTTCGGCGATGGCGTGAGCCGATAACGTTGAGATCTGGCGTGAAATATCTGGAACTTGCTCCAACCTGTCGACTTGTGATCGAAGACCAACAAATCTGCTACTGCAAGCAGAATGGAATGTTATCAAAGACGACTGGGTCGTGAATGCACTGGGAATATTCCCAATATTTTGCTTTGATGCGTTGAGGTCTAGATCATCAGGACATGGACTGAGGAAGCTTTTTTGACTCGAGTCGGGTAGGGCTGCCGCCCTCAAGGCTTCCAGTTCCATTCCGAACCTCATTTTTTGTGCGTTCAAATCTTCCGACACAACCCCTTTCGGAGGCTTCGGGTTCGTCGCAGCCCGCTTGTATGAAGCCTCTTGAAACCTCTTGAAAGCAACAGTGTCAATGAATGTGAAGACAAAAGATGATAGTAGCAGCCAAAACGTACTCTCGTGACCCCCGCAACGTTCTCGACCATAGTGAAGCAACTTGACCACAAGTCTCCCTGATTTGAGTTAAGATTCATGGGCATCCCGCCCCCGCTCGATGTGATTTTGCGATGCTTCTTCCGTGTGGCCCCATTTCTTTCTACGACACGCATGATCATGTTCGCATACCAGTAGCATTCATAAGCATAGCAAGGATCCTGCTGATGCAGTATTTCAGCAAGGAGTGCGAGTTCACAGAGGCGAAGGTCCGTAGGTATCAGCTCTTCGAGCAAAAGGCACGAAGTGTGCTCAGCATCCGTTGATACTTTCTGGACTACGTCGTCGACTACTTTGTGTATTGCCATGGCAAATAAAAGGCTCGTTAGACGTTTCTTCTTGGAAGGCATCGGCCGTCGTGGACATCGTTCGATGCGCAAGTGGACTGGAGAATGTTGGGGAACGAGGATTGTTGCGAGAACGTATTCATGCTGTATGAGGCGGGATCCGGGTCTCTTGTACCGCGCAATGTTAACAACCTGAAAACACCGCATGTTTGTCTCCTGTAGGGAGCGTTTCATGGCGTACTGCTCCTCGAAGTGACCCGACCAGCAGGAAACCGTTGTTCTTGCTTCAGGAAATTCGAAATCAGTAACTTTGTGAGTGTTCATAACGAAAAAGTAGGCGGAGAAGAGATTGTGTTGTGTAGTTCGGGGACATAAGTGGTGGTCCTTAAGTAGTCAGAATTGAGTCAGAATGAAACGTAAGGCGCTTCTGAGGCGCTTACCGGATGAAACCGTTTGGCAACCCCCCTTGCCAGTAGAAACCCGAGGCAACCCGGCGACAACTTGCCACTGGATTCGTCTTGGTTAGCCAATACGTATCATTTAGCGCGAATATGTTACTTACGGAGTGTCGAGGTTTGGTCGAGGTCTAACATCTGGACAATTGTTGAATTGGTGATCAATCCTAACCGGGCACCAGTCGTCAGGAAGCCCGCTGAGTCGTATCCTAAAAATATAGCACCTTTAAAACTCCAGGTTACTAAGGATGCAGCCTGCCTCCCTTCTCTTGCTCTTCTCTGTCAATCGCGCTGTTGCCTGTCTATCACAAATGGAGAGAAGACCAAAAGGAGACAGGCAGTGGTCCAAGACTCACAGCTACTCACAGAAATAGATGAATGATAACTAGTGCCTCGCAGAATGACACCGAGACCGCACTTGCTCCAAGGTGGTCCAAAGGGTCACCACTTGAAGAAGGAATTCAGCAACATCCCAACAATATCATGGCAATATCTCAATTTTCCACAAACTTGAGTTGAACTCAAGAGTCAAAGAGGACCATAACAAGGGAAAGACTATGTGGTTGATTCATGCGCAGTATCATAACTATTTTCACCCTTATCGCACTGCATTCTATACTTACACAACAAAGTGTATTGAATGCTCTGAAGGCAGTACAGACTGATGGCACTCACCCCGAGGGACAACCCAATCAACAAGTACTTGATCGCTGCACGCACAAGAGCGCACAATGCCCGCATTGCTCGGACGGTAAGTACAACAACCTTCGAGTCTAAGCTTCAACTTTGCTTCGGGCTAGTCTTCCCTAGTCACACTACAATTCCGTGTCTTTTTTTGTTGAAACTTCATATGTGGCTTCAGGCTTGCTTCAGGCGGCCCTTGATGGTAATGCCAGAGTGATCTGAGCTTACTTATAGCTTGATGCATATCTTACTGGTGCCACCTGCGTAATGGCGGCCTCTCAAATATAACTAGATTGACAATGTGCATGCCCGAGATTGTAGACGCCGAGAACTTTGCCATCTCTGTGTACTATTTGTTGTACATGGCATTTACTTCGTAAGAGCGACAATCTTCCTGTGAATCCCGCTTGATACTTCGTGAATATTCGAATTTGAAAGGTAGAAATTCTTAGAACAAGTATCCATGATGGCAACTCGACTCTCACATTAGGAAACTTAAACCCAATTTACTCCAACTGACCTTCCCGCCTCCACACAATCCCCAACACTGACGCCCCCAACCCCCGCCCCAACAACAGCCAGCCTCCCATCCCATCCAACAGCACCCTTCTCCTTATCCCCTCCTGCAGATCCAGGCCCTGACATATCCAACACATCCTTCATCTCCGCCATGCGGTCCAGATGTCCGGGCGCCAGCGTCGGGATACACGCTTGGTTTTCCCAAATCCGCCAGTACACCGGATCCGGTACATTTTTACCCAATTGGATTTGGAGTTCTTCGAGGAGGCTGCGGATGAAAGGCGGAGTGGAGCCAGTATAAGCGTATGAGGTAGAAGTAGGGAGAGGAGGGATTGGATAGGGTCCGCCGGTCATCATTGTTAGTTTGGTGTACTCTTCTTCCCCTCCGGGCAATTTGTCTTGTCGGGAAAGCGAACATGAGTCAAATACAGTTCCCAGGATGCCAAGCGGCGAGGACGCGTCTGAGTCCGAGGAGCTGCTCGTGGGGTAGCCAGCGGGTGGTCGGGGGATGAGATACCCGAATCCCGCTGGGATAATGTGGGAGGGCGGGCATGGGAAGACAAGGTTGACTACGCGCACGGAGGTCATCGGATTGGCTTTGAGGTGCGGAATGGGCGCCGGTGCGAGTACAAGGTTTGTAGATCTAGATTTGGAGGTAGGATCGTTGTCTTGCTTTTGCGAAGTGATATCGTGGAGTGTTGAGAGAGACAGAGCAGAAACGACGTGTGTGACGTTGAGTGTTTGATTTGATGAATGTGAAATCTAAGAAAATAATTGAACAGAAGAAGAGGGAAGTGGTTTAGAGATATCCAATAGTTAGGAAGCTAAACTCACCTCGAAAGAATGATCCTGCACCATCCGTAGATTCGAAACGCCGGTGTTTCTCATGATGTTGACATTCTTCGTCAGAAGAAGCTGCTCCTCCAACGCAGTCGTAAGAGTCTCCATTCCATCAGCAAACGAATACACCGAAACCTCACGCATCACATCCTCCATGCCGCCTAGCTCATAAGCATCGCCAACTCCCCCCTTCACCTTGTCTTTGCGACCCAAAAGAAAGCCCCTAACAACACTTCCCCCGCCCCTCTCCTCCGCCTCCCAAACACTGCGAAACGCAGCCCGCACACTTAGTTTGCGCGAGTCAGTAGCGTAGATGCCATGTACCAACGCACTGCCAAAGGTCCGCGCGAAGGGCTCTCCGAATCGGCGAGAGAGGAAGGCATCAACGCTCTCGTCTCTTGCGCCTGGGGGTCTATTAGCGCCTTTGAAGGGTTCGCGCAGGACAGCAGGCAATATCAAGGGAAGCAATGGGGATGAAAGCAGAGTCAGAATGGATGAAGGCAGCCGTTGCAGACCAGATATCGACGCATCGGACGAATGGGAGGGTGGGATGTAGAGGAAGCGCGCTTTGGCTGCCGGCGCAGTTTTGGGTACGGTTATAACCTTATCCTCAAGTCTGAGGAGATGTATCTGATCTCTGCGTTTCGGTCAATCCCATTCATTTTCGAGACAATCACTCGACCGATACTCACTAGTTCGAGTACAGCTTTGCTATTGGGCCTCAATGTCCTCGGGCCAGCTTCCAGAAGCACCGAGGCGTCAGTTCCCGGTATCTTTACACGCTCAGAGTGAACCCAGCCACCCAGCCGAGCATGTTTCTCTATAAGAGTGACTTGAGCTGCTGGGAATCGGCGCGACAGGTGGTAGGCGGAGGAAAGGCCTGTAAGGCCGCCTCCTAGTATTGCGATGCTTCTAGGTGGCATTGGCAATATTGAATAAATAAGTTTGCTGAACGTGGTGAGAGAGAACTAAGTCATGTTCTTTGCGTATTCCGTGCGACTGTTGTGGTTGAGGCTCAAAGTCAGAGTCATGCCCGTACCATGCGGAAACAACGGCCCGGAGCTTTTATACAGGATCGATACTGTTTGTGATCTAATCCTCACCATGTTTCGGGAGTTCGATTCCCTTGCAGTCCATGACATTCACTGATCCTAAGAAGACTGACTCGAGCCTAGAATTTCCGAGAACAATCCACAAACGCCATTTTCAGGATATACAATTAGAGATATAGGGTAGAGGAGGATATAATGGGGTGGAATCATGAAGTGAGATCCATAACAAAAGTGTTGGGCGCCTTGAATCCCAACCGTGCTCTCACATAGTTATCGTCTTTTGTCAGACCTTCAAAGTATACCCGTTCTTTCAGCCAATCTACAAGCCATCCATCAGCACACTGTCGACGAAGTCACAAGGAAGGAGAGAGAGAGAGAGAGGAAGGTTCCCAAACTTACCAACGCGCCGGAGTCGGTCACTCGGTTGGGCAGGCGTATAGTACCCCCCCGCCCATTGCTGTGATGGAGGATTAGAGTTATTGGCTGCGCATCGTCTCAGCTGTTCTTGGGATCTTTGGTTTAAGGAGCCAAATTCAACTTCTGAGATATCGTTGTCGGTGTAGCTGGATTATTCCGCAATTGATGAGCATTCATCGCGCTAACAACAAGGTAGACGCACTCTTTGTACATGGCTGAGCAGACATCACCAATCGTCACACCCGTATCCTTCTTGATGATGGTACACCAGGGCGACAGGCGTGAGATGACGATGAGCTGAGAGACGCGTGGAAGAGTTGCGGGTTCGTCTTTTCCAGGAATATTATTGCCACCCTGTGGGGCTTGAGAAGTTGGAATATTGAAGCCTGTCGACGAAACGGTTAGGGCCAAGAAGCATTGTGATCCAGATATGTTACTGCCAACCAGTAACGAGATGGAAATTTAGTAGATAATTGTCGAGTTTGCCTTCGAGAATTGGGTTGAGTTCGAGTTCTGTGCCGAGGAGATAGAGATCTGTCTGAGAAAGAATGGGACCGTCTATCAACCGTCGATTCGCGTTAGATCGCTGAGGTCCCTGTGATAGTGACATAGTACGCACACGCCGCCCCTGGTGCCCATCTGTTAACCACTTTATCCATGGCGCCTACGATCTCGTTCAAGGGGAAGAAACTTGTAGGATCAACCGAGTATAACGACTCTAGTCTTCCAAAGTCTGCGTGGTTCACGTCTTATATTCGCGGAGACGGAGTGCGATTCTCAATCAGAAACAGTCAACTCGAGTCAAGGAGAGAATGGCCTCGTGTACTTTGACCTGATAGAATTGGAACAAGGCATGATTGATCTTGATCATGATCGCCGACGACAACCTAAAATGGCAGGAGCAATGACTACCTGCTTAAGATTAGATGGAAGGTCTTCTTATCTCCCAGCTGATGGTACAAGTCTGAATATCGTTTCCAAAATATAGTAACCGTATAGATACATGTTAGGTACCTGCTTACTCGTATCAGGTGGGTTGCACGCAAGATATTGATCAATCGTTTATTGACTTCAATCTCTGGGGAAGCCTCGAAGCCAACCACACCCCGCCCAACGTAAGGACAAGCAATGCGAGGTACACCGCATACCCCCCCAGCACATGGTGTTTAATCGAAAATGACAGCAGGCTGTTCGTCATCGCCGGAGTGACGATTCGACCAATCGACACGAGTGTCTGCGCCAGGCCATGCGTCGCACCCAATGACCTTTTATTAGGGGCCGCTGAGGTAATGAACATATATACACAACCTGCCGGGGTCGAATTTAGTACGGGTGAGTTTGCATCCATAGGTACGAGCGCACCGTATCCCAGCTCCATCACCAGAGAAGCAGATAACTGACAACCAAGTACAACCCAAACCACGTAAGAGAACCCCATCTTCCTCACAATTACATTCATCAAAGGGCTGAAGGCGTATACAGGCAGGAACGCCGATATCGAAGTCACAAATATAGCCTTGACCCCGAACCTGCGTACGAGTCTTCCAAGCATGAGGGTTTGGAAGATGCTGCTGACGAAGCCGTACGTGCCCAGGATATAGCCGACGTCCCGGGGTGGAAGTTCAAGACCTCCAATGTTTACGGGCATGGCGAGGAAGAGCGGCTGGATCGCGTTAGAGGAAGCGTGTAGGGAGGCGAGGCAGACGTAGTTCATCACCGGTATGAGTATTTTGAGGTTCAGGAGGTCTTTGAGAGGGACGGGGTCTTCCTTTGACGTAGTCCCTAAGGTTGCCAACGAATGTGTCGGGTTTGAGGATTCAAGTAGGGGTTCGGAATCTTCGTTTCCTCGGGAATTCGGATTTTTGTATAGGTATCCTCCCTTGACAGTCTATTTGATACAGGAAGACATCAAGCGGTTGTTTCTCGCCAGATCTCAAGACAAACCTCGTTGAAAAAGCCAGCTGTCAGCAACACTCCAAAAACCGCGGTTAGCGATAGCACAAAGCATGGTAGAAAGTAAGGATATGATATCCAAAACTGGCTGGAGAAAACTTTTGGAAAATGGTCGTGGGGTCGAGCGAGCCAACCACCTATGAGCGCTCTTTAGGGGATAACGGAAGATGTCAACTCGAATCGGTGCTCTTATAAGGGCATCTTCGTACCCGAACGAGCTTCCAATAGCCCAAGGAACGTGGAGCAAAGCAAATGCGTCTGCACTATTCGTGTGATCTGTGATTTCACCAATGATGCCCTTTATAACTCCTGAATGTCCGTTAGCAGCGGACCCTCTCGGAATTGACAGGGGCGGAACTCACCAGCGTTACTGTTGAACGCGGTGAATATACATCGGCTGCAAAGAAGATTCATCATGAGATCAATTGTAATTCGCTGTAAGGCAAAATCGGTCCAACCTGACAACAAGGGCCCAGAAGACCCGTGAAAGTCCGAATGAGAGCATGGATAGCGCGAGCGCTGACATTCCAAGGAGTAGGATAGGTTTTCGCCCAATGTGGTCTGAGAGGCGGCTCCATATCATAACGGTAGCGAAGGATACCAGCTGTCGGATGGACTCCTACCCGGATTGACAAAGTTCAGTATGGTAACCCTGCCCACAGACGATGAAGGGGACAAACCATAACACCAGCATAATATCCAACGTTCGCCTTGTCGCCACCAGTAACTGAAGTAAGCAGCTATGATACCAATTCAGGAGTGAGTAATGTCATTGAGCGCCTGTAACGATGCATGGAGCATACCTCATTCAAGAACGGGAAGATGACAAAAGCCGATGCAGCTTCACAAAATCGGAGCAGCAACAGAATCGATATCTGAGCAGCAGGCAGAGGGGTATGCGCATGCTTCAACTTCGCAATCGATTCCTCGTCGCCCGTTGCACCGTTATTAGTCCTGTACACAGTGGGGGTAGGGCTAGGCGTTGTCGCCCTGCTAGAGGAGTGTGACCGTGGCGACAGCGCCGCGAAAAGTCCTGGCATGGTGGCACTGGTGCTACCGCTGTAACTGGCAGAGGGTGGATAGTTCATCTTCTTCTCATTAATAGGCGCAGGGATGCGAGACGGCCATTCTAGCGCAAGTTCCGAGCCATCGTTGTGCACAGGGGGAAGCGAAAATGTCTCTCTGGCAGCGGTTAGATTCCAGAAGCACCACCTCGAGTGGAAGTTCCTAATGGAGTTGTGCAGACACAGCCAGGTCTCTTCAACTACTAACTGCTATTATTGAGATAAGCTTTAGGTTTCGCCGGAGTTGATAGCCAGGGGACAGTGGGCGTTGGTAAGCATAGGAGTTGTAGCATAACAGAGGTAGTCAAGGTTGAGAGGAAGATACAAAAGGGCGTCAAGTTAGCTGATACACTACAACTAGTACATATGCAAGCATAAACCGCATGAGTGTCCATCGAGCACGAGTCCATATATCACAATTTTTGTTACACGGGCAGGAATGATGTTCCTAAACTTGAGAAGACGTCAGTGAAATCATTCCACGGAAGTGATAGAAGAGGAAGAGAAAGATCAGAATAAAAGGCAATATTCGGTTTGTCTCCATAAGAGTCAGAACAGGTCTGAATAATTCATCCGAAGGAGATGGATAGAACAGATACTCACGGAACATGTAAAATGAAAACATAATGCAACGAGGTTGGGGGAAATAGATACACCTGAGGAAAGAAGAGGTCAGCAAATTGAATGATGGTAGAGAGGTTGTTTGAAGAAGAAATCAGAGTTATTATTGGCAATATCGATTGTCCTCAAAGCGAAAAACTCGGAACAGGTCTGATTGGTTATCATCAAGGAGAGTAAAGGAAGGACGAGGAAGACCACCAGAAGACAAGATAAAAAGACTCACAATGTACAAATCAAGTTGAGATTGGAGGCATCGCTGTAGCGAAATGTCTCCACTTTTCCCGAGCAGGCGCAGATTCGCCGTAAACCCAATCATCCTCAGACTCTTCCATGCGGGAAGGGTCTGCGTCGAAATCTTCAACGTAGACACCGACACCAGAACCATCTTCAGGGTCTAGAAGCTTTTCAATGGCCGGTCGATCGCTGAAAGTTTGCAGTTTTCGCAGGGCCTCAATCAGATCATCTGCAAGAGGGGTCGCATTGGGTGGATCTTCCTTGATTGGCTCCCAGCCAACCGGCGGTGACCCTGGCGGTGAGATAAGAAAGTTCTTCTCGATAGGCGGAGGTTGGAGGTAGTTGCTTTGCGGTATCCACGATCGCTCTCCCCGGGGTATCAGTGGGTTTGGATCAGCGCGGTACACTCTCAGGATGATATGCGATCTGAAGTGGGCGTGAAAGTGATGAGAAAAACTGTACAAGTAGATGCCAGGATAGTGTGGGGCTTACCGGTCATGCGAAGCTTCCAAGGCGATGGGGTCACTTCGTCGCTTCGCTTCCTCAGCATGATCTTCGCACTCATACACAATGAGGATCCGCCCGAACCCTTGCAATGGCACCCATTGGTTGATATCACCAAAGGAAGCAAAGTGATCTCGCAGCATTGTCAAAATGATAGGGTCAAAAAACGATTTTGGAAGCGAGGTAACCGCCAGGGTATTCGTCGGGACCAACGCCAATGGCGAGGTAGGTGTAGACTGTCCTGATTGTGTCGAGAAGCGATATTTAGCCATTGTCGGTATCGTGGAAAAGGAAGATATTGGGCTCCTTCATGGTTATCTGCCAGGAGCTTATAAGGAAAATTTCGTGTTGGAGGGTTTATGTAAGCGATGCTGTGTTTGCGGCTTGTTTGGCCCTCTGGGCGCGGCGAGGGCTGTTCGGTGATCTGCCTTGTACGATAATTGGGACATCGGCTCGTACCCTCTCAAGCCACCACATCGGCTATGCAGCCGAAAATGGTGTTCCATCTATCGTACCATTCGTGTAGCCGACGTGTCAACGGCCGCAGCAAACTCCAGGTTTGTAAGTCTGAGCAACAGCGGGATCCTGTGCTATTTATGGGAAGAATCTGATGCCGTAGTCTGGGTATATAAGTATGCATTATGTTTCCTGATGAGGACGTCAGCAAGCGGCTGCCAATCCGAGTATGTGGCGTTACCGGTTATCCTCTCCCAAGCCTTCTCCCCCCGTTTCCGTTTCCTCGCCTGACTCCTGTGTGAAAAGTACAACGGTGACCCTCATACATACATGTGGGACCAGCAGTGAACAAAGACAGACCCGACTGAATTTATAACAAGCAACCAATGTCATACAGGGCTTCCAGTCATGTGAAAAATACAATGGTATGGACTTTCATACATACTAGACTAGCAGTGAACAAAGACAGCCCCGCTTGAAATCATAACAAGCAACCAATGTCATACAGTGCCCTCAGTCTTATGTTTTGTGGCATTCCAGTGCCCTCTCAAGTCCTAACTCAGAATACTTATCTGATTTCTCAAGTATAAATGTATTTGTGGCTTGACACCAAGGGCGAGAATAGCCTCTCGAGTATTTCGTTGAATTGTTAAGTCAAATAAAGCAGTCTGTGTAATTTTCGGAGAGGCTGAGTTGCGTACAAGCATACCGTTGCACACCTGCAGCATTGCCGACTTTAGAATTACGCATCAAACTGTCCAAAATGTTGTGAAAATGGCTAGTATGGCAACTTTCCATGACACTATCAAACGCCTTTCTGAGCCTGGATTGACCATGATACATATGTACTTGCCTGTATCGGGATACTCTTCGCAACATAGTGTTCAAAGATTGGACAACGCCGTGTATGATACATCATATCACATCACATCGCGTTTCCCACTATTTCTGAGTCGGCAACCAAACATCCCTTTGAATTAATATGATATCAGGAAGAGAGCAACTACAAGAATACAGCACGCCCTAGCCGCGCTCAGCCGTGGTACACCACCCAAGGGGTACGTCGATAAGCAGGTATGAATCATAGCAGTGAGCATAATTGCAAACATAGGCAAGAGCCTGATGGCCCTCCTTGTCTGTGATAGGTTGAGATCAAAATCACGGCGTATCCGCATCCCTCGTACTTCCTTTCATTTTGATTGTAATCGAGAGGGGAGCCATCTGCGCAGATCCAAGAGTTGAATGTTAAGTCCTCGCAATCAGCATTTGACTAGAGCAAACTTTTATTCGTTCGAAATAAAGACTGTGGTCGACAGAGTCATCCGCTTCACGCAATAAGCGCACAAACGCGGATAAGTGTTGTTCAGATATTCTTCCAGCCTGGGTGTTTCCATGTAGCCATTTGCATGACAGTCCGAGCAAGAAGAACTTGTCGCTAAATTAAAGATCCACCAGCGCCGTGGCGATGGGGCGACAGAGTTGTTGAAGAAGCAAATGGGCGGTATGCGTCCATGACAACAGTCATGATTATTCGAACGACTTTCGGTTGCCTTCTGAATCTGAAGAGGGATGAACAATTCATAGTCAGTTTGGAGAGTCGTTATGCGAGGGTGACGGGTACTTAATTCACGAACCTTCCAGGATAGAAAGTTGCATCCTGTTATTACCCACTTACGAGGTTGGGGGGAAATGGTGCACTCCACATTGGATATTGGCCCTTGTGCGTTGTTGAGGTGCCCAAGGGATAGGAGACTGAAGGTCCTGAAGCGCAGATGCGTTTGTAGGTCTTTGGCTGCCTTTGGAAAAACGGCGATTGGATGAAAAAGATTGGATGGACTTCATGAATCATCAACGAGAAGACTGTAAGCAAACATTTTTATCTATTTGCTTGCGGCTTGTTGGCCGCACCCATAAAGAGGAATAGATATTGAATCACAGAGCCATTCATGAGACTCGGAATATATTCCGTTCAATGTACGCCAGGCAATCTAGCTTGCTGTGTTTGGATTCATGCAAAACTCGAGTTTGAATTTCCGTGAATGAGCCTTGACTGAACCTGCTTTGATGTTGCATTGACTTATCCATTCCAGATAACCAATTCACTTACATACGTTTCCGTGCACCAGGGTATACTCCTGAGTGCAGCGTATTACGCATGGTCGTCAAAGTCCGAAGATGCCGCGGCACGCTTAACCGTGACCTGTCTTGTTTGGTCACAGGTGGTAACCAAATATTCCAAACATTACGTAATTAATCTGATGTATCTCGGCAATACCATCATTGTCCTTGGTTCGCCGCTTCCCCCGAAAAAGTCATTGTCCTCCAAAATGATGAGAATGCAAAGTACAAGCGGCATGTGTGCTAGGACAATGGAAAGCGTAATCCCAAGGGAACAAGGGCCATTATCAGGAAATCCCTTTTGGGCTCGCAATTTGACGAGACGAGAGCTTGCTTTCGCACCACCACCACTACCACTCGTTTCTTTCTTCCGTATTTTTTGAACCTTCCTTCCGTTGACCGAGCTCGACCAGGAAATGCTGTCGGGATTCACTGTCGTTCTCTTTTCTTCTTTTTGCGCATCTGTCTGTGAGTACCAAAATCTTTCCAAAATTCCAAGAAGGCTCACCTCGTTATCTCAGTCGCGCAATCTTCGCTTTCTGTAGTATGCATTGCAGGACAATGCCTTCAAGGACTTTCTAACACGACCAGTGCGTCTACTTGTACCTCACCGTGAATTTTGCTAATCTTTGAAATATAGTTGGTGCAAAGCTTTCGGCTCCAGGAGCTCCTGCAAGCGTCCTCTTACTCCCAGGACAATACACGTCCACTACGAACCCACAACTGCTGCATAACCTGCTCACGACCTCATCAGCCAGTCTATCATCGTCTCCGGGTTTCGAATCAGCCTCAATCGCGTCTCTACCCCTCAACCTCGCTCTTGAGCCAGGCCTTGCCGTCTACTCTCAGCCACTCTACTCTGGCCAGGCCGCGTTCCAGCAACTCCCATCAGCTCCAGTCGTCAACTCCTCCACAGCTCTTGCGGCGAGCTCTATTGTACTTTCCACCAATGTATGGGCTGCGGTAACGTCTGGCTCGGATAAGAACCGCATCATATTCTGGGATGCAGTTCCCGATGTCTCTCAACTTCCTGCAGGAGCATCGCAAGGGCTCTCCCTCCTTGACATCCAATCCTCAGCATGTTCACCCCCATGTGCTGGCTCTGGTGTTTGCTCCGCTTCAGGCGTGTGCACATGTCCGACTGGATTCACTGGGTCATCCTGCGAAACGTGTGCTGAAGGGTTCTTCGGACCCACATGTCAAGCATGTCCCGTTGGATGTACGACATGTGATCAGGGTATCTCAGGATCTGGTCGTTGTTTGACACCTGTTGTCGTCAATGCACCAGCGACCTGTAATTGTTTAAATGGACAGTGTGGTGCCAATGGGCAGTGCGCTTGCAACCCGGGATGGACAAATGCAGACAATGGGACAGCTTGTGCAAAGTGTGCTGCTGGGTTCTTCCAGACTACAACTGGCGATTGTCAAGGTATTTTTTTGTGGCAATGGGAGATAAAAGATAATAATCTAACGATCAATTCATTCTCAGTATGTCAACTTGGATGCACCCAATGTGCCGATGGAACTGCAACATGTATCGCATGCAAACAAGGCTTCACCCAGAATGCGAATGACAGGACGAAGTGTATACCACTACCATCCGTCACAACAAGCGGCACCCAATGTCCAGACAACAGTTTTAGCGCTGGCGCCGCCTGTTCGCGCTGCTCTCCATCATGCAGAACATGCACTGGCCCATCATCGAACAATTGTATCATTTGTGCCGCAGGACAATACTTGTTCAACGGCAATTGTGTTGGCGTAAACACTGATGGTGTTTGTGAAGGGACAAATGGTATGATTGCCGATAATAACAAGAACGAGTGCGATAGTGAGTTGTTCTCAAGTATTCATCTTTTGATATCTAACTTATTGTCCCGTTCACTAGGTTGTGGAGCAAAGTGCACTGCTTGCAGGATCCCAAACTTCAACGTTGCCTCGACAGCCAACCAACTACAATGCACTGGGTGTTTGCCTGGATTCGTTCTTTCCCAAGGGAAGTGCGTTGAAAGCTGCCCTTCTGGCACCTTCGTTTCACCTCAAGACAATCTCACTTGTACACGTATGTTTTCGAAGATTGTTCCTTTAGAGTATATGAAGATACTGATGTGCTATTGTAGCATGTTCGTCCACATGTGGCACCTGTGTAGGCGCTGCCGACTTCTGCCTCACATGCTCTTCCAACCAACTCGCTTCCGCTGGTCAATGTGTCTCCACATGTCCCTCCAATACTTTCAGCTCTTCCGGCTCATGCTTGAAATGCCACCCCGACTGCGCCAGCTGCTCCGGGCCTTCATTCAATCAATGCTCAACTTGCCCTACCAACCGTCCGGTTCTCACCAGTGGAAGGTGCTTACCTACATGCAGCAAATCACAATTCTTCGACAAAACATCATCGTCATGCCAGACCTGCGACTCGAGTTGCTCAAGCTGTTCTGGATCCGGTCCTAGTAGCTGCCTGGCATGCTCCAGTTCGACACAGGTCCTCCGCGCTGGATCCTGTGTCTCCGCGAATTGTAATGGATCCTCGAACGTCATTCCAGGACTTGGCGTCTGTCTCTCCGAGCTGGTGCTAGTACCCACTCCATCTGGGACGGGCACGGCCGCTCCTCTTCCTACGATCACTGGGTTGGGCGATCCAACTGTCATCGAGACCTCCACTCGGCGTCCTTTGGAATGGTGGCAAATCCTGCTTATGGCACTGGGATGCGCGTTCATCTTCATCGTCATTTTAATGCTTTGGAGGAGACGGGCAAGGAAGCAGAGGGCGAAGCGGACTGCGATGTTTGCGAGTGCGAGACGGCTTGATGGGGGGAATGGATGGAGGTGGCGCCTGTCCCAACTCAGGAAGAAGCTGTTTGGTGGTAAAAAGCACACAGATCGTCAAGCAGAGATATTGCCTGTGGCTTACAACCATCATTCACGCTCTCTTTCCTCGCGTCCGCAGAGCATGGTCATATCAACGCTGGGTCGGGATGTCAAGATGAATAAGCTGATCAAGCCGCATGCGAGCGCCGTCGTCGAGGAGAAGTCAAGGAGGGAGACAGTGGACGATGTGGAGAGATTCATTGATGCATATAATTATTCTACGCACTCCAGGTCCATCAGGGAACCCTCTCTACTACCCGGACTGAACGAGCAAAAACGAGATCGCCAAAGGCAGATTGCGCGCCGACTGGAACAAGACTCGCTTTACTCTGAGGTCACCGGAAATCAGAGACATACACCGCAACCGAGGCAGCCTTTGAGAAGAGATGTCTCCGGTGCATCGAGGTTCTCGCGGAGCACGATGAGTACTGCGGTGACTTCTAGGAACTTCAACAAGGAGGGCGTATTGGTAGATTTGGACGAGGACGAGGATGAGAGAAGAGTCCCTCAACCACGATTGCAGATGCTCAACACCGGTAGCAGCAGCCGGACGCCGACAGATGCTGAGGCGTACATGATGACTGTACGACAGGGACTCGCAGGCACGACGCCTGCTCCTACTTTCCTCCCCGCCGGGACAGGCTCAACTGCAGTCACAGGACCTAATCTCTACCACCTGCCAATGCCAATACACCTGACTCCGAATACGACATTGGGTCAGGAAGGGTCGTATTGGCTTTCGCCCATGCCTCAACCGACTAATGGGCCGCAGCAGCAGCAGCATCAGCCTCATTTCGAAACCGTTGTTCTTCAGCCAATGAACACGGGTGGGTCATCATCACGCAATCCGTTCCGAACAAACGCGTTCTAGGAAGACCAAGATATTGGACGTCGACTGATGGAATGCCGGATGATTATCTATGGTTATTGTCCTCGACGGGTGCATCGTCCGAAGCGGGTTACGGCCCGCAAATTCAACTTTGCTTCCTAGGAAGGACGAAAGAGGACGAAATTCGAATTGGACCTGTTGATGCTTTACGAACGTGCGGCTTCTCTTTCCTTTCATCCAATCGTTCCAAACGTTGTGCTGCTCCCTCTGGCATCACTCCGTGGAATTGTATTAATCTGTTTACAGTACTTACATGCATTACATACACACTACACACCCCGGACTGAACTTTGTTTCCCCGCATTCCATTTGGAGCATCTGTTTCACTAGCATCTATCATTCATATCTACAGTAGTACTACTAGACTGACTTTGTCCTCAGTGTAATATAATCATCCTTCTGTCGTTCTATGCATACCATGCATCACATGAGACTGGGCTCTTGTTGTATTATTATTATTATATTCATCGAGAATCCCGGTTGTGAGTAGGAACCGAGAGAAGTTCGCATGTCCGTTTCTAATAAAAGACAAACCATATTCGGATCTCAACCGTAGATTGGCATGTTGCACAACAACCGATCACAAATGAGCCTCTGACCACCACGCCTTACAATATATGAAGTTTGCTCCAATGAAAGCCAGTCTTTCTAGGCAGCTCCAGTAACGTTATATACCCCTTTCAAGCTGCTGGGGAAGCGATATCCAAGCCGGCGGGAATTACACCATCTTCTGCTCCTGTGTCGTAAGTGATGAGCGCGTGATCGTGCACTCTGGATTGTATCTCATGGATGGACTTCTAGACTCACAGGTTACCCCGCATTGGCGCTGCCAACAGCAACGAATATAGAGTAAATACTTGTAGTCGCCCACGTGAAGAGGCATATCAAGATCTGTTCCGAGGTCAGGGCACTCTTAGACCCTTTTACCCCGTGGCAATCATCGACCGGGACCAGCAAGATCTCTACAATCCCTGTCTTATCGGACCTTCCGGGTCGCGTGGGGCACCTTTGCCTTGCTGACGAAAGTCCCTTAAACGACGTTTACCACTTCCTTGCCTTTTTCTCTCTTTCTCGCCCGCTCCGTGGACCTTCCTCTCTCCTTCCGCAACAATTTCGGCCAACTACTTTCGTCGCGTCCGCCGCTTTTTGGCTATGATTGTCGAGCGTGCCTCGCATAACTGGGCTTACTCAGAAGACATACCTGGGTCGCGCTGTGGTCCAGAGGATGGCCCATGGCCCCGTTCATACCAGGTTCTCGACGAACAAAACCTATGGCGAGAGCTCAGGATCCTTGCCAAGCCGCAGAGCTCGAAGCTTGACCCTCAGGGGAGATACAAAGCTGACAGCATCAATTTTCAACCATCTCCGACGACGAAGACGCAGGACCGCTACGTTGTTACACAACTCGATGTGCATGGCCGTCTTTGGACGTTCACAGGGGTTTTTGATGGTTCGTTCTTTGATCAACCAAACTCCTTCGAACAAACGAGTGGCCTAACCTATTACTTCAAAAAGGTCACCTCGGTGATGTTACCGTCGAGCACGTCGCTCACCATTTACCTATCATCGTCCGCGATTTTTTGCGAGAGGCGAACGAGGCCACTCACGCCGGCAAATATACAGCGGAATCCATTTCGGATCTCTTCACAAAGGCTATTATTGCATTCGACGACGCGATCGCTCATGATGTGTTGGATCTCTTTGGAGGATCTGTGGACAAGTTGGATAACTATACCGACGCTGAGATCCGACAGACTATCAATGACCAGCACGAAGGCGGCAAGAACTGGAGAAAGGCGAGACTGTGTATGTATGGAACTACTGCGCTTGTAGCGCTCGTCGACCCCGATCGCAAAGACCTCTGGGTGGCGAACCTCGGGGATTGCCAAGCAAGTAAGTTTTGCACATCTTGTTTCACAGCTAATCATTGTGCTGTCGCATGACTAACTGACGTCGTGATCGGATTCTATCTTGCTGACGTTTTCCCTTCATTAGTACTGGTTTCCCCGGGTTCTGGCGTGAAGGACTGGAACATCGAGGTGCTGACTACCACTCATAACGGAGATAACGATGCCGAACTTGAACGTGTACGCAAGAGTCACCCAGACGAGCCGGAGTGTATTGTCGACCGGCGAGTACTCGGTGCTCTCGCACCAACGAGATGTACGTCTTTCATCTAATGTAACCTTCCCTCTGTTCGTAAACTCACCGGACCTGTTCTTTCCCCATATTTGCTTTTGCCTTCATCCCGTTCCACTCGATCATGATGCATGATCATGACATTGATTGTACGGCATGTATAATCGTCAGGTTTCGGCGACATCCCCTTTAAGCAGTCCCCCGCATTCACTCGACGTATCCTGTATAATCTCTTCCCCGGATTCCATAACACCTCTCCATGGGAGGAATTCCTCGTACGCAATATAAGTCCCCCTTACATCACCGCCGAGCCGGAAATCACACATCGTCGGATAGACGGCGGCGTTGGTGGTGCCGACAAGGAGAATGGGTCACCTCTCACAGCCACGGCCCACAATATACCTACTTCGAGGAATCCATTCAAGTCCCTCAGATCATCACCTTCTACGACCCCTTTACCCCGCTTTCTCATCCTTGCATCAGATGGCTTTGCGGATCTGTGCGAAGGAGAGGGTCAGACACGGATCGTGGAAAGCTGGGCAAACGGCATGGTGGCTCGCAATCCTCCGGAAAGCGTCACTGACTCGAAACCGGGTTCCCAGCGCGATAATATGGCACTCAGGCTCCTCAGGAGGGCTGTTGGTGGCGACGACAGGCTCGGCGTGTCCAGGGTATTAACTCTGGAAATGGACGGAGCGTGGATCGATGATACCTCGATCGTGGTTCAGACCCTCTGAACCCATGCCAGTCCCTGTCGTCGCTCCATATCTTTTTTCTTTCTCGTGGGTTTTTCTACATCAGGTCCCTTACCAAACCACCCCTCCCTTAATTCCCTCCTTTCCTTGTCATATACTCGCATTCTCACCGCCACTGCTTTTTACGCTTTCCTGCTTTCGCTCAACAGTCTTGTTGCATTTCCCGAAGTATGCAGTTCTATTTCACATATCCACACTCACAAACATCGTCTCTATGCCCCGGTATCATCCATCTATAGCATTTGTTGCATCTTCCCTTGGGTTTCACACTGTACAAGTCGGTTTTTCGTTCTATTTTGGTCAATACTGTAGTAGTACCCATACCTTCAAGCCGTCCTCCTGTGGGGCAAGCCTGTAATGACGCCTTATGATTCTTATATATCTTGGGTTCTTTGTCATGATCATTTAGGCTTGATGCTTGGAAGAAATTGAATGTTTATAATCAGTTTACATCGTGGTTCGCGCCCTCGAGCCCGTGGCTCACTCATGGAGTTTTCCAGTGAAAAAAACATGAACTTTGATGATTTATATCATAGTTCATCGGAATCGGATGGATGGGCCAGTTCGCAAATTCCTGCCCCCTGAATTTCGCATGCTCTGAACATCGCGATATCGCTTAACGATTTTAACGCCAAGCTTGACCAGGCTGGCTATTCTTTTGCGGGGTCGCAGATCCCTCGCTTACTGATGCGAACAGTGACGGCTAACGCTAACTTGGAGGTCCTTGACTACGCATACTTTATCCGTAGGTACATCAGGGTACATCGCACAATATTGATGTCTGAGAACGAAGAATTACTACACATACATCAGAACGTGATTGAATGGCGGAGTCTCCCAGGTATGATACAGAAGGCAAGGGTCAAATCGCAGCTCTTGCAGCTCAATTGCAGCTCAGCGTCAAGTACAACATCACCAACGAGCATTGAACGAGTACTTATTTTGAACATATGTGCCTCGCAACATATTAACCGAGATATACAATGTTATGTTAAGGTCGTCGATCGTTTGTCAGATTTAGCTTCTTTTTGTCTTTCAGTCCGGAGGGATCTTTCATGTCCTTGCCTAATTGGGCTGCAATTCGTATGCTGTCGTACGTCGAGAAGAGGTCAGGTATCTACAGGACAGATCCGAGATACCAATAGCAACCAGTGACGGTTAAGAGCTCCATGGGTTTGCGTAGGTTTCCGAAAAGTAAGCCTGGTTCTGGTTGCCTTACGCGACAGTGGCAAGCGCCGAAAAAGACGTGTGGAACGGGTTACTGTGGGTCGGTCCAAGGTCGGTCCGCTGCACCGATATCATCGAACGTTGTGCCAAGCGAAGGTAAGTCCAATACCTGTACTTACCTGTATCACAATCATCCGCAATTCACCTCGTTATAGGGAGTAGTTTATCAGGTTTTGTGTCCATCATGCTGTCATGTCGGCAAAAGGAAAATCAGGACAGTCGCCACAAGGTGGACAATGTAAACCCTTTGAACTCGAATTTCGTAATTCAATGGATCACCAGACTCCAAAGCTCAAGTCAAGCTCAGGTGTAATTTTCCGACGTCAGAATCAAGATGGGATGACAGAAATGGCAGCATCCTGAACGAAATGAAGGCACAGTAGGTAGTTTACGTGACTAGAGAGGCATTTGGTAATTCCGTTATGACAAAGCACGGTGAATTCATGAAAGCCAATGAATGCCCCACACTCATGACCTCGTCAATGAACAGACCAGACCCGAGGAAGCTCGTTACAGTAGATGGTGTTGTGAAAGACACAGATTGTTTCCGTGTCTTCCCTTTTAGAGTATAGAAGCCCACTTTTGGTAGTATTCAGAATGGCTAGCCATTTGTGTCGAGGAAGCAAATTTCACATATGCCCTGCCACACCCAAGGGGTTGCCCTGGCTCCTCTTGGGAAGAGCCTGCGGCAAGAACGCTTGCTGCCGGAAGGTCTCTCATTGTACGGACAAAGTATGCATTGGCCCTGAGCGCAACATCATGCAAAGGAATGCGCTGAGTGGAAAGATTAAGAGGTACCCGGGAAAAAGGAGTACAGAGGGTTGGGACAAGAGCTAGCTCTGGCCAATTGCATACATATGCATGATTTGTACGAGCTCTGAACATATGAACAATAACGAGATTTGCATGCGTTTGGAGTATGAAGGTCGAAGGCCCAGGTCGCTCAGGCACTGGAGTAGTCGCCTTGGTCCCCTTTGAGGTAGAATCATCGGTGCAGACCCTGAGTTGCTGGCACTAGGCGCTAGAGGCAGACGACTATTGCGTTGTTTGGATTTATGTTCCGTCCTCCAGGCTTGGTCATTTCGAAAGGTGGCACTTATCACACAGCTGCTCGTGTGTCAGAATTCTAGGATTGATGTTGGAGTGGATACACATGCACCGGGTGCACGTGCAAAGACATAAGACAAGTCGCCTAGCGCTTCCACGACCCTCCAAGGCGGGTAGGACGAGCGTGGAAATCGAGGAGGCAAGTCCTGGGCCGACCCTTGTAGCTAGTCACGAAAGAGAGTGGCACTGTAGAAAGGCCGTATAATGATGGTTCGATAGCGACCGACGCTCCAAACACCCATCTGTACTATAGGTCGCCAGGATTCCCATCGATTGGATCAGGCAGAGCCATAACCGACGCCTTTGCCAGGGGCCACGGCCCAGAACCAGATTTTATTTCACAAGCAATCGAATAACCAATTAAATTCCGCGTAGTCTGGAGGAGTCCCAACGACCACATATGATTTTTTTCAAGATCAGAGAAAGGACATGCCACCTACATCCGTCTGTGCTCTGTAATTGTCACGACGGGTGATCACATGCGTTAGAGTGTGTGCACAATGGCTAACGGCTCTCTGTATCGACAAAGAATCCTCCCAAAGAAACCGTACATCGTGACCACCAAGGGTTCGGAATGAACATGAAAGGGAAAGAAAGGTTTGTAAGTTGCTTGGCAAGTGGCGGCAATTTATCACCACGCCGATCGCGCTGTTTGGTTGCGGGACTTCCAGACAACACCTTCGCGATCCCGGCACGTGGCGGGCACGCGCCACATGTATCCGGTCAGTCTTTTTATAGACATCGACTTATAAACGGAAATAATGGTGCACACAGTTCGGACGGTGGAACTCTGGGATCCTTATCGTTATTTATATACACCCAGCGTGCCAATTCACAGTTGGATCCTGTGGTGGACGGTTATCAGGAAGAACTGTCGCTTGGCCAAAGATCGGAACCGCGGGTATGTATGTGGCTTTCAAATAAGGCATCGGTCGTTTCCCAAGCTTTCCCACCAGGTAGCACAGAAGTCGTGCGACATCTAGCCAAAATTCTCCTCCAGTGGGAGGAGCATGTCAATGATTGTCTGTTGGACTACTTTAGATCATGCCTTGATCTGCTTATCTTTAAGCCGATATTTGAGAATGAGCCATCAGCGGACAACTGGTTCCATCACTAGCACGCCAACCTCGTCCCTTCCAAAGCTCTTACTCAATTGGGTATCAGCTACGCTGTCTTGTATCCTCAAGAAATTACTTGGGATACAAGGCTACGTAGCATGATCAAGTGAGAATTGGACAGCGACTTGACTGGTGTTTGAGATGCCGTCCAATTCGCGAGGGATGCGTGAGGGGATCCAGAATCGTTAGTTTTGATTACGACATTGCTGTGTATCCTATCATATATGTTTTAAGGCTTTGGAATGAAAGATAACGGCTATATATCTACGCCGAAAAACCATGAGCAAATTTCTTCTAGCGGTATCATTTCGTATTCCATGAGGTCAACCTCAAAATCTTATCAGACATACACGTGCGCTTATCATGGTGGGGGCTTTCCAAGCTCAGGACACGCTGCATGAATCAAAGTAAAACAGAGAGAAGCGTAATGTACACAGCTCAAAACATGATAGCAAAATAAACGTTACGTGCGTAGATTACAGTGACAATCAAAAGTCCAAGTCCTTGATCTGATGGGGAAATATAGTTAAAGAGCCTCGATGAACTTTGTTCCGCCCCCAAATGTTTGGTGGGTAGGTGCTGACTGTGATTGTGGGTTAGATCGTCGAGCACCTTCATCATTTACGTTGATTGGCTCGCTTATTTCGAGGGGCACTGGCGATTGTGTCAGTCGAGGTACAGGCGAAAGGGCCGGAGATGAGGTTGGAGAATAGAGTTGAGATTGGATGCTCTGAAGCGTCGGCTGAGGTGATAGCGAGTACTGGTCCGGATTAAGACCTCGCACGCCGTGGGGGTCGTAACGAATGCTGGACGCGGCGTCAGATGTGGGGCTAGAGAGCCGCGGCGCTGCCGTGTACGAGTACGCCCCTACAAGCGAGGATCTCGGCGTTGCAATCGGCGATTGCTGCTGTTCTGTCATTCGGGTGGTGTTAAATTTGTTCTTTAGCGTTGGTAAGGCCTCTTGTGAATCTGAATCCCAATCGTTGCCGTTTCCAGCTTGGATCCAGCCCTGGCTGCTATGACCCAACATACTGCGGGATTTATCTGGCCGTGCGATTCGAGACCGCCGTTGAAAGCTAAAGACCCCCGAAATACGTGAAGACCACTTCTTCGAAGTCAGGGGGTGTGATGGGTCATAAGAGGCACTGGGCTGTAGATATCTGTTCCTGTTTTGACGGTGGGCTATTTCTTCGTCCTCTCTAGCACTCTCGCGCAATAGGTAAGCCACAGCCGTACAGGAGATTACGATGATAAGAACAAGAACAACAACGACGACGATAAAGGCTGATCCGTTGTCTATGTGAGTAAAAATTGCAACCCTGTTTGGGAGATCACATACCAGTTGAAGAACCAGCGATCTTCGGCGTCTGACGCTTTACGAAGACAAGGGGTGTGTCAAGCCTACGATCCATGTTGTATACTTGATTCCAGCTCTTGGTCCTAGGGTAATTTCTCTCCTATTTTGCTCCGTAAAAGGGTATGTCGGTCGTCAGCGTGTGATGACGTCGGAATAACTGAAGGGTGTGTTTCCTTGTAGAAGGTGAGGATTGACCCGAGTAAGGGATGAGGTTCGTAAATCAATATAAGTGCATCGAGTGTCTTTGGGAGAGGATGAGGGGCCAGCGATGAACGGTGGTGGTGGTTACGGTCAATAAAGGAGATGTTGGGCTGTTTGACTTTCTCCGGCACCTAAGGATTCCCAAAATGGAAATGTACATCTGTCGACTCTTAAATTCATCAACTTTACACGCATCAATTGATGCATCCCGGAACATTACGAAGCGCGATATAATCAAGGTATGCTACTCGTAAAGTCATACCCTCTTTCATCAAAGAACGACGCCAGAGTCGTTGCAGAGTCGGCCGCGTGTAGTGAAGTGGCAAGCTTGAATTTCTTTCACAATGCAGTGGCTTGAAAAATCCTGGCGACCTTTGTCACAGCTCAATGGGAAGGCGGCCCATTGATCTGTACCGAGTTTCCTGAGACTTTAAAAGAGCTGGGTTGCGCGGTTTCTTCCTCGACCCTCGCCCCACCGTATCACCATGTTACCCACAACTAATGAACGAATGCAACTATACTTGGATTTATTTCGCAAGAAGTGCGTCCATGTGTCGCGGTATGTCGAGCAAGCGTCGCAATCGACAGATCAACGTCGTCGCAACATTTTTGACATCCTGACAATCGACACCAATGGCTTGAACACGTTCGCATGCAGGATTAATGAAACCTTCAAGAAGCTCCAAACCGTGAATGCACAGGTCTCTCTAGCACACTTTTGCCTGTCACGCATTAGCTGAAGTGGTTGTGTTTTTAGGACCAGGCGAATCAGGAATATCTAGTGAGGGCCTATGCAAGCATGGTCAGATATCAACGAGGCGCAGCACCATCTGTCATTATAGAATGGCTTTCCCAGATACCCAGACCAGTAAATCCAACTGTACGTTTTTAAATCCATATATAGTAATACGTGGACTGAGGCGCCGAGATCATAGGGCCTCACCCACCAAATTATGGAGTTCAGCACAGAAAACCATCTGTGCGATTTGAGCATCGTATTCCCAGGCACACACGGAATTGTATTTGCTCCGTCACGTAAGGAGTATGAAAGGTTTTTCTCGTCTAATCGATTCCACCTCGTATATTGCAAGAACGGTACGCGTGTGCTTTACGGTCTTTATCGAGTGTTCCGCGTTGCGCAACCTAGGGTTGTGCATGTAGAAGGAGAGCCCACTCCGATGGACCAAGAGGTAAACTGGCGTCTTACATCTGCGTCGTTTCTTGTCTGACAGCCTCCTAGAACCCAGGAATACCACATCAAAAGGCCGAGACCTCCGTTCCGTATCTCTTACTACAATGTATTGAGAGGCCATTTGCCGTCGACGACCCACCATCTCTTAATTCTCAGGTTAACACGCAGTATACCAAGATGGACAGTTCGGGCGTGAATCACGGCCAAAAGGTTGTCCAAGAGAATCTGCCCGTGAATGGCTATGTTAGCAACGTTCCACAGGTCCCGAACGCCGCTCCTCATCAGCCCCCTCAGCCGTCAGACCTATATCCTGCCATTTATCAAACTATGAGCGGAACGAACACATCTGATGTTCCAGTTCCTCGACCTCACACTGATAAGTCCTTTATTCGGTCCTTCACAGAGGAAAAATTTGTACCTCAGCAGGTTCCTGCTTCGATGTCAACGTGGGACGACGTTTATCAACCTCCTTGGATGCAGGTTCCTGGCCCGGATTCTGAGCCCCTACCGCCACCGCCCCTTACGATCCCTTCCCAAACATCTGCACCCCCAAACCCTCCAGGATCAACTCTGGGTACTAACGCTAGCACCTTCGTCTTCAACCGCCTCAAGATGACCAGCAGGACATCATCACTTCTTCAGCCCATCACAAACCATTCCTTTGCAGAAGCATCCCCTGACAGCATTTCCATGAATTCCCTACCTCAAGCCTCGACTTCAACTTTACCTTTAACGGCCTCCAATGGTCTCAATAATCGCCCCGGCAGGAACAACGGCTGGTCGAACGCTGTCTACGAGAATCAGGAAAACCTGGTATAGAACGGGTTGAAGGAAGAACCACGCATGCCTTTCTGGAATGATCTCGCGGCGATGTGGAAAATGCAAGAGGTTTACCATAACCAGGACCCTGAAGGGGTGTGTCCCCCCAAGCGCACGTCCTTTTTTTCTTGAGTATTCTTATTGTTTACTTCTCTTTTTTTTAAAAAAATAATCGGCATCGGTGAATTCAACTTCCCACATCTCTTCTCTTGGGAGAATTGCCCCATGAAAGTCATGCTTCCCTGAAACCGCGATTTCTATGACTGCAAGTGAATTCAACTTGGCGACGCTCGTTGTCAGCTGACGCCCTCCGTCGCAAACGAGAACTCTTGTCTATGGCTTCGTTTTCCTTTCTGTTCCTTGTGTTGATGTCACCACTGATGATTGATGGTATAGATCTACTGGCGCGCTCTGGTTGAAGCATACGGAGACAAATTTCCGGGCTTTGAGGATGTAGTACCATCGATGTGCACGAACTCTTATGTCCGAACATTTATGCCTTATGTTGTACTTCGCTTGTATTCGTACCGTGTTGTAGATGCTGCCAGCTGTGAAAGAATTGTATCATTTCCCAGTCACCGTCATACTCTCGAGTAATTCACATTGCGCCTGTTGTTCAGTTTTCAGGGTTCGCGGCATTGTGCTACATATACATTCTGGGTTTGGTTGGCTTGCGGCATCTCGAACCCTGACTCTTTAAAAGACTAAAACCCTGTTTTTGAGCGCCTGATGAAGTCAGCCGCCTGTCAGAGAGGTTGCATAAGCGTTATCTTTGGCTTTTTCGAGTTCGGCGAATACCACAATTAGGTGGCGTGTACAACAGCCACTTGCAGTCACGATATCTTTTCATTGACCGGGGCTGTCCCTGAGCGTCCTATTACAGATTCTTTACAATGAATCCGAATATAACCCCGATCTTGGTACCAGAAAAGTTCAGAATAGTATTTGCGAAGAGCTCTTGAAAAATCGCACTAGCGATGCCAGGATTTTTGCACCGTGACATGATCACTACGTATAGCTTGCATATGGCGCAGCTATGAATGATAGTTTCAGCTCGACTTCGACGATTTCGCCGCCGCACATCATCTTGCGCAGTGCACCATAACTCCCAGAACTAGGATCTTCATTTCAAGCTTCAATTAATAGAAATGTGTTTATCCACAATAGGATCTGCAGCATTTGTCCAGCCCATAATTGTTCGCCGTTTGAGGTCGTTGTGTTGCCTTGCTTATGTGGTCTGGGGGCTCAAGCCAGGTCGTCGAGAATGGGGCCCTGAAGCTTCCAAAATCAATCAATAGGGGCTGTCGTGCTGCATTCTCTTTTATGAAGAGCGGACTGATAACTGGAAAAGTTCCCACAATAAGCTTTCAACCTTGGGTGAGCGATTTACGCAGCTCCTCCCTTCACTGAACACTTACAAGAATCATATCATAGCCTCTCAGCTCCAATGCCATTCATGAGCGTCTCATGTATGAAGGGCAGTGGACAGATGCAGACAGCAGCAATGGATCCCTTGGCATGCTATCACTTGAGGACCGATCGGGATCGAGGTCACTTGAGCCCTTTGCGTCGGAGAGCATATCTCAGATCCGTGAAATAGTTCCTAGCCGATTTAACCATTCATTCTAGTTCTGAGAGTCCGACTCGACCTGACTTGAAAAGGGAAGTATCTGGAAAGCATGAGCCTCATGTTCTGTTCCTCGCTGCCATCCATACCCTCCCCCTCCAAATGGCTTTGCTCTCCCGCATCTTTGGCTGGACACCTCCCGATGATAGGGAGTATGTGGATGTGCAATTGATATCACCCCCGTCTCTGCAGTTACTCCAAAATCCCACTTTCCACATCTCTGACCCCAATCCCATCGCCGCTACTAATGGAAGACGGGATCCTCTTCGATCCACCTCTGGAAATCTTGAGTCTGCTTCACCAGCTTCCACCACTTCCGCTTTATCCGACGCCGAATTACATCCTGCCGAACAAACCATCGAAAGGGGCATTTCTCAGAGCAGTGGTGGAGGAGGCAAACCCGGTGACCCATCATGGGTCGCGCGTCCTCGAAATGAATTCATCCTCTTCCGTTGCGACTACGTACGCAAGCATTCCAATCATGGTAAGCGCGTACGGCGCGGACCCGGAACTGAGGCAGAGAAGACCTTGTCCAAGCAGGCTGCAGAGGCATGGCACCACTTGCCTCCGGAAGAGCGACTCTTCTGGAAAGAACGTGCCAATGGGGAGCGCAACGAGCACGCCCGAAGGTACCCAGATTATCGCTACAGGCCTAAGAAGAGCGCGACAGGAAGGAGACGCCCAACAACGCGTTTGTCTCCCGAGAAGGCGGAATCATCTTCCCCAGGCAAAGCAGTAAACCTTCCTCTGCCTGGTCAATCATCGACGCCAAACGATGGGAGCCACTCGCACTCTGCACTGGCGGGTTTGAAGCCAAGGCCGCGAAGGTCGTCTTCTGTGCCAGAGTTTGCCGTTGCAGAAACATTCAACAGGCGTTTGAGGTCATCTGCAAGCCATGGCTGGATCGCCCCTCCCGGTCCCTCCTCATCTCCAGCAGATCGATTGACTTTCAGCCATCTTTCTAGGGGGGTAAGTATTGCGTTCCAACATAATATCGTAAAGCACTAATCAGTTTTCTTCTAGTACACCCCTATGCCTTCCCGACTCATGCATCAGACGCCAAACTTCAACTCACCCGACTTCCTCCCATTGAGTTACTCCTCCTCGGCACCACCTACCAGCACGATCGGTACAGGCCTCATGACCTCCTCCTCCTCCTCTAGCTCATCCCTCCTAAACTGGAACGGCGAGCGCATGGTCCCTTCCGCACCGCAGCCCACACAGCTCCTCTGCCATATGAACGTCTCTGGGCTTGGACTTTACACGGCTGATGACAGTCCCACTTTCTCCGAATACACGAATGGAGGAAGTCCGGTGCCCTCTACCCAATTATTCGGCATTGGGGAGAATGCCGTGAGCGGTCCATACCTCCCAAGCGGGGAGATGTGGTTGCAGTCTCCCTTGCTGGATGAGGGTGTCCAAAGCCGGACGCGCACTCTAGCAACAGGGCCCAATGATTTTCAATCCCGAGATAACCAATGTCAGAACAATTCCCTGCACAGTCAAGTGCCCTCCACCGCTGCAGACTGTAACGGTGCCTCCGTGGTTTACGACGCTAGGAGATGTGTAGAGATGATGATGGATGATTACGGATTCAGCTCATCATCGAATGAGTCAATGCCTAGTCCACACGAGCCGATGCTCGAATGCTTCGAGGGGGGTCCAGGTCCTTCAGCGTTATTCGCGATGGACACCGACGAGTTCTTGGAATTTCATCCGAATTTCTAATTGCGTTGCTCAAGATCGATTCCCAACTTGTCTTCGTCCGATTCTACCCTTCATGATTTACCTGGTATATCGGCCTGTTCTTCCTTCAGTTCCACCGCCACTACTGTATCAAATCGTCGGCATCTCCAAATATTGTATCAATATCTCTCGGTCTTCTTTTTGTTCATGATCATATCATTATTCCTATTTCTGTTATTCAAGTCTTCGAGCGATTAGAATTATTTATCTCCTCGAAAGACATAACCCACCTTCTTGATTGTATACCTCCTCTTCTTCCATGATTTATCCTTTTTCTCGCAGCGCTTGTGTTAACTCTGTATAGGATTGTTGTCCACTCCGTGTAGTAACAGTTTTTATGTTTCTCTTTGTAATACCCATTTGTTTCAAGATAAGAAATCACTTCGTCGGCTACTCTGCGGTCAACTAACCTTTGATGAGGTGTCTGGCCGAGTATCTCAGAATGACCGTGAAAGTTCTTGACCTTGGTTTCGACAAGTTTCAAAATACCATTTCGGGCGAACCCGACAAATCGGACCTGTGGATGGTGGGCGGCATGAGACATCTTGGGACAAGGGCAAGCGTTGGAACCTACAAATCAACAACACCGATATTATACTAGAAGGAGGTTAATCATTGATATGACTTCTTGAGCTTTACCGGATGAAAAGAGAAGACAAAACACCAAATAAGTGCAAGGTTGAATGTTAAAGAGCATCTTGGATTAAATAGTTTACTGCGAGATGATGAAATCTACGAACTCAGGAAATCCCTGGTATACACCGAAAATGACAACTACGCAGCTTTGAGATACGAAGCTGCCTTCCCTCAAGTCCTGTGAAGGATTACCGATCACACCGCCTCTTTACCAGTGACCGACAGAGGAATGTCCATAATCCAGCGCGTGATGAGGTCCTAAAAGGAGAAAAAAAGGGCGGAGTCAGAATGTGATGCTCAGTATAGACATGAATCCCGACGAAAGGAATGCTGGACAAAAGAACACGTTTCATAGCGCCTCCGTGCCAAGAGGAAGCGAAGAACAAAGGGCACAAGGCGCCGGGATATTGCGCATGCCTGAAGAGGGCAAGAATCCCGACGAAGAACACGTTCCATAGCACCGCCGTGCCAAAGGAAGCGAGGGGTGGCGATGAACAAAGGTGGAACAAAGGAGTAGGCCAGAAACAAGATGGGGCCAGAAATTTCGTTGACTTACCAGAGCTGCTTCTGGTTGATCGAATGGCACCATGTGTCTAGGACGCAAAAAGTAGTCAGTAGAAGACCTACGAAACCCGACTAAAGATGAAGAAGAGAACGCTAGCACAGACTACGATACCAGTGATGCAAGCGTCATAGCGCCGGGCCGAACTGGCATTACGAATACGCGAAGCGAGAGTGTACCGGGAAATGAAACGAATAAACTCGACACTCACCCCGCCTCATAGACAGTAACAAATGTCACATTCCCCGCACTGAACCCATCGCCACCTGCACTCCTCACCTCCCCAGCGATGCGGCCACTCTCGACTGTCATCCAAGGCACAGGTTTCGTCTTGGCAAATTCTTCTTGGAAGCTTGTCTCGAGTGCGTCAACCCAGCGTTCATTGCCCTGGAGGAACGACGCGAAAAGGAATTGATGTTAATTATGGCCCTGTCGCGGATCATGGAACGGAAGAACGCGCTACTGACCATGTAATTACACATCATATCTGGATTAGGATGGGCGTCAATCAGTCAGCAAGCATGATCTTCTTTCCTAAAGAAGGAATAGCTCTATATAATTGCAGTCCCCTGCTCAACAAAACTTCGCATGACGTATGTGGACGCCACGATCGCCATGTATACGAACAAGCCCTGACAGTGCTGCAGTTGACGCAGGCGGCTTGACAGAACGATAACAATTGTGTGGAACGGCAGCACCACGAGAAAAGGTTTGAAAAAGCACGAAGCATTATTCTCCAGCAACCCAATGGGTGCATGATGTACCTGCTCCTCAAGCCCCAGCTTCTATGCCACCTGAGAAAGCCGCGATCCCGCCCCATTACTTCTCATGCTCTTCTCTAGACCCGACGCGCCACCGTCAGATCCATGAAAGGAGACTGATGGCATACACAAAGCGCCATCATCATGCAACGTGTATCGACATTGATGAGCGACAGCAAGAGAAGGGGAAAGCGCCCCTAGAACAAGATCGGGAACACACGGCGAAGGACCCAAGGCCGCCGCGTATTGCCAGACAGCAGAGACACCACCGAACCGCAAGCAAGAAATCGACAGTGTCGGAATCAAGGCCAAAGGGAAAACGTCACTCACCGGCATTCCCGGCATAAACCAACAGCCTAACCCCTGCATTCACCATCTCAGGCAACAACAAAGCACTGTTCCTCATACCATCCCCATTCATCGTGAACGCCTGGTTAACATCCATATTGCAAGAGGCAAAATCCCTCTCCGGGCTGACGCCGAGAGCAGCTTTATGCTTAGGGGTATTCAGGTAAGACTCGATCCATTGCATTTGAGCGTAGCAGAGGTCTCCGTTCTTGGATTTGTCGCATGGGATGCGGACGTCGTAAGGGTTCAGACCGGTTTCTAAGGAGGAATGGGAAGGTCAAGCGACGTTAGTCAAAAGGTGAACAGAGAACGTGAGGAATACGATTACGCATCAACGGCCCAAACAGCTGCGAGTTGCAGTAGAGAACTGCAGGCACACATGTTAATCTCGAATTGAACTGGTAACAGCTCTTCACCAGCCTCTGGCACGTCGGGACTTTACTCCTCAGTGCCATGCACTGCGGTCCTTCGGGGTCGTCATACACCGGGTAGGGGCCATTACACACATAATCCGGAATGCTCCCGTACTGAATCAACGGGTCAGTCAACCCATTGGCAAGGACAACGGAGGCGAGGTTGATGTGCTTGATCTTGGGCTTGGGGGCTATGGCGAGGGCTTTGTTCGCGTTGAAGATGACAGAAGCGAAGTTAGGTGCGTATGTACCGCCGTAGCTTTCCGCAGCAATGTGGAAAGGCTGCGTCGAATACTCCGGGTAGCGATTCAAGAACAGTTCCAAGAACGCGTAAACATCCTTCCCTGCAACGGGGCTCGTCGACACTGTGGTGCCGTCATCGGCATAGGAAAACCCTACATTGACGGGTTGGTCGAGGAAGATAATGTTGGCATGGGAGTTCCATGAGTAAGGGTTGTGTGTGGTATTTGAACCCTTGTTGGCGATGTTACAAGGCCCAAGTTCGAAGAACAGGCCGGTTGAGGAGCTGCAGCCGGGGCCTCCGTTGAGCCAGAGAATGAGGGGTGCATCAGCAGGGGCCGAGCGCGATTCGAAGAACCTGATAGTATTGACGAATCAGTGACGGGTTGAAGGGTGAGGTCATGTATACAAACCAGAAGAAAAGGTGTTTGTCCTCCGCGACGTCGAAGTATCCAGAGTATTGTTTCACTGAGGGGTCACAGAGTTTCGGTTCCGTCACCCTCAGGTTGTACTCATCGAAATCCGGATGGGTAACGAATTCGTCTATATAACAATCTTAGCGCACTTGTTCTCTAGAGCGAAACGCAACTCACATAGCAGGCTATCCTGCATGATGTACTCCCGTCCCTTATAGAACCACTTCTCCAAGTTCTTCTTCCCTTTCAGGATGGCCTTCTTTGCATCATCCATCCAGTCCATCGCTTTGTCTGCATACCTGTCTCCTCCTTGGGGTAATCCGCCCAAAATAGGCTTCTGGGAATTGAAGACGGCTTGAACATTCTCAACGAAGTTGGCGTTGGGTACGGGGGGTGCTCCGAGGACTATGGTAGGTGCATAAATGAGCAGAGCTATTGGAAGGAGAGATGACAGGGCCTTCATTGTGGTTGTAATGGTGGTTCGTGTGGAAGAGCACTAGATTGGCCTCGTTGGACTTTGGCACGACCGCGTGGAGAGAGCTGCGGGTCATATGATGGTGAATCATAAGTGCGGATGCTCGGGCCGGATATGATACAGTACGTTCACTCAGTGCTAAGGTGCTTGAATATTATATCGAGCAGTGGTGGTAGTTATATTGATGAAGAAGTTAAGCAGTGAATTATGGTTTTACATTCCTTCAGTTCTCTATATCTTACTTACTCCCAAATGCAAGGATCCATCCCAGAGTCTAAGTAATGCTTCTCCACCTCATTCAAAGACTTGGTGTCGAAACTCTCGAAGACGTTACCCATTCCCACTCTTGGTCCTTCCCTTCTCCCTTCCCAAGCTTCCTCACCGACCCTTCCTCTTCCAACTTCCTCAAATGTAGATAAATACCCCTGGCCGCCGGCAGCCACAGACTTTCCGGGTATGTCTTGTACAGTGTCCTGACAATATTCCATGTTGTCCACGGCACGCTTGAAAAAGTACTAATCTCAGAGGACGACGAGTCCAAGAGCTCCGCAGGTACTGGCGCCTGCAACACCTGGATGATTTGCGCCTCCCTGCTCAGCCTATGCTTGATGTATGTGGCAATTGTTTCCTTCCCGTTCGTCACCACCGCACCGTGCCCAGGGTATAGAACCTCATATCCATCTTGCAAGCTAACCTCGGCGTTTTCTGCAGTCAGAGCTGACCCAAGATGCAGCATGCGATTCAAGCTCCCGAGGTACGTTGCCAGGTCTTCGAACACAGCCGTGCCATGACCCAGAACAGTGTCAGCTGTGTACAAAGCGTTGTCCTTTGGAATATGCAGCGCGATAGAATCGATCGTGTGGCCGGGGGTATGTAGCACCTTCAAAAGTGGGGTGTTCGACTGGTCTTGGAATACCTGTCCGTCCCGAAGATCATGGAACACACCTCCTCCTTCTTTGGCCGTGTACGTCTTATTATCAAGTTTCTCCACCATATCCGGCAATTTGTTATACGCTCCATGGTGTTCACCCGCCTTACCCTCATCCAGAGGGTATTTATGCAGCTTCGGCCCACGGTAATCCGCCGCATCGCTCGTGGGATTACGCTTGACCCATATATCTTTAAGTAGTTCAAGAACAGAGGGGAGTCCGCCGACGTGGTCGTGATGCCAGTGAGAGATGAGAATATCACTGATATCTGGCTGGAGAGGCGGTTCGGCAGAGGAGCTCTGTAAAGCTGACTGTAGAACAGGGATGTATGATGGAAGCCCCTCGGCGGTGTCAATTAGGATGTAAGGCTTCGAGGACCCTATGAGGTAGGTGTTCGTTCCTATCAAATTAGTGAGTACAAAAGAACACGAAAGTCGTAGAAATGAATTGTGCATAAGACACCTTGAAGAGTGAACTTTCCCGGATTCTACAGGCAATCACTTAGCAAGTCATAAATGGCGAAGTATGTTCGGAAAGACGCACCTGTCCCAGAACTCTTACAACATGCTCACTCAACTATAGTAAAACGGAACCGCTCTTCGTTAGCAGTACGTGCAACATGAAGGAATCCACTCACTCTTGTAACACCCTGCAGGTCCTCCTTGTTCTGCATATCAATCCAAGCGCCTTGTCCTATCAAAGTCCTACACCGTATTCACAAATCTTGGTCAGGCTTGCTGAAAAACCCCGGCAGCCCAGGGAGGAAAGATTTGCTTTACGAAGATGTCATTTGACGCAATCGCACTCTCTTATACGTTATTCGATATCTGTAAGCCAAACTTGCCCTCGCCCAGAGAAGATGTAGATGAACGACTGGGGGAGGAGAAAGGTACATGTGATCATTGGGGTTGCCACAAATGGGTTGCGATTGCGCGAATCAATAGCCGTGATAGCCGGTGCCAATCGAGTTAGGGGCAGCTGTAGTGCGTAGTCTCCGGCCAGACTGTGATATACACGAGAGGCTAAAGTGAAAGCTGCAGTGACTATTATGTAGGAGTATCGCTGCACGGGATATGTGGGGAAATACAGAACCGGGAAGAACAAGATAGAGTGGATCGTCTTCACTGCGCACAGAACCAACGTTCACGACTTCAACGTAAATTAATGTGTGGCAAGGTTATAATAGTTATAAATACCAGCGATAGTTATCCACCCAGGCTACTTTCCCCCATACTTTATCCAATCTATGTCGTCTCTCCGACGAGCACCCAAAGCAGTGACATATTGCTGGTACAATTTGTTACTAGTTGACGACCCTACTATCGGATACTTTTCCACATAACGTGTCATATTTATACTCCTACGCCCTGTGTATATCAGGATAGGCGCAGAGAGTCCCTTGCCTCTGATAAATTTAGTGATTTCTTCCCCAGCATGAAAGTTCTTGGAGGAGACGCCCGCGGAATTAATATCAACTCGGACTTGATCAGAAATGAAACGTATATCCTTTGCATTGTCGTGCTTTTTGAGATAGACTAGTATCCAGTATGAGATTTGAAGGTTTGATCAATGTGGAAAAGTGCTCACCGAGATTGACCCCAATCCAAGCCTTCGCTGCGACAGTCGACGGTATTTGAACGACTGTGACGCCGCACTGACGGGCATGGAGAGCTTTGGGCGCGTTTGTAACCACGTCATCGTCTATCCAGATCAAGAGCGGAAGCTTGGGGGCTGATTGATGGCGTTCATTCGTTGGGAAACATAACAAGATAGCTCTAGAAAGTACCTGCAGAATACAACAAGATTGTTTTCTTCATGTCCCAATTCTGTAGCAGGTCCTTGAGGGTTGCTAATGTAACATCACCGGTTTTGTTCGGGTCAAGACGAAGAAGTAATCTTCGGCAGGCGATGTTGTTAAGTGATTTGCCCATCCACGATGAAAGATGATTACAGAGTATATCACTCTTCACCGATGATACCTACCCGTTGCTTAAGCAAGGGATACCGCAGGAGGTAACTCTTACTCACCTCCTTCCCTATATATTGTCTCCAAAATGCGTCCACGTCACTCTCCTGTTTCAAAACCACCCGCGCCTCCATAGTGTCTTCTCCATCCGTAGTAGGATTCACGCTCTCTGATGCGCATATCAAATTGTAGCCTTTGACATGCTCCACCACCTGCATGGCGCCCATGAGCATGATATACTGATTCATGAGCAGTGCCTGGTCGTCGCGCAGCTCCTGGGTGACCGCCCACGGATTGATCAAGGCAAGCAGGCGGCGTGTACGGCTCTCCTTCCACGAACGCATGTGTTCGTGTGTATCGCGAAGAACGTCCTGTAGACCCTGGAGACATTGTCGTAGAGAGTCATTCGTGATCTCGCGAGACAAGAGGGGTGATATAATATTTTGAATCTGGACGACAACGTTTGATATTCGCTGCGTGGCTGTGTCCTTGTCGTCGTGTTCGGCGATGAAGTTTATGATTCCAATGGTGAGATTATAAACAGCACTGGCGATGTCCATAGCTAAGCGTTTGAAATAAAGTGTTGGTGTCGGCAGTAGACGAGTACAAGACTAGTACATGTCTGCCCCAACGTGACTCCAATCGGGCAGACACTGCCTTCAAAGTTTGTTCAAAGTATTTGCAAAGTATTATCAAGTCTATCTGAACCAAGTATTGGGCGCCCGATCATGAGTGGATTGGGGCAGTTCTAGTTAGCTTGCGAGAAGCATTACAAGCTTAGTAAGCTTGAGTAGGCAAGAAAAGGTCAAGCATCGGTCAAGCATCGGTAGGGTTTGAACTTGTATGAATATACCCGAAAAGCATCTGTCTTCATTTCAGATGTATAAAGACGAAGCACGTCGTTCTGAATACACACATATATGTAGGCAACAAGAGGACATCACAACATGAAAAGACCTAGAGTCAAAGCGTCGAAGCGCATTTTTCCATCTGGATGTTCATCATCTTCATCGTCGACGTTCGTTGCCACGATCTCTCTCGCCGTCTCTATCACCGTCACGACCATGACCACGACCTCCGCGACCAGCATCGTCGCCCCTCCCACCTCGGCTCATATGTGGAGGAGGGGACCTCGACCTTCTTCCACCAGCACCGGCGCCGCCAGACCTGGAACTCATATGCGGAGGGGGCGACCGCGACCTATCGCGCCCCACCCGACCTGCACCCCCTCCTGGAGCATGAACACCGGGAGAAGGTGACCGACGAGGAGGCGGCGGACGCCGATCCCTATCCCTATCCCTATCACGTTCTTCTCGTCTTTCTTCTCGTCGAGGGGGCGGTGGGGGTGAATGCCCGCGGCGACCAGTTGGAACGTCAGGCTTGGTGTCCATGTCTCTATCCCGTTCCCGTTCCCTGCCAGCATCAAGTGGGAGCCTCTGTCTTTCTCTTTCCCGTCCATCTGGACCTCCACGAGGAGGCCTCGCAGGCGACCTTTCTCGTTCTCTTTCCCTGTGTCTAGGTGCCGGGGATCTATCTTTATCTCCTCGTCTTCTCGCAGGTGGGGGTGGAGGAGGTGACCTCGAATCATCTCGCCTCCTTCTCACCGGAGGAGACCTGTCCCTCTCCCCTCTTGCAGGCGGAAGCGGAGATCTGTCCCTCTCCCCTCTTGCAGGCGGAGGAGGGGACCGCTCCCTGTCTGCCCTAGGAGGCGGTGGCGGGGACCTATCACCCCTGCGGCGAGGGGGGGATCTCGCCTTCCCTCCTCGGGGTGGAGTACGAGACCTCGACCGATGACGAGTACGCGAAGGAGAGCGTTTTTTGACTCCACCGCGGCGGCGTGAGTCAACCGAGGCACTGCCAGACGATGAGTCTGAGGAATCCGAGTCAGACGAAGACGAATCCGAGGAATCCGAATCTGAATCGGATGACGAGGATTCAGCTTCGAGCATGGCACGGCGTTGTTCCATAATCAACTTAGGTGCATTCTGCAAAAACAATGTGAGCTCCTTTGCCCCAATGAAGAAAAGAGAAAGATATACATACCTTCAAGTACTCCCTCATATCCTCGGTGATCACACCCAATCCGATACTCGTGAAGTAATTGATGGCAAACCTCGTATTCTTCGGCACATCCATCGGGAACATCCCTTCACACCCCCTCTTCACCTCCGGATCCTTGAACCTCTCCGCAAGGGTCTTCAGACCCATGCTCTCCATCATTTCCTGCATCATAATCTTGATGAAAATACGACTGCTGCTCGTCGTATCGTCCTCATTTACTTTCACGCATTCAAAGACCATCCACGAGATTGAATCTGTGCCGAAGAGATGCCCGAAAAAGCGGGCGATGTTTCGGAGGCGATTAGTTTCGTAACGATGGATGGTGGTGTAGTAGGTGGTGAAGGCGGCCTCGAAGGAATCTGTCCAGACTCGGTTGAGTTTACTGAATCGTTCGCCAATGAGCCCATAGAAAGTTGAATATGATCGTTCTTGAGAACAACATTCGATAATCATGTTGACAAGTTCAATCTAGTGATAAATCCATGAGTAATCTGTCTGCATACGGAGTGTTGAGAGTAACCAACCTCTTGTCCTTCTTGAAGTTGGACTTTCAGTAATTTGTGAACCGCTTCTTCATAGTTCAAGGCGTTCATGATGGTCAAGTAAATGATACGACGCAAATTGACCAGGTTGGTCTCTGTCCTATCTTCAATGCCTTCTTTGGTTTCCGCAACTATATAGGAAGTGTAAGTTGGCAGTAATAAAACGTGATGATTTTGAACTCGCCTTCGTCGTCAGAGTCAGATTCCGACTCGGCATCGGAACCAGAACCATCTTCCTCGTCAGAATCTTCACCAAGAATCTCAGCCTTGATCGACCTGTATTTTTCCTCATTTGCCAGGTACTCGGGATCAAACTTGAAGACATCTACGAACAAAAAAGCAATCAGTCTCATTCTTACACAATGTAGAATATCAATCTCACTAAGCCCCTCCTGAACTTGCAACTCCTCTTCCAGTTGAATTTGATGCGTAATTTGCTCGTCTTCCTCTACCAAGTCCAACCCCTCAGGCAAGATCGGGTTATCCTTATACTTGTCCTTCCTGCGCTGCATCAACACCTCAATCTGAAACTGCACCCTCTGGCTGATCTTGCCCTCGTTCAACACTGCGCGGAAGCGCTCAAAAACTGTCGCATTGGCCTTGGGTGAGTTTTCTGCAAGGAAGGCACCGACTTCACGGGTAAAAACGACGGCAATTTCGATAGAGTCGTCAGTGGGACGTTCGAGCAGGAGAACAAGAATCTGGAGTGCCACGACTTCATGTGCGACAGATTGGTTGACAAGATGGGCGATGAATGTCGTTGCTGAGCTACATACAGTCTAATTACAAGCATTGAGTGATGCATGACGAAGAGCAGAAAGACGAATAACGGACCTTATCGTTCCGCTTGAAAGACCTCCTGAACTGACTGATGAGCCTTGTCAACACCAACTCTCCGACTTGAGGCAACTTGGTGTTGATAATCGCCACCAATGCAGCAAAAACAGGTGTGAAGGGCAAACTGGCTGCCTGCGCTTTCATGACACTCCTCGCAAACAAGCCCCGTCCACGAATGAGATTCTCAGCAAGAAGCTCGGGCACGATCAGCTTGATATTCGCCACGTTCACCCTATTCACTATACCAGTGATGGACTTGCGCAGCGCGTCCCAAGAAAGCCTCTGATACTCCGCACTCGACTTATCAGCGGAAGCCGCCTCCTGCATAGCCCGCAAGCGTGCAGGGGGCATATAGACACCTCCAGAGCGAGTGTTCAGCAGCTTCGCAAATTCAGCTCGTTGTGCTGATTCCTTTTGTTTTTCTTTAGGCTCGTCGTTCACTTTTTCGGCGGAACTAGGCTTCGAGAGTTCCATAGCTGCGACGCTAGCTTCTAGCTGGCGGTCTTTGCTACCACTACCGTTCTTTCTAGATTCTCCGTCGTCTATAGCTGCCGGTGGGGATTGTGACCTGCGACGGCTGGCAGGCGGTGCACCATCGACTTCTGGTGAATGCGATGGTGACCTATTGGAAAGGATTTCAGCAAAGTCTACCATCGCATTTCAATATAACACACCTTTTTCTCTTGTGGGGGGTAGCATCTGACATTGAAGGTGAATCCATGATCACAACCGCGAAGAGCAACTCAAAAGTCACTGAAGGTCAATTCAACGTTCGTGGGGCAGACGTTATTTGTCGTCGTTTGGTTTTAGCTTCCAGCTTCAAAATCAGCTTAACCTTCCTGCATCATGATCATGACACCGTTTACCAGACAACTACTATGCTTTACCTTGTCGGCACATACCAGAATTCTATTGATCCAGAGAGTATAGGGGACCCAGAGGTAAGGTTGCGGGGGGTAACAAATATCAGGATGAATTATCATCAATACTGAAGGAGATATATCGTTACTCCTAACATTCGAGCACGCGGACCTTCGGAAACTATAAAGAGGTAAGTCAACGAGACACCCGGCGAGAGACAATATACAGGTAGCCTTGGAAATCTTGCTGATCGCGGTGGTGACTTCTGTACACCTTCAAATTTTCTTCACCAGAGCATCGAATCATTCATACTATCATGGCTGAAGAAGTCACTATTCGACCTGCTACCGTTGACGACCTTCCGACTCTGCGCTCTCTCGTGACCAATATTTTCATACAAAAGGAGACGTTGAACGTTCACTTGAAATTTTCCTTCGAGGCATGGGCGACTTGCTACGACGAACTTACTCGATTCATCGATCTCAACACGTCCATGGTCGCTGATACATCCACAGACGGGATCGTCGCGTTCTTCCTCTGCGCACCGTTCGATGCCCCATTGGACGAAACCAAAATTCATCCCGACATCGCACCTGCGAACCAGGTGATCTTCTCACTCGACGCATATTTCAAAGAGCAGTTCGCGCATGTGCCTATGAAGAACGTGCTGCATTGCTTGACGGGTGGGACGACAGATAAATATGAGAGAAAGGGAATCAGCAGGAAACTACGTGCCGCGACACTGGAACGAGCCACAGCAGCGGGTTGGGGCATGGCAGTTGTAGAATGTACATCCCCGATCACTCAGCACCTGATGCGGGACGTATTCGGGTTCACAGTCGGGAAGGAGATTGTTTACGACGACTTTGAACATGCTGGGAAACAGCCCTTCAAAGGACTAAAGGGTTCGGCTATGCTTCTCTACAAGGTCTTGGAGCAAGAATGAGGTTGATATTTTTGATATTTACACTAAGCGCTGCAAAATTCGGTCGGCTAGACACATATTTGTGTAGTTGGCAAGCCCATCTGCTAATAGCTGGGAACATTGCAAGATTCCTAGAACCACGAATAGGACCACTTATACGAAAGGGACTCTGCAGAATTCCCAATTTTGGTGAACACAGTGGCTTTTCAAGATGCGGTTGTGGTGACGTTTGATATCCAAATGTGGAAGTCGTTCTCAGGTGTTCTCTCGGTTACTATACTTACTCACCGGCATGTTTGTGATTGTCAGCGCTGTGAATCAGCAAATCAAGGACGCAAGCGTTCGGCAATCCCGTTGCGCAGTGAACATTATCTCAAGCGTTGTCATCCCAAAGGCCGCGTAAGGAGCTCAGTCATTGCTCGGTCAGTAAGAGCTACTTTCTTGCACCTACATATATCGAGCCAACTCTGCTTCTGCAGATCCATCAGATTTTCAACTCCACATTCTATATCATTTCATTTTGGTTTCATTTAGATTTCAATGAGCTACTTCAACCTCTTAGCGTCGCTCACAGCGACGTTCGCGGCATATTGGGTCTACAAGGTGATACTATTCGCATATAGCGAGTGGACCTCACCTCTGCATGCGCTTCCGGGACCAGCCAGCTCCAGCTTCATATTCGGGAATCTGAAAGATATCTGGAAAGCCGTACGTTCTTCTAGCTACATGCTCTCGCTAGCAACTAGCATTGAATCATGTCTTTTCTTTTCTTTTTAGGAGAACTCTGTTCTGCATGAGAAGTGGATTGCGGAATATGGGTCAACAATCACGTATAAGGGTTTCTTCGGGGTACGTATTCCTCGTGCATACCCACAGAACCCGTAACTTACGCCATGCACAGATGAATCGGCTATTCACGACGGACACAAAGGCCATAAATCACGTCCTCATGAATAGCTACATCTACCAGAAACCAGAAGCATCACGTTGGGCTCTTACCCGGATTCTTGGTCCCGGAGTCCTGGTCGTCGAAGAGGATAAGCACAAGCAGCAGGTCCGTCACTGGATTATTGAGGTTGCATCACGATAATTTACTTCGGACTTCTTGCAGCGCAGGATAATGGTGATGCAAATCCCTTCTTAATAAGCCCATCCGTTGAATGTCGCTACAGAACCCCGCCTTCGGAGCTGCCCAAATCAGGGAGCTTACCGAAATCTTTGTTGAGAAATCCATACAGGTACTGTCTCCTACGTACTTTGAGTTTGAATTTGGGCTGACATCCCAACCCTAGCTTCGCGACATATGGGCCGCCCAAGCCTTGAAAGAAGGAGGCAAAGGACGCATCGAAATTCTCTCGTGGCTCAGCAAAATGACCCTGGACGTCATCGGTCTCGCAGGTACGTCCATACGCTCCCTTCTGGCTGGGCTTTGCTTATACCAGCTGTTTGGGACTCTCTCGAACAGGTTTCAACTACAAGTTCAACGCGCTAACCAGCGATCCGGCGACGAACGAGCTCAATGAAGCGTTCTCAACCGTCTTTCAATCGGGCACCCGAATGAGCATCATACCCATGGTCAGAAGCATGTTTCACGCTCTTCGTTGGCTTGTGCGTGCGCTTCTCCGCTGCTTCCATCCGATCTGCCCTCAGTCTTGTTCTTTGTGATTGTGACATGTAGCCGGCGAAAGGGGACGCAGAAGCAAGGAAAGCAGCACGAACGATGAATCGGATCGGAAAGGAGCTCATGAGGAACAGCAAAGCCTCGATTTTGGCCGACAGCAAAGTGGAGAAGACGTCCTGGCGCGGACGGGACTTGCTGACGATCTTGTTGCGTGCTAATATGTCGACGGACCTGCCGGTCAATCAGCAAATGACGGATGAGGATGTTTTGGCGCGTAAGTCATTCCTCGACTTGTGTCGCTTCGCCTTGCCTCAGCTGATGGGCGCTGCAATAACAGAGGTTCCAACATTCTTGGTTGCCGGACACGAAACAACAAGGTCTGTGAACACGTCCACGTAGCTCATGTCGAGACTGACTGTTACCCCGTCCATAGCACTGCAACAACATGGGCGCTCTACGCACTCTCGCTTGATCAGAACGTCCAAAGTAAACTCCGCAACGAGCTCCTCGATGTAGGCACCGACAATCCGACCATGGACGAGCTCAACGCGCTTCCTTACCTCGACGCCGTCGTTCGTGAGACCCTCCGGGTGCATGCACCGGTGCCGATGACGTCGCGCGTCGCTATGCAGGACGATATCTTGCCGCTTAGTGCGCCGATCAGAGGTAAGAATGGGGAGATGCTGGATGGCATCAGGTGAGTGCCATCTATTTACTGGATTCTTTGCTTGCAGCTGCTGATGTGACTCATACTTACAGAGTTAAGAAAGGACAAACACTCCTCGTGCCCATCCTCGTTTTGAATCGCGCCAAGTCGATATGGGGCGAGGACGCCATGGAATTCAAGTGCGTGCATACTCACACTTTACGGATAGTTGGTCCCTTTAATGAACATGAATGCTGACGTGCAATAAAACAAGGCCCGAGCGATGGCAGTCAACTCCCGAAGCCGCTTCCACCATCCCGGGAGTGTGGGGTAACATGCTCACTTTCCTAGGTGGCCCGCGTGCATGCATAGGGTACCGCTTCTCCTTAGTCGAGTGCGTTTCTCTCTTCTCTTTTCGCTCGACTCTTCCTCGCAAGGCACCGTACTGACGTCCCTCCCTTTGTGAGCACAGAATGAAAGCCCTGCTATTTACTCTCATCCGTGCGTTTGAATTCGAACTGGCGGTGCCCCCTGCGGATATCATCAAGAAATCGAGTCTCGTCCAGCGGCCTCTGCTGCTTAGTGATCCAAAGGGGGGGAATCAGATGCCGTTGATTGTGAAGCCTGTTCAGAGGTCTTAGATCTATGATTCATTAATTTACAAAGACTTTTGTAAGGAATGTATGTTGGGGTATCTGTATTATTATATATGTCTGTTAATAATGGTTATCCGATTGCGAGAGTGAGTACAGACTCAACTCTACCGTGTAATTTATTTGAGAGCAGACAGGAAAGTGCTTGGGCCAAGAGCAAGGAAGAGTGGAATAATCATTCTTTGGCGACATCGAAGTCCAAGCTGGGAGAATTTGCCACAGGACGAGACGAGAGTAGAACGTAGTTGCGAGATCGATTGACAGCGTATCTGTCTTCATGTGATGGTTTACCAAACCTCATTTTCTTTCGTAACTCTCTGTCCCCGATGTGCTGGATCGTAGCCTCTTCTTGCGTCGGTTCGTGAACATTAATCAATTGTTACGTTCCTTAACGCTAGACGTTTCATCTGGTAAAGAGTAGCTGGATCAACCAGGATACCTCATTCGAGTCTTGAGTATTTGATTTCTATTCTACACCCCTGACATCCGTCCAACCCACTGCTCGACTTCGGGCATCGTTGGTCGGCCGTGAGGGACTGAGGCCAATACTGGCGGACTGGCGGGTTTCCCGACACACAATAACAGACCTGTCAATCAAGCTTGTGCCCCACGCCGGGGCCATGACCGAAGAATTGCACAGGTATGGCCGTAATCCAAATTTTGGACAATATCCTTCTCTGTTGGCTTGGCTACTCCGTGGCTGAAAGATAACCTTAGCTCACATAATGGTGATAAGAAATGGATGGTTGACATACACATTTTTCACATGATCAGCGAGGGATACCAGGTCACCGATCTTTTTGCACTTCGCAAGTCTCGCTCGTCTGAGCATGCCTTCCTGTTGTGAATGAGTCAAGCCAACGGCCGAATAGTACAATTCAGAGTAGTATTCTATTTCCTATCCTACACCATTGACATCCGTCTCACAACCCACTGCTTAACTTTGGGGATCGTTGGTCGGCCGTGACGGACAGGCCAATTGGCGGACTGGCGGGTTTCCCAACACACAAGTACTGACCTGTCAATGCTTGTGCTTTCGCCGCGGGGGCCATAACCGAAAAATCGCGAAGGTATGGTCGTAATCTAAAACTTGGACAATATCCTTATCTGTTGGCTCAGCTATTCCGTGGCTGAAAGATAACCTTAGCTCTCATAATGGTGATAAGGATAGATGGTTGCATACACATTTTCCAAATGATCAGTGAGGGATACCAGGCCACTGGTCTCCTTGCAATGACCGCAGCGGAAACCGTTGAAGTAATACTCAGATCTTTTGCGTTCTCGATCTTCTGCAAGTCTTTCCCGCACCCTCACCGCCTCCTCCTCCTTCAGAAGTACAAGGGTGGGCCTGGCGGAAGCCCCTCCTTTGGTTTTGGCATGTTCAACTTGATGGGATACCTGAGTCTTGATTCAACATACAAAGAAACGCACCATAAAGATGAAACGGTTACCACTGATGTCCATGCCATTGTGCATCGGCCTCGACGCAAGTCATTGCAGTCGAGGCATTCAAATATGAAGTTTGCATTGTCCATCGCCTGTGCTGTTGTCGTCGTCGGATCGAGACCGCACATTCTGACGACATCGGCAATGGTGTCATAAGTTTCCGGTTTGTACTGGATAGCTCCGGTGCTGTTCCATGCGCACTGCCGGTTACACATATCTGCGATAGTTTGCAAATCGTTATCCTCAGTGTCGCGAAGGGAATAATGTGCGCCAAATCTTGTATCTCGGGCACACCTGTGCACGAGAACCCGTGGGGGTCGCAAGACATCACAGCATCCAGAACAAGAAAATGTAGTTGTGGCTAGCCCAAGTACAGTTGATGGATCAAAATCTTGCTTAGAACCACAAGCTTCGACTACATAGTCAAACAACTTTTTCTCGGTTTTCAGTTTCAATTCAAGGCAGATGTCGGAGAAAGACTCTGTGACGACATTCAGGTCTTCGAGCGTGAAAGTTCTTGTAGTTGGGGTGTTCAAGATGATATCCTTGACGAGAGGATGCAAAAACAATTCGGGGATGTTTGGAAGCATAAAATCATGGGGCTGGGTCGAACCGCAGTTGGTGATAACCTCGTCCAATAAGGTTACACGCTCTTTTAGCAAGTTCTTCCGTTCCTCCTTTACGCGTTTGTTTTTCACTCTGACCATGAAGTCGACGAGGTGGTCATCTAGGCTGTCGAGGACTAGAGAGATTTCGTTATGAGATATAGCCCATGTCATGATAGAGGGGCTGCGTTCACCTTTAACGGTGATATCCTTCCGACATGCTTTCGCAATCGGAGGGTCGGTAAGAAGGTTGTCCTGCTCCCTTTGTGTCATTTTAGTGAGTTCGTCGGCCCATCCCAGTTTCTTGATTCGCTCAAGTATGCTGGGATACTCATTAGGTTAGTGGATGCCGAGGGAAAAAAAGTAGAACACACATAGCCTGACGATGCTCTATCGCTTTGGCCTTTTCTATTTCCTGAGCAGCTTCTACGTTGGCGACCCACCGTGCACAGGCTTTGGCATGCTGTGTGGAACATAGTCAATGACGGATCTTCAAGTCCTCGTCATCACATACCGACAGCATTTTTGTGCGTTCGTCAATCTTGGTCGCTGTCCAGGTGGTCTGTCCTTCCCCGCTTCCCGCATTTGCGTACTCACTTGCCCAGCTGGCAATTAGCTCAGTAGGATAGTAGGTTGTGGGTCTTCCTGTGGATAGCACTATGAAAATAGTCTTGCTATCTGAATTGCAAATCGTGTACGTTACCTTTTTTGTCATTGACTTCAATACTGGGAAGCAGACTTTGCAGCTGGTATGGGCAGTCAGGACGGTAACATGTTGTAAATCTATTCAGTGTCAGTGTTTGCACCAAGGTGGAAAGAAATATATACTTTTCCGAGTTTAGTACACATTTAGAACAGATCCTCATCCGTAATTCCCAACTGAGAATGTTACTGCTAACGTTCCTTTGGCAACACTGGCAACTACCTTCAGTAACTGGACGGCCTGCTTCACGTGAATACTTACAAAACATCTCCTCCCAAATGCTAGTTCTGCATACTGGGGCTCGCTCAAATCATCTGGACAAGAAGGTAGGTCAATTATCTTAGATCGAGCACTTTTCCAGACTGAGATGGATGAGCGTTTCATCAGAATGGCGCGCAGGTCTTTCGTTGTTCGAGCGAGATGCAACAAATCAATCGGCTCCAATTGACCAAAAATCTGGAGGATTCGGTAGAACGTTAGCGTCCGCTCCTTCATTAGCTATATCATTGCACCCACTTCAAAAAGAATATCCAACGGCATCTCAAACAGCTCTTTCAGCATTCCTCTCTTTCCGCGCACTTTCTTGACGGGTGGCTTGCCATCTGTGTTACTTTCCGTGTCTTCGGTTTTCTTGCGCTTCTGAACCTTCCTCTGAGGTTTCTTCTTCTCAAGAACGGGAGCATCCTCGAGCATTTCGTAGTCCGAGCCACTAGCTTCCTCGTCTTCGCGGGAAGCTGTATGAGTCTGTGACTTTAGGCGTGTTGAGCGTCTTTCCATAAGCCAAATTGTAGGGGATGAATGGCTAAATTGATGTTGACGTGTTTTGTAGAGGAGTGGCGTGACAACAAGTGACACCGCAACCATAGGTTTGTGACTCAACGTGTCGGGTGCGGGACCGAATTTATGCTTGGCCATGGTACAAGTTTTGGAGGCCCCAGCATATGGCTTGTCTGTGTTTGCTGATTTCGCTAGTCAATCATCAAGTCAAACACTGAGTTCAAGGGACAACTTTGAAACAATTCAAGCCCGTAAATATTTCGGTTCAACTACAAGGCAATAGAGTACATAGATAGGCATTAATGATACAACAGACATCAGTGATATCTGTGGTTCGGGTGAGGGAGAGAGTCTCGAAGAGAGTTAAGGGCCAAGGGCCAAGAATCTTCGTGGAAGTGGAAGATAATCAATGAACAAACTCTTCGAGTATCTCAGCCTGACTCGAAATGACTGCTTGATATCTAGGGGAAAGTCCAAGTGAGCAAGAGGACACCCAAAGCAGTCACGTCGAGTGGGTAGCAAAGAAAACATAGAACAAATGCAAAGAAAGGGATGGCGGGTGGGGCAAAAGATGGAGTAGTGTAAAATAGATAACTTGAATATAGGTCTTTCCGAAATCTGCAGTTCGTGGTGAGATGCGAAGAAGCTGCGATCTCCCACGATGTCTCAGCACACAGACTACACTCTTTGTTCTGTTTCATTCTTCATCCGTCACATCGATATCCAACAGTCAACCCTATCTAGGCTTTGAATAGGTCAAGCGGCTTGACCTATTCAAAGCCTAGATAGGGTGGCTTTCTTCAACTTTATAGACTCCAAAAGCCTCTTATCGTTGAAGAGACCCAGCACCCTGGCACTCCATGAGATTTCCGAGTACCGGACTCACCTGATATAGTGAAGTATAACTATGTAATATTGCAGACAATGTGGAGGCCGACAATCATTAACTTATCAGGAGTTCAGGGCAAAGATTCTCGTTCACCAATCATCCCCGTGCCAAGAATTCATGCTCACCGCCAAGTAAATCGTACACACTCTACAAACACAACTAAGATTGGGAGTATCAAGTATCATTACGCAGTAAGTAGATACACCAACATTGACACCGACATTGAATACAACACACATACATTCGCAGAGCCAGAGCCAGAGCCAGAGCCTAAATGCCGCACCTATCTAGATATGTCAAGAGCAAGAGCACGAGCAAGAGTCAAGAGTAGAGTGATATAGAGTAATAATGTGGAATAAGGAATGTGCAAAGTTGGGGTTGGGTTGGAATGTGGGAGTTGGAATGTAATGGACCGTGGACCGTGTAAGTGGAAATAAAAATAGTGATACAAGTGCTTCAGAACGCAAAAGATACACTTGATGAGACTTGATGGTGGTAGATGGTATGGGGTGGGGTGTGTGGTGGTGACAGACAGGAGAGAAAGAACCGAATAACGAGGAAGAAAGAATAGATATGTCGAAACTTCGAATAAACTCAGAGAGTTAGATTTTCATCTTCCAGTCCAGTGCGCCCGGGAGGTCTTGGGTTGCCTGGGAATGACGAGGGCAAGGGTGTATGAAATGTTGCAGTACTTACTTAAGCTTAAGAAGGAGCCGAAAATCATTTTCAGAACATGCCAACAAGTTGTGCTCACCGCCAACAAGCAAACCCCCAAAAAATTGTACACACTCTCAAAACACAAGTAAGATTGGAAGTATCATTACGCACTAAGTAGATACACCAACATCGACACAGACACTGACACCGATATTGTACCAAGTAAGATGAACACATATACATTCACAGAGCCAGAGCCAGAGCCAGAGCCTAAATGCCGCACCTATCTAGATATGTCAAGTCAAGAGCAAGAGTCAAGAGTAGTGATAGTGATATAGAGTAATAATGTGGAATGTGGGGGTTGGAATGGAATGGAATGAACCGAAGACCGTGTGAGTGGAAATAAATATAGTGATACAAGTGCTCGAAACGCAAAAGATACACTTGATGAGACTTGATGAGACTTGGTAGATGGTATGGGTGGTGACAGGTTGGGAGAGAAAAAAACGGATAACGAGAAAGTGGAAAAGGAAGAAAGAATAGATATGTCGAAACACGTCGAATAAGATTAGAGTTGATTTTCATCTTCCAGAGCGCCGTGGGGAGGTCTTGGTTGCCTGGGAATGACGAGGGCGGGGGTAGGCGATGAAATGAAATGAATGGAGAGACGAAGGAGAATCGTCAGCAAACAGCGACCAACGCAACGCCCAAGAGGTCTAAGGGGAAACGAACGAAAGGAGAGGGGGGAATAGATGCACCCAGCGCGTAGTTGAAATGATCGATTTGCGGTCCATCCGAAAATCCAAGTCCAGGCACGCCATCCAAATCCAAATCCAAATCCGAATTGCGCCACACCACGACTCTCCACGACCAACCCCAGACAGGGATCAACGTAATTCGGCGCAGGGTACACGAGGCGTGCTGTGGTGGCGTCTTCGTTTCTTCCTTCAGGATCTTCGCATAAGTAGCGCATTAGACGACCTCTCGCCGAGTGATGCTGTCGATCCCCTCTTGGTCTAAAAGGCACCCGCCCTCTTCTTCTTCCTCAGTTGCTTCTTCCTCTTCCTCCTCACCACCATCTATTTCATGGTAGATACCTGTGCGCATATTTTCGCTGGCGTCGGTACCATCCAAAACCCAGCTATCTTCACGATGATGATGTTGTAGATCTCCTTCCCCATACATCGCGCTGTCCGCCTGCACCTGCACCTCCTCACAAACAGGTGAACGCTCGTCTCTCCCCTTCAAACTCTGACTCTGACTCTGCTCATCCCCTCCGGACATCCACACATCGTCCCACAAATCCCCAATCCTCGCCCGCTTCCGCGGATCCCTCACAAGTAACCTCCCAACAACCCTCCTCGCCCCGCGGCTCTTCACCAACCCCGCCCCCACCAGCTCCTCAGAATCCTCACCCCCCTCATCCTCGCCTTCCACACCAGGCCACTCATACTCCCCCTTCGCAATACTCACCAACCACCCCCTCCTCTCCTTCAAACTCCATTCTCCCGCGCCCCCTCCCCTCTCGCCCCCAATCCTCCTCCCCTCCCCCTCCCGCGCACCCGCCACGCTCACCCCCTCCCCAAACGGCAGCCGTCTCCCCACAAGCGCATACAACACAACCCCACACGCCCACGCATCCGTCCCGCGCGCATCATACGCGAACCCCCTCCCGCCCGTCACCAACTCCGGCGCGGCGTACGCCTCGGAGCCGCACCGCGTGGAGAGGAGCTCGGCGTCGCCGTTGGGGGCGATGGAGACGAAGCGGGAGAGGCCGAAGTCGGTTAGTTTGAGGAAGGGAAGCGGGGGAGGGGGGAGGGAGGTGAGGGTTGGTGGCGGGGAGGAGGGGTGCAGGGAGGTGAAGGCGGGGGTTGTTAGGAGGATGTCTGGGGGAAGTGTGAGTGGGTGAGTAGGGTGAAGAGGGGGGGAGGGGACGGGGCTTACTTTCGAGTTTGATGTCGCGATGGACGAGGCCGACGCCGTGCATCCACCCGACGGCTTTACACAGCTCACACCATATTCTTCGCAACACCGACTCACTCAGTTTTCCCCACGCAACGTCATTGTTCACGAGGCCGAGGAGATCGCCCCCCGGAAGGTAGGGCAAGACCAGGATGTGGTGGCTTGCCGTCGAGAGGTGGGCGAGGAGAGGCGTGATGTTGGGGTGGGAGATGTGCTATTGGAAGGATCGGCGTCAGCATGTGTTCATGGTATCCCCAAGATCAAGATGAAAGATAAAGGGAAAGAAGGAAGTGAACGGAAAAACAGTGTATGAGCGAAGCAAGTAGCGCGACAAGTGCCAACGCAGCACCAAGATAAGGAAGGAACTCCAACAACCCGTCTTGCTCATAAAATCGATTCCCCCAAGATAGAAGATTCCATGCAGGAACAAAGAAGCCCAATATCCTGGACCAACTCTTTTGGGGAGGAGGGAAGAGCAGAGTCTCGCTCAGGTCAGGAAATCGATTTCCCTTCCCCCCAATGTCTCAAACCCAAAGCAGGAATCAGATCCCCCAACTTGCATGCACCCCACCCGGAACACAGCGCCAACCCCAGAAGAAGAGACCGAACGCCTACAAAAAGGAAGGCAAACACAACCCACCTTCAAAACCTCCACCTCCCTAACGAACCCCACTCGCGTCCGCTCCTCCTCCTCCCTCGCTCGTCTTCCCTTCGCGCCTCTCACTCTCCTCGGCGTCATTTTGACCGCCACCAACCTCCCGTACCCTCCCCCTCCCCCATTCCCGCTCCCATTCCGCGATAGGCTGGAGCCGAGCTGCGATAACGTCGACGAAGCGTTATCGGAGTGACTACGCTCCGTATCCCGCGACCCCATCTCCCCATGCCGCTCGTCGAGGTAAGCCCTCCCCACACCCAGATGGAAGGCGGGCCGGGTCCCCCTCACGCGCTCACGGAACTTTTTGAGGCTTGCGTCTCTCGATAGCGTCGCTGCTTCATCAGGATTGGTGAATGGGACTTTGAGGCTTGCGTTCCTCGAGAGACCGCCGTAATTGGGTGAGACGGAGCCGCGAAGCGATTGTGATGGTGATGGTGGGAGGTGTGAAGGCTCCGAGTGATTATTCAACTCTGTCGATGTCGATGTCGATGCATTTGGACCGACAATGAAGGCGGAGTGGTCGTCGATGGGATTCGACGACGAGGGTTGTGAATTCGGAGGCGGCGGCCGGGAGAAGGAGAACATACTCCTCAATCCCTCCCTCAACGTCAACGGGCGTCCAAGTCCTTCTTCTTGGACCTTCGTCTCCGCCTCCACCTCCTGCCTTGCCGGAACCTCCTTCTCCTTCATCTTCTCCACCTCCCTCTCCCTCTCCCTACCACTCGCCCTCCCACTCGCCCTCCGCCTCAAATCTCTCACACTCTTCCTAGACGCCAGCGTGAGCGGCACACGACTCAGGTCGTCCGCAAGCCAGACCGCAGAGAAGGCCCCATGACCCAACGGACGCACGAGACGGAGCTTGGGGCCGGGCACGGGTTCTGATTCTGGGTGTGGATGGCCGTGTGCTTCAGATTCGGGGAGTCGGGTGGGAGAGGGGGGTACGGAAAATGGGGGTGACGCAGCATGTGTAAACGACACTGCGAAATGGTCAGCTTGGTCTGCGAGTTTGGAAGAAGAGTACTCACGATCGTTCACAGAGTCGTTCGTCGGCGTGGGCGTGCCACAGTCGTCCTGTCCTCGATAGGACGTGCTGGGCTCGGAGAGTGTGAACGTGAGCGAAAGAGGCGATAGTGGAAGGTGAGAGGAGGTGTGCAGGTGGGAGCTAGGGAGAGATATGATGCTTCCTTCGTGCGGCTCCTCCTCCTCCTCCTCTTCTTGTTCGAGCTCCGGCTCCGGCTCGGGTTCGAGCTGCTGCTTTTGCTTTTCTTGCGCTGCTAATAGGAGACTGCGCTCGAAGTGAAGGAGGGTGGGCTCAAGATGTGATAGGCGGGGTGTAGGCTCGTTCGAAGTTGATTCGTCAAAGGAAGCGGTAGGGAGCGAGCGCAGTGGGATTATCGTGTCATCTCGGTGGAGTGGACGTGATGTAGCGGGTGGTGGAGGGGTGGGTAGACGAGTCTCGACGAAGGAAGAGGTGAAAGACGATTCCGAACCCGACGAAATCGCGCGTTGATGAGAAACTGACCCGGCATTGATGTCGAGGGAGATGAACTCGGGGCTATGATCCACCGTCGCCGTATACCGTGACGGGAATATCCTCGAAGGGTGTATAGCATGTGTGGTATTCGTACTCGTACTTAGATGGGACGGCGGCGGGGACGGCGGCCGAACGGGCGTCGAGAAAAAATCGAGGGTCAGCGAGCGAGGCGGGTGGAGTGTCGGTGCACTCGGCGGTGGGGGTGTGGCGATAGCGGGAGAGGGGGGGCGGGTGGAGAAAGGCGATGCGAAGAATGCGTGCGTCTTTGTTGTGTGTGGTGGTGAGGATGACGATGCGGATGCGGAGGTGGAAGTGGAAGAGGTGAGATCGGAAAAGGTGGAGGAGAGGGAGGAGGTGCTCGAGCCTGACGAGCGCGATCGCGGGGATGCGCCAATTGCCATCGGGGGGCAGGTCAGGTATGCGGTCATCTCTTCAACCAGCTCAAGTCAAGGGTGTGCTGGCGGTTAGTGAGGAGAGGAGATTTGGCGGTTTGACGACATACACGGTGTGGCTTTGGCATCCAATCCGGACCTTGCTTGTCACACAACATGCAATATTCCGTCACACTCCCAGAATCCACGTGCGTCCTGCCAATCGAAACCTTATCTATCACACTCTGACCTGAAAGGGATCTTTCTATAAGTTATTTGAACTTGGGCTAGCAAAAGCGATATCCTATAGAAGCCCGTTCGTCTTTTCTTAGTTATCTCTCAGCCACATTGTCAATGTACGGCCTTATCATCAACTTATCGTGGTGAGGAATCCGGGCGCCTCGGAGGCAGTTTGATATCGTATCGTATCGGAGTTTCGAGTCATCCTCTTAAACACCCATGCATGGGGTGCAGGGCGAGAGCCAAGTGGCAATAATCCAACGGGCTCGGAGGTTTCAGGGCCAACTCAAGTCCAGTGCAAGATACGAAGGCGAATGATAGGATAAATCGCACAACTGCTAGTTTTCACTGGGGTTTTTCACTCAAAGGCGACCATGATTGCACCATTTCGCGTTGATCCGTCACTTCAAATATCTATGTATCTGATGCCGGACATGCTGGATAACATCAATGCTCCCCATGCTTGCACGGCGGTACTGAGTCACATGAACTTCTCATGCTGGCACTTGCACGGCGGTAGTGAGTCACACGGAACATTACTCAAGATGAACGGACAGACACTTGGGTAACACGTTCCGATACGGAGGGCAAAAAAGGATCATGCTGCGGACGTTTAGATATACAGTGTCCAGTCAATGTACCCAGTACGATTTTCTCACCCTTATCTTACTTAGTAGCCTTTCGAATCATCCCTGGACAAAGACGGTTACCAGATCGCTCTACCCTGCCATTTGTCGGAACACGAAGACCGACAAAGAAATAAGTGTTACGTCAGTTGATATATCGTTATTGCTGGTTTTCAACGAAAGTGTCGTGCACCCGACTCGGTGTACCACGCTCGCGAGCGATCAAGTCACCAGGATGGGGCGTTCTCGTAGGCTGTGAGCAAGAGGTGATACTCTGCGCCACAACGTTTATTTCTATAATGAGCCACAAGCAGATTATACACCCAAGACGTACCTAACACTTTGATGAGGTGTCCATATTTCTGTGTGAAGCGTTTGTTGACTGTTATACTCCTCCAGAAGGCCGGTTTTATGGGACCATGTGCAGCAAGAGGTAAGTGGGAGTCAAGAGACAAGTAAGTAGTCATAGTAGTAATAACTGCCCCACGCTGTTTTGAGTTTAAACGCGCTACGGTTTGCATCCGCGTCCTTCACACACCAAGATGTTTTTTGGGGGGAAGAAACTGGAAAGACTCGCAACAGGCCTGGTGCAGTTGAGTGAACCATAAAGCTCTTGGTTGAGTGAACCGTGGTACGATTCAGGCGCTCAAGCATTGCAGGTGGGTTGCCAACATGGACCTTTGGGTTCTCGCCGCAGGGATCGATAGTCCGCTATTGCTTTGCTATTGCTTTCAAAATCGGATAACCATTACCTAGAGTGCAGACATCTATAAATAATACAAATACCCCAACATACCTTCCGCATAAAATGTCTTTGTAAACGACCTCAAAGTAAAGGAATGCTAGATCAGACATCTTAGACCTCTGAACAGGCTTCACGATCAACAGCATCTGGTTCTTTCTTCGGATCACGAAGACGCATAGGGCACTGGACGAGACTCAATTTCTTGATGATATATCTGCAGGACCGCTAGTTAGTATTCAAATGCCGGGATGAGGGTGAATGGCAGGGCTTTGATTCTATGCAAACCAAGAAAAGTGAAGAACATCAGCAGGGTGTTGTGCAAGGAGGAGTCGAGCGAAGGGATAAGAGAGAACAGAGAAGAGAGAAACGCGCTCGACCAAAGACAAGCGGTACCCTTACCCGACACTCCTGGGATGGTGGCGGCGGCTTTGGGAGTTGACTGCCATCGCTCGGGCCTTGTATGACGCATGTCAGCATTCATGTTCTGTAAAGGGACCAACTATCCGTGAAGTGTGAGTATGCATGTACTCACTTGAATTCCATGGCGTCCTCGATATCGACTTGGCGCAATTCAAAACGTTTGTCTTTTCTTACCCTGTATGGGGATTAAATCACATGAGCATCGGCAAGATATCGACCTGCATGGCGACACTCGACGTCATCGGCAACGGTGTATGCGCGAAATACGACGTTGAGGTACGATACATAGTGCGTTGAGCTCGTCCTCGGTCGGTTTGTCGGTGCCTACATTGAGGATGTCGTCGCGGAGTTTACTTCGTTCGTTCTGACCAAGTGAGAGAGCGTAGAGTGTGGGGAGATGGGGATGGGTTCGCGGGATACGGAGCGTAGCCCTTCTGATAGGCATGTGGACGAGCCGGAAGGGAGGCACCTTGGGAGCAGTCTATCTCTTTGGCGGCAGTCGAGTGTCAATGCCAATGGGAGTGGGGAGGGGGAGGGTACGGCAGGCTGGTAGCGGTTAAAATGACGCCGAGGAAAGTGAGAGGCGCGAAGGGAAGAAGAGCGAGGGAGGAGGAGGAGAGGACGCGGGTGGGGTTCGTTAGGGAGGTGGAGGTTTTGAAGGTAAGAGCTTCCTTTTTGCCTTCCTCTTTGTAGGCGTTCGGTCTCTTCTTCTAGGGTTGGCGCTGTGTTCCGGGTGGGGTGCAGACCAAGTTGGGGGATTTGATTCCTGCTTGGAGTTTGAGACATTGGGGGGAAGGGAAATCGATTGCCTGACCTGAGCGAGACTCTGCTCTTCCTTTTATAACCCCTCCCCCAAGATATTGGGCTTCTTTATTCCTGCATGGAACTTTCTATCTTTGGGGAAAATCGATGTCCTGAGCAAGACGGGTTGTTGGAGTTCCTTCCTTATATGTATGACTATGGCTATGACCCCCGCAGAGGATTATTTTTAATGCGCGTGGTCTTGGCCCTGCGTTAACGCGCCACCATCTTGGTCTTCCTACACTGTTCTTCCATCAGTGTTCCGTTCAGTTCCTTCTCTCTTTGACATCAACTCTGATCTTGGGATTGGGGATATGAACATGCGCTGACACCGATCCTTCTAATAGCACATCTCGCACCCCAACATCACACCTCTCCTCGCCCACCTCTCGACGGCAAGCCACCACATCCTCGTCTTGCCCTACCTTCCGGGGGGCGACCTCCTCGGGCTGGTGAACAATGACGTCGCGTGGGGAAAGCTGGGTGAATCAGTATTGAGAAGAATATGGTGTGAGCTGTGTAAAGCCGTCGGGTGGATGCACGGCGTCGGTCTCGTTCATCGAGACATCAAACTCGAAAGTAAGCCCCCACCACCTCCTCTTCATCCTCTTCATCCTACTCACCCCTTCCCTCCCGCCAGACATCCTCCTAACAACCCCCGCCTTCACCTCCCTCCTCCCCTCCTCCCCACCACCAACCCTCGCCTCCCTCCCCCCTCCCCCGCTCCCCTTCCTCAAACTAACCGACTTCGGCCTCTCCCGCTTCGTCTCCATCGCCCCCAACGGCGACGCAGAGCTCCTCTCCACCCGGTGCGGCTCCGAGGCGTACGCCGCGCCGGAGTTGGTCACGGGCGGGAGGGGGTTCGCGTATGATGCGCGTGGGACGGATGCGTGGGCGTGTGGGGTTGTGTTGTATGCGCTTGTGGGGAGGAGGCTGCCGTTTGGGGAGGGGGTGAGCGTGGCGGGTGCGCGGGAGGGGGAGGGGAGGAGGATTGGAGGAGAGAGGGGGGCGGGCGCGGGGGAATGGAGTTTGAAGGAGAGGAGGGGGTGGTTGGTGAGTATCGCGAAGGGGGAGTACGAGTGGCCTGGTGGGGAAGGTGAGGATGAGGGGGGTGAGGACTCTGAGGAGCTGGTGGGGACGGGGTTGGTGAAGAGCCGCGGGGCGAGGAGGGTTGTTGGGAGGTTGCTTGTTAGGGATCCGCGGAAGCGGGCCAGGATTGGAGATCTGTGGGACGATGTGTGGATGTCTGGAGGGGATGAGCAGAGTCAGAGTCAAAAAGACGACCGCCCCCCTGTTTGTGAGGAGGTGCAGGCGGACAGCGTGATGTGCGAGGAAGGAGATCTACAGCAACATGAACATGGAGATGACCATGAACACGAGCATAGCTGGTTATTCGATGGCGATAGTACCGGCCCCAGCACACATATGCATATGCAAGAAGACGAAGAAGTAACTGAGGAAGAAGAAGAAGAGGAGGAGGGCGGGTGCCTGTTAGACCAAGAGGGGATCGACAGCATCACTCGTCAAGAGGTCGTCTAAGTACTTCTTAACGCCATGCCCATGGCTCCTGAAGATCCTGAAGGAAGAAACGAAGACGCCACCACAGCACCCCTCGCGTACCCCAGCCCACCCTGCGCGATGTGTCCTGCGGGTTTACGTTACGTTGTCCCCATCCCCATCCGCGTCTGGTGCTGGTCGAGTCGTGGAGAGTCGTGGTGTGGCGCAATTCGGATTTGGATTTGGATGGCGTGCCTGGACTTGGATTTTCGGATGGATAACAATCTTACCCCTCTCCTTTTCCGTTCGATTCTGTTCTCCCTTTAGACCTCTTGGGCTCTTGTGGACCTTGCTGTTTGCTGGCGATTATACTTCATCCTTCGTCTCTCCATTCATTTCATTTCATCGTCTACCCGTCATCCCCACTTTGCAACCCCAAGACCTCCCCACGGTGCTCTGGGAGATGAAAATCTAACTCTAATTTTATTCGACGCGTTTCGACATATCTATTCTTCCTCTTTCTCTTCCTCTTTCTTTTCATTCGGTTCTTTCTCTCCCAACCTGTCACCAACCTGTCACCACCACCACCACCCCATACCATCTATCACCATCAAGTCTCATCAAGTCTCATCAAGTGTATCTTTTGCGTTCTGAGCACTTGTATCACTATATTTATTTCCACTGACACGGTTCACGGTCCTCGGTCCATTCCATCCCAACTCCCACATTCCAACCCCCACATTATTATATCACTAGTACTACTCTTGCTCTTCCTGTTGACATATCTAGATAGGTGCGGCATTTAGGCTTCTGGCTCTGGCTCTGGCTCTGTGAATGTATGTGTGTTCATCTTACTAAGTATTCGATGTCGGTGTCGATGTCGGTGTCGGTGTCGGTGTTAGTGTATCTCTTTACTGCGTCGTGATACTTCCAATCTTACTTGTCTCTTGAAGAGTGTGTACGATGTTCTAGGAGTCTACTTGGCACGAGGATGACTTGTTGGAACGTTCTGATAATGATTTTCGGCTCCTTCTTAAGCTTAAGTAAGTACTGCAACATTCCATACATCCTCGCCCTCGTCATTCCCAGGCAACCCAAGACCTCCCGTGGCGCACTACACCGCGAGATGAAAATCCGACTCTATTTTAATTCGAAGTTTCAACATATCAATTCTTTCTTCCTCGTTATTCGGTTCTTTCTCTCCTGTCTGTCACCATTACACACCCCACCCCATACCATCTACCACCATCAAGTCATCAAGTGTATCTTTTGCGTTCTGAAGCACTTGTATGACTATATTTATTTAAACGGAACCCCCACATTCCATGCCAACTCCCACATTCCAACCCAACCCCAACATTCCACATTCCACATTATTACTCTGCATCACCATCACTATCACTACTCTTGACTCTTGCTCTTGCTCTTGCTCTTGACATATCTAGATAGGTGCAGCATTTAGGCTCTGCTCTGGTTCTGTGAATGTATGTGTGTTCATCTTACTTGGTGTTGGTGTTGGTGTATCTACTTACTGCGTAATGATACTTGATACTCCCAATCTTAGTTGTGTTTGTAGAGTGTGTACGATGTATTTTGGCGGTGAGCACAAATTCTTGGCACGTGGATGAATGGTGAACGTGAATCTTCGCCCTGAACTCCTGATAAGTTAATGAGTGTCGGCCTCCACATTGTCTGCAATATTACATAGTTATACTTCACTATATCAGGTGAGTCCGGTACTCGGAAATCTCATGGAGTGCCAGGGTGCTGGGTCTCTTCAACGATAAGAGGCTTTTGGAGTCTATAAAGTTGAAGAAAGCCACCCTATCTAGGCTTTGAATAGGTCAAGCCGCATGACCTATTTAAAGTTTAGATAGGGTTGACTGTCAAGCCATATGCTGGGGCCTCCAAAACTTGTACCATGGCCAAGCATAAATTCGGTCCCGCACCCGACACGTTGAGTCACAAACCTATGGGTTGCGGTGTCACTTGTTGTCACGCTACTCGTGTACAAAACACTCAACATCAAATTAGCAATTCATCCCCTACAATTTGGTTTATGGAAAGACGCTCAACACGCCTAAAGTCACAGACTCATACAGCTTCCCGCGAAGACGAGGAAGCTAGTGGCTCGGACTACGAAATGCTCGAGGATGCTCCCGTTCTTGAGAAGAAGAAACCTCAGAGGAAGGTTCAGAAGCGCAAGAAAACCGAAGACACGGAAAGTAACACAGATGGCAAGCTACCCGTCAAGAAAGTGCGCGGAAAGAGAGGAATGCTGAAAGAGCTGTTTGAAATGCCGTTGGATATTCTTTTTGAAGTGGGTGCAATGAGATAGCTAATGAAGGAGCGGACGCTAACGTTCTACCGAATCCTCCAGATTTTTGGTCAATTGGAGCCGATTGATTTGTTGCATCTCGCTCGAACAACGAAAGACCTGCGCGCCATTCTGATGAAACGCTCATCCATCTCAGTCTGGAAAAGTGCTCGATCTAAGATAAATGACCTACCTTCTTGTCCAGATGATGTGAGCGAGCCCCAGTATGCAGAACTAGCATTTGGGAGGAGATGTTTTGTAAGTATTCACGTGAAGCAGGCCGTCTAGTTACTGAAGGTAGTTGCCAGTGTTGCCAAAGGAACGTTAGCAGTAACATTCTCAGTTGGGAATTACGGATGAGGATCTGTTCTAAATGTGTACTAAACTCGGAAAAGTATATATTTCTTTCCCCCTTGGTGCAAACACTGACACTGAATAGATTTACAACATGTTACCGTCCTGACTGCCCATACCAGCTGCAAAGACTGCTTCCCAGTATTGAAGTCAATGACAAAAAAGGTAACGTACACGATTTGCAATTCAGATAGCAAGACTATTTTCATAATGCTATCCACAGGAAGACCCACAACCTACTATCCTACGGAGCTAATTGCCAGCTGGGCAAGTGAGTACGCAAATGCGGGAAGCGGGGAAGGAAGGACCACCTGGACAGCGACCAAGATTGACGAACGCACAGAAATGGTGTTGGTATGTGATGACGAGGACTTGAAGATCCGTCATTGACTATGTTCCACACAGCATGCCAAAGCCTGTGCACGGTGGATCGCCAACGTGGAAGCTGCTCAGGAAACAGAAAAGGCCAAAGCGATAGAGCATCGTCAGGCTATGTGTGTTCTACTTTTTTTCCCTCGGCATCCACTATCCTAATGAGTATCCCAGCATACTTGAGCGAATCAAGAAACTGGGATGGGCCGACGAACTCACTAAAATGACACAAGGGGAGCAGGACAACCTTCTTACCGACCCTCCGATTGCGAAAGCATGTCGGAAGGATATCACCGTTAAAGGTGAACACAGCCCCTCTATCATGACCTGGGCTATATCTCATAACGAAATCTCTCTAGTCCTCGACAACCTAGATGACCACCTCGTCGACTTCATGGTCAGAGTGAAAAACAGACGCGTAAAGGAGGAACGGAAGAACTTGCTAAAAGAGCGTGTACCCTTGTTGGACAAGGTTATCAGCAACTGCGGTTCGACCCAGCCCCATGATTTTATGCTTCCAAACATCCCCGATTTGTTTTTGCATCCTCTCGTCAAGGATATCATCTTGAACACCCCAACTACAAGAACTTTCACGCTCGAAGACCTGAATGTCGTCACAGAGTCTTTCTCCGACATCTGCCTTGAATTGAAACTGAAAACCGAGAAAAAGTTGTTTGACTATGTAGTCGAAGCTTGTGGTTCTAAGCAAGATTTTGATCCATCGACTGTACTTGGGCTAGCCACAACTACATTTTCTTGTTCTAGCTGCCGTGGTGTCTTGCGACACCCACGGGTTCTCGTGCACACGTGTGCCCGAGATGGCGTACATTATTCCCTTCGCGACACTGAGGATAACGATTTGCGAACTATCGCAGATATGTATGAGCGGCAGTTCGCATGGAACAGCACCGGAGCTATCCAGTACAAACCGGAAACTTATGACACCATTGCCGATGTCGTCAGAATGTGCGGTCTCGATCCGACGACGACAACAGCACAGGCGATGGACAATGCAAACTTCATATTTGAATGCCTTGACTGCAATGACGTGCGTCGAGGCCGATGCACAATGGCATGGACATCAGTGGTAACCGTTTCATCTTTATGGTGCGTTTCTTTGTATGTTGAATCAAGACTCAGGTATCCCATCAAGTTGAACATTCCAACACCAACGGAGGGGCTTCCGCCAGGCCCACCCTTGTCCTTCTGAAGGAGGAGGAGGCGGTGAGGGTGCGGGAAAGACTTGCAGAAGATCGAGAACGCAAAAGATCTGAGCATTGCTCCTACGGTTTCCGCTGCGGTCATTGCAAGGAGACCAGTAGCCTGTTCTCCCTCACTGATCATGTGGAAAATGTGTATGCAACCATCTATCCTTATCACCATTATGAGAGCTAAGGTTATCTTTCAGCCACGGAATAGCTGAGCCAACAGATAAGGATATTGTCCAAGTTTTAGATTACGACCATACCTTCGCGATTTTTCGGTTATGGCCCCCGCGGCGAAAGCACAAGCATTGACAGGTCAGTACTTGTGCGTTAGGAAACCCGCCAGTCCGCCAGTTGGCCTGTCCGTCACGGCCGACCAACGATCCCCAAAGTTAAGCAGTGGGTTGTGAGACGGATGTCAATGGTGTAGGATAGGGAATAGAATACTACTCTGAATTGTACTATTCGGCCGTTGGCTTGACTCATTCACAACAGGAAGGCATGCTCAGACGAGCGAGACTGGCGAAGACCTGGCTGCATCCTTGTGACATATGCACTCGTGCGTTCCAACAGATACAAAGTGACAGATCTAATAATGTGAAATTCTAATGTACAATGAGCACCTCAAATACTATATTCAGTCCATAAGATCATAGAGCATCAAAATTGATGTGGTGCGAGACTCTTCTTCGTTCAAGCTCGTCCTCCCTCTGTATCACAAAAGACATCAGACAATGAGGGATTGTTCTAAACACTAAGACACACCTTTTCGTTCAAGTGCAAAACGAACACAATCACGGCCAACAATATCGTACCCGCCACGACAGTTACCGTAACCCACGGAATCCACTCTCCAGGCCTCAGAAACAGTTCCCTCTTCCATGCTGCGCCCTCTTCCGCTGATGGTAGAATCACGACCTTGGAATTTGGGATGACACCTTCCATGTTGATGTAATGTTGGTCAGCATGGATGGTTGTGCCAACGAAGAGGTTCTCGATATAGTTGTTGGTTCGTCCAAGGCCGAAAAATGAGTAGGGGGTTTGCAAGGAGTGGTACGAGGTCTGAGGTAGTTGGCCGACTTGATGGTACTTTATGAGCAATGGGGAAAAGGGTGGGAGATCCAGATATTCCATTTACCTTGGGCAGCTGAACGATGTCCCGACGTGTCGAGCACGGTGTACTTGTACGTAGCGCCCGAGTAACTCACGCCGAAAGGCTGTTTTTCATCGTTGTCAGCTAACAGAATCAAAAGTTGGCGAAAGGCTGCTTACGTGGTATCGTTCCGAGCCGTTGGGGCTGTAACACCAACCGTTGTTGCATGCACCATTAAGCACTGGCGTACGTACATAGTTAGACCTTGACTCGAGAAGCCCGTTTGTAGACGCACCTATGGCCTTCAGGAAGAATGCATCATAGTAGAAGTTGTTCTGTATGAATAAGAAATTTCCACGTCCCGAGCTCCCTGTCCTCTGCACTAAGATATCCAGCGTGCCCTGATACCAACAGTAAACGACAATTTTCAGCCATTACGGGAAACAAATAAGATTCTACTCACATCCTCGTCCATATCCAGGAACGACACCGACCTGGCGTCCTTCACCGCCTGCAGCGTTTCCACACCCTGCGTCGCAAGATGCCAACCACGTGTCCCGGAGCCATCTTTCCTGCAGCCAGCCACGCCTGATGCGCACGGCACCGAGTATACAAGGTTTGGGACGCGGTCGTGACCTGAACCGGTGATGATTAGCAAATCGGGGAATCCGTCGAGGTTTGCATCGCCGAGTTTGATGGGAACGGGTAATGATGGGTTGAAAGAGGTGTCTAGGACAAGGAGGGAAGGAGAAGACGGGAAAAGAGAAGACGCTGGGAAGCGGTCAAATGCCTAATTTTCAGAAAATATGTAAACTATGTGAAGGAGAATATGGAAGATATAGATCTTACGTGGTTGTCTGGACTATCCGTCAGGTCAAATTTGAAGTTCGGATCTTCTATACAAAGATCTTCAGGTCGTCTGCAAACACGAACGCCCTTCCTCAACCCCGAGTCGGTGGTGGAAGAACAAAGACCCAGTTGTTGGTTGTACGCGATATTGATATAACAGTCAGAACCTAGGCCGCTGGACTGAGAGACTGACGAGCACGTTGAGAAGACCAAATCTATCGTTCCGTCGCGGTCGACATCGGCGAAGGAAATTGCCTGAGTTCCTGGTGGCAGGGATCCTTCTTGGGAAAGAAAGAAACCTTGATCTTTGTTGTTGACCCAAATCTGGTACTTCTTCCCGCCAATTCCGTCGTCACAAACAAGAAAAACGTCTGTGTTTGAGGTTAGCAAGAGTATTAGGAAATTCCACATTGTGGACGAATACCTGCTAAACAGTCCCCATCAAGGTCTACAACGGCATTGCTATGAGGGTTTGCAATTGTACATTGGTTCCCTTTAAAGGGCGCGTCCAAACTGCAAACGGTCAGTGAAGTTCATATTGGCCGGACAGAAACAAGGCTCACATTTCGAATAATGTTGGAGTCGTGGTGGATGCATTCCAGACATTCTGCCATATCTGATATTTCGAATTTGAGCTGCTAGAGGAAGGGATACCCAGAAGGTCGATCTTCATGTCGCCGTCAATGTCAATGGGTATTGGTTGGGAAAGTGATGAAGGCGGGAGTGATAGTGGGTTGCTTGTGTCTGAATTTAAAGGTCAGCAAGAAATATGAATGTGTGAAAGAGTGTGCACACCAAGACCACCATTCAATAGAGCTTGATATAGCGTCAGATCCATTTGGTTGCTCGTAGAACTTTGGCTCATAACAAGGATGTCCAGTTTTCCAGAATGCGTGAAGTCTCCTGGCACGACATTCAGAACCTTCTTGGAGTGTTTGAAAGGGCTAGAGTCGGCGAACGAGAAGGTATCTAACATTTCCAGTCAGGCAAGGCGCAAACGCGTTCAAATTGAAGGTATCCTACCATGATTCCAATAATGAATCGACATAGTCTGTTGATCCGACGCTAACACCAAGACGTCCAACCTTTAAGTTTATCATTGACAACCTCGCGCATTATCAGAAAAGAAGAGCAACGAACAGTTGGTCACCATTGAAATCTCCAAAAGCCACAATTCTCCCGTCCCCATTCAACCCCATAGAACCTGCATCAATTAAAGAATTTCCGGTGAACCGTTTCGGAGGAAAGGGCCAGATAGCCAAACAAGATGACAAGAAGAATAGCTGCACAAAGAGAGCGGGAATTAATGCCTTCCGCCGTCGTCCTGGACGTCTAGAATACATCTTCGAGGTTGAGAATGAAGTAACGCGCTTGCGCAGTTATCGTCGTCGGTGACGTTCAGCAACCATGGTTTGGCAGCGGGTTTAAGCAGCTTTGGTTCCAAGGACAATGGGCACTTTCCACAATAGAGTGGCTGTGCGAACACTCGCATAAATTCTGTTCACCTGACATTGCACTCCCAACTTCCTCCGGACTTCTTCAATCTTACCCGGTTTCATAAAATCCACCGACGCAAAAATGTTTGCAGCTTCCGTATCGCGGATGAGGATGTGCTTGCTCGGCTCTTGATCAATGCCATGACTTCCTAAGTCATTAGATACCGTGGTCAATGGCACCGTCTTCGAATCGGGTCGGGCTCGGATGCACCGCCGTCTCTATTTCTGCCTTCTCGGCGTGAAGCAGTCTTCGATTTTCAAGATCAAAGAGGTCATGAGGCTATGGGTCTTCTCGATATTCCTCTTGACCTGGTCTGTATGCGAAGCGGCCGGGTTTCCGGGTTATTCCTGTGCTTCTAGCATTCTTCGATGCTGATGTTTCAGCTGATGCGTGCAAGATGCGTGCGACTATGGGGCTTCATGCATTGATTATTAAAAATAAAGACGGTCTTTTCTGCCCTATGACTAGAGCCCATATGTCGCTGTCGGGTCTGGAAGCCTCTGTTGCTTCGGAATTGTGGAGAATCGATCTCTCAGAGTTAAGATCGTTTGGTATAAAGCCGCAGTTATTCGTTCCCGGTTCTTCACCTCCCCCGCACTCATTCAAAGCCTCACTAGTCACAGCCCATCTTCAACAACTATCATGAAGTCCTCCACCATCTTCGCACCTCTCGCTCTTGCTGCTGTTTCTCGTGCGCTCACAGTGAGCTTCGACCCAGCATATGACAATGCTGCCGGATCTTTGACGACAGTCGCATGCTCGGATGGATCCAATGGTCTCATCAACCGCGGATTCAACACCTTTGGTCAATTACCCAAATTCCCCTTCATTGGGGGCGTACCTGCAATCACTGGGTTTAATTCCGCGAGCTGCGGCACCTGTTGGAATCTGACATTCGTCAATAGTCAAGGGGTTTCAAAGAGCGTCAGCATTTTGGGCATCGATGTTGCGACTCCAAATTTCAATATAGCATTGGGGGCCATGAATGCGCTGACGAATAACCAGGCGCAACAGCTTGGAAGAGTCACTATCACTGCTGCCAACGTTCCGGCATCCGTTTGCGGCCTGTAAGTATTGATGCTCTTGCATATCACAAGCGACGAGTTAACAATCACGTTCTGTCTAGTACGTAGGCTGTGGGGCAATAACCCTCGCAATCTCTAGCGCATCATCACCAAGGACATTTCTTTACCTCCACAGTCTGCAAAATTTCTCTTGAAACAATATGATGCATCATCGGTTATAGGACCTATCATTAGTATAATGGTTGTAGTAGCATGTACATGGACAATGTCGACGAGGACACTACCCACAGGACAATTATGACTTGAATTTCCATTAAACCATCAGCATGGGTCATGACAAGGGCTTGGTTGTAATTATGTTTGTCTATCCCTCGTTGTCTTCAGAAACTGAGCTGAGAGCTGGCTTATGCAGGAGGCAATCACGACTATTTATAGCAGCCGACAAACAATGTTGCGATCATCTCTCAGGAAATATTTTGATCGTTTACTGATAACCATCTAGCCATGTTTTTTGAGTGCGACAATTGCCCACTGGCGGCCGATCTTCATAACCCCGAAGGAATCTTCCTTTGCGCTGGATCTCTATCTGTATCAATGACATAGTATCATGACCTTTTTGCCAATGCTAGGCACTCTTTGAAGCGGCTCGGTCTCTGATGGCACAAGAGTTCTGCTCTTTGCATCCTTATTCCTCAGATCTCTAACACCAACGAAAGTCATGGGATCCTAAATACTGCACCGCTGATTAATCTCTTGTACATGAAGCTTTTGTCAAGTGGCCGAGCTCCGCCCAAAGCTTCTGGTTGGCTTCTGGTACTTCACTGGTACTCATCTATACCGACATTCAGCTCATTGGATATGCGCTGTTAGTGGGTCTCCCTGCCCAGTTATCAAGATGAAAGGCGGTCTTACTTGCCCTATGTGTCTATGTGCATACAGGACATGTCGACCTTGGGGTAGAAGCCCATCCTGTGTCGGGATTATAGTGGATGTCAAAGCCCTTACCTTGATTTCTTCCGGTATAAAGTCTACGGCAACCCTTCTCAAATCCCTAGCTTCTTTCAAGCAAAACCTTCGATACCTTTCGAACACTATCATGAAACTCTCCGGTCTCCTCGCGCCTTTCGCCCTCTTCGTAACATCTGCACGCGGCCTTAGCGTAAGCTACGACACGGCATACGACAACGCCAGTCAATCGCTGAACACCGTCGCATGCTCCAATGGCCCCAATGGTCTCATCACCCGCGGGTATACCACCTTCGGGTCCTTGCCCAAATTCCCCTACATCGGTGGCGTACCATCCATCGCCGGGTGGAACTCCCCATCATGTGGTTCCTGCTGGAAGCTCACATATACCAACGCACAGGGAGTACTGAAGACCGTCAATATCTTGGGCATCGACGTCGCAACTCCGAACTACAACATCGGGTTGACGGCTATGAATGAGCTGACGAATGGGGAGGCAATTTCCCTTGGACGAGTAGATATAACGGCGGTGAAGGTCGCACCATATGTTTGCGGATTGTAGGTCTTCTTTCCTCTGCACCATTGATTGAGATATCGTCTTACAAGTCATCTGTCAACCTTGTCTCAGGTAATTGTAATCTTCGTTGTTGTCATTACATTTCGTGTTACTTTCTGTTACTTTGACTGTCTTCTTTCTCGATGGATTATTGTTTGGATTACTACTACTTACTCTGAGGACAAGCTGTCACAAACATTTGTACTACGATGGTAATCTCTAGCTCGGATGAAAACAGAAGGGTCGAATTGACATGGTGTGCGGGGTGGTTGATTGATTAATGGTGCCTTACTTTCGAGTTGGGGAGAAAATCCGTCCCTAATATATTTGATCCAATACCCAGTGCCAAACAGCTTTGTGGCTCCGAGTCAACCTCCGAGTTAGCCTCAAGCAAAATAGTACATGAAACTCTGACTCTGAATTGTCATCTGGTTATCACCATCTCATGCACTGCAATGGAGACTCAACCTGGGTTGCGATGTTCAAAGCTTTCTGTCATCATGAAAAGCCGATCTATCCCATAATAATCATGGTCATTCTAGCTGTCTGAGGCGCAATTGATTTTGCGACAGCATCTATACACTGGCAATGGAATGTTACGGCCTATGGATAACATGAACAGGATTCCTAACAATCATACCATTCCTGCTGGCCTAATACGTCAGGACGCACTCTTTCCAAAGCTACAAAAGCCGAACGCTCTTCACTGAAAGTCTTCATCCAATCGCCTCAAACACTCATCTTTAAAACAACTCCTACAGTGAGCTTCAATCTCACGCACGATACCACCTTGCAATTTAGCTAACCAATTCCATAGAACCAGTCCATCATCTACCATGCCCTCCGCTGAAGGTTTCATCAAGTCCACCGCCGGCGGTCGCTTCGCCTGCACCTTCCTCATCGACGACCTCATGTACAACTTCTCCGGAAGCTTCGCCTCGAGCGTCCCTGCCTTCACCTCAAACACTGCTACTCTGGCCTACACCAGCTTGAACCAGCTTGTCTCCACCAGGTCCTTCGATGGACGTGTTGGTCCTAACAACATCAAGCTCACTCTTGCCAATGGCCCCGTCATTGATGGTGTGCTTGACATGCCTATCTCTCCAGGAAGCACTGTCTCTGGCAGTGGTGTCTGGACCGGGAACTAGGGTATGTTTTTCCACCACCTGAACCGAATGACTAACCCGCATGTCTGCAGTAAAACGTTTCTGAGGTCGAGAACCAGGCGCCTAGCAGGACTGTCTTGCATTGATTCGTTACCCAAAAATCATATAAATAAAACCAATTGCTATTGTTTGAAATATAACTCATTTGTCGATCAAGAATGCCCACATTGTTGGAAAGCAAGATCTATCTGGACCGAAGTCAAAATGAATCGCCCTCGTTGCACCCATTGGTTGATAAATGAATCCTTGTTTTCTACGCTCCGTGATTCAGTACGTCAAATCTCTGAGGTGAGTTCCATCAAAGGTATAATAACCCGCCGGTGCTGTCGATAGATAGCAAAACAGTACCCGTGTCAGTACCGCCTACCCCAGAAGACATCACATTTCAAGAACCAAAATAAGATATGATGATATACCAACCGTATGCGATAGGTTGGCTTTTTGTCTGCATGGTGTCGTAAGGCTAATCATGGACGGAAATCTCGTTAATCACTTAATGCGTAAATCTCACTAACTGGATTGTATCATACCTATCTATACCTTACAATTGTTAAGATCATCCAGCCCTTCTGCGAGAGTATGGCCCCTCCTGCTCGAATCACCAAGGTTTTTAGACAAGATCATCTTTAAAGTATGTTCGGGTACTCAAACGGTGACCTCGTATAGATATAGAAATAATATAATGCTGGGCTGAGACGGGGTGTACACTGATGTACAGGTTGATTAATTAATTGTTCATTACTTTCGAGTCGGGGGGAATCCCCGTCCAGTGTCCTTCCGGGTTCGGTTTGAGTAGTTATATGTCAAGTTCAGACCTTGAACCCTAGGCTCCGCATGCATGCTAGGTGATTTTGAAGTTCATCCTTGCACTTTCCCTTGGCCTCTGACGAGTCATAACGAAGGAAGCAGTCGTCTCGGGCTGATTTCGTTTGTGGGCATGCACAGCAACTAGGAAATGGAAAATGTCTTCTAAGCAGCTGTCCTCATAAATATAGAGTAGAAGGAGGCGTACGGCTTCAAGCCTTTAGGATTTAGAGGATTCACTTTTGGATTGGTCGGATCGTAGGGTTTGTCATCCGCAGCTGGGGATGGTGACCACCAGGACGAGATCTAAGGGTGAATTAGCTTTGCAATAGTATCTCATTAACGCAAACATACCTTTCCAAACATCTAAGGTCAGTGACAGGCTGAGGTAAAGGACGCGGAGAGTGAAGGAGTTGAGTTGAGTTGAGCCGGAGAAATAATGGAGAGCATCACTTGACCGGCAACGTGCGATCGAGACTTCCCGAAACGGGTGGTCAGCTCGGTTCCTGAGTTTTGGTGAGGCCACTTGTATTTAGTTTTCGGCGTTCGGATTGCACTAGAAAGTATCTTGGGCTTCTTCTTCTCATCCTGGTACCGAACAGGCCCACCAGCCTCCAAGGCGTCTGTCAACGATAACTCCCAATACTAATGCCCCAATACAACTGATTTGACCCCAACTTATACCAGGAAACCATCCGCTATACGCTCATATACCCCATGATTAGGAGTGCCGTTTGGTACACACTGTGTCTTGCGCTATTCGTGCAAGCGCAGACGTGTGAAAATTTTGGACTACAGAATGGCACCAGCTGTGCATGCCCGACAGGTTTCGGTGGTCCGACGTGCTCAGAACCAGGATGCGGTGGTACCATATTTCAAGGCTCGCAACGCCAGTTGGCGGCTTCGAATGGAGGCTTTTCCAACTTGACGGCTGCGGGATGCTCCTGCGAGAATGGGTGGACGGGGACAGGCTGCAATGTATGCCAGAACGCCAATGCCTGCCAAACTGCGTTCGCCGCGACTGGTCGCGCATCGAGTGATCCCTCATCGGCTGCGGGTTTGCAAGGCAATCAGACAATGGTCTGTAATACTCAAGCTCGTGTTTGGGCCTCAAGCCAGATGAGCTGTCAAGTCAACGTGCGTAATTTCCCCTCCATGCTGACTTTGCCCTGCTAAGAACAAAACTAGAACCCCACACTTCAAGCTATCTATCCTCTTTCAACCACCTTGAACATCATCCGGAACCTCCAACCATCATTCAGTCCCATTCCAAACGCGACATCCTTTGGTGTAGCTGGAAGCGCTTTCGCATCGCTTTTCTACGACGGTGTTGAACAGTTTTATTGCCAAGCCAATTCATGCACCCAAGAACTGGGCAGCTCGGGCGATGGCAGTGCCAACTGGCAATGCTCTAACCTCCAATGCACATGCAGAACCAAGACCACATTCTGCGGTGGTGTCTCCGCCACTGATTTGACAAATACCATCAACGGATTGGGCGGAGGCCTCGGGGTTGAATGCAACTCCGTTGACAGCTCCACGAATACCGCGTCTTGTAGATTCAAACAATCAGTCCTGCAAGGCGTTTTCGGCTCGAATGGACTTACCCTCAACGGATGTACATTTGGAGAATGCGTTCAGCAAAGCATTATCGATGCTGGCGGAGGATCAACCAACACTACTGCTGCTGCTCACACCCCGAAATCTCTCAGTGGAGGCGTCGTTGCTGGGTTGGCCGTGGTTGGAGGTTTTGTTGTCCTCTCACTATTGCTATTGGCCCTGGGTTTGCGAACTCAACGAGCTGCGCGCAAGAGCGGTTCAGATGATGATGAGAGCGAGGTTTCTGTGGAATGGTCGAGGCTCAGTTACATCATGCCAGGTTCCAGCAAGAGAAGCGCGTTTTTCGGTGGTCGCAGGGGTAATTCCAATGATATCAATGACGACAAGGTCATTTTGGATTGCGTTAGCGGCACTGTCAAACCAGGCCAGATGATGGCCATTCTCGGTCCCAGCGGTCAGTCCACTGGCGTTTAGAACTAATTCGTCTCGCTGACTTTTCCGGCAAATGCTCAGGAGCTGGCAAAACAACTCTGGTTGAGATCCTTGCAGGAAAGAGCAAATCTGGGGTCGTGACTGGCCAATTCAGCTTCCTTGCGAACGGTGCTGACGTCAAAAAGGCACCTCGTGTGGGCTTTGTTCCTCAGCAAGATATCCTACCCGCCACGTTGACGGTCTTTGAAGCACTTCTTTTCGCTGCTCGACTCCGCCTGCCTGAAAGTGTAACGGATGCTGAAAAGCATGAACGTGTCGACGTCCTTTTGGAGAAACTTGGCATTTCATCTATCAGGAACTCAAGGATCGGAGACTATACCGGAAGCAAGGCGAGAGGCATCAGTGGAGGCGAGATGAGGCGTGTCAGTATTGGTTTGGAGCTCATTGCTAGCCCTGATGTTCTGCTGTTGGATGAACCCACTTCAGGTTCGCACTTGGTACTTCGACAGTTACATAAGCTAACATGCATATCGTAGGTTTGGATTCAGTGTCTGCTGCTCGAGTTGCCAACGTCCTCCATGCCATCGCACACGATCCAGTTCATCCGACTCCTATCATTGCTTCTATTCATCAGCCCAGGTTTGTTTTGCACTTCAATGATTCGGGCATGTAACTCATCGAAATTTGGCAGCTCCCAGTTATATCAGAAGTTTGACCTTGTTGTTGTCCTCGCACACGGACGCGCCCTCTATTCTGGTCCAGGAGGCTTTGCTCCAGCAGAGTACTTCTCCACCATCTCTCCCGGAATCATCGCTCCTTACCAACAAGGATACAATGTTGCAGAATATCTTCTGGAGGTCGCCAATGATCCTCCGGTCAGCTTATTCCAGATGCAGCAATCCCATACCACCACGGTCGAAGGCGACAGTGGCGCTGGGACTGGATTGCATGAGAGCGCATCTGAGAAGCGTCTCGTTCGTTCGCCCGAATTGGAAGAGAAGGGCGTCCTCACGATGCATGGCAAGTCGAGTGCCGATGCTTCGAACTTGGGATATGGAAGCCGGGCAGGGTATGCAACAACGTTCTTGACACAGTTCCAGTATCTGTGTGGACGGGAATGGAAGAATTTGAAGAGGGACAAGACCTTGTTTGTGACGCATGTTGCTGTATCTTCGGTTTTGGGTGTGTTCTGTGGTATGAATCCGACCCTCACGTTTATTTTCTGTCATTTTCTGATTATGGATGTCTACGAGTAGGCGGGCTGTACTTCCACACCGATATCACCATCGCAGGGTTCCAATCTCGAGTTGGCTGTCTGTTCTTCCTGGTGAGTCGTTCTGTTGTACACACCTTTGACCTCACTAATTCAATTTCAGGGTGCTCTCATTGCCTTCTCGTCTCTGAGTGCTCTTTACAATATGGTCGAAATACGACCTTTGTTCCTACGCGAACGCTCTAGCGCGTATTACAGGTATGTCATCATGATAACCGACAGTAATTTGCTGTTGATGCTCCTTTCTACCAGCCCCACCGCTTGGCTTCTTTCTCGATTTTTCTTTGACATGATACCCCTCCGACTGATACCCACTATCATTGTTTCGACTATGTATGTCACTTATTTCCTGTTGTCTGGCCTGTGAGTTAACATCATGATTAGAACATATTGGATGGCTGGACTCGCTCCCGATGCCGCTCACTTTTTCAAATTCCTATTGATTCTCGTGCTTTACAGTCTTGCGATGACGCTCTTCGTAAGCCCTATTAATAGATGGCCTTTGAGATCCTCAACTCAAAGTCTCACGTCAGAATTTCCTCCTCGGAACTCTATTCCAAAATGGTGGTATTGCCATCCTCCTCTCGGCCCTCTCGGCCTTGTACCAAATGACCTTTGCTGGATTTTTCGTGCATCTGGCTGATATACCTCCCGTCCTGCGATGGCTTCAGTGGATATGTCCTCTTAAATTTACTTTGGAGGCGCTGTCAGTCAACGAGGTCGATTCGGGTCTCATGATCGAAGATACTCTGCAAGGTGTCCCCGTCAGTATATCTGCTAGCCTGATCATGAATCTGGTATGTCCACCTACGGGTCTATGCGATGATCATGAATTCGTTGCTGATTGCGCCGTATTGCTTAGCTTTTCGGGTTTGGTTTGGACAACTATTACCGAGATGTGTTGATTCTTGTTGGTTTCATTGTTGGGTTTGGTGTGGGTGTCATTGGCATTGTCTGGTTGACTGTTCGGGAACGAAGATAGGGCGTTTTATTGCTGCCATATCTGTATCTATCTATCCATCTAGGTTAAGCTTGTAATCTATCAATATTAGTTGATATCAGGACTCCTTGGTGTCATCCGGCACGATACACATTGAGCTTTTTGACACTTGAGGGCTAAAATGCCCTGACATCGTCTCTTACAATGGTTGAGCTTAAGTGTAACAAATAAAGCAAAAGCACTAATGGTGTTCGAATGTGATTCGAGGTGTATACGTGGATAGTAAGATATGGTACATGAATGAGGCATCACAAGCAGATTATGATCAATGAGATAATTTTGAAACCAGTCGAAAATGCGAGGATAACAGACGCGCATAGCACCACAAACAGGATAACAAGAACGAAGGAGATTTGTCAACAATTTGTCAACCAAGAGAATCATACTGACGAGCCCTAACTGAATGCCTACGCGTCGAATACAAATCAAGCATGAAAAGGCTGGGACTAGACGCGACCAGACACGAGGGGAAAGCCGTAAATGTTCCCTTTAGCAATCACGGTACGGCCAAACGCCTTGACTCTCTTTAATAACATCAAGACCTTCCACTAACAGATCAAAGAAGCAGATTCAGCCTTACAACCTGGATATGATCAGAAAGACGTGAAACATACAAGAACTCGTCTTCCATGCTTTCGCCGATGGTGAGAGGAATCCCCTGTCGACAGGGTGTCAGTGTCAATCTCGACATCGAAGTCGTCATCTTGTCCTGCAGAAGGCTATAGGAATGATGACAATCAATCAGGCGTGCAAAAGGGGATGAGAGGAATCCAACGAACATCCGACGCGTCTTTTGTGTACGCAAACGGGACATCAAACCTGAGGGACTGAGTTTTCTGTAAAAAAACGGACATAAACGCGTGAAAAAACGTAACGTAATGAAAAGCTATCACCGAAACCTGCAGAGGCTTGCATGGCCCGTGCCATGGTACATGTGCAGCGTCGCGAGCAGGGAAGGCCAGGTTGCGCGAGATTGTGGAATGTTGGCTAGCCATCGCCTGGCCTATCGAAGGGAGATGACGAGTGGTAACTGGCATGGTAGCAGGAGGAAAAGGCGTGGATATTTATAGAGTATGAAGAGTATCAGAATGAAAATGAGCGTTCGCCACAGGTCAGCAATGGCTACTGCTTGAGGCGGTGGTGGTGCAATGTGAGGCAGGAAAGAAAAGGGAACGAGCCAGAAAAGTGTGAGCCATATTTTATACCCTGCTTTTATATTGGGGGAGAAATAGACACAAGCAAGTCGAAAAGCTTAACATAGGGTCAAATCGTCCCGAGCTTGGACTGCTTACGGGCAGGATACATCTACATTCTTCGCTCGGGTCCAGCGTCTTCGCGATCCTCCGCTGGACTCGAATGTGGCAAACGACATGAAGGTGGGACGGTAGCAAGGTTTCTGCGAAGTTGTGTCCATGTTGGAATGGTGTATTCTTCCTTTGGAAAGCATCAATTCCTGCGCTGGATGCGCTCGCGTCCCAGAATATCACGAATCCCGACCATTCCATTCACTCCACTGTCAACAGAACTGCTTCTGCATGTTATAAGCGACCATGTTCAGTTGCTGGCGAAACTGTATGAAAGCAGTCTCAATGGCCATAACCAATGCTGGTCGTTCCCTTGCTCAGCTGTGGACTGTCAATCCATTGACCGAACGATTTCGGTGTTCGTTTCAACCCAATGACTTCCAAGTTCCATCAAGAGCCTTTGAAAAGATGTCTACCTGATTAAAGGCTTCCTGTTGGCTTCCTGCATATCTCATCGCCCAGCGTTTTCTGCGATTGGCGTCTGCTTCCTCGTTCTCGTTCTCTTCTTTGCTGCGACTGCCATCTTCTCCAAATATTTTCCAGCCTTGGCTTTGCGGAAAGCACTGGTAGCTCTTTCCTCTTCTTGCCTATCCCCTCCATCCGAAATCAAAACCAGCTCTCTCGCTGCAGAAAGCCACGGGCCGCTCGGACACTCCGTGACTGAAGTAACGGTCACAGCATAATAGATGGTGCAGACGTGAGTCACTGATTGCATCCCTCCAAAATTTCTTCCACCACCACCAGCTTGCTTAACGCACATGAATAGAGAATTTGACCCATTGCCCAAAGAAAATGTGTGACCAAGGCCGCAACGCCGCATCAAAAGGAGTGATCTGCAACATCAAGACTTCAAGCAAGCAAGACAACCTGCGTGACTGAACCACGGGCGCTACGCTGTCTCGAGCTCCTGAGTGTTCCGGAAAGAGGGCAGAAGAGCCTAGGAATGAATGAAGACCAGTGGATCAAGCAACACACCTTCAAGCCCCAATTGTTTCCCCGTCTGATGACTGCAAATTCTGGCGACGTTTCTGGCTCCTGAGATGACACAATAAATCCAAAAGCTTGTATGCCTGTTATAACCAGAAGACCGAAGAAATGGGGTGGCCACTGCGAAGATGCCTATGTCGCCTATGACGGTCTCTGAGAACATTGTTTGTGCGCAGAAGGGCGTTAGAGTCGTCTTCATTTGAGAGGCTTGCCCGCGCGGCCTTCAAAAGGCGGCCTTTCTACCAATGCGTCGCGCATAGTATGTTTTGATGTGCGGTCGATTCGTTTCTGTTTGATTCCTGGAATTATGGTGTGGACTGTGGACGAGTGATTTTGTCTCTTCATGCCACCCAACCTGCAGCGCCCAACCCCTGAATTGTTGAAAGGAGCGCACCATCAAAAGACTCAATGATGTAGCAGTGTCTACATTGCGGACGAGTGCATGGATGTCGGCTTATTTGACCCGCCAGGGGGCGTGGGCGACGCATGCTATGTCCCAGTGGCGACCTCGTTCTACTTTTCCGGATCTAAATCGTCGAGCGGCCCTCTGGATTATATCTCAACCCATCCATCCATCTGCTCATCGGATATGGGACACTGCATAGTGATGGTGGTGTGTCGATCACAAGTTGCGGTAAATGTCTCAGCTCGTCGCACAAGATATTGGCTATTTTGCTCTTGAGGACCGGTGATAATCCTGAACATTGAACGGTGAGTGGAAGGATGATTATCGAGCTCAAGGTTGACTGAAGAGATGGTCCCAGGGCTTTTGGATGTGTTTGGTGTGGAGAGAGCAATTTGCGGGGATCCAAAATGGGGCACCACCCGACCAATTTCAACTTTCGAATTCAACCAAATTTTGGGGCCAAATTCGACGGTCAAAAAATCCAAAGGGACCTCATCTTCACGCTCATATATATCTTATCCCTCCTACCATTTTGTATCTGAATTTCAAGGACCTGTTCCTCTCTTGCCTCTGACAATGGTCGACTGATAGCATGCCACCGCCCCTCAATTACATGGAGCAAGAAAAATCAGGCCGTTGGCTTCGTACAAAGCGCTCTAAACCTAAAGCATGGTGGTGGATGAATGGCAGCATTTGGAAGATGGACTGTTAATTGCCTGTGGTGCAGGTCACTACAGGACACAAATGCTGAGATGGTTTGGTCTTTTCAGTGAGGCCAGGTTAGCCACCGTCCATACACCGTCCCAAACTCGGTCATGCTTTCCGCGTATCTTCCCCTCTAGCAGCATTTGTATCGCGAGCCAACACCAAGACTTCGACCATTTATGCTGACCTCCTCAGGGTTTGCGGACGGCCTGACTCACCACTCCTCGACGCGTATCATTAGGCCTGCTCTGCTTCTCAAACTACCAGAAAAGATTTCGACGAAAGCTATCTTAAATACTTTCAAGATGCAGCCTCCGTCTGCAGATATAATTGGGGCTTGGATGCATGGTACGCTGTGAGCCTCTCAAGGATTTACTGTGATTGATGAAATATTCTAGCCCTGATCTTGATTTCATTGGCTGCATGAACCAACCTCCGGCTGCATGTCTCTTTACACATATTTGGAAGAGGAGTGCAGATATCCTCGACAGCGCTTTACTGAACTCAGGAAACATAATGCTCCGCTGGTCAACCTTGATGAACCCTCCACAATCCCAGTGAGGTCATTTTGGTGTGCAGTGATTACATCCCCGAGCGAATAACCTCGGATTATCGATCGTATTCAAATGTTATTTCTGAATTGGGGTGTGCCCCGAAGTTATCCTGATTGGCCACGTACCAGAAAAATGACTGGGCGTTCATTGAAGAAGTCTATCATATTCACCAGCGAGGATGACTGACGCGAGATACACCGGCGATGAAAAGACGAAATTTACACAGCCGACAAAGGAACACCCACAATATTGACTCTTCCTCGACGACCAAGACATACATCCAAACATCCCATTTTACGACGCACACCTCAGTATCATGATGGAACGATCAAGGCGTAAACGTGCTTCGTCCATTCGTGTTACATCAACCTCGAAACGACGTTGATGGTCGTTTCTGTATCGGTGGCTTGCTCCGAGATCCATTTTCGTCACAATGCCACCGGAAAGGATATCTTTGAGCGAACCGCCGATGCATCCATGTAACCTCAGCGCCTTCAGGATCTGTAAGAAAGCACAAAATCACATCCTTTGTCTCAACCAGCCTACTATAAACTTGGACCGGATCACGACCCACGCTGCATCGTAATGCGGGCCATCACACAGTTTACTGGGTTTCGCAGCACGGTGGGACACTCAAGATGAATAGACAACTATTTTTCCGCTCGGTTCATTTGCCTGGTTGAATTGTCGACCTTGGATAGGGATATGGTACCTGCCTGTACCTCTTTTGGTCGAGGGGGGATTCCATGCCACTCCAGGAGCATTTCAAACATAGGTGCCAGTTAGTCGGAAAATCGTCCGTCCGGCCCTACCCTGGCACCTAACCTGATGATTTGATGTTGTTCGAGCGCTCCGGATCATGACAAGAACAATAGAAATCCTACCGGTCCCAGTCCGATACTTCTATCCTTTGTCACTAGATTCTGTGTGTATATAATCATGGTATATTACGACTCTCTGGAGAATTAGAAAACGTTGGGGCATCTCGAGCTAGTCGGAGAAGCCCCTTGGAAAGCTATTAGTATCACGATGGCCGCATTTCTGCAACGCATAAATTACGATAACACGCTTGACAATGTCAGAACTCCGTTCCCTAAAACAAAAACACCCATAAGAATGAGTTCTCTTCGCTCAGCATCACCTGTCAACCTTGTCGAGAGAAGCTCGGATATGTGGTAGCCTCATCGTCTGTCCTATCAGCCCGCTTTACTTAGGCAGAACCGTTCTTCACTGCACTCGCCGATGACGGGTGGATCCACGAAGTCGTTTGCGTATTGTGATCGACGAAGTAAGAGAGACCATCTGCGGTGAAGCGGAGCTCCCATCCGTGGGGCAGAGGCTCGGGTTGTGAGGCGATTTGATGACCTTCAAATATCTTTAACCCATTCCACAGATCTGGCGATGTATCTCCCACCTGAGCCATCTGACAGACCTGCAGTCCCAGCCTGGTTGGCGGTGTGTTGAGCGGAGCTGTTCACTGCTCCGTCGTCGCCTGCGGTCGGGCGTTTCCACGTGGTGGTACGCGTTTTGTGATCGACATAGTACACTTGACCCATTGGCAAATTTGGCATTTGGCGCATCTCCCATCCTGGGGGAAGCGATCCATGCTGGTCAGCGTTAAGCATATAGCTGTGCGCCTGTAATTTGGCTATATGAACAAGCGAATTCAACCGACGACACCGAGTAGACTACTCACCATCGTATTACCTACGTTGTTGAGAGTATTTGCCATAGAGGTTCCTGTGTTTGTGGCTGCGTTTAATGATTGAATACGGTATGCTTCTTCGGAGGCCATTACTGCTGCAGTTTCTGGCAAGTGGTCGTGGATGTGTCGGGCGCCAGTGGATGGATTTGGGGATGGATGTTACAATGTCGAAAGGGTTATCTTGGCATCATGATGCATCAGATACCTCACGTGATTTTTCGGCGCTTTTGCCCGTTGTTAAGCGCCCATGATCAAGACATCGATTCTTCGAATGGTCAATGGCACGGTGATCAAATCAGCCAATTTCATCTTTCAGAGTTGAAAGTTGCGAAGCTCCATATGTCACGTAACACTCTTAGCTTGGTCAGGTCGGTGTGTACTTGCTTTCCACCTGAAGACCTGATATTGAAACACTGGTCAACTACCACTTGACCATTGTTCGAGCTAGGCTAGCTCGACCCTTTGACATTATTGGAGTTTAGCTCCTTGCAGCTAAGTACAAGTCCTCAATCAAGGCTGCCGTCTGGTTGGTGGCGGCCGATTGGCATAATTTCTGCTCGCTGTATCGCAGCCTGTTGAAAATAATGCGCAACATTTCAGATTGTTCTGCACTCAACTTGGGACTGTTGTGCGTTCATAACTACTGGGATGTGAGTGCTTTTGGATGTTGACATGGCCTATATATGAAAGCAGCCCTGGCGTGGCTAAGGGAAACATCCCTTTGGCGGTTACGCTCCGAAGTATGCGCCATTACTTACTTGTTACGGTGCTCTCTTTGTGGACTCAACCCTACTCACGTATCACGTATCTGTGCTACCTTTGAGTCTGAAAGTGAGCTACAACGTGATAAGTATTACGAAAGGCGATATCTAGCGCCTTTTGTGTTTCTGCAATACACACAAACCCTTTCCTGGCGTCATCCGGCGAACACGGGCACCTGCAAGTGGCGTTCGCCACATCAGTCGGACAGTAGCAGCCGCTGTATCCATTTGGGATGCCTTCAGAGGCTCCGACCATGCGTGCGCCTCTTCACCTGAGGCATGTGCAATACTTGTTAAAGTATGTGCATGTTCAGATGACTTGAGTGCCATCAAACCAGATCCTGCTTTCCCGCATGGTACAGCAACAATTTAAGGAGAAACTATGGCAGAAGAAGGTGACTGGATTGCAGAACATATGCACCAAACAGAGGAACAAAAGAAGCGATTGCAAGATGTTCACGAGGGTACTCAGTTAAGTATTGGAATAAGGCTAATAACGTATGGTACATTGAGCAGATGTTGATAACTGTTATTTGAGAACAGTCAGATGTCGATTCAGAGACGAAGCATGACAGGAGGAGATGACACGGTGTTTGCACCATTTGTGCATCGAGCAAAGGAAGCAAGGGATGTGGCATTTCATCATTTGAGACACCCGACACCCAAAATCAGCTCCAAATTCCAGCTCAGTATTCACGCGTCCACTGGGGGGAATAAATGTCGGGAAACACAACTAGACACGACTAGACTAGACGGAAGATAAGCAGATGGTACTTGAAGCAAGCACCTTGTGGCCAATCGACTTAACATTCTCAAAAGCTTCCGCTATGCATTGAGAAAACCATATTTAGCGGGGACACCCCAACCGTAAGAGAGCATGATAATAAACGTACAAAGAAGTGTCTTTCGTACCCTTGAAATCGCGTAGCTATACTAAGAGTGTCAGACGTTGACGTCTGTTGCTGTTTAACAATCATGATCAGCTAATCTTCAAAACGAATGAAATGGACGTCCATCTTCGGCATCTATAGTGTATGTGATCGGAACGTCAAACCGAAGTGCCTGTGTTTTCTGCATGATTGATGGACATAATCAGTGAAAAAGAGCAAACACCGAGATCTCCAGAGCGGCAAAGTTATCGTGCTAGGATTGGGCTGTAAATAAACGCTGGAAGCCTGGAACTTGATGTGTTTGGCTGTTGACCCTTAGGCAAGCGCTGGGATCCAAAGGGGCCCCATCAGGGGCCATCACCCAACTCGAAACCACATTTGGGCTAAAATTCAATAGCGACAACACTTCACTGAAGCCCTGTTCCCTTCCATCCGTGCACCTTTTTTCATGATTCCGAGTCATGGATTCTGCGGTTTCCTAGTCATTCTGGAGCACTTTATGCCACATTAAATGCAAAACTCGAGAAAGAACCATCGCCGACCGTAGCCAATGGACGGACGCCTTGAAGATCACCTTGCAACTGGACACGACCCGTTCATTGGATGCGATGACATTTGTAAAGGAGGAAGTGTGGCAGGATGAGCTTGAGCCCAGAAGTGCTAGTAGTGATCGTTGAAGGTGGGAAGGCCGCCGTCTCTACTGTTAAAATCATGCAAGACAGCATTTCTCAAGACAATGTGCTTCTGCACACAAGCCGTTCACGATATCTGCTCATTGACAGCGCTTCGCGTCAAACTATACATCATAATTACGACATGGCCTAGTAATTCGGCCTCATCCAGTCAACAACCATTCAACCCCTGTTAGCCCCTACAGGCCACTCTAGACTTGATGGGCTGTCCCAAAGATGCCCTCCGACAATCACGGTCTGCCTCTGATTTTAACTTTAGAGTTGGGAGATACATAGTATGTGCATTGGTGCCAGTCATTCTTCCTCGTTTGTCTTGAACGGAGAATTTTTCTTGCAAGTAAGTTCACCTTCTGCAGTTTACGGTGGTACCTAGAGTTGACTGCTAGTTCGACAGAATTCCTCATGCATGCCATGCAATACCTTGAAACCTAAGCGAAGGCCAGAACTTGCAACTGAACGCCTAAATCGCAGTGTTCATCTCCTTCCACCAACTGGCCGCCTTGGAATTGTCGTCGCAATTATGGATTCAATTCACGACCCACTACATAAGACGCGGTAACATGATGATTTGGATCTGAGACGACAACGGGCTCCACGGCATTCGCATCGCCTAACATTCCTAGAATTCCAGGCGGCACAAATGGATCTGACCCCCATCAGGCGATCTGCTCATTCTACCGCAATGCACTTCTTTCAACATTGCTGGATGTAGGCAGAATTCTTCAAGCATCTCGGCACGACCGGTACGCCATGATCAAGTCACGATTCCTTCATCTATCCTTTCTCTTCGCATTATCAAGGGACGTGTTGTCCGGGATATGTATGAGCAGAAAGTACCAGGTTTCGATCAATGGGTTAAATGACATGAATGCATTAGTTTTCTTATCAGCCGTCATACGCCAACACATTCGAAGTCCCGACGTCATGTCCTGTGATTTTACGTTACATTGAATCTTTTTGGCTCAAGTGATGGGGTCGAACACCCACAAAAGAAGCGCCAGTGCTCTCGCCAAGGCCCGATGGCCTGGTAGCCGCCAAAACCCTCTTCAGCATCTAGGTTCTCTGTAGGCTATAGAATCGTCGAGGCGAGTGTCTAGATTGCATCGAAAGAAGCACCATTTGCTCAGGTGGCCTAAAGGAGAATCCCAGAATAGATCATCTTTATTCGTGGAAACCTAGAGCTCGCGAGGTTATTGAGGGTTTTTGGCCGTTCGCTCTCCATTCGATATTCGCAATCGCCACTGTCAGGTTCAATTCAGCCAATCATCGGTTCATGTGGAGATCCGTGTGTCGGGTTTATCCCAATTGACCCCAAAGATTTGGAGAGATAACATGCCACGAATGAAGGAAGTTTTGCTCAGCTCCTGGGCTTTATAGAGCAGCTCGATATCCTTTTCGCCTTTGTTCTTTCCAATTCGCACCATGGAAGGCACTACTCCTCCTGTACTTGCCATGTCTTCTCATGCCGACGAGGAACATCCTGGTCCCCGGGCTGTCATCTTCCCAGAGGACAGTATTGTACGAGAGGAGAAGGTCGCCAGCGGAATACGTCCCAAGGGTGTAGAGATGAAGCGATCGATCACACAAGAAGACAAGGAATTAGCAGCAGCTGGCTACGAACATCTTCAAGTAACAAAAGATCAGAAGGGCGAAGGCGACACCCATCTAGATATCTATGAGCACAAACTGCCGTTCGGTGGCTTAATCGAGTCTTTGCAGACGAATTTTGACACAAAAGATCCCGGACATTCCTATGGTCTTACTTCTGATGAGGCGAAGATTCGACTAGAACGCGATGGGCGAAATGTCCTCACTCCCCCAAAGAAGAAGAGTGCTTTGAGGAAGGTATGCCATGTTATTTCCTTAGGACAAGAAAGTTTCCGATGATAGATGGACTTCTATTCTAGTTCTTAGATCGACTCTTTACGATGTTCAACATTCTCCTTATGGTGGCCGGTGTTCTCGAATATGTGCTTCTTGGTATCGACTTCCACGTTAGATCGCCTTTGTCTCTTTTCCGAGATCAGCTTGTTGAACCAAAACATAGGCTAACTTTCAAAACACTTATCTCGGTGGCATCCTCATCTTGGTTGCGTTCATAAATGCCTCCATCGACTTCTATCAGATCCAAAAGTCCGAAGCTATTCTAGCATCGTTCCTGGCTATGATACCACCTTCCTGTCGCGTGGTTCGGGATGGCACGATCTCCACCATCCCTGCCGCGGAACTCGTTAAAGGAGACATCGTTCTTCTCGTATGTTTCCAATCTCGAGACGCAATCTTGTGTATTTCTGACCTCGACACGAAATCAGAGAAGCGGAGATAAAACTCCGGCAGACCTCATTCTGTTCTCCGCAACGGACTTGAAGGTTGATAACAGCAGTTTAACAGGCGAGTCGGAACCACAGGAAAGGTTCCCCCTTCCAGATGGGACTAAGCAGCGCCCAGTCGAAGCGGATAATCTGGTATATCTCTCTTCTATGTTTTGTGTACGCCATTGCCTGACCTTAAATTGAGGTCTTCAATTCCACTTTGGTTGTCAATGGTGAAGGATGGGGAAGTGAGCAGGTTTAGATTGCGACTGATATCGTCATAAACTAATCATTTGTTTCCAAGCCGTCGTGCGAACAGGGGATCACACATTCATCGGTATGGATTCTACTACGATTTACTAATACTATTACTGACCTATTCAACAGGACAAATTGCTAGCCTCACAGGAGGGGAGAGTGGAAATGAAAGTCCACTTGCCGTCGAAATGTTTGTTGTAATTGCAATCGAACAAACTCAGCAATTCTGACGCAGTGATATTCCAGCGGGCGTTTCGTTGTTATCGTCTCTTGCATCGCCATCCTGTTCGCTGTCGTTTTCTTCGCCGTTGGTATTACGACAGTGTACAAAGGAAAGGCTGCTCAAACAGTAACATTCGCTGTGTCGATTCTGGTTGCGTTTGTGCCTGAGGGCCTTCCTTCGGTCGTTACTCTCCTTCTCTCCATTGCTGCAAAGCGAATGGCAAAGCAGAATGTTTTGGTTAAGGATTTGCAGGGCGTCGAGACACTCGGTATGTGTGCAGGAAAGTAACCTTCTGATGAACCTCATACTAATTCCTTTTTTTTACTGCAGGTTCGGTAATTGGACAACATCTTCTACCGATATCCATAGTGTGATTGACCATGCATTTCCCTGTTTTAGCTTACCCTCCTCGCCACTGACAAGACAGGAACTCTGACTCGCAACCAGATGACAGTGCGTTCAATTCGTTCATCTCAAGATACCTTTTTGATCTTTTCTGCAGGTGACCAATTTGTGGAGCGGATCCAAGATGTATTCGGCTTTCCAGGTATTCACATCAGTAATCTCCCAGGCAAACGACATTCATACTAACGATATTTAGTCCAACAATGATGATGAATCGACTCAAAAATTCTCCATGGACGCCTCTGGAATGCAGGAGATCGTTGACATTTCGGCCCTGAACTCTCGTGTCAAATTCGACCGGACAGATATTCCATTTGATCAACGTGAAATCCTTGGCGACGCGACTGAGACTGGTCTCACTCGGTTTGCTGGTCGTCACCTCAAATTAGAGTACGAGTCCTACGTGAAGCAATACCCCAAAGTATTCGAAGGTTGGTCTTGGAGTAACACCATCGTACATATCCACTATGATTCTAATCTCGCAATCTGAACAGTTCCTTTCAATTCAACCAACAAATGGGCTCTCGTCATTGTTAGTGCAATGTCTGAAGACCTTTGTTCATGTCTAACCTATTGAAATTGCAGATAAATAAGCCTCATTCTTCGGGCATCTTGACCTCTTACATCAAGGGTGCTCCTGAACGTGTACTGGCGAAATGCTCCAGCTATCTGAAGGACGGAACTCAAGTACCCATCACTGACGCTTTCCGTGAAGAATACGATGCAGCATATGATGTGAGGTTTGTACGATCTGGGCTTGAATCTCTTCTTACATTTCTCCATAGTACATGGCGTCCAGAGGTCACCGTGTCATTGCCTGCGCCCAATCGCTGCTTCCTGGCGAAGAATATCCCATTCATTATCCTTTCTCGAGGACAGACAGCCAGTACCCAAGCTCGGACTATTGTTTTGTTGGTTTGGTGTCTCTTGAAGACCCTCCTAAACATGGCGTTCGTGAGGCTATTGGAACCCTTCGTCTGGCGGGTATCAAAGTCATGATGGTAACTGGTCAGTGAATGCATATCAAAAATCCGTCTATGTCTATGCTAAACGTCGTCTATAGGCGATCATCCCAAGACAGCAGAAGCCATCGCTCGCAAGATTAACCTGATTCTAGGCGACACTCGAGAAACTCTCGCAGCAAAGACAGGAAGACCTTTTGAGGACATTTATGAGGATGAAGTCACTGCAGTTGTCGTCCATGGAGACGACATCGACGGGTTGCAAGGCTGGCAATGGGATCAGAGTGGGTCTCGACACCATGTTTTGTATTTCATGCATGTTGATATTGGCAAAGTTTTCAGCAAGGACGAGATTGTCTTCGCCAGAACGTCTCCTAAGCACAAGCTTGAGATCGGTAGGTGTTCGTAGCGCCCTCAGTTATCATCCTTGACTGAGAGGCTGTCTTTTCCTCTCCAGTCAAGCGCGCACAAGCTTTGGGTCATATCGTTGGAGTGTAAGTTGATGTTTGTCCTATGTTGGGTGCCCCGCAAGCATGGCTGACGGATACCTTTAGAACTGGTGATGGTGTCAACGATTCACCTGCGTTGAAAAAGGCCAGTTATTTGTTCGTTTCTTGCGTAACTGCTTACTAACGTTCTTGTTCATTTCTAGGCCGACCTCGGAATCGCGATGAATATTACTGGATCTGACGTGTCAAAGGAGGCTGCGGATATGATTCTCCTGGGTAAGTCTCTTCTCCGAACCTACCTCTGCATATAAACTAACGCAATGAATAGATGACAATTTTGCTTCCTGCGTTCGTGAGTAGCCGATTGTTGAGGTAATTGAAGAAATGGCTCATCGCGTCTGTAGAGGGTGTTGCTGAAGGACGTCAGATTTTCGTTAACCTAAAACGCTCGATCCAGTAAGCAGTCTATCGAACCAAGTCGTTCAATGAAATTCACATCTCATGTTTCTGAAGGTACACCCTTACGCATAGCACTCCGGAGGTTATCCCACAGTTGCTCTGTAGGTTCAGCATATTATGTCTGCGACTCCGCTGACCTTTCGCCTCTAGACGTTGTCGTTCCAATCCCACTGCCATTGTCTGCCATTCTTATTCTGGTGATCGGTTGGTGTCCATCGATATATGTCATCACAACTTTGTAGCTAACCCATTTTTAGATCTTGGATTCGAGCTTTGTGTCGCGGTAAGCTCAACTTCCTGAATCGAAGGATTTCGCCTGACTTTTGGCTTTTTCCTTAATAGCTATCGTTTGCTTGGGATCAACCTGAAACAGTTGATGGTTTAATGCGCATGAAGCCCCGTAAACCTGGTACATATTCCCAGATACACAATCTTTCATATTGTATTCTCATTCACACCGCAACGAACAGTAAATGAGCGCTCAATCCGTGCTCTCAAGAGGAGGGCTCTGCAACGCTCGAAAACTCTCGCTCGCGATGCCGAAACACAGGAAGTCATCCAACCAAGCAAAATATCGATCTGGTTCTCCAAAATGAAAACACCCTTCAGGCGGTCGTTCTGGGAAAACATGACGGAGGTGACGGATAATGAGACTTTGGTGGATGGAAAACTATTAAGCTACGCATATCTCGAAGCGGGCATGATTGAAACACTAGCCTGGTGGGTTTATCATTCTCAAACCTCATTCCCAGATGACTGACCGGACTTGGGGTGGGATAGTTTGATTGCATACTTCGTCGTGTTCTTCAAAAATGGGTTCTCACCGGCTGATTTGCGAACCGCACAGCAGAATGGATGTGCGTTGCATCTGAGCCTATTCGTTGATTCTTGTCATACTGACCGTCCTTGTGACAGCATATTTCACCAAAAGTAGCCCAGATTTCATTAACAGCCGGGGAAGAGCTATCAATGCTCAGGATCAGATTGATGCCTTCGGTCAGGCGCAGGGGATCGGTCAGTTGCACGAACTAAAATCCGACCTCGCCTCTGATTTTTCTACGCCAGTGTATCTGTCGATTTTCATCACCCAATGCTTCAACGTAGGCCTCTTCCGCTGTCACATCTCTCCCTAATAACCGGTATTCAAACAGGTATTCGCGGTGAAAGCGCGCCTCTCCTTCCCCTTCGGCAAACGCGTTGTTTCCAACAAATGGAACTTTGCAGGAATACTCGCAGGTGCCTGCCTTGGAATGTTTATCATCTACACCCCGCCACTGCATGTCGTATTTGGAGGTTCCTTCCGTCTTTCGCCTCTTTATTGGTTGATCCCTGTGGCGTTTGGTGTCCTCCTCCTTGGATGGGCCTCGCTCCGCGTGATTATGCTGCGCAAATCCATAGAGCACATGAAGGTGAAGGATATCAAGGGTCTGATGATGTGTGAGTTTCAGGCATTGTATCTTCTTCTGGATACTTGCTGATGATATTTCAGTCCCGACAATGAGGACAATGAGCATGCGTTCACGTGGTTCTCGTCACTAACATGAAAGGGACTGCGCAATGCAAATGGCGTGAAGTCGATGGTGACTGGTAATGATTTTATGAAGGAAAATGATTTTATTCTAGGTTAGAGTTGATTATACCCTGTATACTAGAAGAGACATGAGCGAAGCTCGATAACGGTTCGCAATCGAAGTGAATGTCATTGGAGGTTCTCTGGCCAACGTATAGAGGCCCGTTAAGACAGGCAACGCAATTCCCGTCAGGGCTATGCCCAAACGGCGGTTCCGCGTTGTTCGTTTCCAAGAGCTCGCAGCCATGTCCTTGAACCAGGAGTTCCAGATGATAGTCATACCATCAGCAAGATGTACTGTGACGGATACGACAAGCCCGGTGTACAGGAACCAGCTCCTCAAAGGCCAAGTCTGTAGTCCCGTTTTCACGAACTCGTAGTCAAGTTCTGAGGGTCCCACGGCGAATATGGGTGAGGGCTCGTTGGCGGGGGCAATGCGATGCGTGTAGTAATGGATTGGGAGGAAGAGAAGCGCGGTGGCGTAGCCCGCCATGCTGAGCAAGTTCGTGATTCGGCGAGGTCTGCCTTTTGGGGACAAGATACGCTTAGCGCTCGCAGAGATGACGTGTATGGATAGAGGCGCTAATAATAAGTATCGCTCGCCGAAACCCGTTTGATAATACTCTCGTCCAAGGAGCTAATTCAAGGCGCAAATGTTTATGTAGGGATTCAGGGGCTTGTGATTCGTTTCCGACATACCATGGTCTGCGAAGAAAGAGAGGATCCGCCAAGGTTTGCAAGGGCAGGCGCCGACAGATGGATGAGTAGGAAAACGGTAATAAACGGAGCCGAAACATGGGCTGTTTTGGTCAGGTATGGCAGAGCTGCATCACGGAACGAGCGTGCTTCATTTTTCGGAGCCATGATCGTGCACGACGTGTTGACGACGCGTGGAAAGTTAATAGCGGTTGTTGAGTGTTGGCCGCATAACCAAACAATGATGTATTCTTGATGGTTGACATAATTTATTGCCCAATGTCCCCTCCATCATGTCGCTTCAATGGCAGGTTGCTCTATGTAAGGATGTCGCTGAAATAAAGCTACCATGATCCAACTACCAGTAATCGGACGTCACCATGCGAGCTCTCCAGCCCACCATCACTAAAGCGGCCTTGTGACCTCTCCTGATGACGCCCTTTCTCTATTGCTGGAGCTTGTTCCCTGAATCTGGGACCCTTCCTGAGAGTAAAAGAATTCACGAAGATCTGCAGGCCACTACAGGTGACAGCCGGCAGTCGACCGTACCGAGGTAGAGGGTGGCATGCTGCTCAGGTGCATAACTGGCATCTTGGAAGATGTCTTGTGTTGGTCGATCATTGATAGAATGTGGAAACCATACTTCATCCAAGGCCTATCTCGATACATGTTCATTACAACCGCCGGATCCCGCTATCGAAATGAGCGATGTTGTGCAGGGCGGTTACAAAGTCTGCGGCGACTTGTTCCCTTCGCCTTGGGCTGCAACGCAATCGCAGAGATGACTACATATGCCTAAATACGATATCTCTAGCGTTCCTGCATCCCTCAAGTTAGCATATATTATTTTGGCAGGCACCGAATCATGCCTTGCTCTTGTCTTCGTTCACCGGGTCACGCGGCCGCCACTACATGCCATTTTGTTACTGCACTGTTGAAACGCTAGTACTAGTAGCGAAGCACATTGCCGAGGGCCGTTCTATTTCTTTAAAGGCTTTTCCTCGTGTGTTAGCGATCAATACTTGCCCCCCATGATTCTGTTAACGTTCGCATTGTCGAGTCTCTTGTTGTCATGGACCAATGCATTTGTGACCCGTAAGCATTGTTCTAGCGAAAGAATTGTCGGACTGAGACTGATTCTTATTTTCCACGTAGGCTCATGGGACGACTCATACGCGCTGGCGAACAGTGTCATCGCGCAGATGACTCTCGACGAGAAACTGGGAATCGTGATTGGAACTGGTCAGCTTAACGCCGAGCGTACGTCATCCACCACATAGTATAACCTTTGCTGATGTGATCCATGCACGTTAGGTCGATGTGTCGGGGACACGAAAGCGATACCGCGCCTCGGAATCCCTTCTATCTGCTTGCAAGATGGTCCAGCTGGGATGCGCCTCGTGAAGAACGTCACAGGATTTCCGACCGGTATCAACGCTGCGTCGACGTTCAGTAGAAGGCTTATAAGAGCTCGAGGGGTAGCGCTCGGGGAAGAGTTCCGTGGTAAAGGTGCCCAGTGAGTGATAATATTATTATTGGTGTGTATCGATCTGACACATTGGTTCATTGGTGCAGTGTTTTCCTAGGACCGGCGCTCGATATTGTGGGTCCAATTGCATTCGACATCAAACATTCATTGACTTCAAATTCGTAACTCTAAGATGCGCAACCCTAAAGGTGGGCGTGCTTGGGAGAGGTAAGTTAAACTGTGTTATAGAGTCAACCACCTTCATCCAGTCTCCATGAAGCTTTGGTCCCGATCCCTACCTCAACGGAGAAGGCGCATACGAAACGATAATTGGGGTGCAAAGCGTCGGCGTCCAGGCATGTGCCAAACATCTCCTCGCCAACAATCAGGAACATTGGCGTTACGGGCTCAGCTCAAATTTGGATGACCGTACCATGCACGAGATCTATTTTTATCCGTTCTTGAGGAGTATCGAGGTAAATTGATCTTCCACTTTATACGATTTCTCATCCATCCTTTATATGAAGTATATAAGTTGACTTGATCCTTCGAATCTAATTTCCTCCAGGCTGATGTTACTTCGGTTATGTGCGCATATAATCGGTTCAATAAAACATCATCGTGCCATAATGCTGGACTGATCGCGTTGTTGGAAAAGAACGGCTTCAAGGGTGCGGTTGTTCCCCTTTTCTGATATCTGACACACATTCAACGAGTTGTGCGTTATGTCAGGATTTGTTGTGAGCGATTGGGGTGCCACACACGATTCAGCAAGTGACAATGCCAATGCCGGGCTAGACATGGAACAACCAGGAGACTACATTCTCATTGGTTCGTGACTCTTTTGTGGGGATATATGAGGTCTAAGTTAGGAACCTTGAAGGTGGAGGCATTTTTGCTGGTGGACTCAAATCTGATGTGAACAGCGGTTCAGTGACAAGCGCTAGGCTGAATCAGATGGTCGCACGCACTTTGGCGCCGTGGTATCATCTTGGACAGGACTCGGTACGTTCCTCCAACTTACCAACTTGTATTCCGATCTACAACCCCTCACAGGGATACCCACAAGTGAACTTCGACGCCCAAAAACGGGACGGATCCGGACCACGCAACCTCAATATCAACGTCCGAAGTGCTGAACATACGGCACTCGCTCGCGAGATTGCCTCAGCCTCTTCAGTATTGCTCAAGAACACACGTAGCGTCAATTCAAATGGAGTGATTAACCGCGGCCTTCCTGCGGTGCGTGGTGTGGCAAAAACAGTGGCGGTGGTAGGGCAAGATGCAAAGATGCCAAATTTGAACTGCAATGAGTTAAATGAGTGTAACGATGGGACGATGTCGGTCGGGTGAGGCTCACTCTCAAACCTCTCGAAGATGGCTACTTGGAGGCTCATTTTTTCTGTCGTTTCAGGTGGGGCTCAGGATCGAACCTGCTCGATTACATCGTGTCCCCTCTTGATGCTCTAACGGCTTATCTAGGCACTTCAGCGACTATCACGTCGTCGCTGTCGAATAACCTTGATCAAGGCACAAATGCAGCGAGAGGAAAGGATATGGCTTATGTATTCGTAAATGCGTAAGTCCATGTTTGGTATCCAAAAGTCAATGTCCTAATATCCTGAACGAAATCAGGATGAGTGGAGAATTGGGTTTCTACACAACTGTTGTTGGAAACATGGGTGATAGAAATGACCTTAACTTGTGGTGGCAGGGTGGTACTTTGGTACGTGAGCTTGCTTTTGTCTCGCATGCGTGATGTTGAATCAAACTTGTCAAACTTATCAGGTCGAACGGGTGGCCGCGGTATGCAACAACACTGTTGTCGTCGTCCATTCTGTAGGACCTGTCCTCATGCCATGGAGTACTCATCCCAACGTAACCGCGATCATCTATGCTGGCGCTCCTGGAGAACAAACTGGTCCTGGCCTTGTGGATGTGCTTTATGGAGCCTACAATCCGAGCGGGAGATTGCCTTTCAGTATCGCAGACGTTCGTGATGGATTTCCGATGGGGATTTTACCTTTGTGCACTGACGAGAATTTTTCCTCTATCTAGAACGAAAGTGCTTATGGGACTACGATCATTTACAACAGCCTTGGATTCCCCGATGTGGGTCTCAATCTTTCGAAAATTATTTCATACTCAATCATATCTCGACTGTAACAGATTGACTACACAGAGAAACTTTTGCTAGATTACAGATACATGGACGCACAGAACATCACCCCGCGCTTTGAGTTTGGCTTCGGACTTTCGTATACCACATTCGCCTACTCTGGTCTCTCCGTCACCTCGTCGACTGACAGCGCATACACCATATCATTTACCGTAAATAACAGCGGAGGCCTGGCAGGAACCGAGAAGCCGCAACTATATCTTGGGTATCCATCTGCTGCGGGTGAGCCAAAGAAGGTTCTGAGGGGTTTCGAGGAGGTCGTTCTGGGTGCTGGGGAGAGCAAACCTATAACAATGAATTTGAGTCGTAGAGACATGAGGTGTGTCCCATAAATTTCTTGCCCTCTCGTAGATAGGGAATGCTGATTGTGTATATGTTTATGTCAGTGTCTGGGATACTCCTTCTCAGAGTTATGTACGGCCCTCTGGGACATTTACCGTCTTCGTTGGAGCATCAATCAAAGATGTTAGGCTTACGGGGAGCATTGCTGTTTGATGAATGTTTTGTGGTTACTTCGCTGTCTTGACATGCAATAGATGACTTATATACCAGATTATCCGATATATGTTTGATGAAAACAGGAAATTAATAGCGTGAGTCGGCGTACACTTGGTGATACAATTGGACGACTCCTGTCACTTGACAAGCTCTTTAGGCTCATGAGCTCAACCTGATCAGAACTCGGACAAACGAGTTGCATTGAGCTTGTCAGCTCAGCTGTCTCAGCGGCAACACTGGTTGGGCGCGTCTAAGGGCAGACTTAGTATGTTGGTTATTGACTTATAATCACCTGAATATCGGTAGTGAGTAGTATTATAAAGTCTGAGTACGGGAGACTGGCGCGAACCCGGAGTGGAATGAATTTGCGAGGAGAAACAGAACCCAATCCTGCCCATTCCACAGTATATTGCAGAATCCACAGCAAGCTAATCATATAAACTCAAGAATCCTTGGCACAGTCCCACTTCAAGCGCTCAATTCACAATAGGTCGTGATCTTTTCGCATCGTACCTGAAAGGTTAACATTTTCCGACCAAGGATTACCAGCGTTCAGTGGATCACGACCTTCACCATCTTTATCAGCCCAATGAGAAACACCTTTTGCTCGGCCGAACCAGCAGAGAGACCATAGAGAATGTTGGGATCTCGCCAGTCCCCAAGTACAATATTCGCAATGTGAAGTTGTGCAACTCTCGATCTTGGAGGACCTCGCACGTTAGGATCTGCAAATTAGGACTATATTTGCAGGGAGTGGATAGCGCAAAGAAGAATAAGAATTGGGTATATGGTTGGTGGTTGGTGGTGGTGGTGGTGGTGGTCTGACTTAGGCTCAACTAAAAGCCCCTCCCACGCTGCACACGTGGACGGTTAGGTATGACTAGTTCTGACTAGGTTTGCAACTTCAAACTTGAACATAACTTGAACAGGCTTATAATTGCAGTTTCTCACCCTTCCGAGTTATCTTTTCCTTTCGTTTTGACGCCACCATTGCAATCATTTACAACAAGCAAAATGGAAGCAACACCACGTCGTTCCACTCGCTTGACTAAAGTCTCTCAGAATTCTACCTCTGCAGTTCTAAATATAAATCCTGCTGGCACTCGCAAAAGATCGAGGCAAGCAAGTGCCCAGAGGGAACCCGCAGAACATCCCCAGAATGAAAGGGTCCAGGAATGTCAGAAAGTGATTGTTTCCGAGAACCAGGCCTACAAGGGCAAGTCAAAGGTCGCTGCTGAAATGACTGTTCTTGATTATCTACTCTCGATGCCCATCGATATCGCCCTCGAAGTCAGTAAGATGCCCTTCGCTGTACAATAGAAGGGGAACACCAATGACACCTCATATAGATATTTGGACTGTTGGAACCTCTGAGCATATTGCACCTGGCTCGAACAACGAAGCCCTTGCGCAGATTGCTCATGAGTAGATCCTCAATCACTATCTGGAAGCGTGCAAAAGAAGCTTACCCTGGGATACCCAAATGTCCGGAGGGCATGTCGGAACCTCAATATGCGTATCTCGCTTTCGATATGACTTGTCATGTAGGTGCTTGTACTTACCAAAGGACCAATCTGAATCGTGAACGCAAAATTCAGGGATGTGGTCAAATAAATGCCACAACTACGTTTTGGTCGGCTGGGTTGAGAGCTTGCTTTACCTGCCGGCGCACGATGTGGGCATCAGATGTTATTGTTCCTAGCTTTACTAATCTCAAAAAATCCCTAAAACAAATCCCCAGTTTGAAATCCGCAGCAGACCTGAGAAAATTACACTGTTACCGCAACCTGCCTCCCATCGTCAAAGCCCATCTGAGGCGAATAGTTCAACACCGTAAGAACCAGAAGTCATATTGTTTCGGGCTGGGTTCCTTCTGACATTCATGAAGCGGGCTGCTCTATGTCGCAGGCACGCCTATGGAGTATGGAATTCGAGAAGCTACGTGACGCACAATCCCGCGCAACCTGGAGTCAACAATTCAAAAGTAGAATGGCAGCCCTGGATGAGGTAGTTCGGTCTATTTCATTTCTCTCCCTCGTCATTCATGTGGTACAGCACCAGATCAAATTCGAAAACTGGTTGGATCTCAGGCGGAGTCAAAGAGCGGCAAATATAGCTCGTGTTCAACAACACATCAAAGAGGGGTATGTTTAAGCATGTGTGCCCTTCAGCCTGTTATGAGCATGAATATCTTACATGGGATGCATAGGTTTATGGACAAACTGATTGACCTTGGGTGGGGTAAAGAGCTAGAGCTGCTGAAGCGCAACACATGCCCCTTGTATACATATTTCACAGAGATAAGGTTTTCTAACATCCAAGCTGAGACATTCCATGAAGGTGTGCCCATCAACTGTATGTTTGGACCGTTTGGTTCTCATTTGCGGCCTTGCAGCATGGGCGGCCTACAAGCCCATCCTGGTACAGTATTTGATGGACCAAAGAACTCTACGCCTTTCTCGCGAACGACGGGAAGAAGTACAGTCCCGCTACAAGTACTTGCAAGCAGAACTCGACGACTGCCGTTCAACGCTTTCCCCGGATGTTGTGATTCCTGATATTTCGGCAATTGCTGCCTTCCCATTGGTCAAAACAATGCTGGAGGCTGTTACGACTGACATTCCGCTTACTGCTGAGACCTCTGAAAACCACAGTCTTTCACGGATAATCCCCAATGTCCTGACAGAATGGCGGCTTGAGACCGACAACAAATTGCTCAAACTGCTCCAGGAGGTTCATCCAACGAGCACGAAATACCAGCTTCCGCTTGCGACCACGATGTTTTGCTGTATTCGGTGTAATCAACGAACGATTCCTTACCCTCGTGTTCTCACCCATGCTTGTGCATTTCTTCCGATACGCCATGCGGACGGGTGGCCAATATACTGCCAACCCGCTGATCGTCTGCCTTGGAACGCCGATGCATGTATCAAGTTCAGCTCAAACGCTTCGAAGGCAGCAATCGACGTCGTAAACCTTCTCAATCTAGACCCGGCAGTAGCAACCGCAAGGGAAATGGATGATATGAAATGCATGCTGCAGTGTATGACTTGCAAGGAGACACCTTCCGGACGAATGTCGATGGAATGGTCACGAGCGGTATGTTGAAATCCATCATGTTTTGCTGAGTACTTACGTCCTAGGTTTTGACCAACAGGTCAGTCATAGTTTGTTGACTCATACTTGTCAGCCTTCGGCCATATCCTGGAATATTCCGGGACCACAGGGACGATCAATGCTGCATGAACAATTGACTGTGGAGGAAATCACTGAAGAACGTCAATCTATGAGGTCTCCGAGTTACATGCCCAGGTTTATGTGTGCTCATTGCGAAAAACGGGACTTTCATTTCAGGCTCAAGGAGCATCTATCGACAGCGTGAGTGCTCAACCATCTGCACAATCTCTATGATTGACCTAGTCTCCTTCCTCTCAGACATGATATTGAGACTACTAGCAAAGGCGATATTATCGTCCACCCTGATGCAGATCCACTCTTACCATGCTGTCTTCCAGAAATCGAGTAAGGGCAGAAGTCTGCCCGGAAAAATCAGTCGAGCTGTCGCGTCGCCTGCCAGATAATAGGATGAAACAATTCCTTGAATCGTCAAGAGTCTCTGGAGCACACGCTATCTATCGACAGGTCAAGGCTATGCAATCTGTCATCGAGTACTTAGTAAGCGTGTACATCTCAACTTATCATTCTATACTTCTAGCGATCTTTCTGGTTTCATAATGTATACCGCGTGTAGATTTACATGTCAAACTCGAAATCAGAATCAGAATCGTTACCCTTCATTTGCGAGGACCTGATATTCTTTGGGGGACGTGCATTCGTAGATGTGGCGGCTGAGCGCATTCTTGAAGAAGGATCGCCATCGTCCTCGTCCTCGTCGCTATCACCATCAACTTTCCGCTCTGCTGGACCAGGTCGGTCAGGAAGATCGAGAGCGCCTGTTACCAGTAAGATGGCCTCGAGTTCTTGGTGAAAGAAATAAGTTCTTGTCAACAAAAAAAGCAAGTCAATCGGATCACCTTCTAATCTACGCTCTTTATCGGCTCCCCATGCCACTATTTGATTCCTGATGTCGCCCTTTCTGTACACGATAATCATGGGCACACGAGTGTCTGGGAGGTTGGGGATGCATTTGTCGCCAACAATCGAAACGAACTTCGTACGACTGTACCGCTGCGCTAAGGTGCGAATATGTTCGGAAGCACGTTCACTTCTCGGTAAGCTGTCTCCACTGATGAGCTCATCAAAAACAAATACGAGATAACGCGACGTACCCGTCCTTATACAAGAAGCACACCACACCAGTTCCCAACTCGTTGTCGTCGTCTTCTTCGTCGATCTCGCTCGCTGCTGTGACTTCTCGAGTATAATCCTCTCTCCCAATTGGGTACACCCGACCGAAACGTGCTCTCGTCTGGTCTCTCCGCTCCTCAGCGAGGCGTTGTCTCCGATGTAGGGCAATTAAACGCTCTGTTTCGTCGTCAGGGGCATCCTCACTCAGTTCCTGTAATTCTGATGGCGTGAAGTCATTGAGCAGGTCGTCGAGCGTTGGAGAGGGTGGAGGAGATGGTGATGGTGGTGTGGGTTCGCGTGGAGGTATAATACCATGCTTTCGTAAAGCATCGTTACTGGTAACTCAATTTAGGACGATATAGATTGTAAATTGGAAAACGCACAATTCTGTGTCTTCGTTGGGATTGATGGACATGGTGATTGTTTGCAAAGATAAGATGTGCCCTGCTTCGGCTAGATGACCCTTTGAAATGTTTTGGGTTCAACTGGAGGAAAAAGTGAATGGTTTTTGTCTTTGCGATTGTTGCTTAAGACCTCTATCTGGACAACAGCCTGCGGATTGGATACCATTCTGCGGAATCTGGCAACTCTTGACAAGAACATCCACTCAAAAACGCTGCGCGCAACGCCGATACACGTGACTTTGACAGGTTGCAAAAGACGCGTTCGTCGAGTTCGACTCACCAATCGACATGCAACAATCAAAAGGCTGTCCTTGTTCCACTTTGGTTCTAGACCCTTTAATTGTATGTCCACAGCAAGGAGTCCCAATAAACAGCATTGTGCCCTAAAACCAGTCTATGGTCATGACCACCACAAGCCTTGAAGCAAGCGCCCAACCTGACATCGATGATCTCGTTCCTCGTCGGTATCAAGAAGAGGTCTATACGAAGGCTCAAAAAGGTTTTTGAAATGTCGTGCATCTAGTGTGGGCTCTCATCTATTTCTGTTTACAGGCAACATCATCGCAGCTTTGAATACAGGTTCAGGCAAAACTCTGATAAGTCTCCTTCTGATAAAATGGACTGCGGCGCAGGCGCATTCCAGAGGCAAAGTTATAATTTTCTTGGTCCCAAAAGTCGCGCTTGTCGAACAGCAAGGAAATTACTTGGCTAAGAACACACCATTGAAGGTGAAGAAACTTCATGGGGCATTGGACCTTGATCTCAGCGATCGACCTGGATGGAAGAATCGGTTCGAAAGCTACGATGTGTTCGTTATGACTGGTAAATCTTACTTTCCATCCGTACATCTCACAACCTGACTGTTAAACAGCTCAGATTCTCGTGAACTTTATAACCCATTCGCTTTGGAGTATCGACAAGATTTCTCTACTGATATTCGATGAATGTCATCATGCTCGGAAGAATCACCCGTACAATACCATCCTACGCGAATACTTTCAAGTGCGACCCTCTAGCCAGCGGCCGAAAATCTTTGGAATGACTGCATCTCCCATATGGAACGTGAGAGAGCCATTAACATCACTTTCTACCCTTGAGGCAAATATGAATGCAAAAATTGTCGGGGTGCGCGATCACGTTGAGGAACTCCATAAACATTCTGCCAAACCATTAGAGGTACGATTAACTTCTACTCACATTTGAGATCGATGCTGAATTTCGTAGGTAATCAGCGAGTACCCCATGCCTCCAGAAGAATACGATTACCCTTCCCCCACTATACATCAAACTCTCCAGATAATCGATAACTCCGTTTGGGACCAATTGGGTATCCCCTGGTCGAACATAAATATGCGCTACATATACACATTCGATAACCTTGGTCCTTACTGTGCTTCCCTTTTCCTGTACCTTGAGATTCAATATCACATCGAGGGATTTCTGGTCAAAAACAAGGGCATAATGATGGAAGCCATGTCTGACATAGGGGATATGGAGGTCGACGTTCCAATTTTCCGGCCCTCGAAGAAAATACCCATGGGTCTCTATGAAGTCGTCGACATTCTCGCGGACTTCCAATCTTTTTTCCCCGCAAACCATTCATCGCCCACGATACCCATATCAATCGATTTGAAATGGTGTACTCCTAAAGTCAGGCAACTGGTCGATATCTTGAAGGAATATTACACTTCTAATTTCCAGGGTATCATCTTTGTGGAACAAAGACAGGTTGCTTCGGCTTTGGCCAAGGTTTTGCAAGTTATACCTGATCTGCAGGGGAAAATAAACTGCGCCTACCTAGTAGGAACGGGAGTGAACAGTGATGGTGTGTCGAAGATGACTGATCGCTATGCTGGAGATGCTATCGAGATGTTCAGGAAGCATGAGATTAACCTTCGTACGCAACCACGTCTGCGAACAGATTTCACGTAAACTAATGGTTTTCTTTCCTAGTAATCGCGACATCCGTCGCCGAGGAAGGATTGGATTTTCATGTGAGTTCAAGCTGAGGCCAGTAGACCTTGACTCTCATTCATTTCGGACCAGGCATGCGACCTTGTTGTTCGTTTCGACCTTCTCCACCATATGGTTGGCTACGTTCAATCCCGGGGCCGCGCCAGAAAAACAGCATCAACGTTCGTAGTCATGATACCTCAGGACGACCTCACGCAACTTGCGAAATATGAATCTTTACAGCAAAGCGAGCCAGAAGTCAACCGCATCTATCAAACACGACATAAGGATATCGACAATTCTAATAGCGATGACGATGATGACGAGACACACCCTGTTGATCTTTCGGAACGTGAACGATATGTAATACCGTCCACTGGGGCTATCCTGACCTATGACATCAGCCTCAGTCTCCTCAACTCCCTATGCTCTCTCGTCCCTCGAGATTCTTTCACCTCAGCTCACGTTCCCAAATACGAGGGCGACTTCCAAACCACATTACATTTGCCTCGTGCCTTGCCACTAGCTCCTGCAGACTTAGTCTACACGGGCCCCTTCAGAAGATCTAAAAGAGAGGCTAGGCGAGCAGTGGCTTTTCTGGCCGTCAAGCGCCTTCTGGAGCTTGACGTATTTGACGGATATCTCTTGCCAATGTCGACTGAGATGAAAATGGACGTCAACGCACCAGAGATGAATTCAAGAACTCAGAACAAGGTAACCAACATTCCAGTGATGTTGACTGTTTCCGTCCGAGATCCGTGGTGCATGGGTCCAAAACTCTGGATTCACCCCATCGTGATTGACGGGCAGACTGTTGCTGGACTGGTTACGGGCACATCCCTGCCCCTAGTGGAAGTGATGGATGGACCACTTAAAGTGCAGCTTCTCGGCGCGGATCCCCTTCACTTCGAGGTGGATTATGAACACCAGCAACGGATGGCGATGGAGGAATTCACTCGCCGTGGCGTCTGGTACACCATCACTTCCAGCCCCTTTCAATCTTCTCTTAGCTTTTATATCGTGCCCGTGACCGCAAACAAGAGACCTGATTTTGAAGCCATGGACCGCCTTCTCGCCAATCCTCTTGGAAGTAGCGATTGGAGTCGTATATCGGAAACCCATTATGACCAACTCACCATCCTCAACAGACAGCATTTTGGCAGAACGTATCGGTTGCGACGAATCCGCTCGGACTTGTCACCATTGTCGGCTCCGCTCCCAGGCTCTCGTGAAGATAGCTATCCTACATATCACGAATACTGGATGGTAAAATGGTCAAAGAAAACCCGCCAAGCCATTGTACCGTTTCACGGCCCCCTCTTGGAAGTATCGATTCTCCCGCGTTCGAATATGGCATTGACCTCCCTAGATTCCCTGGCATGCCCCCTTGTCCCGTCTTCAGTCCGCAACGGAGCGTTGTTGCCGCGAGACGCTTGTGTTTGGATCGACATGAGTTTCTCAGTTCGCAAAGCCTTCGAATCTTTGCCTGTCTTATGTCGGCGAATCACGGACGTTTACAGAGCTTGCTCCGCTCGATTCGAGCTTGGTCTTCCTCTGATCCCCGACAAGCTGGTTATAGAGGCTTTGACCATTCCATCGGCCGGCTTTCCGTACAGCAATCAACGCCTGGAAACCTTAGGAGATGCTGTTCTGCAAGTTTGTACAACTGTCCATCTGTTCAATCACTATCCAAATCGACATGAAGGGCAGTTAACACAATTGAGGCAGAAAGCCGTCAACAACCGTTATCTGCTTCATCGTGCCTTGGACATAGGTCTTGAACGGTTCCTGATCAGCGAAGGACCGAGTGTACATAAGTGGAGGTATACGTTGGCTGATGGACTATCACATCATTACGTCCAGAATGACTTACCTGTGCGCTATGTGACACGAGAGTATCCCCGTCGGAGCTTGCAGGACTCCATGGAAGCAATGTTAGGGGCAGGGTTTCTCGCAGGAGGGATTGAAATGGCTCTGCGGACTGGGACTGCGCTAGGTCTCGAATTTGGGGGACTCGTCCCATGGCATATGCGCTACCCTGACAACACGATGCCGACTTCTATATCTGCACTATTCGCTGGTGTGGAGAAAAATCTTGGTTATCAATTCCGCCATAATGAATTACTTCTGGAGGCACTCACCCATCCATCCTTTGCCCTTACATCTGAAGGACCGTCATATCAACGCCTCGAATTTCTGGGAGATGGTAAGTTCAATTTCTGGAATTTTGCATCACGAAGCTAAGCGAAGTTACATAGCAATTCTCGACCTCGCTGTCATCAAATACTTGTACGACAAATTTCCAGATGCAACCTCCCATCAACTTGCCTTTCCTAGAACCAAGGCGATATGCGCACCCTCTCTTGCTAGTATTGCAGTCAGACGTCTAGGCCTCCACAAAATGATGCTGGTGAATAGCATGGATTTAAGCATTGCCATTGATCACTACGTTCCCATACTTGAGAGCATTCCAGGTGAAGAGATTGTGAGAACGGGTTGGAAGTTCGACCCGCCTAAGGCACTTAGCGATGTATTCGAGAGCGTCATTGGAGCTGTTCTGCTTGACTCTGGGTATGACTACGAGAAGACAGCTGCTGTGGTTGAGTATATCATGGAAGATGTGCTTGAAGCGCTTTCTCCGTCGCTGGCCAAAGATCCGATATCTCAACTCATGGAGTGGACTTCTGGGGCTGGCTGCAGGCGGTCAGCAAGTTTTGAGTGAGTTGTTGACGTTTCGTTTCGTCGAAAGAGATTATCTAATTCAAGGCAGGAAAAGAACCAAGAATAACGACGTCTGGGAACGCGAAGGCATCGTGGTCATGGTACATAGCACTGTCATCATTGGCCCAATCGTGTCGGGAGGCCTCAATGTAGCGAAATTTATAGCTGCAGAAAGGGCCTTAGCCATACTCAAGGATTCTGGGTCCGAAAAATCCCTTGCCCGTATATGTGACTGTGCCACTCCCATGTATTGCCATGGGATTCCCTCTATGGAAACACTGTCCATAGCAGGAGTCGAATCTCTCATTGGCAATCCACTGGAAGAACTATTGGAGCAAGACGACGTAGAGAAGGTCGAGTTTATTCTTACTCAAACCGAGGACCCAGTCATTACTCGACAGGTACAACTGGAATCGGGTGTGTTGAATGATCATGGTAACCTAATCCCGCATTAGATCTCCAGGTTAAGTCAACATAGCCGGCACCAGAATTAGCCAGCGTAGAATGGTCAATCTTTGTGACGATACGATACAACTTTTATGCAGCCCCAAATTTCAATAATGATTGTACGATTTTAACTTACTTGATGAAATAGAATGGTTGAGTAGCTTTTTGCGTGAGACTTGTGTTCGATCTGGATGATTGCTAGATAACTTTGAGAAAGTCCTTGATCTCATCTCAATCTTCCATGAGCTACGGGCGACTAGGCTCGTTGTAAAGTTACAGTGACCATGTCAGCATTACGCCCTGTGTCTTCTGCCTTCCTGAACAATCTGAAGTCGTTGTTCCCTGAAACAAGTGGTCGTGTGCTTGTGGAAAGTGGTGGAAGGCTGGTTGAATCTCAAGGTACTATTCAGATGGCATCACTTTTTCGAATCAGAGCTGAACAGTTGCGTCACTTATTCAGTGCTCACAAACCCATGGTTCATCGTCGCTGCCGTGGCGTTTAGTACCAGTAATAGGCCTGAGGCCGTTCCGAGGGTCTTCGAGCATGTCATGCAAGGCCTTAAGGAAAGTGGCAGCGACACATCGGCAGAACGTCTGGTTGCACAGAAATTCCGGGAAGCTTTATTCAAGTCGGGACTCATTAGCGGCTATCCTAAGGTTTTACTCACCAGTCTTCGAATGGTGGCTCCGACTTTCGCTGAAGTTGTTCTGTATGATGTAGGCTATCAATAGCTTGAAAGCTTTGCACGAGGTGATGCCGGAGAGTTTACAGGACAAAACGATACATAGGTAAGAAAAATAACTCGAGGCGAGGACATGCAAAGATCATGCAGTAGCCTCTATTTAGGGACACAAGGGCATCACTGGCCGAGTGCGAGGCTACAGGACAGAAGTTATGGCGACATGTCTACGGTGACAAGGCAGACTCGATTCAGGACCTGCTGGACACAATATATCCTGACATGGGTAATTACCCTCCTTGAGTTTCTGACTATGACTTTCTCTTATCATCACACAGGATGGTTTTCGAAAACAATCGGGTATGGTTTGACTTACGGTCATATAGATATATTGTCACCACTCGAAACCTCGTATACCCTCGTGGCATCGTTAATCGCAGGCGATACACCCCAACAGATAGCATGGCATTTAGACGGTGCTCTCAGAGGCGGGGCTACTCTTCAGGAGGTACAGGCAGTAAGAGAAATATCAATACAGGTCGCGAAACATTCGGGTATCAGCTGGCAGCATGACGTGCCAGAGGTGGCTGCGATCACATCAGACCTTGAACCTCCCACCAAGATAGCTATATCAGATTGACTACTGTCAAATATGTATGGTCGCGAGAGGTGTGTAACCTTGTATGGCATCCATGTGTAGCTCGATGTCTAGGCCTAGTACAGGTACCGTGGTGATGCCATGGCTATCGGTGAATGAATGGGAGCCCGACTCAAGCGAAAAATCATTGACGTACCGATTTGCTAAATGGTGGATGGCAGACTCTGGGCTACACGCATCAGAGCAGTGCAGACACACCACGTCCCGCCCGTAATCTAATTTCAAGTATGGTAGAAGTTCAGGGAAACGTCTTCGTCTCCTTTGTACGAGTATAGCCCAGTTCTCTCTCTCTGCTTGCGCTGCACGATTCTCGTCCTGGAGGTTGAGCTTCCGCCATGGGTAAGCTTGAGTTTCTGCAACAACTAATGCGGGGGGATAGAATATCTACTATGTTATTCAGTTGATTTACTTTGCGGGACGTTATGAAGATAGTTACCGCTGCTGACCACCGCATGACTGCTCTTGCCATGACTGACTTGTCGGATGGAATATTTCCCAAGTACTCCAAGAATGGATTAGCGCCTTCTATATCAGAGGCAATGGTATCATCGGGCAAAGCCAGCGCTTTTAGAATGGCCATTGCATTCCGGTGAGCTTCTTCATGAAAAGTTATTTTGCTGATGGTTTCTGAGCAACTGCGTGAGGTATCAAAAAATCTCAACATGGTCTTCATGTCGTCATTCTGAAGAGGGTCAACACCAAACTGGCTGCAAGAATGAACCATAATGCGTGGATATCCGATGGGGAAGTTGCATGTTGCACATTTAAAGAATGTCGTCGCAAGAGAAAGTGTCACAAATGAGGCATTGTTGCCTATTGAAGAACGTTGGAGGACACGACCCAGTTCTCGCAGAGTCTCCTTAAACCATGAAGTTATGTGTTGGTGTGAGTTTCGGAAGGCAACTTCGAAATCATTCTGGTTCCCAGCGATGTCATGGTTGAAAATCAGTTCCGTAAAGGGAGACTTTTCTGCGAAAACTCCGATTTCGGGATAGGGAATATTTAACCCTGTGGAAGTTATGATACCGAACCTAAAGCATTTGTAGAAGTGCTTCATGGTACCACAACGACCCTCGATGACCTTTCGACGTTCGTTAGCCAGCCGGAGATTCTTATGTCTTTGCATCAATTCAATCATGGAGTCCTCCATCTGGCCCCATGCTTTCAAAAATGAGAAGTTAGCATAGTGCTTACCATGATGGCCATTTGTGCGGTGAACTATTTTTCTTACTTCGATCAGTGAGAGCTTTTGCCTTCTTCATTTCAGCGTGGCGGTACAAGTCTGCTGGATGCATTGTGTTCAATTCTTCCTCCCAGCCTAACAAAGGGTCCATTGGATACATATAACAATACAAGCGGGAGAAACCTGGGCGCACCTAAATCCTTCAATTTGGCAATAATCCTGTGCAACATGTACAGTTATTCAAACAGTATGGGGATAGTGTCTGTACAAGCTTACATTTCACATCGTTTTGTGCGTAGCCTTTTATTGATGCAGTCATGCTGCTTTACACGAGCCTCTTGGGCCTGGTCTATGATATTAGAACGCTTATGAAGAAGACATTAACAGACTTCATGTTGTACCGCTGATTTAATCCATACCAATGTAGCCATGTTCAAAGCAGCAGCTTTGGCGGACAACCAGGCATTGCGCAGATCCTCGGTTTCAATCGTTTTGTATTCTTCCATTAGCATGCCCGCGTTCTGAATGGAATAAAGCATCTGTGAGTCTAGGGACCACCCAGCATGTGGCAAAAGTTCTAAGATTGCATTTGGCATTTGCAACTTCGCAACGATGGCCTCTTTGATTTTGAGGCTTTGAATTGACGTTGTTAAATCATATTGAGGTCTTAGCGCAGAAGACTGACCAAAGGAGCTGGTCGACGCAACATTTGCTGCAACATCTAACAGGAAGCAAGCCCTCACGAGACGACTTTGCATTTTTAACACCACAGTACTGTCAAATAGTAATTAGATGAGGCAGGTCGTTACCAAGAAGAGGAGCACCCACATGACAGGAGGAATCAAATATGACCTTTGCATATTGTGGCTCGCTCAGGCCTTGTGGGCAATCCGGCAGCCAATCTATGTGGGATCGCGCTTGCTGCCAGACTGTTATTGATGAACAACTCATAAGAATTTCTCTTAGATTCTTGGATGTCCAAGAAAGATGCAAGAGGTCCTTTGGCTCTAGGTATCCGAAACACTGGGAAAGAGTCAGTGATTTCAATTAAGCTTGATGAAGGATGCAATAAAACGAACTTCGAACAAAACGTCGAGTGGCATGTCGAACATGGGTTCGAGGCTGCCAGCTCGTCTACGCAATGTTTTCTTTTTCTTTTTCTTTTTTGGTTTAGATTTGATAGTCTGGTCACTCTCGCTCCTGTCGTCCTCTCTGCGTCGTTTGACAACCAGCATGCTGCGGGCATTCATCCCTGTAACTGAGGCCATTGTTGGAATGTGTCGAGATACTTGAGATAAAAGTGTAAATGCGACTGTGGTAGAGGGGCTTTCAAGTTCAGGAGGTTAATGATTATAGTGAACCCACAACAGTCTTATATAGGGCACAGTAGGTGGCACCAAGGTCTTTGCCACTGGCGACAACACTGTTGAACTGTACCCTAATGTGCCTACCAGATCATAGTGACAACAATGACCAGCGAAATTGTCATCACAATAGCGCCAGGTTATGCCCAGAGAATTTCAGCAGAAGTCGTTAGCTGCGCAACTCTCTCAGGGTTCTCTTTATCAAGAAGGTACCTTTTTGAATAATCCCTAACAAACCCAATACTCGGTTAATTCCTCAAAGTGTAGTCAATGCATGGTCAATCATATCGTCAACGCAACATTGACACTTGCTTTTCTTCTTGTACAATAGTGGTAGCAGTGCAATGCAATAGCAGTGTGACAATACTACCTCCTGTGCTTTGCCTGTGCTGTCATGAATGTCTGTATCCAGAGTCCAGTAGTTAGCGTTTTTGAATGAAGACAAAAGGTAAAAGACGGGAGACGTAATCTGTGGTTGTAAGCTGGCAATTACAACCACAATCGGAGCTGCCCTACAGATGCGAAGCCGTAGGAAAGGCAGAACAAGGGGCACTCGAGAGTAAACAATGATTTTGGCGCCGTCACACCAACGTCACACCGCCACACATCGCCCACCGTGGGAACGTTTAAAGTAGCAGAGCGCGCATAGCCGCGCAAGCCCACGACAGCGACGCTTTCATGTTTGCATCAGCGCACTAGCAATTTTCGTACACTTTCCACAACTTGTATCATATTCGTCGTAGTATAAAACAACAGTTGTCTCTCGTGACATCGATAAGGCGAAGAAAACCATTAAACTATCACGCGTCGATCCAGTCCCTCTTCCCCGATAGAACCAGATAAGAACATCATATCCAAGGTTTGTTGTAAGAGAATTCTGCGCCCTTTGGCGCCTCAAAATCCAGTCGCATGTCTAAACTGCTGAACAATTCATGAATCAGAGAGATGAGCACGTGATCTAATTGTAGCCACTTTGGGTCCTTTAACTGCTGTTCTGTTCCTTTCCACCGCCCCATCTACAGTCGTGCCCTTTATTTCCTTTCAGTGGTCATTGTATCACAGCCATACGTCTGGAACAATCAGGCGTCATGGAAGACAATGCCAGTACATCTACAGCCTTATTCACTTCCCTTCTTGGACTCAAGGGTTCGCTGCGCGTTACAACGCATGGCTGCGAACACAAGCCGCACATTATCCTTAAACGCGTCGACCAGTCAAACGACCAGACCGCAGATGGAAGCTCGAAACGCACTGTGCGCTTTAGCTTCTTTGCGCACAAGAGGTTTGAAGTCAAGCCTGGAAAAGAGATTCTTTTTGCTGTGGCATCGGAAGGAGGGAGCGAGGAGCCGCTAAGGGACATCGCCCTTGTGTTTGAAGGCGACGTCGACGCTCCGACAGAAGCAAGCCGCGAAGAAGAAGTCAATCAACTCCCGGTAGCGGAGGTCGGAATATGTGGTCAGAGAAATATGCAGGGACTTCCCCCGAAATTGCGAAAGAGCATGGCCAAAGTGAAGTCGTATGCAAACTATATCAGCAGTGAGTCACTTTTGCTCTCCTCCATTCTCTCCACCGTTCCGCCTCTCATTAGCACAATGCGCCTTCAGACGAACCCGCTTCCGCTCTTGGGTTTCCGGGATGGACTTCAAATTCGCCTGGCACGCGCGTCTACTGTTCCGCCTCCGCGCAAACCGAAGACACGCTGTCTAGCCCATCCCTCCAAGCTATCCCCACATACGCCAAGTCACGTCCTTCCGAGAAGGCCATAAGCGAAACCCCAGTTCATTTACCGTCTCCGGTTTCGGCAGACAATGGACGAGACCTGGATCTCGACAACCTCGCCCAGCTTGAAGAAGAGACGGATGATGTAGGTTACTATTTTTCGTTGTTTTGCCTTCCTGAACCTTGTGATTAGGTACCTCAGATATCGCAAGTCGAGCGTAGCCTTTCACCGATGGAGCTCAGTTCTGCAAGTTCCTCGCCGGAAAGCTCAACAGTGCCGTTACCTAATCCTTTACCAAGCTACATTACCGGCATTCATTCACGGCGATTGTCCCCAGCGTCCTCCATTGCTTCCAGTACAAATCCTAATGGCGTCGTATCTCGTCTCGGTACCCCGCCTGCAACCTCAACCCAATCAGTGGTTTCTGTATCTACCTGCGAACTCGCAAACGTCGCGATCAACCCACCCCTGAAAACAATCCCTACGCCAACACCCCTTCGAGTCCGTTCACCGGAGCTTGCGACAATCCTCGTCGACCAACCTGACGTTGCTCCTATGGATGTCTCGTCGACGATGGAAGACCAAAGTCTACTTGCAGAAGTGCAAGCAAACTTAACGTCTGCCGTAGCTATATCTGACCCTCCAAACATCAAGGCCGCTCACGTTAGCCTTAACACTGGAGATGCACCGCTTGTGAGTATTCTTTTGCCCCGTTTCGTGCTGCTCCTAAACAACAGCTTTGTTTTTGTAGAAAAGGGTTGCAGTTCAACAGAATGCCGTCGCATCCAGCAGCAGAGTTTCATTGGATCATGTACAGCAACAGAAAGGATCTGTTTTGCACACCCAAGCACTTTCATTATCGCCAATAGGCGGCCACGTTCCAGGGAATTCCGGTAACTACAACATAGTCAACGGAATGATTCCGGCAGACTCGACATCGTTCTCGAAACCCCCTGTACAAGGCCAACCTCGACGTAGACCATCAACAGAACCGCCCGCATCCCCTGTCCCTCCTTCAGCCGCCAATCCACTTGGAATTCGCCCCTCCGCCAATCCTACATCGGTATCACCTGCTTATCGGAAGGTACCGCCCGTTGGTCCTCTTACCGAATCTCGGAAAAAACGTTTCATTGTTGGCGGGAAGTGGACTGCAGCAAGAGGAACGACGGTTGCTGCGACCTTGAACAACGCGACGTCCTCCTCAGTGACACCCGGCTCTTCGCTATCATCCTTGCCTTCCACGTCCTCTATATCATCTCTGACATCGTCACCTCCGACCCCGCTGGCACCCTCTGCGAGTGCGGGTTCCAAAGCGGTATCTCTGTCGCGGATTTTGTCGTATGGAACGCCTTCGCCTCCTCCGCCTCCTGCTTCCAGTCCACCACCGCCCTTGCCGCCTCAATCTGCTGCCAGCAAGTGGAGACGAATATCAGGCGACGAGGAGGGCGCCGGGGCGACTACAACCAATACTGTCAATCATCACAAACCCAAGAAACCTTCACCGCGACCCACTTTGCCAAAGGGTAACTCAGCTGCTCACCCAGATCTGAAGCTGTTAGATAAAATTAGAGATACGACCACCCCCACCAATCTTACCACTGCTGCGCAGTCGGTGGACGATAGACAAGGAGCGAATGGGGCTGGACGACTTTCGGAGAAGCTTCAACCAAGACCTGGTTCTACTACTAGCACATCATCAGCCGCTCCTTCGATCCCTACAGCCTCCACGTCCACGTCCACGTCCACGAAAGGTACGTTATACGAGTAGTCTCTTCTTTCACAACAACTGTACTGATGATATATTTTCAGCCCCCGCAACTGTAGTAGCTATGACACACCCACTACCTCCTAAACCCCTCCCGGCGCAGGGATCCTCCTACCGCCCACCTCTGAAGCGTGAAAGGAGTCGCAGTCCTGACCTCTCGAAACAAAAACGGACAACGGGCACGGACTGGCCGCCTACGTATTGCAGTATGGAACAACGCCTGCAAGGGTCAGAGAAGGATCTGGGGATACAGAAGATCGTTTTCAACTCTGATGGAACTCAGTTCGCCTTGATTTGTACGTGCCATACTCACTTTTATCCTGTTCATTCTGTTTCGATATTGATGTTATGCATGTTTTATCATTGTAGGTGCCGATCGTACACTGCGGATATGGGAAAACAAGCAACCTCCAGCAGAGATCGCTAGGTTATCGCATAACACGCCCATTGTTTCTATTGCTTGGATGGAGAGAGATAATGGGGTGGTTACTTTGTGTCAGGACGGGATGATCAGTACTTGGAAACGAGCTGTGAATATCAATGTTCTCATCTTTCGAAAGCTGTTAACTAATTCGACGTGCAAAGGGATCCACTTGGCTATTCGCAAAACTGGATACCATTACTGGCGCTCCTTCTTCCAACGAAGATCCTATGTCAATGGCGTACACCAAAGATCGAATTGCTGTTTCTATCCCTAGTTTGGGCGTAAGACTGTGGTTGTGCATTAACGGTACTTTCGTTTTCACCAAAAGATATTGAACATCTTAACAGCTTGATTTCGATAGGAACGTGGCGACAGCAGCGAGAGATCATACGGTCCGGAGTAGTTGCTGTTAGGTTTATACAGGACGGGAATGCTCTCATCGGAGCCTGCCGTGATGGGGTTATGTGAGCAATTCTGCCTTCCTCTCGTCCACAGGTCTGGTTACTGACCAGGGACTGTAGATGGTACTGTGAAGTACCGAATGGAACCCTTCGTATGCACTGTTTCCTGAACGGCGGGAAGCCGACGTGAGTTATCTCACTCAGCCCCTCAATTTGACCTGTCTTTTTCAGCGCTGACCTCGGCCCTGCCACAGCTCCCTCGACATAAACCCCAGCGGCTCCCATCTCCTGGTCGGAGAAGATGGTGGAAAAGCTCAGCTAGTTACTCTGCGAACGAAAGAAAACAAAGGAAGTGTGGAGCAGAAGTACACCTCCGAGAAACTTCAGTTCCAAAAACAGAAGGATTTTCACGCCGTCTTTGCCACCAAGGGTCAGGCCATCTTGCATGGCAGCGTAAATGGTTGCGCCCTCGTCTGGGACCGCAAGAAAGGCACCATTGTGTATGGGCTGAAGCATTCGGAAGGTACGGAGGTCTTTTCGCCGAGCTATGCAGATTTGTCCGCAATAGGCTGATGACGCTTTGAATTATAGACGATGTCGTTCAAGCGGCCGCTGTACGTCATTTGTATCTTCCGTTGAAATTCCGAGCTGAGATTGATTGAATAATGTAGACTTTTGACGGTCGCCCGGGCTTAGAGGGTTGGATGGTTACCGGGACAAAGCAAGGACGATTGTACTGGTGGCCGCAGCCTGTTGCAGCTGCTCCAAGTCATAGCAGTGAGGGTTTTTCGCCTTGACCTTGCCCGCAGATATTGATGGCCTATTTTCTCAGCTCCCGAAGCACAGCGGAAACGTCAGAAGCTCGGGGCTTGACTTGTTGGGTCTACTTGATTGGTTTCTTGCTCTGTTGCATGATTGTGTTGCATCCATCATTACCCATCACCAGGATATATCTGGAGGATATTAATTAGCTATCTGTGTTCCTTGCATAGTAAATTCTCGTATAATCTTAAATCATTGTAGCGTAATCGTGTATGTAGCTATAGTATACTTGCTTTCGAGATCCTTGAATGATGGGTTTCACGCTTTGAGCTAGTGCGGTGAAATTGTTGCGGTGTTGATGTGTATTTGCGCATATGCCACGGACAGGGCCGTGCTCCTTTACACCTGCGATCAAGTCGTTGCAACCAACCCTCCAGACCGTCAGCGACAGTCCAATCTCGAACAGCTTCTCAAATCTCCTCCTTCTCCCTCAGGTGCCCGCAGCATACTCGCTTTTCCTCGCTTTCCAACTTACCCTCTTCTTTACACAGCTCAATCGACGACATATCAGGTTCACTGCAGATTTTAGAACATCCCTGCACAGCCTAATAGTTCATCCACTCGACCCACTTCTTTGCCTCTGTCACCTCTTCTGAATATTTCGTTATATTTCGCTCTGAAAGCAGATCGGTCAGTCTCGTGTTCCCTGCTCGACTGCGAGGCCTCTGTCTATCGTTCTATGAGACACAGCCACGAGGCCCCCGTTGCCACGCCGCGAATGCCTGCAGGCGATAGGCGACGGTAGGAGGCTTATCTCGTGTTTCACAGGCTAACCTGCTGTCCACAGTCATCAAATCGAACTCGCCAGAAAGCTCATAGATATCTCTCAACATGCAGACAATTAAATGTGTAGTCGTCGGAGATGGTGCTGTCGGAAAGGTACGTCGTATCGCCTTCTATCTCCCTATTGACTATGTGCTAAGTATGCCAAATGATACGCCATTAGACTTGTTTGTTAATTTCGTATACCACGAACAAATTCCCCAGTGAATATGTTCCGACCGTATGTCCCCATTTACCTGTCCATGTCGAACCAAACCTCAAGACACCTGTTTCGCATAGGTGTTCGATAATTACGCGGTTACGGTTATGATTGGCGAGGACCCCTACACATTAGGACTTTTTGATACAGCAGGTGTGTAGCTCCACTTCTTGATTCCTCGTTTCATACCACTAATGCACCCGAAACAGGTCAGGAGGATTATGACCGTCTTCGCCCGCTCTCCTACCCTCAGACAGACGTTTTTCTGGTCTGCTTCAGCGTGACTTCCCCGGCCTCGTTTGAGAACGTGAAGGAGAAGTGGTTCCCAGAAGTGCATCACCACTGTCCTGGAGTCCCATGCCTTATCGTTGGAACACAAGTCGATTTGAGGGACGATTCTCAGGTGATAGAGAAGCTGGCGAGGCAGAAGCAGAGACCGGTCACGCTTGAGCAGGGTGAGAGGCTCGCGAGAGAACTTGGAGCCGTCAAATATGTTGAGTGTTCGGCTCTGACGCAAAAGGGACTGAAGAACGTGTTCGACGAGGTGAGTTCTTGCGCCGGTTTAAATCCGACCCGAGGTTCTTCTCTGACGAAACCAACTTCTTTTTATCTTCTCCGTGTTCATTTAATTTAGGCTATCGTGGCTGCACTAGAGCCCCCTGTCTCGAAGCACAAGAAAAATAAATGTCTCATCGTCTGAAGACCGACGACCCCTCGACCCTTGACGACCAGGACATTCTTCCCGGTTAACGCCCGTCTCTACATTATGCTTGTCACTCACGAATCCAATTCACGCCACGATCTGGTTATATATCCGACACTGCCTATTTGTCTCTTTTGTGTGTTCGCGACCTTCTTATCTGCTCCACTAGTTAACACAGACTTCACATCTTACTTCGATTCACATTCGATCATAAGTCACCTGTCTGTCGTTTCTTTTTTCTTGTTGAAACACCTGGATCTCATTTGCGTGTGCGTGATGGATTGTTGAGCATGAAGAATCGTAAGTTCATCAAGGGATTCCGATGTGGATTGCGAGGGTGACTATCTTCCGAGCGTCTCATTTGGAGCCATATCGTGCTGGTGGGTGGAACGTTACGATGCGGGCGCTTGTCCATCACCCCTAGCCCAGTGGTGACCACATTGCCTTATCTTTCATGCACATGGCTGCGATAGTCACTCCTGATTCTACGGATGAGCGATAGGTCGCACAAGCCAATGGGGTTGCATCTTGTACTTGAAATTGAGCAAAATTCTACGCTAAGAAAACAAGAAAGATCCGAGTAGGTATTGATTTACTTCAGGGTACTAGGTCGTGGGTAGTCATGAGTTCTGATGATGATGATGGTAATATGAGTATCTATCGTGAAGATCGTGAAAGATGACATCTATTGTGTCTTGGTTTTCTCCCCTGCGAAACGAGGCAGCATGAGTTTGACTCTGGCTCCACAACCAGTGGGTGCTTACCATGTTGGACGCTCATGGGAAAGGGTTTCTTCCATAAACCGAAGTTCTTCGTAGCCCTACCGACAAACAGAGTTGACAAAAATAGAGCACAAACGGCTCTTGCTATTTCGGGATCGAGGGGCTTGACGGCCTCGTCCAGCTGACTTGCTCCGAGAACATTAGAGAGCACCGAATGCATGTCGGCCCAGAAAGGTTGCGCGTGGGTAAGTAGGGCGTATAGACCGGTGACTACGGGAGCACACCAGAGGTCTGCGGTTGTCCATCCATACGCCTGAAGCTCGGGGGGAGTCTGGAGGGCGAGTGAGGTGGGATTGAGGAAGGAGAATAGGTTGGTCACGAAGAAGCCCCCGTTAGCGATGATCTATGAAAACTCATGAGTTAACTACACAGCGATAAAAAGACGAAGGCGCAGCATACGAGAGATGTGACTAGCAGTGTCCATGGGGAAGCAGCAATCAGAGGCGAGGCATTTGTCGTTACAGCAGGAGGTATGAGATTGCACAAGAGGTAAGCACGTGTAAACCCATCGACGATTGCGAGTGGGAGCTCGGTTTCTGCGGAGGGCATTGGTACATTTGGAAGATATTCCACGAGTGCTTGTACGGCAGCGTAAAGACCCGGAACAACACCAGAAAGCATGAACGAGGGAGGTACACCCAGCAGTGGAGCTGGCAAGCGATATGGAATGGTCAGCTTGACAATACAGGGGTTCAGCGTATCACGAACCGGCAACAGCTTCACCACCATATACCACCAATAGAGTCGCAGAGAGGTTCTTCACGAACGATGTTTCCTCGACTGCACTGGCTCCTCTGACCGATACATGTTTGTTATACATGATCTCTCGAATCTGGCGAAGAACGAGGCAGAGCCTGAAGGTAGCGACGACATCGAGAGTGCTGATGCTCCAGCCAAACCAAGTGAATGGTGCAATGGGTTGTAGACTGTATCTAAACACTTCAACTAAAGGTTGCAGGACCGACATGGTGAACGCGAACTACGAAGAGATGAAGGACCGAGAATAGGTATGTTCGGGAACTGCAAGAGCCTGCCTGCATCAACATTATGTCTGTGTTAAAGTCGTGAAACCAGTATGGTACAATGGTGTAACGGTTGTAATGGCCGCAAACCGGGAATGCGGGTGTCTCCTTTCAGCGATCAAATCCATCAGCGCGCTGGTTCAAGGCTAGTCCCTCCAGAAAACTTGGTTTCCACAGACCCTCGCTCCGTAAGGTGTGATTTGGTCTTGGAATAATCTGTCCTTGTCAGACCAGGGAAGCAATTCCGCAATCTGCAGGACTCGCCGAGTTAGTCTTAGGAGATCAGAGTAGACCGTCAGTTCGCGCAGTGGATCGCGGTGCCCGTAAACCTTCCTTTTGTTCTTTTGAACGATCAAAAAATGTTTTTATTCGAATCATACATTGCTGCAGTTTCGAAGGTTATTAAGGTATATATAAGATATAGAAGCTCTCAGTTCGAGGGGGATTGACGACTCATGCCTTCACAAGGTTCAATGCTAATCAACCGAAAGCGGATGAGTAAGCTGGAATTCTGAGAAGGTCAATGCGCCACTCACGATAACCTTCGCCCATGTCGGTTGCGGAAAGATCCCGACCGCCATTGTGTCCTTCTTCATGCTTTTTTTCCTCATGGTGCTCGTTTTTGTTGCCACCGTGATGATAATGATTGCCAGCCAGATCCCGGCCGCCGTTGTGTCCTCCTTCATGCTTTTCTTCCTCATGGTGCTCGTTTTTGTTGCCGCCGTTATGATGATGATTGCCGGCAAGATCCCGACGGTGTCCTCCTTCATGCTTTTTTTCCTCATGGTGCTCGCCACCGTTATGGTGATTATTGTTGTTGTAGTTGTTGTTGTTGTTCCCTCCGTTATGATGATTATTGCCGTTGTTGTAGTTGTTGTAGTTGTTGTTGTTATAACGGTCATTACCATTGTTATAATAGTTGTTGTTATAACGGTAATTGCTATCGGTGTAGCCGTTGATGCTATTGCTGAGGCCCCCGAAGTTGTTGTAGTTGCCTTCGTGGTGATTATTGTTGTTGTTTCCGTTATGATGATTATCGCCTTCGCTGCGGTAATTATTGTTGTTATTGTTGCCGGAGTAACGGTTCGATGGGCGGGGCTTGTTGCCGCCGTTATTGTTGTCGTTTCCTCTTGCGAAGCGTCCTGCGCCGAGGTCGGAGTTTTCCTTGGTGTATTTCGGATTGTATTGCTTCAAAGGCTTAGCCTCGATGCTTTCCTTTCTGGCGGGATCCGCTTGGGTTACGCGCGTGGGGGTAGAAGAGACGCCCACGACTAGAGCGAACAGAAGGACGACGAAAGCGCGCGAGAGACGTTGAGTGAGCATGATGATGGCTGAGAAGGTAGATAGACGACGAGCTGGAGAGGAAGCTTGGATGGAAGGCTGGGAATGGAAGAGGAAGAGGAAGACTGAGAGAAACAACTTGATGAGGATAACGGTCGCATTCTTCGAGTTTTATAGCCAATTGTGGGTCCAGGAGGAGAGGAGAAGTCATTTTGCAGTGTCCTAGATTCTGAAGCGGTCGGTCCGTAGGCGGTCCCAGCCTAGCAAATACCCGACATGAAGTCAGGCTACGACCAGAATTGCGAAGAGGAGAAGAGGACTAGCAGTTCAGTTGAAAAGACGGTTCCGCTACAAGTCGGGTTTACAACCTTCGAGGAGCATTCGATCGGCGAGGGTCTTTTAAAATTGACGTTTTTAGAACATATGGCGAGATCGTCTAATTTCCAACAAAGCAGGTCACCCAGTGGTCCGTCCAAAGTTTACGGTCTGCATGAGCTTTTTGTGTTCGAGAATGAGACAACTCTTGAGACCGAAGGCGAACAGCGTCGAAACATCGATCAAGTTGGCAGGGTCCAGAGACATAGAGCTCAAATTACTGGGAAAAAAGTAACAACTTTTTATCAATAGACGTTACATTTAGCACCAGTAGTAACAACAATGTATACGGAGGTGAGGACTTGCTGAGGACGCTAGAACAAGTGAGAGTTGGAAGTCGGGGGCAAGGCTAGATGAATTTCGGCTTCCTTTGCTTATAAGCAGGAACAAATACCATGCACCGCATTTCGTGTGGTAATTTTGAATGCTTCAAGACGGTGTCGGTGGACGCGTCCATCTCTCTGACCACCCAACGTTCACAATCTCAACTGCGCTTAGGCTCCAATGTCCCGCCCTCAAGATGACAGAAACCAGGAGGCCACCGTGTACCTTGTAAGTTACCCACATCTCGAATAAAGTGTGGGACTGACCGACGGTCCTAGGGAAACCTCGATGAAAGGTGTGCGGATGCCCTGGTCTGGGAGTTGATGTTGCAAGCAGGACCCGTCGGTGAGTCGCAATTAGACTTCCTGATGCTGTTGGTGTGTGCTGAAACTCATGCATAGTGAACGTCCATCTGCCCAAGGACCGTATCTCAATGGCTCACCAAGGGTATGGCTTTTGCGAATTCTTAACGGAAGAGGACGCAGAATATGCTTGTAAGATCATGAACCAGATTAAGCTATGGGGAAAACCTATCCGAGTTAACAAGGTACGATGCAGGTCCATCTACAGCCTACCTGTTGTCGCTGCTTGCATGCATAACCAATTAAACGAATGACGAACGCTGACTGCTGGTTCTTCCAGGCGTCATCGGACAAAAAACAACTAGATGTTGGAGCGAATCTGTTCATTGGAAATCTAGACGAGAATGTGGATGAGAGATTATTGTATGATACCTTCAGTGCCTTCGGAATTATGGCAACGACAGCGAAGGTATGTGCCATTTCTCAGACCTTCAAAAAAGTGCTCATCTCAGATTCTAGATTGCTCGAGATCCAACGGCTGGAACATCAAAAGGCTACGGGTTCGTCTCATATACCGACTTCGAGTCATCCGATGCCGCTGTCGAGTCGATGAACAACCAATACCTAATGAACAAAGCCATCACCGTTCAATATGCATTCAAGAAGGACGGCAAAGGCGAGCGTCACGGAACCGCAGCCGAACGTCTCCTCGCAGCACAAGCTCGCAAAAACAACGCCTTACCCGTCGCCGCTCGACCCCCTCCCGCCCCAATCGCCTTTGGCTCACGACCACCCATGCCCGGTTTCCAAGGACCCTACCAAGGGCAATTCGCAGGGGTGCTCGCGCCTCCGCCACCTCCAATGGGATTCACAGCGCAGCAGACAATTATGCCGCCAATGCAGATGGGAATGCCTCCGATGGGTATGCAGATGCAAGGTATGCAGATGCCGCCTCCGCCTCCTGGGATGCAAATGTATGGTGGATACCAGCCGCCGCCTGGGTTTGGTGGGCAGTTTCCCCCTGGACCTCCGCAACAGCAGCCGCAGTATTAGTGTCGTGGATGGAGTGTAGCTTGCTTTGTATGGATGTCAGCTTTGGGGTGGCTGGGACTTGTTTTGTGTAATATCATTCTGCACTGTGGTGTCCTCTTCTTAAGTCCATCATGGTTGGTTATGAATACCAATTTACAAAGTGAGATTTCTGCTGGAAGCTCATATCGCAGGGCAAGCGTCGCGTATTATTAGTCACGTGTGATAACAGCTCTTCTCCTCCCGTCATGACACAAACTATTCTCGAGTATTCGACGTTAGAATCAAGTTCAAGGTAGATACCTGAAACTCGGAATTGTGCCAATCTAACCTTGACAGGTGGAAGAACCTTCCCCCTCCTCCAGGGTTTGCCAGGTCGTCGACCGTGGTGAGATCTAATGACGAACACAAGTATTGACGAATCTGACCCTCTGCATAGTCAAAAACGCCGTCGAAGAAGGTTGCTGCAACCGCGGAATCATATGACGCGCTTAAAGATAAACGAGCTTGGGATGTAGCGATTGCGCCTGCGAAGGCACTTCCAATGCAGGCCTTTATGTTGTACATGTCCGGAGGAGGAGTCCAGATATTCAGCATGGGCATCGTCTTCATGCTACTACTCTCGCCGTTCAAGAATGTTGCTGGCATAAACGATGGTGCGCTTATCTCTCTGACTTGCCAAAGGCAGCGTTGTTGACGCGTTAGGTGTAGCTTTTGCGCAATTCGCACCTTCAACTGCGAAGAATCCCAAGTCAATAACCACGCTTCCTCTACAAAAATTCGTGTATCTGCTATGTAATCTCCTCACACTGGGCGTTGGACTTTGGAAATGTCGGTCCATGGGACTGTTGCCTACAGGGACAGGTGACTGGCTTGCGTTTGAGACGAGAGGACCGGTATGTTGCCACTTTGTTTCGTGAGGTCATGAGCTCACAGCGAGTCTTATTAGGCACCAGAGATATCACTATTCTGATATGTCGTTGTACTTCATCTAATGAATCATTCTCCTTGGGGTCTGTTATCAAGTTTCGTTGATTTTGACACGTACCACCGTGTAAAGGACGGTTCTGCTGAAGGTTAAAGTATGGCGGGCGATAAAGGGTGCCCATGGATGTAAATATATCTTCATGCTTTGCTGAGAGTTGAGACAGAAGTGTGCGCTTAGCAATATCGAGTCTGACCTGAGTTTGAACACGACAACCTTGTACCACAACACCCATGTCGTATAAAATCCGAGCAAAAGTAACATCCCTCACTTGTCCTTATTGTGTAACGGTGCCGCTACATACAATCAAGGAACCGAGAAGCGGTGCGAAGAACCATCCCGGTACCATGTGCTGCTAAAGAGTGTGTGAAGTCTAGGTTTGTCCGTAGTCCCGTCCGTAGTCCACAACTCAATTGGTCACCTTCAAATATACCTTAGCCGCTAGCGTCTTAGCGTCCGATTATCCTTAGTTCTGTCAGCGCCATGGCGTCCAAGGGTCACCATGATAGCTATGTCAAGCTGGGTCTTCCACCTCCAACAAACATCAGGCGGAGCAAGCCTCGATCCAAGATGTGCCAGCTTCTCTCATACGTTGTCCTATTCTCTGTCGCAATCACCCTGTCAACGGTTCTGCCAACACCCTGGTCGATCTTACGCCTGAACGACGCGTCCAAAGTCGCGCTCAACCTCACGCAAGCTGATCCAGCTTCGGAGTGGAAAGACAACGTCTGGCCTCTTCGTCCCCAGACCCCATGGGATATCTCTACTGATTACCCCTACCCCCGGTCTCTGGAATATGATGTCCAAGAGGGGACCTGGCTGCGCCTTGACGTTCATCCGAAGTCGGGTGACATTGTGTTTGACATGGTCGGCGATTTGTATTGTATGCCTGGTTCCCAAGCTTTGCAGAGCCATCCCAGTGACTCGATCAAAGCTCGTCCTATCCTACTGGGCACTCCTCATGATTCGGATCCTCGTTTTTCGCCTTCAGGAGACAGACTTGTGTTCAGGAGTGATGCTGAGCTAGGCATAGAGAACATTTGGGTCATGGAATGGAAAGGCTGTGAACACATGGATGTGAGGACTGCGGAAGGAAGCACCGATGCATTGAAGGTTGCTCTCAGTCAGAAAACATTAGAAGAAAAGCTGCTGTCTGAAGGCGTCGCTGAAGAGCCTCAACGTAAAGTCAACAGACTGATCAGAGAAGGACGCATTGGAGGTGAGTTCAAGACCTTTTTTTGTGATGAGTCTTCTCACGTCCACCATAGCTCGAAGAGTCACGAATGAGACATACAGATGGGTCAGCGATGCTCGCTTCCATCCATCCGGTGACAGAGTCATTGCCACCAAATGGTACACTTCAGAACGTTCGCTTGGCGCCGGTGAAGGATGGGAATACCCAGTGCCTTCTGTAGAAGGCCTACATAAACACTCAGCGGCCATCGAAGCTGGAAGTGGGACTCGGCTGGTCAGCAGGACCCTTCCTCGCGGTTGGACCGCGCAAGAATACGGAGAGCAGCAGATTGGACCTGAACAGCTTCTTTGGCAAGGGAACGATAGCATCGTTTACTCCAAGAACGTGGTTGACCAGAATGAATTTACCTACAGCAAAGGTACACTCGCAATGTTTCTTCTGATACCGATTGTTGATGATGTTTCGCACCAGATGTTCACAAGGGCATATACGCTATTTTCCAATACAATTTGACGACTGGTTTAACAGAGACTCTGGTTGATTCGTTCCCAGGGGGTGCCAGCCGTCCTGAGATATCTCGAGATGGACGGACTCTTGCCTTTGTTCGCCGTGTCAGAGATAAAGAAGTTTTGGTGCTGAAGTGAGTAAGGTATTTGAGTATTTCTCTTTCGATGCTAAATCATCGCGCATTTCCAGAGACCTCGTAACGGGCACCATCCACAATGTATGGCATGGACTGAGTTATGACCTATCAACAGTCTCTGCCCCAATGGGGACCTATCCATCCTTCGCTTTCACTCCAGAAGATGAGGCGGTAATTGTTTGGGCAGCCGGACAGATTTATTCTGTGCCACTCGCCGTTAACGGTCGAGGAGAGAAAACAGCCTCTTCGAGGTCTCCTCGTCCCATCCGCTTCATCGCCCACATCGAAAAGCGGCTCGCCGAGACTCGAAGAGGCGGGGTTGATGTCCTCGGAATGGAAACCCAGGACACACAGAAAGTGCGGTCATTCAAGGATCTTAGAGTCGACGATACGGGAAGAAAAGTAGTTTTCCAAGCTGCTGGAGCCACATATTGGCAGGAAGTCGGTAAGAAGAACGCCAAGAAGGTTCCGGTCACGGATAAGAATGCCCCTTATTATTCACCCTCATTCATACATGGCGAAGACGACTTCATTATTCACGCTCGCTGGTCCGACTCCGTTTATACCACGTTCGAGTTGGCAGATATTGAGTCTGGGACAGCATATGAAATCGACGGCCTTCCACTTGGCCGTTACTTCTCTCCGATTCTCTGCGAATGTTCCGGCTCAAATAGACAGATCGCATTCCTGAAAAGCGGCGGAGATTATATCACTGGCAATGTCGTGGCTACTACAGGTGCAGGACTATATATTGGGGACATCGTCCTCCCATCCGCAGGCTCTGCAAAATCTCACAAGGTTGCTATCAAGAACTTGCGCTTCATACCCTCCGAGATTAACACCAATGATCGCGTCAACATGCGCTTCCTCGAAAAGAACAAGAAACTTCTCGTACAACAATCCAGTCGTGCATTTATCGTTGACTTGAAAGGCAAACCTGCCACTTCTGGAGTATATCCTCATACAACGCTCGCCTCTGGTGAAATGTCGAGCGAGTTGGTCGTTTCGCCTGGCGCCACAAGGAAAGGGGCTGTGAGTGCAGAAAATATCGCCTTTGTGGACTTCTTCCATGTCTATCTCGCTCCTGGGAATGATGTCAAGGACGGAGAAGCTGTTTGGTCAAGGCCTGCAAACGCCACGAAAGGGTTGGTTAGGCTGAGTTTGGATGGTGGCCACGATATTACATGGAGTAGAGATGGCAAGACTTTGTTCTGGTTCTTGGGTATGTGGTATATCTTCATCTACTAAACCCAACTTGCTGACATGAGATAACAGGACCATATTTGCATTCGTTGAAGGTCTCCAAACTTCATCAATGTTCTTCAAAAATCAAGAAGGATCATTCTACTTTTGGTATCTCCTGCGTCAAGGATTTACTAGAGTTTCAACGCATTGACGTTGAGCACTCGACGGACATTGCAAGGTTGAAGAAACAGGCAGCAGAGGCCGCTCACGTTCACAAAGACTGGCTAACAACTAACGAAAGCAACGCACTAGTGGTCATCACCAACGCCACTATTCTGACTATGGAGTCCGGCAATGCTTATGAGGACCTGATCTATAACGGAGTTTTATTCATCGAGGACGGAGTTATCGCATCTGTCGGCACTATGGACAGATTCATTGCGCCTACTGGAGCGACGATCTTGAACGCGGAAGGCGGTATGTCTACTCTGCGAAAGCCATCGCTTGCATGATGATTGATACCTTGATTAGGTTTCGTCATACCTGGATTCATCGATGTGCATGCTCACTGGAATGGATTTTCTGACCGATATCCAGCGAAATCATGGGAGATGGAGACCTTCCTTGCATACGGAATAACTACTCTTCATAAGTGAGTCTTCGAACCTTCGACCTGAGTCACTGTTATTCATTCGGGACACACGTATTCAGCCCAAGTGCTTCCAATGTAGATGGTTTTGTTGAACGCAGTCGCATCGAAAGTGGACAAATGATCGGCCCCCGTATATTCACAGTTGGCGACATCATATACGGCGCGGGTGCCCCTGGCATTCATCAAGACATTGTGAACGTGGAGGAAGCTGTTTCAGCTCTGACTAGGATCAAAGCCGAAGGCGGCCCTGCCAGTATCTCGTACAAAAACTACAACCTTCCATCTCGGTACGTGAACATCCGAGTCCGAAAATGAAGGTTATTGACGTTTTGTAACAGGGCTTCGAGACAGAGATTGCTGAAGGTTGCGCAGAATATGAGCATGCTATGTGTGCCGGAAGGGGGCATGAATTATGATTGGGATTTGACATATATTATCGACGGTTCGTTTCTTCGCTGGTAAATGTCTACTTGCCTGACTGTGGTCGAATTTCAAAGGAATGACAACTGTTGAACATGCCTTGCCGGTACCCACTCTTTACGAAGACGTCCTCACTCTATATGCTCTCAGTGGAACTGGGTCTACACCCACTCACATCGTGAATTACGGCGGTGCGTGGGGCGAGCAGCTGGTCTGGGCTACAGAAGATATTCCTAACGATCCCAAGTACGCTTTATTTGTCGTACATGCATCCAAAGCTAATAATTCACCTTGTCAGGTTACGGCGGTTTACTAGACATGATATTTTAGAGTCCCTGACAGAATCTACTAAGCGGCCAGCGAATTGTAAGACAGTTTTGCAACTGTCATGGCCCTTTACTTAATCTGCTCCTCCTTGACTAGCCTTTGCACTTTTCAATACATCTGCTTCTGTCGCAGCAATGGTTGACAAGGGAATGTTGGCGAATATTGGTGCTCATGGTGAACCACCCTTGGGAGTGAATTATCATGCCGAGATGGGATTCACGGCGAAAGGCGGATTGAGTAACTACGAGGTACATATTTGCGACCTTGTGCTCGTCTTCGCTGCTTCAACTAACACACTGTTGTTTCCCCTTGCCTAGGTTATCCGTGCCGCGACATCCTCCGGAGCTCGAACTCTTGGAATGTTCTCGTCTTTAGGCTCACTGTCGCCCGGAAAGCTTGCGGATTTCCTAGTGTATCCACCTCATGTCGATCTTCTCAAGGGAGACGTCAGTATGAAGACCCGTAAACTCATGCTGGTTGCAAGGGGTGGACGAATCTGGGATGCGGATACCATGGTGGAAGTTTGGCCGGTGAAAGGCAGGAAACAAGACATGCCCATCATCAATGCAGAGTGAATGCCTGCAATCCGTGTCACGCTTTCATAGCTGTGTAATATGTACTAGTGCCTGATCTTGAATCTCAATACTTGGTTTCAAGCCTTTGCTCTACGACAGTGTCAAGCCAAACAATGTGCGGGAACATTTATTCCCGAGTGCTCCCAAGACATCAATAATTACCTATCCAAATGCTCAAAAAAATCCAGTCTCCAGATCACTTGCGGCAAAGCTGGAATGTAAATAGCGATCGAGTATGCTGTTGTGCTCCTTTTGACATAGTTATTGGCAAGTTCCTTCTCTAAGATGCCGAGTGGAATGCAGAGATACAGCAGCTAGCGGAGCATGCAGAGACACATGGGCAATGTTCCTTAAGCTGTACCGATAATGTTCAAGGGTCTTAGACGGACGGTGAATCCGCTGTGACGCAAACAATCAATCCCGATGAGCTTTGCCTCAACAATGGATATCCAGCACCATTACAGATTACCATGGCACGCCAAGGTCAGAACTGACGCCGATACGTGGAAGCAAAAGGTTCGATCTATTTGTCGAGAAACTAGGTTTCCGTTGCACGGATTCATCTGCCGCAGGCGGTGAAGCAGAATGATTCATGCAAGATTTCTGACGTGGCCTTGCGTGTGGTGTGAGATGAATTTGGGCCTTTGACGGACAAAGGTCAAGCACATATAACTGAAAGAAATCAATATTTGACGCGGCTAATAGATAATGCAATAAAGAAAAGTCACGATCAACGCAAAGGATGGTTATGAGATACATCAAGGATCCCTGGAGGAAGGAAGGAAGGAAGGAGACAAGAATCTACTTGTCCCTTTAATTCAAATTTGGCAGATCCCGTCTGTGCCAGAAGCAACCGTGGAAGTGTATCCTTTGTAGATCTCGATGGACTGGATCTGAGTGATAGAGTCGGCAGTGGGTGCGGGACCGGACCAGCATGGATCGCCGTTGCTCCAAACATTCCACATCCACGGGCCAGAGGAAGTGGGAACCTGCGGAAAGATACGTTGCTCAATATGGGTGGATTGATGACAAGATAAATTCGCGTACGTTGGCAGTGATCTCGGCGACCTTGATTCCGTCAAGATAATATTCTGTGGCACGAGCCGTCCACTAAAGAGACGGTCCTGTTTAGCAAAGAGGATCGAATCTTTCAATGGCATGGCCTACATCAATGCGGTATTCTTTGCAGGAAAGCAAGAGTGTAAGTCGTCATGAACATCTAGTAAGTAAGAGTGACATACCATGGAAATCTTCCCGAGGGTCGAAAGTGAAAGGGATGATCTTACTCGTAGCCTTTCCGCTGGAAGTCAAAGCCTGATAATGCAATGTCAATACTTTTGTATTGGTTGTTCCGAGATCTTCGCTTGCCTGGTTGGTGACCCAGATACCCTTGGGAACACAGTCGCTGGATTTGTCGATCGTGGCAGTCAAAATCTCCCAATCAGTCTCCTGATTGTCGCTTTCTAGATATCCCAAATGAATCTCAGCCATCTCTTCAAGACGCATCTACTAAACAGTTTTTGACTCACTGTAGAAGAAGTTCCCCTCCACAACACCTGGAACTTTGCTCGATTTCTGTACGGTTCGTACGGAGGCATATTTGAATTCTGCTTTGGTCACGAACTCGCCGCCAATGGTGTTGCCCGAACCAGGATATGCATTAACTTTGAGGTCCAAGGTGCCATCGCCAAGCATCACATTCCCGGTAACGAAGCTGCGAGAGATTGGTCCCTGGTTGATGGGTCCGTAGTTGCTGACGTCGTAACCATTGGAGCTGCGGTGTATAATTCCAGTTCTGTTCTCGAATACCGTTTAGATGGCGAAAGCGACTCACGAGAGGAAAGACGCAGCGTTTGCTCCAGCTTTGACTCCTTTGAAGTCAGTGAAGACACGCTCGGTGAAGCCACCAGCAACTCCAGGGACGACATAGGTTTTGCAGGCCGTTGGCGTAGCTGCAGGAGGAGCAACAACACTCGTAGGACTAGCGGCCGCGGTACTCGACACTGAAATTCTGGATGTGACGAGCGATGAAGTTGGGGTGACTTGGACCACCGAAGTGGATACAGAGCTCGAGGTAGGGGCTCTGACAGTGGAAGAGGTGGAGGGAGTAGCAACAACACTCGTAGAACTAGCGGATGCAGTACTCGACACTGAGATTCTGGATGTGATGCGTGAGGAGGTTGGGGTGACCTGGACTACCGAAGTGCGGACAGAGCTCGAGGTAGGGGCTTTGACGGTGGAAGAGGTGGTGGGGATGGCGATCAAACTCGAGGTCGGGGTCGAAGAAGGGTTAATGGTAGAGACTGTGGTTGTCAATGACAGGGTGGGTCGAACATAGCACCGCCAACCGCGACACCTAGCGGCTTCAGCGACGGCTGGTGCAAGAAGGAAAAGAGCGACTGTAGGGAACAACATAACGAGGCCCTGAATGATAAGAAAGACAAGAGAATGGTTTCTTCATCATCCACTAAATTATTCTTTATAGCGATGCGAGGAATCTGGATGTCGGTCTGTAGCTCGGGTGCGCTTCGCTAGTCGAGATTTTGGATCAAATCATCAATGCATATCATTTTCGGGCAACACATATAGCATGACGAGGTGATATGAATGCAACGATGTGGGTATCCCGGGAGGCGTCATGGTGATGGAGAGATGTTGCTTTGCGAACCATATGGATGTTGAGGAGGTGTTTCAATATTGAATTGCCAGTTAAGGAGATAGACCATCAAAGGCTCCAAGATGGGCAAACGAGCATAAAGCGCTATGAATCCTTTGAAGGAGTTATGTAGAACTGTCCAAATATTGAAGCGCTGATTCTTGTAACTTCTCAAAGCTTGAGAGAAGCATCGCAAGAGCCTTCAACTAAACATCCTCAATTCAAAGCAGAGAAAAATCGTCGGAGTAACAGCAAGGGGGTAGCCTCGCGTAACTTCAACTCGAAAAGATTTTGTGAGTCCTCGGATGCAACTCGAATACGGTTCCGGTGACGATGATGCCATCGCGATTGAAATGAGATGGAACAAAGTGATGGGTTCGAGCCGGTTGCTGAGGATGAAGTCAGTACTCACGCGAAATCTTGGTGGATGACACCCAGAAACGTCTAGACATACCAGCACTAACAGATATCTGTCGGGAAAAGTCTGGACGAAGGTGCACAAGGTTAAATGCGATATTTCTCCCGAATCACAAGAGGTCAAAAACTGTCACTTTGGCGCTGCTGAAGTCCAGTGATACAAGCCCATTTTGAAAGGAATTTCTTCAATTGATTATGACCTACGAGTCGAAGGAGAGACACAGAAAGACTCGGACTCTCAGAGAGCTTGTGTTTGGCTTGGGGCGGTTGCAGGGGCAAATTGCTTTTTTGGGAAAGCAAGTCACTCCGGACAACCTGAATAACCACGACGTAATGTGCATACCAAACATATCACTTGTGCGCTCTCCGCCTGGAACCCATTTTGGACCTATAGACGTTGAAGACCCACGAGTCTGCCCTATGATTTGTGCCTGAAGTTGAACATATCTGTTGAACCAGATTCGTTGTTCTCTGCGTTCTTGCTGCGCAGGCCTGTGATTTGAATAATCACCCACCTCATCTCAACCTCGAAGTATACCATGTTGCTCACGATTCGAAACCTTACGAACGACCCCATCACGGCCCAAACATACCAGACGCCGTCAAAGTTCAACATCACTCGGGCGAAGCAGGCGACAACTGACGTGATACTCCAGCCCTCCCTCAGTACTTCGACCACTCTTCCGAAGGGGTTTCAGAGGGAGATTGTGCTGCGTGCCCATGCAGAGCCCAATAGCTCGTACGCCAACTCGCCTGGAAACGAGAAAGCAGCCCTCATTGAAGGCAAAGAATGGCACATTCATCCGGAAGGGCTGAAGATTCGTATTTCGATGGCCTTCGCAGCTTCCTGGCAAGTTGTCTCGGTTACCAATGGCTGTCCCTGGCGCATCTTCTGCAGTCGGGTATGCTAGAAGTTCCGCTCTTTGATTAATGGAGAGTTAAGTTATTACCTATAGATCAAGCGAAATCACCACCAGTTGCTCATCCTGAGCCGACGCAGTTTAGCATCGTTCTTATCAGATATGCCTGACCGCCTTCCTCTGTCTTCGCTCCTTCTTCCTGGTAAGTACTCATCCCATTCTTTCCTGGAATGAAGGATGCTCATTAGCCCTTCCCAGGCACTCACGATACGTGCGTTTTTTCAACTTCAACCCATCTAAATTCGCTGTCTTACCTGATTATTGTCTCAGCATGGCATTCTATGGCTGGCCCATCTCACAATGTCAAACACTCGAAACCCCACTGACTACCCAACTGCACGGCGGAATCCGCGTCATTGACATACGACTGGCCGTCATTCCACCGCCCATACCTAATGCACCAGCAGATACCAAAGTCAATCGCGAACTAATTGCATACCACGGTTTATGGCCACAACAAACACCGTTCACAGCCATCTTGAATGATATCCATGCCTTTTTGACATCACCCATTGGATCTAGGGAAACTATTGTCATGTCACTCAAGCAGGAGGACTTTGCTATTACTCCTGCGCTCCTCTTTTCGCAACTTGTTAAGGAGGCGATCGTTCGTGGACCTGGAGGTTGGGATGAGTCTGATGCAAAGGCGAAGGCAAAGGGAGTAAATCGCGGGATGTGGTTTTTGGAAAATCGAATTCCTAGACTAGGCGAAGTGAGAGGTAAGGTCGTGATGCTGAGCCGGTTTGGAGGTAATGGCGCCGGCTGGGAACGCGGGTTGGAGGGAATTGGAATACATCCTACGACGTGGCCTGATAGCGAAAAGAACGGATTCGAGTGGGAGTTGAAAGGTACGACTGTGAGGACGCATGATTGGTAAGTCAGACATCCCATCGTGAAATGTTGTCAACTGTGTTGCTAATGTCCTCTTCAGGTACGGAATCCCGTCCTTCTTCTCCATTCCCGAAAAAGTACAACTTGGCACCGCAAACCTCCTCCCTCCAACTACATTGGACCGGCCGCTCCTGCCTATAACATATTTCTCCGCTGCCTCTTTCCCTCTCGCCTTCCCACCAGTCATTGCCAGGGGGTTCGGGTGGCCCAAGTGGGGTCTAGGAGTGGAAGGTGTCAATAGCAAACTTGGAGCGTGGCTTCTAGATAAGCTGGGCGCCGCTGCAGCGACCGAGGTCAATGTCAGCGGGGCGCAATCAGGGAAAGATGTAGAGAAGGAAGCGGGGAAGGAGGCAATGAAGGTGGTGGCGGAGGAACCGAGGATTAGGGGATGGACGTTCTTGGATTATTATGCGGAGCCCGAAGGGGGTGACCTTGTCCCACTCCTGGTGGAGTGCAATTTTAGAGGGAGGCGGACGGGCGAAGAGGGCTGGGAGCATGCACGCGTTGCTGGTGGGTGACTGTCAGATTTATGAAGGATTTATCGTTGCGATCTTATTGTGCTGGGCGAAAGAAGGATATTGAATATGTTCTTTCGCTAGTTCTTCTCGTTTACCTAATTGCTAGAGGACTTCTGATATTTACGATCTAAATTTGCGAATACTCATTGCAAATATGAATTATCATCATTCAGAATGATAAGGTCCTCCTTGCCTTCCTATACGCTATACTGAGGTCAACCGCGAATCGCAGGAACATGGCTGTTTAACCTATCGGTCTGATTTATGGCATTCACATACTCAAAGCTTGCCGCCAACCCTCGCCAAGTTAGGATCTGCAAGATGTTCTGTTATATTCCCTATGATGTTTTCCCGAGAAGTTATTAATAGATCAGAGATCCTTAATCTCCATATAAGGCAACTGATCTTACAGCATCGCAGGGGCTAGCCTCACGAGCGAGGAGATGTGGTAGGGGTTTTGCCTTCGAACATGAATATTTTGCCGGAATAAACATAAACGAACTCTCGGCCAGCCTTCCATCATGTACCCATGGGAGAGTGTCTTGTCGCCGCACTATCTCGCACCGGAACGATATGAAGATGCGCGTGATCTGAAGCATCACTCAGCATTTCAATGATATATGAATATCACCGAATCTCTCACTCGCTTTCACACTACTTGTGAAGCTACCACAACCAGCCATGCCTACTTTGAACCTGGTGACCAACGTCAAGGTATGTCTATGGCTTTAAATGCACAGTCCTCGGATGTACCTCACACTAGTTCGTGCTATGTCAAAGATCGCCGATGCCAAAGCGTTCGCGCTCGAGTTTTCAAAGGTGTGGAGGGATCACCTACCCATCGTCCAATAGAGCTGTTGCTGAGCCACTCTGAAGTTCGGTGCTGAAACTCTAGCTAAACCAGAAGCCTACATCACAGTATTCATCACCTACAACGAAACCCTCACGTTCGCAGGCACCTTCGATCCCGCCATCAGCCTGAGAATTGTACGAGATCAACCGTGTTAGATATCTGTTAATGACCTTCTGATCGAATACAGGACAGTCTTGATAATATCAATCGTGAAGTAAACGAGAAGTATAGCAAGGCATTTTTCGACTTCTTCCAGGAGAAACTTGGCGTTCCGAGTAACCGCGGATACATCGCGTTCATTGATCCTGGACGAGCAAATATGGGGTATGTCAATCATCGATTTGGACCTCATGCACTGTGTCCCAATCATCTTTCTCGTCCATAGACACCAAGGAACTACCTTTGCCACTATTTTTGGGAAAGAGTAGGAAGTCATCAGAACAGAGGGAACAGAAAACATCGTGGTCAATTATTTCTGAAGATTTGTATATTATGGATTCATCCGCGGGAAATATCCTTTGTCCAGACCCAATAATTTCTTGCATCATCCAACTTCACTCTGAGGTATCCCGATGGAATGGGTGCCTGCATGACATGCGCCCCGGCAAGCCAGGATCCAAGCCAGGATTCGCCCAAATTTCACTTGCAACATGAGCCTGTTTGCAAGGTGATTCAGGAGGAATATTCATACTACGTCTGAATAAACAAGGCACTATGTTTGACTCAGATGATCATGCACTTGCCATGAACCACAATGTGAACCGATGCTTGTAGGGGTTTTCAGAGAGGGTAGGTGCGCGTAAGCAGATTGAATGAAACGTTGACGCTGGAAAGTCCTTTCGAAATTCTCAAAGGGATATAATCATCATCTTATCTTATCTTATCTCGCACCACAGCCACCTTCGGCAAAAGAACTGACGAATGCCTCCGGCTCCATGGTCCTCCGTCGGCAACCGCACTGAGCCAATTATTAGACCCTAGCAATGGCAAGAGTCAGGTTTCACGGACATAAAGAGCACTCCATCTCCTTACATCCAAACCACTACCATCTCTCTGCACTCAGGAGTCTAGAGCCATAACTCGAGGTCGTTAGAGTGCGACTATAAACCAGCTCTAGCCCACCCAGCATGATGCACTATGCATCTCAAGGGGTGCGGAATGCTGCCCGCAAAGGCTCCAATGCCCTTGTGCACCACAGTGGGCACAACGGGCCTGGAGGCAGCACGACCGCCAACACTAGATCTATCCATATCCCTAGCCCTCTACATGGTAGCCGGGGAGCTTTACATGCACCCCAGTTTATCCCGACTGGACCCACTCTAGAATCCATTCGCCCTCGAAACCCCGCACATAGACTTTTCTCCACTTCGCGAAATTTCTTGCAAAAATTCTTCACCCATCTGACGGCCCCTGGCCTCAGAGCACCGACTTACCTGTCTGAAATCCAACACGCCGGTAGTCGGTCGTTGCATAACTCTGCCATTCGCGGAAGCAACATCCAGAATGGCTTTTCCATCCCTGTTCGCAACTCTCTGCGCAACAATGCTATTCAACGTCAGGGAAACATGTTCCTGCCTCGCGGTCCCGGTCCCGTCCCCCCTCGTTGTGGCGGTGTTGCTCAGGTCGGCCTTGGAGCTGCCAGGAACTTCAGCACTGGTCGCCCGTTATTCCAGAAATTGGCAGAGAACGTACCCGTCGCTGGTAGAGCTGCTTATGAGATTGACTGGGACCTCAAGGCCAAGAAAGACAATGAGCGCAAGCGCATTCTAGGTCGTAATGGCGTCAAGAAAGTCACAAAGACGAAGGAGATGATCAAGCCGGTTCAGAAGAACCAGAAGCGTAAGGTCTCGACTCCAGTCGTGGAGGTCGAGGCCGTTGAGGAGCTTGAGCACTATTTTTCCACCGTTACGGTCGCTCCAGTCACGACCTACCTCCTCATTCCATTGGCTCCTACCCCGACATCTCGCGTGCCTCTGTCTCGTAATCCCTCAACTTCTCCTCTCGTGGGGTCCAGAGAACCGAGTCTACTTCCGCCACTCTCGTACATCGGCGCGATTCACGCATCACATAGCACGCATGCGTTACGTGTGTCGACAATCTTCCACCGGCTTGACCAGGCAAATGTATGGGCCCGTGGAGTACAGTGCTCTGCGTACTCTCAAGGACACGCTCACCAGAGGCCAGGTAAAGTCGGTGAAACTGACGCAAGCGACGAAGGAGTATGCACGGTTCTGAAAGTTGAATTTGTTGGATGGACGAAGGCTGAAGTCAGAGGCGTCATTGGGGAGAGCGGGACAGGCTGGTGTGCGCTAGAAGAAGTGAACAGCGAGGTAGAGGAGGAGGAGGTGGAGGATGAAGACGAGGGTTTGTTGGATATGGACTCGATCTCGTCCGGTCTCTTCGAAGACGCGACCAGCAGGTCGGGCAGCCCATTCAATACGGGTCTCGGGTTCAGCGAGAATGGGGGTGCTAGTGCGGGAATGATCGATCCTGCCCAGTCCTTCATTTTACCCACTATCGACTTTTCTTCGAGTTCCCTCTCGTCGTCGTCTTCGTCGTCTTCGGCTTCTGATAGGATTCTTGCCACTGTTCCTTCCGAGATGGAGAGTGATCCTTGGGTAGATGACTTTTCAGACTCATTGTCCTCCGGCTCCTCTTCGGACCTGTCGGACCTCATCATAGATCCTGCGTCTACAAATGGATGGTTTGGGTCTGGCTATGGAGCAGGGTTAGCTTTCAGTTCCCAGTTTGAGGGAAGGAGAAGTTATGGAACTTATGTCGTGCCTCCATGATTTTGCTACCTAGTCTCTGCTGTTCCTCTTATTATCTTGACCTCTCATACTGTGCACAACCGCCAAAATTTGAAATTTACATGTACCATATATTATATTTACCGCCTCTTTACCTTTAGTGCGTGTTGTCTACATCCACTCTCGTTTGATATTACACGATACGTATACGTTTCTGGGTCACAGTACGACCACAATATACATTTTTATCCATACTACTCATATCAACTATCATACTTCGACAATCGTTTTCGGGAACATAGGGCGGCGATCACAAGTCACGGAAATGGGGGACTGTTGCATGACCGTACTCCGGTAGGACGACTGAAGGTAAAGGAGTACAACCAGCAACAGTAGATGGCTTTCAAGCCGTGCTGGATGTGTTGCAACCTAGCACACTTGCAGAGATTATCGTGCCTTTTTCGTAGATGTTCACAAGGGACTAAGGCCCAAAGATTGACAACAGCTTCATTGATCTGATCACCGAGCAAGACCTTGTAACTGCCGCATCCATGAGTACTAAATATGAACTGCTGTCCTTTGGTTCCGTAGTCAGTAGCTCTTTCTACCAGCTCATACAAGCGCCTTGGAGCATGAGATCCCGTCCTGCAGCTTAGGTATGTCACACGCTTGAACCTCTCTAAATCTCCCCGAACCGAATCATCAACACTACAAACATCGGGCCAGCAAGATGATACCAACTTTGATTATGACAAAGTACTTCTTGACCTTCTGCGGTCTTTCAGGGAAATCCATGAAACCACATCAAGGTTGAAACAGGATGTTGAATAAACCCGGAGTGCAACTTCGGGTTCCGTGGTGGTCAGTTTGCTCGATTCTCTCGCATAGGGTCACCGCAGCTGGACCACTATGATAATAGAAAGATTAAGATTGATTATCGTATTCTTGTGAACTCCTTTTAGGGAGCACCTAGATAAACTTCGCACATCCAATGGGCAAGAGTTACTATTATGGAAGTCTTAACCACAACCGTTTGATATTGATCATGAAGTTGACGATCATTGATGACGCAAGGTGTGAAGGCAAAGATCATGTGTACAGCAAGTCTTGGAAAGGCATGAGGAATTTTTCATGATATGTACAAGCCAACGACTTACAGGAACGCGTTCATGAACGGTATAGCTATCAAGTACGATTGACTTGTAGGATGTGTTGGACCGGGGTCAGAGACGAAGCTTATCGCTGCCTTGCATTGTCGATCTATCTGTATCTCTCTAATGGACCACCCGGAGTCGCGCCGAGCTGCGATAACAAACATTACGGTAGAATGGCGGATTGGCCACGGGGAAGAAAAGTTATCGAGAGGCGCCCGTCGCTTGTAGGTGTATAGTGACGACATGTGTAGCACTCTCTGCTTTCGTCCCGAGAACCGATATCGCGGACGAGCATGCTGTTCGTTAACTTCGACGCCGTAGATGCTAAAAAGTCGATGGAAGTCATATTGATGGAAGTATTGCCATTGACGTTAGGTTTTGGGCACAGTTTTTGTACGGTCCGTTGGGTGAGTAACTTGAGTTGGGAGGGGTCAAATACATGAGTTCAGCATAAAAATCACTCAGTGAACAGACGATGACAGGGAGAGGAGGAAGAGAGGCGGTCATCAAGGGTTTATGCTTTGCGCTAGGTAGCGGAGGGTAGCGGCTTGAACTTAGCATCAAAACAAGGGAATAATTGGCAATTCATATTTCGGCCAGTGGCCCCTTGGCGGCCATTTGAATACAAACTCTAACCCCTCTCCCAAGTCAACACTCAATTGCCCTTCGAATCGATAGAGGACTCACTATATTTGCATCAAATATCCTCTCCTTTACTCGTTCAGGTACCACGGAAGATGGAGGATTTTGGATATCATACGAAGTCATGCGTCTGTGGGTGGAACTTTGAAAGTTCTAAGTCCCAAATACCGCCGACAACCTGGTAGTGACGATTCAAGCTGAAGGATTCGGCCATCCATTCACAAACTGTTCCCAAAATCCCCGTATGTTGGGTTGCCCATGTGCCCCACGCAGCAAAGACAAAAGAACACGCAATAGATTATGAAATTCTCGTCTCTCTCACCTCAAGTTCTTCTCCTGCTATCGGTCTGTATGTCCGACTGCGTGGAGGTCGTCTTCCGACATTCTTTGCAACGTCGCTACACCTCCTAGACACGATGACCAGAACTAAAGTCTTCAATCATGATGCCTCAGCCGAGCCTCAGACGTTATCGCCCGCGGTCGTAACCAAACACGAATATGATCAACTTGGCATCGACAACTCAGAACATGGGGGCATCCCTGCCAAAGGAAACATAATCCCGAGTGTTCTTGTCTGGAGTTCAAACATTTGGAAACACGATGCTCTGCAAGCGCTGGCCAGACTTCGGAGTAGATTGCCCAAGCGTTTTTGGAACGCAAATCGGGTAGGAAAATAAATCCCGACGGTGAGTTGCCCCCCCGTTCCCCTATACGTTCTGATCCATGGATTATCTTTCGGCTGCTACAAATCATATCAAATCTTATGGTTATGGTTCTGAAGAAAAATGGCTTTCGAAATTGCTGGAGATCCCATACAAGAACGTCACGCTTCCATGGATTGTTTCTGTTCCTGACCTTGAACGCCAGCCCTATTCACCGACCAGCTCCTAATGCTCTGGACTCTCAAACACTTGGAGCTTGACCAGGATAAAACGAGCAATACAACGGGCTCTATGCTGCCCCTGTCTCCCCCAGCATGACCGTGATGTGACGTCGTCACATCGTCCTTGGTGGGGCACTGCGACAGATTGCGTACACAATCGGAGGTCCAGCTCGCGACCACCAAGCGACCAGAGTCAAGGTCGTCATGGCCATGTCGAAGGTGCGAGCAAGTGACGAAAGGGCGCGATTCGGTTTTTTTCTCCACAAATTTTCACAGTCTGTGTCGGCTGGAAGAATAACTGGCAACGTCCCCCACTAGCACTTCCAGTCCAAAGGTCGTCGAGGATGCTCCCTCTAGTTCGTAGAGAGGCTTCTACACCCGCCTCGGGAGTCTGAATTGAATCAGGGAAAGAGTTCTTTCCAGTCGCGTAATAGGAATTCAGTATGGGATGCAAGGGTCCAGATTTGAATATGTCTCGAATTTGGCGACAGTGTTCCGCAACGCGCGGACAAGACGGAGCGGTCTTCGTCCAAGAGAGCTGGCGTCAAGTGCCATTGTGGAAGTCAAGAAGCATCCCAGCAAAAAGCCATGATCCAGTCAATATCCATTGCAAAGGGCCAGAGCAATTTGGGACCCGACATTCCTGAAGTCAAACATCCCGGTTTCGTTTCAGAATCCAACCCTGCAAGTTCAGCGTAAAGAATTCAGTAGTCCGCAGTGACTCACCGAGGCGCGTCCGTACCCCCTACATCTTCCACCCATGAAGTCGCATCGCCGAGTGAAAATCAATGCAGGGCATCAATTCCTACTCCAACTTGCACGGTCATCCTCAAATGGAAGTGCTTTGCTCAAGCCACACCCATTCTGGGTTGTCTTCCAGAGCTTATTTCGAATGGCATATAAAAAAGGGCAGGGCAGGGGTGCCTTTTTTGCCCTCTCTTCGACCTTCATTCAACTCTCATCTTCCTCCAGCTCCACAGGACGACCCTACATACCGACAATTCTTCGACGCTCATTTCCCAACTCTCCCTCACGCTCATTCTTGTCTACGTACTACTGATACTTTACCTCTGCCAGAGATTCATTCCACCATGCCGTCTGCCTCTCACAATCACGATCAACCTTTAAGTTCCATAATACTCGTCTCCCAGCATGGCCAGCCTCACACCATTCTACCGAACCTGTCTTACCCCTCGCCATCTCACGCTCATATCCCTTGGTCGGGCCCGTCTACACCTATGGTGTTCGCAGTACGTTGACACCCTTTTCCAGACGTGATTTCTGGTTCAACCTCTCTTCGCCTCCAGAAAACCGCGGATGCTCGTTCGCAATATGATCTTGTCTATGCCACCGTCAGTTCTGTCTTGTGAGACTCTGTATTCACTTGACGATTTGAAACCTAGTCCTCTACCGTTTCCAATACCACCAGCTCTTCCCTTTCTTCCTCTGGCACAAAAAGTTTTCGAATATTCACTCTCTTGGTTTGGGTAGAGCAGACTTCTTGCTGCTTCTCGCTGCCTGACTGACGCGGCTCTGTTTTCCAGCGCAAACTGTCATCCTTCACTCGCAAACATATAACGTTGAAGCAACGAGCTCACACTACCAATGGGAGCACTTAACTTAAGTGCTTCAAGCTTTCGCTGCTACGCCCACGAACCAATTCTTGCTCAAATGGTTAACACCACATTGGTGGCTTGAAATCATTTGTGTTCTTGTCGCCATCTGTCTTCGCCGTCTTCTTGTTGATATCTTACATCTTGATCCTTGAGTGCAATACGCGCCATGCATCCTACGACACACAGCCTATATTCTGCAAATATCTAATCGTCAATATCAATGTACCATATCGGACATATGTAGCATAGCAAAATCAGCCAATATCTCATGGTTTAAGCGTCTTGAGTATTGGAGCTTGGAGTCGTGATCATTCGAACATCGTAATTATGTTGTACTTGCGGCGCACGATCGTGACGTTATCTTGTAATCATGCGATGGAGAGCCGCGGATTCCCAAACAACACGGGTGCCTTGACCGGATACAACACGCTCTCCATGTCTTCTTGATCTTGACAATCACCGCTTGATGTTGCAGGACTTGCTACCGCTTCTCAACTGTGATATGTTACGTTCTTGAATTTGAAGGTTGAAGGTCCAGGCCACAAGGCCGCTTGCATCTCTGACTTGTCTTGAAGACGGTCCATCAATATGCATTCGAATATCTGTTCACATCATGATCAAGTTCAATTTGGCAAAGGTAAGGTAAATGTTACTAAGATAGGTGGGTGGAAAGTAAAGGAAGACGAAATCAACAGGGAGCCAACGAGGGGAATGTGTGGACTCCCGGCTCTGCTCTCCTCAAGAAGTTGAATGAAGAAAAACATGACTAGTTTCGAGCGCTGAGACATCCATGAGTTCGTTTCAGCACTGCTATGGCACAAATTTGCCGTTGAGAGTGTTCGGGCTGTGAGTTGCAATTTGACTTGAGTGCGGTAAGGAGAGAGGGTATGAGAAAGTGACTGCGTTTTGTTCACCAAGGTGGTCTGTGCGGCGGTGGGAGCTTGGAGAGGTGACTCGACTTAGGAACCATTAGTCCTCGAGGAACCTATGTCCATGAAGATATATGCGAGTGCAGGGATGTCTGTAATTTTCCTGGCTTATGTAGATATCACTCAATAAATACTACAATGTTAAATACCACAATGACCAAGCCTTATGGACCAGAAGGTTCGTCCAATATAGGCTCTGCTGCACTACGAAAGCCATTCTATCAAAAGAAAAGATTAACATTGGCCGCTGCTGGGTCGTCATCAATATCGACATGATATACTAAGATTTGAGAAAATAACTAGTAAACTTCTCACGACTAAACGCGAGTAAGAGGTATGTAAATGAAGATTCGTACTGTCCGAGAATGAAAATTAGGTGAAGCATGATTGTAATCGCCACAAGAGAAAGCAGGACGAAAAACCTCACTGCCGATCACTCTCCCGCATCGTCATCCCAGCCATATTACCTCCCGGCGCCCCCGTTTGCGGATCCGCAGCCGTACCACGACGACCAGAAACAGCCGTCAACCTTGCAGTCTCCATATCCTTATCCCCCTCCTCCCGACTCGCACTCCCCTCCCTCCACACATCCTCCAATGACCCGGGGCCTCGACGGGGCACTGTGCCGTCCAACTCGATATCATCATGATCTGCGTACGCAGCTGCAGTTGAACCGGATGGTTTCGTGTGAGTGGGGAGGATGTGGCTGTCGTTGTCGTCGGAGCTGATGCGGGGCGAGTAGGGTCGGTGTGAGAGGGGTGAGGCAAGGGAAGGATAGTATTGGTGGTAGGAGAAGAAGGCGAGCACGGTACCAAGGATAGAGCCGACAAGGACGTCATGCCAGTGGTCTGGAGATGCAGAGCAGAAGGGGGGTCAGGATTCAGAGCGAGTTGAGACTGCAGGGAATAACGTACGGCGGTAGTCCATGGTGCGCGATATCGCTACAAGAGTAGCTCCCATGAATGGAGAAAGAGCAAGCCAGGCTTTGCTCTGTCGATGTCGAGGGAAAGAGAGTCAATATTGTTTACGGTTAATACTTGAGATACCTACAGTTTGACCCCTGCTATCAAAGAGATGCATTTTTCCAGCAAGGTAGAACGCCAAGAATCCCAGTCCGGCGAAAGATACTGAGTGGCGAAAAAAAAAACATGAAGGTTACTTCGCGGAACTAACGGTACTAGCAAGAATGGCGGACGTACGACTTGAGTGACCGGAGAAGAAACTCCTGAACCCATCGCGCATGATAGCATTGTCTGTTTGAGTGCAAACAGTCCAATCCGTGAGGCCAAACGGTGGGTCTACGAGCCCAGCAGGGGGCTGGCACCGGTCGATCAAGTCTACAAGGAAATACACGTGTTAGCCTGAGCTTGTGCCTCGTTGGAAAGGAAATTTTTACCTGGTCGAGGACGGCCTACGGTGATTTTCACAATTTGCGTGAAAGCGCCGGTCAATGCCAGACCAAGAATCACTGTGAAATGTCTATCAGCTAAAATCAGGAGGCTAAGTTGAGCGCCATACATCCAAGAGTACCTACGTAACAAAGACCATTAGAGAAGTCCGGCATCGAACGACAAGCTGCTTACTGTTATGGAAGTCCCACCACGACCTTACAGTGATGAAGTTGACGATAATCATGATGACGAAAGGTGCAACACCAGCTATCAGGTACAGAGCAAGGTTCTGTGGGTAGGCATCAGAATATGATCAACGCGGTATCTGAAGGGTGGAGCTCGACGTACGGGAACCCGTTCATGAATGGCATAGCTGCGAGCACAAGCGGATTCAATTATGGCTCGGACAGGACATGGAGATAACGTACGGGTGTCGGATGCTTTTGAGTTGATGGATGATGGTGATGTCAGAATTGAGGAAACAGACATGGTTGGAAGATGTGACATACGAGGTGTCGTCTAACGAAAATACCCTTCGATACCCATCTACCTTGTCAAGAAGAAGAAACAACGCTCTGTAACATGCTCTCGTCAGTATCAGCCGAGAGTTCGTAGCTGGCACACAAGACGTACGCCAACACAATGGTCAAAATCCTGGGCACCACAAAACTCCATTTGAGCGAATGTACCACTACTCTGGATAGAAGATGACACTCACCAATCAGGTGCATAAGAGAACAGAAGTCTCTTGCGCCGTACTGACGTGATTGGGCGGCTCTTTTGTTGTGGATGAGTCGGGTTGAACATGTACTTCATGTTGGAAGCGTCCGAGGGAGGAAGAGGTTGTGGTCTTGGCGGGTAAGGAGGGTCGTCGAGTTGGAGGTATGACATTCACTTGGCATAAACAGGGCGTGAGCACAACAAAGCCCTCCTGTGTTTTATTCTGAGAACACTCTGCTGCGGAGACGCCAACACCGCGACAGGAACACCGCTTTGATTTGTGACATAAAGGGTATCATTCATTTATGTGATTCGCCACACCATGTGGCCAGTGGACACACGAGTTCGTAATACTGAGAAGGCTCCTTACTATCTCCATCATTCATTGTCGACGACGCACGTTCTGAATAGACTCAAACTCTCGCTTCGCCAGAGTTGGCCAATAGTCAAAGTGGTGAGTTATTATTGGTACTCAGGGAATCTGAAAGCGCAGCTCAGGTGCAGACTAGTCTATACAGAAGCAATGCGTCTCAAAGCTATGGTCGGCGGTGCGATCGTATTCGCGGTGCATTGAAAATCATTGGACACCAGGCAAGTTGTTTGAAATTTTGAACTGCATGTCGCTGCGCTGTACGCTGCCTTCGAAAGACCCTGACGTCATTTGACTATCTTCAAGAAGCAATTTGGAAGGCGGTTGAACTTTGCGGAAGGCAACCGGAGAACTGCAACTGACATATCATGATGATCTGCCGTCACCGGATACACTTTCTGCCACTTGTGTGCGCTAGTAAGATGATAAAGTATCTTGCCCGCTTATTTCGGAAGGGCTCTGAGGCACAACGATGGTGTATTGGATGTCAAACTCGTGTGGATCACAGCCTGAACTCAAACGAGACGCAGAGAATCTAAAAATAACATCCAGCTGGCTAGATTCTTTGTTCAGGCTGGAGTGGGAATTGGTGCTTGACTAGTACATACACGAATAAATTTAATGCTCGGCCTATCATCTGGGAGTTTCCAACCCCAATCAACTACCGCAATTGCTCACAGACAAGATGATACTTTCAATTTCCCTGAGCGCTTGTATACGCGGTCAATCAGAGGGCTCAGCACATGTATTCAAACCCATATACATCAGAATGTGTCTGATACTTCTCAGAGTTCTGGCGACACATGAATGTTTCATTGCTGATAGATCCAGGAACTCGAATTCTCCGGTCGCCACGCTTCAGAATTGACTTTGTGATCTCCTCGCATAGTAATTCGAACCCAAACATCCTTTTTGATCGCGTAAAGCAGAAGAAACCTAGGAGTAAGTCGGCCACAGTGTCCACAGTAAATACAGATAAATCCCCTTGTTCAGATCGTAATCTTGCGACCCATACCTTCAGACTACTTCGTCATCCCGCTTGCCTTCCTTCTAATTTCTGGCTCCAACGGGAATCGCTGTTCCTCTGGGCCGATAGAGTACAGTCTCCTCCATATTGGCTGCAGCTCTTTGGGCGTACTCCACGCCAGCTCGTCGTTACGGAGCCAAAGACGGATAAGATGGCGCCTAAAAGAGGTGGAGCACATTCGGTACGATTCTGAGTCTTCCGACGGTGAACTCACGTGTGTTCCTCACTATCCCGGAAGGCATCTCGGGCATGCAACAGCCCCAAGCTATTGATATACTGAATGTCGCCTTTCTGAAAATTCAACCCTAGAGAATATTTTTCTGCCAGGAAGTGAACCGCATCTAGGGCTTCTGCTTGGGCTTCTGTGATGGGCGGAATGTGCGGGCTGCGCTTCTGCTGTCCATAACCAGTGAAATGGCGTCGCGAATATTGGATGATGACGTGACCATCTTCGAAGTAAAGCACCGGTCTCGTTGTATAGCCAGGATCGCCTCCAAAGCTATCCAACGGCCACGGCTCAGCCAACACCTTTACCAAATCCGGTCGGGTCGCGGCCAACTCGTTATACACTCGAGCCCCGCTGCTGATCCTCGACGTGCCACCTTGTTCCGCAGTCTGCAAGGCCATGAGTGCGATGAGGTCCCCAACGTCTGTATGGAAGACCTGCTTGTCGGTCGTATACGCAGAGTTGCCGATGCCGCCTTTCTCGTGCGCGTGGCTCATCGTGAGGTCTTTGATGTGTGCGAGCACGGCTCCCGTTCCGTCTTGTTTTCCACGAGCTGAGCCAACGTGTGAAGATATCCCTATGGCCGAGTTCAGAGGCGAGCTCGGTATGTAAAGGTTGAAATGGTAATTAAGTAGACGCACCAGCGTAGATGATGGCCAAATCAGCTTTCGAGTAACTGTCGATAGGAATCGTGCGCAGGACGAAGAAACCGCGGCCAGAGTAGAGCTCATTAGCTAGACCTTTTAGCTTCAAGCTGAGGGTAGGCAGTGGAAAGTTATCCTTCCCGACGTAACCCATGCCAATCTTCAAGCCTATATCAGTATGAGCACATTGGTATTCAGACCAGCACGTCCGGAGCGCACCGTTGAAGTGCTTCAAAGCGTCGTCAATCTCCTTCAACTCCGTATCAGAGAGCTGATGCACCCATTGGGCCTCGTTCTTCCAATCATTCCCCTCCCAAACGATGGGTCCTTCTACCTTTTCCGGAAAGCCCTCCGGAAGCGCGGTATTTATGAGTTCAGGGTTCTCTGCTAGTCTACGGGCTGTGCGTTCGAGATACTTCGCTTGATCAGGATGGTATCCAATATCCGGCTGCTTGGCGTGACCTGGGTCATGGGTATCGATCGTCGTCAAAGTGGTACTCATCACAGGCTCAAACAACAAAGGCAGCGAGAGGATTATCGTGAGGATATTGACGGTTGGCTCTCCCCTGGGAGGCTTGTGGCTTGTCGATGGAAGTGAAAGAGACTAATCTGATAATCTCATGATGATAGGAATATAGATCGCCGGTAGCGGGCCGCCTGCTGAATTCTTGGCACGAGCCAAAAATAACCGACTAGCGAGCACTTTCTGCGGTGGAGTTTCAGATTCAAAGAGTACAACCATATTATGTTGTTCAGGCCTGGTGGATGATAAACGAGAGAAAAACGACGGCAACTAATACACACTTGAGAGACGCCTATAGTTCGACCTGGTATACGTATAAGAACGGCGAACTTGGCGCGTATTGAGTTATCTCTCGAATAACATGACGGGTGTTTATGAACAAGATATTGAATATCGCGCCAAATCTTACGAGCATGGTAGGAGAGGTTAATCTGGGGAGTTAGATGTAAGAGAGGAATAGACATTGACAAACAGGAGAAGCGAAATCCTGACCTGTCGTTGCAGACTGCTGGGCGAGTCGTCAAAGGCGAAGAAGATCACAACATGTCCATATATTCCTGTTCTGGTTCCTCGTAAATGATCGCATCCGATGGTGCGCCCGCAACCTTTCCTTTTCCCTTCCGCCCTATATTCCCGCCGCCAGGCAATGGGCGCCTCGAAGCCTGACCGCCTCCTTTGCCACCCGCGTATTTTCGAGACCCAGCTTTATCACCTTCGAATTCGCCATCGCCAATCTTGAAAACGACACGCAGAGTAGACTTTCCACGCGTCTGATATGTGATATCTTCGTCGTCGTCGTCGGGTACTACCTCATCTTGGACTTCAACGGTCCCCGTCGTAACTTCCGTGTACACCTCGTCTCGAGGAAAGGGCAGTATTGGAGGAAGTGCACACACTAGTTGCAGCAGATGGGGTATCGCAGCACCCATGGCACTTAGATGTAAAGTCTTGTATCTGAATGAATGTTCAGTTCCATGCGTCGACAAGGAAGACCTGTGCTGACGGACCCATCTTTGATAATGAGATCTTTACAGCGACGCATGTAGCTTCCAAGTGGTGTTTTACGCGTTAGGCAGATGAAATTCTTCCCCTCCTTGTGACTAGAACGCGGCCCCGAATCAGAAACTGAGGTTGGGACCGTCGGAAAGGGTCTTGGGGGTACAAGCTTAGTTATTCGTCTTCCTTTCTGGTCCTTTCCCCGTTCACTGCGTGTAGATGCATCTGGGCTAGATACATTTGCCGCCTTTTCCTTCCCCTTCCCTTTGTTTTTGGGGAGACCTTTCGGTTCCGTCGTGTTCAATGATTCAACAGTACGAGGGTCAACATCAGTAGATGTCACAGTTACACTTGGACCTGGTGCAGAAGTCAACTTAAGCCGCTTTCCTGAATCCTCGGAATCGTTTGAGTCATTTTTTCTCTTTTTTGTTGCGTTCATTGTTCTCGGGAGTGTCAGAACGGGACCGTGGTGGATGCAAGTGGAAAGGCGGATCGAACGTACACAAGCACAAATAGAGGAAACACAAAATCGATCATCTTGTTTCCCTTCTTTTCCTATTCAATCTTTGTCCATTGACTGTGGTTTTCTAGTACCTCTAGAAAGAGCATACGTCGTCGCCCACCATGAGTCAGGATATGGCGGAGCAGAACATCCAGATGTGGAAGGTCAAGAAGCTCATCAAGAGCCTTGACTCTGCCAGAGGGTAAATCACACCTCTGACCAACAGTTATGCGCATATCGGGTCGCTGACTATAAATCATTTCGTAGGGCTGGCACTTCCATGATCAGTCTCATCATACCCCCAAAGGTGCGCCCCGATCGTTGCACTTTACTGTTACCGATGTTAACGTATATTGCTTCATCGCTCATCAGGACCAAGTTTCGCGAGCCTCTGCTATGTTGACGCAGGAATACGGGACCGCTTCGAACATCAAATCTCGGGTCAATCGTCTCTCTGTACTTGCTGCGATTACCAGTACACAACAGAGATTGAAGCTGTATAATCGAGTTCCCCCGAACGGCCTCGTGCTTTTTGTAGGCACGATCTTGACAGATGAAGGCAAAGAAAAAAAAGTTTCGTTCGATTTCGAACCACACAAGCCCATCAATACGTATGCATCTATTTGATGTTCTCGATGAAGTTATTTCTGAACCACCATCCAGATCGCTCTATCTGTGTGATAACAAATTTCACACCGAAGCTCTTTCCGAGCTTCTAGAGTCCGACTCACGTTTCGGTTTCATCGTCATGGATGGTAATGGTACCCTCTTCGGTATCCTTGCAGGAAACACCCGCGACATCTTGCACAAGTTCACCGTGGATTTACCCAAGAAGCATGGACGTGGAGGACAGTCCGCCCTCCGTTTCTCGCGTCTTCGAGACGAAAAGCGTCACAATTACGTTCGCAAAGTCGCCGAATTAGCAGTACAGCATTTCATCACAAACGACAAAGTCAATGTCACAGGTTTGGTGCTTGCCGGCAGTGCTGATTTCAAGACTGAACTCAGCCAGAGTGACATGTTCGATCAAAGACTTGTTGCCAAAATTATCAAAGTGGTCGATGTCAGCTACGGTGGCGAAAATGGTTTCAATCAGGTAAGCTTTATTCGTATTTCTGTTGCGAATACTATAAAAATTCGCTCATCATAGGCCATCGAACTGGCTGCTGAATCGCTTGCCAATGTGAAATTCGTCCAGGAGAAGCGCCTCATCCAGAAATACTTTGATGAGATCAGCCAAGACACTGGCAGATACTGCTTCGGAATTGACGACACCCTCAAAGCCCTTGAACTCGGCGCGGTCGAAACACTCATCGTCTGGGAAAATCTTGACATCACGCGATATGTTCTTAGAAACGCTGCAGGAGGTAAGCTTGATATTTCAGTCATGGTTCATATCATCTCATTTTTATTGAACAGAGGAGATTATCATTCACGCAAACAAAGAACAAGAAAAGGATCGCGAAAAGTTCATGGACAAGTCCACCAATTTGGAGATGGAGCAATCCATCGAACCTGCATCCCTCCTCGAATGGTTCGCTGAGAAGTACAAGGACTTCGGCGCCAACCTCGAATTTGTGACCAATCGTTCACAGGAAGGAGCTCAGTTCGTGAAAGGGTTCGGTGGTATCGGTGGTCTCCTGCGTTACAAGGTCGACTTCCAGAACCTGACGTCGGTGGATGAGGAGGATGATGACGAGTTCTATTCGGATGACGATGGTGGTATCTGACGGTATTGTTGGCTCTCAGGAGCCCCGTTCATCGAGGGTACGACGGGCGGGGTGTGTGGCAGGGGTGTTATCCATGGTCGTGTTGCTTGGGAGATTGATGTTGAGGTCGACGGTGACGAAGATGTCTGGTTTAGCGAGGGAAAAATGCGGCTTCGACGGCTCTCGTGGAGGGGAGAAAACGTATTCGAGGGACGGTCAAGAGTATGCCGGTCAATCGACGCTCTTTGTTGGCACTGGATTGAATGCGTGTGGAGATGTGTTGGGGCTATATTCTCGATCATCTTACATTGCATGCTGGCGAATGCCGTTCGACATTCTCCAGTTTCTGAGTTAGGTATGTTATGTCTCTTGTGCTATTAGCTCTCATGCTCAACGTTCAGTCTATTTTCAGATATTATTTTGATGTTGTGATTGTCTGTCTGGATGATGTGATGTGATATGAACATTGGTGAACAGATCGTATACCTGCCTGCCATGTGTCTCGTTTCTAGGACTCGAACGATTCTCCTTCTGCCTTTCTTCGGTTTTGGATCAAACCTAAGATCGTCTTTTTCTGAAAGTTATGCGTCTCCTTACCTCTCAAGAGCTACGGGATTTGTATGACCTTTTATTACAAGACTCATCGCGACCGCTACTAACTCAGAAGTAACAGAATTAGATTAACTGGTATATGGGGATTAAATACGTCGATAGCAACAAGTTCACGAGAAGAAACCTTTCGCCGTAAGGTATTGATGATGGTCTCCTCGATGAGCAACAACCTGTTTGTCTACAGAGGCCCGCCAGACAGGTATGGCAATCTATCCCAAGGATTAGTGTTTGAATCTACAGCGGGATAAGAAGACGCACGAAAGCAACCATGTCAAGTACTGCATCCAGTAGCCAACTGGACCTGTAAGCAGCTCCACGGGTCGATGCGCGGAAGAAACTAGTGATCAAATCACCAGTGATATGTTGTCGTCCATTTTCAACACCTATATTTCATGAGAAATCGCCTACCATGTTACAAAATGAAGCACACCTCTGTACAAAGCTAATGCTGCCTGGTCTGCTGTAAGCCCTTCGTCGGTGCTCTCGATTTTTAATGTGATCGACGGCTTGCTCTTGTTTTCCTCTTCGTACCCAGGGGTATACATCGTAGGTGGGAAAAAGATATGGACGTCAACTCCGTACAGCATCATTTCAGACTGGAGTGTATCGGCAAGGCCTACATATTGGTTTCGTTAAACGCAGCGGAGGAAGAAATCAAGTGTTAACATACCTCGCAAGCCGTGCTTTGCCGGCGAGTAAGAGCCATATCCAACGAAAGACATGTATCCAAGCGTCGATGACACGAGTGTAATTTTGCCACCTTTCTTGCCCTGCTTAGCCATCTGTTTCGCCACAGCCTGTATCACCCAATTAAAAGAGGTTCTTTCAACCATTCACCACAAATAGACTCACCCATGTTGTCCATGCCTGTACCCAGTACCCATTCGTCATTCCGTTCACCATATCTTCCTCCGTCATCTCGACGAAGAACATCGGCTTAGACCCTCCAGCACATGCGAATACCGCATCTGGAGCGTTACCACCATGCGGTCTACAGACTGCCTCGAGAGCTGCAGTAGACCCTGAAGCAGAATCTAATGAATGAGAGTATGCTTCTATGATCTGAGAAGGGCTGACGCGTAATTCCTGCATTCGATAATCAGGTTGAGTCCATCAAGAGTCATGAATCAGCGCTTACTTGCAACTGAGCGATTGCCTTGTCAAGGTTGGCCTGATTCCTGGCAACAATGGAAACATGAGCGCCTTTTCGCGTCAATAGTTGGGCTAGAGCGAAGCCCAAGCCTGTGCTACCGCCTGTGATATATACATGCTGGCGAAAGTTGTCAGCTTGATCTCGTCATGAGTAGAACGAAACTCACCTTGCCGTCTGGATTCCATTTTTTTGAGAAAAAACCAAACATTTATATAGCTCGGGGTATACCAACTGGTGTAAAGAGTGACTGGTATCAAAAGCTACGGATGCGACAGTCAGCGAACTTCAAGGGTATCGATAAATCTTCAAGTTGACGCTCACAGTCCTAAATTAGATAGTCATTTCGTGCCAAGTCACGCCAAGTCATGTTACCGTTCCCATTCGCACGGACCATGTCGGCAGAACAAAACGCAAGTAAACCTCTCACGCTCTCTTTCCTTACCGCACTCAAGTCAAATTGCAAACCACAGCCCGAAAACTCTCAACGGGCAGTTTTGCGCCATAGCAGTGCTGAAACTAACTTGGATGTCTTAGCGCTCGACTTTTGTCACGTTTCTCTTCATTCCACTGCTTGAGGAGAGCAGAGCCGGCAGTCCATACAGTCCCTTCGTTGGTTCCAACTTGCTCCCGTTCTCTTTCCCTTCGCACCCACCTATCTTAATTTCATTTACCCTTGCCAAATTGAAATCGATCGTGTGAACAGATAGATGTATGCGTTGCTGGATTTTCTTCAAGACATGTCAAGGATCAAGCGCCCTTGTGGTCTGAGTCTTCAAGCCCAAGTTTACAAGATGACCAGAGCTGAGATACGGCAGCAAGACCTGCAACATATGACCCATTCAAGCTGTGCCTCAAGATCAGGAAGATAAGAAGAGAGTGATATTGTAACCGGTCAAGGTGATTCCTGTTGTCGGAACTGTGTGACACAAAAATACCAACGAAGATCCAAGTGAACACGAACAACTCTTTCTCAAAGTGTGCCGCAAGTCCTTGCATTGCCATGTTTGAATGTTCAAGCAATTCAAGCTGCAATGAGAACAATACTTTCAATACGATGAGTTCCTGATATTGGCTGATTCTATCTATGCTACATATGCCGTATGGTACATTGAAATTGACGATTAAGTGTGTGACTAGGCTGAGATATATTGTAAAGATATAGGATGCATGGCGCAAAACGCACTCAAGAATCAAGACGTAAATTATCAACAGGAAGATAGTGAAGAGAAATTTCCTACGCTTCAATGCGTAAAGATTTTTTGACAAGTCTGTCGGGCCAGGCATAAGAAATCGACAAAACCATGGGCGACTAGAACACAGAGGACTTCCAGTGCCGCCGTTGGTTGCATTTTGTGCACGAAATTGATCCATGGGCATATCATATCATCAAGAGCTTGAAGCATCAAGAAGCATTCAAGTGCTGCCGTTGGTGGTGTGAATCCGTTGCTTCAACAGAGTGAATTTGCGAGTGACCGTTGACAAGTGAAGCTAAAGATCACCTATTTCAGTTGGGCAGCAAGAACAAACAGGACCGTCTTACCGAAATGAAGAGAGTAAATCTGCGGTAGCTTTCGATCACAGAGTGAGGAGAACTGTTAGTGGTACTGGCGACAGTGGGAGTCTGTATTTCAGATTGTTAGGTTTGTACGAGACAAGAATGAACTGGACTCACGCTAACATAAACCAGGTCTGATTGCGAACGACCGTCCGCGGTTTTCTGGAGCCGAAGAGGTGTTGGACCGAGAACTCAAGGCAACTAGGGGCAAAGGAAAGCACGAACCGCGAATACCATAGGAGCCGACGAGCCATACCAAGGAATATGGGCATGAGGGCGAGAGGGGTACGACAGATTTGGCAAGGTGGTGTAAAAGTGGCCTTGTTGACATACAAGGGTTATTGAAGTCAAAGGTTGACTGTGAGTTTGAGAGGCAGGCGGCATGTTCGCACGAATCCTCGGCAGAGGTAGAGTAAAAGTAGTATGTAGACGAGAACGACCGTGAGCGAGACTTGAGAATCCAGTGGCAAGGAATGATCGGTATGTATGTTGTCCTGTGGGTTGGGGGAAGACGGAAGGCAGAGAAGGAATGAGCAAAAAAAGGGGCAACCGCGCCCTTTTTTATATGCGCAAATTTGAACTACGCTCGGGAACAAAACCCAGAAATGGGTGGTGCTCGAGCGAATCATTTCCATCCTGAGGATCGCCGCGCTGGATATGGCCAAACTTCACGATGCCTTACATCAATTCGTCTCTGCGAAGGTACTTCCAAGGGTAGGATGAAGGATGGAGAGGGTCATTACGCGCAATGGTGAGTCGCAGCGGACTATTGTATTCCATTACACTCAACGTGCAGGGGTTGGCTTTTGGGGCAAGACCGAGTAATTCATCTTCAGAAATGGCGGGTCGTGTGCTATGCCATCTGTGATATGGTTCTGGATGGACTGAGGCTTCTTGCTGGGATGCTTCGTGACGATCTTGGCGACAATAAACGCTTGTTGGATGAATTTGTCGGTGCCTCAGGCAATGTCGCCAAAACCAAGACATCTTCACACCTGGACCACTGCGTTTATGACGCGCCGTCCGAAGTACTTTCGTGCATGCACCATGCTTGGCCCATATGCAAGGGTAGAAGCCTCTTCTTGTCCTGGTTGGATCCAGTATTCCCAACGTGCAGGGGGATGCTCCAAAATGTACGATATCACCCACATATCCTTCGAGCCGGTGTTTTGCATAGCCAGGCAACAGTCCTTGTGCTGGTGATGTCAGATTGACTTCCGGGATGGACACCAGCTTGTTATCCGCGTTTGACCTGTGAATGTCTCGCCAAGAGACGATACTGTGGCAACATCGCGCCAAGGTCACACTGGAAAAGCCGGCAGAGCTAATAAATACCATGGTTCTTCTGTCCAGCATCTTGAATTCGAGCGTCCTGATCTTCAGAATCTGGGAAGTGAACGCCTTGGTTCTTCAGGCGCCCAGCAAACGACGAATCCGCACCTGGCGGTGTTCCGAAGAAAGTCCTGTAGGTAACTCGACAGTAAGAGGTCGTTCCGAATCATCAACTTCAAGAAAGTCTCCTTCATCTGATATCAACGTGGATGATGCATCTGTTGGAAAAGAGAAGATGTCCCGTCGAGCAGGCTTATTTCTGATCTCAACAAAATTGGACGACAACCTAGAGAACTGTCGACTGCCACTGCCGGATGTTCGTTCGGATGTTCGAACTCGAGATGAGAGAAATCAGGGGAATTATGTTCTCTTTGGCAAAGAGACCCCTGTATTCAAGCCTCTAATTTGACAACTTGATGTTTGTGTTCTTGGAAGAACCATGAGCGACCGACCAAGGACGCACGGGTAGAAGGTTGATGTTTTTGGGAATATGGCCTATTATGCCTGTCTATGCGTTGGCAGCTATGGTCTTGAGAATGCATGGCGAAAGGCAACCTCGGAGGTTGAAGAAGCCAACCAAAATGGAGCGAAGTCGACAGAGACGAGGACAGATTGACGCTACTACTTAGCATCGTTGTCCTTCTGCCCTGGATAAATTTTATGGGCGGTGCAACATGCGAGGGTATTGAATGCAATGATGGTGGTAGAAACTAAAACGATGACTGGTTGATTCTTCAGGCAACAGGCCCCCTGCTATATGTCTGTAATGGCCGCTGGCGCGTCCAGAACTTCCACACGACGTTGGAAAATGCCCCACGGCGGTTTGGCTCAGGAAACGTCGAGCGATGATCCGGTGAGTGCATTGTTGATTTAGAGAGTGAGTGTTGATCGATATTGGAAAGGGGTAGAAGGTTGTCCGGAAACAGTGCAAGAGCTTGCAAAGGAGGCGATCAAAAAATAAGAATTGCTTATTATTCTCCTCTTTCTTTATATCCTGCTAAGTTCTACATGCCACTTAGCCCAGCAGTCTACACTAGAACTCCCTATCAATCGCTACCTATCCGGCAGTCCTTATACAAGCCCTTCTTCTCCAGATTCCTCCGCTCGTCTGTATTTTTCAAGAGGAATTGCAATGCCACATTGATGCCACAGCCCAACAACTTCCTGACGGAATCGAAGTTGAATGACATCCGCCGCTACATCGTTTTTTGGAGGCAGGAAAGTCTTAATCAACAAGCGGAATTGGTTACGTCTTTCCACGCAATGGGTACAGTGGGGACACAAATGCCAATGAATCAGCCTCATTTGTCTTCCTCAAGTACGTCTCACAAATTTTAAATAAATTCAAAGCTGACGGATATCTGCGTTAGCGCAAATATTCTGATATGCTGTCCTTCGAGCCACGCTATAAACCGACGTTGCAAGGCATCTTGATATGATATGACGCACTCTGCACTACATTGTAAGGCATCGCCTATGCAGACGTGATAATTGCCAATGGTCTTCAACATGATGTGCCGCCCTGAAGGCAACTACCTCAAACTATACCCCAAAAGATACCTCAAAGTCAAGGACAGCCACTCCGTCTATGCCTCCTTCAGCCGCTCCCACCAGTCGCTTCGCGAATTCCGCATGGGCTACGTCGTGCTTGACGTAAAAGTCACGGTCCTCGATGCTGGAGAATTGGACTACATAGATGTGGTTGTATCCTTTCTGTAAGCCCCATAATTGTCATCCGACTTCATCCATCAATTTATTTTGCGCTCTACCTGCAGCCCTTCAATTGAAATATCTGGGCCTCCCGTGATCGATAAAATATACTCGCTTCCATCCTCCTTCTTACACTTCTGTTTGAGCGCAATGAACCCGGCCGTCATCTGCGCCTCCGCCTTAGAATTGGCAAGCAAGGGATTGAGCTGGAATGAGTACCTCCGTCCCCAGTGTCGAAGGCGTGCTTGGGAACTTGACGCTCACAATGTGTGTGACTTTGCCCATCATGATAGACGGAGAATATGAGGATGAGATGATAGGGGTTCCGAATGGATTATCAGATGAAGAGATCTGCAACACCTTCAGAACATAACATTGCCAATCATTCCTTCCATGTCCCATTCCAACTGTGCGATCCTTGTTGGGTTCCCTATGCTCTCAAAACGATGGTCAATGGCGGGTCAACCGTCTAACAAAATCGTGAGCAGAAGAAAATCTAGGTGTCAAATAGCAATTATTCGAACTAAATATAACCAATGCAGTTTCGACGAAGATTGCTCTAGCGTCAGGCACGTCACCCGCATACTTGCTGGATACCCCGGAAAACCTGCCATTGCTAAAATAATCGAGCTATGTCCAGCATTGCGACTGCGACTTCTACTAGGTAGCTTCTTCAGCGCTGTAACAGTAGGCTCATCCTACCATGATGCATATCAGCTGGCGGTATCCAGAGCGTCTACACTCGTGCACTTTAATGGAACAATTCACCAGTATTGACCGAATGGAAACTCATAGTGAATTGTTATTTCCAGCCCCTCCAGCCCTCCAATTCGGGTATCGGACCCATAATCTTTTCCTTGGCTAGACCCCTCTTCATCAGTATACGCGTTACTAACGGGCTCGAATCCTATCATGCGGATGCGAGATCCAAATACCCCAGGTCCTTTGCGATGATTCGCTACGATGTCGCGGCTCAGAATATCATGTTACTCCGCTGGACACCACATAAGCGTCTCTTCACGACCTCTCTGACTTTGTCAAAATTTCCAGTCACTCTAGAACGATGCCACAACACATCTATAGTGCTCTTGGACGCCTTCCAGAACTGGGATGTTCGGAACCGAGGCAGCTTACCATTGTTTGAAGCATTTTGAGGGTGCCCCGTGGACCTACAACACCCATCAAGGGCCTGCAGCAATCCCTCGATGACTCTGCGTAACGTCTGTCCTGATGTGGCAAGGCCTGGATTTTTTGGGCTCGCTCTTGTCTGCAACTCGCAGCTAGCTCTTTCCACCTTGTGTCCGAGCCATAGACTATATATTGAGAGGATTTCACCGCCGAAACCGGGCCCTGGACATCTTGGCAACACTCCCATTCTGTCTCTAGCTTTGGGTCTTATTTACCTCGTCAGTGACGACTATTGGAAACATCATCCGAAATCTTGGCTGACATCATGAAAATGCGAAGGGTGTAATTACACGCCACACCCACTTCTTCTCCCGTGGAGTATCGACAGGTCGAGTTATCTCCCAACGTTCAACGAGCGCCGGGTTAGGCAGTTCTCAATTTGGTCTGGACCCTTGTATGATTAGGCCCGTCCTTTTGAGTGAATTCACTTTGCCTTCACGACCGTATCAAGGTATGGAGCTATATTGAGCCAGTCCACCTCGACCGAAACGATGCATCAGGTTTCCTCCTCCATTTCCGTCTCCTCTTGCCCTCTCCCTCGGAACACAATTTCATGCTCTTTGATTGCAACTCGTACCATATCTGGCGCGAGGCCTGCCTCACGTGGAGAATGAGTACAGGTTCGCGACTGTCCACGTCACTCACGCAATCAAGGAATGGCCAATTCCCCAGAAAATCCCCGCAGAGAAGTTTCCATCAGTTTCGACCAAAAATGAATGAAGCCCTCTACATCCAAGGTCGTTGTTATTATTTGACAAGGGCTGACATTCGAACATCATGCCAACAACTGCTAATGTTGATTGTGATTTTAAGAATGATGGTCTCTGCTGAAAACCTCAAGTCGTCTTTATGGAAAGCAGGAAATGTGCGGCAGGACACCTCTGACCATGAGGAACCGCGGGGAGTCAGTCACTTCTCCATCAACTCGAAGAGTGTCCAGGGTCTACAGAAGAGAAAAGAAGAGAAGGACGCTCTAAAAGCAAGCATAAGCTGACAGGTAGCTGACAGGTAGAAGGTGACGATAAACTATTAAGCGGGGTATGAAACCGTGATGATAGGCAATACTGCAAGTCACTGAACCCCAGTAGGACAGCACGGGTGAAACAGCGAAGCATAGAACATTTGAGATGGATTTTGCAGCGAAGAGACGTACGATTAGATACCTCGCAAAGTATTTCTTTTCTCCAGAAACTCAATGGCACGGGATCGCCGTGGAACGTCAGGGTACCGAGGTTTTGAAGAAGATATATGAAAGTTACTACCGAGAAAACGGCTTCTTTGAGTTGGCAGTAGGAGATAAAACGGTGTGCTCGCAAGCTTGCTGCAATGAACTTTCAGGCTCGATATGACGTCTAGATATTGATTTTGAACTGTAACAGATTCAATCATTCATCACGATCAAGAGTAAGCGTCAGAAATTTGGAATACAAAGGTTGACGTATTTATACCCTCAAGGAGTTGAACAATGCAATTTGAGATATATTGCCGAGATATATTGCCGTCGAAGCTCTATAGTGATGAGTAGCATGCACTCGACAGCCGACGTGCCCACATGCATGCGTTCTGTGAAGGGGCATCACACGATGAGTATGCTCACATTCAGGTGACCCGGGTTGATCAACCCTCCGATACCACACCGCCAACCTTACAGCACGCTTTTACAATGCCGTTTCATTGCAAACGTTGTGCGGTCAAACGCGACGATAAACCCTGGTGACGTCGTCCTGGAATGCTCTGCATGGAAGCACTACCATTATCCGGACATCGGCTGTGATGCAGGGAGGACCACCGATGAAATAAACCGACGGTTCATTGACAGGAGAATGTACGGCAAGACCGACGACGATAAAAATATGAAACAAACAGATCGTGTCAGATAGGTGGTTCGAAACTTTGAACCGCCACCGGAAAGCCATTGCGAGGGTTCCGACAACACATGGTACGTGCCAGTTATGCAATGCGTCAACAGTGGTTTGGGCTATGCTGCCCGGTGGCATCCTATCGCAAGGTCCATGCTGTTTCCCATTTCTGAGCTAGCATTGATGCATAGTCATAGTCGCTTCTGGCAGGATGCTAGGCATGAGTTCGAACCTTACGGCGAGGTCAATTAAATTCACCAGATCGAGGAGTGTTCGGGGTAAGCTTCCTAATCGCACTAAGTTAGTACGATCGGTTAAGGGTGTTGTGAAGGACTTAAATATAGAATCAACCTCGAGGGTTAAATATAGAGTCGGTACAACTACAAGCTCATTGGGTGCATTAGGGTCCAAAAATCACTCAGGGTGCGTAATGTCAAATATTTCGGACGTTTAGAGCTGCAATTTGGCTGCCTCGGGCCCCGTCGTGAACGATGATCGTTTCCCGACTAGTTGAAAGTGAAGAGCTATTTTTAGATGCACTCAGGGTAATCAAGATGGCCCGGTTTCTAGTGGGAGTCGACCAAGGTTCTAGTCGGGCGATAACGCCCAAAAATTGAATGCATCAGAGGTGTCGCGAACAGTGAAAAGCGATTAGTGTGCTCCTTTAACCATGATCGTCAATGCGGTTAAGTTTAGATCATTGTCCACTCCGCTCGCATGGCCGGTGATAAAGGAGATTGAATGCCAGCTTACGAGGTTGGAAGGTGTATCCGACATATTCCCATCCCTCAGCATTGTTGTTGTACGTAAAGGTTGAAAGTTAGAGTATGTGCGACTTAGAGGAATCTATTTGTATCCAGTGGTCTTGAGAACGTTGTGCGTGGAAATGTTAATATTAGCACAGACTCGGGAATATTCATCGATGCACACTCAGTAGTGCTTTCTGAAGTTCGCAACGGCATCACCATACATAATAATCACTTAGTCTATGGGCGGAGCGATTGCGGTGTATGGCCATCACCCTCCGAATCGATTCATGAAAGTCGTATCCTCGGGTTTGAACACTCTGGAATCAGATAAGCCAAAGCTCGGATCGCAATCATCTTTGCATGGTAGTTATAATCAAGTTATAATCGGAAGACCAGGCTGAAACGTGCGCAAGATCAAACTGACAATTTTAGCAGCAACTCAGGGGTCTGTTATTTTGGTTCGCAGATTGTGTATCTCAAGAAACATCTGGTGGAAGTTGGGTGGAAGCAATCGATACGATGGGAACATTTGAACATAATGATGCAAATCGCAACAGAATTCCAACAATTCATGGTTCTCTGCCGTTAAGCGAGCGCGAACGACATATGATTGCTCGTTGTGAGAGGAAAGTGTCCCGTTTCATGCCGGCTTCTTGCACGCCTACACGCTGAGCGAGGAAGAGTTACGAAACCGATGACGTGTCGCAATCACATCACAAGCTATACACACCCCGGGCCTGCTATGTAAGTAGGTCCAAAATTAACAATGTCTAGATTATCGGATCGAACTGACATACGGATGATCAATCCACGTTCTTTCGAGTTGGAAGACCCCAAGGACATTCATACCCCAGGTCAAGGGGAAACAGAGCTGCATTGTCGCGTGATGCCATTGATTTAGATCAACCGCAGAGAGCAGTTTGTTGTGTGCATAAAGCCGAAGTTTTCGTGAGTCTAGATCTCAGAACAGTCATCCCAGGCTTTAGCAAGTCGCCCCTGGTCAAGAATAGTACGCGGCCGGGGCAAGTTGCAGTTGTGTCGATCCGTCCCATGCTGATTTGACAGAATTACAAGCATGAGAGTCCCGCCGGATATGACAAGTCCTGAGTAACCACCCGGACATTCTCGTGCGCAGAATCCCCATCATCCGGATGCGCCATGAGAAGAAGAACAAAAGCCGTGCTAAGAATAATTGTGACGATGTGAAGAGCCAGAGGGGTCGTTGTGTCGGGGTCCCACAAGCAAAGACAAGCAATCGCTGACTTGGAATACTTGGAAGAGCTGCGTACTTGCCAAGCCGCCTTGCAAGACGAACATCTGAATCATGAAATTTTCGACAATTGTTCGTCGGAGGGCCCAAGCGTTTATCAAGGCCTAAACATGCGTAACCACGCAGCAATAAAACGCGCTCGGTGCCATTGCGGCATGCATAATACGTGTTTCGAGTACTTGGACCGTCTTGGGGGTGCGCGTTGGTTGGTTGGAGGGAAATCAACGTGAAATGAGATGTACTTAATTGAAAATTCAGCAAGCACATGCCTCGTCGCAAGGTGCCGAAGGACCGCGGCGTCAACATCAGACAGTCATATACTTACCTCGATATACCAGGATGTACCCTGCGCGCTGATGTGATGTCCCACAAACGGTGGTGAAACATTGGGCGCGTTCGAACAGGGTTCGAACGTGCTTGATTTCATTCGTTAACTGGGTGCGGAAGCGCTTGCAGAACGCGAAATAGATGATCGTGCAATGAATGATATTTGCGTTCGAAGATACGGTCTTGTTTCCACCGTCTGCGGTTCTTCGAGTCCTTCTCAATTAATTTTATATAAATGATTTTGTATGCCATCCTTGGAAGAGCTCCCGGTACATAGTGAGCCCGACAGGTATATTCGATAGCCGTCATGTAAATCTCCAAAAGGGTTTCATTGGGCCTCAACAACCGAGCACACGGAGGCGAATGCATGACCGGACTGGACCCATATTTGCCTTACGAAGATACCCCGATGCTCCCGATTCCTGTACTCTTTCTGAAGTGAAAATTTAACCGAGCGCCAAGCGCTTTGACCGATGGTGTTTCGCGACTTTTAGGCATCGGCGTCGTAAAGCAACGGGAGAGCAAGGAAAGGCAATCACCGAGCGCTTAAGTGATGTGTACATTGCGTGGATTTGACATCTCAGCAATCGAGATTATCTTGGTCAAAAGAAGTTGTAATCGTGCCGGTATGTGCAGAGCGCGTCGAACATGAAGCGCAACCGCGAAGCAATTCACCGGAAATGATATTACAAGTAATGGTCGAGATGTGAGTGCGAAGGCGCGTGCTTGCGCCCGATGGCTCCTCGATATTGCCTCGATATAATAATAGGGTAATGATCTGCTATTGGAACCGCAAGGCTTTCAAGCGGGTGCGATGGTATATCGTGCCTGAAGTGAAGCCGTTGGCTGCCTGTATGAGGTGTACGATGAGATGCGTGCAACGTGCAAAATCTAAATCAAGGCAGTCTCTCCTCGACAGGTCGTAACATTATAGACTCTTATCGGCATTGCTGCCGGCCAATAGTGTGTCCACGAAGTACCCCGCATACTCCTACAGGCCTCTAGATCAGCTTATACTTTGGCCGCATAGTACAACTCAACACATCCCATGCCGACACAAAACTCTGCTCTGAACGGTCTTGGCGAAAGGTACGAGACGCATGTGCTTGGAGCAGGTATATTCTTGTCGCTACCGCGTCTCTAGGAACGCTCAGCACCAGATTGGAGTACCTAAGCGCGTGTTTGTGTGGCGCTATTACCCCACATAAGTACCACACCCTGAGCTTGATGCGCTATGATCATGATATGAATCAATTTACATTTCCAATTCACAGCAAGCTTACAGAGCTATCGAGCTCTCGTGCCCATTCACCCCTCTCGTAAACTTTTCCACGTGCTGTCGCTGACTCCTTAACCACAACAATATCATGACGAACCCATCATCTCCATCTCCTTCCATCCATACATCCATCTATACAAATTACACCGCCGGTGATGCCTCGAAATAAACCATTCTCGATCTTTCTCGACTCATCTTTCTCGACGCATCGTCATCATCATCATCATATTACACAGCAAACCTGATCAGCGCTGTGTTCGGGAGCTTTCCGTGATTGCCTCGAGCCGCAGTAATTGTGTTTGTCTCCCTCGAGAGCGCGAGTCATACAATTATCAATTTTGTAATCATCTGACCATACTTCCTGGCTGTGCGATGATCATGATCAGGAGATATTCTTGTCGCCCACCTCGAAAGGGGAGTTGGGGTGTCCGTTGTCCCCGGCGCCAAGCACATTCCTCTCCCCATTGTTCGTTGCTTTCAGCTTTCAGTCTCTTTCAGTTTATTGCTAAACTCGGACCAGGGCGTACCTGGGTTATCTTATCTAAACTCATGTCTTGGTCTTGGACTCGGGTTTCTGGAACCAACGTTCGACGGTGCCAATTTCTGCCCTACCCTACCCTACCCTACCCGAAAACGCGGTCGTGGATATGTTGATTCTTGAGCTCCCTGGACTTAATACTTGCTTCTTATGTATGTTTCTGAAAGAACATATACATCCAAGTCGGAGTCGGTCAAGCCTTCTAATTGGGTACGAATGGGATAAAGATATAGATATCGAGAACGAACGAACGTTTCTGCCATGTCCCTCCCATCGTTATCTATTCACACGCAACTTATCTCATCATACAGCACCATACACTCCGCCCACCGCCGCCCTCGCAACATCCTTACGCCTACCTGCGCTCGTGTACCCTATCTCCTTCCACCTCGTCTTTGTCCCTGCAGGATGCCCGACTCCGATGTACGTATTCTGGATTCGGAGTCCTGGCGTTTGCACATACCGTAAGAAGTTGATGATACATGAGTGTGCTGTGTAATTCGGTATGTCCCGTGCTAAGCCAGTCGGGGATCCGCAAGCCGTTGGGACTCGTAAGCCTCGTCCTCTCGGGATGGAAGGGCCGCATGCGCAAGGGACACCTGGATAAGCGGTCTCGCGAGAGCTGGAACTTGAAAAATTGGTTTCACTAAAATAATGAGCGCTTATGTGCGCTGCGCATCCCGAGCGTGCCTATCTGGTCGTGTACAAGTCCCAACGTCCTCATTTGTGCTCACACGCAGCGACTTATCAGCCGTATCTCCTTCCCACCTCGTCTTTGTCTTTGTCTTTATCTTTTATCGTTGTACGACATCCATACATAACATACCACCGAGCGCAATGTCCGTCTCCGATACCCGGGTGGCAGTTGTGTTGTAACTTCCGTAAGGAAATGATATATGAGCGGGTAGTTCGGTATTTCCCGTGCCAATGCTAAGCCAGTCGGGGATCCGCAGGCCGTTGGGACTCGTAAGCCTTTCATCCTCGGTTGTCCTGCCAGACGAACTCGCACGTTTTTGGGATGGCAGGGTGGCGGAGCATGGAAGCCACGAGGATAAGCGGATCTGCAAGGGTGCGTACACAAATGTTGATCGGGTGGGCGCTTATATCTTTTATGTTTATGCATGTCATCTCGGCGCATCTGAGCGTGCCAATGTTAATCACGTTCACGTTCCTCGGGACAAAAGCAAAGCCCGAACTGTATTCGGGATCGAGCGAGGCGCGTACCTTTACCGAGCATGTAGTATTGCGGGCAATGTTATGCTCAATTGATGATCGCATTCCATTCCGATATTATGCAGCTCACGGTAGGGACGCGACCAACTTCAAGGCTAGGTTCGGAATGAGCGGTTTCGCGAGGATAGGTCGACGAATGATGTTGATCGGGAATGGGCGCTTATGTCTTTTATGCATGTCATTTCGGCGCATCCCGAGCATGCCAAATGCCAAATGCTTATTGTTTGCAGGTTCCTCAGGTTACAAGGTAGACTCGTACTCAATTGGACGACGCGTTCGTACGCATTCCGAGCGTGAACAGCTGCGGGGAATGCTGTAACTCTTGCTACATTCTCGTCATCCCACTCACAAACACAATAAACACTTTCGACAATACTGGAGGTAGTGAGAGGATGGCAGATGTGGATTTATGTGGGCGCTTGTTAATTGTGTTTGTGGACCCTACCTATCCGTATGCGACTGTGTGTCTTTCGATCCGGAGGGTTTTGAGGCATTTGTTTATTTTGAGGTGGTGAGCCATTTATCGAGGATCTTCTGTGCACAATAACTACATTGAGTCGCGTGCCACCGACAACCCCACCATAGCTAAAAACCTTCATGAAATCAAACGCGTCTTACCTTACCTCCAACTCTCCTGTCCCTACTCGACTCCCCTAATGACCTCCACTTCGAATACGCACCAATGACCACCACCAACCACCAACCAGAATCACCTCCTGATCGATCGTATCTCTAAATCACGGAAGCAAAGACAAGCTCCATTCGTTCGAAACATTGTCCAGATTCAAATTGGGCGACAATCCCGATTGGGGATGTCGTTATATGTTTATTTGCCATTCTGGAATCGTTTTGGGAAAGGAAGGGAATTGGGTTTTGAAGGAGGGTTTGTGCTTGGCGGCGTCACAAGCTGAGCGGGTGCCTCGAGGCTGGAGGATGAAGTGGATAAAGTGGATGAAGTGGATTGGTGGGAGCCTCGAGGCGTTGTTGTATTTGTAGGCTTGGGAGGACACATGAAGAGGGCGGGGAGATTGGAGGGTGATATTGTGAACGCCGAGTGGGCAGTAAGAGGCCGGAGTGTTTACTGATTGCTGAAAACTGTTCGGTTAGGTGGTGGTTGTCGAGGAGAATCACGGATTGTTGAAGTGGTGAAATAACGAATATATGAGACGAACTGATCGGGATCGCGATTGGACAATCTATGAATGGTATGGTATTACTGGATGTGGAATGCAGCGATGTATTGGAATGCTATGGGTGGGCTGAGGCCAGAGGTGAGTGGGGTGAGTGAGGTGACCCCTGAGGATATGAACGGAAGGCCGCGGCAAGAGAAGAAGGATCGAGGATAGAATGGAAGAAAGGAACGAGGGACCAGGAGAAGGTTGACGAGAGCCAAGGCTGGCCAAGCTGATATGCATTGTCTATTACTTACAATATGATTGAGTCAAGAAAGGTGTCAGTCAGTCAAAGTCGAGTCAAAGAGTATGTAGGTAAGAGGTGAGACAGACGGAACCTGGAAGCGATCGGGGCTCGAGGGGCGTCGGTGTGGACTGCAAGGCAAATACCGAAAGGAGGGTGATGAGATCTATGGGCAGGGCGAGAGCGAGGTGTGGTCGTTGCATTCTTGGCAGTACCACGGCGCTTCACGGGCCTCAATACACAGTACCACAGCGAACAGAGAAATGACGGTCTAGATCGGCGATGCGACACGTGCACAGGACCCCGGAGACTCGTAGTGCCAAGATCTGGGAATAGATGGGCCCTATCCCATTTGAGCAGGACGGTGTATAGTGGACTGGACTGACAACCGCCGCTCTTTCTTTCACCACTCCTTCGTCAACTCCTATGGCCACAACCACCGCCGTCCTCAGGAGTACCAGCAATAGAAACAGCATTCTCCTCCCACACAACTATTACTCGCCCTCGTCGTCGGCTGCGACTACCCCGGATGGCTCTGCGTCGTCGGCGTCCAGTGTTTCGAGCCGTACGAGTCTCAGCGGGGCCTCTTCGCGCCAACAAAAGCAGCAGGCGCAGGCTCCGGCGGTGCAGAGACCTACCTCGGCGAGGAGGATTAGGTTCGCGCCCTTGCCTGACCCGAGGAGGTCCGTGCTCATCACAGACGACGGCGACGAGCTCCCTATTCCAGCAGACAGCGACACCTGTCTTTCCACCTCCACCATCCTCACTTGTGCCGCAGCAGAAACCTGCACACCCTGCGACCCTGACCCGTCTCCGCTGCTGACGTCGCCGCAGGATGATATCTCCAGCTCCTCCTCGAGCAGCTCCCATCTTTCCTCGTCGGCGACCTCGACGCCAAGAACGGCAACGCCCAGTGATCTCGACAAGGGCTCCCCCGCTTCCTCCGTCGGCTCCTCTCCCATCAGCCAGACCTCCGCCCTGCCGTCCAAATCCACTCCTCCCCTCCCCCCACCCGTCACTGCAAGTAAATCCGCTCCATCGACTTCGTCATCGTCGTGGCCGAAACCACGCTCGCTCTCGCTTTTGCGTCCGTTCAAACGTTCTTCTAATTCATCTTCAGGGTCGTCTTCACATTCATTGACGCCCACGCCGTCGATTGAGAAAGAGACAAGCGGCAGAAAACCAATTACGACTGAGGAGATACTCACACTCGGCACTATCAACCTCTTCCGCACCACCTCGCGGGACAGCTCCAAATCCAACCACGAATCCTCTACCACAAGCTCCGGATGGGGTCTCGCACGCTGGGCCTCCGCATCAGGCGGCTCCGCCAAAGCCAACAGCAGCACCAACCTCCTCAGCGGCTCCTCCCCACTCGCCCGCACCCAAAGCACGCAATCATACAAATCCAAATCCGGCTCCCTATCCCTCTTCTCCTCTTCCTCCACCTCCTCCCTCTCCTCCTCCGACACCAAGTCCAAATCCAAAGCTAAAGCCAAACCCGCCCCCGCCCCGGCGCCCAAAAGCCCCGTCAGCCGACACAAAGGCACGCGCATGCTCAACGGGCGCGTGTACGGCGGGCCGAAGAAGGCGCCCAACGCGAACCCGTTTGCGAATGCGCGCGATGAGGAGCCGGAGTTTGTGGAGTGGGGGTATGGCGGGATGGGGAGTGTGAAGGGCGCGAGGAGCGCGGGGGTGAGTGGGGGTGGGGGCGCGGTGAATTGGGATAGGCTGCATGGGAAGGGGAAGGAGGGGGTGGGGGGAATGTGTGGGGGATGTTGATGAGAATGGGGATGATGGGAGTGGGATGGGGTGGGTGAAGAAGAGGAGGGAGGAGAGGGAGAGGAAGGCGAGGGAGGAGAAGGAGAAGGAGGAGAAGGAGGCGGCGGAGGCGCTGGAGAAGGAGAAGGAGGTGGTTTCGGAGAGTCAGACGAATACGCCTACGCCTACGAGGAGTTCCACACTCGACCAATCAGCTTTCGCAGCTCTCGAACACACTTCCACACCCTCTTCTACCCACCTCCCACCTCCAGGATCAGCTATCATCTCCTCAATCGTCACCGACGAACCCTCCGACACCATCTCAGCGCCCAACTCAGCAGCCACCATCGTTCCCTCGTCCTTCCCCTCCCTCTCCCTCGCGCTCGCAGCCGAGGAGGATGTTTCGAACAATCTTAATGGGAGTGCGGTGCCTACGCCTACACCTACGCGCCAGCCATCCGAGCTCGTCGTCCCAACCTCTTCCACCTCCACCACCACCACCTCCACCACCACTTCCACCTCTACCACCGCTGGTCCCGTCGAGGAACCCACAGCTCACGCAGAGCACGAATCCGAGCGTGTCCTACAAGCTATCACTGTCCCCGTCCGTTCGCCCCGGCACCACCATAGTCACAGTCATGGGCACAGTCACGGACACCACCGTTCGATATCGGGGAGTAAAGCCGCTTCTAGAGAGGGGCTTGTTAGTCCTGGGGTGACGCCTACACCCTCTACTTCTACTTCTGCTGAACCCGAGTTGTCCTCATCGACTTTACCCGAGCCCGCCGTCGTCGTTTCTGCGGAAACGGGTGCGGGTGTGGAGGATAAACGCCCTCTCTCTACTTCAGAATCATCTGAATCAGAGAGCGAGTCGGAAGCGTCCGACGATGACAACGAGGGTGAGGAAGGAGAAGAGGAGGAGGAGGAGGAAGAGGAGGAAGAAGAGGAGGAGGAGGAGGAGGCGGAGGGGAGGAGGAAGACGGCGCTTGGGGCGGGGGTGGAGAAGGTTAGTCGGCATAAGGAGTAGTTGGGTTCCTTTTGGCTGGCGTGGGTTGGGGAGGAGGAGGGTTGGGAGGAGATGGGGTGGTGAGGTGCATGGTGGGGGGTTGGGGTTTTGGAGGAGGTTTCGTGTGCGTTCTTATTCTATGGTGGGGGTTTGGAGGGTTTCGTTGGAAAAGTCGGTTGTGGCAGGATGTGGGACATCGGTAGATGTTGGGAGGGAGGATGTGTAAGATTCCAGGAGATATGAAAAAGCTTCATTGATTTCCATCAAAATCAAAAAGCTTTTGAGGCATGCACGACAACGAGTTTGGGATGCGTGTGGGGAGCATGTTTTGGGCCTTTTTGGGGTTACGTTATGGAATTCGATTCGGTGGGCGAGGCGAGGCGATGGTGGGTCGGAGGGGCGGATTGGCGAGGGTGGTGGACGGACATGGCAGCAGCAGGGGGATGGAGGAAAGGAAGGCAACGCTCGCTTCCCTGGGACACCACTTTATATTCTCCTCCCTTCCTGCCTTGCTCCTTCCTCCTTCTCGAGTACCAAGTACCAAGTCCCAGCCAAGCCAATATAACGACACGACACGACACTTAACAGCTCAACCGAAGTTCATACCACTAGCACCACCCAAGTACGACCCGTTTCATGCCTCGCGAAGAAGAAGGGCTTGGCGTGTCCCATCCTGCCTTGGGTAGAATTGGGCGTTCTTTCCTTACGTCATTTGCGCCTGCGGTGGTTGGGCGAAGCGATGTTGGAGGAGCGGATTGACGAGGAGAGACACTGTACGAAGAGATTGCAGTCGCAGGACGGAGGCAGGGAAAGCAAGCACTCGCTTTCCAACACACCTTTATATTCTCATCCTTCCTGCCTTCCTCCTTCTGAAGTACCAAGTACCAAGCCAAGCCGATATCAAGACACGACACGACACGACGCTCGATCCGAAGTTCATACTCCCGTTCCACCTCGCGAAGAGAAGGCCTTGGCGAGCCTGAGCCTGCCTGGGGTTTCGCCTGGGGTGGTTTTAGCAGGTTTAGCTTCGAGAAGTCCCTAAAGTGCTCAGCATTCGATGTTGGTTTTATTATAGGCCGGGCTTGGCTCCACGCTACGCTATGCTATGCTAAATACATGGTTGACATGGTTGGGAGGATACATAGGAAACACGAGGAGGGTGTCACCGCTCAAATTCCGATGGGTTGCAGGAGCGGAGGGCCTTGTTTTGGGTTCCTTCCCTTCCTCTCCGTCCTCCTTCGTCTATCTTCGTCCTTTGCCTTCGTCCTTCCCTTCGCCAATCCAGTCACTCGTCTTCGGCTTGTTCGCCTTCCCTGCTGTCTTCGGATTCGGAGGTTGTCGTGTGATGTCACCGCCTCGTCGCCGGACCGGACACCCTCGCCACTGTCATTCTTTATATTCCCACTAAACTCTCCCTGCACCGCTTACCGCTTGCTCCTCGACGTCGATCGGGCCTCGGGCCTTGATCGTATGTTATGTCTACCCTCGTTGTGCCCATTCCCATCTATAACTGTGACTCCTCGCGTCGCGTGGATGGTCCCTGCCTGATTCTGCTCGCCGTGCTCGCCTGTCTTTTTCTGTGCACTAGTTTGCAATAGTTTGCGTATGTCTCTTCGTGGTTAGTCTCTCCTCCTCCTCGACTTTATGACGAGGGCGCTCATGGGTATGAATACAGAGATGATCCCGCCGCTCTTTATTACTCGGTCTCAAAAGACTGTTTTATTTTCTCTACTTCTGGGTTTGGGTTTTCTTCTCAACGTCATGATGAACGTTGATGATGCCGAGGATGTCGATGTCGATGACGGTCTCTTCTCTTTTTCCCTTTTTGAACGATTTCTTTTCTCTTTATGATCATGTCTCTTTTTCTTCTCGTTTCTCGTTTTTCGTGCAAAATAATACCCAGTCGATTTTCTTGTCTCTTTCTCTAGTGTATTCTCTCTCGTTGTGCTCTCGTCTCCCTCTTTTTCTCTTTTACTCCTGTATCCTAGTTTCTTTCCAACGCCACCGCTCAATGATCCACCATCCATTCATCCCTTCAATTATCCACCATTCCATTCCGTTTCCATTCCTCTCACTCATCCCATTTCTTGCTCATCACTTTGAAAGTAATTTATTATTTCACTTTCACTTCCTCATCAATCACCCAGCAGCAATTGAGTCCCTCGCCTTTTTCTACAGTTACAGTCAAGTTACAGTATCGTCCGTCTACAGTATCGTTTATCGTTTTATCGTCTTTATCGTCTTACGCCTCTCCACTCTCATATGGTGTCGCCTTCTTGGTGTCTCTTTACATATAGTCGTAGTGCTTGCAATGCATATACTTTTCCTAATGGAATGCACGCTGTCCTTGAGTATCATTCTTCCCGGTGGTTGGTGAGTATATGCATACCACGTGATCGTCGCGACTTTTTTGAAGGCGACACACGGTCACTGTCAGCACGAAAGGTTGCGCCATCCCCACCTACTATTGACTATTCCCATCTCGTTTCACGGACTAATTCTATCTATATCTATCTAACCTATCTATCGGACCCAGGTAGACGTGTCCCGAACTGAACAGTAAGCCTAGCATGATCACTTCTGTCTCCAGCACAAGCCATGATCTGACAAACTGGTCACGCCCCTCCTCCATTCAGCTTTGCAATCAGTAGCAAAGCAACGGTTATAAATACGAAAACCCGACTCCGGCTTTCCTTTCCTCTCTTGTAGAACTGGCGTTCAGGGCTCTTTCGGCTTCTTCTTCTTCTGTGTCTTCTTCGACTTGTCGTCGACGGTTAGCGTGTTTGAGGTATTCACCGACGATAGCTTCTGCCAGCCTCCGTCTCTCTCAGGTGCGTCAGCCTTCTATGCTTTATCGGAGTTCACTTTGACTGATTACGCGAGTGAATAGGTTTCTAGGGCCTTCAGCGGTACTAGCGCCACCAACGCCAATATGCCCCCGATCTTCGATAAACCGACGGCGGAGAAGTACGATTATGTGATCATTGGCGGTGGAAGTGGAGGATCCGGGTCGTCTGTGAGTGTTATCGGTATGAAAGCCCACCCGCCATGCTTATTAGGATACTTTGTTGTAGAGACGCGCAGCGTCGTATGGAAAGAAAGTGGCAGTTGTTGAGAGTACGCCGTATCTTGGCGGGACTTGTGTTAACGTCGGTGCGCATGATTTGATCTCTCTGATTGGGTGTTTTAACTAACATCGTAAATCCAGGTTGTGTACCAAAGAAAGCAAGTCGACGTGCATATATCCTCATTCAAACCATCCCTAACCAACCCCCAGATAATGTGGCACGCCGCCGATCTCCAAGACAAAATCAACCACCACGCCTCGGGATATAAATTCACCGGCATGCAAAACGCCAAATTCGACTGGAAAGCCTTCAAACCCCAACGCGACGCCTACATCCGGCGCCTCAACGGCATCTACGCCTCCAACTTCGAGAAAGAGCACGTCGAGAACCACCGCGGGTTCGGGCGCCTCCTCTCCCCGACCGAAGTCGAAGTCACCCGCCCCGACGGCGGGAAGTATACGTTGAAGGCGGATAATGTGTGTATTGCCGTTGGCGGTCAGCCGATCACGCCGGAGGAGGAGAAGATCCCGGGTGCGTCGCTCGGCATTGACTCGGATGGGTTCTTCGATCTTGAAGAGCAGCCGAAGCGCGTGGCGGTTATTGGGGCGGGGTACATCGCCGTCGAGCTCGCTGGGATCTTCCACACGCTGGGCACGGAGACGCACCTGCTCATCCGCGGCGAGACGGTGCTGAGGACGTTCGATCCGTCGATCCAGGAGGTGCTGACGCCGTGGATGGAGAAGACGGGGGTGAACATCCACAAAAAGACCAACGTCACCCGCATCTCAGGCGAGCGCGGCGCGGGGCTCACCGTGCACACCGACACCGGGGACTCCATCGAGGTCGACGTGGTGCTCTGGGCCATCGGGCGCAAAGCCAGCACGCAGGGATTGGGGCTGGAGGCGCTGGGCATTGAGATGGACGAGAAGGGCGATGTGGTGGTGGATGAGTACCAGAATTCGAGTGTGGAGGGCGTGACGGCGATTGGGGATGTGCAGGGGAAGTGGCTGTTGACGCCGGTGGCGATTGCGGCTGGGCGGAGGTTGGCGAATCGGTTGTTTGGGGGGGAGAAGTATAAAGATGAGAAGTTGAGTTATGAGGATATCCCGAGTGTTGTGTTTTCGTGAGTAGTTTTCTTTTGTCACCGAGCGATAAGCTGATATCATTAAAGGCATCCGCCTGTTGGTACTGTTGGGTTGACGGAACCGCAAGCGCGCAAGAAATACGGCGACGACAACATCAAAATATGTATGTCCTAACTCATTTCTATCCTACATCCTTCACTGATACAATATCTATCTAGACAAATCATCCTTCCGCGCTCTCTACTTCTCCATGGTCGAAGAAGACCACAAGGAACCTACGATGTACAAGCTCATCTGCGCCGGCCCCGAGGAGAAGGTCGTCGGCGTGCATCTTGTCGGTCAAGGGAGCGATGAAGTCCTGCAGGGCTTCGCAGTGGCTGTTAAGATGGGCGGTACGTTCGATCCCCTTCTCTTTGTTTCCTTCTTCGCTCATGCGCCGTTCTACTTGCTACAGCGACGAAGAAGGATTTGGACGATACCGTGGCTATACATCCTACATCTGGAGAAGGTTCGCTCTTGCTCTTTCTGTATGGTGTATGTTCTGATGTTTTTTTGCGTGTCTAGAATTGGTTACACTCCGGTAGGAGGTATATACAGTTATGACAATAAGAAGAAGAAGAATAAGAAAGCAAGGATTAGACAATTCAATGGATTCTTTCTGGAGGTTTACGTCCCGCTGAATGGACTTGCTTGCCCTTTGCCCTTTGCCCTAGAGACCCTTCTAACTTGACTCTGGACGTACTTATCGAGTCTGGAGGAGACTTGTTGGATTACGTCCCACTGAGGCCCTGCTTGCGATGCCAAGAACGATATGAATGCTCAGTCCCTCAGGGCTGCACGTCTCTCTGGAGTCCTGTCTAGTCCTGGAGGAGTTTCCTTATCGCCGCGCTTCACCACGACTCGCCGAAAAGGGGCCCGGGGCGTCAATGCTTTATCGTCAAGACTATGGTGTCTGCATGCGCGTTGGATCTTTATCGCCGCTTCTATGCCCGAGTTTTGGGTCTTGGATTGTCGAGAGGTACGTCGGCTCAAGTGCAGATCTTTGATGACTAGGACTTTGAACTCTGCTTTCTCTATCGCCACCCTTGAGCGCGCGCGATATGTGCCGTATTCTCAAGGTGCCCACGCTCGTATTGTAATCGCGAAAAAATTGACTCGGGACCTGCACTCGCTCAATTGAGGAAAGTGAAAGAGAGATTAAAGCAGGGACAATACATTTGACATTGTCTGCTTTGCAAAGGCCTGATTTCTGACTCGGTCTCGGGGGCGGGCAGCGGCGGTGATTGGTCCAGGCTTGGCTTCGGTAAAGCGGTCACTGCGTCGGCTTGGCTCTGTCAATTGTCAAATATTCACTCTAGATTCTAATGAGCAGGTAAATGCGCGAGAGAAAATCAGACTATACGTGGTTAATAAGGCCATAGGTTTCTGGATGCCTTTTGCAGTTGGTTTTTGACATGGTGTAATTAGTGCATAGGGATGGGTTCTCAAGTCGCGGTGGGCACGGGAACTTGGTATGCTGACCTTTCGCCAAGGCTACATGTTACGAGATTTTCGCCCACCAGTGGAGTTTTCTGAATGTCAATGAACGGTCGGAACATGTTGACTCTTGACGTGGAGGTAAATTCAAGTTCGAATAATATCATCTGCCGCCGACACCGCAAGCGGAAAACATCAGGCAAGTGAAAACATTGGATATCACCTTGATATCACCAATAAGTAATGCCTGACCCCGTTGTATGGGGTCAAGTCGAATACCGTTAGTCGGTTACTTTATTGACCTTGGACTTGGCTAGGAATTTTGGACGGCCATCTTAACTCGATTCCAAGCCACCTTGGTGAGGATGTATTTTCGCCATTCGTTCACATCAAGACAGGGAGAACATGTAATAACCATCAGCCAAGCTTCCCAAAGTATATTCTACAGCGCTCAGCTATTGATCTGACATTCCTCGAGGACAGGGGAATGTCGAACTGTGGAAAGAAAATCTTGCTCAGCCAGCTGTAAGCAGAGATGGGAGGAGTACGCGTTGATAGAAAATCTAGACCTGACATACGGTTCGATTAGGCAATCTGTCGGAGTCGTGTGACCCTGTAGTCGAGCGAAGAGCAAAAAGCCCTCATTGGGATAGCAGTGACGGCTATGTCATGTCGGGCTTGATTTCTGTTTTGCGAGATCCAGGACCTGGGACACCGCTTCATCTCTGGACCTCTCTTGTATGTTGCGTGCGATATTTTTCTCGGTGAAGGACAAACAAAGGCCAGATATGACAGGGGCGAAAGCAGATATGATATCAGGATGAATCGATGGCCTGGGTATATATAGAAACTCTCCGTACAATCGATCGGGATGGCTTCAATACGATGACCGCGATATAGATTGTGCTGCCTCGCCTTCGCCTTCTGGGATTCTGCGCACTATGTCTCTTTAATGAAGGCTTACTCAGTGTTGCTATTCCAGGAACATGGGTGATTCGACACTGGATTAGGCCAAGATGTGGGGTTGCGGGGTGTGAGGTGACAACGCGAAGGCAATGTGTGGATAACTTGATCAGATCAAGGTTTTGATCAGTATTTATAAAAACATCTTGTTGCAACTTATTGCCTCTTGTTGCGTGTCAAATAGGATATGAATCGAAAGTGCTCAGTCTCGGCGCTGTTGCCAAGCATAGGTTCGACTGAATGTGGAGGATGGAAAATGGCCAGAGATTTTCCCAGATGGTTCAGTCATTCGAGGAGTTTTCTGTGGGGCATTCGTCTTAAGGATGCCAGGGTCCGAGCTGTAAAGTGTAGTACCCCTGCAGGTTGTATGTTGCAGATAACCCTGCCTGTGGCTACTCCACGGGAAGAGAAGTGGGTGGTGTGGCGTGTGATGCGTCGTTCGTACTTCCATGATGTCAGCCAAGTTTTTGGAAGGTCGTCACGGGACAAGGTATTTGAGACCGTCCTCCAAGATGTAGGGACAACAACAAGAATAGGAATGTTGCGCAGATGACCAAAGCCCAGCTTCGGCGTTGAGAGCGCCGCAGTGTACTCTATTGCGCGCTTTGAAGTGCCCTTTAGTTGCGATTTCGGACGGGCGCGAGCCATATATATCTAAACCTTGCAAAATATCAGGACAGACGCTATGCAAGGTCGTTGAAGAAGAGCTTCAGGCCATAGGACGGGTTGTGTAGGTCTCGTATGCTTCAAGAAAGCGTAAATTGCCTAAGATTCAGAAGCATGGGTGAAATGAGTTCAAGATGGCGTCCAGCAGCAGTTTCAAATGTGTAGTAAAATCCTTATAGAATGACTGGAGCCGTGATATAGCGATAGAGGTTGTGAAGAGACGCATGTGGCGCATAAGTGTTGTCCATTGGTTGTCCTTGGGTTGTCCAGCGCAGTAAGCGACAATAAGATAACATCGTAAGCCACAATTTTGTAGCAAATCGCGAGGACGTGGGGTTTAAGGTCTGTACTTCCGTATGATTTTCGATGCCCGATTTCGGGGGGCTGAGCGATGAGATTCCACCATGCAATAAGCGCCGAAGCAATGTGAGAGTGCGGGCGCAGTGAGGTTTGGGCTGGCTTGGGAAGAGGCAGCGACACCTTCAGAATATAACATGGCCAAGCACTCTCTAATTTAGCCTCGTATTCTTTATCATCATGGGCAAAGTTACACATTGTGAGCTTCAAGCTCCCAACCATGCCATCGACTTTGGGACCGAGGTATTCAGTCCAGCTCAACCTAGCTCAACCATGCCCTGCTTGTTAGTTATAAGGAGGAGGCGGACATAACAAACGAATTCATTGCAGAGAGAACCAGTAGGGCTTGTTGTGAGGGGCATGTCGTCTGGCTACGTCTGGCAAAAATGCGTAAGTATTCAGAACCATGGTATCAAACTTGAATGAAAGTATACGGAAGGATCATTGTAGCGTCAATAACGAAGATCAGGACCGTACGCATATATATGGCCATTTGCGCGATTCCCTCCAGATGTGTTTATCTCTTTGAGTACCACTAAACGAATCTGATGATGGAGGGGGAGGAGGAGTCGATGGTGAATTTTAAGAACGAGTCGAAATATATTAAACTGTAAGACTAAAGACGAAACGTTTTGATGCCTGAAGTGACAACTGCCGAAAACGTCACTAGACCAGCGTGATTTGTACTGCCTTGGCGCCCATCAATGGCGGGCGTATAAATACTGAACATGAAATTACCTTTCTCCCCGATTGCGTTGCTGGCCAACAAAATCGACATCCTCCGCACCGACTAATCTTCTTACAAGATAATCTACGCAATGTCCTCAATGTCTTTATCGAAGGTTTCTGCTGCGCAGACCCGCGGAGCGTATGGGCAGGTTAAGAGACGATGTGAGTTTGTGATCCGGAAGTTCTTCAAATAACTGCTAACATAGACCGATTCTCTAGGGCTTCATGGGTCGTTGAAACGACAAGCTATCATGATGCCTGCGATGTCCCCCATGATGACGGAGGGCACAATTACACGATGGTTCAAGAAAGAAGGGGAAGCGTTCGCTCCTGGGGATGTGTTGTTGCAAATTGTGAGTACAGGATCTGGCAAGTATTATGAAGGAGAAGTGTCGTAACCGTATCTTGTTCCAGGAGAATGACTACGCCATGATCGATGTCGAGGCACACAGTCCCGGCATTCTAGGCAAGATTCTTGTGCGTTTACTGTATCCCTTCTTCTTGGTTCGATATCTCAATGAGATTCTTGACTTGCAGATGCCAGACGGCACCAAGAATGTCCCTATCGAGCAGGTAATTGCCTTGGTTGCGAAAGACCTCTCCGAACTAGCAATCCTTCAAAACCAAGCGAACGTCCCCATCCCACCCCCGTTCAACCCCATCCCAACTCCGCCCAGCGCAAGTTTGTTCTCTCCTCGACCCCTTGACCAATTCAAACTGCCCATGATGTCTCCGCGTACACCAACCATGTCTCCAAGGACTCCTTCACTGTTCGAGATGCACACCATGGGATATGGCCAGCGCAATGCCCATGTCGGCGGACCGCGGGGCACCGTGCCTAGATCGATTTCAATCGGCCAAGATGCAATGTCGGGGTATCGCGTTGATGTTCCTCCGTGTCCATCTCCTAGGATCCAACAATACCGGGACCAGTCAGAGGAGATGCCAACTCCCACCACTCCCATGACGGCGATGTGGCCAATGTCGGCTGGTGTACAGAGGCCTGGGGCTGCAACTTCAGTCGAAGACCAGGATCAAATCAAGGTTAGGATTATTCCGCGATGGTCATTGATACATTTACTGATCAATTGCTCCCTCTTCCATTAGATGGACGGGGCAGCAATACGAAGGATGATTGTGTCCAATCTATCGTCTACCAAGAACGTCGAATATTTTGATGAGCTCGTCTAAATTGTTCATCAAACAGTAACATATTCTTGTAACGTGTCGTCTATATCAATGTCACTGTTTCAGCCCATAAAACAACGAACCCCAAAGTTCTGACGGAATCACGAATGAGATACGCGCTCAGCAAGAGGCGAAGCCAAAGGAAATCAGGTCGAGTTAAGGAAAGCATTGCCCGAGTCAGGTGGTGATGATTTTCTGTGTCAATTGGTGGCCAAGCATGTTCTTGGAGTCTCTTCAGTCAAGTTTCAAGAGTCGAGCTGATGATTTAGAAACAACAGACATAGTCACGAAAGTCATGCTCGATGCATTCGGCTGTATGGATAGTAAACATTATTGGTTTACGTGTAGAGATACATTTAACAGCAGCAACTTCTCTTTATCCTGGACAAAGTCATTGGCAAACATCAGAAGTCGTCCTTGTTACGGTCGTCTAGTGCCAAACACTACGGTCAACAGTCGATCAGCTTATTGGCAAAACACGTTCATTCAACGAGAGACTTACTCTAAATTCGATAAACGCATCCGCTCCGCCTGATGCTCCCTTGGGTTTAGGCGACGGCATAATGAATTGTAAACTTAACAGCCCTCTATCATCAATTCGGAGAGATGTTTTCGTGGAGCTCTGTAGGGCTCGGAGCGTACGCGAGATATGCCCAAATCGATAACTGTGGAAAAGGAGACCAACGAAACTGTTAGATTCTAACAACCGTATGGACAGAAGGAAATTTATCAACCTGAAGCTCACGCCCTTCTTGCATTCGAAGGTTTCAAGCACATCACGGTCATTCGGATAGTCCATCTTCATGCACAAGAGGTTTAGTCAGTTCTGCCTCCCGCCGTGAACAAATGATGGCCTCGTTCTTAGCGAGGCAATCACCTCTGTGCTTCCGAAAGTTCCTCCGGCTTGTATCCTGAGCATCGGCTTGGAAGCCTTTTGCTTCTGCCTTGCAGTGGTTGGCCCTGCTGTGTGGTTGCTTCTTGTTGGTTCTTCCTGTGGGTTGGGTGGCGGATATCCAATGAATGTGAGTTTCTCACAGGAGGGGTCCAGTTCCGAGAGGGCATCTCTGAGCCAGGATGACTGGAGGCGAACCGTTACGGCTGTTCAATATAAGGCACAGGGCGGAAGGACGCACTTTCAGAATGATTTTGAGGACGCTATATTCGCATTAGTTTTCGTCTAGATACAAATTGGGGAAAATATTCACGTTCTAGAGTTATCGAAATCCAGTTCAAGTTGGTCGTCCGTGGTGAATGTAGCAATTTCACATGTTGTGGTGGGTCCAGACGCATCCTCTGCTCTATGTTGGAAAATAATGTTACTTTGAGTAAGCGGAACAAAGACACGCCATAACCAGGGGGAAGAGGTAGAGAGAGAGAACACTCTTACATGATCAAAGTCAAAGGATAACCGGCACCAGCATAAGAAAGTCGCATTCCGGTCTTCTTCTCCGGCCCACCAGCTGCAAAGTAATTGTCCAACCCTCTTCCTCTCCCTCTCTCGTCATCAGAGTCATCGTCCCCCGTCCGATGCCAACGTTTCGCAGCCTTTCCCCCACCACCAGCACCACCCGAAGCCCCAGGTGTAGTCGCAGCGCCTAGAGGACCGGCGGTGCCAAAGATATTGAGACATTCAATGAGAGTATTCAGGGGTATCTCGAAGGCTGCGTTGGACGGTTCCTCCTGCTCGGACTCGGACTCAGTTTCAGACGCGTCTGCTTCGGCTGGAAGGCGTCTACTAAGTTTCGGACGTGTTTCAGAAGCTTCAGCATGATACGCGTATTCGTCAAAGATCTCTGCGAAGATAAAAGCTGTTCCTAGGAGGGTATGGGCTTCTTCCACTGTAATTGTCAGTCCTTGGTCGGTAACGGTGACCATCGCGCGCTAGTTATGAGGATCGCGTAAGATTGCTGTGATGTACATATGTTTCATTGAACCATGACATTACATTGACGAAATTGACACCTCGCAAAAGAGCTGCGAAATAGCGAACATCATGGACCGACGCTACAAGGACCTGTGAAAATATTGCCAAGTACGCGTCAAAATCATCGAACACGCCTTCTGTTGATTCGGTTCGGTGGTTTCAATGCAAGGAAGGCTGCACTTACTGGTGGAAGGTTCTCTTCCTGAGACATGCGATGATAGCAAGATGATAGTAGAAAAACGAAGGCAAGAGCCACCAGCGCCGCTCGACATCGGCATGGCGGACCGGCACGAGCTTTGCTTCCGAATGCTCCTTGGCGAGGTTCCTTAAACATTGAACTTTCACCTCCGACGCTTCAGCGAATCATCACGTCTTGCGGCACTTGAAAGACATGCAGGATCCATGCAAGCTATTTCCTGAAGTCACAGAAGTTTTGTGTATCTTCACAGATTACGCGTGGTCCTGGGATCAATCAGGCTTGCGGATTTGCTCATCCGGTTCCTGATTTTGCTTTCAAATGCTAACTTTGATAGACAGCCATGGCCGTTGTACGGCCCTTAGAAGCACAGTGCCCAACACTTCTTAAAGGGCAACCGCATTCCAAACCGCTGTGTATCTAAGCATCTGCGCAGTCGCTGTCTTACCCATAACTTGGATGTTCAACAATTCAGAGAACATCCAAATCAATGGAGGAACATTTGCTAGTGTCTCACAGAACGTCAATGCGGAATTTCCTGCTATTAGGGATGGTATGTCCAATAATTATCCAGCTGAACTATTCGTTTACATAACGAAATGGGGATGACAGGGCTCGATATTCTTCACAGGCATACTGCACCTGGAGCCACCTATGACTCGGGCGAGCGGCTTGACCCCCCGACGTGTGATCCTGACACTCGAATTGCCATCATTGAGGAAATCATGGCGTGGATTCTGAGCGACGCTAGATCCTCTTCCATGCTATGGCTTCGTGGATCTGCTGGAGTTGGCAAATCCGCCCTTGCACAGTCTATCGCACAAAGATGTCACAAGAAAAAGCGTCTCGCTGCGAGCTTCTTCTTTCTTAGGACCTCACCCAAACGAAGCGATGGAAGGTTGTTGATTACAACGATCGTTTTTCAGCTCGTCTCGTCATTTCCAGCAACTCGGTCCCTCGTCAAGAAATATGTTGCCAATAACCCCTCAATATTTGAAAAATCACTCGAAACTCAGATGCAGGAACTTTTCATCAACCCTCTTAATCGTGTTGCAAGGAACCCCTTCAGACGGTTCTTTAACCGGTCTCAGCCTCGACTCATTGTTATCGACGGCCTCGACGAGTGCTCAGATCCTATCGTTCAGTGCGAGCTCATAAGAGTCATCAGCCACGCCGTAAAGAGTGTCAAATTTCCTTTCCGATTCCTAATTGCAAGTCGTCCGGAGTCACATATCATTGTCACTTTCAACAGTGAAGCCCTTCGCAAAACCAAGATTATCCGAACTAACCTGTCAGACGACCCTAATGCTGGAGGCGACATCAAACTTTTTCTTCGTAAACGGTTTCGCGACATCAAAGAAACTCATCCCTTGAGCTCTCTTATCCCTGACGATTGGCCGACCGCCCCCATGCTCCAAACACTTGCGCAGAAGTCATCGGGTCAATTCATATACGCTTCGACCGTGATCAAGTACGTGCAATCTCGGAAACACCGACCATTTGGCCGTCTGGACATTGTCCTGGGCCTGTCTCCTCCACCATCTAATGACACTCCGTTCGCTGAGCTAGACGCGTTATACACGCACATTTTGTCCGGCATAGAGGATATAAAGTCTTTATTGCAAATCCTTGCTGTCCTCATCATTCCAAGGCATAAGGATGATAGCTTCGGAGAATATTCAACACCAGCCATGTTGCAAAAACTTCTGTTCTTGAGGCCAGGGGATGTGGAATTGCTCCTTGGTGATTTGCTGTCTCTATTGAGCTTTACCACCCCCAACGAGGTCATCCGCATTTTACATGCTTCGCTTGCCGATTTTCTGCTTGACCGAACCAGGGCACGGGTCTTTTACATCGATTTGCGTATGTCGCATGCAGCCCTTGCCAGAGGATATATCAAATACGTGTCAATCGAAAAACGTAAGTCTACGCGTGTTCTCTTGCTTAATTGCAAACTTCCTTCTAATGTTATCTTCAGATGCACCAGATGCATACCGTAACCCAGTGATTGCCCATCTAAGAAAGGCTCATATGACTCCCGAACTCAGGCGCGACCTCGCAGAGTTTGATTTCACTTCCGTTTTCCTGAAGTATAATCAGGCAACCACTAAGAAAGTCGTGTATTACATTCCAGCAATGGACTCTGTCATTGACAATACCTCTGACGATGCTCCCACCCGATTTCCACCCGACTCTAACCCTGAATATCCTTGGTTCTGGACTACCACCTTTTTAGCTTCTCTCAAAGAGACCGGGGTGCGTCAGAATTGGTTCAAATGCACAGTAGATGCTGTAGCTCTAAATGTTTTTATTAGGAATTCAGTGCCGAAGATCTTCACAAGTACTCCATTCTAAAGCTTGACGCATATTTCAAGAATATCCTCTCTCAATATGAAGGTCATGCCTGGGCTTTCGACTTCCTGGCCATACTCACTGTCTATAATGGGTTATCGATGACAACGCAGTCGACCACCACATCCTGTTGTTCTTGCCTTGCACCGTACTTTTTCGAATCTCGCCGACGTTCCCTCTGGGATGTGGATCCACTACACAATCGGAACACTCTCCAGGATCCAGGCGTCGGTGATTTTTTTCCTATACCTCGAGCAATGAAGCATTTGGCGCTATTGTTCGACTTCCTGCTGGATCCTCGAAGAGCTGGAGAATACGTCATGACTAGCGAAAAGTATGCCAGAGCAGCCCATCGATGCCTGGAACGGTTATCTCTGCCGTTTGCGCAGCACACTTCAATTGGCATAGGTGTCGCAAGCCGACATTCTGGCCTCACTTACATCGAAGGTGCATGCTTAGAATGTGCAGCTGTTCTCCTCTCAAGGGCGGCGATAACCGAAGAGCTAGTATCGTTCGTAACAGATTACAAGATTCGCCCAGTCGGCGGCGCCTCACTCAAGATAGAAACTCTGACAGTTGAAATTGAAAGATACCGTCAGGTAGGTATTCAGGTATCTTCGATGAAAGTGGCTGTTGACAACACCTACAGCGCGCGAAGAATGCACTCTCGGCTCCGATATATTCTATGGACAGTCAGTAATATAGCAGAACCATTTCTGTTAATCGCTCGCTGTCTGTCGTGTCGATGCATCCTTACACGTACCTCCAGAGTCCTCAGCATCTTACCCCAGTCGGATTGCGAAGCCTTCGCGTGGCCTCATGTGCCAGCTCCCGAAAGCAGTGTGTCGTAAACGGTTACCGAGGTTGGAGGAAAGCAGGGGGAGTCTTCAATACGATACCAGTCAAAATTCGCATGTGTTGGGCAGGAACCAAATTACACGCTGGGCCGGCATGAAAGGTTATCCTCCCTCGCAATGAACGCAAAAGATAGAGGCACGAATGCGATGTTATTAATCTAAAGTGTCTAAAGTCTGAATAGTGACAATCAATACAGGCCATCTAAGTAGCCTGCAGACTTCTTGATAGTGGGCGGGGGCGAGGGAGAGGGCACTTTTCGTATCGAATTCGCAGAAGAGGGAAGGTAGTCTGAGATGATAGAGTCGAAGTTTGCTTTTTGGGGGTCTATGAAAGTGATCTGGTGAGATGGTGTAGAAGAGAGATGAGGACTGGATACATACCAGCAATAGTTGAATTGCGTGCTTTGAGAGATGCTTGGAGCATCGACGAGACGATGAGTCGGCGGATGGTTGCTCCATCCAAAGGCTGGAAGAAGGAGGGCCTTGAGATTCAGGCAGATGAGTAGTCGAGAATGAGAATTCACCTGTACCACCTCCGTTTGCTTCTTGCCAGCCGCCTTCGCTGCTTCTTCGATTGGCGTTGGACCCGGCTTGTAAGTTCCAAGTGGACCCGACGCCTTGCCCAGGAAAGCCAAAATGTCACCTTTGGTGAGCATACCCCTCACACCTGTTCCTTTGATCTCCTCTGGCTTCGTGATGTTGTTTTCAAGCAACAGACGGTGGACAGAAGGGAAGAGAGGTCGGCTGTGTTCTGGTGGTCCATGAGATTGTGACTGCGAAGCTTGGGGTGGTTGGCTGTCTGACTTGTATAAACTCTCTTTATTGGGTGTCGGTGGAGAAGAAGTTGAGGAGGAGGAACTCTCTTCCTTGGGCTGGGGTGGTGCAGCATCCTCCTTGGGTGCTTCAAGGTTCGAGATGTCGTCGCCTTCCTCTGCCAAAAGGGCTATAGTTTTGCCAACTGGAATATTTTTGGTCCCATCTGGGGCCTACGGCAAGATTTTATCAACTTGGGATTTTGCATACGCGACGAAGTCATCATACCAAAATTTTGCCCATGATACCGTCATCCTGCGCTTCAACATCAATGGTGGCTTTATCCGTTTCCTGAATGTAGCACAAGAAATGATGAGTGCACGAAGTCAATGAGTTGAGCATGGAATGATTGCACGCGTAAAATGCAATACATGACAAGTAAGTGACAAACGTACAATTTCCAATAGAACATCCCCTGTTGCAAAGGCTTCTCCTTCCTTTTTCTTCCAAGATGCGATACCCCCTTCTGTCATGGTCGGAGACATGGCAGGCATCTGGAAATTGGAGATGGCAGAACGCGCCGCCGTGTTATGGTACACTGAGCAAAATGGTTGCATGATCGTGTTATGAAATGAATGACATAAAGCACTAACGGCGTTTGGAACGAAATGAGGAGACACATTGGGTCCTTCTGCATATTCTCGATATGGCCGTTACTGAAGCCATGCTGGTTAAGTTTGGACAACACACAGCGGAAGTCAAAGAAGTAACAGTGGCCTTGGCGGTCGAATTGGGATTGGCCTGTAAATCACTATTCACGTGACCCTAGTGGCGGGGGATCATTCCCTGAAATCTGGCGTTAAGTTAACGCTCTTTCGCTTGTTACTTCCAGCGTCCATAATGCTCTTGGACTTCTGCTAAACTCCCTTATATTACGGACCGACCCATAGAAGACCTACAAAGAGTTCGATATCTGCTGAAACGTGGACAAATTCACAAGTCTCCACTCCCTTGCTCGTTTGGCCCGAGTCCATGTTCGCCTATACAACTTGGCTGTTGCAGTGGGCTCGCATCCTCGGCCAGAGATTCTTTTTTCAGTTTGGACTGTACGTGGCTCTTCCACTGCTTGTCGCGACCAACTAAACCTTCATTGTCTTCTCCGAACAGCCACTGTGCAACACATCAAATTCGCGTAATCCTCATCTCGTGTGTTGTCATCACCTCCCTCTTTTACCCAGCTCTCGACCTCTATGTATCTTCCAATAACCTATCACTCTCGGTGCTCAACGCATTCGCGTCTCCGAACACTCTTTCAGGCATACCGGCTCAAAGCGACTTGGTTAACCTCTGGTCAGGGCATGATACATTACGCGTTCACGAAGACCCATTCACTCGGGCAAAATGCAGAGAAGGGTCTGCTCTCCGAGTCGAAAGGATATTTATCCAAAGCCCTCTAGTCGAGGATGACGGCGCTGTCAATCATAGAATACTCTTATCTACCCTCTCCCTTGAGCGCCGTCTCGAAAACCTTCTGTCGATCGGAGACACACCCTGCCTCAAAAGATCTAACGGACGCTGCTTCGTTATATCACCACTCGCTTTTTGGGGACACGACCAGGATGCCCTTCGCTCAGACAACAATATCTTGGATACACTCAGCTACTCCAGAAACATCTCCTTGGCCGGCATTCCCATCACTCCGCAAATGGTCTTAGCAGGCAGAGGGTCTTACGAACATCACGTCGCTGGGAACAAGTTTGACTACGCCACTTTCTTGGCTCTCACCTACTTCTTCCCGCAGAGTGCTTGCTGGGGCTCCAGTTCTGAACGTACACTGTGGGTCCAGACCGTCCAAAATGCGGTAGCTCAGAATGAAGTCACCGTTCAAGTCCCCGAAGCCACCGTGATTGCCCTGGAGGTGTGTCACTTCCTTGTATATTATTCTGCCCACCTCATTGGGCAATTCACTCCATTTCTAGTACGATCCACTTCGGTCAGAGTCCACCGCTAATGGCTGGTCGGCCATTTCGGCGTTTCTTTATTTAGCCTACATTGGCTTCTTCGCATACGTTGCGTGGTCTGTCCGACGCATGGATGCGGTGCATTCACGACTGGGAGTGACATTCACCGCCCTCGTTGAAATCGCTGTGTCTACCATCACCTCACTTAGTGTGTGTGCTCTCGTCGGATTTAGGATAACAATGGTTCCTTTGTAAGCGAAATTACATCTCTTTGACGTATCTTTACTAATCGTCATGTCCCCATTTAACTTATCACCCATAGAGAGTTACTCCCAATAGTAATTGTTTTCGTTGGCGCTGAGAACATGTTTAACTTGGTAAGTTCAATCGTACCACATTCTTGCATCGGTCTCTATTTCCATCCCCGCATGGCGGTGCTAACAACTTCGCCCGTTCTGCAGGTGGACGCCGTTGGAAAGACATCAGTTACACTTTCCGTCAAGCAACGCATTGCTGAAGGATTAAGCCGGGCCGGCACCTCGAATACCCTCAAAGTCGTGTCATATAATGCAATCCTAGGGATTATCGCGGTCTTCGCTGTCGGTGCAGTGCGTCAGTTTTGCATCTTCGCTATCGTGGTGCTGGTCGCGCATTGGTTCCTGGCGCATACGTTCTTTATGGCTGTGTTATCTATTGACATCGCTCGTTTGGAGGTACGTTCTTCTATCCCTTTTGGAACATAGTTTTTACGCTTACCTTCTCGTATCAGCTCGAAGAACTCCTACGCCACGATGCTAGCTTAGCACCTTCCGTTCCATCAATACCCAAAGATGACGTGAAGCACCCCCGCTCAGGATGGCAAAAACTGGTCTTTACGACTCAGAATCTTCTAAAGGGCAGAGCAGCTACTAATATTAGCTTATTGATGGTGCGTTCTCGAAGCTTGGTCTTCCTTTTTGGTTGGCTTGACCCTCTAACACCCTTGTTATCTTATCATCACACCTTTGTAGCTTCTCGCGATTGCTGCTACTTTGTACTACACTACGTACACGGCATCAACATCGACCCCGCATCCCCGACTCCTCAAACCGCTCGGAGCTGTATCACGGTCAAAGGGGCATCTTTCATCTGATGTCACCTCCACGGCGGAACAAATTTGGAAGACTATCAACCCAGCTCAGACGAGCCTTCTACACCTGAGGATCGAGATGCCTACTATCATCACGTTCAATCCGAATAGTGCTGACGGCATCAGCAATGCCAGTGCGACCTCGACAATGCAGAGCTCGTATCGATCTCGGTACACGATGCGGACATTCAGATTTGTTTTGTGGTTGCTTACGATCATGGTTGTCCCGATCGCGGCTACGACAAGTGTCCTCTGGGGTTTTCTCTTATATCTGCTCAAAAACACAGAATTATTGGAAGCCCAGCGGCACCGGCCTGAAGCGGCTGAGGAGTTCACATCGAACGCGCAGGAGGATGAGAGGGGTTTGGAAGGTCACATATCATTTGAAACTCTGCCGAGAGCGTTCGCCAGTGATGTGGAGCTTATCGCAGCAAGTAAGGATGGCAAGGTGGTGGTTTTGGTTGGATTGCATAACGAAGTTATCATTTGGAACGCATCCACCAAGCAGCACGTCGCCATCGATGCTGAGGACGTGTTATTGGGCATGGCGAGCACCTCATCATGCGCGGCGTCCACAATCGTATGCGTCACAGTCGATGACTCGGGACATCATTTTGCTGTCGGAACTGGTGCGGGACTGATCGCTGTCTGGAATATGGATCCAGCGAGTGGATTGGTAAGGGGGTTGCCTGTGCTTGCGTTGGAAGGGTCGACTGCAGGTGTGACGGAAATGCGGTTTGTTTCGCAGATACCATCCTTCACGATGAAGAAGGCACCTGGCCGAACACCACCTACATCTGAGCCCAGCTCACCGGACAAGAATGCCGTGGCGGCCACTGCTGGGGCTATCCTATTGACAACTTATGAAAGCGGTGTGGTAGCACGGTGGTCTGTCTCTGCTTCCCCGACGGTCTCTTTCTTCTCGCCCTCTCGGCGAGCCTTGGTCGTGCGCGCTTCGTTGCTTCATGTAATACCCGATGACAGAGTTTTGGTCGCATTCTGCTTGGATGACGGCACGCTGGAAGTTGTGGAAACTGGCGACTTTGAACCTACGACATTGCACGACTGTTGTCTGCAAGCTGGAAACGCTTTCGATACGGTGTGGAAGGTACATGCCTGCCGGGCTGAAATGAATGGGAGCGTCCGATTTGTCATCGCTGCTGCCACAGAAGCAGGCGCTGTATCCCTTTGGGACGGCCTAACGGGAGAATGTATCAACGTCTTGGAAGAAACACATGGAAGAATCAATCACCTCAGAATATCACCCGTTCAATGCGAGACATGCCATTTCTGCGGTCACCCTCCGATGGAGAGTCTTTCCTTGGCTTTCTCAGTGGATCATGTTATTCGATTCTCAAACTTGTATCTGAACGACCAAACTAGGCGGTGTTCGTGTACGAGGAACAACCATCACATTCAACAGCAGCCACAGCACCCGCTATTGAGACACGTATCGTCCAGGGAAAGTATAGGCAGGACGAGGTCGAGAAGCAATAGCAACGCTTCGTCATCGCAGCGGGGGTCTCCTCTGATTCCGAGGGCAAGATTGGCAACGGCGTTTGAGACGTCGCCATTCCCTGTCTCTGGGCACGGCGTCCATTCACGACGCGCATCAGAGAAAGACACAGGGCGACGATCATCCGAGCTCTTGACTGTGCCTTTCCCTGGAAGTGGCACTGGGGAGGAGTACGAGCTTAACGGGGCAAATGGCTACGACTACACATACAGTGAGGCAACAACTCCTACCAACGCCCCGCAATCGATTTGGCGGAATGCGATTGTTGTCCGATTGGTGGATGTGACATGCGAGAGGGGTGGGTGGGATGTGACGAGCAGGAAGTTCGTAGGGATTCGAAGAAAACCGCGGTTACAAGGGAAATCCAAAGCCGGACTGGCAACGTCATCCTCAGGTATCTCTCTGGCCATGGCGTCGGCTCCCTCGCCTCATGGCTTAACGAGTGCCACGCTGGAGAGGTGGGAGTTGTGGACGTTCGATCCTGCACTAGCATTGTTGCGGGGCTCGCTCTTGGCTGTGCTCCCTTCAGTTTCTACGCTTAGAGATACTAAAGGCTCCTCATTGACTTCAACCTCATCCTCGTCTTCTATATCCTCATCATCGTCTGGAACAAGTTCGGACATCTCTATAAACACATCCATACCAAGGCTACCCTTCACCCGCGTGTCACCACTTCTAATATCTCCCTCCCACGCGCTCGCAGGTTTCGGCAATACAATCGGCGTCTTCCATTTCGCCTCGTAGCCCACCCACTTGCTTGTGGACAATGGAAAGGAATCGCGAACATCGTTTCGTATGCTATATTGCTTATCTGCTCTGGAATATCTGTATTGTTTTTTTCTGTTTTTGTCTTTCTTGATTAGAACGAATGCTAAAGACTAAAGTATTGTATACCTAGATATCCACGTTAACACTTCGATGAGTACTACCACGTCTGTCGGAGCAACTGATTACTATATAATTGTAGAGGTGTCTTGACAAGTGAATTGAATTGGATTTCCCCAACAGTCAGGAACACACCGGCGTGAACGGATCGCTGGATTATCTATACTTGACCAACCATGCCGATCCATACATCATGCACGGTGTATTTGACAATCATGGCAGGTTTATCAAATCCCTGGCTGATCATTACCAGTCCAACAGACACCCTAGGAGCATAGCCATAGAGGCAGTGCTTCGTTCCCCTCTTATAGATAGGTGGATTGAGAGTTATCTCTCTTCACCTCTTGTTGATAAAAATGAGCGTAAGCGCTGCAGATGCATTCGCTGCCATCAAGTTTATCCACACTGTAGTTACGAAGGTAAAACAAGCTCAATGCGCAGTCTCAAGCAGATGCTTATTCTTTCATTGCCAGGTGAAAGACAATCGTGAAGAAATACACCGACTCGCAGGAAGACTTGAATATATCCTGTTATCATTGGAAGATAGCAGAGAATGTGATGTGCTTCAGGCGGAAGAATATAACGATGCTTTGACAGTCTTATTCAAGTGAGTTCTCTGGGTATCTTACAGGAGTAAAATACAGTGCTTACCAGCATTCATCTCAGCTTGATTGAGAGATCTCAAAGGCTGCTACAAAGGTTGTTGAAACGTTCGTTAGGTGACCGAACGTGGAATCGGGATGAAATCGCCACTGAGATAAACCGGATCAATCTTGATGTGCAGAACTTCATGAGTGTACACACTGTGAGTTCAGCTCCACACCTTATGGATGCTTGTCTTTCAGCACTCAATCCATTCGAGATTCGAACTCTTGACAGCATACAAGCGTAAGAAACCAACGCACTTGATTACAAACCTATTTGATGACCATTTAAACAGAGAGAGTACGAAGCAACTTACCTCGCTGTCAAGTAATGTCCACGAGATCATGGTCAAGGTTAGCTTACCTTTTACGTTATGTCCCTCACTGACCACTGCTCTGCAGTTGGCAGAGATTGACATCCGTATCGGAACACCTCCAGGGGCTCCGTGGTCTAGCGATTTGCTGGTAGAAGCGAAACAGTGCATCGCCTCAGTGCAGTCTTCAAACCCATCACAAATTAAGACCATCAGCCCAAGTCCTGAACCAGATGTCATGACAGCCATGGCCATTGCCACCGCTGGGCGTTCTACACTCAGGATTTCTGATGTCAGGCGTGATGCAAATGGGCCACCGGAAATTATTACTCTGGATGACATAAAAGTTGGCGCAACGTTTAACGAAATTCTGGGTGCCATACAGGACGCTGGTTAGGAAATTCAAACATTGACAAGTCTCTGCTGAGATGGCCTGCTTTTGCATAGGTTATGAGATTCCTTGGAACCTTCAGGAGGAACCACTTGTTATTTCTGTCTCGTCAACCACAGACAAATACGACACTACTGCTCCCGGAGGCTTGCAGATATCACAGTAAGCTATGACATCAAGATGATATCGCGATGGTTTACTAAAAAAGAGAAGATCAACCCCGCTTCTCCATTGGTGGAACAAGTTCACAGCCCATCATGGCCTGTCGCCCGCTACAACACCGAGTCATAACATTGCGAGACTATCCACTGACGAGAAAACCGTCACTGCTGGTGAAGTAGAATTCTTGTTTCACCGCACATTGCGGGTACCGGATACAAACAAAGTCAACAAGCTTCCTCCAGTATGTGGTTTCGAAAAATATGGTCTTTTACTCTCGTGGTTCATGACTCGCACCACAGAGTCTAGGCCAGTTTCATCTCCAACCGGTGTCAAAATATGCCTATAATCTACCGGATTCAATCGTCACGAAAGGGGGGTTTATCATGGTACGCGGTATCTGCGTAGTTATATCTCACTCGATGATGCTTTTAAAGCCTATGTTCCAACGTGAAGCCTTATGGGTCGCATTCAAGGCTAAACGAGACAAACCGGCTGTCAAAGTATCTGTTGGAGGTGGGCAAAGCTACACACCAACGAGGTGCAATGCTGACGTTAAATTCAGGCGTTAATGCTATTTCAGGTGTTGCGAAAAACATGCCTTCGCCTCCAGATAGCGATCAAGACTACGTAGTAGCTGGGCTGCAACCGTGGCTCGATGGGATCATGACCGAGGAAGGAATCGTCCGCCAGGTCTGTTAACCTTCAGTGAAGTGATAACATTCTGATCACGTTGTCGTCATAGTTTGTCGCAATGCCCCTTGGAAAAGGTTACACAGTCGAAGAACAAGTGACCGGAAAAACGGAGAATAGCAGCTTCCAGTTCGACATTTTCCCTCAACGGGAAAAACCTCCTGGTAACTTTATACATTACACTATGCCGCCCAACACCTACAAGCAACAGCGCCAATACGAGAGCGCCCCAAAACTAACATCTCATATGACACCTGGAGAATTGCTCCTTCCAGAAGGCGCTAAGATTGGAATGTTCCCGTATGTTTTTTGCCATAATATTCGCGGAATCGTGAATGCTGACGAATAAGCAGGCGTACATTTGACGGCATACGACCGCAGGGCAAAACTTGGACTCTGTCAGCATATAGATGCCAGATCGATGCGCAAGCTGGGCTCAAAGCATTCTACTCCACAATTATTCATCGAGGGGGCAGACCCTTGAGGATGCTGGGAGGGAATAATGAAACGCAGTGGTCAATAAGTAGGATGATGACTGGCCCGCTCGATGGTCGCCTCGGCCTTGGTGCGGGTGGTAAGATGTGAGTCCTGAAAAAGTGATATATCATAGGGTGCTTACGAGGTTTCCACATAGAGTGCAGAGGATTTACAAGGACCCGGCCTCTAGCAGGGTGAGATGCACTGATATTTGTCCATGATATGTTTTCTCATTGCATGATAGATGTATGACGAAGAAGCCGGACATCGCTTCCATGTCCACATTGTGACAACTGATGCATGGGAGGTAAGGTACGTGTACATCGCTTGTAAACCATTGGCATTGATGAGTGTTTAGGAGATCACAGGCATCGTGCCAGAGAAGTGTCCAATATCTCTGGATACGTATAAAACACATAACATGCCTTGGTACACGCTTTACGACGAACACCTTCCTGCTCTTGCAGCCGCCTCCACGGCACTTCAAGACATCAAATCTGTCTCGCAGATAGACATCGACCCTTACAGGGCAGAATGCTCCCAACACTCTAATTCAAGCGCTACATGCGTGTTCCGCCCATGCTCCCACCTTGCGTGCAAATTATGTCTTGACCAAACACTGAACAGCAATTCAGTGTGTTGTCAATGCCGCATGTCTGTTGATAAGTTTGTCGGTCTGGGAGCTCCAATAAAGGAATCCTATGGAGACCAGGCCAGGAATCCAGAGGCTTCAATGTCAGGACAAAGGCGACTCCCAAATCGGAGGGTGGATTTGGGGGCAGTTACCATTTATCATCTTCCAGAGGATCGCGTATCACCTCTGTTCTTAAGGTAGTTCAAATCCTGATCTAGGATGCTTGTACTTGAGCGCCCCAAGACAATGGCGCACGATGGATATGAGCTCGATAAAGTCTTCCACGTGTTTTGTCAGTTACACCTGTAGGGTTGAAAGCAAGGGAGGAAGATATGCGGATCTGAAAGCCCAACTGGCGCTGTGAATTATGGAAAAATGAAGAAGTATAACAAAGTACAACAATACAGGCTACTTTCTGGCAAAGGTGATCTATAATTGTTTCGGAGAAATGAGGGCCGCGATATTTGAACGCCAAGAGGGAACGTACCTTGATCTTGTTCTCCCCGTCCAGCTTGTAATTGTGCAGCGCATCTTTCGCCACACCTGCGCTCCCCTCGTCCACGAATTCCACGAAAGCAATATCTCGCTTTGTTGGGATGAGACGAACTTCGTAAAGATTGGGGTATCTGAATGGAATTTGAACGCAAATTAGCGTATAGAAAATGACATGATAGTATGAGAATACGCAACTGAGAAAACAGTGACATGAGCTGGTCTTTCGTGACAGATTCGGGAAGGTTTTGTAGGAACAGGATCTTGTTGGGGGGAAGATATTCGTCGGGCATTTGTACATTGGGTCTTTTGGGTGCCGGGGCTGAAGCGCCACCATCGACTGATGTAGACGGGTAAGTAAGTAAAAGCAGGAGAAAATGAGCAGAAACGCACTTTCTTGAGCCAATCTCTTCGCTCTGAATTTGGACTTGAGGGGGTTTGTGTATCGTGTTGTTTCTACCAAAAGACGTCAATTTGGCATTGCCGGTATTTTCAGGACGTACTTTTGTGTTCCTCCCGTTTTGCCTTGTGTTGGTCAAACTCGTTGGCGTCCACCCGCTTCACTACAGCGTCTGATCGTGTTCGTGCAAATGATATTTGCTTGTGAAGTGAAGTAACCATCAAGATCCCAGGCGTCCAGGTTGCAAGCTGGACATAAACATACCATAGGTTTCGAGTACAAGGGGAACCGTTGAACATCCTTCATAGCCTTCTTCGCAATTTCTGCATTCGGGAACGATACAAATGCTTGACCGCGCATTCGCAGATTGTTGTGCGCGACCACATCGAGCACCTCCCCATACGACTTGAACAGACCTCGCAGTGATGCCTTGAGAACTTTGAGAGTATGTTTTTCAGAGTGTTACTCTCTGTCAAGGTTATGCAATATCTACCTTCAGGTTTGATCTTCTCGTTCAGATTCTGGATATAGAGTGTCTCGCAAACATATTCGTCTACTGGTGGCGCCTCTTCCGCCGGTTGGACTATGGGATCTTCTGCTGCTGCAGCCGGCCCTGTTGATATGACACCGTCCATTGATTCTGGAGACGTTTGGGGTACTGCGATCTCGGCCATTTTGACAATACCGCCTAACGATGTTGGCCGTGATGGGAAGGAGGGAAATGTGTGTATATACTTGTTGTCCAGAGGCTTCCGAGTCAACATCATTTCAGAAGCATGAAAGTCACAAAGAGACAAAAGAGAGACTGAAATCTTGCTCATATCATCGGTATTTCCTCGAATACTCCTTATACCGAATCTATTCAAGAGTAGGAAGGAAGGCAAGGGTAAATTCAATGACTTAAAAAGCAGTCACAAGGGTAATCGATTGCAGTTGACTTCTCATTTCTGCCGACAGACATCTCTACCGAAAAGGAAATCGTTTCAGAAAGCGCTTAAGTTCAAGATTCTTTCAAGTCGAACTAAGGGGTTGTGCCTTCCACAGGCGCCGGCACCTGCAGAGGTTGAAGCTAGCTGGCTATGTCGGTGGCCTATCATGTGGAACTCTTTCTCGGACAGCGTAGAATATTAGGAAAACTAGTTATGCTGGTTACGAAAGATTCGGATGCGCCACAGTACACGGTAGTACAGTAACGCAACATTTCAGACATCGAATGCGTTGTTGAGAACTTCTCGTTTCTTATCAACATGCAATTGCCGATCCATTGGATTACTTGATAATAACCTTCAGACCACTGGTCGCGTTTTCAGGTCTAGGCCTTGTCAAAGTTCAAAATCAGCCTTCATCTAAACTGATGGTCCGCTGTCCTATAGCTCGTGATCAAAGTAGCCTGGTTTCACGTCATTTAGCCCACCAGTCGTAATCTCTCAGTTTGATTTATAGCCCTACGGCTCCTGCGCTTCTCCTCGGTGCCACAGCGATATCAGGAATATTTGCACTCCAGGCGAGGCCGGACAAACGACAAGAATAGTCAGAAATGGATCTATATCTTGTCCCCAGCAATCCGGAGAACACAGTTCTAGTATCAATCAACGGTGTAGCACATTACCGAGTGCGAACGACGAAGCCAAAGCGCGGTCCTCATCTGACGACAGTGCAAAGGCCGGCAGAGTTGGCGGAGGACAGTATCGTCGCGGAGATTGAATGGAGATGTTGGGAACAGCCAACTATAATCCGCAGTCCTCTTCTCAGCGGCCTAGGACAATGTGTAGGAGTGCAGGGAGTGGGCGTACGAGCGTTGCACTATTTGTACAGACGCCACAGATTTAGTCCGTACGTCCTTCTCTTGCTCACCTCCTATAAAAAAAACATATTGGCCTATCCATTCATACTTATAGATCACGGTATTTTATAGGAGATGACGGTCTGGAATATTGCTGGAATAGTATCAAAGGAGCAGGCTGCATAGTGAGTCTGAATTATTCAATGGATCATCTTCCGACCTCTCAGCATTCAGAATTATAGCTCACTTGTTACAGCACCAAGATAGAAGTAGCCCGGTTCGTCACGATACTTTGCAAGGACGGCCTATTCGCTGGCGAACGCAAGGGGATCCTCAGAGTATATCCCTGTTCCATCGATATAGACCTAGTCGTATTGACCTTCATCATCACCGAGAAGAAGAGGCGTAGTCGGGAGGGGTATACCACTCGATTACTGGTGGATCACGACGAAGACCCTCAAGGTGATGGAGGTGGCTCTGGAGAAGGAGAAGGTGGCCAGATGGGAGAACTCTAAATAACAGAGGACTTGGCTCCTCAACTTCTGGTGTCCACATGTTTCTTTCGTGGCTTTCATTAGGGTTTTATGCAGTCCTGGTTTCGTAGCAAGAATTTTTGTTAGCTTTGTGATTCAAGATCACGTCTCGGGGTTCTGAGACCAGAGTAACCGTGAAATAATGCAATAAACATCCTGATAACTTGCAATGACCGATCAGATCCTAGTATACATAGTTTTCAGTGATCCATCAGCGAACCAGAGACAAGATCCTGAGATAATCTTCTCGAACGTTTTGGAACGTTTCCTCCAACTTCTCATGTCGTTCTTCCTTCTCCAGTTGTGCAAGAATTTCCTGTTGAATTATCAGAAACACTGAAGGAACAAAGTTGTGGGAAGGAACATACGAAATTGAACCTATACAGGCGTTCCTTCACTTGTAGGCGATAAGCGCGCATACCAGCGGCGTCTGATGGGTCAAGGCGCAAGAGAATCAACATTTCCACAAGTCGTTGGAATTGTCTCTGTATAGACTCATCAGCGAGCAAACAAGTGAGAGTCAAAAATGTTGAGAACTGACTCCCGCAATCTTCAAGTCTTGCCTCCACTTCTCGGCCCACATTTTATCCACAGGCGGGCCCAGTTTCCCTTTCCCTGCAAGGACACCTTTCCCCGCACCTCCTCTTCCACTCTTCTTGGCTCTGCCAATTCCGCCCACGCGCCCGCCCCCGTGCGATTCTTGGCCTTGGAATCCTTCCTCCATGAATTGTTGATTTGATAATGACATTTCCAGATCATTTTTGTCTCTCAGATCCTCAAAAGCCTCCGCGGGATCTTCAACGGTTAGTTCGGCAATGTTTTGGTTTTGGAGAATGTATTGGTATATGGCTTTGTATAGTTCAGCTGGGAAGATGCGCGTCAAGAACAAAGCTGAGCGGTGGTCATTTCAAAACGTACATCCGTGGCCTTTCCGTTGGTAGGGCGTGACAATGACAAATTGACTGGTAGGAGATTGAGTTATATGTGAAGAGCATTTGTTAAATCACTCACCTCAGTCTCATACGAACTCTCTCTGGGAAGAAATAAAATGGATACAGAGATGAATAGCCGACAAAATGGTATGTTGCCTCTTGCGACGCGCCCCTTCGTTTCCGCTTCTCGAACCTACGGAAGTCAATCATGATTTAAACAGAACAGCGCCAGGAGTAACTCACAAGACGACAAAGTCCCAAGTATCTTCTTCTTCATTGATAAATGACCCGCCTTCGATATATAACAGAATAAACAACTGCATCCGGCGATGGTATTCGCGGAAACCTGGGGTATCCCAATTGGTCTGGAGAATTTGTCAGAATGGGCTCATGGGACACACAAGAATTGACATACATGATACACCTCGAATTCGACCACATCTTCACTCTGCGGATCAAGGTTTGCGCTGCTTTTGCCTTTTCCTTTTGAGGCGGCATGAGGTGATGGTCGTGTGTAAGAGTAGATGGGCTGTCCTAGAGGCTTGAATGTCACAGCGTCTTCTTCCACAGTTTTCAGGAACGCTGCTTCGTCTGTGTAATAACCTAGGTGAAGTGACAATTGGTGAATAGGTTGCAAATTATTTTGCATAGCCAAGGCTTACCTGGTGGAATAAAACCGCTGAGGGTACCTTCCACGTCATCCACGGTTGATGTCGATCCTAGTTTTTCTGAGTAGGTCACGGAGAGGTATTGCTTCAATGAGCCTGACGTGAAACGCAGCTAAAGGACGAGCTATGAGAGATATCCAAGGTTGCACTGCGCGCGGCTCACATCAATCGCTAGGTCTTTGTATCCATATATCTTCTCGTCCTCGCCGTATATCTGAAAAGCAGAACCACCATTCAGGTCCATTTCGGAGATGCAGGTCTGGCACAGAGCGTCTTACTGGGTAGGTGAAATTGGGGTGGAAATCTTCATATGTCTCGTCGTCCGCGAGTGCCTCTTTGTCTATTTGCGATCGTACTAGGTTCATAGATTGCTGCCACTTCAGAATCCAGTATGACAAGATAGCAGATGGAGCGACGCACCTAGGGAGAGGCTTAGAGCTTCATTCGCGTCCGAGGTCCAGTCCGACATGTTGTAGCGGGTAGCAAGAAGATATCCAAAGAAGGACTAAGGATACGCAAGAGTAATAGCTGCGATGCTGAATGTTGTATGCTGAACACCGGTGAGAGCTGGTGAGAGAAATATTGAATTGTTGACGCGTTGTTTGACACTGGTGGTTCGCTTCCGTTCCAAACTTCGGCACCTCAATGCCTCATGATCATACCTCATCATATGTTGACCCGTAAGGATTTATTCCAACGCGTTTCTACCCCAACAGATACATAACTATCATATCGTACCTTCCATTCAAGTATGAGATGGATTCAGCGCGAGTAGCAGGTCGTAGAACATTGTAGGTCAGTTTGAGATTGGTTTGGGAGTGGAAATCAGGCGCACTATTGTGTGATTATGTCTGCACTTATAGCAGGCTATGTCGACTGTACTGCTAGGCTTGAGACCCGTCTAAAAATGTCCAGGGCAGCAGGAAATACGGATCGCCGACAAGTGAACTTCTCCGCGGTGGAAACGCATAAGGGGCGCGTGATCAGTTCTTGCCGACCCCCCACCTTGTTCCCTTCACTCGGAGCTAAGAATAACTATAAGTATACAAGATGTCCAAATTCCCACTACTCTCATCCACCCGTTGTCCGACTTTTTACGAGTAGGAACGCGGGGCTGACCTTCCGACCAGAAGACCTCCAGACTACTACCCTGCCTTGACCCCGCCCTCAACATGATCGGATTCACCCAGGCGTACAGGGTCAATGTCGTCGTTTCCGCGGTTCCTTCTTTACGGATTGCAGCCCTTGTCTCGACGCCGTCTAAGCTCAGAAGATACAGCACGCCGACTGACATACCCATTCCAAACAAGTCGAAGGTGTGGGATTCAGCTGAGGAAGCTGTGAAGGATGTCAAGTCGGGAGACGTCCTGCTTTGCTCAGGTGAGGAATACGTACATTTACACCTACAGGAAATGTGTTTATCTTTGACTCTGCATAGGGTTTGGATTGGCGGGCATCCCAGGTTCGTATGAATGTTACCGGATCATACAGAACAGACGTATTGACTTGGAAAACAACAGACACGCTCCTGGGAGCTTTGGCCAAACGTGAGGATGTAAAAGATCTCACAGGAGTCTCCAACAATGCTGGAGGAAGCAATTCTGGATTAGGCGAGCCACATTCCGTAACCTTCCCCTTGCTTTAGAACTAATCCTCTCTCAAGACAAATTGCTCAATACCAACCAACTCAGCAAAATCATCGCCTCATACCCCGGAAGGTAATTCTCCCAAGGAAATTCCCAAGTCGCATTTTTAACGCGTCTTCTTCATGTTAGCAACAAGAACTTCGAGACTAGATACCTCACAGGAAAGATAACCCTCGAACTCGTACCCCAAGGTACCCTCGCTGAACGCCTCCGTGCCCACGCGGCAGGGATTCCCGCTTTCTTTACTCCAACCGGAGCGAACACTGCTGTAGAAGACGGAACCATCCCCCAGCGATACAACGAAGGCGGAGCTGTCAATGGAATTGCAATTCAAGGGATACCGAAGGAAGGCAGAGATATAAACGGCAAACGATATGTTCTGGAAACAGCGTTGCCAGGAGATGTCGCGTTTGTGCGGGCGTGGAAGGTCGATGAGGTAGGGAATTGCGTGTTCCGGTGAGTACGATTGGCCATTGACTGTCAGGGTAGTTCTGAAGAGTTATTTTCTCTAGATATGCTGCCAACAACTTCAGCACTGTCATGGCCAAAAACGCGAAACTGACTATCGTCGAGGTAAGTAGCCAACAACTTATTATCACCGATTTGGACCTGACTCAATCACAACAGGCGGAGAAAATAGTTCCTATCGGCTCTCTTTCCCCGAATGCCATTCATCTTCCCGGTATCTACGTCGACCGCATCGTACCAGCCACAGTCGAAAAGCGCATCGAAATCATCACCCTTGCAAAGAACGACAAGTCGGACTCCAAAGACGCGTCTTTATCACCTGAGAAAGCTGCTGCCGTCGCCCAACGACACCGGATCGCGAAGAGAGCTGCGAAAGAGATCAAGGATGGGTTCTATGTCAACCTTGGAATTGGAATGCCGACTCTTGTACCGGAATATTTGGAGCCAGGTGTTCGTGTCTGGCTACAAAGCGAGAATGGCATTCTCGGCATGGGACCTTACCCCACCGAAAAGCAACTGGACGCGTCAGTACTTCCTTGATCTGGAATTCAATCCTCATTGTTGGACTCAAATTTCTTCCTTTCTCTTCTCAGTGACCTGATCAATGCTGGCAAAGAGACTGTTACACTCCTGCCAGGAGCTTCTGTGTTTGGTGGGTCCATTTCGAGAGGATTGCATGTGTGATGCTGACTTTCAATATCAGATTCCAGCGAATCCTTTGCGATGATCCGTGGCGGCCACGTTGATGTTGCCATTCTCGGTGTATGTTCAAATCCTATGGGCCCATATGCTAATATTGACATGCTCTGTTTTCAGGCTATGGAGGTTTCGCAAGCTGGAGATATTGCTAACTTCATGATCCCAGGCAAACTACTTAAAGGTATTACAGTCTGATTACTGTTTTCTCAAAGGCATAACTCATATAATGTCAGGCATTGGAGGCGCAATGGATCTGGTGTCCAACCCTGACAAGACCAAGGTCATTGTCGTCATGGAGCACTGTTCGAAAAATGGGAAATCCAAGATTCTGAAGAAGTGCTCGCTTCCTCTCACCGGGGCCCGGACTGTGAGCACCATCATCACTGAACTGGCAGTGTTCAATGTGGACCGGGCTGCTGGAGAGATGACCCTGACAGACATTGCGGAAGGAGTGACGCTGGAGGAGGTCAAGGCGAAAACCGCGGGAGAGTTCAAGGTCAGCAGCCACCTGGGATCATTCTAGAAAGTCGAAGGTGTCTACTTTTGTCATTTCTGTATAATAATATTGATCCATATGTTGTGTTCTTCGATTTGCGAGGATCGCGTGACGTCAGTGAAGTTGCAGTTGGGGAGCGTCATCACCTGTGACGTTCGGCGGTTCTGAGCACTCATATAAAGCGTGATTGTGAAACAGTTTGCAGACTCACTTTGTCTCTCATAGCCATGATGCAGTCTGCTTTAGGTTCTGTGAAGAGTGCCCTTTCCACTGTTACCGAAACCGCAAAAATCAACGACTTGAAGAAAGCCAATGTCGAGGTGACAGGCGAGCTTACCACTGACCATGGCACTAAGGTGTCCGATACCGATAATTGGTACGCCCTACAGTTGACAACCAGCAAGCAAATACTCATCAGTGTTGCCAGGTTGAAAGTTTCCGATGGTTCTTCCGTTGGTCCGTCTCTCCTGGAAGACCAGATTGCGAGAGAGAAAATACACAGATTCGACCATGAACGTATTCCCGAGCGTGTCGTTCATGCACGCGGTACAGGTGCCCATGGGTACTTCAGAGTTTTCGACAACAGCGCTTCCAAGTACACTTCTGCCGGGGTCTTGACAGATCCGTCCAGGAATACCCCCATTTTCATACGTTTCAGCACTGTTCAAGGGTCCAAAGGGAGTGCGGTACGTATATGCGCATTCAGTCGAGACACCGCTGCGCCCATGTCTTATCTGTTTCATTTAGGACACTGTTCGCGACGTGCGAGGTTTTGCAATGAAATTCTATACCGATGAGGGCATTTGGGATCTTGTCGGAAATGATATTCCCGTCTTCTTTATTCAAGACGCGATCAAGTTTCCAGACGTCGTGCATGCCGTTAAGCCTGAACCTCACAACGAAGTTCCTCAAGGACAGTCAGCGCACAACAACTTCTGGGATTTCGTGGGCCTTCAACCCGAATGTGAGTGAACTAATTTTAATTCAATAAACATCAAGGCTTATATAATGCAGCTGCTCACATGATAATGTGGGTAATGTCTGACAGAGGTTAGTTCTTTGACTTTAAGAATAGTGCACCAAATTGAATGGGCGTCTCCAGGTGTGCCTCGTTCGTACCGCATGATGCAGGGGTTCGGAGTGAACACCTACACCCTTATCAATGCGGAAGGCAAACGAACATTTGTCAAATTCCATATGACCCCCGAACTCGGCGTCCACAGTCTTATATGGGACGAAGCTCTCAAGATTGGAGGCCAAGACCCTGGTGAGTTTATCGTTGACCTTGCAAACGATGTTCTCTAATTTTCTTCCAGATTTCCATAGAAAAGATCTTAATGAGGCGATTGAGAGTGGCTGCTTCCCGAAGTGGACTTTCAGCATCCAAACTATCGATGAGAAGGATGAACACAGTTTCGACTTCGATATCCTTGATGCCACGAAAGTCTGGCCTCAAAGTCTCGTTCCCCTGCAAGATATCGGCGAGTTCGTCCTCAATCGGACTGTAGACGAATTCTTCTCCGAAGTGGAGCAGGCTGCCTTCTGTACCAGCCACGTCGTCCCCGGAATTGGGTTTAGCGATGACCCATTGCTTCAAGGAAGGAACTTTTCCTACTTCGATACGCAAATTTCCAGACTTGGAATTAACTGGGAACAGGTGAGTGCGACCAGCTCGATGAAAGACATTTATTGATATTCTTTGTTGAGATTCCTATCAATCGTCCTATTTGTCCCGTCATGAACCATCATCGAGATGGCAAAAACCAACATCGCATACATACCAGTCGCATCAATTACTATCCCAATCGCGAGAACCACGGACATCCAGTCCATCCCTCACAGGGAGGCTATGCTGAGTAGGTAGCCGTTACCTATCAGCATGAACCTGGTTGACAATCTCTTAGATATCAACAGAAGGTCGCTGGTATCAAGCAACGTGTGCGCGGTTCCAAGTTCCAGGAACATTATAATCAAGCACAATTGTTCTACAATTCGCTCACACCCTACGAGAAGCTCCATCTGATTGAAGCAATCTCATTCGAGCTGAGCCATGTGGAGGAACAAGTGATTTACGAGACATACACCAAAATCCTCAACAACATCGATTTCGAGCTAGCAAAAGCTGTGGCAACGAACGTGAACGGTATCATCCCTGACAAACCCGCTCGTCAGAATCATGGACAGCGGGATCCCACTCTTTCGCAGCTTTTCTTTGCACCCAAGATACCGACCATCGCCTCCAGGCGTATTGCTATTCTGGTCGCTGATGGATTCAATTTGACGGAAGTTGAGGCAGTGCGCGCCGCTCTGAAAAGCTCGAAAGCGACGACATGGATTATCGGCCCACGACGCAGCAAAATTTCGAGTGAATCTGGTTCGGGTCTCGTCGCCGACCATCACTTCGAAGGTCAGCGCTCGACTATGTTTGATGCTATCTACATTCCATCCGGCGCGAAGCATGCGGAGGCGCTCATGAGCAACGGTCGTGCCATCCACTGGATTCGTGAGGCATTTGGACACTGTAAAGCTATTGGCGCGATAGGTCCAGGTAATTTTCTAATTCATATCTCGTCCAGCTACACATTATTCATATGCAAATCAAGGTGTCGCCGTCGTTCAGCACGCCCTGGGTCTGCCCGAAGTTCAAGTCACTAGCGCGCTTGACAGTGACGACATAGTCTCGTCGTATGGTGTCGTCACTACTGGAAAGTACGATGCAACCTCAGCCATCACTGATGCACTGGAGATTGCGCCTGGAAAGAAGGGCTTTGCTTCCAATTTTGCGTATGAGATTAGCAAGCACAGGTGTTACGACCGTGAGTTGGACAAGTTGACGACGAGAGTAGCGTACTAGATCGTCGATTCCAGCGTCAGCAACCTGTAACATGTAGTTATATTCGTATCTGTATCATTAGGATAATCCGCCAACCACCGTAGTATATACTCATTGATACTTGTACTTTAAAGTGTGCACACGACTCAGACTGAAATGACACCTACACGGCATAGAACCACTACTCGAGTATGCTGCAACAGTACCGACCACAGTGTCCAAGCTAGACTCTGTGCTAAGGCAAATATTAAGAAGACAACCGAGCATGCATGACTTCTGAATCAAAAGGGGTATACAAATGCTGCTACTGTGATAGCTAGGATGACTGAAAATAACCAATAGTAAGATGTCCGATGCCAGTGCGAGTCCGCACATCTTCTGGGGGTCCATGCCCACATTTGAAGTAGAGATCCCAATGCCCCTCTGCCAGTTTCTGTTACCACGTTGTACGCTGCTCCATCGACCGCTGTATTCGCCAGATGGCGGATGGCGACAACATACCACGCCATGCTAACCCCGGCACCAATGAGCTTGATCTTAGGGACACGACCCCACGCCCAACTCACTGGCCAGTAATCCAGAATCAGGGGCATGTTCAAATCTGGTTCTTGTTGGAACGGAACGTCATCCCACTGTGCAGGATTTCCATTCCTTTTCCTGAGGACTGATGGAAGGTCAGGACAGAGCACAGATCCTCGACCTATCCCGAGGAGGTCGGCGTGTCTCGATACTATGGCGCTGCGGAGAAGGGAAGGAGTTCGGAGACCTCCAGTTAGCAGAATGAGAGGCATGGGTGGCGATGAGGCGTCTCGAGGAAGGGAATCGAGAGCTCGTAGGGCCTGGTGGGAGAAGCGCGCGAAAAAGGCTTGCCGATGGGATTTGGAGGAAGGTCCGGCGTTCATGAAGTCTGGTGCCCATGATTAACTGAGATGATCACATGGAGACAGAGTTTATCTACCTGGTTTCTCGTAGTCACCGCCACTGATTTCGATGATATCGATACTTCCCCACGAAGCCATGGTCAATATGTGATTGAGCGCACGCGTTTCGGTTTGGCTTAATGGTGATTCCTTTGAAGGGCCTGCATCGCTATAGTCTGCAGCATTGAGCTTTATGCTTAAGATGAAATCTTTGGGCACTGCGCTGCGGATGAGGGATACAATGTCATGGATGAGTTCCAGCGCGTTGTCAACTGAGTATCGGTCGGTCCTTTTGTTTGACTATAAATAGAATAAATATCCTAAGTTCTATGTGCTGAAAAGCGCGCACCTTCGGGGACAGAAACTGGGCTAGGAGATCTGGAAAGGCGTCGTGGTCAACAACTTCATCATCAAAGGAGAAAGGGAGAGAGTAACTCACAACCATGCGCAGCGTGTAACTGAATGCCGTCAAAGCCAGAACGATAAGCCGTCTGCGCACCTCTCACGAAGTCCTGTACCATCTCGTCGATGTCGGAGGAGGTCATAGTTCTGGGCGTTTGAAACATTATTGAATGCACCATGCTCGTCATCAAACCCGTATCACTTCCAGAGCCTACTCGTACGGGACTTGGACCCATGGGTGGCTGGAAGGGAGCTCGTCCACCAATGAAGTTGCTTGATTGTCGCCCGGGGTGGTTGAGCTGCATAATAGCGAGAGTCCCATTAGCGCTGGCCGCCGATGTCCCATCTTCTCTGGGACGAAGACCGTGTATGCAAGCCGCAAGTTTCTTGAAAGGGGCGAGGCTTTCGTCCGTCAGTCGTTCAGGTATAATAATGTCGCGTCCAAGGCTGAGATGCCTGCTTGATATCTGGACGTTCCCGGTTACGATTATGCCCCATCCGTGTTTTGCCCATTCTGAATACAAGTCATGGTGGTATGAGTTGGGAGGGCCGCCGTTGAACGAAGCTAGGTGCTCGTACATTGCAACCTGTCGGGTTTTAAAGGCTTATGAGACGAGAGGCGTCCTAAGAGTCATCCTGAGTACCTTCACAAGCCTGTTCTCAACCGTCCTGCCACATGGTAGCGTCGCGGGGAGAAATATATCATCCATGGATGAAGTCTTGTATTTTCCGTAATGGTGTAAATTCCTTGGGTATGTGGTCAAAAGACACCTCGGATTGAGGAACAAATGTCAAGCTCGACATTCGGCATTTTCCATTGTGATATTTCTGATAGATTTCTGATATAAGGACCAACAAGAATATGAGAATGGAGATACGTATACACTTGGATTGAGCTGGATTGAGTGGAGGAAAGCGCCAAATAAGATACAGTATCCATTGCGGTCTCTTTGAGTTGCGCATCAATAATTGTGACGAACTTGTGAATGCACCCAGCCAGTCACATTCACGATGATATACATGTATGTATTACTCTCCGCCATACCGTTACTTCGACTATATCCATGGCAGTTGTGGGGAATGATTGTTGGCCTGTTCAGACTCTTCTGAGTGCAAATCAGATTTTTCATCTATGCAAGATATGCTTGCAGTTGTCAATTTACGTTTCTGTGGGAAATGCTAAAAATAGCGAAGATCATGATGAAAGACATGAAAATGCCATACAGACAATGCAATACATTACTCGTGGCATAGTCCATATCGTAAAGAACGTGATGCCCGCCGTACCACAGTCTGACACACGTCGGGATAGCTGAAACCCCGTTCAATAAGACATTGTTGCGTTGTTGCAATTTGTTGGGGGCTCGAGTGCAATCATGGCATCAATGTAGACCAGCAATTGGCCCGGTGCTTTTTTATAGTTGCTTATGAGTGTCCAATGACCTATGGGCAAGCCCACGAGAGAAGAAAAATTTAAAGAGGCGCGCCGATGTCGTTAATTTGATTACGTAATTTGATTGATGCAACAGGGAGCGCGGGCTCTGGAGGTTAACGAACAACACCATCGTCAACCCTTCGTTCGAGCACTGACCGCCATGGGCTGGCTTTCCTCTCTTTTCTCCTTTGATACCTCCCAGCGCTCAAGGAATGGCCAGGTCTTCTCCTCAACTCACGAGGCCTTCTCCTTGCCAACCTCTTCCCCCGTTTTCACCTCACATCCAGACGCTTTCAACCCAGAAGCGCTCAACACGCCAGAGCCAGAGTCTGCGAGAAGCCCATCTTCGTATACATACCCACCACAAGGATTATCTGCTTACGGGTACATTCCATCTTCGTGAGTTAGCATGACCTGTAAATCCACTACTATGTCATCATCTCAAACATACCTTCTTCAAAGTGCTGGGTATAATTCACGGCCGGCCTCTTCTCTCCTGCCAACACACATGGATGCTTTGCATACACCGTCATCGCCAAATGCAATGTACCCACCACTTTCCAAGACTTGGACTCGTCTCCGTGCTTGGCTGAACCGCGAATACCCAGAGCTTGGCGATACCCTCAACTACGGAATCTTACCCCAAGACCTTGCTCAAATAGAGGTTCAATTTGGCTTTGCTCTTCCTGCCGTTGTGCGGGAGTCTTATCTTTGCGTGGACGGTCAAGAAGCAGAGTCTGCTGCTGGCTGTTCAGAGGGTCTCTTTTTTGGTTTAACTCTCCTGCCACTTGAAAAGGTGTTTGAAGAGTGGGGTTTCTGGCGCGAAGTGGACGATGATCCTGCTACAGGATTAAATGCAAGCCTACGGGAGCAGATGCAGTCATTGCCGCCTGGTTGGATCCGGAAGGAGTATTCACAGCGAGGTTGGATTCCGTTAATTGCTGATAAGGTTGGAAACTACGTCGGTGTAGACCTGAACCCTGGAGAAGGTGGATCGGTTGGACAGGTTATCGTTTTTGGACGGGACTTTGATACCAAAGTGGTGCTCTGGACAGGTGACGGCCCAACAGGTTGGGCAAAGTGGATGGCGAGCTTTGTCGAAGAGCTGGAGAGTGGAGAAGGGTTTGAGATCGGCTCTAATGATGCTAGCGAGGGAAGTGAGGATGATCTGGGCTACGAAAGCTATTTCTACGATGGCAATGGTCGTGGACAGGGAGACGGTGGAGGTGATACTGGTTCTGGTGGCGGGCTGCGTTATACGGGTGAATACAGAGGTTGGAATGTGCTGGAAGCTTGGGCGGATCGTAGTCTCCGGAAATGGCACGACGCTGGTGTCATTTCGGATGCCTCGTTGCTGTCTATTGAGGAAGCTGTGAAAATCAAGGTCGGTCAATACCACGATACTGAGCCGTTCGTGCTTGCTAAAATATATATAGTCCGAGGAGCAATTAGATCTAGACATTGTCGAACTATCACAGCAGGGCCCTGGAGTTGAAGTGCCAATACCTGTTCTGAATCATCCTTCAGAACATATTCCTTCCCCTATCGTTGTTGGTGGCAATCATCAACCAAGACAAAGTACATCAAAACAACACCATAAAGATGTACCAACGATATCCGTTACTAGACCACCTGCGCCTCGGCCTGTCGAGCTTCCGATGCCGCACGACATTGCGTCATTTTCGTCTCCGCCGGAATCCGGACACTCTTCCCTGGATGATTTGGAATCGGGTGGCGCTAGCGGAATGCGCGAGGTAGCAGAAGAGATTGGTCTTGTCACGGCGACGCGAAGAACAGGAAAGTCAAAGTCCCCAGTTCGTCGTGAGACATCAGAAGCAAGCGGTTCTGCAATTCCTATGTCACCCATAGCAACAATTTCACCTACGACACCACGCGCTTCGTCCATGAATTCGTCCATGAACATTACCCCGGACCCTCTCATTGAGATTGGTCAAGAAGATCTATTGGATGATTCTGCGCCTGTCATGGGCCAAGAACCAATCGAACCCTCTTCGTCACTGTCAAAATCTGAGAGTCCGTCATCAGCCTCGACACAGCCAACCTCAACAACCCCTAATGGTATCGCTGAAGAAGAGTCTGAACCGGATCCCAGCACCATGGGTATCAGGCTAGTGGGCGGTGGTGGGCACCATGGTGTTACCTCGAGCCCAGTTGCCCTTCCTGCAGAGGAGAAATCAGCCCCGGTAGAGGTTGTGAAAGACAGCGAACCAATCTCTGTGACAGACGAATCTGCGTCTGATTCGGGGAACAAAAAGGCCGACAAGGTTCACAATAAATCGAAGGGCAGCTTGGTAAATCTCAAACGACTAAGCCAACTGGGTGGACTCAGGAAAAAGGGGTCGGTGTCGAGTATCAAGGACGTGATATCTCCGACAGTAAAGTAAGCAAAGGGTAAACACAGTAATGAATGCATGGAAAGAACCAGGTATACAGGAATTTTCTGTTTTTTCTTGCTTCTCTATCCACCTTTTCTAACCTTTTCCTGGTACTCTTCCTTGGTGAAGAGATCAACGCCTTCTTTTTTACCTACCCTCTTTTCTTGAACTTTGGACACGATATAGCATTTGCATCATCCTTCACTTTTCGCTCCCGCTAGTACAGCCTTAATCACTCAAGTTCATTCGTGTAAGATTTACATTTTTGTTCTTTTTTTCTATACCCAACCAATAACCCATCTTATTTGTCGTTTCACTTTCGCTTGTTGCAACACTACATAATTAATGCAATTGGTTTGGTGAATGCTCTGGCAGTGCGTGCAAGAAGTGCGAGCAGACAGTCACGTGATGTAAACGGCGTGTTAACACAGTTGAATTATTTGAACCTTTTCTGCCAACAACGCGCTCCCGCATCCCACAGCCCGCGTTGGGTTCCTCTGATCATGGACGCCTTAATTTCCCTCATGAACCATCCGTACCTAACGATGAAGCTGGGACTAAACAATGATTCGAAACGCAATATCGACGCGGTGTACCCCTTGTCTTTGTTCTTTGCCTTTGGAATCTATTTGGTCTTCCAGCGGTACCAGAAGAAACACAACAGTCCTGTGCCATTTGATTGGTCGTTTCCTGAAGTGCGTCTCCAAGTAACGTATATCGTGAACTTGCAACTGACCGTTTCTTCTCACTAACTAGGCCGCTGAACCGACATGGGAATCTCTACAAATCCACAAACCTCATATCGAATCGCACTTAACGAACCCCGAAGTCCTCCCGCCCATGAACGTCCCCGGACGCAGATGGATCACCTCCTTTGACCCAGCTACCGGCCTTCACATTGGGACATCCCTCGCGGATAACGAGGCTGAAATAGCAGGAAAGATCGCACGAGCAAAGAAAGCCCAAAAATCCTGGAAAAAGACGACTTTGAGACAACGCCGTCGCGTTGTGAGGAGCTTATTGAAATGGCTTGTTGATAACCAGGAGGTCTGCGCGCGAGTTGCCTGTAGGGATACAGGGAAGACGTGTATGTTGCTTTTGCTTTGGTTGAGGCTATTGTAAGTTCGCTGACGATAACGCGTCCATCGTCCATGTAGTGATTGATGCTGCTCTGGGAGAGATCCTCACGACTTGCTCCAAGATGGAATGGCTGATCAACCACGGAGAACGCGCTATACGACCGGAAAGCCGAGCGGGGAATCTCATGATGATGTACAAGAAATCGCAAGTTATTTATGAACCTTTGGGAGTGGTAGCTGCCATCGTGTCCTGGAATTATCGTACGTCACTTTCTTTCCTCTCTTTCACATTGCTTGGGTATTTAATGATGGGCAATATGTAGCCTTGCACAACGCGTGGTCTCCAATCCTCGCGTCTATCTTTTCCGGAAATGGGGTCGTGCTCAAATGTTCAGAACACGTCATTTGGTCGACCAATTGGTTTGTCGGGGCTATAACAGAGTGTTTAAAAGTCTGTGGGCATGATCCAGACCTTGTCCAAGTAGTGTGCTGTTACCCAGAGCAAGCCGACGCACTTACACGGTCTCCGGATATCAAACATATCACCTTCATTGGCTCTGAGACTGTCGGTCGAAAGGTGAGAAATACCCTCCTTGCTTGCGTGGCCCTGACCTCAAGATTATGATAAGATTGCTATCGCTGCTACGGAACATCTCACTCCTGTCACTTTGGAACTCGGTGGAAAAGACCCCGCTGTCATCCTCCCAGGTACTGACCTCAACAAATGGGCAAGTTTGTGGTTGCGCGGAGTCTAGTAAGTAACGCAGTAACAAAACCTCGGCGTTTCCTAATAATTGTGACAGTCAGAACATGGGACAAAACTGCATTGGCATTGAACGACTTATCGTCCACGCAGAACAATATGACGACCTCTACACTATCTTCGAAGAACGCGTACAGAAATTACGCGTCGGTTCGGTCATGGCCACTACCCAGGCTGGTTATCTGAACACTGTTGACGGTGGCTCTATGATCTCCAATAACCGATTCCGAGGACTCGAGAAACTCATCAAGGACGCCCAAGAAGACGGTGCATATGTCATTGGCGGAGAAGAATTCAAGCATGTGTATCACGAACATGGATACTTCTTCAAGCCTACAGTTGTCGGCCCTGTTTACAATACCATGGACATTGCCAACCAAGAGCGTGGGTCCTTCCAGTTTATCTATTAATGGTTTCGCTCATCAATACGTCCAGTGTTCGCACCTGTCGCATTGTTGATGCCTTATGAGACTGTCGAGGAAGCTATTGAAATCGCGAACGGGACCCGATATGGACTTGGGGCGAGCGTCTTCGGTCCTGACCAAGACCAGTGTGTCAAAGTTGCTAAACAACTAGAATGCGGAATGGTGTCGGTCAATGACTTCGGGGTCTTCTACGTGAGTTTAACAACCTTTTACGTATTGATGGTGATGCTTATGATTGTATTCTCCTTCCACAGATAAAGTTGGTCAATCAACTTGGCTACCTAACTGAATACTGATGGGGTTCTTTTATAGTCAAGATTTACCTTTCGGTGGCGTAAAAGCTAGTGGTTATGGGCGCTTCGGTACTTCCTACTATTTCTCGCCTTTACTTTCCCACTAACTTGAGGCGAATTGTTCAGGTGGTCCTGAAGGGCTTCGATCTTTGACCAATCCTAAAGCTATCATTGTCGACCGATGGCCATCAGCTATCCAGACCTCCATTCCCAAAGTGCTGGACTACCCACTGCGCTCGTTATATTATAGCTGGTCAGTACTTGCCCTTGTCTTCGCAAGCGAGTGTCCTCATCATGTTTTCTTGCAGGGAATTCGTGAACGGACTTGTACGTTTCCTGTACGCCGACGGCTGGCGTGCAAGAATTCGCGGTCTCATTTCGCTAGTCCGCGCTACTAGAAAGTAGTTTTCATTCTATTATCATGATACCCATGTTGTTCTTGGTGGTTTCCAGACTCCAATGCTTTATCATCGTTACGTTGCTCTTAAAATTGGATATCTCTGCTAATATATTTCATACCTCTTTGTACTTTTGGGAGATGGGGAATCACGCAACTAAAATGGAGTTATAACAAGCGCGAATGAGTAGTACTCCGCAAATGGTGGGTATCAAGGTCATTTTCCATTCTGCTATGATACAGCGAGTCTAGTCTAATGCTAAAGAGGAAACGTGAAATGCAGCAACAGAAATCGTTCATATAAATGGTGGGATAAGAAAGGGATGGTGGAAGTAGTGAAATGCGCGTTCAAGTCAATCAGTTGTCAATTACCAATTCGTCCACTTTGCCTGCAATACCATTAACGGCTCGACTCTTCTTCCAAATTACAAAGTCGTCCAACAGGGTCGGCCAGGCCTGTCGTTGGAATAAAACTCAGTTGATAACGAGGCATTTCATGAAACGGGCTTACTCCATCAGCTTCGTAATCTTGAAGGTTGGGATTCACAGTTTCGCAAAACTCGAGCATCTTGTCATATTTAAATCAGACAATGTATAACGACGATTGACAAAAATGGCATACCATGCTCCAAAGGTCTTTATTCGTAGCCTTATAACTGCCCCTTTCCTGTGCTTGAATCAGCAACAGAAAAAAACCCGAAAGAGCGGGGAACTTTTACGTTAATGAATTCGAGAACTTCAGCCATAATGGGGTATTTGGGCACCAGCAGGACGGACCACAACGCCACAGATGTCTTCATGGGAGTTCAGATTCACCGCAGTTCAGAAAGAGAAATTAGTTACCTCCATCTCAATGTTCTTTGAGTGCCTGAAACGAAGACAGAAAATCAGCAAGAATGCGACACGCTTGTGCTTTTGGTGCGACCCACTCTGGTTTGGCAAGCGAAAAAGAGAACTGGTACAACTTCTGAAACCCAGCCTGGGTGTCCTTCGCACAATTAAGGTACATTGATCTGTCGTATTCATGATCCTTCTTGGCCGTTACTGGCACAGGCGGATGACCATGGACAAGCATATCATCGAGTTCCGTCACAGCAAGCGCCAGTAAAGGCAAAGATGCAATCCTACACCGGGGAAGAAGTCCTTGAGCGCGAATCATGAAGGTCACTGTATGTGTTCACGTACTTGAGAGAGCTCGTTCCTTTCACCCACTCCTCCTTGGTTATCTTCGCCATCTCTTTAGACTCCATCTGCCATGCCAGAATGAGAGGCAGTGCTCCGTCCAATGGAATATCGGCTTCGGCACAGAGTCTCTCAAAGCCTTCCGGCCCAATAACATTCGCGTCGTCACCATCAGCATAGGTCTTGAACAGGTCGAGCGCGCGTTGGTGCGTGAACGGTGGTTCGTTCTTTGGGATTTTCCTGACTGGAGAAGCGGGTTTGACCACAGGTACGGAGATTGGAGGTGCGGATTCTATAACAGGTAGAGGTTCATGGGTAGGTACTTTGGATGGTGGCAGTTCCTGTTGAAGTGCATATGAGAACCCGCAAAACAGCATGTAGAGACATTGAGCCTCACCTTCACGACAGATGATTTGCGAATGGGAGTCTGTTCTTCTTCACTGTGGGCATTGGTTCGTTGATTAGAAGAGCAGCACAAGAGAGAGGAAAAGCGCATGAGGAAAGCATCCACGGTCTCAAGCAGATAGAGATGTGGAAGTCAGGGTTCAAGAAGGTTGAGGGAAAGGCCCGAAAACACGTATAGTTGGCTCTCGGTGTCACGTTGAGTGAATGCGTGTTGACAACACCGCTATGTCTGTGAGATGGATTTACGGCCACGCATCCCGCAAGGGACACCAAAATTCGCTTACATAAGCACCCTGATTAAGACGCGGTGCAGCATACTTAACTCAGGGCCGGGGAAGTGAACAACACACAATCGGACTGGAACAGCCTGAGTATGCATGGAGAGCCCTCTTGAAGGCATGGCAAGGTGGGGGAAGCCAGGGAAGCCTTCGAATCTCAGAATTACTCACTTTTGGGCTCCTTTGCGGCCAGGTTTATTGGATGCTTTACTGGCTGTACTTTTTGCCTTCGTGCCACTGCTCGTAGTTCTTGCTTTTTTGGCCACTGGCATGGTCTTGTGGACCGTATGAAATTAACTGGGTGTGGAATGCCACCACACGGAAACGAGGCTTACCTCCATGCCATCTGACATCTCTCCATCTGCAGGCCTAAAAACAATACATTCATACTAGTCATCAAAATCTGGTTGTCGACGGAAGTTAGTAGATGATACTCACGTGGCCAACGCAGTAAGTGGTAAAGCAGCCTTGGTTGTTGAGCGTTTCGTGGTCGATTTTTTCGTGCTTGTGGCACTTGACGCACCGGCCTCAATGGCCGTATTTTTAGTTGCAGCAGAACGTGTTGAAGCGCGGGTAGATCGCGTCGACGAAGTACCTTCTACCCCCGAGTCATCAACCTGTTTTCTCTGAAAATTCACGCTGTTAGTCCTTTGATAGCATGTGGATCATTTAGGATCATCGCAGTAGCGTACTTTCGGCGGCATTCTTCCAGATTATGTGCGGCGTTGAGAGATCGAGTAGTGATGAGTAGTAATTAGAAAGAAAGGATGAAGCGAGGCGAAAATGAGGTGCACAATTAAGCGCACAATTGAAAGTCCAGACGCGACCGTGACTGGCTCTCAGCACGTGACTCATGACACAATAGGGCCGCACGCACCCGGTCCGTCAAACCCTTTTCTGCCTCTTACTCAGACTTGGATGGCTGGAGAAATTTTTAATCCCAATCCCGTCGTTTTCTCAGCCTCGAAGGCTTCAGGACGTAAATCAGATCTATCCGCACACTCGTTATGGATAAACGACTCGTACAGTTCCGAAGATGAGGCGGATGAAGTCATCGACCAAGATGAAATATATGGTACAACCCATTGCTTTGGACTCTACCCGTGAATTGTACTCATATTTTTTCCTCGCGTAGATCTCATTCGCTCAATCTACGATCCTGAACATCCCAACACGCTCGAGGAGCTGCGCGTTGTTTCAGCACCACAGGTCACTATCGGGTCGAATCATGTAACCGTGGAGTTCACACCCACCGTCCCGCATTGCGGAATGTCCACGCTCATCGGTATATCTTGTGTCGTCACAATCTGTCCCACAGTTCTAAGCTTTTGATTAGGTCTTTGCATAAGAGTTCGTCTCCTACGCAGCCTTCCTGATCGTTACAAGGTCGATATTTTCGTAAAACCCGGCTCGCATCAGAGTGAACTCGCCGGTGAGTTTCATCCTTCTTATTCAAGCGAATCCGGAGTAACAACGATGAGAAAGTGAACAAACAGCTTAACGATAAAGAAAGGGTTGCTGCTGCTTTAGAGAACCCGGTCCTTCTTGATACAGTCGAGCAATGCCTTGTCAATGCAGGCCTTCGGGGCAATATGTGATCTCCGAGTGCTGTGTTCCAAAGCTACCGATGTTTTTGAATTTGAAATTACTGTATGTATCCATAGTATTGTCATGTTGTATTTCAGCTTTGAAGGAGTTGTATTGTATGAAAAGTCTCATCATCTTTTCCTCGATGGTTGAGTCATACGATAGAGTGCTGAGTTCTTTCAGACTTTGCCGGTCACACCTTCGTAAATAATGGATCATAGAATTATAATGGATTTTCGTGAAGTGGTTTCTAGTGTGCATAGAATGCGTTGGACGTAATGCTACATAACGATGGTGAAACAAAGAACAGAGTGCTACATGTGGTCTAGGGCTACAAACCAGCGCGGTGGCTGGTTGATAAGTGGGAACGAATAGTTATGCGAGTATCAGAGAGAAATGCGTGGTTGGACCCAGACGAAGATCTGGCCGGGCCGCGATGAGAAATGGAAGAGAAAGTTGATAAAGGAAGACGAAATGAACGAAGGATTGTAGAAAGTCAATCCTTCAATAGAGAATCCCAGTCAATAGCCGTTTCGTGTTCCTTCCGCGAGCAGCCGAAGATCATCTTCAGTGATTCCTTGTGGGACTTCTCGGGGCTGGACGTCTGCACATCCCACATACGGAAGGACACACGTCCTCGGGTGACCACCACGACATCGTCCTCGTTGTAGAACTCCTGAACCTCCGGGCTGTTGATACGAACATTCCGCAGAATTCTATTCGAGAATCCGGCGGAGAAGATCGCTTTACCGGAGTGGTGGATCTGCCCTCTGAAATCTGAGGGCAGCCAGATGGTCACATCTGACGTTTCCGCGAGGACCTCAAGGTAGAATTTGGATCGTGGAAAGCTTCGACACTTTTTGTCAAAGTATGATTAGCTATCAACACTAAGATTAATATGGGTGGGAGCACGCACAACTTTCAACTTGATAGGTGCATTGTCGTTTGCGAGAAGCATCGACATGCGATGCTCAATAGGTTGATTTCGCGCGCGATAGTGTGGCAATATTAGGGAAATGTCGATGGACATTTCCCGACTGTCGAGGTGGAAGTCCCAATCAGACTCTGCTCGGTATTTGACCTTGTGCGTCCCTCGTGTTGGGATTTGATCAAGCTAAATTTAGATGAAGTTAGAAAGGCTGTTCGAGCAGCAGAAGCAATTTCGAGCACTAACCAAAGGTCTAGATTTTTCATAGCAAAGCTGAAATAAGATTATGAAGTGATTAGCCCAAAATTGGGTCATTTGCGGGGAAGTGAACTCACAGTGGAGTGGTCGGAGGACATAGTGCAAGAAAGCGAAAAATTTGGGATGACTCGATTTAAGTAATAGAATGAAAGTATAGGACCTTGTCGTGCCTCGACCAACGAAGGGGGGAAGGGTCAGCAATGAACCGGATTCCCGACGGCGACCAAGGACTTTTAATACTTCTGCCTTGTTCCATATCGAGGACAAGAGCAAAGATCTCGCCACGTGCGTTTAAGCGAGCTGTTACAAGGAATTCCTTTTTTGGGACAACAGAAGCCTTGGCAACTGACCGATCGCTCACAACAGAACATATCCACTGCAAGAAACCTTCATAACGCCCGGAAACACAGTGATACAAAGTGTACCCCATCCAAGCAAGGCATTTGTCACATTGTACAAGCATGCAAGGAGCCATTGTTACATTCTAGTAACGTTTCCCCGACACCCAACTACCGACTTGCGGATAGTCGGGCAGTGAACCTGGAGGCTGTTACGCGGGGTCAATGGTTTTCCCAACAGGGCACCATTTCTGCATGTTCCTTCAAACATTTGGCCTATCATGTGGGTTCCTGCCGTTAACCTCCTCTAAGTACCCCCTTCGTTTGCCTTCCCCACCTCTACAAGTGACATAACATCTATCAAAGATCGTCACGGCATTCCCAACACGCGTCGAATTCGACTGATTCTTCTCCCCTCTGGAATCCACAAAGGCTGGTTTATGTTACTGTCCGGTTTCTCATCCAAGTGAAGCTCGATGTTCTTTGGAGAATGAAGGTGAATCTCGTCCTCGTCCTCTTCGACAACGAGGGGGTTTAGGCGCACAGCACCGTTATCGATGCATTTCCGTAATTCCACGCTAAACTCGACTTGACCAGGCGGCCCGCTTAGATTGTTGATATAGATGGCACCTCGGAACTTGGGCGGCAGTACCACTCGTACACTTCCCTCACAAGAGGTAACGTTAGATCGGAAATGGTGATCCGTGGCACCCGAAAGTCGAACCTAAGGAAGTTTGGTTTTCATCGATTGACTGATTAGCACCCAATACATATAAAGGATGAGTGGCGTACTATCTCAATTGCCACCGATTCAGAACGACTGTATACCTCTATGGTGGACTTCTCGCATGGGGTCTCCGATGCGTCGCTGTTCGAAAGAGGCAGAAGCAACACTCGGAGGTTGATGTCCTCATTCAGCACTTCTTTATTTAGACCGCAACTCGAGGTGCCGGCTTTCTCTGAGGAATGGCTGCCCTTTCTGCTTGGCACAAGCTGTTCTGTGCTGAAACGGCTTCTTCGAGGGCTCTAGATCACACAGTGCCCAAAAGGCCTCCCTCAGGCAACTGTTTGACGGCCAAGGAATAATTCAATTACCTTGCTAGGATCTTCGAGCTTGGGGGGTACTTTCGAAAGCCTAGCCAACTGCAAGAGGCTTCTTTCTTGTCGTTTTGGCCTCTTCAAGGTGGAGTGCTCCTGTAAGAATGAATCAGGGTCTTCCGATCGAATGGTGCAGTAGAGCGGGGCAAACTTCTCACCGATGCAAAGAACCATTCCAAGGCCATCGTTTTCGCTATACAACTGGTTTTCTCCGCGTCTACGCGAGTGTTTCGCCGAGCAAGCTGGGTCTTTGGATTAGTTGGAAGAGAGATGCCTCTTCATATGTGGTCTTTCATGTCCACGTTTTCTTCGATCACTCAAACTTGAGGCAATGGACGGGAAAGAACGTGCAATGCTTTTATGTAAGGCATGTTGTGCTTGACAAAGCATTCCAATCTCTGATGTTTCGTCAACACATGTTCGAGATGCTGGATAAAACTCAGTTCGTATTCGTTTCAGAATACAGATATACTGGACAGCATTCGTCAACCCAGATAACAGTCACATACTTTGTCTGCGTACATAGCAATTTGTTATCCTACGATAGCATCCCTGAACTAATTGTTGACGGCGGCGGGGTAGGGTGTTTCGTTGGCATCGGCGAAGTAAATGATGAATTGGGCGCGGATGAACTATCGGCGGATCCTGTCCGCGCTGTTCCTTTATTCGGCCTTGCAGCTTTGATGAGTCGAGAAAATTCGGACTTGTGGATTATCTACACAGGAGACATTGTTACAGGGCAGTAAAAAGGGGAAAGGGGGTATCATGGGTACCTGGTATTCCTCCACATCGTCAACCACGATTTTTTTCTTGTTCGACATGACCTCTTCCCATTTCTTGAGTTCGCGTCTGAGCTCACTCTTTGTCTTTCTATTAGGAAGTGACCTGTCCAAGTTGGAATTGTACAAAACCACCCAGCTGCATCCTCACTGTCATGAGTGTTTGTTCATGGAATGAAATACGGACATACTGTTGATGCCTTTGTTCCAAATTTGACCTATCTCCGATGACCGAGAGGCCTTGTTCACTGAGCAACTCCTTCAGCTGCCTGTCTTTCAACGTGCCGTATGAAGCCTTTGGAAGGGGATAATCATCGTCGCTGCTTTGCCTTCTGGAGGGTGCCTGAGCATTTGTGACGGATCTCAAGAGGCTTTGTTACATACTTGTGCTTTCCTTTATGCTGGCCGCTTTTTGAACCGGACATTATCTTCGACCATGTTTTCGAGGCATTATCAGCTGATGGAGGGTCCTTGCATTCGTTATCCAAGTGAATGTTGAGTTTTTTGAACATTATCCTCTTGTCACACATCGGACATTGGACAAAGTCATTAGCTTTCAGACAGATATCAGCATAATTTTCGCAAACGAAAAGAAATAGTTTACGCTTCGGATTAATGTTCGAATGGTTCAGAGCAATCTCATCCTCGTCTACGTCCGAGCTTGGGACGGTAATCTCTATCACGTCCTCGAAGTCCGAAGAGGACTTGAACCTTTTCGACTTTGAAGGAGATTTCGGTGATTTGGTCGGTGACGCGGGGATACGAGAAGGTCCTGCGACATTTCCCACAGAGGTTTGCACACTTGAACGTTCCGTGCTCCGCTTTCGTTTCTTGGCAGCTCCTTTGTCTATAGAATATCCCATGGCATTACTTTGCTCCTTCTGCTTCAGGAGCTGCAAAATGAAAGGACTGTTTCGCAAGATAAGGAACTGGCCGGATCTGTCAAAGTACAACATACTCACCGCGCTTCATTCCAGGCCAAAATTGCTTCTTCAAGTATAGGGTTTGGCCTCAAGTGACCCTCGTTTGCTGCTTTTCGACAGTTTGGGCACTCCTGCTTGATGGCCATAGACGGCCGAATGCACTGGAGAGCTCATGATATATAACAGCGTATACGAGCAAGGGAATGACTCACTACAGAGCAGAAACAATGTCCGCAAGGAAGTGTCACAGGTCCATCGAAGAGCTCCCCACAGATACCACATCTCAATGATGCATCGAGATTTCTTAGACCTGGTGCGCTGGTGGTAGGAGGAAAGTCGGTTGGATCAGGCACATCGGCGGACAGAAAGTCATTGGCGTCCATATCTAGCAGGACAATGTCGTATTTTGATGTAAGCTTGTCTTTAACATGAAGACTTCCACTGACTACAATTATCACGAAACGCGTGCTGTCGCGTCAGTCACACCACGTGATTGACTTATGTGACAGGGAATCGGATTTCGATTTGATGTCAAGTTCTGTCAAGTTACTCCCGTGAGTTGCCTGTGCGCCTGCTCATTGTGAGTGGGATCATCCTAGCTCTCGTACGGCCTGCTTCGTAGATGAGGAAACTATAGCGTCTGCTATATGTTCGACTACAGTTGTATGAACCCTCAGAAACTACCGCATTGATGGACTACTCGACTGCTCGGAATCACGCCAATACTCGCTGTCATTATACACGGGGCCCGCGTTTGCTCCCGTTCCGTTTTGACCTATTCCAAGATCTTGCCATTGATTTCCCCGGACAATTCTGGCTCGCAACCGTCAATGGGATGCTCTCCTCCGTCTGAGGATCCAACTCCTAGGCTTAGATTACTTACGGAGGCTTGTCCGTGAAAGAGATCCCCAGCACCAACAGCTATTTCACACCACAGATAGCATTGTCAGTAAAACGGTGGAGCCCATATCTGTCGACGCTAACCCCGCATCCTGGATGTCTCGAGAACCTTCAAAGGCCCTCGACGGGCCGCCATTGAGCGTCGATTTGGGTTGACGATGATTACCAAAGACTTCCATTGTGATCCGAAACACGTTCACTTGACAGCTTTGACTAGGCATTCTCGAGGAAAACTAAATATAGATTGACCATCATCCTGCTAAATAATTTGCCTGGCATTCATCGTCGTTTCTTCGGCGACATGGCATAGGGTCTCGTTCACAAGAAAACAAATGTCTTGGAGCATTGACCTACTTTGCCAAGGCTTACCGCCAGAATCTATCCATCACGATTTACAGGTAGATTTTGACTCGATCATAAGCTACAGAACTCGTTCTTTTTCGACGTATCTTTGGTGTAGGCCTAGTCAAAAGTCACTTACAATCACCAAGGATAACTCCCTTTGTTGGCAATGGACCGGGCCTGAACGTGCGGATCTACCGTTGGCGCTGTAATCTCGCGAAGTTCAACCGTCGTTGTGACGCTCTCCCGCTGGAACTCGCAGTGCTTTCAACTATCGTTCGCCAACCTCATGACCTGTGCAACTCAGAAACATCGGATGATCTGTCAACTGTGAATAGATAAAAGGCAGGGGAAACATTTGGTTACTCAGAACTACCTTGAACTTGCTTTCAAACGGGAATCTCAATGATGCAAAAACTGCTCGCCTTTGTTATGCTCGTCGTCGTTGCTCAACAAGCTGCAGCTGTTGCAGTCTGGGGTCAATGTATATCTCACAATGCCCTCACGGAAGGCGGTGCACTGACCATTCTATCTAGGCGCAGGAATCGGCTACTCAGGCAGCGTACGTCATTTCAATATCATTTATCATCGAGATTTATCATAAATCACTTTCTCTTAGACCGTTTGTGAGTCTTACAGACAACTTTCGTGGTATTGAGCTAACTGTATCAAATCAGGTGATGCTGGCAACAGCTGTGTCTACCTCAACGACTACTACTCTCAGTATGTTGGTGTCGCCCCTTTGGAAAAACATTTCGTTCATTCACTACAACAGATGTCAACCTGGATCGGCGACGACCCCGCCTCCAGCAACTACTGTTCCTGGTACTACAGCTCCCATTCCAACGACCACTACACCGACTGGTGGCTCCGGAACTGGCTTGAACGGCAAATTCGTCTCACACGGCAAAAAATTCTGGGTATGCACCGTCATGCTTAGCGGCGAGCCATCAATCTTAATTTAAATTCCTTATCGTTCAGGGCTCCGCTGCAGACTCTGGCACCTTGAACATTGCTGGTGGGTATATGCCATTGTGCATTCATGGCCTCCCTGCTGATGCCTCTTATTACAGCCAATGCTGCCGTCTTGAAGTCCGACTTCGGGGCTGTAACACCCGTAAGTTTAATCACAGATTCGAGTCACCGTCCGTTGCTCAATTCGTTACCACCTGATAGGAAAACTCCATGAAGGCATGTCTACACTTCACATATACATGTACACGCTCATTGAGCTCTTTCTCCCTATCGATAGTGGGATGCGACTGAAAGTTCGTAAAGTCATCAATCCCATGATTGCGAACTTATATTTCGATTAGACACACGAGGACAATTCACTTTCACCGGTTCAGACGCACTCGTCAACTGGGCGACCTCTAACGGAAAGATGGTTCGCGGCCACACTTTGGGTATGTGCCGCCCTTCAAATTCAAACCGAGATGATGCTCAAGACGAGCATAACCATAGTCTGGCACTCTCAATTACCTTCCTGGGTTTCAGCCATCTCAGACAAAGCCACTTTGGTCAGGAGCCTGTTCTTTTCATCTCGACGTTACTTAAGACGGCCCACTTGCAGACTTCGGTCATCCAGAACCACATCTCAAACGTAGCCGGACGATACAAAGGAAAACTTTACGGTTAGCCTCTATTACCTCTCATCCGCCGAAAATTGTTCTCATAATTTTTTTATGATCAGGTGTAAGAATTCCATTTAAACTTATGATTTATCTGGGTGCTTACTGCGAATGTCGTTGAACAGTGGGATGTCTGCAAGTGCGTCGCCTCGTCTTCTAATGGTTTCATTGCTGACCTTTTGTCTCCAGCGAGATCTTCAATGAGGATGGTACTTTGCGCTCAAGCGTCTTCTCCAATGTTCTAGGCGAGGTGCGATTTCTCACCACTACTAGAAATACCAATGCTAATGGGCAACTGCGAAACAGTCTTTCGTCACAGTCGCCTTCACGGCAGCTCGCGCTGCTGATAGTACTGCCAAGTAAGACCCCTACTTCCATTTCAGCAAGTGGTATTCAACATTGACATCTAGGCTGTACATCAACGACTACAACCTCGACTCCAACAATGCAAAAGTACAAGGAATGGTTGCCCTCGTCAAACGCATCAATGCCTCAAGCAAACTGATCGACGGTATCGGCACACAAATGCACTTGAACGTAAGCTCAGGTTTTACCGAAATTATACAGCAGCTCATCAAGTCTTCTGAACCACAGGCCGGAGGAGCTGGTGGAGCCCAAGCCGCCCTCACTGCACTTGCTAGTACTGGCCTTGAAGTCGCTATCACCGAGCTCGATATCAAGGGCGCTTCAGCCAACGACTACACAACCGTCGTGAAAGCATGCCTGGCTACTCCTAACTGTGTCTCCATCACCAGCTGGGGAGTCAGTGACGTTGTATGTGCCTACGTCAAAAAAAATATGCCCGGTTACTCATTGACTGAATTCTGTACAGAACTCCTGGCGTGCTTCAGATACTCCTCTCCTCTTCGACGGCAGCTACAAGCCCAAGCCTGCTTACACAGCTGTTATCGCCGCCATGTAAATTCGGGATTCAGCCTCGGGGGTCGTGAAATCAGCGACGAACAATAAGGTTGATCAGGAAAATCTTTGCTGTCATCTACTATGTCGCGCTATGACGAAAACATGTAATCTTTTGCTTTTGTTCTGGAATTTAAGGAGTGATCAAGAACAGGGTCAGCCATAAATCGCCAGCATCCCTTAAGCACGAATCCTGTGGCTCTCGCAAGATAAAACGCAGATAGACAGCATGTATTAAGCAATTATAGCGGTAAAACCTCAGAGAAAAGAGAACTGCGGATGGCCTAAATAATCTCCTCCATGTCATCGTCATCGCTCTCATCGTCAAGCTCCGTTTCAGGAACGGCGACCGGGGGTAGAACTGCTACTGACACAGGTGGTGCCGGTTCAGGAGCCGGAGCAGGCGCTGGTATGGGTGCTGGTCTCGATATAGGTATTGACATAGGAGCAGGTAGATCCTGCACATCGGGACCGTCCTCAGTCTGTGCCAACTCTGCGAGCTGGGCAGCCAGAAGTGCCAACTGTGCTTGCAATTCTGCTCTGGGATCCGTTGGGGCATCCGGATTCGTGGCAGGTGCTGGTGCTGCTGGAATGGGTACTGTTCCAGATCCAGAGGCAGAAGCGGCAGCTGAGCTCGCCAGCGTCGTTTGCAAGTGCGAAAGCAGCTGTTCCACACCATGGCTGATTGATTGGTGATGAGACGACTGGTCATCATGGTCCGTAGCAGTCGCTGAAAAGTCATCAGGAGGAAATTGAATGAGGTTGCCTCCGTTGATAGCGTTCAGGATAGCTTTTGCTGCTTCGTATGCATCAGCAGAATCGCCATCACTGTCCAGAGCAGCTTTTGAGGTGTCGGTGGCTGCAGCCGCGGTGACAGCAGGAGCCGATGTCGATGGTTGGGCTTGCGGTGGGTAGCCGTATCCCATATGAGGATATGGATACCCATAAGGTTGAGGTTGATAAGATTGGTGGGCTGGGGTTTGAGTAGGCGTTGGTGTGTGATGATGGTGCACTAGCGGTGCATGAGTAAACGGTGACGCGGGTGCAGCACCGCCTCCTGATGATGAGTTTTGCGTTTGTGGTCGGCGGGTTGTTCGACGTGAGGTCTGGTAAACATGACGTTAGCGTCCGTGACTTTTTTTCTGGACATTATCTTACATTGCCGCCTTCCCATGTTGCGTTCAATCGATATTTGCCATTAGAGCTCTTCTCAAATCTTCCGCGCTTGAATGCCTTCTGAAGGGCTTGACTCGCTGACGGCCGGAAATTTGACTGTAACGGATACCGTGATGCCATCTTGGTAAAAAGATCTTTCGGCGCACAACCCTCAGGATCGGTTGTTTCAGTAAGAGCCTCAACTATCATCTCCTCGTAGCTTGGTAAGTCATCTCCTACGGTACCCTCTTGGATCTGAGGTTGAGGTATTAGGTTATTATAGGCAGAGGTCTGAGTTGGGTAACTGGGTGGAACATGTGAAGGATAACCGTTTTGCATATGGAGCGGGTATGAAGGATACGGTGTATGTGTGTAAGGGTACCCAGCGTGTGGAGGATAATAAGGCGTGTGTGGGTAATGAGCTTGCGGATGACCATATCCATACGGTTGATGGGGAAACGCAGGTTGTGCATGGGGTGCCGGCTGCCCTGGTTGCACAAGCGCTGGTTGCGCCTGCTGCGGAGGTCCAATAACAGCTGAGGGGTTGGCGTTGGCAGGTTCCGTGGACAACGAGGTGGATTCTGCAGTCGTTGAAGCCGTTGCGACTGACGAGGAAACGGCGACTGGAGATGGATTTGTATCAGGCGGCCGAGGTTCTGTCGGCGGCACATTGTCCTGAGGGGTGGGTGAAGGCTCCACCTGCGGAGGCGGGGATTTTAACGAATCCATGACATCCTTATCACCTTTCGAAGTATTTTCAGCGACATTGTCGCTCGAAGCTGGTGCCGGTGAATTTTGCAATCCTACAATAGCAGCATTGATATCAGGAGGCCATATCGTACTCTTCACATATGGTGGTACGTGTATGTCGAACGTAAGACATATTTCGATGATTTGTTGAGGTGGGAGAAGCGCAAGGTACTTCCGCTTGAGTTCGTGATCTTGAGGACCTATTTCCGCCAAATATATTCGGTCAGATGTCCCTGGATGTCAAATGTGGTTGTAGATACCTGGTGGATGTAGGTGATATATACCGTGGTATGGCGCATGGGATAAGGAGGAGGGGTAGGGGCTGGGGGCCACCTGCATCGTTCCGGAGAGCTACACAGTTTTTCAGAACAAGGTTCGCAGCGTCGGCCTTCCCAAAGCAAACACGATCACCGTCGATCTCACGCATTCAGACATCAATCTCGCTTCTCTCCGCCCAGCACTGCTAGAATCTCGAAATCTGGCTTGCCATAGGTTGTATTGTCCTAGCAGGTCCTCTGCATTAGCTTAAATTGGGGAGCTCTGTCGTTTGTTAAGATTGTGCCTTCTTGGCTTTTCCAAGCCTCACATTCGCGGCCCTCACTTCTAAGAGTCTCCTTGTACTCTCGAAAGCCTTTATACCCTCAAACGGCATGTCGACCTTTATTGGCAAATACAGCTCGGAACGAGCATGGAAACTATGCTCGTTCGTGCGTGCCACTATCATTTGGACCCTCAAAGTTTCTTTCCGATTAGACCTGTCATTTACACTGGCAGATCACCAGGTGTACAGATAACAACTCGCCAATTCCATTCGATCTGCGGCTTGTGCTTCCTTGATTTTATGGCCTCAGTGCCCATGTTCCCATGATCAGTACCATATATGTCTCCTGTCATTGGCCGACTTTGCGCAGATGATAGAGCTTATTGGATACCTTTCCACAGTCCATTGATTATTGACAGGACAAGCTTCGTGACTCGCTTTTAATCTTGCCAGACGGGCCGGGACCACTGATCTTGGAAACAATGTGTGGTATCGATGGAGCGTCGAGGTATAAAAGCTCGCTGATTCTGACACAAATTCTTCAGAAAACCAGAAGCTCCAACAACAACTTTCAACTTCCAAGTCATTTCGAATATGCACTCCGTGCGTCTTGCCCCAGAACACTTACAACAATCTAATCTCACCTTGATCTTTCCATACACAGGTTTCGTCCGTCCCTGTTGTACAGACCTGTGGTCAGTCTGACTGCAAATGCACCTCTTCGTGCGTACACCGTATCTTCCTATAGCCGCTGTGATGTTGAAACAAGCTACATCCTTCAGTTGCAGCTGCGCGGCAGGAGCGTGCCAATGCAAGTGATTGCTCTCTTGTGTCATGTTGTACGTGAACCAAGATCCGATCAAGGAAGCCAGAGACCGCATCCCAGTATAACAGCACAGCATAAATAAATCCCATCATAATCTACATAGTTTCATTACTTTGTTCTCTTCAAATTCGCCTAACGACCTTTACACGCCTTCATATTCTTTCCAAAATTTGTCAATTCAAAGATTTCGTTCGAACCGCATTAGAACATAAGATTGCAATCGACACGGCCGTTGCACGCATGCCAAAGCATGCCTGAGCAGTGTCGCTGCCTCACCGTCTTTCCGACGTGGTGTACCAAATTTTGCACATGGCTCAGCCTGCTCGAGAGTGGAGAAGCCGATGGTTGAAATGCTGATATGATTCAGGTTAAATCAAACGTACCGGCGAGCACTCGTTGATTCACGATCTCCACCTCTAAAAACTATATTGCAGACTATGTACATCCAGTAGCCATCAAATAAAATACATTACCAAACTACCTATCCTCCTACAATGTCATATATCTATCACGAAGTAAATCTCCTTAACATCCTATAAAATCAACCCCTCGGGTTCTGCTCAGCGCTACAGGTCAGAGGATTGTGTCCTTGAGAGACGCCTCTTCCCAAACCAGGATATTGCGACGGGTCCATTGCGGGGACCCTGAAGATCTCCCAATCTGGCATCGCTGGGGGGTACCAGGTTGCGGAGAGCAGGAGACGGCACAGTTGGCCGTACGTACACAACCTGACCATATGAACCCTTGGCCCCTGTCATCCGATAAAAATAGCCTTCTAGTCCGCACGAAGCCATCCTTGGTCCTGTCCAATGTACCGTTGCTGATCACGCTGACGGATGTCCCGTTAATCAGGAGGCAAGAAATCCATGCGACACCCGCCTGGATTTTGAATGTTGGTATACAATCCGTTTACAATGCCTCGCCCTCATATATGCTGAAGCCACCGTCTTCCGCCGGCCCACCAAGGTTGCGTAACAGCGGATCAAGCGACGCCAGTTCGGCTTTGATCGCGTTCCTTGCCAACGCGTCAAGGTCTTTGAGGAGTGTACTCGTAATCTTCTTGAGCTTCTTGTCAATATTAATGACCATCTCGCCCAGCGTAATCGTCCAAGCCATCGGTGGCGGACCCGCAAACCCACCCGCGTGCATCATGGACCCCGATGTGCCCGAATGCGCATTCGCGATCCCCCAAAGGCTCCCGCTCATCTCCGTCGTCTCTGGCAATCCCGAGATATTACTTGGCAATGGCAGATTTGGGTTAGAGTGGTGGTGGTGCGTCATATTGTTGAGGTTGGGGTGTAGGCCTTGGTTTTGGTTGGGCGGGGCACCTCCGCCGCCGTCGGGAAATAGGTATGATACGCCAGGGTGGGGTGATAGCAGACCGAGAGGGCCCATCATATGTTGCGAGGAGTGGGGAAATGGCGATGGGCCAAGTAGTTTTCCAATTTTGTTGTATATTTCTGATAGTACATCGAGGAGGGATAGTAGGGTTTGGTTGTAATCTAATGGAAAAGGCTATTGGGCGAATGGGTGAATGAGAGGATGTTTGTTTTGTGACAAGGAACGTACCATTGACGGCGTTAGTAGGAACGACGCGTCAGCTGAGTTGTCGGCATAAGATCCAGTGTATTCTGCAATTCCCGAGGTGCCTTTCTTTGTCCGTTTTTTGAACTGCGAGAGTTTCTGCAGGTCGAATGAAAGATAAGAACGCGTACATACACATGAATGAATGGCTGGAGAAGACGTACAATCTTGGCTGATTTATTGTCACCCTCTTCTTTAGATTGATCAAATTCCGTTATAACGTTTAGTAAACCCCGAAGTAGATCTTGTGGTTGGTGGATGTCCAAGAGAGTTGATAGTGACATCCCTAGGATGGCGAAACGAGGTGTCCTATATCATTCCGCCAGTCAGCCTCGGTCAAATCGAAGAGCGAAAGGACAACCTGCCTTTTCCTAATCGCAGGCAAGTTGTTACTAAATTCCCTGTCCAAGTCTAGGCGCGATAGTTGGATGGTGTGGAACCAGTGACTCCGTCTACGGAGATGAAGCATGAATATGTTACATGACAAGTCATATCAAAGTGGAGTGGTCTCTCACCCCTCGTGTATGTTCCTGAGATATGTAAGAGTAATGATTCTCTTCTGCACGAGATCTCTCAGATACTCAACCGATGTGCCCTGTCCAAGAGGCGGACTTTGAGCGCCTGCCATGCTCGATCCGACGGTATCTGAGTGCAACGACTGCGCGTCCCATTCTCTCACATTAGGTGTGGTCGCTGTGGGTGTTGCCGCGGATGAGAAGGATAGAGTAGTGACTGAAGCAGCGGCCAAGTTCAAGGGAGGTGGGACCGTGGACGACGACGAAGGATTTGATTTGAAGGACGAGAGAAGATTTTGCGCGGAGGATTTTCTGCGCATCGTTGGGCGATGTACTGGTTCACCCGAAAAGGTTGACATTGTTAACAATAGAAATTGAAGAGGTCTAGTTAGTGACCCTTGCCAGGCAACCGACACTCATAACGGGGTCACGTGTTTTCCAATCTCATTCTTTCACCGCCATCCTCTCCTACCTCTTGATCCACAACCATGGCAGACATCAACGTAATCGCAAAGCAATTCGTCGACTTCTACTATGACACCTTCGCTAAAAGTCGAGCCGACTTGAAGGCTCTTTATGTCAATCCCTGCTCTCCTCTCTCGCCCTGAATCGCGTCTGATCTGATCTTTCTAGCGCCCTAATTCCATGCTTTCTTTTGAAGGCTCACAGTTCCAAGGCGCCGACGGCATCACGGAGAAGCTGCTGGTACTACCCCTCTTCTGTGCTCGGAGCTGGATGTAACTAAGACATCATCTTTATCAGGGTCTCCCATTCCAGAAAGTCCAGCACAAAGTCACAACTCTAGACGCGCAGCCTTCATCACCAGCCGTGGCTAGCATGATTGTTAGCGTGACTGGCCTCCTACTCGTACGTGATTCTTCTGAATCAGTCGGATCTTCCTTACATGGTCTTCCAGGTCGACGACTCAGAAAACCCGCTCAACTTCAGCCAAGTATTCCAGCTTATACCCGATGGCACCAGTTACTATGTGTAAGATCTTTCGAATCACCTCATGCTGCTTTGTTGACTATCACCCACACAGGTTCAACGATATCTTCCGTCTGAACTACGGTTAATCAAGCATACTCAGATGGCAGTGCGCACAGGCTTTCGAGAACTTGCAATAGATAATAACTTGTTCCTATCGGATTTCATATCTTACAATAACATCTCGTGACCTTTAATTACTACTTCTCAGTTGATGCCGTTAGGCCTTCAAATCTCCTTCCTCACATCAAAGGTTAGTCCCGAGACGAATATGTATTTAATAAAAATGGTTTGGTACAAAGGGGGGTATAACGATATCACCAGGCTGAAATGCACATGGACGATTGCACGCTGATGATGCTTCAAAGCCAGCAGGAGCTCTATGGGCACGATGCGAGCCCCATTGTGACGAGATCATTTCCTGCTTTGATGTAGTAATAGTCACCTACGAAGCAGGTCAATATTTGCTTAATCAGGCATACATCTCATGCAGGAGAAGGACGAACCATAAACAATACCAGTCGAAACAATGTTTGCAGGCTTGTTAACTGTTCCATTTGAGAGCAAACTCTGGAATGACGGCCTCCAGGCCAGCGCGCTGATCTTGTTCAACACCAGTAAAGCACCATTAATCCATTGATCTTTTGCGGCTTGAGTGGATTCTTGTTGTGAAAGCAATAAGAGCGCGTTGACAACCAGAGTCGCAGCAGATGAATCCGCAGGACGCGGTGCAGGAGTCAGAGGGGCATTGAAATCCCTACAAATGAGCAACTATCAATTTACGAGTGAGCTGAAAGATCAAGACAAACCTACCAAGGTACGATACCATCCGCAGGCAAGTTATTCAAGAAATAGGTCGCGAGTTTTCGTGCAGTGACCAAATAACTGTTGTTCTTCGTCAGTCGATACACTGCCGATCATCCCAACCCAATCAGGGATCATCTTACTATCGAACTCGTGAACAAAAGACGCACTATTGGCGAACCCATAAATACCCCACGCCTGTCCACGCGACCATGTGCTACTGTCACTGAACCCCTGCGCTGTCCTCTTCTTGATAACGAGCCCAGTTGTAGAGTTATACTCAACGACGTGCCATGTGGACCCTGACGAAGGTATTATTAGATAAACTACGAGGGAAAGGAAATATTTAAAAGTCATACCATCGGCACGAATGTGGTTTTTCATTGTCGTGTCCGCGTGAGTGGTGGCTATCGTGCGGAGGGTGGAGTTGCCCGTGAGATCGGCGGAATGGAAGAGGACTTCGAGGTTCATCATGTTGTCGATAATGACCTTGGTCAAGTTACGAGTCAGACCAATTATGGACATAACAGGGATAATGCTAATGCCCACCTGGAAGTCTGTTGGGTCGGTTGCATCCCAACTACGCGTACAGCCTACTTTCGCGCTGAATCGTGCCGCCAGCATACTCGCGAATCTGTTGATCGCTCCAATGGCCGTTTGGTTTGTTGGATTTCTATACAACACAAAGGACATCTCAGCAGCCTGCACTGTGCTTGCATTAGAGTTCAGACATGATTTGACTCACAAAGCTAATTCCTCCACAAAGGGGAAACTAATGAACCCCACATCGTGTCCGATACCATGACTTGCATCAAGCGACAACAACCCAGTACTCGCCGACCTTGCCAACGACAACCAATCTCCCGACCCTAGTCCATTGGCGGGTGTCGCACCACACAGCTGCTTTCGCGTGTTTAAAGCGTATCCGGTGACGGGGAAGAAGCCTGACGTCCAGGTATTTGGAGAGAAGTACAACCACTTCCCCGCAGCGGTGGTGTCCGTGTACTGAGGGTACTGAATTGGATTGGGCAGGGCTTGATAAGTGGCAAGAACCTTCTGAGGGATGAGGTTTGAGAAGAGCTCGGCTGGGACGACCGCGTATGCGGAGCTAATGTGGAGGGCTCCTAGGAGGAGGGAAGCGGCGAACATGATGGTCCTGGTCTAATGGGAAGGAGGTTGAGATTTTCACAAAGAATACGCTGCGTCTTTTATGAATTCAAAGAGTCAAATGGGACAATCGACGCGGTCCACGAGTTCCGTCGCAAGCGGGCCGAGCAAGACGAAATCGTCGACAAGAGGGCACGAGGCTACAAGAAAGAGATGCTTCTGCGACCTGGTTGCGCCCAACAGACTCAAGTTGGTATGTTTTCCTGCCGGTCTTGACCAAAACCACGTTCGAATTTATGGAAGGAAGAAGCGTCGCGTCATGTGTTATTTGCTGGTGCTGTCATGTCGCCTGCGAGTCGCATGGTTTCATGAGGAAGAAGCTGCTGTGTTGGCCAAGCTCTCAGGTGCACGTTAGTGTGGTGGGGGTGGCGACAGGATCTCGCTTCAAGTATGGAAGAATAGGATATCAACTCTAGGGAAGAAGCACCGACGAGCTAGACTCGAGCGGGCCGTGAAGTCGTTGGCGCAGCTGCCCCTGTCTATCGAGATTTTACGTTGAGTAGCACCTAGCGTTACGAATAAGGAAAGCAGCGTACGTTAACCAAGTTTATCTTGGCTTTATCTATGAGAAACCTTTGGGCAAGGCGGGCGATAGAGTGCGCCTCGAGGTTGTAGTAGTCACTTGGTAAGCACGACAAATGGCCAATATTGACCGTCAAGGTTGCCCAGCCTATCACGCCTCGTAGTAACAGGTTCCGCAACAGTCGAGTTTAAGATACAATAGAGCGCAGCCTACACGTATGTACTTTGCCGCAGTGACTGATTGACTTAGGAGTCCTTAGAGGCAATCAATTGGCTATCAAGAAGTACGGGGTATTTGTTTGGCTTCAGCTTGCGCAGTACATAGCCGCGCCAGTGGCCTGCCCTCGTTCCTTCATTTCTTGCCTTTATCACGACCAACTTTCTGTCTGCTTTCATTTCCTCTTTACGACTATCTAGAAAATGGCGACGGCCGGTCTTGGGACAGAAATTGTCGGCATCATCAACAAGCTTCAAGATGTCTTCACCACGATGGGATCCTCATCCCAGAACACTATAGATTTACCTCAAATATGTGTGCTCGGCAGTCAGAGTAGTGGAAAGAGTAGTGTACTAGAGGTGCGTTGCGACACAATTTGAGCTGAGATTTCTTCGTGAGCTTAATTTGGTCTGTTAGAACATTGTCGGTCGGGACTTTCTGCCTCGTGGTACTGGCATTGTGACAAGGCGCCCTTTGGTATGCCACACGATTTCTTCAGTTTATATGTCGTTCTAAAGCCAGGACTAGGTGTTACAACTGATCAACAGACCTGCTGGGTCACCGGGAAGTAGGTATTCACATATATCACGATGTCTTCCGCTCTAATACTTCCGCAGCAACTGCCAATGGTGTCATCGACAAAGCCGGCGACAAGGGCGCCAACGCAGACGAATGGGGCGAGTTCCTCCACTTGCCAGGAGAGAAATTCTACGACTTCCATAAGATTCGAGATGAGATCATACGAGATACTGAGGCCAAGACGGGCAAGAACGCTGGAATTTCGCCATTACCCATCAATCTGCGTATATTCTCGCCGAATGTCCTGACACTGACGCTTGTGGATCTGCCTGGGACAACGAGAGTGCCTGTCGGAGACCAGCCGCGTGATATCGAGAAGCAGATTCGGGAGATGTTGGTCAAGTATATCTCAAAACCTGCTTGCATAATTCTCGCCGTCACTGCCGCCAACACGGATTTGGCAAACTCGGACGGGTTGAAGATGGCTCGTGAAGTGGACCCAGAGGGAACGAGGACGATTGGTGTCTTGACGAAAGTTGATCTCATGTGAGTTTCTTCGGTTTCGCCCCTTGGTTAAAACTGCTCAATATAAATTTGCGTATCCAGGGACAAAGGAACGGATGTCGTCGACATTCTCGCCGGACGAATCATCCCTTTGCGACTAGGCTACGTTCCTGTTGTCAACAGAGGCCAACGTGATATCGAGACCAACAAGCCTATCAGCCAAGCACTCGACAATGAACGAGATTTCTTTGAGAACCATGCTTCATACAAGGGCAAAGCACAGTTCTGCGGTACACCTTTCCTTGCTCGAAAACTGAACATGGTAGGTCTTCTCATCGGATCTTGAGCGCACATCTGACATCTTCCTAGATCCTCATGCATCACATCCGTGCCACCTTACCCGACATCAAAGCTCGCATCTCCCAGAACCTGCAGAAGTTCAACGCGGAACTTCTCACTCTCGGTGGGCCATTGGGCGATGGCGGCTCCGGAAACATCGTTCTCTCGGTGATCACTGAATTCACATCAGAGTTCCGAACAACGATTGATGGTAACACGAACGACCTTTCATTGAACGAACTCTCGGGAGGAGCTCGAATCAGCTTCGTGTTCCATGAGCTGTTCAACAATGGTATCAAGAGCATTGATCCCTTCGACCAAGTCAAGGATGGTGACATCAGGACAATCTTGTACAACTCGTCCGTGCGTAATCTCCAACCCTGTGCAAATGCTGGGATGCTGATATATCTGTGATCTAGGGTTCAACACCGGCACTGTTCGTGGGGACGGCTGCGTTTGAGGTCATCGTCAAACAACAAATAAGACGTCTAGAAGAACCCAGTTTGAAATGTTGTCAACTGGTGTATGATGAGCTGATCCGTATTCTTGGACAACTACTTGCCAAAGTTGTAAGTGCTTCCTTTCTTCCGTTGTCGAACCAGGAAGTATATTGAACTCAATTGCCCCACCTGCAGCAAGCATTCCGACGATACCCAGCTTTGCGAGAACGATTTAACGCCGTCGTGGTCAACTTCTTCAAGACTTCGATGAACCCGACAATGAAGCTCGTAACGGATATGGTTGCGTACGTTTTGATTGACTCTTTGATTGACACGCATGACTCATAACTTGATAGTATGCAAGCGTGCTACGTTAATACCACGCATCCTGATTTCATCGGTGGCCACAAAGTCAGTCTCTCCGAGTCAAGCACGGAAGTGCAAAAGAAACTCAATTGTATCTGTTTATTTAGGCAACTGCCATTGTCACTGAGCGTCTGAATGCCAGCAAGCCTCCACCCCCCGGCACCGACCCCAAGAACCCCAAATCGCAGGTCAATAACAATAAGGACCTCGACGTTGATGCGAGAAAGGAGGAGCCCAGCTTCTTTGGCTCGTTCTTCGCACCCAAGACGGGTGTCAAGAAGAAGGGAGTGCAGGCTATGGAAGCGCCACCGCCGTCTATCAGACCGCAGAATGCGTTGAACGAGAGGGAGACGATGGAAACTGAGGTCATCAGTGCGTTTGTTTCTATTCTTATGTCTTATCTTCATCTTCCATATTCGAGTTTTTTTTATATCATCGCTAATTATATCCTCTCCTCGATATCAAACAGAACTGCTCATCCATTCGTATTTCAACATCGTCAAGCGGGAGATGATGGACATGGTGCCCAAGGCTATCTCATTGACGCTCGTATCGCATTCCAAGGAGAATCTGCAGAGGGAGTTGCTGCAAGAGCTGTACAAGCCTGATGTCCTGGATGAGCTGTTGAAGGAGAGCGACTTTGTGGTCAACCGGAGGAAGGAGGTGCAGACCATGGTGCAGGCACTCAATAAGGCTGAAGAGTACGTCTTTTGACTTCTTTTGTATTGGATTTCCTTTCCTCCGCTCTACATGCAACCTTCTCTGTCCATCTCTTTATCTCCGCAGAATTATGAGGCTAACACGTCTTGTTGTCCTCTCCTCTAGGATCGTGGCGGGCGTCTAATTCATACCTTTTACGGGATCTTCAATGGGACGCTCAGGTATAGGAGTAGTATGGAGTACCACCCTCCCTTTTCATAAGACGCCATTCGGCTTTCTCAAACCTCAACCCACGCCTTTCCGTTCGTTTGCAATCATGCAACCCGAGTACTGTAATACCCTCTATACATGTTTGCTTTGGATAGTTCTTTCAAATATTTTTTATCTCACTCTCATCCAAGGATTCTTGAGGTGTATATTTATGGGTAGCTATGGACGACACATATCTTACGAAGGTGAAGCCAAAGCTCTCAAAACGTGCTCGGTCAGTCGCAACACACTGTTACGTTGTTGACTATAGCATGTTGGACTCAATACGAGACTATACGGCTTCCATCCTGCGGAGCTTTTTCTTGTGTTATTTTATGAATCATGGATTAACATTTACGCAGAGTAAGTTGTTACAGGGTTTAAGATGCAACGTACAGACGCCCAAGAGTTGACTTTGACCTCGAGACAAATTAGTCCCGACCCACTAATGCGCAGCACAAGACCCTGTTGATCTTTCATTGATCAGTTCAACTGCGATGTACACGGCGATCTGTCAACGATGAAAGCACCAGCGCCTATAAATGATCAACATCTTGATGAGATAGGATCAGATCAATTGGTGATAATCGCCACCCATGTGATAATATTGCTATAAAAGGCAATTGTGCAACGACGGAAGAGATAAGACGAAACGAGAATGGAAGAACGTGGTGGCGGCCTTATCGGCTCACGAGTATTTGCGCATGGGGCATAAATTGCGAGACATGGAGGCAAAAAATACACCTTTCGACGTCGAAAATCGACGGTGTGTTGCTTTCAATAGAACAGTGATAACTCGAAATCTTCACAACTGGATGAAAAATCATCCTGATGTTTTAGACTCCTTCCAAGAAGTTCCGAGTCGCAGCAAGTCCCGAAACGGATATAGCGGGGAGCATAAGATGTGCTAGCGGCTCTTGAAGAACTTCCAAGATATCTTGTGTCTGTATGGTGCAATCAAATCAGAGATGGAGGTCTAGAGAGCTTGGGAATGGTGGGAGGAGGTAGTTTGCGTTCGAAGGGGCTGGTTGTCAGGTTGATAGGGGTTGTCAGGGTGGTTGCCATTAATACGTGGCGAGATTAACAAGGGCGGAAGAGGCGAACACGAGAGCGAAAAAACTTAGAGAAAAGTGAATAGAGAGCAGAGAACGGCGTAAATGGACGAGGTCGACGACGGGCAGACGGAGATTTGGAAAAGTGAGGGAAAAGTGGCAGGAAACGGGACAGCAATGAGGCTTTGCACCAAAGACCTGAAGGGGACAAAGAAAGAGGGGTTACGTAAGACAATAATGACTCAAATGTCGGAGTTTGAATGTTGAGACGTATATAAGAGCCCGGTTTGCTATTCGAAATGCCCTCCTTTCCCCCAACACAAACATTCCCACGATCGTCTAGAAGTTTTTTATACCACACATGTCTTTTGCACTTCCTGCTCGTCAGATCACGTTCGGTCGTTCAAATGTATCCTCGCAACAGCAACAACCCTATCAGTACCAGCAACCCCAACAACAGCAGGCCGGCGGCCTCGCTTTGCCCGGTGGCAACTCGTACTTGCCTCAACCGGCAAATGGTCTTTCACTTCCGGGACCATCGCCATTGTCCAACTCGTACACCCAACCTCAGAACCTGTTGAAGCAGCCGTCGCCACTGTCAGCTGCACCTACAGTCCCTACCGCAAATGCTGTCGCGGGGCCATCGTCTCCACCCGCCATGCAGGTTCCCTCCACCCCCGTTCCGCTTACTCTTGAACAACAACACATCACCGCTGTCGAGGGCATCGTCCCTACCCTCCAGAACATCGTAGCCACCGTGAATCTTGACTGCAGGCTTGACCTGAAGACAATCGCCCTTCATGCTAGGAACGCTGAATATAACCCCAAGGTTGGTACATGACTTTTTCTAACACGCGACATGACGAACTGTCCCTGTTGTTCGCATGTTATATAGCGTTTTGCAGCTGTGATCATGCGTATTCGTGATCCCAAGACCACTGCCCTCATCTTCGCGTCGGGAAAGATGGTCGTGACGGGAGCGAAGTCGGAAGACGATTCGCGATTGGCGTCGCGTAAATACGCGCGTATCGTGCAGAAGCTCGGTTTCGACGCGAAGTTCTCAGAATTCAAAATTCAAAATATTGTCGGGAGTTGTGACGTCAAGTTCCCCATTCGTTTGGAGGGACTCGCGTACTCCCATGGACAGTTTAGCAGCTATGAGCCTGAGGTGAGTGATCGTTGTTCTTCTAGTCACTAGATCTTCCGGGCTAAACATTGTTCATAGCTGTTCCCTGGCCTGATCTACCGTATGATCAAGCCCAAGGTTGTACTGCTAATCTTTGTTTCGGGTAAAATTGTTTTGACGGGCGCTAAGGTGAACCTCTTTTCTCTTGCCTTCAAACGCAGTCGCGTTCGCATGTCTCCTTCACTTCGTTAGTCTTCGCGACTAGCGCTAGCTGTTGAGCATGTCGTTCCTTCATTGGAAGTTGGCTATGTTTTGAGTACAGTGGACCCGGTTTGAATCCATCCGCTGACGCTCTTTATTTTCCGCGACCCTCAGGTCAGGGAAGAGATATACACGGCGTTCAACACGATCTACACGGTGTTGTGCGAGTTCCGCAAGCCCTGATGATGGAACGGATTACCACCATCTGTGCTGCGCCTCCCCATATATTCCTCCTACCAATCTCGTCGCGCTCTGCTGTCGTGGTCGATCATGGCATCGACTCTCGTTGACATCGCCGTCGCATCGAATCAAGCACGTCGCGCGAGGTTGGGAGGGCGGGAGAGAAACCAAAATCATATAATCAGGAAGAGTCTGGATTGTAGTGCACGTCCCCTTTTCCTCCTTTTCATCATCTCCATATCATGACTGTTCGCTTGTCGGGTTGCAAAACATTACCATAATCTTATATCTCCGTTTTTTTTTGTTGATTTTTTCTGTTTGTCTTCTACGCATTCACCATCATCCCCCTACCCATCCATCAACTGTCAATGGACTGTACAATGCATCATACATACACATACAATACATACATAAGAGCAATATAGTGTCATTTGACCATAATTGTTGAACGACTTGGAATGAGTCGGTCGCAGAGTCAGCCCAGTATTTTCACTACTGACATGCCAGAAGGATATGGGTATGTACGATGAAATGCCTCATGACCGCTATCCTGGTCTAACTTGCGAGAAAGAGGAAGACTGTCAGTGTAGTCTTTCTTAGACAGACAAAGATACAAGTGAAGAGTATCTGTCCCGTAGCCAGAGGCCCTTGCCTCCGGTGTCCCGTCCATTCACCATTGGCTTGATGCCTTGCGATGCAAATGAAAAAATCAACGTCAAGGCAGCCAATGACATGCGTATAAGACAGGAAATGATTTTCTTCACAATCCTTTGATCGACTTGCGCTTGTTGCATCTAGCATTCATCGACCTGGGGGCTGCCTGCTTTACATTCATCACTTTAAACTCATTAGCAATGAATTTTGTCAGGGCACCTGGAGTAATGGCAGATACTTGCAAAGAAAAGAGAACGCTTCATTCTCTATTGTGAGCAGGTTTGACCGTGTCGAGTCCGGGGCTAATCATATGTCGCGGGGTTGGAAATTACGATATTGGGGCCTTTTGCATCAACAACAACTTATATAGCTTCACAACCCAGTCACAACCTCGACTCTCAGTCTCTCTCGATTGATCTGTGTCGCTTCAAGTCCATGTCTAAAGGCTCGCCGTCGTTCTGGTGTGCGGCATTGAAATATTGACCTGCAATGGGCTGTTGTTTACCGCTGGAAATCATCTGTGTTCCAGTGAATTGTCTTGAAATACTTGTGTGTTCCCAGGCGTTATGGCTGGTGAATGCCATTTGTTCTTCTCCACTAGGATTTCAAATTTGTTCGGGCCTTACAATTGTTGGAGTCCCAATGTCAATTTGGACACAGTCGGGGACTCAGCAGGACTCAGTTCTGTGATTTCAAAGACTGTGGTGGTGTCAGCCGCCCTCCAGCAGCCGACATAAACTCAGAGCTTGCAGGGGGCTCAATTTGCGTCTTCTCCGATACGGCAGCAGGTTTCTGTCCAGTTTTGAAAAAATTCTCCCCTCAACGTTATGGTTAACCTGTCTAGATTGTCGGCATTATTCACATTTGATTTGACGCCTCTGACATACAATCCCGCACCTGGCTCGAATCTCCCTTCTGGCAGCAAAGTGGACCTCGAGAGCTTACAACCACATGGCCTCAGAGGGAGAGCAGCGAACTCGGATTGCAAAGTCGAGCCGTATAATCCACCTCCTGTGACAGACCAAACCTTTCCCTCCTCTAATCCTACGAACGCCAACATTTACCGATACAGGCAACAACAGTCCGTAAATCTGGGGTCTTGGTAATTTTTATTTTGTGCGACACTGCAATGTGTCTGTGACTCATTTATCGAGCACTAAGGTTTATCCACGAAAAATGGATGACACCGTCGGTATTCAAATGTGCATCGGGGTCTCAGCAAGCAGAGATCGACATCGCCTACGGATATGGATCTGTCGAGTCAGCTCGCGCTGTGCTTGAACGTCATTGGGATACCTTCATTGACGAATCGGATTTCCAGTATCTGGCCAGTATTGGCATAAATACTGTACGGCTACCTATAGGTTACTGGAATCTTGGCCCAGACTTCATGGCAGCCACCCCCTTCGAGTCTGTCGCTCAGGTGTATCAAAATTGCTGGTCCCGCGTCATTCGTGCTATCAATCAGGCTGGGAAGGTTGGCATTGGCGTACTGGTGGACTTACATGGAGCAGTCGGGAGCCAGAATGGTCAGCAACACTCTGGGGTCTCAGATGGCGCAACCAATCTTTTCAACGTGCCGTCCAATATGGATCAAACAATCAAAGTATTGATCTTCCTTGCTGAGCAGCTGGCGGGGGTGGACAATGTTGTGGGGATTCAGATACTGAACGAGCCCCAAAACGTCGATGCTTTGCCGCAATTCTGTAAGTGTATCTGCCAACTCCGAAACTTGGGTCCTCTTACCTTAGTACAGACACACGCGCCATCGAGGCAATGAGACAGGTATCGCCCGCTGCAAAGGCCATGCCGCTTTATTTACATGATGGATTTGACCTTGATCGTTTTTCTGATTATGTCTCGGGGCGAACAGACTTCGTTGTGCAAGATCACCACTCGTACTTTGTCTTCACTCCATCTGATGAGAAAGAATCAGGTTCCCAGCACACAAGTGACGTGAAAGGCGCGATTGCAGAATCACTCAATCGTGTCTCTGCAAAGCAGCACCACAACCTAGTTATCCATGAATGGTCCTGTGCGCTTACTGCGGAAAGTCTTCAGAATGACGACGATGCGGAGCAGGCTCGCAAAGAGTTCTGCACCAGCCAGATGGAAGTGTACGCGAAAGCCGCCGCTGGATGGGGTTTCTGGTGTGAGTTGGACCAGTAGACCAGTCAATTCGGACGTTATGCTCACCGAGATCACAAGCGTACAAGAAGGAATCGTGTGAGGATGATCCAGGGTGGTGCTTCAAGACTGCAGTTGGAAGAAGTCTTCCGTCGACTTTCTCCTCCTCCTCCGGTAAGTCCCTATAATTGTATATCCAAGTGACTCTGTGCTCGAGTTCATCGTTGTGTCTGGCCAGATAAAAGCCACAAGAGGGCGCCCAAAGCTCGTTCCAGCTTCGAGGCATCACTAGAGCGCAGGTTCTCTGGTTCAGGTAAAAATCCTGCGAGCATTGAAGGCGTTCATCAGCAACGAGATGATTCAAAAGCCCAAGATCCAGCAGCATCCCAGTCAAATGCCAGGGGATACAGCGACGGTTATAACACTGCAAAGATTTTCTGGGCCTTCAATAGGTCGACGCTCGGCTTCGATGGTCAATTTATGATGGACGCAATCGCGAAAGCCGGCCCCTCTCTGATAGCGCCGGGGACAGAGACGGATTACTCCGATGGATTCATGAAGGGTCTCGCGGCAGGGGAATCGGAGGCAGCTTTGCATGGTAATTGAGTCATGAATCATTGGCGTTCTTGTAGTAGTAGTAGGGATGAGTCCATGTCCGACGTAAAAGTACAGGTACTTTGTCTTCATAGCATGGTCATTTATCCTATCCAGACCATTCATGTTGCCTTGTGATCCAATGCGGGTACACATCAGGATTTCTTTGTCAGATAAGATTGAGGCTTATTGACACTGAGCGGGTTCGCATCATCTTTAATTTATTCCCACAACATGGCCTTGCCTCCTCCGTCACGTATCTTCCGAACCGCTTTGCGCTTGACGCGTTCTCTCTTGCAGAATTCCAGGTACTTCTGGGCTTTAGCATCTTTAATCCTTATTGGGGATGCCATTCTTACCAACATCATTATCCAATATGTGCCATGTCAGTATTTCCGTTGCTTCCGTTAAGAGGAATAGTTGTTCATTGCGGTCCAGACACGGAAATTGATTGGGAAACATACATGGTCCACACCAAGATCTTCCAAGCAGGCGAACGCAACTATTCACTCATAACGGGACCAACTGGCCCTCTTGTGTGGGTTCAAATAGTATTAATTGTGATTGGCAGCTGACGTCAAACAGGTATCCTGCTGGCCATGTACGAATTCACCAATTCTTATACGATACCACGGATTCTGGAACGAACATACGACTCACCCAACACATCTACGCGTTCCTTTATCTGACGACACTCGCTCTGACATTGGGCATATACCGTTCTGCAGGAAATATTCCAAATTATGTGCTGCTGCTTCTACCTCTGAGCAAGCGGCTGCATTCGATCTTCGTGTTACGCCTTTTTAACGACTGTTGGTCCCTATTGGCTGTTCAGAGTGCGATATTAGCCTTCCAAAATGGGTTCTATGATACCGGAATGTTGCTCTTCAGGTACGTAGTAATTTTTTTTGCAAGACTGTAACGCTTTCCGACATACTGTCTCCAGCGCCGCGCTGTCCGTGAAAATGTCGATCATTCTGTATCTTCCTGGGCTTCTGGTTATCCTGGTGAAGCGCAAAGGACTGATCCCAACCATCATCCATATGGTGACCTTGGTCACTACCCAGTTCCTCTTTGCCCTTCCTTTTCTGCAAGAGGACCCCTGGGCCTATGCTCGATCGGCATTCGACCTTGGGCGTGTGTTTCTCTATAAGTGGACCGTAAATTGGAGATTCTTGGAAGAAGACAACTTTCTTAGTCCGCGGTTCGCAGTGTCCTTGCTGATTGGGCATGTCACCGTTCTAGTCGCGTTCGGATTGTTCATATGGTGCAAAGCCGATGGAGGAGTCTATCGCGTATTATCTCGTGCATTCAGACGATCGTTTTTACCTGCAGGATTAGTTTCGGTAACACCAGACTGTAAGTCTTCGTCCTCTATTTTCTGACCATAGCTCACAATGCCCCAGATGTGGCAACTGTCCTTTTCACCTCAAATCTGATAGGCATATTGTTTGCGCGTTCCCTTCATTATCAGTTTTACTCCTGGTATGCACAGCAAACGCCTTTCCTTGCTTGGAGAACTCGTTATCCATTACCCATCAAGTAAGTCCTCGAAGATCATGAAAGTGTTTTGATGTTCAGTTTCTTCTGTCATAAGGCTGGCTCTGATAGTGGGGATTGAGTATGCGTGGAATGTCTTTCCTTCAACGCCGGTGTCGTCCGGAGTATTACTTGCATGCAATTCTCTCTTACTTATTGGGATATGGTTTGGTCATCCCACCGGCATGAGCGTTCCTACGCAGACGCTCGACAAAAGAATATCTCACGATCAATGAATATTTTCAACCAAGAAATCCGCCCCATCAGTCGTGCCATCTATTAGCGCCGTTCTGGGAAGTTCTTTGCCGGTCCAAAAAAGACTATGCAGATGCATGCCATCGGGTACGAGATGTACACATATTGTTGGCGACCAACACAAGCTACAACTTCATGCCTCTCCGCTCTTTCTCGCATGCTAGTGACATTGCTGTCCATATAGTCTCAGCTCTGCTCATGGGTCGGATCCGCTATGTATGCGCCCGTCATATTACGGAGAGAAGCTATAAATGTTTCGCTATACAATACTAACTAAGTAACATAAGTACTAAAATCCATGTACTCCAAATTGTTACTCGAGTAATGCATGACCATGTGACTGTGGTGTCCTAGCTTCAGCCTTTCAATTCCATTACTGTTGCAAACCTTAACAAAACCCCTGCGAATATATCTATACGTGTCCAGGTTGTATTCTAAGCGTTCAAAATGGTCAAAAAGAAAGCAGGCGGATTACACGCTGGATCAAACACCAAGTCCGGTGAAGCATCATCCACCGTGCAGCTTGTGTTCCCCGATCTCTCAGCAAAGCCTGACCTAGAATGCATAACTCTACTTGAGGATCAGATATTGCTCATCGATGTATTTGCCGTCTTTCTTTTGGATAGTGCTTTACTCACTCACTTACGCAGAATTTCTTCTCTCCGGCGGAGTGTAAGGCTTATACGAAATTCATTGACAACCTTCCTCTCGAACTCACTCCTCCCAAGAAGCGTGGAGAAGCTGAGAGAGTCAATCGTACGCTCGTCTGGTAGAAATCTCTTGACCCTTGCTGACGTTTGGCATGTCAATCAGAACGATTCTCAGTGTCATCCGTAGAGTTTGCACAAAGACTGCATGACTTGCTTGCACCCTGTCTTCCTTCGTTTCCTTTTCCGACCTCGACCAGATCTCGCGCGACCTTGAATGGACCTCGAAATCCACATTCTTGCAATTCCAATATCAGGGTATACAAGTATGCGCCTTCCCAGTATTTTGGGTCAGTCAACTTGTGCGAACCACCCCCATACAACCTGATCATGATACTATTCATATTCAGGCCACATTATGATGATTCAGTTCAGGATCCGATGACCGGTGCTAAGTCAGAGTGGACTCTCCTGATTTACCTTACAGGCATTGAAGATGGCGTTGAAGGCGGTGAGGTGAGGACATCGAGTCTGCTACCTTGGGTGAAAGGGCTCACCTCCTCCTAGACATTGTTTTATAGGGAACAAAAGGGCGAACCTCGTAAGGTCATTACCCCACCTTTGCGGCGCGGTACTGCGCTTCTGCACAGGTAATATACGTTATTCTCTGTGTTGGTCGGTACTGAGGCAAGATTATCACAAGGCATGGTCAAGAATGCATGTTGCACGAGGGATCTCCTGTGAACAAGGGCACAAAATATGTCCTCAGATCAGACCTTATGTTCATGAAATAACCACACTCGGGTATGGTTGTGTTACGAAGAAAATCAGTCGTGCAAGTCAGAAGCCATCTAGATCATCGCTTATGCCTCATCCTTGTTTTAGTTGGCATACCTGCCTCCACCACATCGTCGTCCCTATCCCTATCGTCCCTTCCCCCTCCGTTCTCTCGCTTGCGTTTCTTGCCCTTCCCCTTCTCCCCGTTTGCTTCGTTCAGCTCGGTCTTCGCCGCCCTAGCAGCTTCCTCCACTCGCTCCCTGATGGCCGCTATGTCTTCAGATTCAGTCTCATAAAGCTCCATCCTCTTCTTCGTGACTGTTTCGATGCGTTGCACCAACTCTACATCGTATTGTGTCACAAGAGTGATTGATTTACCGGATCTTCCGGCGCGAGCCGTTCGTCCAACTCGGTGAATATAATCTTTTGAGTGCTGTGGAACATCGTAGTTTATGACGACGTCAACAGATGGGATATCGAGTCCTCTACGTGGAATTGAGTACAGCATTTACTGCGTATATGATCGAGATGACTCACCGACTAGCAATATCTGTTGCGACAAGTACCTTTCGGCTACCACTCTTGAATTTCCCAAGTGCTCCCAGACGTTGACTTTGACTCATGTCGCCATGAATTGGCACCGCTGAAAATCCCAGAATACGTAGAATGATTGACAGTCTAGGAAAAACTGTTGATTAGCATAGTGATATCTGAGTGGCATCCATATGTACCGTTGGGCATCTGCCTTTGTGCGAGTGAAAACAATGATGGAATTTTGCGCCAGGGTGTGGATCAGGTAGACGAAGTAAGCTTCTTTATCCTTCAATGGCATGAGGAGGTAGTACTGCAATAGTGTTGACACAGTTTGGTATCTTCGGCCAAAGTTGAGATCAACTTAATCCATGCCCAATGAAAGACACTCACTTGGATGAAACCTCCACTCTCACGGGATTTGTTAAACTAGCTCGTTGAAGCTTCGCGACTTTTGTTGTCATGGTAGCAGAATACAGATAGGTGGTTCTTTCCTTTGGTATGAGCTTCAAGATTTTGTCTAATGCTTCGGTGAACTCCATGTCAAGTAAACGATCCGCCTCGTCTAAGACCTAAAAAAGAAACAATTAGGTCAGAATTCGTTTCCCCCATGTGCTGTCAGAATCAGACTCGTACCAGGAATTTCAAAGTTCGTAGGCTGAATCCTTTTGTGGTCTCCAGATGGTCTAGCAAACGTCCAGGTGTCGCGATAATGATGTGTGGGCGCTTGGCAATAGCGATCTGTTGTGTTGGCATGTCCATTCCACCGATTAAGACAGCACATCGCACTCCCATGGACGACCCAAGTGCTTCGAACTGTTGCGATATTTGATACGCCAATTCACGGGTTGGGGCAAGTACGCACGCAAACAAACCCTTTGGGTCTTCCCATAGCTTTTGTAAGATTGGCAAGGCAAAAGCTGCGGTTTTCCCTGAACCAGTAGAGGCAATCCCAATGATGTCTCGACCTTCCAACGCATGTGGTAATGCTTCAATCTGGATCTCTGTCGGGGTTTTGTAACCCACTTGGTTAAGTGCTTCTAGAAGGGGGTCAATGAGACCCAGGCTTTTGAAAGTGGAAGGAGGTGCAGGAGAGTTTGACTTGGAAGAACTGGCATCTTCAGGTCCTGGCATGTTGCTTTCCGAGTTAATAGTGGAAACCAAAAGAAATTGCCGATCCGACTCTGCTTCAAAAAGTTTATCGTTATATTTGTTCCCACGATCATCAGCAGTGCTAAATCATGTCCGCGCGTTCCGACGTCTAGTTACACTTCTACCCTTCGGTCCACCTATTACTGGTCCTTACAAGTCTAATTTATAGCTTCAGCGAGCGAAACTGTGCAAAATAGGCACCGTTCACGACCGCCATGGCTGTGCCGTCAAGTTCGTCCAGCCAGCGTGTTCTTGTTTCTTATGCTGCGCCTCCAAGTTTCCTGGCGTCACCTCCATGGACTAAAGTTCACGCGGCACTCCTCGCCCAACTGCCTCTGAGAAACATACATTGGAAATCTGCATCTAGAAGTTCTGTGAAGACAATCCAAGAGTTAGATGTAACACTGGTTCCAATCGACTCACTGCGCGATACACATACCTCTCAAGTGCCTGTAACATTGTTGGAAAGACCTCTCCTTAACGTCTTCATACTACACTGCGAGGCAAGAGCTTCGCTATCATCTACGGCCTTGTAACTGATATATAGCGCGAAGGATAACGACCAGGACACGTACCGAACCGCCTTCAAGAAACAAATAAAGGAGTGGCATGCCGTTGTCTCTGCGCGAAAGCACCAAGAATGGATAGTTGTCCAGATTGTCAGACCAGAGACGGCACGTGCCACAACTGGGAATTTCTTTCAGATAAAGGGATCAGTATTAGACAAACTGAGAACAGATTTCAACTCGGACAAACGTGATCGGTGAGTTGTGTTTGTAGTGAGTGATTCATAAATTATCCGCTGATGAAGGGAAACAGATGCGTTCAGGTCAACTGGGTGGCGGGAAACGAAAACCCACTTGCGTGGGCGGAATTTGTGAACAGGATGAAGGAAGGCCTGATGTACGCTTTCGATGCGGCGATTGCTTTGAGACTAGAGGAAGTGCAGCGATCTGAAAACCAACAATTGATGCCTGGTTGGAATTTCTGCACGTTCTTCATTCTTAAGGTACTGTTTTCGCTAACTTGATATGTCTGATGCTCACGTACTCACAGGAGAGTTTAGCGACCTCTTTCGAGGGAATGAATCTCTTCGAGGAAGCGCTGATTCCATACGACGAACTAGAAGCATCTTTCTACCGCGTTTCAAAGGATAAAAACATGTCATGGTTTGGCTCCCTCATCCACCCCGGCGTTGAAGACGATTCACATTCACTACTGTCCATCGCGAAGAAACCATATAGAGACCTCATCCTTGCTAACCGTATATCTGTTTTTGACTTTCGAATATATCTCCTCTCCCGCCAATGCCAACTTCTTGCCAAAATGGGTCGGTTAAACGATATCACCACCAAAGTTGGTTTCTTTCTGGGTGCTTTTGGAAGACGTCTACGCGAGGTTGAGGTGAGCGTTCTAGTATTTCGTGAACAAAATGATTGACTTTTTTCAGTCAACCCTTCCACCCCTTTTCATAGAGGCATGGATATATTCTTCTGCTTTGAGTGCAGTCGAACAATGCAATACATGGTCAACAACATTCAAGATTGATGCCTCCAAATCCACGGCCGCTAACGCTGGTAAAGGCGAACTTTTAGATGTGGCGCGAAGTCAGGTAGCTTTTATCGCCGCTGTGCAATCCCCACCTTTATTTACACTTCATGCTCCGTGGTAGCTTGATATTATTGGGATAGAAGCGGGACATCTTCCATCTACGCCTCCCTTCACCACTTCTCCGTCAAGGAAAAGGCTACTTCATCCAGGGACTGAGGTTCGGTTCTCAAATGAAATCCTTAGCACAGCAATGAGCAATCAACAAGCCTTCTACGAACTTTACATTGCCATAACGAATCGCGCCATTGATCTATACGCTAAGTCAGGACGGCGGAAGTTTGCGTTAAAACTCCATGGCAGCCTAGCAACTCTCGAACTGTAAGCTATTCATTGAGTAGGGGTGGAAATGGGCTAACACTCTCCCTTCAACCATGCCAGTCACCGCGGAAACCTTACATCAGCACTCACAACCTACTCATCGCTGCCCGCCCATTATGCTCCTCATATGTGGACATCACTGGAGTCTTTCATGTTATCTCGGGCACTCGATACCCATAAACAACTTGATAAGGCTCAGGATGTGGAATGGATACACATCGTGCTTTCATACCTCAAAACATACGTTGAACATCACAACGCGGAGATGCTCATGCATGAAGCAGACAAGATCGACTACGTCTCAAATCTTGTGAACTCTCTGAGAGTTTCTGCAGAACGACTCGAAGGGGGTGAGTCCAGGTATCCCATTTGATACCACGACCTATCTGAACTCTATCCGCCCTAGACCTAGCACACCCTGACCACCCAGCTGTAACTGTTCGCGTATCAGGTAGTGCAAGGCTTGCTGAAACTAGAGATGGGTCATACGTTGACGTTTCCATCATCAACCATCTGCCCTGTGTTAGTCCCAACCCGTTTAAATTTTTTTATAGGCTTAACATTCCGAAAGGTTCTCCCCGCTGATGAGATCCACATCGTCTTGACTGGAAGAGATTCCGACAAGTTCCGATATTCATCACCGATATCTCAAGGTTGCCCACCTGGGAAATCAGATTTATCTTTGTTCTGTCCAGTATGATTCTATCTTGTAATCCTCACTTTCGAAACTCATCCTCGGACATAGGCATCGTCTTCTGGTACTTTCGTTCTTGAGTCAAGTGAAATCCGCGCTGCTCATCTTCTATTCCAATCGAATTATCGCAAGGGTTCGAGTAAAGGCCATTCGTCTAAACCTCCAGACCTTGTTCAAGTGCCCCAAGATCTGCTTGCCTTGGATGTGCGGTTGTCTCAATCTAATCGCAGTAGGTTCTCAAAGCTGGATCTGGACTGAAGCTGAATTTTCACTCCAGTTGAACTTGGAAAATCACCCGCTCTCATGGTCGTTCTATCGACAGGGAGAAATCACATTGATCAGCTTATTATTCGATTTTCATCATCCGTTACCTTCCGATGTCAACAGGCTATCCTACTCCAAGGTGAGATTACAGATTATTTCTTGGCACATTCTAATGAAAAAACAAATGCACAGACGAGGAGGTGGAATCATTCGAAGCGACAGAAGAGGAGATTACAATCAAAGACATTGACGATGACACTAATCTTACATTCCTGGTACCTCACTCTGACGCTTCAGCATTCAGCGCAATGGTACGTAGGCCTCACACTTTGGTCAATTTAAAATCGTCACATATCGTGGTTAGAAAGTCAATATGGAAGTGGAATATACGACCGTCGATGAGCCTACGATACAACGTGCTTCACAATTCTCAAGAGTGCTGGTTACAACCCTCCCAATATCAGTCAATGTAGAAGACTTCTTCCGTGGGACCAGGTAATTCCTTATCTGTTGTCACTTATGGAATCTAGCTCAATTGACCTAGGCTTATCTCCAAATTCACTGTCTCGACCACGAGCCATCAACATGTACGAATAGCAGACGCAAGCCTTGATCTACCCGCGGGAGGTCCCGATGGGGTAGGAATCCGGTCATGCACGCACAGGCGCCCCGTAGTGGTGAGTGTCGTATATGCGCAAGGAACAGCGATCCTTAGTCAATCGCTCTAGACGGTTACACCAGCGCAACCCGCCAATTTTCTTTTTGCTCTGGATTCCCTTCATGGCCCTGGTAGATGTTATTTCCAGCCAGACGATGCTTCTTACTAATTTCCTACTTGTGTAGTTCGAGAATCCCTTATTTTGCGCATCAAATACAGGATGCTACGGGAAGGTAAGCTAATTCAAATTCAAATTGATGTGAAGTCTTCATTGATGCCGAACTTATTCTTAAGAAGTCGAGTCAGTCATTGAAGATCAAGTACGAGCGGTCTTAGAGGAGTCTCCTTCTCCGCAACATAGGCTCATCTTAGTGGGCAAGCTTGTTGACGCGCTAGAGAGCGACGCTGCATGGGTGGATATGTACAATATCACGGGAGAGCTTATTGTTCCGGACATTGACAAGGAAGAAGGCGAAATAAGTGAACTTTTGAGGAAGGCAAGGAAGGTAAGACGAAATGCCCTTCACATATACATTTTCTTACTACGCGATGTAGCTTATGGCCGACTACAGACATCCTGAATCACCAGAAGGTGAATGGCGCGAAATCAAGATCCCAGTCGATGTTCCTTTCATGAATGTAAGTTGATCTATTCTTTCCATGTTCCCGGCCTAATCTTCGAAGATTGTTGCTGCCGCATGCATTCGCATAATTTCAACGCCTTTCGCCAAGGAGGCGGCGCCTGATGAAAAACTGTCTCTATATGCTGGACAACCAATTTCTGCCAACCTATCGATCCAAACGTCGTTTCATTGGGGCTCATCTCAGAACGACACAAATCGAAAATATGTCCTGCGGTTTAACATCGAGGAGATGGTTAAAGAGTGGCTGGTCAGTGGTCCGAAACGTGGTGATTTTATAGCAACAGTAAGATTCCTCGTCCACCTACTAACGACTTACTGAGGACGAACCAACAGGACGGGGCGACACATGTAGTCCCTATAACGCTGATTGCGTTGTACCATGGGGAGTTTTCCCTTCCAAAGGTCACCATCACTGCACTTCCCATGGCTGGTGTGATTACTATGGGCTCTATGGCTACTCCTAGTATCGAAACATACCAGAAACATGGGGCGGAGAAGGTGTTAGTGCTGCCACGCGGTGGCCGCAGTACATTCGTCGTTGGAATGGGTTCAGGGTGATAACCCTTCACATTTGGACCGAATCGACCTACCACTTTGGATAAGGTCATATACCGTTGCAGACAAACGACGACTAGGGCTTGGTCGATCTATAGTTTGCATAAGATCAACGGTTTGCCCTGGGCTAAACAACCAAGTAGACATCCTCACACAACAACATGGCCCTCTCTGTCTTCTTGAGCTTGACAGGCGTGCACAATACACTCCTTGATTGTGGCTTTGTAGTCCACGACAAGCTTGCTTCGTACCAATTCCAGCCCAAGCAAACTTTAAAGCGTTTCACGTTGGTTTAAGGTATGTATGTGCAATGCACAACAAACGCGTCTCGCAAGTGTTCAATCTCCATCGCGTTATGTGAGATAGAGTACAGTGAATAATGTATGCCCCTTGGCTGAGTTGGTTACAGCGTCCGACTGTTAGTCACAGACAAGCAATCGGAAGGTCGAGAGTTCGACCCTCTCAGGGGCAGTGTTCTTGTGCATTTGCTTTTTCCACGCGCACGCTTTGGCCATTCATTGTGACTCGATGTCATCTATCATTTTACCCTAGTAGCTTTGAGCTCAACAGATGTCCACGCATAACTGGGCATGGCACAATGACAAATTCAAGATGTACATGTGAATCAAACGCAATTGTCAGGAAATAATGTTTTCAGATCAGAACGACGGCCTACGTCTTACGATCAACCTAATGTCGCAACTGATACGGGAAATTCAGAGAATAACAGGTACTACTTAGCGGAACACTGGAACCAGTGGGTGAATTCACGCATTTTCATCTGTGTCTTTGCTTGGAGGATGATAACATCGGTTGGACGAGAGTGTCGTATATTGAATCTGATCATGACTAGAACAGAGACCTACCGAACAGAGACCTAATGTATAGTTGGAGAAGAATAAGGGGTACTGTGAAGAGAAAATGACTGTGATTTGAATGGATCCAAGAAAACAACGACAAGATAACGGAACATGTAGCTCAGAAGCAGACTGATTCATCCCTAATCACAGAAAAGGGTTTGCATGATTTTTGCGACGAGCAGAGAGCTCTTGCGCGCGCCGGCGACGGGCCTCCTCTGACGTGGAGAAGTATAGTTAGTACATTCAAAACTCAAGGTGGAACAACACACGTACTTCGAAGGGTGCTCGGATCCTCGCCTGCATCCAGTCGGCGACGGTTCTCTCGAAGGATCTCACTGACCCGTTCACTCGCGCCTTTGAGCAACGCGACATTTACATCCTGTACGGACATGAGGGCACGTCGTACTGGTGTAATCAAAAGTGCAAATTGGGCAGAAGGCTGCAGTGCAGGGGTTTAGACTGAGCTTCTCCAGCGAAATAAGGCAGGGAAGAACGCACGGTATAGATTGAAAATGACAAGTCGGAGAACACGGTTGGGACTGCAGGCTTTGCTGGAGTTGAAGCGACCCGGCTGATTCTGAGGCCTTGGAGGCCTTGTACTTTCGGGACCGCAGGAATGCCCCGAATATTCCCAAGATTATTTTTTTTGGTGCCAACTTCCGAACTGGACTCAATCTGGTCCTCACGAGTGGAGGTCAGGTTTGGGACTAGAGAAAATGTAGTTTTAGCCTCTGTCCTTGTGGGTAAGCGATTCAGCAGCGAAACTGACCTTTGATGTGGGGTTTCAAGATAGGGGCTCCATGCGCCGTCCCACTCTCCGCACCAATGAAGCGCCTATTATCCAATGTCCAGTTACGTGGAGGAATCCTGGGCACACTCGCTCTTGCCATCGCTACCACCACAAACTGGGCAGTGTTCCAGGCAAGAAACTTGAGGGCGTCGATTTGGAATACAAGATATATCACGCTCATTGATGGACTGGTTGTAGCGGCGGCGTCGACGGGCACTGCTTGTCTGCGATTTTTAAGGGGCTTTGCAACCAGGTACTTAAGGGCAGCTTTGTTCAATGAAGGAGGATTTCATGTCGGCCGGATGTAGTATTTTAAGTATGGCAGCGAGGCTGACGCAAGTTGTCATTTTTATGCGGCCTAGCATCACTAGAGTTGTCTCGGGTAGTACATGGACATCTCCCGCATCGCAAGGTAGTGGATATAGAAAAGTTCGCTAAGTTGATAGGACTGCATCGAGAACGACCTTGTGATGTGCGGCAAGCCCCCTATCAGTTGCATCGACTCCATGTTGGAGTTGAAGACGAGTATATCAGTACTCAGGGGGCATGGCCAGGCTAAAACTGTCACAGAGAAGAACCGAGTGTTGCATAGTCTCAGGGAGGAGTTGAATCTTTGGGACGTTGAAATGAAGCAGTATGAAGCATGAAAGACCTTGATTCACGATCAATCTTGATCGTTGACAAGTAACCAGTCAGCGCAGGTTGTCCACGAAGAAACATATCATCGACCCAGAGTGCAAAAGAACAGCAACCAAAGTAGCCATCGATGGGCAGATGAACCAAAAAGCGTCACCTGAGCGATTCGAACACTCGCGGTCAAAGACCAACCGCTTGACTACTCAAGATAGCAGGCGATCCCGTTAACCACTCCGGCAAAGTGACTGGTGTTTCTTGCCCCGCCTGCTATTGCCGGGGGTTCTCACAGAGTGCAAAAATAAAGAAGTAAACAGCCTCGATGTGAGGATGAAGCAAAAAAGCGTCACCTGAGCGATTCGAACACTCGCGGTCAAAGACCAACCGCTTGACTACTCATGATAGCAGGCGATCCCGTTAACCACTCCGGCAAAGTGACTTGTTGATTTTGTTGTTCTGTAGCTCAACATATAGTGCGGGTAGGCAGATCGTAAGTACATGAGCTCACATTACGACATGTCATTGGATATGTAAAGTGACGCGATGAGAAGGGAGTCGAGACTTGCGGTGTATAAAACACAGGTACTATCCATTGATACAATTGTACAAATTGAGTAGTAGAAGACGAAATGTTCAGGTCGTTCCGGCGAAAGTGGGCGGGCTGGACACCCGAAAACACGGTGGTGGTAGCTACAATGAAATGTTGAATTTCGTGAGCGTGATGCGTCCCCCAAGTTGATTTCAAGCGCTTGAGGGTTTTGGTTTTGTGCAAGTCATATAAAAGACATCGCTTCGATGTCCTGGGGCGATTCGTCATTTAAGCAACTAATGTAATCACTGGTTCAGAGATTCAGAAGGAAGCGGGGGCTGTTGAGCTGGTGTTTCTTCCAAGAATTCACGGATGTATGTGACCAGTTTGTCTGTTTGCTCTTCCGTGATCGCATTGTAGAGCGAGACGCGGATGCCTCCCACTGAGCTGCAGAAGAAACAAGTCAGCTTGATACCAAGAAAAATAAAAAATAGATTGTTCACCGATGGCCCTTGAGCCCTTTCATTCCCTGTTTCGCAGCACCAGCCAAGAACCTAGACTCCGCGCCTTCACCAAGGACCTCAAAAACGACATTCATCCAGCTCCCACTGCCAGCCTTCACATGTCCTCTCAAAAGACCCTTCTTCTCGCCCTCCCTCACCACCCCATACACCTTCTCCTGCTTGCTCCTATTGAGCTTCTCGTAATACTCAAGACCACCCAGCTCCGCGTTCCTCTTCAACACCAGTCCAGAGACATACACCGAGAACACGGGAGGGGTATTCGGCATGCTGCCCTGATCCGCGAAATTCTTGTACGTCAGTCCAGCGGGCACGGGTACGGCCCCGAGGGCGGCAGCGGCGTCGACGTCGACGATGCAGTCTTGTCGGACGATGACGATGGTCAATCCTGCGGGGCCGATGTTCTTTTGCGCTCCGGCGTAGATGATCGCGTGGTCTGCGAGACGCGGGATGGGACGCGACATGAAGGAGGAGGAATAATCCGCCACGAGCGGGAGGAGTTTGCCCTCGGGCAGCAAGTGGAAAGGGAAGGACTCCGCGGCGCCCTCCTCATGGGAGAACTGCGTCCCGCTGACGGTTTCGTTCTCGCAGTAGTAGATCAATGCCGGGTCCTCGGAGAACTTGTACGCTGAGTGCGCGGGGATGTTGTCGAATGACTTCCCATCAGCCGACGAGTCCCGCGCGTCGACCGCAATGTTGACCCGGGCTCCTCCGCCTAGACGCCCGCCTTCTTTGGCTGCGAGCTTGCTCCACGAACCAGTAAGGACATAATCCATGACCCGCTCGTCGTCTGCTAGATTAGGGTGGAGCAGCCTGTGTCGCGCGAGCATATTGAGCACGACGGCGGAGAACTGCCCCGTGCCGCCTCCTTGCATGAAGAGAATAGAGTGCGTTGTTGGGACATCGAGTTGTTGGCGGATGGAAACCTCGACGCCAGCGATGTAGGCAGTGAATTCTTTTGAGCGATGCGATATTTCGGCAACGCCCATTCCTGTGCCTTGGAAGTTGAGCAGCCCCTTTGCCGCCTCCTCGAGGATAGACTCGGGCAAGGCTGAAGGGCCTGCTCCGAAGTTCATAACACGCGATGTTTCTGCCATGGTTGAGAAAAGCGAAGAATAGAGAAAGTTGTGAACGTTGGATGTTTTGTCCTAAATCGCCGATGACTCGTTTGGCTTGTAATCTCATCTAATCAGTTCGAGCAATAATTTCGTCATTCTGATAACCATTGTCATTGGATTTGTACATACAGCACTACTCGAGTGCGTGCATAGCATACATAGGGAACGGCGTACAGCCACGTACAGAGTGAATGTTCGTTTTACGCTGTCCGCAGGCAGCATTGTCCATAAACTGGGAAACAACGATTCGAAAGCAAGTGCGGAAAGGTATGTTGCACGTAAGTGTTTGTGATTTGATAAAGGAGGAACTGGTTGACAGCGTATTGAATAACATGTATGTGCTGTAAGAGTTTATGCGAAAAAGTCGAAGGAAAGCAACGAAAGGTAGATAGGAAAGCAATATATGCGACGTTGGATGAGGAGAATGATATGCGACATATGAGAAAAACACATAAGTCAACAAATAAATCACGAAGATCGGGTGTTGAGACAGCTGGAAATTTGCAAAGCGGTACAGTTAGAATAAGATATCGAATATGGTTGCAGCTATGTATGGTAGATGGAGTGGATAATAACGTTTGGAAATTGATGATACTGGTGATGATGTAGGCCGTGCGTTGGATCGTAATGCAGATTTAAATAAGTTGCGTGGCAGTTAAACGTAAAGAGTGATAATGATGAATGCCGTGCTGCGTTGTTGATAAAGCAGTTGAGGATTAGTAGTAGCAGCAATGGTTGAAGATCAGAAGGGAGATAAGCAGCAGTGTCGGAGAATGCGAAAGATCAGAAGTTGATACGCGAGCTGTTGATACATGATTGAGCCGGTCTCTCCACGGAGTCGCATGAGAGGACGGGCATGAGGTTCTGAAATAGGACACGAGACGGGGTGAACCGCGATCGAGGTGTTGGTACAGATGGAGAAGCTAGAAGTGAGGTGTCGCGAATTGGGAAATGGGATCCAGGTGAGTTATTCTTGGTGGAGGAGGCGACGGGATTAGATCGCAACGATGTCTTCCGTCGGCGTACAGGGCCGGGTCCGGACGCGGATAGATCAGTCAGAGAGGAGTCGGGGATGAGTGAAAGATCGGCAATATCCCATGGATTGAGCATGTCAGAGGCAGATTCCAACGAGGAGATCCAAGGAAGCTCGTCGAACGCGTGGGATGGTGCTGTGGGGATACGTTCGGCGCGTGGCGATAAGCGACGTCGTCGTGTGGATTGCGCAGCTGCTCTGGGCCGTCTGCGGGAAGAAGGCGCGCACCACTGAGGAGAATTATCGTCGGTTAAGAAATCGCGAGGGATGAGTGGCACAACTTACCGATAAATCTGAAGTGGATTCCTCGAGATGAATGGGTGATCTGAGTCGTTCATGAGACTGAAAAGGCAGGATAAGGTCAGAGATCGTTGCTATGAATGTAGCCTGAACGCGACTAACTGTTCTTAGAGAAAGCTCTGCGTGCATGGGTGGTGGCGACATGAGACGAATGGTCGCGGAGTCGCGGTTCCGAAGAGCGGCCAGGAAAGGTTGAGGGGCATGCATTGCGATGAGAGAGAGATAGGTGGAAGCGATTGTTGGTGGAGGCACAAAAGTTTGTGGAATAGATGTACAATGGGGATTTGCTTAAGTATTGTGAGTGTCAGGGAAGACGAAGGACATAATGCAGACAATGGAAGAGGGGAGAGATAAAGGGACAATGAGTCCTCACTCCTCCCAGATCACATAAGCTGACAAAGCGATCGGTCACAGGTCACCCTTCCCCGCCAAAGGTACACGTTTCAAGACGGACAGCTCAAAACAACTGTCTACACAAAGCAACACGAGGCCAGGTTGCCGACGCCTCTATATCACGACAAAGCAAGCAATCCCGTCGCTAGCTCTTTTGCGCGAACACGCCTCACCTTGGCTTCACCTAGCGCATATTGCATTAGATGCGAGCCTTTTGGTCTGTCACATCATTCGAATCATCCCGCCATTGGATACCATTCTCATTGTCCGCTTTATGCAGGAGTGAGTGACTCGCGCGCCATTTTTTCCCACCCAGATGCATGGAGACCTCTCGAGTCACCCTGACGACTCCTATGGGTACTCTTACCGTTTTGGCATAGATGACACGAGTCTACGAGTCAATCATGCCGCTCCGGAGTCAATTCCCTGTCTCCTTGATTTCTGTCAGGCACTTCTCTTTTGGGATGCCCTAAACGCGACAGCATGGTAAACGCGTTCAACGCGTCAATCAAAGCCTCGTTGTCCATTCATGCAGCCAGGTTTCAAAACACCCGCTGGTGCCATTCACGACCCTATATAGACAGCATCGCCGATACCAACCAACTTTTCATATTCAACCGTCATGGAAAACCATATATGTGTCTACATGCATCACGAAGACAATTAGACGCGTCCAAATAGGTATCAGGCTCATGGAGAGCACTTCCCTTTGTCCAAACGCGTGAAAACAGCTGAAAACGCGTCCAACCATTCATCGACGCGTCCGATGCCTCAGTCGTACCACCCAGATTTTCCGGTACAACGCTTTCCCATCCCCGACGGAAGTTTTTTGATTGACGCGAAGCTGGAGCCGCACCAATATCACTATCGCAATCTAATTCCATTCGGATGTTTGTATTTTTATGTTCTGATGTTTTGACGAGTCATCGTTTTACATCCACCGCTCGCAATCATGACAGCTCCAGCTTACGGCATCATATGCTTATGAAGGCGCTCTTGGTGAGTCGTATTTTTCTTCTATACCTTCCAGTCATTAACTGTCATCAACCAATCAAGGCGCTCGTCTATTCCTGCATTCAGTACACGTCGACGTCAATGGACAGGTCAACCAACGCCAACGCAAGCGTGCCGTCAATTCTTGACTGGGGCTCCCAGGGAGGCATAGACAACCAAGATATTCACCCAACAGGACATTCCCAAAAGTGACACCAGCTAGCCACGGTCTCCATGCCACCACTCGTTACTATTTGCCTCGGTCGTTGGGCAGGGAAGGGATGGTAACAACTCTCGTCGTCTGTCTCCGTTCCGCCCATATGCACGTACCGGGTGTTAGGACTCTGAGTGGATACCGAGAGTGTGTAACTACCACACCTACCTTCTTCTCCCCTATCTTTCGCGCCCACTTTTTCACAGTGCTTCCGCATCTTCGTTATTTCGGTATTCACGGTCGGTCGCACAGATACCCACCGTGTTCCGCACGAAAATGGCGTCCCGGCGGTCCAATTGCACGGTAACAATCCCCAGCGGGACGTGTATGTCTCTTTCCCAAATTTATCAGAAATGTTTATAGCCCGTTTGACGACGACATAAATGGGGCACTACCCGTCTACACACACCCACACCGTCTTACGCATTTGGGTTTGCCGACATTTCACGTGGCACCATAGGCAGTGACTGGAGCCTCGGCAACGAGCGTCTACCTCTCTATATTCGTCTGCGGAGGAACTTCGCCATGCATATCCATTCTCTACTCCGGATTATGTCTGAGAAAAAACCCGTCCTCGTATCCATGCTTGACTCTCTTGTCCCATCAATTTCCCCATGGTCGGAAACTACGCCGGTGTTTTGGCACCGTGTGGGCAGTAAGTACAGCGATTGTGACTCTCCTATGCCTGCGCTGTCCAATCAATACCACACCGAAGTAACAATGTTACCAAAATGTCGCTGTCATTGTGGCGCAATGACGCGGACGCCCATAGCGAAAGATCATCTAAATCACCGTGGTGTCAGACTTCTGGGACTCGGCTAACGCGAACTATTTTGGGCTGACGCTACATATACGACAGGCAACGTCTCCGACTCATCCGCCGGCCGCCAGCTAGTAATCCTTGACTGGCGCTCATGATTCCGCATCGCATCGAGTCCAATTACTTTGACGTCTTCCGGACAAGCTTCGCATCTGATCCTTGCGGGCTGGATTCACGGACCTGTCTTGAAATCGCTACGCTTCCCACCGTCGATCATTTAAGGCTTCGGCGCTGCTTCTGTGTACTGTGTGTCGAGCAATTAATTGTATTTTAGCGTCTCCTGTGTATATGTATGCTCCAATTCATGTAAGGGATGCTTAGCGCCACAATTGTCTCCATTGAATTGACTAGCGTCGTCGTCATTCCGCCCTGATCGTCCATATTTCCGTGATTCATCCTACATCATCGGGTCAATGACTGCATTTATAACTCGGTCTACATCTGCATACCCACGCATACCCACGCCCATGACCTATAACAGATCTGCTTTACATACTATATATACCTTCGGACATAACATGGAGTCATGACTGAACGGAATGCATCGACAGCTTTTCACATTAAGTAGTCAAGGCGTCGAGGAGACGAAAATATACAGATGCCACACACACTCTGTGAGATACGAGTTGAAAACCATCATTTATTTTGGGCGTGCATTACAAGCAATGGCATGTAGAGATGTTGTGATAAGTTCGTAAAAAGATGCGACAGAGAAACCGATGAGCAATGCAAGATTATACAGCGATGAAGAAGGACGAAAAGAAAATGCATCAAAACCGACAGTCATCTACAGTCTAATCAATCTCCTCCATGGCTGATGTTGAAGCACCCTCAGCAGCTGCAGGGGCTGCAACGTTCTCAGCCGCAGGGGCCTCTTCCTCGTCGTCGACGTCAAGGCCAAGACTATAAAGAGAAAGATAAGGATGCTTCAAAGCCAACAAAGATCAAGAGACTTACGCAATCATGCGGTGAATACGCTTAGCAAAGGATGATGGCTCATCGAGAGTGAAGCCGGAAGTGAGGAGGGCGGTCTCGAAGAGGAGGTAGGTCAAGTCGCGGACGGACTTGTCGGCCTTGTCAGCCTTAACCTTCTCCTTGAGCTCCTTGATGATGGGGTTGGTGGGGTTCAGCTCGAAAGTCTTCTTCGACGCCATGTACGATGACATCGAGGAATCACGCAGAGCTTGAGCTTTCATGATACGCTCCTATTGAACGAAACAAAGATGATCAGCAAATGCGAATTAAACGCAGAACGAAGGCACTAACCATGTTCGACGACCAACCGAATTGGCCGGTAACGAGAACACAAGGAGAGTCAGTGATACGGTTTGAGACAACGACCTTCTCAACCTTATCACCGAGGGCTTCCTTCACTGTTGCGCAAAGCTCGGTGAACTCAGCAGCCTCAGCTTCACGAGCCTTCTTCTCGTCGTCGGTCTCCTCGAGCTCGAGACCTTCCTTGGACACACAGACCAATTTCTTGCCATCGAACTCCTTGAGTTGAGTGATGGCGTACTCGTCGATAGGGTCAACGAGGAGGAGGACTTCGAAGCCCTTCTTCTTGAGAACCTCGAGGAAGGGTGAGTCACGGGTGGCGGCAAGTGACTCGCCGGTGAGGTAGTAGATGGTCTTTTGGACTTCGGGCATGCGGGTGATGTAGTCTGTAAAAAGTAGTGTCAGCTGACAGTTCTGTATGATATCAGTTAAAACGTACCCTTGAGCGAGGTGAGCTCCTCAGTCGCCTTGGTGGAGTAGAAGCGGAGGAATTCAGCGAGTTTGCTACGGTTCTGAGCATCTTCGTGGATACCGAGCTTGATGTTCTTGCCGAAGGCCTCGTAGAACTTGGCGAAGTTGTCCTTGTCCTCGGCGATCTCGCTCAGGAGGTCCATGGTCTTCTTGACAAGGTTCTTGCGGATGACCTTGAGAATCTTGTTTTGTTGGAGGGTCTCACGGGAGATGTTGAGAGGGAGATCTTCGGAGTCAACGATACCCTTGACGAAGTTGAGGTACTCGGGGATGAGGTCCTCGCAGTCGTCCATGATGAAGACGCGGCGAACATAGAGCTTGATGTTGTTGCGCTTCTTCTTTGATTCGAACAGGTCGAAGGGAGCACTAAAGAATAGGTTAAGTCAGTACGATATATCCTGGGTGGCCATGAAACAAGACAAACCGCTTGGGGATGAAGAGAATGGCTTTGAACTCAAGCTGTCCCTCAACGGAGAAGTGCTTGACAGCAAGATGGTCTTCCCAGTCATTTGTCAAGCTCTTGTAGAAGGAGCCGTATTCGTCAGCGGTGATGTCGGAGGGGTTGCGAGTCCAGATGGGCTTTGTCTTGTTCAGCTCTTCGTTAGAGGTCTCCTTCTCCTTGATCTTCTTGGTCTTCTTCTTGTCCTTCTCCTCGTCTTCGTCAACCTCCTCGATCTTGGCCTTCTCCTCATCATCCTTCTCTTCTTCTTCCTCGTCTTCAACCTCCTGTTATGAAATTACGTTGTTAGTTCAATAATCCACTTTCAGAAAGGGCAACGACAAACCTTCTCGACCTCTTTGGTCACTGTCAGTTGGATGGGGTAGGAGATGAACTCGGAGTGCTTCTTGACGATCTCCTTGATCTTCTTTTCCTCGAGGTACTCGAGCTGATCCTCCTTCATGAAGAGGCGGATCTCGGAACCACGGCCAAGAGGGGGGTTGATGGTATCAGGGGTAATGGTGAAAGTACCGCCAGCAGCGGACTCCCAGATGTACTGCTCGTCATCGTTATGTTTTGAGATGACTTGCACACGCTCAGCGACGAGGTATGCGGAGTAGAAACCGACACCGAATTGACCGATCATAGAAATGTCGGCACCGGAGGTGAGGGCCTCCATGAATCCCTATCAAAAAAGAAATTTCAATATGGCATCTTAACAAAGGCGCATACTTCACGAACCTTTGTGCCAGACTTGGCGATTGTACCAAGGTTGTTGACCATGTCGGCCTTGGTCATACCAATACCAGTGTCGCGGATGGAGAGAATCTTGTTCTCCTTATCGGGGGTGATGCGGATGTAAAGTTCTTTCTCGGTATCCAGTTGCGATGGGTCGGTGAGAGAGGCATAACGGATTTTATCGAGGGCATCAGAGCCGTTGGAGATCAACTCCCGCAGGAAGATCTCTTTATTCGAGTAGAAGGTGTCTGAAAGCACATAGATCAGGACATGTTATAAGTGGTTGGATGGAGAATACATACTGATGATCAAGTCGAGCAATTGACTGATCTCAGCTTGGAATCCAAAGCTTTCTGTCGCCATTGTAAGCCTGCGATGATCTAGATTAGATTGATGCACTGCTGAAGGAAGAAAAAGACAAACTTTTGTGGGGATGGTAGGATGAGGGGAGATGGATTTGGGAGTGAAAAAAAGGGCGGGATATCTGGACGCGTCTTCCTTTCTTATGTATCTCGAAATTTAGTTCTCGAAGAATCCGAAACTTGCCTTTTTAGGTAGCTGTGGCGGATATCTGTGGAACATTCTCGAAGGTTTGCCATATATGACTCCTCACAATACAACTATTCCTCAGGGTTGACGCTCATCACGAATGCTCTGGAAGGTGCATGCCCAAGGCGAGATATATTAGCGCTCTAGAATACATGACTCGATACGACAAGTGCGAATTTAAGTAGTTTATTTGAACGATATGCTCGCGCTATAGATTATGCGGTGTAATGGTTAGAGGCTGAATTGAATGGCGTCAAACCTGGAGGGTTATGAGGGTGAATGAGGTATGTGGGATCCTTAACTGTAGCTGCCAAACGAAGGCGAGAATGAAGACAAGATAGGGCTACTCCTTGGCTCAGACACAAGACCTCTGCGCCCACTATGTTGTCCTTTGAGAAGTTCCATCATGGCCCTCAGTTCCTCGACCTCTTCTTTCAAATCCATGTTCTCTTCTCGTAATTTCGTGTTTGCAGCTGCCAGTGTGGCTTTCTCTGTAGCAAAGGATGCAATTTCTTGAGCAAAAGGGATCCTTGGACTTTCCGTCTTGTGCTTCTCTTGGTTCAGCTTAGCTTCGAGCGTCTGGATCTGCCGACGATACACTCTATGAGAAATGTTGATTTTCAGTGGAAACTCGGAGATGAGAGAAGATTGTTCCAACCGTGCACTGTCGTCCATTTCCGCCTGGGAACTCTCCATGCTAACAACCCTCATTTCCATTTGCCGGCAGTAGCTCTTCATGGATTCGATCTCATCCGCTCTTTCGTTGAACTTTGCAAAGTCCTCGTCCCTATGGAGGCTGAGTACCCACACATCACAGGGTTTCAACGCGAGAAACGCACCACATCCTCTGAACCTTGATATGCTGATCAATCTGCCGCTCATAGTCTCGTAATCGGTCTATCTTATGTTGGACTTCCTTCCTCTGCGTTTGTAAATCAAAGACTTCCTTTGTTGCATCAGCCAGTAATTTTCCTTGTGCAACAAAAAGCGCCTGTACAATCAATGAGATCTACGAGGCTTGGAATTGACAAGATGACACGAACCTGAGTTTCCTTCTGTGCGCCACGCAGAGTAGCAGCTTCCGTTATCCAACTTTTCTTTTCGTCTCGCAGCTCCTTCAGCTTCTTTTGCAGCTCCGTATTCCAGTCTGCATATTTATTTTTCGCGTTCGAGGCTTGTTGTTTGTGCTCCCGCAACTCCGCTTCGAGACTAATCACCTGCGCACGATATTTCCTCAGTTTGTTATACTGTCAACAATAATGAACGTCTGTTTTCCGATGAATGCAGGATCAAATAAACACACCAAACCTTGACGTTCAGCTTCAGCCGTTTTCATCAAAATTCTGTCCTGGTAAAGACGAGCGATATGTTTTGCGTTCTCGCGAGCCAACCACAATTCAAAGTTGAGATCGTTTCGCAAGAGAAGGACCTCTCGTTGAAGCCCTGAAATAGCTTGGGCTACATGGGAGGCATTTTGGTCTTCATGAATAGAGGGTGGTCGGGAGGCTTGTTGCTCAAGCAATGAAGAGGAGGAAGTCGTAGAAAATAATGTATTTGGCCACTGTGATGAGGGTTGTACCACTTCTAGATCGAGATTAGATTTCAGCGCTATTGTAGTGTTGATCATGTCCTGCAATGATATTACTGCTTTTCCAGACGAGAGATCGATAGGTCGTAGGAACTGCGGAGCATCGGTAGAGTGAAGACCGGTCATGGCATTGTATTCTGAGTTTTCTGGATGTTGTGAAGAACCTCCTTGCATGCCTAGCTGATACCGTGCTTGAATACCCACGGCCAGATTTCGAATATCAAGCATCGGAGCCTCGCTGATTATTCTGGATAGATCATACTTCGTCCAAAATTCGGGTTCTGCGAGTTCCGCGATGGCGTCCCGCCATATTAAGAGCGGATGACAGTTGTGCTCTCGAAACAAGTTCTGATGCAGATATTAGATGCTGCGTACCAAAAACACTGGATAGCTTACTTCGCTCCGACGACGAATCTCGTTCTCATCAAGAGCTTTCTCCCAGGTCTCAACATAAGGACTTTCGAGTGAATTGGAAATCAAGTATGACACTGGTCCACGTAGAAATTTCAGAACATTCGACGGGTAAAGATAGTATAGCATGGTGAAGTACGGTCGGGATGAAGGGGGTGGTGACGCTGTTGCGTTGAATGTCATTTCCAAACGCTCCCACTCAATGTTGGGAGAAATGTGCAGCACGGGGTTGGTTTCGAATTCGAGTTCGCGTTCAAAATCAGCATCTATGTCTTCGGCTGCAGGCATGCGGCCCTTTGAGGCGCGCCTTTCCTTCCAGCACATGATCCGCGCTAGAACTGCCATGAGCTTGGGTAGCATGGCCCTCAAATCTTCACGCGCGTATACCGCAAAGAATGGCAGCAGTTTAACGATGAGCGAAATGCCGATGGTACACACTGTTGACGAGTTGTCGAAGAATAATGAGTGTAATAAGTTGAGCATAAGCGGCAATCGAGGGAGAACTTTCGCAGCGGAGGAGAAGGATGGCGCAGAGGTGAAGACATTGAGTAGCGCTAAAAGTTGAAGTCGCGATGAAGGTGTCGCAAAGTGTACGTTAATTTCATTTAGCAGATCCTGACAATCAATTGAAGATAAGAAAGCGTGATGTCACGAAGCGATTGATTCATGCAAACCTCTGGCCGTTCATTTCCGTACTTGACAAGTATATCTTCCAGATTGTGCTTCCAATGTGTCCGATTGCGCCGCTCCTCCTCATTCAATTCGGCCCACTCCAAAACGTCGGCACCAGATCCTTCATTGAACGCATCCAATAGGTACAGTTCCAAGAGCCGTTTCCGGAATACTCCAGCCATCTCAGTATGCGCTTCATGCGTCGTCTGCAACGCTGAGATGATAAGTTCTTTGGCATATGTGACAGCTTGCGTGGGTAGCTTTGGTTCACGCAAGGCTGGACGTAGAACAAGGTCAAACCAGGAGATAACAGACGTTAGAGGGAGTATTGGTCCCAAGTGGTAGAGAATCGCTAGGAATATCTCGGTCTGATGAAGCGATGCATAGTCGACGACTTCATGAAGTATGGCTTGAAGGTCTTCTTCAAGCTGGAATATCAAGACCTCTGATTCTTCCGAGGATGCACATTCGAGAACAAAGTCGTCGACAAGAATCAGAAGGTCATTCAAAGGCAATGCATCTGGGGCGCCCTCCAGTACAGAACGCACTTGACGAGGAAGCGCAGGGAGAGGCATGAGCTAAAGTGGTCTCTCGCCACGGAACCAATTAGTGACATACCATCGCTTTGTTCCAGGGGCCTCTGTCAACCAAACCATAGCACAACCAAGCAATATTCCCTCTGCTCACCGTCTGACACGTCGAGCTCGCCGCCTGTCGCATTTTCTCCATTAAAATACAAGGTGAGGCCGAACCCACGCTCTTTGCAAACGACATATGGGTACTTGAACGTATCTCCGTCGTTTGCTTGTGGTGGATGCGTAAATTTGCAAATGGATAACATGTTCTGACGCGCTCTTTCCTTGCTGGCCAGATGTCCGCACACATTGAGGAAGTCACCTCCGACCACTCCGACCACGAAGGTCATGACCATGGTGACCACGCTGAGCACGACCATGACCATGAAGGTCATGACCACGAGGAGGACCCCACTTCGGCCGCCGCTCTTGACAAAATTCAGTCGCGCTCAGAGCGCAAAGCCAGGAAGGCTCTGCTCGGTCTGGGATTGAAGAAGGTTCCTGGCATCACCCGTGTAACACTGAGGAGACCCAAGAATGTGTGTCTTTTGAACAATGAGCCTGGAATGGAATGCTGAGATAGGACTCCGGATTTTCAGGTGCTCTTCGTGCTGGCATCTCCTGAGGTGTACAAGTCGCCAAACAGCGACTGCTACATTGTTTTCGGTGAAGCCAAGGTAGGAGAACGTCTTGTATATTGTTTGACGCGTTACCTACCAATCTGCGTGTTGTAGATCGAGGACATGAACTCGCAGGCGCAGCTCTCAGCAGCCCAACAGCTCGCTTCAGGCGGCAACACTGGTGCTCCTACACTTGAGGACTCAGGTGCTGGTGGTGACGAGGATGACGAGGATATCCCGGATCTCGAAGCCCCTGATGATGATGCACCCGTGGACGAGACTGGCGTCGACCCAAAAGACATTGAACTTGTCATGCAACAGGTCAACTGCTCTCGAGGCAAGGCAGTACGAGTACTGAAAGAGAGCGGAGGAGACTTGATCAATGCTAGTGCGTTCTTTCCTGCATCCTAATCAACATGTATACTCAACCACTTGTTTCCTCAGTCATGGCAGCGAGCGAGTAGACTTTCCGTGTTATCTTTTTGTCATATATCGTATTCCTGTCGAATTGCATTACCTTTGGGATTTTCCAACCACGCTTTGAACTGGACTCCCAAGCACAACAACGTCCGGCATCCTCACGACATATTCCACAGCTTAAGCTCGACATAATAGTTAGATCTTTCCCAGCCATCCTGGACTATCTCGATCCCTTTCAAATATGTATCCCCTTCTACGAGTTTGGGTCCCAGCAACATTCCCAACTCCTGAGCAGCTTCCTTCACAAGTCCAGAGAGCTCCCCTTTTGCAAACATATGGTAATATCGGTGGAAAACTTGAGGTTTGGTTCCCCCTTCTACCGGTGACTGCCCTTTTACGCCGAGTTCCTTCGACAAGACCCATGGCACAACTACATCCTTTCCCGATAACGGGTTCGGGTCTTCGTCCGATATCACTTTTCGTTTCGATAATTCGTCTTGTTCTATCGCCCACACATAGATTAGTACTCGGCCATGGGAAGGCGAAACTGATTGAAGAAGGCGTTGGACTGCCAAACGCCGGCGCTCATGCGTTGCCAGATGATGAATAGTAGCAATTGAGATCGCATAGTCCTGAAAACACCTATCAGAGGCTTCACCGCTGAGGAGATATTTAAACTCGCAAAAATCCCCATCCTCCAGGGATTGTCAAGGACATTCCCTAGTATCACCTCCCTCCGGACCTCACCAGTTCCGGCATTTTTAGCAATCTCCAGAAGGTTTATGCTTCTGTCGAGGCCAAAGGTCCAAATGTCTCCAGGTCGATCAAGCGGTAGTGGAAGATATTTGCCATTTCCCGTGCCGGAATCAAAACCTATCCATCCAGTAGAAAGACTAGAAAGAAAGGTGGCGATTATGGGCCATGGCTATTTGTCTCGATTAGAAACAGCCTGGAGGACTGTGTCGAACTTGCCTTGTATCGTGTGGAAGAGAAATGATTGGCGATCTCATCATAAATAGCATGCACATTGAGATTTTCATAGATATCTGGTTTCCCTTCTATAATTGCAGGTTCTAAAGCGCGAGGTGGCATTCGCCTTCAGTCGAACGGTTCGTTTTTGAGAAAGGGAGGATAAGCATGTGGTCAAGAACACAATCATCAACATCATGCCTCTTTCTTCCGCCTAAGTCTAAGTACGATCAGATAAACCCCATTGCCTCGTCAACTATTCTCGCAAATCGACTTCCATCGAATGGCGGAAATGGCTTGATATTTGACGCGTCGAATTCATCGATCGTTCTCGGAAGGTTTCTGGGGAGGTTCAGTCAACATCAGAAACGCGTCCTCTGTTTCAAGGCTCACTCGACGGTGGAGGCCTTCAAATGACCTAATTCTTTGAGGGCAGAAGATAACTCTTCTTGATGATTGTCGAGCAGCGTTGGGTTGGGCACGACTATCATTGGCTTTCCCATTCGCAAGACATCGAGTATGGTACCAGAGCCTTGAGAAGTAAACGATGAACAACTCTATAGAAACGTATCAGAGGAGAGACGGTACCGGCATGGCTGATGACCAGGTCTGCTTTCTCGTATTCTTCTTGAAGAGATGGTTTGAACTTCCAGAATTCGATATCTACGCCAGCATTTCTCAAGTGGTGACTACCGCCGTCCTTGATAGTAGACGCAAGATCAAATGTCGAATTTCCGCATTGAACAACAAGATTTGTGTAACCCTGTCGGGACAGACTGAGAAGGACTTCTTCTGCGAAGACTGCTTGGATAAGAGAATCGAATTTTGTGGAGCCCACCGTAACGAAAGCGAACATATTACACTGGCAGTATGAAGGTCACGCAATGATTTTTACATCGCTACAAGTAAGTGCATGCGGGAAGTAAGCGTTCTATTTGTGACGAGTACATCCTAAGCGACCTAGATATTAGACGCCATCAAAATTTGCCCTCCATCGCACGACAAGGAAGCGGTAGCAATGTTCTTCCACACATACTGATAACCCTGTTCTTTCTTGAATTCTTCACTTATAAAGTTCGGTCAACTTTGACCACAATTTTACCTACAGCCCTCGAAGACATGATGCGGTCGTAAGCTTTCAGCGCATCTTCAAATTGATACGTCGAATCCACTATCGGTTTGATAGCTCCTAAAATGCGACGTTGATTTCACGAGGCGAAAGAGTAATGAAGCGAGCGCACCATCTGCTAAGAGCTTTTGAATCGCAATCATATCTTGGTTGTTATTGTCCATAGAGATCCAGCTAATGACTCGATATCTGAGCGAGCGCATGGACCAAGTCCCAGGGCTTGACTCACACGTATCGTCGATTGACACCGCCGAGCAATGACGGTGCCCAAACGGCACCAAAAGTCCTCAGTAGCTTCCATATCTCAGGTATTGAGATATTTTTGGGCATCGGACCAGTGGAAATGAACAACCCATCGGGCGCGAGATACTTCTCACTATTCACGAAGAGAGATGGATCGACAAGTCCAACGGCATCATATATGACATGGTACTTTGGGTCAGGCTTGTGCTCAGAGAGATATCGATGTAGTGGGGCCTTAGTGTAATCAACAAACTGAACAAGAATAGTCAGGCAATTGTCTGGCACGGGTTTCAATAGCGCTACATACCTGGTCGGCGCCCATCTTCCGGACAAAATCTTCGTTCCTTCCAGACGCTGTCGCTACGACCCTCGCACCTTTCGCTTTAGCGAATTGTATGGCGAACGCGCCACAAGCGGAGCTGCCTCCATTCACAAAAACTGTGTGTCCAGGTTGAACTTGAGCTATTGAATATATGGCCTGATATGAGGTCATGGCGGCAATGGTGACACCAGCCGCTTCCACTGGGCTGATATTTGACGGTCGTATTACGAGGTCACTGGCCGGCATTCGCACATATTGGGTCAGAGCTCCTTGTCCCGTTTTGCGTTGGATGCCTGGAGATGAGGGCCTATGTAAGAATATTTGTTGCCAACTGCTGCGAGAGATTCTAGGACTCGCCACTAGGAACCCATCCATATACAGGGTCTCCAGCAGAGAATTGAGAACCATTTCCGTCAACAATCACACCAGCCAGGTCGAACTCAGCGACATGAGGTCTTCTGTAGACGAGGTCAGGCAACGCCATTAATTTCCAACCACTGTTAAGCATCCTCAAGAATCAGGCTCTTTTACTAGAATCAGAGAACAAAGGCTTACGCGGGATTGAGCGCAGCTGCCTGGACTTTGACCAGGACTTCTCCCTTAACAAGCGTTTTGGGCACCGGCCAGTCTGTTTTCAGACAAAGTGCTTTCCTTGGGGGCCCCTGGTGTTGGACCACCCAAGCGCACTGCTCGTCAGGCAGAGTGTCCATGGTATGGGCCCTTGGGGTTGGCGGCTACTAGAGATCGAAGACAAGTGTCGTCATTTGCCATATGCAATATATATGGATGTTCGAGACTTCGCGCCGAAAGGCCACGTTGAGATACGAACGCGTGATGAGAGTACCAGAAGGAGCCCAAAAGTCGATGGATTTACTTTGCAAGTTGTTGTTCTTGAGAAACCCTTAGTACAAGCACTTGAATAGCGTTAGGATAGCCGGCCCCGGTCAATATTGTTTGTGATGTCATCTGCATGAATATGACTTCTACCCTTGAAGTGAAGAGACCAATAATACGCGATCATTTCACTGCAGTAGGTGAATCAAGGCATAAAGCGAGGTTCTCACACCAGTCAAGTCATGCAGGCATGTGCTTGTGATTGGGCCATAGCAAAACGGGGGGTTTATATGGAGCATGAGATGACATGGGTAAACTATACTAAGAGTAGCAAAAGAGTATGAAAACACAGAAAATAATCAGGATAGAGACTCTTAATCAACAGTGGGATCAACTTTGATGACAACTTTTCCAACAGCTCTCGTTGAAAGGATCCGGTCATACGCCTTGAGAGTATCTTCAAACTCAAACACCGAGTCAACAACTGGTTTCAGTGACCCTAAGGAGTTTTGTTTAGTGACGGAGTTGGTGCATGAGCTAATTCGAACGATTTTACCCTTTGCGAAAAGGTCCTGGATTTCTTTCAAGTCTTCCGCGTTATTCTGGACCAAAATCATGCTGTGAAAATCGTCAGCCAATATGAAATACGAATGATTGAGACGAGTCAGAAGAATCACTCACGAATAACGCCTATTCACATTTCCAAGCCATGACGGGATTATCCAAGCACCAACTGTCCTTAGAGTCTTCCACATTTCAGAACCCGAGAAGTCCTTAGGAATGGGACCGGTCGTGACAAATATCCCCGATGGTGCTAAGTACTTTGCGCTCTGGGTATAGAGGGAAGGATTGATCAATCCGACAGCATCGAAGATTACGTGGTATTTCGTTGACGGGACATTCTGCGTCAAATACTCATGGAGAGGTGCTTTAGTGTAATCGATGAACTGTTTTCGAAATTAGTCAGGAAACATAATGACGGAACGCGACCCGCATACCTCGTCAGCCCCCATCTTGCGAACGAACGCCTCATTCTTGCCGGATGCAGTTGCTATGACTTTGGCGCCCTTAGCTTTCGCGAGCTGAATAGCGAATGCTCCGACGGCAGTACTCCCGCCGTTGACAAATACTATTTGTTCAGATTCTAGTTTGGCAGTATGTATGAGTGCTTGGTATGCTGTCATTGCACACAAGGTTATTCCTGCGGCTTGCACGGGCGTGACGTTCGGGGACGAATGACGATGTGATCGGCGGGTACTCGAACATACTCCGCGAGCGCGCCTTCGCGCGTCTTTGCCTGCAAACCTAAGCGAAGAGAAGGTCAATGGCTGTCGCCTATGATGGTAATTTGACCGAAGAATTTTACCTGTAGGTATCCAGCCGAAAATATTGTCTCCATTGTGGAATGCGGTACCATTTGCGTCCACGATGAAGCCACTCAGGTCATGTTCTGCAGGATGTGGTCTCTTCGCAAACAGGTTTGGTAGAAACCTCATCACCTTCCAGCCGCTTCATTAAAGCATTAGATCACCTCTGCGTCTTAAAGATGAGAACTCACATTGGATTGAGAGCTGCCGCTTGAACTTTCACAAGGACTTCGCCCTCTTTGAGTTGTTTTGGGACAGGCCAGTCGTCCTTTAGAGTCAAGGCCGTTGCAGGTGTTCCCCTTTGAATCACAGTCCATGCACGCTGAACGTCAGGTATCCCAGGATTCCCAGCCATGGTGGTATACGTTGAGAGAGAGGAGAACGCAGGTCTACTCGGTGTAAGCTATTTATGAAGTCATGGTAATTCGAAGATGTTGCCATCACACTCCCATGAGAGTCGCGAATCTATGTAGGGAACACTGACTGAAGTGGATTGCACGGTGTACGGTTATCGTGTGACATTGTAGCGAGAATCGTGGGCAGTGTACCATTGGTCAGGACAGTCTTGAACTTCATGAACTGCGACGGCAAGACAATGCTTGCGTCATTAAAGTGACATTTCAAGTGTACGTACTATTAATAAACCATGGCGTGTGTTATTGAATAATGTTGCGAATCTTAAGTAATGCAAGGTGGTTGATTCATTTGCTGCATCTGAAGGCTTCGTGTAGGCATCGTCCATTCTTTAATCGACTTAAGGGTCTACTTTGACGACCACTTTTCCGGATACGTTCCCTGTAATCAGATGGTCATACGCTTTTAAGGCGTCATGGAAGTCATAGACTGAATCCACAATTGGTTTTATAGAACCTGAAAATCAGTCAGATCTGTGCCAAAACTTTGATCCAACGGAAAGGCGAACCCTCTGAGACGAATCTTTGGAACTCTTTGTTGTCTTCGATGTTGTTGAACACGACACAATTTCTAAAAAAGCAGACCTTCGATCAGAAAAACATTAACAGACGCATTCGGCTGTTCTGACATATAACGCCTCCTAACACCACCTAAGATTTGAGGCCTAAACATGGCACCGACAGACTTCACCGTATTCCACATCTCGGACAGAGATAAATTCTTGGGCTGAGAGCCTGTTGTCAAGAAAGCCCCACCTGGAGCCAGGTAGGCTTCACTCCAGGTGTATAGAGAGGGATCAATGAGACCGACGGCGTCGAATATATAGTCGTATTTGATATTTGCGGCATTTTTGGTCAGATATTCAGGGAGTGAGACTTTGGTGTAGTCAATGAACTGATCAGGCTATTTCAGTAATAGTAAACCAGCATATGCGCATATACGTGCCCCTTCTGCGCCCATTTTATACACAAAGTCTTGCTTATTGGTGGAGGCGGTTGCTGTGACTGTCGCTCCCTTGATTTTTGCAAGTTGGATAGCATATGCACCAACAGCCGAACTTCCACCGTTGATAAGAATCCTTTGACCGCGATGAATGTCAATCTTTTTCATGATAGCCGTATAGGCGGTCATCCCGGCCAAGGTGAGTCCCGAAGCTTCGATAGGCGTAACATTTGGCGGTCGGTTGACAATGCAGTCTTCATGGACTCGCGTGTATTCTGCGAGAGCGCCTTGATTAGACGTCAGAAGCTGACCTAAATGGTAGATATTGGTATGAATTCTGAAAATAATACACCGCAGGAATGATGTTACTTGTAGGAATCCAGCCATATACATGATCTCCATTGGAGAAGCGAGTGCCATTGGCATCGACCACCACGCCGGACAAGTCAAATTCTGCAACGCGAGGTCTAGCAGCAATGAAGTTCGGAAGTATTTTGAAGAATTTCCAGCCGCTGAAAGATAGAGGTCATATGGTGCAACGCAGAAACGACGCGGGTGAGTTATTCTTGCTTACACCGGGTTGAGAGCGGCTGCCTGAACCTTTACTAATACCTCGCCTACCCCGAGTTGTTTCGGCACTGGCCAGTCCGATTTAAGAACAAGGGCCTGTGCAGGAGAGCCGCGCCCAACGTTGATCCAAGCTTTCTGAACGTCGGGAATATTGTCAGACATTGTAGCGTGGTTTATTTCGAGTCCTTGCCTCTTTCTTATATGAGCCTTTTGCTTCATTGGAAGCCGACGCTGACGTCAAGAAACGAAGATCAATTTAAACTCCGAATCTGCCGACGGCCATTGTCGTGATCCCGTGACTTGACGGATTACAGACTCTTGAACGATCGCCCTCTGCCCAAGTCCAGACGCTTCAGTTATTACCAACCGCCGCGCTCTCTTCACGACTTCCTCTATCCATCACTAACCAGCGCAATACACTGCAGCTCGTTTCGCGCAACATGGAGGTTTGTCTACAATCGCAGTCTATCTTTCATTACCTCATCTTTGCCTTCAGGGTCTACTCGATTTCTCGAAAGAGTTCGACATCGCACTACTGGACAAGGTCGTAATGGCCTTCTACACGGGAGTGGGAGCGGAGGTGAGCTTGTCGAGCTTTGAGAGCGCGACGCTCATCTGGATGGCTAATCTGATCTCCGCATTCACAGCAACAAATGGCACAACAAGTTCTCACTCAATTTCAAGATAACTCAGATTCGTGGACTAGAGTACCAGACATCCTGGAAAAGTCTTCGTTTCCCCAGGCCAAGGTATGGAAATCGCTCATCGTACGCACAACCGTGAACTGACCCTTGTATTTTGCTACAGTATATCGGTTTACAAATCCTTGAGAAGCTTATCATGACACGATGGAAAACACTACCAGACGGTCAAAGACAAGGTGACCAGTCCATTTTCATCTAATTGGTCCACTCCGCTAAATATTTGCGATAGGTATCCGAAATTTTATCGTTGGTATCACCGTTAAGGTCGCCTCGGATGAAGTTACTTTCCGCAAGGAAAAGACCTACATCAACAAACTCAACCTTGCCCTTGTTCAAGTACGTCTTGCTTCTGCAGTGTCGATATGCCACCGCTTATGAACTACCTCAGATACTCAAACAAGAGTGGCCGCATAATTGGCCGACGTTTATAACTGAACTCGTGGAATCCTCCAAAACTAATCTGTCTCTATGCGAAAACAACATGGTCATCCTGAAGCTGCTTTCTGAGGAGATCTTTGATTTCTCAGCCGAACAAATGACTCAAACCAAGATCAAAAACCTCAAAAACCAAATGTGTGGCGAATTCTCAGAGATTTTCAAATTATGCTCAGAGGTTCTCGAGGAGGCACAAAAGACATCTCTGATCAAAGCTACTTTGGAGACTCTCCTTCGTTTCTTGAACTGGATTCCTCTTGGCTACATATTTGAAACCACCATTATTGACCTTCTCCTCAATCGCGTAAGTTTATGAACATTTTCCAGACAAGATTTCCTATATGCTCACCACATCGTGAATCGTATTCATTTAGTTCCTTGAAGCGCCGGAATTCCGAAACGTCACACTCAAATGTCTGGCCGAGATTGCCGCCCTTAACGTCGGTGCAGAATATGACCCGAAATTCGTCATTCTCTTCGCCATGGTGATGACTTCCATTAACCGCATGATTCCTCCAAGCACGAATATTGCGCAGGCATACCAGAACGCAGGTGATTCAGGACAAGAGCTCGTTCTCAATCTTGCCCTATTCCTCAACAACTTTCTGTCGAACCATCTCCGGCCCGTGGAATCGGAATCAAATCGTGACGTGCTTCTGAATGCGCACTTGTACATGGTTAAGGTTTCGCAAGTCGACGAGCGGGAGATCTTCAAAATTTGCTTGGAGTACTGGGTGAAGCTGGTTGCAGAGTTGTATGAGGAGATACAAAGCTTGCCCATTGGCGACTCGGGGCTATTGATGGGGTTGAGTTTGGGTGGATCCAATGGAGCCCAGAATATGCTGAATGGAATGTCGTTGCGCAAGAACATCTATAGCGATGTCCTCTCGAACCTGCGGCTGGTGGTTATTGAGCGGATGGTCAAACCCGAGGAGGTGTGTAGTTTTATTACCGTGCATGACCTTTTTAATTAATTCTCCATCTAGGTTTTAATTGTTGAAAACGACGAGGGAGAGATTGTGCGAGAATTCATGAAGGAGAGCGATACGATCGTCCTTTACAAGTCTATGCGAGAGCTCCTTGTCTATCTCACCCATCTTGACGTGTCTGACACGGAAACCATTCTTACGGAAAAGCTGGCCAAGCAAGTTGATGGCTCAGAGTGGTCGTGGAATAACCTCAATACCCTTTGCTGGGCTATCGGGTCGATATCTGGTGCAATGAGTACGTTCTCCACTGATTCAAGATCATGATTTTGCCTAACATAATATTTCTGGTTAGACGAGGAAACTGAAAAACGCTTCTTGGTCACTGTCATCAAAGACCTACTTGGCCTCTGCGAAATCAAGCGCGGAAAGGACAACAAAGCCGTCGTTGCATCCGACATCATGTACATCGTCGGCCAATACCCCCGATTCCTCAAGGCACACTGGAAGTTCTTGAAGACCGTTGTGAACAAGCTGTTCGAATTCATGCACGAAACGCACGAGGGTGTACAGGACATGGCTTGTGATACTTTCATCAAGATCGCCCAGAAATGCCGGAGACACTTCGTGATGCAACAATCTGGAGAGCAGGAGCCGTTCGTGGATGAGATTCTGCGCCTTTTGCACAGGATTACTGTGGATTTGTCACCGCAACAAGTACGTGGTCGTACATTCCTTGGGGTTGTGAGACTGGTCTGACCGTTGTTTCTCTTAATCTCAACTCTTAAGGTGCACACGTTCTATGAGGCTGTGGGTTACATGATATCGGCGCAACCCAATAAACCCCAGCAGGAGAAACTCATTGCGAAGCTGATGGAGTTGCCTAACAATGCCGTGAGTGAAGTGTTGTCATATATTCTTTCCGAGATTTACTCTGTCTCCTTCAGTGGGACTCCTTGATGGCACAAGCCTCCCAAAATATGGATGTCCTGTCAAGTAATGACAATATCAAGATTCTCGCCAACGTTCTCAAAACAAATGTCTCTGCGTGTACGTCAATAGGAAGCTTCTACCTTCCTCAATTGGGCCGTATCTTCTTGGATATGTTGGGCCTGTACAAAGCCGTCAGTGGTATCGTCAGCGAGACCGTTGAGAAAGAGGGTAGCTACATTCTTCTTTCTTCCTTCGTTATAGTATGAATTTTGACCCCTCCAGGAACCATTGCCACCAAGACGCCGAAAGTTCGACAATTAAGAACGGTCAAGAAAGAGATTCTGAAACTTATGGAAACATATATTAAGAAGGCAGAAGATTTGGATGCTGTCAACACTAACTTTATGCCCCCGTTGCTCGATGCTATCCTCGGCGATTACAGTCGTAATGTGCCAGCTTCGAGAGATGCCGAAGTGCTCAACGTAATGGCTAGTATTGTTATCCGACTTGGGGTGTGTTCGATACCTTGCGTCAATCGGGGCTTTACTGACAAATGCTCCCCTCCCTAAGCCCCTTCTAACGCCCCAGGTTCCGGCCATCATGGAAGCTGTCTTTGAACCTACGTTGAACATGATCAATCAAGACTTTGCGGAGTTCCCGGAACATCGCTATGGACTGTTCAGGCTGCTTCGTGCAATTAATTTGAACTGCTTCCCAGGTGAATATGGTTCATTCCCAAAGATGCATGTTGGACTAACGTAATTGCAGCGTTGTTGACTATCCCACCGGCTCAGTTCAAGCTGTTCATGGACAGCATAATTTGGGCTATCAAGCACACGATGCGCGATATTGCGGATAATGGATTGAACAGTACGCTGCATGTTTACTGATGTGGCGTAAGCTTTATATTGATTTTTGGTATCTTTCTCAGTCTGCCTGGAGGTTGTCAACAACTTCGCAAGCGCCGCGGACCCAGCTGTGACGAACGCGTTCTTCCAGCAGTACTTCCTCAGCATCATCCAGGATATCTTCTTCGTGCTTACTGATGCCGATCACAAGAGCGGTTTCAAGCTTCAAAGTGTGATGCTTGCACGGATGTACCAGCTTGTCGAAGCAAACATTATTCAAACACCGTTGTTCGAAGCCTCACAAGTTGCTGACCCAGGCATGAACAACACTACGTTCCTGCGAGAATACACGGCGACTTTACTGAAGACCGCCTTCCCTCATGTTCAAAAGTCAGTACTCAGTGTTCCTCTTTATGTCCGCTTCTTATCACGGTGTCTAATAATAATATTCCCACAGCTCACAAGTGCAAGTTTTCGTGGCTGCGCTGGTGGAAAACCACAACGATATCAACCGCTTCAAGCTGGCTCTTCGAGACTTCCTCATCCAACTCAAAGAGTTCTCTGCTGGAGACAACACTGAGCTCTTCCTGGAAGAGAAAGAATTGGAAAGTCAACAAAAGGCGGAAGCGGAACGTCAAGCTGCCATGCGGATTCCTGGTATGCTGAAGCCAGATCAGTTAGAAGACAAGGACGAGGATATTTAAATCTAATGGATGGTATTGGGATCGGCTGCATCTTCTTTTTTGTTTTTCGTTTTCTATCTCTTCCTCGACAGTTTACCTTTTTTCACAATGTACAGCGATCTCATACGTAAAACCAACACCATGTTCCCCTTTCCCCAACCTACCATAGTACCATTCCCACAATGTTGTACAAGCTCCTCTGGGCGAGCTTCGCTATCGTCTTTCCCTCCCGCTGTCGAAGTCTTGACAAAGTTTATGTACCACTAGCACAAAGAATAATGTAGAAGTAATGTCTTTGCATTGCCTTGGATTGATTTACCTCGCTTGATTCAAGGTACGAAAAGGATTGATTTACCGGCAAATAAACCAGTTTCGTCATAGTCACGTTCACTACGAAACATGTAATTTACAATGCATTAACCTCAAGGTTACTTGCAACCATTATCCACACCAGGCGCATCGAACCCCTCGATTGATCTTTAGATCAAGTAACATTTCATTGTACTCTGCCATGTTCAAGAAGTATGGTCCGAACCGATTACTTGTACGGCGTCTTCGCTTATTATCTAGCTGGATCATAGATTTTCGCCCTCCACGGACATTGCAGGGCACACACCCGTCAAGACATCAGTGCAAAGACAAATTCGAGCAGCGGTTCTGTCACAATGGAAGATAGAGCCTGAGACGCTGGAAGCCGTGTGGCCCAAGAAAGAAGGCCTTGTACATGTCAAATGGTCTGTTTTTCTTTCTCGTAAATCTGCTGAAGATCGCATCTCTAATCCATATCTGATTTTCTGACTCGCATAGTAGAGAACACGTCTCCGTGTTTACAGTTAACACTGAACCTATATTCTTCCAACACTTTGATGGCCCCTTCTACCCGACACTGCGGTTATTGCATAAATGTGACTCTTCGTAAGCTTTAATTGATTCAGGATTCTGTTTCTGACTCGCGATTCTTTTGTCTCTCCTTTCCAGACCCTTACATCCTGCCTAAGGTGCAGGTTGATCGTGGCGCTATTCGTTTTCTTTTGGCTGGGGCGCACATGATGTGTCCGGGCCTAACATCCGCAGGCGGTCGCCTGCCTCCTACGGAAGATGCAATCGCAGCAGAAAAGATGGTCGCCATTCATGCAGAGGGGAAAGAACACGCGGTCGGGGTCGGGATAACGAAGCTAAGCACCGAAGATATGAAGAAGATAAACAAGGGCATTGGGGTCGAGACCGCGACATATCTGGGGGACGATTTGTGGGCGCTACAAACCTTGTGATCTGGCCTGCTGCGACAAAGTCTCCGTTTGCGAATGAAAAGACATATGGTTATTGTAAGAGTCACCCAGTTCTATTCGGGGTCGCTATAACCCCTCGCCAGCTGACCTTTGGCACCGGGGCTTTCGGGGAAGTTAGGAGGCATATCGTGTAGCGCTCGTGCCCTTCCACAGCCAACAATGATAGATATACTCATATACCTGGGTTTAAATTAACGGAAAGATCGGTCTTTGCCTGATAGCATATGAAAGCTGATGCTTCCAAATTCCAAGTACAGATCCTGTTGCTGAGCTTGATTGGATTTATAGCTCTTTTTTCCTACGAATCTGAGTCTTCAAAGAACTTCTTTTCTCAAGAAACCCTAGAACGTGGTGATCAACTTTGAGTACTTGCTGAAATACTTGAATGTTGACGTCCTAGTCAAGGTCGGCTCACCCTAGTCAAGGTCATGAGCCGACCGGAAGCGCCGGGTTCACATTGAAACACGACCTTTCCCACTTTGATGAACTGGTTTATTACGATGCCTTGCTTGTACATGCTTGTTTTGGGAGCCACTGATCGTCGTCTGTTCCCAAGAGCTTATTCGGTCCCAATTCGGACCGTATTCAGGACTCTCCCCCTCCTACCTAAAAAAACATCTTATGACGGATAATACGCCATCTACGTCGTCATTTATCTACTCTGATTTCACACCAGCAAAATCCTCACGGAAGAAGAGAAAAAACACCAAGTCACCGCCATCTACGGCTGCTGTGCTGACTCGATTGAGAGAGGAAATTCGACAAGAAGAATGGTTTGCGCAGTGTTCAAGTCGGTGTTTGATTGGACCGCTTCCAACCCTTTCCTGATTGGATAGCATTGGGTAACTTGTAGATTCTTTGGAAACCCTCTGGAAGGACTTTTCTTCCGAAACTGGGGCTGTTCTATGTCTGGGTCTCGGGAGCCCTACTTCATCGCACACCGCTCGCGTGCAGCTTGCGTTTCTGGCGGAGACTTGTAAGCGGCTAAATGTAGTATGTTCAATTGACTATCACCATGGTCATTATCATGCATCAGTATACTGTGTTCCAATCAACTGTCTTTCTAGGATCATGACGCCGTCTCTTTCTATGATCCCGTGTTCACATCGGACGATGTGGGGCTTATCGAACAACTGCAGATGAAAGTGTTAACCAAGAATAGAGCATGTCCCCAACTTTCCTTGATGCGTCTAAGAGATTGTTGACGACTTCGTTAGAGAGGAGGATACCCTTTGAGTAAACCAACAATATGTTTCATGCCGCACTGTGACATGGAATTGTACGAATCTCTCCTTCGAGCTAATTGGACAGCAGAGCGACTGCAATATATCTTCCTTCTCGGCAACCGCCTGGAAGACTACATCGACAAGTAAGCTCATCAGGTTTCCATTTCGTATTACGAGACCAATATCAAATTACCCCACCTGCTACAAGCAAACCGAGGAGCGTGTTGGAAACTAGTGCACCGTGCCTGTTGCAACTCGGTGAGATGCCAAACATTCCTGTATATGCACCGTGCAACCGGCTTAACATCAATTGCTCTGCAGCCCCTTTGCTGGAATGCCAACAGCTGCCGTTATCAAGCACCTGGCCCACAGCATTCAATAACACAGCAGCCCAGTTTCTCCGGTCAGATACGATTGATACGAGGAGGCTGACTGAAGAGGTGTTAGCGGGGTTAGGTCGGGAAGAGGAACTTCCCGTGACGCCGTCGGAGGAAAACAAGGGTAGTGACCAGAAAGAGACTACCGCGGTAAATAGACCAGACAGTCCTCGGCCGAAACACGAAGGGCCCCCGACTCCCGAGCTTGGCGGTTCTCCGGGGGAGGTCGGAGTTTGACATGTGTCATGTTTGACTTGGGTGTTGGATTGAATAGAACACCTTATCACGCGAGAAATTTCAAAAGACCCAAGAATAGGTGATGAGGAGGTATGTACGATAAGACATGCATGCAAAACGGCGGCATATGTACCAGGCGAAATGACTAGAAAGACTAAAACGAGAGAGATAAGCAATATAGCAGTACTAGAAGCGGGACTAACACTCTTGATAATGATTATACGAAGTGGTCCGGTGTTCTTCGGGGAAGGGGAGGGGATCAAGCTCAAAAGAGTAGAAGTAGGAATCGTCCGAGTCAACATACACACGCGGGGAAGCATGGCGCAGTCTACTGCGCTCAGCGGGAAGGGGAATAGAAGCTGCGTCGATCAAGGACAGTGAGGAGCTTGACCTGCCTAGTGAAGGAGTAGTTAATGCATCAGACTCGTCGTCAGACGTGTCTTCTATGGCGTCAGGTACTGGCAGATCTTCTAGGTCGTCCATGTGATGATACGGAAGAGGGTCTTCATATGGTGCTGAGACAGACGAAACAAGTGGGTCAAAGGAGGAGTCGAAATGGTAAGCATGGATAAGGGGAGGGTGAAATGGTGGATATGGCACAGGATATGATACAGAAATGGATGATGAATAATAAGAAGGCTGGCTAGGGAGATCATCAGATGAAGACATAGGAGACACCATTGGGCTGTAGAGTGGGAATTCGTCGTCATCCACTGGAAGAGCCGAGATATGGTGGTCCGAGTCGACACTGTAATCGTCGTCGTCGTCGTCGCCAAGAGTCTCCAGCAAAGAGTCCAGCCACTGAGCCTCAGAGCTCCTGGCCCCCGCTGTGTTCGAAACACCGACTAATTTGCCAGCATCAGGGAACATAAAAGAGTCAACTTCCACCGAGCCGATCACCTCTTCTGTGTCGTCGTCGTCATTCTCGTCGTCGAGAGGATAAGCAGGATTTATATCTGGCAAGGTGGTTGGAAGGGCACTGTCGGTTAGAGAAGGCGAGTGGATAATCGAATTTTTGAGTAGGACCCAGCGGTGCAAACTGTAACTGTCCTTGCTAGAGTTGGACAGATGCAGTTTGGAGCGGGTTAACGAGGATAGGCTCATGGAATCAGATGACATAGAGGCGCAGGTTGTGACTGGTTGTGCGAGGTGGAGTGGGTTGTCGGCGACTATGGGGTGGTTGATGACGAATAAGCCATTTACTCCTCGAATTGACGAAGAATGAATGTACATACGCGAAGATATGCTTGGTTGGTCACCACTGAGGTATACGGTCAACGATTTCTGGTTCGAAGAGAAGGGAGCCGTTCTTGGATGTGCGGATGAGTTTATTAACCATTCTCGTTTAGTTCTGTTCGCCAGAGAGTCAAGAATTACGACTGGGCGATAGAGAGCGAGAAAACCAAGTCCCGATATTAGGCGGACATGTTGTGGGGTGGAGGTTAGTGTAAGTGGGCAAGACAAAAGGAGGAGAGCTGTGTTTATATACAGCACTGTACACACGCGTACACAGACAACTACCATGACTCGGTCACAACGACCCGGCTCGTCTCTTCTTTGAACCGCTCAGGGTCAACAAACAACACAGGCTAGCATAGCCGTTACACTGAAAAGATTGACCATGCAATGTGTGTCTAATATGTACAAGAAATGTCGCCACAAATAGCAATGTCCGGACGTCCGTATATGGGGGATCACCAACTCTCTCGTCATCCTTCGTCCATTTTATCATCTCCCTCGTCCTTGACCGTCTCCAGCAGCTTCTTGATCTTGTTCATACTTTTGGGCGATATGTCACGCGCAGCCGCAAGTGTCTGCGCAGATTTGACGACATTCCCGAGCAACCGGTACGCCTTGGCAAGCTGGAACACGACATTTGACTCTTCAGGCGTGGCATTCCTGAGGAACTCCAAATCCACCACTGCGCCCTGGTTATGCGAGGGAATAGAGTAACAGGGTCAGAAACTTCGTGTTCAGGGAAATAGACAACTCCACTTGACTCACTTGGTATTTCCTCATCGAGATGAGAATTTTCGACCTCCGATAACGAACCAAGGCGTTATCAGGAGCAAGTCGAACAGCTTCGTCGAATAGTCCAAGAGCCGCTTCTCGATCACCCCGTCGTTCGACAGCCTGGGAATCCAAAAGGCAAACACAGCGGAACCGTTAGCACATCTCGTCTCCGAAATACATTGCAGAACCAATGCATATGACTATCCACGCACCATTGCGACACACCCTAGCAGAACTGCGTTCTTTGGGTGGATTTCAACGGCCTTTCGATAGTGATACTCGGCTAGGCGTATCTTGCTCATTCTCAGATAACAAGTTCCCAGGCCATACCTGCGTGACCAAATCAAATGATAAGCCAAAAAGATACTGAAAGTAAAGCCGAGATGAGAACTCTGCATACCATGCATTGTAATGGCGAGAGTCCGCACGTAATGCCGACTGAAAGAAGTTGATCGACTTATCGAGGTCTTCGTCGATAGACTCATGACCGCTGAGCGTGTACGCGTATGCGCAAGTAGGGTCCAACTGAGTAGCTCGCCGGAAGCTTGTCAAGGCCTGCAGTCGCTCCTTCTGCAGGGAGAACAAGTTTCCTATCGCGATCCAAGCCTGAGGCGACTGAGGATTGATATTGAGAAGCTCTTGAGCCAGGAAGGACAGCTCAACGTTACGCTGCAGATGCCATAGAAGGGCGGAATACACCTCCATATCCCACAGTCGATATGGGTCTTCCTTCCTCAGGGCTTTGAAGGCCCTGTCAGCCTGTGATCGAGTTCGTGTTAGCGAGATAAGCACTTAAAGCATTTCATATGACCGCAAAACGTACAGAGGCATAGTCCTGTCTTTCGTAATGAGCCCTGCCTACGATTGCAATGACCCAAGCAGAGTTCTGGTGGACATGAGGTAGTTGTTCTAGTTCCTCCAAACATTTCTGACAGTCATACACAGCCAATGCGCGTGTCGCGCGTGCAAACCGACGAACTAGGTCGTATATGTACTGTTCAGCCAGTTCATTTTCATATTCCTCCTGGGCCAGTTGTTCTTGCGCCGAAGTCCAATTGCTTGGTGATGGCGAAACTTCAGACCGTGGAGAAAGTGCGGCGGAAGGTGGTGACTGTGAATATGCCACTTCGCCACCAGTTCCCCCGTCGTCGTCCTTGTCAGACTCCGTTGACCGATGTCGAGAATGGGTAAGTTGTCGACGCCGGTCTCGTGTGGGTGGGTGCTGATTGGAAAAAATAAAGAATGTGGTAAATAAGGTTTGCGGTTAGCTATGAAAGGACACAAGCTGGAATACAATGATTACCTTGGAAGAATGGGGTTGTTTCGGTCCAGTACCACTTAACAGACGTGTACTGCGTCGCGTCGCGATAAGGCTAGCAGCGACGGGTTGAGAATTACTCTTCCCAGGCGGGAGATTTGCCCTAGAGGAAGTCGTTGACTGAGAACGACGACCGGAAGATGAGAAGATGTTAGCAAATGACAAGGCCGGGCGTGCGCGTGCCTTTTTCAAGGGGTCGTCTAGACTAGACTTGCTAGGTTTGGATTTGAGGATTTCCGGTTGTCGAGTGGTGGAGCGTAGACGTTTGGGCACTGGGCCTGCTTCATCTGCTGAAGAGAGTGGTCGAGTTACAGTATGGATCGCATTGATATTGTTGGGCTGTGACCTGCTGATACGGTGGACCTGAAATGAATTGTCCGGGGGGCAAAACGATGAATCGCTTGTCACACTAAAGCCAAAAGATATGAGAATGCGGGTCATTAACTAAGTATGGAGGCATACATCGAGTCTCGATGACCTGGTAGAGGGGGGGCCATCCGGAATGGCTGAGGTTGAGAGATATCAGGTTTCCACGTGCGGAAGAGATTACCGCCGTTTCCCGTGTCAGGTGTGAAGAAGCCTGCTCCAGTCGCTGCTGGCACAGACTTGGCTTGTAGGTCTTCTGGTGGCGCCCGTTTGACGGGTGGCGGGCGGGGTGGAAAGATCTCATCAATGTCGGGAACGGAGCCTGACACGAAGTGAGTGTGCAGCAAGCGATTAGAGTGTAAAGGGCACACACCGAGAGCACAAAGGCCCTCAAAGGCCTCCCATAAATACGGATTGAGAGCTAGAGCATCCCGAAAGCTACGTGAAGCCTTCTCGGGTAGATTGCCTTTCAATGCTGTTTTGCCGGATCGACATCGCAAAGCAGCTTCTTCAGGAAACGGTCGCGATAGTCTACTGCTTGACGAGGCTATGAAAGATGTGAAAAATCAGCGGATATACCGGGTAGATTGAAGAGAATTATAGCGGACCTGAAGACACATAAGTTGTGTCCTGTAATGTGGCCTCCAAGGCCTCACGCGCCTGCCTGTGGCGACCGAGAGTGGCGCAGCATTGTGCCTTAATCTCATAGCAGCCCGTACATTGTTCGTCTTTGGCACCGTTGACGAGATATAACGCGGAATATGTTTGGCCTTCGCGCAGGAGTGCCGTGGCATAGAGATGTCGTGATTCGTGGTTTGTGCGATCCATCGCGAAATATCTCTCTGCATGAAAGACCGCTGTCTTTGTGAGGTCGGAGTCGAGACATGACCAAACGAGCGACTGAAAGCGTTGGCAGAGGTACGGGTAGAAAGACGGTGGTGGTTCAGACTGCATTGACGCTGGTGTTCGTCCTAGGACATAGAACTGGGGTGTTGGTGTGGTATCCGGAAGAGAACTGAAAGTGCACACGACGAGTACGGCGACAAGGTGTACGAACTGAGGAATCTCCGGAAGCAAATTATCTTTCAAGTACTAGAAAGAGCTCGCAACCAGTTCCTGCCTCTGTTGATCCCACAACACGATACCACGTGACTAGTGTTACGCGTCTCAATCGCGTCTTTATTGATTCATCAAATTCTTTTCATTAAGCAAGATGCATTCTCTTGTACTTGACGCTTCTCCTATGTGTATCATCTCTCTACGTGTTATTCTAATGCCCGTGCGGGTCGGGGTCTCCTTTTTGCTCTGCGAAAAAAATTCAGCATCGCACGATGGCCGCGCACCACCTTATGGTTTTACTCACCCGGAACACACTGGATCGCATCATCAATCCGCAGCAGGGACACAGCGGCTTCGTATGCAGACTTCAGACTCTTCACTTTGCTCATCGTGGGCTCAAGAACGCCAGCTGTCACGTTGTCCCGAACTTCGCCGTTCAGGAGATCAAGCCCGTAACGCAACAAAGCCTTCTTAGGGTCGCCGATAGGTGCATTCTGAGCGGCGTGGTGATAAGAACGGAGTTTCGCGACTAGTTCGGTGGAGTCCTTAGCCGCATTGACAGCGAGGGTTTTGGGAATGGAAAGCAGGGCACTGGCGAACTCGGCAACGGCCAACTGTTCTCTTGAGCCCTGCATTACGCAATATTTTTTGTGAGTTGGCTGACAGGAAAAAGCAGCGGGTAGAGTTCATACCAGCGTAGTTGCGAAGTTCTCCAGATAGATACTCAGAGCGGACTCAACGGCTCCACCACCCGGTACAACAGTCCCGCTCTCCAGCGTCCGTTTGATGATAGACAGAGTATCGTGCAACGCCCTCTCCATCTCGTCCAGCATGTAGTCATTGGCACCTCGAAGGACAATCGACGCCGAGCTGACAACTTTAGTTCCCTTGATCAAAATAAGCTCGTCATCAGAGATGCGTTCTTGTACGACCTCCTCTGCGTGTCCCAGGTAGCTTGCTTCAAAAGTCTCCTCGCCTTCAAGGTTAGCAAGACTGGAGATGAGTTGTCCTCCAGTCGCCTTCGCTATGCGACGAAGGTCCTCCTTTCTACACCGACGGACAGCCATGGCGCCAGCCTCGACAAACTCCTTGAGGCACAGATCGTCAATACCCTTAGTGGTCAGCACGACGTTAGCTCCTGATGCCAGGATCTTGCGGATTCTCTCAAGGGTGATCTCAGCCTCCCTTTATGTGGTATTGCTTGAGCTTGTACGACAAACATGAAGATGTAGGAAAACACACCTTTTGCGGATCTCTTCAAGCTGTTGAGGGTCGTCAACAAGAATCTGCACACCAAGTTGCATCCGGGCTTTCTGCAAGTTGATGTCCAAGCAAGCAATTTTCGCACCCGTTATACGCTTCTTCATGGCTATTAGGATAGTTTAGCAAATCTGAATCATTCAAATTTTGGTAACAGTAGTTGCTTACCTTGGCTGGCAACTGTGCAGTTCAAAGCATATCCTTTTACATACAAGGATTCACGAGCACTTCTCCCATGCGCTTTCAAGACGTTGACGGCCTTCACTGGGTACTTGATGTCTCCTCGCAGATTGATGGATTTCACTGCTTGCATGGCGTCAACAGCCATGGGCGCGAAAAGATCGTCATCGCTACGAAGGGGAAAAAATGAATATCATGAGGGCATTCGTAAAAGCCTGGATATACGTACGCTCCGATGATTTTGCTCGACATTGATGTCTTTGCCACATTGATCAGAGCATCCCTACCCAAAGCATCCACCCTGATGCTCATCTGGTCCTGCATGAACTTCACAGCCTCCCTACACGCCAGACGGTACCCAGTGATGATCGTGGTCGGATGGACTTTAGCCTTGACGAGTTCATTGGCTCGGCGCAAAAGTTCTGCAGCGATGATTACGACGGAGGTAGTCCCATCTCCAACCTCCTTGTCCTGCTTTTGTGCGAGATCGACGAATATTTTTCCAGCAGGGTGTTCGACAGCTAATAGGGAAAGAATGGTAGCGCCGTCGTTTGAGATCGTGACTTCCTATGTGGAGAGATTTCACGTTGAGATTTTTTTGGCATTAACAAGTTGAGACAGAAATGACGGACTCCAATGTTATCCACCATCATTTTATCCAGACCCAAAGGCCCCAATGAGCTTTTCACGATGTTCGAAATCGATTGCGCAGCGATGACTATGGTTCCATAAACATTTGGATTAGAAAGAGGACGATTAATTGAGTTTGACCAAGAGAACATACCATTTTGGTCGCGAATGTCCTGACCAGAGACACGATCGCCTCCTAAGAATGCACCAGCGCGAGGATCCCGTTGATACATTTGTATGAGAACGATGAAAAAGAGTCAAAGAAACGTAAGATGCCCGACACAGACTGAACAGAGTCGATTCGAAGATCAAACGCGTCCACTATATCTTAGGTAAGCAGACGCGTATTTTGGTTTGTACCACGCTTGTCAATGTAAGTTCTAACGGTTCAACCATAGATTGGCAACTGAGCTAGTTCTGGGTCAAGCAGGATAATCAACACATTAATTTAGACGAAGTCCGTTCGCCGATGAGGATGATATTGATAGATAGATAAGAACCAAAAAATATCACATCCACAATCTGAAAGAGCTGCAGAGGTGGTCTAAAATCGTTGAGTTATAAACATCAAATCAAAAAATATAAATGCCAATTAAACAGGCCAACAAGAACAGAAGAAGACTAGAATCCGTAAAAGAAACAGCCAATAATGTTATATGTGGGTTGCAGTGGCAAGGGAGTGGAAAGAAGGGTCCATGCAAAACAATATATTGAAAATGGGTGTATCTGAAGAGAGAGATTGTGGTCCTTGATCCGGAGGTACCACCAGGACATGACCGGAAGAGGGGAAGCGGAAGGAAGATGATATAAATATATTTGAGAGTGTGAACACAAGAACGAAAGAACGAACTATGTGTATTGTATGAGCCAGAGTCAAGGGGTACGGGTCGATATGGAGATGGAGAGAGTCGGAGAAAAAGGATAAAAGAGAAAGAAATATAGAAAATAAATGAAATGACTCGAGAGATGGAGAGTTATGATGCCGTGAGATGAGAGAAAATCTGTCTTTAGACGAGTCCGTGTGGCAGGTATAGCGAGGCAGATCTGAAGGACAGATAAGACGTACACCGCGCAATGCGTAAGAGTCATATGATGGGGAACGGATGATGGTGAAAAAATGTTGAGGATGATGAGTGGACACGAGGTATCGAGGGCCCCGACAAAAGACGCTAGAGCAGAGTAGAACAAGGCTTGGAGGAGAAAACAAGCAGAGCGAGTTGTAACTGTGCTGATAGCGGTGCTGACAACGATGCAAGACGAACGAATCACGATCGAGAGCGAGGTAGTCGAGCGAAGGGGGCCCCAAGGGCGAGCAAGAAAGTCAACGAGGGTGTAAAAGAGTGGCATGCCATAGCGAGTATGGATCTTGAGAATGGAGTCAGAACGAGGTCCTTGGAGGAGAGAACAGGACCCGTGTGTCGGTCGTAGGAATTTCGAGAATGTGTTTTTGCGAGGTTTTGGAAGGTTTTGGGGGCGTAACCGAGAGCGTAACTTCAACGGTCCTAATTACTGAGATGTAATCTTGACGTTTCGGCTGGAGACGTGACAAGACATCGAGGGACATGCAAGAGCGTCGTTAGAACACAATCAGTAAGGCATGCGCGCAGGTCCATAAGTTTCTGCGCGGACAATCGGCTGTCTGATCTTCTTCAGATTTCCCTTGAATGCAGTAGCCTTCGTCGGAGGCGGGCAAGGACTATCGCCTATATCCGTATCCGTATCATCCGCATCTGCAGTGACATTACCATCCTCCACGAGCGTCATTAACCCCGCCCCGCCCCGACGACTGCGTGCGGCAGTGGCGGCGGCGAAGAGTGAATGAGGAGCACTTGGGACGGTGTTGCGTTTCGGTTGTTGCTGTTGCTGCTGAGCAAGGGTCTTGCCACCAGTGTCGCCATAAGCGTATGATTTGTGACGGCCGAAGCGGGCTTTGCGGAATTGATCGAGGTCTTCTCGGCGTGAGATTGCGTGGATGGGATCGTCCATGGTCACGTAGGCTTGGGGCTGGCAGCGGCTGGCCGAGCTCTTGAAGTACTGGCAGTACCCACCCTCGAGGATGTATACTTCCGGATAATGGATCTTGGGGTAAATGTGGTTATTCATCGCACGGTCCTTGGCACGCAAATGTTTAGCACTTGATTGGAACCAAGAAGGTTAGCATGGAGAAGCTGTAAGATCTTTGACGAAATACTCACAAGGTCGGAGCTCGTTTAGCGCTGAACTCACAATGGAATACGAGGATTGTCTTTCTGGTACTATCGCCGCTGAAACAAGGTCTGGGTTTAGTCAGGCTGGGTCCTAGGAGTAATTCTTCCACAGCAGTTGTCGTGTTGATGTTAACAGCGCCAGGAATATGACCACCAGCATACTCGTAATCAAAGCGGCAGTCTATGACATGGAAGTCATTAGTCGCGTGATTATACTTTCCATCCAATAGGTCGTCCAACTGTAACATGCAATGAATAAGCATTGAAAGATGATGAGAGAAAGAGAGAGGAGCAGACCGTTTGGGGGTTGATTCTCATGAGACCGTCTTCGGTCACGCGGTGGCAAGGTAGAATCTTGCCACTTGCTTCGTTGTCTCCAAAGCTAGGCAAACCCGGGGCCATATGTTTTGCGGAAGGGCTCTCCTTCGACATCATGGCAGTAGCCCCAGTCAGGGGCCTGAAGTCCTCAGTGCCATCGCACCTCCTGATGGTCTTGACCTGCTGGCGTTTAGAATATGCTTGTGCAGGGGAAGACATGTCCGGGCCATCGAATGAAGATTCTTCGTCCTCATGTTCAGTGTAAACTGAAGGTGGAAGGAACGCGGAGAATGCTCGGCGAACTGGGGCTGAGCCTCTAGGACTAGAGCCATCATCCGAGTTCGAGTTCGCAGTTGACGGAGGGGACAAGACCGGGTAAGCGGATTGTACTTGGTGGTCAGATGGATGCACCATGGCCGAGAGCACAGGTCTGCGAGGGCGCTTCAAGAAGTTGGCAGAAGGAGCACCAAGTCCTTGGAGAGTCGGTTTGCTCAAGCGAGAAGAGAGAGCTCCGCTAGCCATACGTTCAAATTTGGACATTGAGGGCGAAGAAGGCGCCATGGGGGACGAAGATTCATCATGGACGACTGCGCGAACAGACTCAGGCGATAGCGAGCGACGTTTCTTGGGTAGAGGACCCGTGGGAGACTCGTACGAACGACGAGGAGACATGGTGCCATAGAATAGCTGATTGAATCCCGTGATCGTTGGGGCAGCAGAATGAGGCGCAGGCGAGAATGAAACGGGCGCGGTAACTGGATTGGCTACGTAGGAGGTATCAACGTCCATGGCGTCATCCATGGGCGATGAGGGTTCCTGGAGAGGTTGACATGACAAAAATAAATTAGCGCGGTCAATAATTAAGAAACTGTTTGTGTATTCACTGTAGGAGGCTCCGGGGCTCGAGGAGCTGTGAACCACTCGGTGGGCAATGCAGCTCGTTGAATACGTTTGGCACTCGTTGTGCCGGTATTCTTGGAAATCGATGTTCCAACCATCTGAGGACTGGGAAGCAAATTGTTATTGCTATTGCTGATATCACTGCCGAACAGACGAGCTCCGCTGGTGAAGGCGCGTGGTCTTTGGGGCTTTGAGTTATCGATCATGGACAACCTGGAAGCCGGCTTCACCGGGGGTGCAGGAGATATATCCATTGGGTCACAGTCGGAGGGCAACGAGAGCTGCTCGCGAGGAGGAGAGTTGAGAGAGACATTAGATGCAAAAGAGATCTCCAAGTCCGAAGAGAGGAAATCGTCGACGTCGTCATGGGCACGAATAAAACGTTGGCTGAGCTTGCGGGAAGGAGCCGAAGGGGCGTTGAGAAATTGGGTAGAGGATTGTGCGAAGTAAGCCATGTTGTTCGAAAATCCTGATGAATGGTTCCGTTTCTGTTTCTTGAAAGTTGTTGTTTCTTCTATTAGCCGATCAAGGAAAGGCATAGGAAAGTCAACATCGGCCCGGATGGTTGATTTTTGATAATGAGTGGCACATGAATGTGGTTGTACAGTGACGGTGGAAGTGTTGGAAAAGTTGTTGGTGTCGCCGAAGAACATGTTGAAAGGGAGGTAGCACAGAGAAGTATGGAGGTACAGTTAGGATACAGGAGGGCAATGAGCAAGTATGTTACAGACCAGCGTCTTGGTGATGGGCCCTGAGAGGGAATCGTGGCTAGGTTCGGTTGGTTTTAAGCAACTAGCTGTGAACAATGGAGCGTCAGTACTATTTCGATTTCGCCATATGGGAGTTGGTTGAAAGAGGCCAGTTTCCATTGTCTGCCAAGTTTGGACGAGCGCACATGACGAAATAGTTCAACCAAAGTCTCGAAACGGAGTGGCTCATCCGAACGCCGTATATAGAGCAAAGAGAACGAACCTTGAAGCGTAACGAGTGTGTTGTCGGAGGAGGCCGCGCCTGAACAAGACGGAGACTGAGGATTAGCACTCGGTGGTTGTGGACAAGCTTGAAGCGAGGAGTTCTCACGAGAAAAAGGAAAGCAAACCAGGCTTAGGGACGTCGAGGATCCCGATTTGTCCGCGGCTGCCAGAGTGTTAATTGATTCGCTTGAAACTGTACGTAAGGCTACAGAAACTCACTGAAAAGATGGAAAAAGGGTATCTTCCGGTCGAGTTCTTTCAAGAGATATGGGTCTCGCGGAGAAGGGAACTACTCGACCTCACTGGTGCAGAGGTTGGGTCGCAAAAGACGCGTCTTTTCCTCGCTTTGTCCGGTTTTATTTGCGTGGAGTTGGTCTATGTTCAACTTGCACGTGACCGCGTGTGGAGGCGTCCCTGGTGACGGCGATGCCCTTTGTCTCTTCCTTGTCCAGGAATGGCTGTCGGCGCGTTTCAAATACGCCTCATGGCGGCCAAGCGCTGATGAGTTTATGACACCATTATCATTCTGTCTACTCCTTACTCCTTCTTATTCAACAAAAGACTCTCCGCAGGATTCTCCCAGTTTATCTCGGCCCAACTGCATCACACATATTGTTATCTTCTCATGTCAAAGGAAACGATGACTTACGCTGGAAAGGAGTATGGGAGATTATCATAGTGTACCTCCGGATACTCACGCGCAATGGTTGCAATCATTGCATCATACATTACCTTTGCACCAGGATGTCAATCATGTCCGACACTGCATCATTCTTCCACTCACCCGATATCCTTCCGCATTTAAATGCAATCCATCTCTCAAATACTTTTTAAGTTCCCGCTCATTCCGGTCCGCACCTATCCACAAAGTTGTCCAGACATCCACCACTGGAACGCCCTCCGCCATTCCGACCTCTTGCACGCCTTTCGCGTACGCGCGGGTAACTTCGAACATGCGATCGAGCGCCAGCGGCGGTTCGCGTGCTTCTAGATCCGCTCGCCTCTGATAAGTGTCGACAGGCGGTGGGGTGATGAGAATGATGCGCGTTGTTGGGGAGTAATGCGGAGATGTTGGGGATTTCAACATATTTACCATATGGACTAGATTAGCCTTGAATTTGGCCAGTGGGACGTGCTGCGGCGAAGGTTGGATGCATGCATCGTTGGCGCCGAACCAGATTGCCAGAACGCGTACTTTGGGCGCGTGTGTGTCGGTGTGTTTCGCGATGCACTTGAATTCACGGGTCGCGCTTGCTCTTGGCTCTGTAGACAGGATGAATGCACGCACCTGTTCAAATACTGGAATAGCCCAATCAGTGTTATATCCAGACAGCCCCCGGTTCAAGACATCCAGTCTGCGAGCATACACGTCTAGATTATATCAGACCATGGTTATTGATAAGATTATGAATTGGTAGCATACGAGACAGGCGCTGGCCAAATCCATTGAGATCGGGCTCCCATCCTCCCTGCGTAATCGAATCACCAAACAGCATAAAGACATCTTGAATGTTCGCAGCCATGACCTTGACTGTCAACACGATGTTAATTGTTATCAGATATACCCGAACTTAGAATGGTAATTAGCCGGAATTAGCCGATCAGATCTAGCTTGATTCCAACCGCGAATTGTCTTCCGAGTCAGAATTTGACCGTTATGAGTTCGGAAACACCACCTATACAGATCCGAATATCAAACAAGAGAGCCTATGTCTGGGACGTAGACGGTCAGTTCCCGGGATAATCTTGTGGCAAGAGAGTATTCATCTCCACTATACTTAGATATCGCGACAATTCGCTCCCGACACCATATCTGTGGTGTCTTGACAGGGACATTACCACATTTATCTCAGCAAAATGTCTTTTTGGGTGTACCGTTGGTACTAACGCCAGAAGAAACTGTTCTTTTGGTCGATATCGGTGAGCTCGAGTCAACCATCCGATTCGAACAAATCCACTGACGAAAGGTCCAATGCAAAAAGGTGCCGCAGTCCTGGTCGACGACCCTAATGCCCACCTCCAACCCAGCATACCCCAGCTGGAGCGCTGGCAGCAAGAACAACAAGAGTCGATCAAAAGTCAGCTTACGTATGCCGAAACTAAGACAGCGAAAGAGAGTGTCCATGCTGGACGAGCAACGTCAGAAGATGCCATGCGTAAACGGAAAGAGAGAGAAGAAAGGAAGAAGGCAGAAGCTGCTGCAAGAGCAGCTGCTTTGATTGAAGATGGGGGTCCCAGCGGATTGTTGGCTTCGGCGTCGACTGATGCAGCAACGAAACCATCACCATCACCCGCAACCTCTATGATAGAACCCATAACAAGCACTCCTGCCTCTGAGGGATCTAACATACCTTTCACAGCCTCCCACACTATCGTGATTCCTGCCTCATCGTCCAACCTCGAATGGTACTCGCCCTCCGCTTGCTCATATTCCACCATCGCCTCAGCAAGCGAAGCCGGTGTATGGGATTATCCCTCCAACCTGCCCGAGCGCGCACGATGCGGTGTGTTCAAAGATCTGTGGAAGCAGGGATACTTTATGGGCGGTGGGATCAAGTTCGGAGGCGAATACCTGGTCTACCCGGGTATGTTCAATGAGTCCATACGCATATCATCATTTTCAGCCACTGAGCTCTTATTCGATGTAATAGGTGATCCATTGCGATATCACTCGCATTTCGCGGCGTCCGTTGTGGATTCACCAATAGCTTCCCTTCGACCGATGGAAATCGTGGCTCATGGTCGACTGGGCACAGCAACGAAAAAAGCACATCTGCTGTGCGGCTGGGATGACGAAAAACAGGAAGTCTCGTACCTCTCCATTGAATGGGCAGGCTTCGGTTAATCTCACAAAACGGCGAGATAGAAACTATCAAAGGCAAGGTAACATGCATGACGGCCGTATGTCTGTACATATTGTAAGTATATTTAATAATGCACATACGACCTTAATCTCGTTTGCGCCGCCCCCCGATATTGACACGCCCATTCGTAGACCTCAATGGTAAAGCCTTACTCGATACCGACGTCGCAGTATTATTAAAAGCCCTAAGCTCCACATGACCCGCGTCCCCATCTTCAACATTCTCCGATGGGTCACTAAAAGCCCTACCGCGAGAAGCCGCCTTATGTCGGACGATGGGCCGGCCTCCAATCACACTGATTACTTTGACAATGGCGTCATTTATCCAGATAACGATGGCGAATATGGGGAGGCGTATGGGAATGAAAGGGGACGGGTGCCGGATCACTTCATTTTCTTCCGGCTTTGAAGAGGGCATTGGAGGCATTGGGTTGTAGGGGTCGAGAGGGACAGGACGAGCGTGCATTGCCATGATTATGAACTGTCGCGTTAACAAGTGTCAAAAAATGGTCAACGGTCCTGAGAGTTGCGACGTACGACTGGGAAGAAGAGTGCGAACAAGGCAGCGTTGGCGAGCCCTGTGCCCCATGTGCACAGTGCAGCCGACGGGAGACCTACCGATAAATTGCTACTGAGATTTTCAAGACGGAGGTCAAAGGCCGGAGAACGTACCGAAGGCGAAATAGTAAGCCCATCGTTCTTCCAAATGTCGCATTCGTCTTGATAGAGACAGTCCACGCGCAATCCACACAAACCTACCAAGTAGCCGTTGGTTCTCAAATCTTGCATAAATTAGTGTAGACACTCACTCAAAACAGTAATACCTGCCGTAATTTACATTCTCAATTCATCCACGCGTCAATACAATAACGAAAGTGTTCACTCACGCGTCAACCCAACATAGAAATATGAACCCCGCAACAGGTCCAACGACAGGTACGCTGTGCAACGCTAACGACACCAGCACGGAAGTGCACACCATCACGACGCGGTACGCAGACGTCGCCATGGCCTTCAGCATGCCAGTGTATGACGCGGGTTGGGACGCCACGGGTCGTCCTCCGTGTTGGAGTAGGTACGTCCGTTTCGCTATGATTGTACACCAGGTTCCCTGAACATCCAATGACATGACAATTTCGTTCAGTCGGGGTTTATCGGTATCTTTGCGTGACGACCTACGTTAAGGTATAGAGAGACTCCAACAACAGGGAACAGCCATAGCACTTGGTAGAACCAGCCGATATTGCGATGGAACCATTTCTGCTGGTCCTTCACGAGAGGTAGCAGGAGGAGGTCAAAGACGTAGATCGAGACCAGTGAGAGCGAGTTCAGCAAGAGTGACTTATACACGTTGGCGCGAATCTCCGCGTCGCTGCAAGTATCAAAAGATGCAAACAACAAGTAGACGTCGCGAGGGTCATAGTTGGTTCAAGGACGATAAGCCAGGTCCATTGGATAGCAGGGAGATAGAGAGGCGCATTTGAGATTCAAAAATAGTTCAGAATGAAGAGTTGGCGGCGGAAATGATGCTTGCGTACCTTGCGATTGTGATAAACACAGTTCCCCATCGAAATGCATCATATAGACCCCTCCACGCCCATGACAGTTGAAGGAGCACAGAATCCTGAACCGAGAGAAAAGTAGGGTATGAGGAACGAGAAGACAGTCTTGCTGTCGAGCCTGGGTATTGAGGAGCCTGCGGCCGTGCTGCGTAGTGTGCCGTCGACATTATTAGACTGTCGGGCCACTAAAGACGTCCGCCACGATGTAGTCAAAGTGAATAGAGCAATTATCAGGTGTGGCGTGTAGCGTGCTCGAAACCCTAACCCCAGATTGGGAGCTTCCTTTGGTTACTCTCTCCGCCCACCTCGCTAGGCTCAATCAACAGAAAAACTCCCAGCGGTCAGAAAAATCTGGTGTAATGGACAATCCAGTCTATGCTCATCCTTTCCTAAAGCTGATAGCACCAATTTTTATTCCTCTACCGGTCCGTGCTACAGCGTCGTGTAAGATAAGCAGCAAGACCGAAAATGTAGTACATTGTACAAGTGGCACCAATAAGTTAAGGTTACACAACGAAGATAATAAAAAAGAGAAAAAGAAAAGGAAAGCAACGGACTAAACGACGAGAGATGGACAGGAAGGGAGCAAGGAGAAGATGTCAACGTCGGGCGTGGGTCGAGGATGGCACGGAATTAAGATCGTGGCTAGATGGCGAGTGAGGAGATAGATCGAGCAAACGCGTTTAAGTTCGCTTGGTTGGCTATATAGCATCGTATTTAGCCTTTGTGCCACACATAAAAGCGACAAGTCCTACCTGTTTCCTGGGTGCTGCTTTGGCGGGAGCCTTGGCTACGGGCGCTGCAACCTGCTTCTTTGCAGCGGGTTTCTTTGCTGGCGCCTTCTTGGCCGCGGTTTTGGCCTTTGAGGCGGCGGTTGTGCCAGTGATAGCCTAGATACGAACGTAATATAAACAGCTTGAAGCGGTCAGATTAGACAGTTGCACGAACCTTCTTGGCTGGCGCTCGCTTGCTGGCAGTGGTGGTTTTCTTTGCAGGTACAGCCTTCGCCTTAGGCTTTCCAGCGAGCACCTTCTTAGGTGCTGGTGCTGGCTTCTTAGTCGCTGCAGCTTTGGGTTTCGCTGCAGGTGTAGCTTTCTTGGTGGCGGCAGCGGCCTTAGCAGGTGCGGCCTTGGTGGTCTTAGCTTTCGTTGTCGAGGTCTTCGCAGCAGCCTTTGGCTTGGACACAGGAGCTTTTGACTTAGCGGCGGGTTTGTTCTGAGGAAACGATATGAGAGGGATACATAAGGCAATGAATATTACATACCTCCTTGGCGGCGGATGTGTCAGCAACCTTGGATTTGGGAGCAAGCTTAACCCTGCCAGAAGGTCCTATGACGTTGGTAGCGTTTAATAACCTTTTTTCGAGCAAAACAGCGGAAGGTATACCCTTAGGTAGAACAAAGACGCCCTTTTCGGCACCTGCAGCGATAGCTTTGGAGAGCTGGGTAGTCTGGGCAGCTCCAATTTCGAGTTTGTATTTGGTCTCGACGTATCTTGAAGCAACGCGTTAGGAATGACAAGAAATAAGATAGTAGACGCGGCATACTTCTTGATTTGTGGCCGTGAGACACCGATGCGGGCGTCTTCAGTGTGAGCGGCGATACATTCCTAGATCAGATTTTAGTATTGTCAGCATACGTTTAATATTGGTGGGCATAGCCATAGATATGAATAAACAGCGTTGAAACTAATGCAAAAGACGAAATACATGATGAGAATTGCGCACGGACAATTTGCCCTCCGCCCTGCCTTTTCGGGCACACGACGATGGCGAGGGCTTAGACAAACCATAGACAGCAATATGGATCGTATAACGATCATGAAGACGCTAGAAAAACCATTGTCAAAGCAAACTAACCTTGATCATATCAACCCAGGTAGGATGTGAAGAAGCGGCTTTAGCAGCGACGGGCTTCTTTGCGGACGACTTGGCGGCATTGGGCTTCCTGGTAGACATTGTTGACGATGAGTAATATAATATGTGTCGTGAGAGAGTCAAGGTCGGCGTCGAAGAGATCGAAAGCGCGGGGGCGGAATGCGGATGTCGAAGGTGGCGGTGGTTTGGGTTGAACCTGGGTTGGCAAAAAGGGGTCTGATAACATTCTGTGCGCTTGACTATTTATACAGACACGATCGCGTTAGTCACGTGACCACTCCGAAATTCAATCAACAAAAGTCATCTCGTGCGGCTTCATCCATTTTCACCAATATCAACGCGCTTTTGGCACAGTACAATGCGGAAGATACTAAATATCTCCTAGTACTTTAGATCGCTCGGCGCAATGTCTCTCTCGAAGTGCGCGTCTCTCACCGATGGGTTGTTTAATACAAACGCGGGTCGAACGCGTAAACAAGGCACTACATCACCTGACAGCCCACTTCAGGTAATCAACCCAGCCAATCAGAGTCTTCTGGTTTTCGGCTGTCTTCCAGCTCTCCTCCTGCCATGTCCATCTCTCCTGCTCTCAAGTCGACTACTCGCTCAGCGTACCGGGACATCCTAAGGGCTGCTTCAACAACATTTGCTGGTAAATATGCTCGTTATCTATGAAGGATTACCATTGATAATTACTCGTTACAGGTGACAGACCAGTGCTCCAAGGTCCTTTCCCATGTTTCTTGACAACCACTTCCTGGTCTCATTCTTTCCATAGCCTTCCGAACAAAAATACGACACGACATTGCAAAGGATGCTACAACAGATCCCGTAGCGTACCAGAAGCGGAACGAGTTCATGCGGGAGATTGCGGATGTCTTAAGACGAAATGTTGTGCAGGGCGCAAGAGTTCAAGGTCCAGAGCAGGACTTATACCGTAGACGCTTTTCTCTTCCGTTCTAACTGATCTCACCTTATATTTGCAGGTATACGAATGACAAAGGATACAGAGCTAGGCGATAATGATTCAGTCAAGAACCCTCCTCCAGTAGAACGGTCGAACCGTAGCATGCGTCGACGGGAAAAGGGAGAACCCTCGAAGTACGCACCAACTATCTTCATACATATGCCTATGAAGGAACATTGATACCAGTTGTTCTGCAGATGCTGTTCCGCTTGATAACGTCTTAATGTCTTCGCCTCACCCCATCACCTCCCGCATAAATTATTCAGCTCTTAAGAAAGCCCACAAGGATCGCATAATGCCCGAACTGCGTGAAGAAGACCTTGAAGAGATGTTCGTGCGAGGTCAGCAATAACAATGCATTTCATTACTGGACTCTTTCTCATTTCTCTTCTTTCAGGGAGTGGGCCGGTACGTCCGCACGCTGTTCCTAGAGATACTCCATGTAACATGTGTATTAGGGCGGTCAATCTATCAATAAAACTGAAAACAATGTCCAATTGCATCATAAACCAACAGGCCTTCGTGTAGCTTGTCAGGATACGCGTTCTCTAGCTCAAAACCGGAAGTTAGCGCGGAGATGGCTGCTTGAGAAGGCGTGTTTCATGTTCCTTCGGAGAGATCAGGCCGGTTAACATATCTCCTTCTTCCAGCTGGACAAGATGGTAAACCCCGGACTGTCGAAAGAAGACATGAAGGGCGCCAAGCAGAGGGAGAGGGAGAGAAGGAGAAGAAAGAAAGCCAAGAAGAAGACGATGAAAGAATCGGAAGAGGGGGAAACTGCAAGTTGATTGGTTCTCGTCTGTAATTGAGCGCAGCCGTTCTGTATGACGCGGCATATTCCGGCGACCAATATAGCACTTGTTGTAACTCTCTCCTTCACCACATACATATTCTCTTGAGGCATACCAAGCTTTCTTTGAGTCTACAATGGCTACAATGAACTCAGGCGGTTTGCACTCTCTTGCTACCCTTATTAAACGGTACGGCCCTGCCTACACGGCGCATCAGGTAGCCTGCAACTGATCATCGTGAACTAGCCTTGAAGCAGCTGCTTTGCGTTTCGAGGACATTGCTGATCTACCTCTTGCACTCGATCCGTCTGCAAACTTGAATCGCGGTAATTCTGCAGCACGATCCTCGTATCAAGCTCCTGCACCAGCACCGACCACTCCGGCTGCGGCTCCCACCGTTGTCGCGCTTACACCTACACCTAGCGCAGCACCGCTTGATACACCACCAAGCATCTTAGAATTCAAAGCACAGATCTTAGATGACAAGCTCAAGGCCTTCGTAGAGTTTACGAAAAGTCTCGCGGCTCCCAGTTTGATTGAAGTCGTACGTTCGTGCCTCGTCTCCTCTGTTCAGAAGCTGACCTGACAGTTCTCGTATCCTTGAAAGGTCTCACTGGTCCAGAAGCAATACGATCTACTCTTGTCATTCTTGACTCTGGCCGCGGCCTGCCAAAAGCCAGACCAAAAGACGCTGGAAGGATTACTTGGCCCGTTAGCGCAGTCGATCGAGGCTGTTTCGCGAGCCAAGGAGTCATATAGACGCGACCGTGATTGGTTTTCTCATCTCACGCTCCTGGGAGAAGGTGGACCGGTTGTTGGATGGGTTGTTCACGTGAGTCTGTCGAGAAACCTTTTGCCCAGCATCTCAATCGTCTGCGCGGTCTGCATGACAGCCAAAACCTGTTCAATCTATCATTGATATCAAGGATTCCGTGGTGTACTACGGGAACAAGATTAAGAAAGAATACAAAGAGAAGTCCGTTCACAAGCCTTTGGCACCGCATTCTGGATCCTGATAATTTCTCTTGTCTAGAAACCCGAAACATGCCGAATGGGTGAACCTTTACATGGCCATCCTGGATACAATGCAAGCCTATGTGAAACAATACCATCTTACTGGTTTGGCTTGGAACCCCAAGGTACACTTTTATCTATCCTCGTAATCAATCCCGGTTTAATGGCAGACCGCAAGGGAATGACATTCGACCAATACAAGGCAGGTAGTAGCGGTCCTTCAGCCGGCTCTGCACCACAAGCGCCTCCTCCGCCACCACCACCACCACCTGCTGCTGCTGCTGCTGCTACTCCGGCACCTGGCGGAGGTCCAGGAGCTGTTTTCGCGCAGCTCAACCGCGGTGAAGAGGTCACCAAGGGGCTGCGCAAGGTTGACAAGAGTGAAATGACACATAAAAACCCTGCTCTGCGCGCTAGTAGTGTGGTTCCTGCGTCACCTGCTTCCTCTCCAGGTCGGTCAAATCTTCCCTTCGAAACGAGACCCTCAGACTCACTCAAAACCCTTCATTCATTCCAGTGGGCAAGAAGCCGTTGAAACCTACGAAACCTCAAGCTCTGGCAGGCAAGAAACCTGCGAAGTTCCTGCTGGACGGAAATAAATGGCTCATCGTATGTACTCTCCTTGACTCATGACCTATACACCTTCACTCATATACTCACCGACATAGGAATTCCAAGAGAATGAGACTTTGACCGTCGAAGATGTCAGCCTAAGTCAATCTGTCAACATATTCGGATGCAAGGGTGCAACCATCATCATCAAAGGCAAAGTCAACGCCGTAAACATCAGTATGTCGATGATATATCCTCTACCCGTTCGCCGGAAACTGACTCGATCAACTTTGCCAATCAAGTCAACAGCGTCAAGACGTCTGTGCTCGTGCAGTCTGTTGTGTCCGCCGTCTCCGTCACCGCCTCGCCCTCCTTCCAACTGCAAATCACCGGATCGGCGCCGATGATTCAGCTCGATTCCACAGACTCCGGCCAAATATACCTGTCGAAAGACAGCCTGACGGCTGAGATCACGACTGCTAAATGCAGCGCTATCAATATCAGTCTGCCGGTGGAGGGTGAAGAGGACGGCGTCTTCGAGGAGCAGGCGGTGCCTGAGATGTTTAGAACCGTTGTGAAGGATGGGAAGCTTGTGACGACTATTGTTGAGCATTCTGGATGATTGGACCGGTGAATGAAAGTGGTGGTACTAGTTAGTGCTTGAGATTGGCGATTGCTCAAAGCGCAACGAAATTTGGAAATAGTATACCTTGGTTATGTTTCTTCCTTCAGAAAGAGGGACTAATACTTCTCACTCGAAGCCAGCATGAGTATCTTGTGAAGATCTAAGAAATTCAATGCTTGGACACGGTTAAGTCACACCACGTGATCAACAAGGCGCGTTGATTTGCGTCGTGAGTTGCAATCAAGTTTAGTTTAATTCCATTTCAGCATTGGCTTTTGGTCCATTCGCGTGACCGACTCCTTCACGAAATGATCGACGTTCATGAGGCTACGTGAGCACAAAACTATGGTCTAATGCCTTACTTATAACCTCTTGGTTTAGCACACTAATCCGGGACATGCTGCCCATCATTAATCCGGAGGAGGACTACTTAACCATAGTTGCGGCAGAGGAGAAGATCGCCATCTCAGAGGCTAGAAGAAAGAAAGAACTGGAGGAAGCGCATGCGAACCTGAAAGGTACGTGTGTTAAACCTCATTAACAAGCCTCGTTAGCTCATTCCCGAATGTAATTCTTCTCAACAGCCCTCTCGCGCGTACTGGAAGCTGCCAGGATATCTTCCACGCGCCCCGCAGCTGTGCCATCAGAGGCAGCCCACTCTGCAACAATGAATGAACTTGATAGCAGTCGCCTTTCACTGGCCAAAGCTATCAGTGATGCGGAAGGGATGGTAGCGAGCAGGGAGGCCGAACTCTCAGCCCTGAAGGAGGAGGCGCGCAGATTGGAGGCTTACGATCCTGCTACTGAGCATGAGAAAGAGCTGGATGGCACTGCGTAAGTCATGATGCTTTCCATTTAAGAGCAGCTCACAAACCTTGCGCCTGGCAGGTTGCGACTGGCAATTTACAAGGGAATGGGTTTTGAACCGATTGTGGAGAAGGATGGGAGGGTTTTGAAGATGCTCGTTCGTGCGTATAGCCCAGCCAGCCCTTCATCCTATCAAGCCGTTCATGTTTCTTTCCCCCTCACAGGTGCTCAATCTGGGGACACTCACATCGTCGATTTCTCAACAGGAAAATCCGAGTTCGAATACACAGAACTACTTTGGAAACTCGCGCGTTCATGACACCTCTCCTGTCCTATCGATATCCGATTATTTACTTCCATGGCTTGTTTGTATTTCAGTAGGAAATTGTATCATAATAGAAAATAACATAGGATGCAAGAAAGTGTTCCTGTACTAAGAGTGTGGTGGTACATCGCAGGATAGAATGGCAGAATAGTGAAGTATACAAGGATATCACTGTTCACGAAACTTGGGTATGCTAGGAAATAGAACAGCACTTAGATCAAATTCGATACTCGAAATAGAGAGGGACATACCATTAAGGCAGGCTTGACGACCCAAACCCTCTTCTCCTTGCATTTCTCTCCAACCTCTCGAACTTTCGCCTCGATGGCAATCTTCTTGACTTTATGCTCTCGTAATTCCAGATAGATAGATTCTACAAGAGCATTGATACTCGAAGCTTGCAGTTGCGTGATTTTGTTGAATAGGAGGGTTAAGTACATGTCAGGGAAGGAGGACTTCAGAGACACAGCCGCCTTCTTCGGCGGGTTGACGCCTGGCACTGGCGTAGATAGAGAGCTTGGGTTGGAAGATTCAGTGCCGCGGAGGACAGCTAATCGCGGAGGAAGAGCAGGTACAGCAAATACATCTTCGTTGGCACCCCCTGGGTTCGCCGCCCGTTTGCTGGCTCTATGGTCTTCCACGCATGTGGAAACGTATGTGAATGGATTGATGGGATATGGTGTATCTGGAAGGTAGAGTTAGAGCCATAATCAGGAAAACGGCAGGAGTGAAACACACCATTGAAAAGCTGGATCATGTAAGGTTTGAACGCGTCATATTGACATTGGCCGATAGTTGTCTCCCAGGATGGTCCTTTGGCGAAAGGCGTAAGTGGGAGAACCACTTTCCGTTTCTTGCCTGCTTTTTTGTCCGCGTCTTCAGCTTTTCGCTTCGGTAGTGGAGCAGGGAAATCGAAAATGGGGGGAGGCGAATTTTTGTCATGGATAGTAACCTCGGGCTCATCGTCATCATCAACGAGCCAACTGTCCAAGTCAGAATCGGGGTCTTCATCTCCTCCATCTTCGTCTTCTCCATCTTCAACCACATCGTCCGCGTCACCGGCTGGCTCCTCTTCCCACTCCTCACCGCTGTCATATGCGTAATCGAACACCAAGGTATCCTTGGCGAACGGAGTGCGAGAACCGATGATCTGCGAGCTCCGAGTCCATGTTCCGAAATAACCTGGTCGGGGATCTTCATGGAAGATTAAAACCTTCGCTGGGAGCAGAGTCCGATCAGAGAGTTTGAGCAGAATTTCCCTGACGAGATCATCGTTTCCTCCAATCTCAGCTTCTGATAGTTGGGCGATGAGATCTCGAACAACGACAGGATGGTAGGTCTTCAACTGCAAAGACGCTTTCCGTCGCGAACGCGACTGCGACAGAGTGGGCAAACTACCCAAAATATCCTGTAAGCGCTCTATTGCAAACCGCGTAAGACACTTGGAATCAATTTAGGGAGCTGGTAAAAACCTTTAGAATTCATTCCACGAAGCTTCTGCTCGGTAGGCTGCGCATCATGCATCTCGATATCATCGGCCTCTTCGTCACTATCAATGACAATCATTTCGGCACCACGAAGGTGAGACGTCGCCCTCCTCTTCCTTTTCTTCGCGTCAACAAACCAATTGACTGGAGCAATGGTTTTATCTTTATGCAAAACGAACGGCTTGAAGACCTTCTCAAAGTCGGACTGGATCCTGGAAGGCCCGGCTACAGCACTCTCGTTTATGGTAGGGGTTAACCTTGAGGAGACCTTCGGCTTCGCAAAGAACTTGGCCATTATGGATTTCGACTTGTTTTGCGCATCCTTTTCCTTCTGCTCCCTCTCAACTCGTGCAGCTTTCTTCTCAAGGCGTTCTTTCTCCTGCAGACTCTTTAGAATTGCATTGCGAGTAGCTAATGTTAAACACACCTTGGCCACTTTCTCTGGATCCTGGACTTTCTTGGGTCGACCGGCTTTGGCATCAGCCTGCTACAATATTGGGACAGTTGAGTTGATGTATACTTCTGAACGACAGTCAACAAGAACGCACGGTGTCATTCTCCACATCGTCTGCTTTCTTTTTGCCTAGCTTCTTGGAATTTGAACTTGACGGTTTGTTTTCGTCAGCTTTGATGTCGAGATTCACGGAAGAAGTCTCGGGTTTAGGGAGATTCAGCTCCTTCGTTGGTAGTTTCGTGGCACCTCTAGGGTCGATGATGGCATCCCGGTCCTCTTGCGGCAAAGCCTCAAATATCTTCTTGAGCTCATCTCTGGCCTGGAGACAGTTAGAGGGAGAAAAGACATCTCGACAGATGACTCACCTGGACACGGTCCGCCAGTCTCGACTCTGCCTTTTCTCTACTATTCTTTGGCAACCAGTCGAAATGCTCGCTCCTCACATCCCAGCGCCAGACGGATACTATGGCAGGAAGTTTAACACCCAAAGGCGCGTCTAGGCCGTAGTTGTTCCGTATTAGGACCGCTTTGATGGCGTTCTCCACGATGTTGAGGGGAAGTGCGGCAGTGACAGTAGGTGTATTCTTATCATCGTCTTCGTCGAGAGTAGGCAGGAGTTCCTGATGGATGTGTTTACTTAGTGTGATGAGGGATTTGTCGCTAATGGTATTCGTCAATTAACAGCTTATCATGCCACATATGCAGGAGCACCAGACCTTTCGTGTGCAAGCTTTGCGATAAGGGGTTTGTGCTCTTCCGGAAACGAGGACAGAGGAGGCTCTTGCTTGTTTATACGTTCTTCCAGCATTTCTCGGAATTTGACAATCTCTGAAGGGAACCAGGTGATGAGGAAATTAATGGCACGACGCGACGGATAAATGACACACCTTGAAGTGTTTCGGACTGCTTCTCAAAGGATACAGGTTTCTGCCTGAAGATGACCTTTCCATTCTTCAACTCGGCAATGGAGAATTTCTCTGCACAAGATTACACGCGTTAGCCAATCGTTTGTACGAGGGAACGCGTCCGACGACTCACTTTCTGGAGTTGGTGGTATTTCTGAAGTGACTTTGAAAATACGCGATACGTTAGAAGTTTCGGCAGCAAGGTATTGTTTCGACATGCCTTTGTTAACTGCTGGTCCCGACATGTCGACGAAAGGACCTGTTTATGGCGCAGAGCAGTTGGCGGATGGAAGGAGGCAAACGTGCAATTGCAAGTCCGCCCAAAGTATTTCAATCGTGAGAAAGACGCGTCGTAACTCGATTGTCACGCGTTCGTGACACTTCCTGTTCTCCATCCACTTTACCAATGGCATCCTCCTTTTTCGCAGCGAAGGCGCCTACCGATAAAACTGCTCCGAAACACAAAGCAGACCCTGCGCTCCAACCATGGGTGGAAAAATAGTATGTTTCCACGGCTGCTGCTGGTCTATCCAAGATGCTAATGATGAGTTAGCCGACCAAAGACCATTGACGAAGTGTCAGCTCAAGAACACACCGTTGCAGTGCTCCGTAAGACTCTGACTTCAACAAATGTATGCTAATCGATGACCTTTTGATGCACATCTGACTGGAACCTCAATAGCTTCCTCATATGCTATTCTACGGGCCTCCAGGCACCGGTAAAACCTCTACGATCCTGGCGTTAGCTCGCCAACTCTTTGGGTGCGCTGCTTTCACCTGCATTACATCAACAGAACACTGAAGACATTCAGCCCAGATAACTTTAGGAACCGGGTTCTGGAATTAAACGCGTCAGACGAGCGCGGTATAAGCATTGTCCGTGACAAAATTAAGAACTTCGCCCGCCAGACACCTCGAGCACAAGCAGTAGCCTCGGATGGGAAAACATATCCGTGTCCGCCATACAAGATTATTATTCTAGACGAAGCAGATTCCATGACACAGGATGCTCAAGGCGCTCTTCGTCGGATAATGGAGACCTATGCACGGATTACAAGGTTTTGTTTGGTCTGCAACTACGTTACAAGGTGCGATCGCATTGTTAATCTTTCCGTGCTTTCGCCTGACTGTATCCTGAAGGATTATAGAGCCTCTTGCTTCCCGTTGCTCAAAATTCCGTTTCACACCTCTCGACTCCGGTTCAGCAGCTTTGCGAATATCATTTATCGCTAAAGCTGAGAACATCGATGTCGACAAACCAGTCATCGACGCACTAATAAACACTTCCTCTGGAGACCTTCGGCGAGCCATCACATATTTGCAATCAGCGTCCCGATTATCCTCCTCCACAAATCCGCCTACGCCCATATTACCTTCGGATATCCAAGAAATAGCGGGCGTGGTTCCAAACGGTATCATCGACGATTTCGCGAGAGTTCTAGGTATTGAAATCGAAGGTGGGATGGATATTGATGGAGCATCGCAACAAAGACAGGGCGGCTTTGAACCAATCAAGAATAAAGTAAAATTCCTGATGAGAGAAGGATATTCAGCTACCCAGATATTATCACAGGTATGTGCTCACTCATTTGCTGCCCACAGTCCTCTCATTTTGGCTCAGCTACATGATCTCGTAATTTTCCATCCTACTCTCGACGGTCGTAAAAAATCTGCGTCAGCTATGGTTTTCGCAGAAGCAGATAAAGCATTGTGTGATGGTGCAGATGAAGAGCTGTGGGTCCTTGAGGTGGGATTGCGTGTTCACAAGGCAGTTATGTCGCAATAGGTTATGTTCTTATGTAGTTTGTATCAACACATCTTGATTCCCCCATCTCAACCTCTGGAAGAATGACGACCAAGTCAGGCAAAGATTACTACTTCAAATTGGGCTGTTTCGGATATTACACAGTTGCTTTTGAGCGGACGCCAACGCCGAAGATAAGTCATACAAATACTAAGGCTTCATTTTGGTATGCAAAGCAGACGGGAAAAAAAGATGATGAAGAAAGCAAAGTAAACGACTGATGGCAAACATGGACAAGATCTAAGCTCCTCAATCGACCGAACCCAGCATAGTTTACCGGATACCAGCAGTTGCTTTTTGGAGAGCACGCTTGATGTTCAACTGCGCCTTCCTCAGCTCGTCAGCCGTTGAGTCCTCAATCTCAAGCTTCTCGAGTGCCCGTGCGAGCTCAGCCTCAACCTGCGACTTAGCCCCGCGCTTGAGCTTCATGCCGATTTCTGGCGAGGTGATGGTGCCCTCAACCTGGTGGACGTAGGCCTCGAGGTCGGATTTGGCCTCATGGCGAGCGGAGAACTCCTTGTCAGCGGCCTTGAACTGCTCAGCATCCTTGATCATCTGGTCGATCTCTGCTGTGGAGAGACGTCCAACAGAGTTGGTGATGCCTTGACGAAGGAGTTAAGTTTTGGCAACCATCAACAAATAACGAGAATACTCACTGATGGAGGCCTTGCGGCCGGAGGCACGATCCTGAGCGGAGACCTTCAACAGACCGTTGGCATCAACCTCGAAGGTGGTGACCAGCTCAGCCTGTCCACGGGGCATGGGGGGGATACCAGTGAGTTCGAACTCTCCAAGGAGACGATTGTCACGGCATTGAGTACGTTCACCCTCGTAGCTGGTGAGAAGGTAAGCAATGATAATACAAATAAAAAAGGTTCAAGACATACACAGGGAAGGTGACAGTGGTCTGGTTGTCCTCGACGGTGGTGAATGTCCGTGACTTGTTGGTGGGGATGGGGGTGTTACGGGGAACGACAACACCGAAGACATCACCCTGCATGGCAACACCGAGGGAAAGGGGGGCAACATCGAGGAGGAGGAGATCCTTGGTCTGCTCGGATGTCTGTCCGGTGAGGACGGCAGCCTGGACAGCAGCACCGTAGGCGACAGCCTCATCAGGGTTGATGGACTTGTTCAATTGACGGCCACCGAAGTACTCAGACACGAGGGCCTGGATCTTGGGGATACGGGTGGAACCACCAACGAGGACAATGTCGTCAACCTTCTCACGGGCCATCTTGGCATCCTTGAGGACCTTCTCAACGGGGTCGATTGTCGACTTGAACATAGCAGCGTTAATCTCCTCGAAACGAGCACGGGTGATGTTTGCAGAGAAGTCCTCTCCCTGAAGGCGACAAATCAATATATGGGTCAAAATTTTGAGTATGATAGACAAACCTGGTAGAGTGAGTCGACCTCAACGGTGGTCTGGGTGACACTTGAGAGAGTCCTCTTGGCACGCTCGCAAGCACTCCTGAGACGCCTCAGGGCACGGGGATCGTCAGAGATGTCGAGCTTGGACTTCTTCTTGAACTCGTTCTTGAAGTGCTCCAAGAGGGTGTTGTCGAAATCCTCACCACCCAAATGGGTGTCTCCGGCTGTGGCCTTCACGGCGAAAACACCACCGCTGATGTTGAGGAGAGAGACATCGAAAGTTCCTCCTCCAAGATCGAAGATGAGGACGTTCTTCTCTGACTTGGACTGACGGTCAAGACCATAGGCGATGGCGGCAGCGGTGGGCTCGTTGATGATACGGAGAACATCGAGGCCAGCAATGGCACCAGCATCCTTGGTGGCAAGACGTTGGGAGTCGTTGAAGTAGGCGGGCACGCTGAAAAAGAAAATTATCAAAACGTGTTCGGTGTGGAGGTAATAATTTTCTCACGTGACAACAGCCTTCTTGACGGTCTTTCCGAGCTTGGCCTCAGAGATTTCCTTCATCTTGTTGAGGACCATGGAGGAGATTTCCTGGGGGCTGAAGGTCTTGTCCTCGCCGAGGTAGTGGACTTTGATCAATGGAGATCCTTCCTTTTCGACGACCTCAAACGGCCAGTGGGTCATGTCCTATAAAAAAAAATTGATTAACGTGACGTCGAATCACAACCCCAAAAGTCTACGGACCTTCTTCACGTCGGGGTCACTAGTGAGAAAAAAATGAGACATCGAACACGACATGAACTAGATGAATGACATACTCGAATCGGCGACCAATCAGACGTTTGGCGTCGAAGACGGTGTTACGGGGGTTCATGGCAGCCTGGTTCTTGGCGGCATCACCAATCAAACGCTCCTCGGCAGAGAAAGCGACGTAGGATGGTGTCGTGCGGTTACCCTCTGTAATTTAACAATGAGCCACAAGACATCTTCTACGAAACACGTAGACTAACGGTCGTTAGCGATGATTTCGACACGGTCGTTTTGCCATACTCCAACGCAGCTACGGGCGAAAAAGAATCGATCATGAGTATCTGATTAGTGTCTAGGTATGAAAAAAGAGCACATACGAGTAGGTGGTTCCGAGATCAATGCCAATAGCACCGTCAAAGAGATCTTCGGCCATTTTTAAAAGAAGAGGTGAGGAAGGAGGGGTCGTGGGTGGTGGTTAAGGTAAAGTCGACGGACGAGAACGACGCAAAAAAAAAATCGATGGGTGAGGTAAGCAAGTGATCTCAAGTCTGCACAGCCACGGAAACATCGGCCCTCTTCTTCAAGTTCACCATGTCCCAGCCAGCAGTCCGGCCGTGGCTGGCTTCTGCCCGTTGCTCCTCAAAGAGTATCCAAAAATCCACCAGCTGCAGTAGAGCGTCGGTAAGATATCAATCTACCGAGCAACACAAGCGCTTGGAAACTCCGGAAGACTGGCATAACTTCAAGCAAAAGCGAGCAGAAGTGTCAAGTCTAAGTACGTCCAATCACTGACCAGCATTTCAAACTCTGACTCTGTCTTTGTACAGTCAAGTTCTTCGGACAGTATGGCTCAACAACAAACTCGGAGACTGCATTCAAGCCGAGAGATACATTGCACAAACCAATGGCACACGCGACTCTTTCCGCTCTTCTTGCAGCAGGTGCACATTTCGGCCATGCATCTACGCGAATGAACCCGAACTTCGTGCCATACGCATACGGGACGCGTGCAGGAATCACCATCATTGACCTTGACCACACTCTGCCCATGCTTCGCCGCACCGCGAACCTCGTCCGAGCCGTTGCCCGCGCTGGTGGACTCATACTGTTCATTGGCACAAGACCAGATATCCGACCAGTCGTTCAAAAAGCGTCCGAACGACTAGGAAAACAGGGCTTCCATGTTGGAGAGCGATGGCTTCCGGGCACTCTGTCTAACCGGCGCATGTTTTTTGGCGATGATGCCGTGGACAACCAGAGGATGATTCCTGACCTGGCTGTCATCCTCAATCCCATACAGAATATGATTGCCATCAGTGAACTTGCTGTCGAGCATGTGCCAACAGTGGGCATTATTGACTCAAACGTGGATCCTCGCATAGTGATGTACCCCATCCCGGCCAACGACGAAAATACGCGGACGGCGGAGTTGATTGCAGGTGTTCTCAGCATTGCAGGTAGAGAAGGAGTCGCTCTTCGTGAGCAAGACATGTTGGCAGAACTTCAGAAGAAGAGAAGGAAGGAACGCCAAAACCCCAAACACAACTGGACTACACCAAATAACTGATTCATGTCATACATTATTAATCTACATATTCCTATTCATCGCTGCTTTCTTTTGCGCTTGGGTTTCCTGAATTTTGAACCAATGTCCTGAGATAAATATGTAAGTCCGAGAGCATATTCGGAATAAGGAGAAAAAACCCACTTTCAGCAGCTTCAAGCGCTCTTACATTTCCGCCCAGCTTGTTCAAAGTCTCCACATATTCATCCTCCTCGACACTGTCGTGTACAATTCCTCCTCCCGCTTGTAGATATGCCACACCATCCTTAAATGTCATTGTTCGGATTGCTATGCATGTATCCATCTCGTCGTCGGCAAAGTCAAAGCGACCAACGGCCCCTGCATAGACTCCTCGTCGCTCCTTCTCCAATGATGAGATGATCTCGATTGCTTTGATCTTTGGGGCTCCAGATACAGTGCCGGCAGGGAAAATTGAACGGAATGCATCGAACCTTGGATATAAAGTTAGAGGAAGACCAGTGAGTTTGCAAAATGTGTATATCACCTTGTCATGCCTTCTCGCAAAGTTCCCGATACTTGCGAAGTGAGATGAATAACATGACTGAACTTCTCCACTTTCATGAGGTGATCAACTTTGACGGTTTTCGGTTGGCAGACTCGGTTGACATCGTTGCGCGCTAGGTCAACAAGCATGATATGCTCCGCCCGATCCTTCGCTGATGCCAGCAGCATGGCTCCAAGACGTTCGTCCTCTGTTTTTAACAAGAGATGAGCCTCGTAGAACACATCCGTATCACAGCCGGCCACGTACCTTCTGGTGTTTTTCCTCTCTTAATCGTACCAGCGATCGCGTGGTTGTAAACCACATTCTTTTCCACTTTACAGAGGGTCTCTGGGCTAGCACCGACGATCTGAAGATCACCGCAGTCTAAGTAAAACATGTACGGTGACGGATTTATTTGTCGCAGCTGTCGGTATGCATTGAAGGGGTGGAGAGACGTTGGCCTGGCTAATCTTTGTGATGGTACAGCTTGTATGATGTCTCCGGCAATGATGTGTTTCTTCAGAGTTGTAACATGGCCTTCGTAGCCGGCCCTCCCAACGTTAGAAACGGCCTCAGCTCCGAGCGTGATAGGTGGCTGAGGAGGTTCTGGAGTAACACTTGACAGAAGCAGTTTCGCAAGTCTACGGGCTTTCGACACGGCCGTTTGATATGTGAATGCGAGGTTGACTGTTCCAAAGTTCTTGGGGATGAAGACATGGGATACAACCTTGAGTGTTTGGAAGATATGGTCGTAGATGAGGAGCGTGTCGACAAGCATGAAAACTGCCTCAGGAATAGCAAGCGGATCTTTGAGTTCGCATTTTGTCTTGGGTTCGAAATGTTGTATGCAGTCATACGACACATATCCAATGGCACCTCCGGTGAATGTTGGGACTTCAGGGATCTTCACGTATTGATGAAGGGCGAGTTCCTTCTGCAGTGCCACCATTGGGTCCCCGGTAATCTCTTCTCCCGGTCCAGTCTTGATGACCTTCAGAGGATCTAGGATTGGAGGTAGATTGGAATCTGGTCAAAGATTTGAAGCATGATACACAACCGACCAGCGCCAATGAAACTGTATCTCGCGACATTCTCCCCAGCGATGACTGATTCCAGCAGGAAACTGTATTTTGAGTCTTTCGCAACGCGAAGGTAGGCCATGCATGGTGTAATAAGGTCGGCAGGAAGTTCGACGAATACAGGGACGCAGTTTCCCCGCTTCTCGTGGATGATGAGCTTCTCTATAGTGGCCAGAGATGGCGAGGCTGGTAATGTCTTCAGATAAGCAGAGATGAGCGATGACAATGTGAATTGTCCTGAAATGAACGCACTGAAGGATCCATGGGTATTCCGAGCCAAGGACGTAGATGGAGGTTAAGCTAGTGTGATAGTTGAAACGGCAGCAACGGTTACAGCTGGCTCTGTAACCTGTTGCTGGATATAAAGGTTGTGGTAAAGAAAGTTAGAAGTGCGCTAATTTTGAACGTCGTTGTGATCGGCCCCTGACTCACTCACTAATCAAAATATTTGCATCTGCACAAGTTCCTCCATCACCTCTTGAACCGCTGGGCGCTCACTATTTCTCTGAATCGCCGCATATTTCATGGTTTGAGGGCAGACCTCAAGTTTCAAATAACGACCCCGGCCTCTACCTGTCTTTTTAGCTATGATTACACCTCGGTTCAGCTGCGCGCAGACGGAGATCGCGATCATAGTGTCGATGTACTGCCCATCTATTCGTGTACGCCTATCTCTCCCATCCTACGCTATCATCTCAACAAAAAGCAAAGTAGGCAGCAGACGTTGAGATCAACGTCGACGAAACTCTGGTCACGGTCCATGTCAATCCGTATTTTCTGCGGCTGAATTTCTCCAACCCTTTGATCGAAGATGACGATTCTTCCGCAAAGTACGACCCGAGCTCGGGATATCTCACTGTCACTTTGACGAAGGAGAACAAAGGACAAGTATTCGAAGACCTTGATTTGTTGGCGAAGCTTCTTGCACCCCGACCCACCGCTCAAGTTTCCTCACCTTTCATCGAAGTTTTACCGTCGGAAGATCTTCAAGAAGACGATGAACTGGTGTTACGAACGCAGAGCCTCTCCATTGATCATAATGAAATAGCCGAAGGTTTTTTTGCCCGTGTTGTCGCTCGCGGACATTTACTTACCGTGGATTCCAGCGGCCGAAAATGATTGGCAGCTTCCTCAAGAGATCCCCGAACCATTACCTCCAATAAAAATATCATCAAAGGTCTCTTATGGCTTCCTGAACATGCACTCAGGATACCTCGTGCATGCGACGCACACAGAAAATGAAATCAATGAACTTGGCGACGATGCCGAAATCTATGATGCAGCTCAACGGCGCGAAAAAAGACTGGAGCATGAGGACGCAAAGTGGGATGGGGAACACTACATGTCAGGCTTTATCCGAGTCCTAAGACGTCCGCCTGCTGACATCTGGCCAGGGCAGACTACATGGACGATGAATACATTCAGGATCTGCTAAAATGGGTACATCCGCACATCTCCGACAGCAGTGCCTTTCAGTATACAGAGAAAGAAAACGCGGATATTCTGCGGTTACCGCGAAAAGAATGTTTGTTTTCTTACCTGCGCCACATAATGACCATGTCTGATCCTCAGAATATTTATAGACCTTGCGACAGAACAGCAAACCCACGACCTTTACCTCACCTTGGTCACATTGCTCTTCTCTTATGTATACGACTCAAGAACATCACAGCATGACCCTACCCCAGAGAGTGCATGGACAATCTGCAACCTAACACCGGCGTTCTCAGCCCTGGACCCACCGCACTCCTCCCATTACACGACTGGTCCTCACATCTTCTCGGACGACGAATTAAAGGAGACACTCGTGCCGTCTTACCGACGCTCATTGGCGTTTCCTCTATACCGTTCATTTATCCTCGCTGATAGATGTAAAGAAGACGTCGCGTACCTGCTGAAGAAGGGCAAACGAACGGTCATGAGGTGTCTTTTGGAGATAAGACATATCCTGGAACATCACGATGTTTATTACATCTACAGCAAAATCTGGGTAGATGATTTCTGTGTCTGGGTCCAGGCGTGTGCAGAGTGAGTGTCCTTGTTTTATGAAGACTTGGCATCATTTGATGTCAAAGCCGAACTTCTTTGTAAACAGTGATGAAATATTAGACCTGTTGGGGAAGCGTTTGATGGAGGTTAAGGTAGACAAAGCCTCGATTGCGTGGGGCCTCGAGGAACTGGAGGCCGCGGCCCACGATGCGCTGGAAAGGGAGAGTGACAGCGACGACGAATGAACGGCATTTTCTTTCGACGGTCATTGTCTCGACGCAATCGATTAGAGCGCTGTAAGCTGGTCGTTCCCTTTCATGCTATTTCTTGCCCAACTCACAAATTCGGGATTATGTTTTCTTAGACGATATTGCGCTCATTTGCGGATATCACATTTCATGTCCATTTGGATCATTAACACAACCACCTTTATTTCGTATCGGGAAGCCGCCTTTTCCGCCGGTGGACTTCAGATGGCATCGTCAATTCATCTCCGTATGCAAACGAAAGACTCTCATTTTCAAAAAACGTGCATCAAATACGAGCTAACCCCCATGAGCCGCAGCTATATCATGAGACCCCCAACCAATGATAAGATCCAGGACATGTTTACTGGCATCCCTACCACCGACCGTGACCGCGTCGTTGACAGATCTTGGAAGATAGAAGCCAATTACGGGCCCCGCCCCTTGCGGATATGTCTGTCCACCAGTGTTACAACAGTGATATGTAAAGTACAGTACATTCGACCCTGCCGATGGAGTACAGCCTTCTGCTTCTCGGGGCACGGGAACATTGTGGGACTCAATGATAAGGCCAACGAAATGCGCAGCCAACTATGCCGTGATGTGATTATATGGAACCAGGCATTCGCATTCGAGGCGGCCTGGCCAAACACGAAACAAAGATATAAACATGTGTTCGGTCTATGCTTTTGAAGAATCAGTTCAAGACGAGACGCTATGCCTAACGTCAACCAACATGGAGTATTGATATGTTGATGGTATCCAGAAGAGAAGAGCAGAATGCCAACAAAGTAATAAAGCACTGGATTAAATCGAAGTGGTAAATCCTTGATAATGATAATGCCGGTAACAATTCCAGAATTCAGAAGAGATATTGGAACACGGCTGTTGCTGATAACCAGCCGCAAGATTCGTACATCCGAGCTCCTATTGCCTTCGCGAGCCGCCCGGCCTAGCTTTTGTGGGCTCAAGGAAGGCAGAAGTTGCTTTTTGTTATCCTAGTTTTGCCTCGACTGCTCGAGAGGGCGGTCAGGTGGCAAGCAGTATTGTATCGAAAAGGAGCGCTCAAGCAATCCAGCCTTTTAAGTTATGTGGGGCCATCCTGACAGGGAATCTCGAAGCTCGTCATAGGAGGCCAACCCGAGTAAGAAGGAACGCCATGAATTTGAATTGATAGAGTAGGTGACATACCTTAGGGAAGGAAGTCCGCGAAGCATCCTCTTAGTTCCTATGACGATGTTGAATTTAGGTTGAGGGGGAATTCTTAAATAAGCGCGTGGCGCATCATTCGAAATGTAATGTTAGCTGCTTTCTGCCAACTCAGTCCTCGACCCCGGCTGGAAATATGTATAGGTATAATGCCGGGGCAGCCGACGGAGGCCGGAGTCACAGTTCGGCGCCGTCACATCGTCGCGCTATGACATGTGGAACGGGGATCGCGGTCAACGGTGACTCTAGACCTTTCTCTTCTGTGGTCTCTGGTCGCAGCACTTCCGCTTCGTATCCGCGTTTACAGGAGACCTTCCATTCACAGGCAACATTCCGTGAACATTCTCTTTCCAATTCCAATAAGGCGGCCGACATTCGCTCAGACCTGCGCGTTTGCGAACATACTATCATTTCTGGAGAGGTCTGTTCACACCCACTGCATTGGGTTGGCATTGGATCACCTCACTATATTCTCGACCATCGGACCATGGGGCAGCTGCGCCGACACTTCATCAGGGCTGATTATACAGGTAATCACGTACCATAGTCGCCTTGTGTCGTTTGAAGATCTCGCTATAACATCGGGGGTATTACTGAGGTATCTTTAGGCGTTCACCATCTGTTTTATATTCCTTTCCGAACTGCCTGTACCTCCGGGTCGAGATCGTGTCGAGATTCGCGTGACATAGACACATGGACGCATGGACATAAAGCCGTCATTTCTCTCTTCTTTGATATCTCTGGGATGCAAGTATACCGCCCGATTCGCTGGAGCCCGATTTGTGCAGTTTATTGTGTGCTCATCTCCCGGAACGGGGAAGGAACAGGAAGGGAAATGTGTTTTATTTCTTTTGCTTTGCTTCGAGACTTCAGCGGTCTGTATTCGAACAAAGACGATATAACATTCATGGAAGAACATATTCGCGGACGCTTCTCCCGTTCTCTTTCTTTCTTAAAATAGCTCACGGACCCGAAAGCGCACTCTCTCGAAGGAAGGTGCGGCTTTTTTCCCTGAGTGCTCCAAATTCAATAACAAGAACCTCTCGTAAGTCCTCGCAAACCATATTCCGCCATGGCCCTTGGATGAGTCTCGCCTCACCCTCGGAAGCATTCACCCGCCTCCCCAAGCGCCCTCGTGCGTCCAAACGAGAAGGTTCAGCCTAAACATTGTGCCCAATACAATACAATGTCAAGGCGCTTCATACATACGATACTCGACAAGCGGTGGGTAACCGCTGTCAATTCTTACGCAAGCGCTATTATGTTATAGCGTGTCACTGTCTCCCGTCTCCCCGCGCGTGAGAGTGGTGAGCTCTTCTTGTGCTTCTTCGCTTGAACCTGCATACAATTATGCATGTGAACGTCGCGAGAAGCCTGTAATTATAAGTGTGCTGACTGACATACATAGACTTGTCATTACGGCAGAGGGAAGGAAGAGTGGGTATTTTCGACTCTGCTGGTTCGAGCATAAAGAAAGAAAGAAATACGAAGGACACCCGATAGGTGGACCGAAATAAAAAGAATCAGCGCGATATTTGGGTGACCGAAGCGCAACCCAGCACCCCACCGGAGCCCATCGAACGCTGTCTTTAGTTTTCGTTCCGATATACTGTAATGAAAATTTCTTTACGCTTGCACTCTCTCCTGGTGTTCGGTATCGGTATGACGCGTTCCAGTGCAATGAATGAATGATTGAAATAACATATCTAAGTGAATGAGTGACTTACACACATACGTACATAGACTTGTCATTACGGCAGGAAGAGTGGGTATTTTCGAGTCCTGCTGGTTCGAGCATAAAGAAAGGAATGCGAAGGACACCCGATAGGTGGACCGAAAATAAAAAGAATCAGAATCGACGCGATATTTCGTGACCCCGCCGGAGCGCATCGAACGCTGTCTTTCTTTCGTTCCGATAATGAAAATTTCCTTACGCTCCTGGTAAGTACGGTATGACGCGACGACGATGCATGAATGACGCATTCCAATGAATATGAATACTCACAGCTCCACGATGCTCAAAGTGTTCAAAGTGCCTCAAAGTTCGAACCCTTCTTCCAACTTCTGATGGATGGATTCTGGATGTGTCATTTATTGTATTTGCTCAAATTGCATGTTCCTACTCCGAGCTGCTTAGGGTCATCGACTGGACTCTACGACATACATTGTTTGGATGTCGTCTTTTCTCTATTCAACCTGGACCCACACGCTTAATTAATCACGAATATATCAACCGTACATCAATCGAACCGCCTAGCACAGATTAAAACACGCTAGCGCCAACTCGGGTGCCTCGGGCAACGATGCTAGAGGATCCTCCCTTGTTCGCTTTGTTACCCTTACGGTATCATGGCGCCCTCAATTTGTTCGGAAATACCTAAGTATGGGCAGAGGAAGGCAGAGGATCGGGAAGGTGCATTTGAGGGTCGTTATTAAATACATTGCGATTTTGTTTTTTATGGGATTGCTTCCGCTCCCGATCCATGATATGATTCCCGGAATTCAACCGTGCTCGAACCCTGTCCTCCTGTTGGCGTCGAAGTCTCGCTTCTCGAACTCGTGGTCCAATCTGTGCTCCTTTGCGTGACATTTTTATGTATATACAATCCAACACCCCAAAACAAATACGGAGGATCCGCGTTGCAAGTATGTGATTTACGATTTACGACAAAGAAGAAGATACGACACGGCACAACACGCAAAGCTAAAGTCGAAGAAGTCGAGCGCGGGGGTTATCACCGTCCACATATGTATGATATGATACAAGTAAATCTAGTACCATAAACCGTACATACTCGAACCCTGTGTGCGTCGAAGTCTCGGTTCTCGAACTCAAACTCGTGGAACAACGCATTTAACAAACAAATGCTCCGGGATAATACTATGTTGTGACACATACTGGATATGCAATTCAACGAAAACAGATACGCAAGATCCGCGTTATAAGTATGTGATTTACGACAAAGAAGTGCGACAAAGAAGTACGACAAGAAGCACGACACGACAGAACACGCAAAGCTAAAATCCAAGAAGTCTCTCGTGGGGTTTACACCATCCACATCTGAAGTATGATATGATATGATACAAGAAGATAAGATCTATACTAAGTAGTATGCATCTACCACACCTCGCGCACTACGAGAACTACGACAAGCCCAATAAATAAATAGAGCGGCGAAACGTTCGACGATTAGTCTTAGTCTGAACGCTTGGGGTGTCCATGAGCCTGCGCAATAGCATGCTCCCCCTCCGGCACCACATCGAACCCGCTCAACCCCAAATCAGCCGGTAACGCCGCCGTTTCGTCCAAGGGATTAGTCAGGAGCCCTTCCCTTTCTTCTTCGTCGTCCACGCGCTCTGCGGCTGCGGCCGATAAGGGGCGCGGGCCGGGCATGCAGGGGGGGACTGGGACGAGGTTGTTGAATAGGAACTGTATGAATGGAAGTTAGTGGAATAGCGAGGGAGGATGAGGGGATATAATTACCGTGCCATAACTAATTGATCACAGAAAGTTGGTCAACAACCCATACGGGACGGAAGAGAACAAGCGCACTCACACAAGCAACGAAAACCCAAGCACCTGCAGTACCGAAATCGGCCACACCAACCTCTCCCACCCAACCCCCAAACTAACCACCCAAATACTCAACGTCCTACACGTATCCGTCAAACTCCGCGCCGTCGCGCTCACATGCCGCGTCACGCTCAGCCCAAACCAATTGAACAAACTTATACTAACGCAGATCGCCAGCCCGGAGTATAGGACGGCGGGGGTGTGGATGAGCTGGGAGTACCCGCGGGGGAGGTCGAAGAAGGGGGAGAGGGCGGCGATGCGCGGGTGCGTGAGGAGGGGGACGAAGAGGAGGATGGAGAGGGTGCCGAAGAGGCCTTCGTAGCCGACGGCGAGGAGGGGGGAGACGGAGTAGCGGCCTGGGGGGGGTGAGTGTGGGGAGAGGGGAGGAGAGGGGGGGCGTACTCATTATTTTTTCTGTGATTGAATCAAGATGTCAGGAAAGATGCTGGAATTGGCGGAGTAGAAACGCACCTTCGACAACGAATTGCGTGGCGGTGCTGAGAATATGCATGGACATATCAGTAGGTGCATCATCGGAAGAAGATTCGGACAAGACATGTGTCACATAAACGACAAGATACAAATGCACTCACAACACCTGCGCAAACAATATGAAGAATATACCTGTCCACGGGCACGTTTAATTTTCACTTCCACTTTCACATACAAACAGCGGAGGCACAACTCACCGACCAGAACCTTGCTAACCTCATCTTCTTCCCCCGTCAGCGTCGCCGCGTGCTCGTCCCCGTGATGCAACCCAAGTGCCCGGGCCAGAACAGGACTTACGGCCTCCTTGATGGCGTTCTTGATGAGCGAGCCGCTGTACCCCACTAGAGCCACGCCTGACATCACGATGATGAGGGATGCCCATCTGGTTCAGGTACAAGGACAAGGACAAGGGATGAGTGTATTTATAGACGGGGGGAGGAGTGGTTAGTTACTGATAGAGCCAGAGACGTCGGCGGAGGAAGATGACGCTGAATACGCCGACGAAGAGGACGAGGGCGCCGCGGGTCATTTGGTAGATGGATACGGGTGTGTAGAGGAGGCCGACATTCATCAACTAGGATGAGTTAGTGTGAGTGCGGGGAAGCGGGGGTTAGCGGGGACTTAGACTTACGGTGGTGCCCGTTAAATCACAAGCAGCCGGTATCCAGAGGAGGAAGACATTCCAGCCGTGCAGAGGCTGCGGCGCGAGCTTATTGGGCGAAGGCGAGGAAGCAGAATCAGAATCCGAATCGTGCTCGGGGAGCTGTACCGAGGATGATTGTCGCCTTGTTCGGAGCCACGTGTATATGACCGGGAGGAAACCTGAGGACAGAAAAGAAGGGAGTGACAAGCACATGGGTGGGTGTTAGCGGTGCGGGGGAGTGATAGAGTGATATGATGTGGAGATGTAGATGTAGATGTGACTGACAGAGCATTTCTCCGACTAGTTCGGTGGTGGGTTAGCATGGGTATGATGAGATGGAAGGGGGGGGCAACGCACGGAACATTTGGAGGGTCTGCCAGACGGGCTGCTCGTAGAGGACGTGGGTGCGCGGGTCTGGGTCGGTGCAGTTCTCGACGCATTGCATGTCCTGGTTGGGGTAATGGTAAGTGACGAGTGCGAGAAGGGTGATAGGTCGCTTGCCTGCCATTTGGACCAGAGGGAGTTGCTTGATCCCTGCACACTAGTTAGTTAACGCAAGAGAGCAGCAATAGTAGTTACAGTAAGGATCATGCCCCCAAGGAGGAAGGGAATGAATAGCGGGGAGGGCATAGTGGTGAGAGAGAGAGACGGGGGAGTGTGTGACAGTGACCGGAGATAAAAGTGATAGTGGACCGGATGGAAAGAAGCTAGTGTGTCGAGATCTGAGACGAAGTAGAACGGTGCTTCTCAACTCCAAGGCTTTTTATCCAGATGCCTGTCCGCTTTTTCAATCCTTCTCCTCCCTCCCACTCCCCCTCTAATGGTCCATCTCATCCTCTCCTCCACAAAAGGTCAGTCCTCCTTCTTCACTGCTACTCCTACTAACACACACACAGGCAACCAGGGCCTGCGCTTCTTTCCCTACTCTGGCTATCTCGGCTTAACCCCCATTCGCGTCGAAGGAGGTATGCACCCTCCTTTCCCCTCTCTACACATTCTCATCCCCCACAGTCGTCCGCACAAAACTAGACGCAGACCAAAAGCCGCTCCTCGCCAAATCCATCACCGTCTCCGTCCGCTGCTACGAGACCCGCGTCGGCCGCGTCAACAACCTCCACTCCAACATCCTCGTCGACTACACAAAGGTCCTCTGGGCCAAGCCCGACGCCCTCGAGTACGACCACATCGGCAATCTCGAGTTCCCGTTTCGCATATCCATCCCCGCCAAGGTGGCCGGGTTCAGCACGGCCGTGTTCGTTGATTACCGGTGTATGTGGAGGGTGGAGACGGGTATGTGGATTATTTCGCAATGTGTAGTGGAGGCTTGACTGATTGTGATTGCGAGTACTTAGTGCTGAACCATGCGCCCCTGGCTGGGGTGGGGTCGAGGCAGGTTCGACATTTTGAGCTGCCGCTGGTGAGGTATGACCTGCCTATCTACACCCCCATCACCCCCGCACACACACAAGACGAACACGCGCTCAGCCAGCAGACCACCAAGCACCGCGCGCCGAGAATACGATACTCCCTCAATACCCCCTCCACCTCCATTGGCCCGCTCGACCTCGTCTCCATCCCCATCCACCTGCAGCCCGTCGACCAGGGCGTCTCGATACGCAGCGCTAGTGTCATCATCGAACGCCGCATCCAACTGCACGAATCTTCCTCTGGCTCCTCATCATCTACACCACAGACCCCTATAAGTCTGCAGTCCAGTTCATCGTCGTCATCCCTCTCAAAGCCCTCACCCGGTCCATTACTACACCCATCATCATACACTCCCGAATCATATCAAGAACCACCCCCAGAATCAGACCCAGTGGCGTCCACATCCTCCCTCGCCTCTTCCATCCCCACCATCACCCCCGGCACCGTCTACTCCTCCGCCCCAGCGTCATTGGAGGCCACCCCCCTCCTCCATTCCTCGTCGTCGAGTTCGTCGAATTCGGCGTCGGAGAAGGTGGTGGTGAATCCGATAGCGGGGGTGGAGTCGTCTGGGCAGTTTGCAAGGGATGCGGATGGGGTATGGAGTAAGACGTTGACGCTGCAGTGGCCGGCTGCGAAGTCGCATAGTCGGTGGGCGGTTGGGGAGACTATTAGCTCGGAGCTGGTTTCTGTGAAATATTTTATTCGCACAAAGGTATGTTCTGTCCTGCTCCTCTCCTCTCTTCTCCTTCCTTCTCCTCCTTCTCCTTCGACGACTCATTCGTTCTCGCACAATAGATCATCGTGACGAGCCCCTCTGGCACCGAATCAATCGAACTCGCAGACCAAGAACTCCTCGTCGTATCCACAAACGAAGCCGAACGCCAACTCGCAATCGCAAAGTACAACGAAGCGCAAGACTCCGCCGCCTTGCTCGAATCCACCTCGCGGTCAAAATCAAAGTCCCCCCGGCGCTCGCGGCAGCCAGAACGCGACTCCGCCATCATACCCCCATCGCCCTCGCCCGGTGTCAACGTCCCCAACTCCAATTCTTCGCCGCCGACGAACAGCGACCCTGCGTATAGAAGGAGCAAATCGAGCAGCCGACGCCCACACACGAGCGCCGGGCCGCGTGATAAACCTGTCAATTTCGCCGGGGGTGCATATGGGCATGGCGGGCGCCCGCGTGGCCAGCAGGAAGGCGAAGCGTCAGCGTCGGCGTCGGCGGGGAGGCATGTGGTTTCTGTGGGTGGGGGTGGCGAGGCCTCCGCATCCGGAAGTGGCCTCGGCAACGGGAACGGTAATGGGCACTCCTCGACAAGCACGAAGCGCCGCTCGGAGTTAGTGGTGATGCGCACGACGCAGCAGCAGCAGATGCAGAGACCGGATAGCAGCAAGAGCCAGGAGGAGGAGGTGGCGGCTCCGCTGGCTAAGGCGGCGCGTATGGGGTTCATGGGTGGGCGGGTGAGCAGCTCGAGCTTTTGGAGTACTACGCATTCGAATGGCGTGGGGAATGGGGCGGTGGTGGCGCCGGGGATGGGGAGGATGAAGGGGAAGGTGAGCGGGAGTAGTGCGAGTACGAGTGGGACGGCGAGTGAGTCGAGTGCGAGTGTGTCGAGCAGTAGTCACGGGCATGGGCACGGCGGCGGCGGTAGCGGCGTGAGCGGGGGAAGGGAAGGGGGAGGGACAGGGGCAGGGGAAAGGGGAGAGGAGAGAGAGGAGAGAGAGGATCATATGAGGGAGTGGGAGGAGGAGTTGAGGAGGATCGAGGTGAAGAGTCGAAGGTCGAGTGAGTTGGTGGGGTTTTTTGGGAAGAGGAAGAGGTCGGCTCCGGGGGCGGGGACGGGGACGGGGATGGGGGTTGGGGTTGGGGTGGGGGTGGGGGGCCGAGGGTGGTGCTGCCTGTTGTTGGGTATGAGGGTGCATAGCGCGTAGGGGCGCGCTTTCTCTTATCTCGCTAGCCGAGTTGTCTATTCGATTTCGTTCTGCCACATACTTTGTTATTTCATCTGTCATATTTTTTGGGTCTGCGCATGCATGGCTTCTTTGTATATCTTTCACCATCTTTGCACCATCTTTGCACTCATTACTTACTTACTTATTTACATCGCTCTACCGCACTCATCACGCTATCTTATAAACCAATCCTAGTATCTGCTTTGCCCTGGCTGCCTATGAAAATGCGTAGCCCTCTCTCGCCAGTCGGGATTTGTGTTGTGAGATTTCGTTCTGTCCCTTCTGCTGCCATTTATTCTGCCACCACTGGTTAAACGTTATTTCATTTTATCCTTCCTCTGTCTCTGTCACATCTCTTGGGTCGGGTCTGCGCATGGGTGTCCGTGTCTTCTGTGTATATCTTTCAGCAATCTTTCGGTTTTGCACTCATTACTTACTTTATTTACAATCGCTGTACCGCACTCATCATACGCTATCTTATTATCTTATAAACCAATCCTAGTATTCGCTATTTGCTATTCGGGTATTTGCATCCGCTCATTTCGAGGCGCCATCTGGCAGCATCTGGCATTAACCTTTCCCCTTGGCTTACCCTTGGCTCGCACTGGCGTGCTGTGACGGTGACACCGACGGACAAGTGACCACTCGCGTTTCGAAATTAACCTCGCTTAAACTCCCTAGTCTCTACCTGTCTCTACTAGTCTCCGACGAGCAGCACAAAGCAGCAATAATGGCGACCTTCCCGTGGGGCAAATTCGCACTCTGGACCACCGCATGTGCGTATCCCCCTTCTCTGATCTCAAGAGGCCGCATGTCTCACCTGTTGATCTACTCTACTCTCTCTTCCAACTTCCAACTTCTAACGGCGCACCTTCCAATGATCATCATGGAACGCAAATGTGAATGCACTTGGCACATCCACGTCCTGTCGCGCACTCGTATTTGCCTGGCTACTGCGAATACGAATACGAATACGAATACGACACCCTGATGCTGGTGCTGGTGCTTCTCGAATCGTGATCATGATCATGACATGGCTGCGCATGCGTCTCATGTGATACCCTGCTTTCTTTTTTGGAACTTCTGCGTACTTGTGTGTGTGCAGTGACGGGTACTGGGTATCTGCTTATGAAAGGTTCGTCCCCCCCGGACTTCGTGTTCATCTTCATCTTCATCTTCGTCTTCTCTTTCGCCATGGGTTTGCGTGGTGGTTGTCGTAATTTTGGCTTTTGCCTTTCGGTCTTGGCGCACGCTTCACGCTTGCTGATTCTATATTTATTCTTTCGTATTCTTTCGTATTCAGCTACGACGCCGTCAGAGGAACAACTATACAATGTAAGTCTCGACTTATCCAAAGTTACCTCTATCCATCTTTTCCTTTCCTTGCTCCGTCCTTCCTTCTTCGTTCCTCGTTACTCGACACTGGTTCTATCTAATCAGCGACCACATCGGCCGGTGGTTCGCATAATTCGCTCGACGATCTCCATATGCCCGCGTGTGGGTTCTCCCTTCGTTGCTTTATTATCATCATCATCATCTCCGAGCTTCCACTGGTTCCACGGGCAATCACCTGCATCATAGTGTGCATCATCATCACGCTTCTCCCGAGGACGCGCTTCCTCTCCCTCTTCGTTCTGCGTTGTGTTGTGTTTTGCTTATGCTCCGACCTTCGAACGTGCCGTTTGTATCGTCCAGATATGCATAGCGTCCCGAGCGTCACACCCATCCCTCCCTAATTCAACCTTCTTTCAAAATACGCTCTCAACCCAACTAACGCACCCGATCTATTTTATTGACGCTATTCTCTTGACACTAGAGCATGGCGCCCGATCTGAGGCGTAAAGTCGATGCGACGCGCGCAGCCCGCCTAGCGCGAGAAGCAGAGATGAAGAAACAGGTGGACGCCCAGGTCAGTGCTAGTTTCGTCCTATTGTATTGGCTTTATCATGCGCGTTTTGGGGTTTTGGTTTTGGTTGGTTTTGGGTTTGGTTTTGGGTTTGGGTTTAGGGAGTTCATCTCCGTTGGCTTGCTTTAGCCGCGAATGAATGAATGAATGTAAATCTAGAGTCTACAGTCTATCCGAGCTTGGATAGCTTGGATAGCTAGCTGGGACTAGATAGTCAGTGCTTGGGGCTTGAGCCTATACTTACCCCGAGGTCCTTCCTCTTTCTTGCTTCATCTTCTATCTTCTTTCACGGTCATTTGGAACCTCCGCTAATCGCGTCATTTGGTCATGATAGGTCGTCAGCGAAACTAAACCAGAAGCGACAAAACCGATCTGGGCAGACCCGCCGTCGAGAAAATAAGAATAATCATGGGTGTGGGTGCTGTGGACCCTTCGGTTTCGGATTGCACCCATTGCATTGCGACTACGCCACTCGCTTTTGGTTGTTGTAGCCGCTACCTACCGAAGTAGTAATGAAAATGAGGTGTGGGTGCAATGGACCCTTCGCATTGCACCCATGCGACTACGCCACTCATTTGTGGTTGTTGGAGCCACTACTACCTACCGAATTAGATTTACATTATTTAGTGGCCGATCTTGTTAATCACCGCCTCGCCTCGCCTCGTGCATCACTCGACATCGCAACGTATTCGTCTTGTATCTTTATTACATTCAATAATATGACTTGGATCCTCGTACGCAGAATATTGATTCATACATTGATTCATACATATGTTGCTATGTCAAAGCTTCCGTGTCATCAATAAATGGCCTGCAAAGGAGACTTCAATTGCACCGTCCACACTCCAAGTACTTAGGCGATTGACTTTGCCGCGTATTCGTATCCGTCAAATCTTATTTCATTATTACATTCGATGGCTTGGTTGCTCGTATGAATTGATAACATCCAAAGCTTCCGTGTCATCAGTATTAGAGTCTACAAAAGAACACTTCAATTGCACCGTCCCCACACTCGAAGTACTTAGATGATTGTCAAATCTTTACATTCAATGGCTTGGTTGCTCCTATAATATTGATTCGTATGTTACTAAACATCCAAAGCTTCCGTGTCATCAGTATAGCGTCCGCGAAAGGAGAGCTCAATTCCGCCGTCCACACACTCCATGCACTCCAAGAAAGTGGTTGTTGTGGTACATATGGGCAGTGTTTCAAACAGGAGCACCACACAGCGCAACGCCGACATATTCTGACACAAACATATATATCTCTATTATCTCCGTCACGCTCATAATCAGCTGTGCTAGATACCGGTATCACAGTATCAAACCCAAAAAGCTTCTTCTCATTTTTCTCTTCCGACTCACTGCAACCAACTGCACCCACTCCCCGCTTGGGGACGAGGAAGCACACAGAAAATGCACAGAAGCAAGCAGAAGCAGGCGCGAGCCCGGGGGACGCCACACCGGCTTCTCGGAATCTGCATTTCACATTCATTCGGTATGTTTTTGTATTGGTAAGAATTTGGGAAGACAATGGAAGACGAAGACGAAGGAAGACGGACACGAGAGCGTGCTTAAGCTTGGGTCGGGGATGGCCGCTCGACCGACGGAGACCGATTGATTTGGATTGGCGATACTTTATATAAGGAGCAGCTTGTGCGCGTGTGGCTCATAAAACGTTCTCGAAATTCGCAAACGCGGTTTGGAAGTGTAAAGGTAAGCCCGATGTCAGAATGAAGAGGCAGAGAATGCAAGCGAGAAGAACACAGCGCGCAACGAGGAAAGAAACGAGGTGAGTGATGTTGGAGTGATAAATATAATATATTGCCAAGTCGCGGACATGAATGTGGGTTAAGAGATCTCGAGCGTAAGCGTGATGGCGGTAATAGTTGTTGATGTTGATGTCCAATGGAACTTGGGAAGAAAGGAACTATGTTGGAAACATGAAGTGAGTGTGTGGTGAGAAAGTATGAATAAAATAGAAAGAATCACGACGAAGCGAGACGTATCGTAGCGGTGCAACCACATCGGCCCGAATCCAGTGGTCCGAATAACAAGGAGGAGTAACGAACAAGTCGACATGGTAATGCTTAGAAGAGAACGAGGAATGCGACAGTGAATTTGAATAAAAAAATTCAATTGGATTGGACTGGCTTGTCATAGAGAGTGTGGGGTCGAGCGACATCACTCGAAATCGTAAAGAAAACGTTGAAGGAAGAGATAGAGATCTAGTTAGGCTACAACAGGAGTCGTGGTATGAATGGATAATAGGAACCATTGGGCATAAACTGAGTCGGGATGGGCGTGAATAGAGAGAAAGAGAGATGCGTGTGGTGGGTCGGGGCGTTGATGGGAAATCGAACGCAGGACAGGATAGAGAGGCTCTATCGATGTGGGCTACCCTACTTGACATCATATTCATTAGTGTCAATTCAAAGACGTACAATAAGAAGGAAATAGAAAATAGTAAAAATCGAGACATCAAGATACCGAAGCGTAAAAAGTAACCACAACCACCAGCATGAAAGGATTTTAGACCCCCTCAATCAAACGGCAACGCAAGGCGGAGGAAGAAGTCCTCACCTTCAACCTAGCACGGCGTAGCCGTCACCGTCGCAGACGCAGGACTAGCCTTGCCCGACCCATCCCCATTACCGTTGGTCTCAGAATCGATCAACGGCGTCTGCGATATCGCCGAGTCAGGCGACGAGGGCAGGTGCCCGTACGACAGCCCTTCGATGCCAGCTAGCTCGTCCGAGGCGAATAGCGATGATGTATTCGACAAGGCCTGGGGTGCAGTGGCAGGCCTTTCCGGGGCTTTGCCCTCCGATACCTCGGGCTGAGATGAAGACGAAGAAGGACCAGAGGAAGAAGCAGGGGGGAGAAGGTGTCTGCTGCTGCTGCCCTCGGGAGAAGAGGAACCCACCACCGTGATGGTCGGTATTGTCGAAGACGAAGATGACGTAGCGTGGTGTTGGTGCGCGGTAGGATCCGGTGTTGTGGATCGAGAGGGTCTCTTATCTTCACCACCAGGTGTCGCACCTAGGAAAGCAGCAGCGGTGGATGTTGAGGTTAAGGCTGCACTTAGGGTACTGAACGCCGGTGGGCCAGCGGCTCTGTTCCGCCACGCAGCCGAATTTTCCTCACTTAGCGGGACATTGGGGACGGGGTTAGGAGGTGGGGGTGTTCGACTCCGTGAAAGCGACCACGATTTGCGAGTAGGCGCAAGTGATTCTTGGGACCCCACTTTGGTATGAGTGGGGGGCGAGGAAGGGCTGGCGGAACGAGGTATTGAAGAGGCTGAAGACGATAGGTTCGAGGAGAAGGAGGTATGTGTCGATAACCGGCCTTCCAATGTGGACGGTCCTGGACCCGGAGCGGCCTGAGTTTCTGTTGATTCCCCCGAGGAACGCTGTCCGGTCCCTCCTGCAGCTGCGTCAGCCTCGTCCTTCTTCTTCTTCTCGTCTGCTTGGTTCTTCTGGTGTGTTTCGTGGTCTATTAAAGACAATCGCATGGCTTCCATGAGCATTAACTGCCATCATTCGCGATTAGCTCATATTCAGATGTAAGTAGCCTCTCAGCGATAATAACTCACTTCTTCTAGATCTTGACCGGCCATGCCCATGAACTGCTCGAACTGTCCTTGTCCGTTCTGTTGGTTTTGTCGTCGACGATTCCTCCGGCTCCCACCATCGGCGGCGGCGGCAGCGGCTTCCTCCGGACTCAGAACTTGGACTCGGCCACTTGTCACACCCACCGGGATGAGACGGTCACCGACCTGGCGCATGATAATCCGTCGATTGGCTCGTCTGGCCACAGCAGCACGGACAGCTTCGAGTTTGGCTTCCCAGTCAGGGCGGATTTGGTCTACGCAACAAGTGAGCCCCTATGGTTAGTTGACGCTTTCTTTCAATCAAGCTGTCACCATACCCGTTGTTACGACTTCAGGACTATCTGCACCGAAGCTCTTCTGACGTCGTTTGTGCGTGGGTGGGGTTGTCGACTCCATTGGAGAGAAACTTCGTGTGGATTCTGCCCAGAAGGCGTTCTGGTGGAAGAAGAGGCGATGTATAGCCCGCGTACATAGTATTTGTAATCGGATAGACTCACTGTCCCATCACTGCCGAGGCCTGCACGCCAGGTAGGTGGCGTGTATACAATGCCGAAGTTATCTTGAACGCAATATGGACATGCTGCTGGCTCAGATTCCAAGTGGGTGGCTGTTGGCTCAGTGCGCTTAATTTGAACGAAACACTCGGTACATATTGCTTGGTCACAACATCTAGAATGATTGATATTCGGTGGATAGTACTTTGCATGACAGTATGATCAGTGTTGTGAAGGCAGAGCGGAAGAAGCGCACTGACTAGGAAACAGATAGGACACTCTACTGCGCCCCTATAAATCTGGGCTTCTGGTTTAATGGGTTCCTTCAAAGAGCCAGGTCGTTTATTAGACTTATTATAGTTGTTGGAAGCTGTTGCAGTGGCCTCTATCCGTGTGACTGTATCTGCATTCTCAGGATCAGGAAGCTCCTTTCTTGCAGCCAGAACCTGGTCATCGTCCCATGACTCCTCGTAATCCTCCAAGGGGCGATAGAAAGGCGCCATCCTGCGCGCGACGATGAGCTGGGAGACAATGGCTTGATTCCATTCCCTCGGACCCGTGTAGACACCCTGGGGCACAAGGTGACCATAGTCGACTGTTTCGTCATGATGGCCCCGCCCCGACGATGAGGACGAATTACCCATGTCGGCGATGAGATACTGAGTGTATTTCTCGGTGAGAAATGAAAAGCAAAGCCCAGGTGGCGAGTGACTTGCAGTGAGAAGAGTGGAAGAGCAAGTCCGAGACGGTTCCGAGTCAGTCAATTCCAATTGCAAGGCTCTGCCGCTGCACGCGATCCTACTAATCTTTGTTTCTGCCTATTTGGCATGTGGCGTTTCATCATCTCTTTCAAGTCGGCTGTGGCACTGCTCTGCGACTCTGTAACCTGATCAAAGTCCAAGGGTCAAGCGATGCATATTCATCTTGTTTATTGCGGTACGCATGTATTGCTTCCACATACATAGGGTGGATGTTGAATGATTGTGATGCCCACCTCCCAGAAAGGCAAGGGGCCGTGGCACTCGATAGCGTGATTTGATAACATATGCTAGATTCTTCTTTCAATAAGCTTGAACATGACCTGTCTACGTCCACTTCCATTCACCGGGTTTTCTCAGCAGTTCTCAGCAGTGGGACAGACGGAAGAGAGGTCGAGAAAATGTCGAGAATTGCCGGAGTATGGATCAAACTTTTCGAGATATCGCCACGTCACTTTCGCACGTGTGCTGAATATTTTATCTGCGGGGCGTACGTGGGCCGTGGCACTCGCATACCGAAATCTTCCTTCAAGTTTCTCTCTTTCTACCACTTCCTCTGGACTTCCCACTTTTATATATCCCTGCATACCCTCTTTTTAATCGTCTCTTTCATTCATGGACGGTCCTTGGACAAAGACGCCCAAGGAAATCCTCGACCACTACGGTGTAGATCCACAACAAGGGCTCAATGCAGAACAAGCTGCCAAACACGCCGAGATATATGGAAAGAATGGTACAATCTCTCTTATGAACCGTGAAGTAAACGCCCACTCAATCTCCTTGTGCAGAACTACCTGAAGACCCTGCAACCCCTCTATGGGAGCTAATCCTGGAACAGTTCAAGGACCAGCTTGTGCTTATCCTCCTTGCTTCGGCCGTCGTGTCCTTCGTCTTGGCTCTGTTAGAGGACAATGAGGGCTCATTCCTTGGTGCTTTCGTGGAGCCTCTTGTTATCCTCCTCATCCTCGTGGCCAATGCAGCTGTTGGTGTTATCCAGGAGTCGAGTGCCGAAAAGGCAATTGACGTCAGTATTCATTCAAAACACGCTCTTTTCCTCATTCCTTGAACTAATGTCATGAGTAGGCATTGAAAGAGTATTCTCCGGACGAAGCCAAGGTCTTCAGGTCAAGCCAAATCGCTCGTATACACGCGTCCGAACTCGTCCCCGGAGACATCATCTCGGTGGCAGTTGGTGATAAGATTCCCGCGGACTGTCGACTACTCTCTGTATCGTCCAGCAGTTTCCGGATTGACCAGGCTATCTTGACCGGAGAAAGTACGAGCGTGCACAAATCCGTGGAAGTTGTTCCGGACCACAAGGCCGTCAAGCAGGACATGACTAATATCCTTTTCTCTGTACGTGTCTCCTTTTGGCATGCTCTGGCGATAGCTTATCTTTCTTCGCAAAGGGAACCACTGTCGTTAATGGAAATGCGAAAGCAATTGTTGTATTCACTGGTCAAAGCACGGCTATTGGCGACATTCACAAGTCCATCACTTCTCAAATATCGGAGAAGACACCGTTGAAAAGGAAGCTTGATGACTTCGGAGACATGCTCGCAAAGGTCATCAGTGTCATTTGTATTCTTGTCTGGCTCGTGAACATTCGCCACTTCTGGGACCCATCTCACCACGGAGCGTTGAAGGGCGCTATCTACTACTTCAAGATTGCTGTCGCACTCGCGGTTGCTGCTATCCCGGAAGGTCTAGCCGCCGTTATCACTGCCTGTCTGGCTTTGGGTACCAAGAAAATGGCCCAAAAGAACGCAATTGTCAGGAATCTTCCTAGTGTCGAGACTCTCGGATGCACCAACGTCATCTGCTCAGATAAAACCGGTACTTTGACAACTAACCAAATGAGTGTGTCCAAGGTATGTTCCCAGTTATATGTATGTCTGCCATGGGACTCATCAAGTCCTTAGTTCCTGGTAATCGATAGCAACACAGGTGGACCTCGCGAATACACTGTTGAAGGAACAACGTTCTCGCCTTACGGGTCGGTTTACACTGCTGATGGCAAAGAGGTCTCTGCTGAACTCAAGTCAGACCCTATCCAACGTTTGGCTGAGATCAGTTCTCTGTGTAACGATGCCAAGATTGTCTACAACGCGGTAAGCATGCCTAATTCAGTGCGAAATGAACTGGACTAATCATTGTGGCATGATTAGGAAAAAGACGCTTACAGCAACGTTGGAGAACCCACCGAAGCGGCACTCCGAGTACTAGCAGAGAAAATTGGCTGCCGAGATGCTGAAATGTCCAAGTCCCTCCGCGATCTTACACCTACCGTCCGCGCCAACGCAGTCAACGATTACTTTGAGCGCACGAAACCCCGTCTCCTGACATTCGAATTCTCGCGAGACCGCAAGATGATGTCCGTCCTCGTCAAACTCAACGGTGCCGGAGCTCTCTTCATCAAAGGCGCACCCGAATCCGTCCTCGACCGCTGCACCTCCGTCCTCGTAGATGGAAAGACCCTGCCTCTGACCCCCTCGCTGAAAGCCACCCTGCTCGAGCGCACCGTCTCGTACGGATCTAACGGTCTCCGAACACTCGCTCTGGCCTACCGCGACGTGCAGGACATCGACTCGACGCACTATCTATCCGAAAGCTCAAAGGACTACGCCCGCTTCGAACAGAACCTCACCTTTGTGTCCCTCGTTGGCATGCTCGACCCCCCGCGCCCTGAGGTGCGGGAGGCCGTCGCCAACTGCCGCGCTGCGGGAATTCGCGTGATCTGTATTACTGGAGACAACAAAGGCACAGCGGAGACGATCTGTCGGCAAATTGGGATTTTCGGCGAGCATGAGGATTTGACGGGCAAGAGTTATACCGGGCGCGAGTTGGATGAATTGACTCACGAAGAGAAGGTGGCGGCTGTGCAGAGGGCGAGCTTGTTCACGAGGACAGAGCCGGGACACAAGAGCCAACTGGTCGATTTGTTGCAAGGATTAGGTTTGGTAGTTGCCATGGTCAGTTTCACTTCTTTTCATTCCTATTGTCATGGATGACTGAGGTTGTTCCGTGTTGTAGACTGGTGATGGTGTCAACGATGCTCCTGCTTTAAAAAAGGCAGATATTGGTGTGGCCATGGGAAGCGGAACGGATGTTGCCAAATTGGCTGCGGACATGGTTCTCGCGGACTCTAACTTTGCCACGATTGAGAAGGCTGTTGAGGAGGGTAGACTTATTTATAATAACACCAAGCAGTTCATTCGTTATCTTAGTATGTTGTCTCTCTCTTTCTGTTTTGCTTTCGTGCTAATCATCGTTCGATAGTTTCATCAAATATTGGCGAGGTCGTCAGGTAGGCCCTTCTGCTCTTTGAAAACGAATGTTCAGTTTTCTAACGTTTTTCTTTTCAGCATCTTCTTGACTGTCCTTCTGGGCATGCCTGAAGCATTAATTCCTGTACAATTACTCTGGGTCAACTTGGTCACCGACAGTCTACCGGCCACCGCTCTCGGTTTCAACCCCCCTGACCATTCCATCATGCGAGTCCCACCAAGAGACAGCCGCGAGCCCCTTGTCAGCAAGTGGTTGTTCGTGCGCTACATGGTTGTTGGCATCTACGTCGGTTGTGCTACTGTATTTGGGTATGCTTGGTGGTTCATGTTCTACGCTGGAGGTCCACAAATATCCTGGTATCAACTTGTGAGTAAAATTCTCTTCGTACCTCGTTGAACGCCGATATTGAACATCTCGTTCGTTTGTAGACTCACTTCCATCAATGCGGTCTGCAGTTCCCCGAGATCGGCTGCAGCATGTTCACAAATGACATGTCGCATCACGCCACAACCATGAGTCTTTCGATTCTGGTCACCGTCGAGATGTTCAACGCCATGAACTCGCTGTCGGAGAACGAGAGTCTGCTCCGGCTGCCGCTTTGGAAGAACATGTACCTGGTTGGGGCCATCACTCTGAGCATGGCTCTGCATTTCATGATCCTCTACGTTCCATTCTTCACTGTGAGTATTCATTGGCGATGTCTTTAAGAACGTCGGACTGATTGAGATTCACTTTACCCAGAAACTCTTTGCTATCACCCCCCTTAATTGGGTTGAATGGCAAGCAGTATTGCTGATCAGTGCACCAGTGCTCGTTATTGATGAAATACTCAAATTTATCTCGGTAAGCTCTGGTCTCTTTTCTTACTTTAGGATGCAGGGCTAACGGGCGTTTGGATTAGACGTACATCGAACCCCCTTCGAAAATCAAGCTCGACTAATCGATCGTCGTACCATGTGACATTATATTCCCATAAATACACCATGTAGAAGTAGATGAGATGGGATGGGCTCTTTATGTAGGACGGAAACTAAAAACATCGAATACAAGATATATTCACTGAACCTTGTTGAATGAGAGATTCTGAGGAGAACATTTCGCTCGGATGCTATCGGTACTTGTAGTACAGTCTTTGGGCATGAAGGTCAAAAGAAAACCCAAGGCACACGACAATCCGTTGTGGACCACGGAAACGCCCGTCATGATTTAGCCAACAGCTTGGACGCCAGAGGGGAACGAGAGATTGGCATTCACGAACCCGGCTTTGTTTGTTAGCAATTTCCTTGGTCTGCGGTTATACACACGTGTATAGGGTGGCAAGCTATATACATTTGTTATATATGCGTTCAATGTCTCCGTCGCACAGGGCATGCAGTAATAGTTTACATCAATTTTGTTCCATTGCATTTCAGGGCATTGGTGTCGTTTATGAAAAGTCGAAGAAATGTTGCCTTGCATTTCTAGCAGGCTTGCGCTCAGCAAGCATATTGGAGTTGCGCCTGTGAGGTTGCGCATCCCGCATCCTAACCTCTTCCTCGGTGACCAAGATCATGCGGGTCCACTGTCGGAAAAATCACAAAAATCCAAGGCAAACCAATGTTAGCTAATATGTTGGCATCAGCCAGTCAGCTGAAGGGGTACGGTGCCAGTTTTCAAAGATGTTTTAATAACTGTGATGAATTGGATGTTTGCGCAATCACCGACTACGGCACTGACTGGTCTTGATCAGCCATATTGGCGTTGATTGGGCACACCATCTCTCATGCCTGATGCCGTTCCGAATTTATTTCTGGTTTCCGATACAATGAATAGTGCAATAAACATGACTTTCTGGCTCATGCGTAGCTCCTACCCAGGTCTGCCTGTACATCACTGAAAATCTGAATAAATACCAACACTCCACCGATTGCCGGTGTAAGGCATACAGTGCGCTTACCAAGACTTGATCAAGTAAAGCAACAGCGCACCCACACATTACATCGGAACGGAAGACAGAAGCAGTTCCATATGAAGCCGACGATGCGGGGACGGTCCGTAGTCGGTGGAGCCACGGCATCGTCTGCTTCCGTCTACGCAAACAGAGGCGCCCATACGAGTTTGGGAACAGGTTTGACAGCACATATTCCAGATGCTTTGAAAGCAGTACGCAGCTGCCCAGCAGAAATCTCGTCAGAGTCCCTTCAACATTCGATGACATCCAAAGATGTGATTTCTGCCTCATTTGAACATGAAGTGATCACCGGTGCAAACTTGATTTCGAGGAATGCACGTGAGATGATGGAAGGCCAAACACTAAGTTAGGGTTAGGTTCCGGGCATCCGCGACGGATCGACCATGCAATCGATTTGCCATCGAGTCAAATAATTTCTCTGAGATCAACTCAAGCTCTCCTGTTTCTCCTCAGTCCTTTCCTCGACCCAAAAAACCAAACCCCTTCTTTTCTTGTTCGTCTCTTACAGCGATGTCTACTCCCGTCGTCGGTACACCCTCCATTCAAAGCCCCCCCATTCCTCAGGGAGTTGGGAGCGCAAGCGTTCCAACACCTGCACCGGCTCGTGCTGCCCAGCGTGAGGGAAGCAACAGCTTAGGAACCTTCGGTGTAGGTCTTCTTCTTCTTTCGCAGTCCGATCCTTCATTTACGCTCTTGACAGGTCAAGTCAGGTTTAGCTCAGATGCTAAAGGTGAGTCAAAGCCTGTAATACGAACTTATGAACGATCGACTCATATGTTTTACAGGGAGGAGTCATCATGGACGTTATTAACGTAGAGCAGGTTAGCTCTCTTTCATTAATATCATTCTATCGTGGATCATGACAAGGCACGAATCTCTTTCCCTTCCCTAACTAGGCCCGTATCGCTGAAGAAGCCGGAGCTTGTGCCGTAATGGCTCTCGAGAGAGTACCCGCCGATATTCGCGCTGAGGGTGCGTTGTCTTCCCTCTGCATTTGTTGTATGCTGATCTCGTCGGTGATTCATAGGCGGCGTTTCAAGGATGGTATGTATGATCAAAACCAGATCAAGAACATCTCATCTTATCTGAATGGCATCAGAGTGATCCGGACATGATCAAAAAAATCGTCGATGCGGTTACTATTCCCGTGATGGCCAAAGTCCGAATTGGTCATTTCGTCGAAGCACAGGTCAATGATCTTTCTGAAGATTGGAATTCATTCAGTCATACTGACTCTTTCTGAAACAGATCCTCCAAGTGGTTGGCGTTGACTACATTGATGAATCAGAGGTTTTGACACCTGCCGACGATGAGCACCACATCAACAAGCACGGCTTCAAAGTCCCTTTCGTATGTGGCGCTCGCGACCTTGGCGAAGCGCTCCGACGCATCTCTGAGGGCGCCGCTATGATCCGCACCAAAGGTGAAGCCGGTACAGGAAACGTTGTGGAGGCCGTTCGCCACCAGCGCGCGGTGATGAGCCAAATCCGAAAGGCGGGTGTCATGACCGAGGAGGAACTTTATGTGTTCGCAAAAGAGATTCAAGCGCCTTTCCATCTCCTTAAGGAGACTGCGAGACTAAAGCGCCTTCCTGTTGTGAACTTCGCAGCTGGTGGTATTGCCACCCCAGGTGTGTCTCGATGGCGACACTCCTTGGGATATCAATATTGATGTTTTTGTTAGCGGACGCGGCGTTGATGATGCAGTTGGGATGTGATGGAGGTTCGTCAATTTCTTATGCTTCAATATGATTTTGTTTCTGATCAGATTTGCAGTCTTTGTCGGTTCTGGCATCTTCCATGTGAGTTCGACAGTAAAACCGTTATAGTCAGATATTAACGCCAATGATTGAAACAAGTCTGGCGACCCTGCTAAACGCGCCCGTGCCATCGTCCAAGCGGTGAGTGACATTGATATAATCTCCACAACAGGCAGTACATATATCTGACAGGTTACTCACTTCAACAACCCCAAAATTTTGGCCGAGGTTTCCGAGAACATCGGTGCCGCAATGGTCGGATTGACCATGTGAGTGCCTCATGTTTTCCACACCAACAGCTATTCATCATATGTACCTCCAGCGACAAGGACCTCAAGGGTGGAATGTTCGCAGGACGCGGCCACTAGATCATTCGGCGGACACACCTCTGCTTTTCTTATATCTCATTTATTCTGTGGGATCGTCAACGTTTTCTTGGTTATTACTTATATTTTTATGGCACGACATCGGGTTGTCGTGTTTTCAACAACACTGCGCAGAATATCTACCGATGTAATACGTGCATTGCCAGCCCTTTTTGAGATCTGTCCTGTAGTGGTGTAACCTCCCGTAAACGTGAATTTGATGGTTGAATACTATGACGTCATTGCGCACATATAAACCTCGGGTCGATCACTTGCTTTCCTTTCTTGCCACCACTGAATACCTCTGATTCCTGAACCGTATCTAACATGCCGGAAGCCAGACCAAACGAAGTGCTCAATGCGTTCATTAATGTGTGTACTGTTTTTGTTGCACAATATCAGGTGTATATATTGACTGGACACAGCACGACCCAAAATGTCAATACACTTTTGACAGTGAACGGGGTAGTTCACAATCTGAAATATGTAGGGAAGGAGGTCGGAGGGGTCGGGAATGTATGGTGGTGCGTTCTTCTCGTATAAGCGTCGCGAACGCTTGTTAACCTTATTGGACTGCCGCAGCTGCAAATGAATTCCAAACGGCTATTTGAAGCCATGCAGGTGAGCGCTTTTGGCACTGTCAGGGAACTGGGAGCTCATGCGAGATGTGGGATGCAGGAACAAGGCTTTTTCTGTGCTCTTCCTATGGACCCTGGTCGGACATACATGGAATGCAGACCTTTACCCAAGTAGATTCGGAGTACGATCAAGGATACTCTATATATGCCTGCGCCTTACAATACGGATACATTCAAGCTAATATTATCGCTTTCATTCACTGTGAAGGGAATCGCTCTAGCACCTGATAAATCAGACGCCTTCCCGGGCGGCTCTGAGACGGAAAGAAAAGCGAGAAAAGCAGTGTTTGTGTCTGGAAGTTGTGCTGAGAACTTTGCTGGCTAGAAAGATGATTTTCTCGTTGAACCCCATTTAAGCGCTTGAGTAGTTACCTCGAAGCGTTTTTCTGTAGTCCACGGCGTTCCAGGTCTTTGCAAGAAGCTCGCAATTGAATCTGTGGTCCCGTTCTGGTCCCGTTGAGCCGCAATACACATCCGTGGGAATCTCGAAAGAGCACTAAGCGATTTTGTGAACGCGAATTGAACAACCACCATGGCATCCACACTATATCCGCTAGCCTCCCTCTCCCAGATCGAGAAAACGCCCTCGAGAGAAGATGGAGTGCCCGAAGACCTCGAGGAGGATCTCCGAGCGTATGGATGCAAGCTGATTCACCAAGCCGGGATATTGCTGAAACAGTATGTTGGCCTTCCATCTCGTCTGACCAACATATCTATTCGGACTAAAGAAAACAGGTAGCTGTGGCTGCTGCGCAGATATTGTTCCAGAGGTTCTGGTACGTCACGTCGATGAAGCAGTTTGGTGTCGGGGTGCGTTCAGAACCTTTTGTCGTGGCTTGGGATGCAGTCTCAAACTATTTTGTCATACAGGACATCGGAATGGGTGCCTTATACCTCGCTTCGAAACTGGAGGAGTGCCCTCTCCGAATGCGCGACCTCATCAACGTCTACGACTTGTTACTGCAACGCGCAACACACTCACTGGGCTCCAAACCAGACGAGGACTTCCACTATCACCCCATGTCGTATTTCGGGTCGACATTTTATGACCTCAAAGACGCGCTTGTGGTGGCGGAGATGCAGATTCTCAAGCGGCTTGGATTTAATGTTCAGGTCGTGCTTCCGTATGGCACTCTGATCAATTACCTGCGGGTTCTGGGAATGACGAGTAGCGGAGATGCTTGCACGAAAGCTTGGGGATACCTCAACGATGCGTGAGTCCGGCGAAATATCAGTGTACACCGATGTTCACCAACCCTACCCCAGCCACCAAACACCGGTATATGCTCTATATCAAATCCCCACCATCGTTTGCTCTGCGATTTTCCTGACAACACGACACCTCGGCATACCCCTTCCCTCGAACTGGTGGGAACTCTTCGATGCCAGTTGGGAGGACGTATGGAGTGTGAGCGGGTATATCATGCGTCTGTACAGACCTAGAAGTGTCGAGGAAAGCAGGAGAGTGCTGGGAATGGTGACGAAGAAGGAGGTTCGACGGTGGTTGGATGAAAATCTTCCGGTGGCATCGTAGCGGTATTTCTCGTCCTCCTTTGAGGGTTCTTACTTGATCTAATGATACCCGTACTAGCTCAGATTATTCCGCATCCTCCCTCATGCGAATCAGCGTGCTGCCGATTGATGACATGGCCATGTTTTGTTGGACTTCGACAAGGGCGCATTGCCTCCGGCTGGATACCTTGGCTCGCCAGGTATGGACAATGGCCTTGATTTGACCAACAATATGTTTTATAAGTGTCATTCTTGAAACGACTTGTATTGGATTGTCATTTACCTATTACTATGTATTTGACAGAGCGTGGTGTAATCACTGCTGCGCTCCTAACCCATATGATCACCCTTGCAACCAAAGAGCAATGATTCACACATAAGTATGAGAAATGGCTCCCTTTTGATCGCAACCCACGTCGAAGCCAAATCCAAGCCTCCAACGCGTCTTGTCAATCAGATAATCTTTGGCATTGAGCGCTTCAGCCGTGGTAAACCCGTTTTTCTTTTCAACTGTGTTTCAGCCGCAATCCAGGGAGACTAATGCATGAGCCTCGGAGTCATCTATGTAACCCTTCTTAAACGAAGAACAAACATAAAGAAGTATGTATCAAGCTGCTATTGAAAACCCCCAAAACGACCCTGGGAAAGTCAATGGAAACACCTATTTTTAGGCGGAAGACCGCTAATCAAACGCCACGCGTTATTTTCTAGCGCGAAGGGGTGCAAGTCATTCCTGGAGATTGCCTTGGAAATATAAAAATTGCGAGTAATGTTGCCGTCATGTGTTCCCTTATTCACACACTCCCTCCCTTCACGGCAACATCGTTTGCTTTTCTTCAGACCCCAGAAAACTTACTTACCTCCAGTCATTCTTTCAAAAGTCCTTTAATCCTTCTCTCCTACCTGGGTCTGGTCCTGCTGTCTATCGCCGCTTCTCGTTCGGCACTTATTGAAAAATAAGAATATCTGAGCTCCTGACCACGGTACACTACCACCTCAAGCTTAAGTATGCACATCATCGCCTCCACCCTCTTGGTTTCGCTTGCGCTTCTTGTCGAGGGCGTCACTGCCATGGGAGGGCGCCACGGCAGTCCTTCATGGAAGAGAACTCCTCACCGCGGTCATGGTGTTGACGAACCCGCGGTAAACGTTACCTCGAGAGAGCTGGAGAAACGCTTTGACGGGGCCAGGTTCACCTTCTACGACGCTGGTCTTGGTGCTTGTGGAAAAGTCAATTCGAATAGTGAATTTGTGAGTAATCGCGTTGTTCTCCAAATATAGGGGGTGGCCATCTGAATTTTGCTTGTCATTTCTTTCAGGTTGTTGCCATGAACGCTGGTGTGAGTCTGTGTAGTGCTGTACCATCGCCCTTGTGATCCTGATGTGATGTGTCTCCAGCAATTCGCGGGTGGCGCGCACTGCTTCGAAACTATTACAATCACCGTTAATGGAAAGTCGACTCAGGCTCAAGTCGTAGACTTGGTGCGTCTCCACTTCTAGCAAATCATCTTCTCAATCAGTTAAAGCCATTCAATATCCACAGTGTCCTGTATGCCCCTTCGCCGGACTCGACTTTTCCCGTGGGCTCTTTAACTTCTATGCAAATGAAGGTGCAGGTGTCCTCTCAGGCTCATGGGTTTTCGGCGCCGGAGCTCCCGCCCCACCACCACCCGCTCCCAAACCGGTAGCACCCACGCCAACTCCCCCTCCTCCCTCGAAGACCCCGACACCCACCCCGTCTTCCACGGTTCCTCCCCCTTCGACGAGCCATTCTACCTCCCACTCCTCTTCGCCCTCGGCTTCTCCATCAGCTTCGAGTACGGCAAGTGTTGCGCCGGTGCCAACGCCGGTGGGGAACCTCCAGCAGTTCAATCTTGCGTTCATTCAGATGGGTTCGATTGCCTTGGCCAGTCCGGAATTTGAGTCACCTCCGGCTTGAACGACTGGGTTCCTGGATAGTTTGGCAGCACGTTTTCCTCAATCGCATACTTTTTTATTCGCAATTTCTTGCTTCTGGGAAGCTATAGGATGAAATCCGCCCAGCATCCATGCGTCCTTCATCATCGTGATTTGCAGGCTTTTGTTTTGTGATAAAATATATCCCCATACATTCGCTTTCATTGAACTGTCTCATACGTTCAAATTTCAGACCATAGCACATATTTTAGATACCACCTGCAGTCCTCGCATACTTAGTAGCTTTGCGCACCGTACACACAATCAATTAGGGTTCGAGTTGAATGTTTGACATGACAGACGGCTGTGATTGTCGCTGAGCAGCATACAGTTTGAGTCCCCCACGACGGGGAAAGTGTGCCTATTCTAGGCAGATCATGATGGAGTGTGCCTAAGTGTCCGGGAAATGCCAGTGGTTTGTTTGGTTGTCAAGCAGCCAGAAAAACAAAATGTTGTATTCTCATTCCCCATCACGTCTCTCTCTCTCCCACCTTCTGCCTTCTGGGGCATCCCATTCTCTTACAACACACTCTTTAACGTCTAATATATCATTTAGAAAGACATGTTGGCAAGCCTCCTTCCCGTCCTCGCACTCGTTCTGCCCTTTACCGCGGTCGCTGCGTCTCATGGAACCCCCCTTGTGAATCGCCATCACGACCTTGCGAAGCGCGCTGAGGGACATGTAGATCTCTACAGTCGTACCAGCGGGTCCAAATGGTCGTACTACAATGTAGAGACCGGAAATGCGTGAGTAGTCTAAATATCGGGCCTTCCTTCTATTTCAGTCGCTGATTGCGTGGTTGTCTGTCAGGGGTTCTTGCGGAAAATTCCACCAGAACTCTGACTTTGTATGTTTTATAACATATTTTGTAGACCTATTTGCTAACTGTGCTCCAATGAATAGACTGTCGCTATGAATGCAGCGGTATGCACTATTCGGCTGTTCTGTTCAGGCGACGGACACTTATTCTCATTCATTGCAGATGATGAACCCTGGTTTGTGCTGGAAGACAATCAGGATGACGTACAACGGCAGAACGACAACAGCGACCGTCTCTGACACTGTAAGCCTCATGTTTTCCTCATGTCCTGTCGAGCGTGTATTCAAGTTGAAATCAACAGTGCCCTGGATGTCCATATGGTGGCCTTGACTTGACTGAAGGCCTCTTCACGTTCTTCGCTCCCCACTCCGTTGGTATTATCTACGGTTCATGGGACTTCACGGACGCCGCGCCTCCCCCGCCTCCTCCACCACCACCACCACCTCCCCCTCCTCCTCCTCCCCCGCCGCCCCCACCTCCTCCCCCTCCCCCACCACCCAAGGTGGTTATCTCGGTCCAGTTGCCGCCACCACCACCCATTACCACGAGCACCACAAGCCTGACGTCAAGGATCACCACCTCTACGTCGACTACCTCTGTTGCAAGCACCACCACCAGCACCACGGCTTCCGTCAATTATAACAGTGGCGCGGCAAGCGGGCTAGCTGTCCCTACTGGAACCCTCAACAGGACTCCGGGTACTCCTGCCAACCTTGCTGACATGAACAATGTCTTTATCCAGTTCGGAGGTATCGTCGCGGCTGGAGGCAACATCTAAACGAGTTCGCCGCTTATTTCTTCCATCACGAAGGGGGTTATTTTGAGTATCTATTTATGTGCTCAATTTTTGCGCTGGTTCTTGCTTATCTGCTGTTTACTTCTTATCCCTTCATACTATACAACCGTTCACGTTCAGCCCCGCCCGGGAGGAGAGGCTACCTACCCCACTACCCTCCGCCATTTACTTACTTTTGCCAATCGTATACCCAATCTACAATGCCAAGCAACGTAGCTTGCCTACTGCTGTCTTTTTTCCCGAGCTTCCCACCGTTTTCGCAAGTTTCGCACCGTCTATTTGAAGGCACTGTCTCCATAATGACATCGATCGTGAGGTCACTAAAGAGGTAAGTGATCGGTCAGAAAATTGTTTTTAACGCCCAGACCCGGATTTGGGGTGTCGCTCCACCGCAGTCCACCTACATGTGCGCGCTAATACCCTACTTCCTACACCGTCAGCATTTCGTTCACCACCCTCTTTTTTTTTTCTGGCCACTCTCAAGCCACTCTTGGAAGACTTCTTGGAAGACTATTTAAGGGCTATGTCTGCGTTTTAGTTGTCTCTTTGTCTCTTTTTCTGTCTGCTTTTCCGTCTGCGCTAAGGATTCCTTTCGTTGGAATTAACATCACTCGCTTTGACACACTCTCGACGCGCATATAACTTTCATTTACTTGAAGATGCTCTCGAACATGCTCACCCTCCTTCCTCTTGCGCTCTCCATTGGAGGTGCTATGGCCGAGTCCCGCCCTCGTGCTGTTGCTGCCAAACGCGAGGCGCAGTTGCATAAGCGCTTCGACAATACGCGGTGGTCGTTCTACGATGTTGGATTGTAAGTGACCCCTGCGCTGTCGTTGAACCTACGCTCATCAGTATATTGCCTATTATAGGGGTGCTTGTGGAGAGACCAACGTCGAATCTGACTTCGTGCGTTTCTCTCTGTTATGCCAATATTATTCCTTGTGCTGATATCTCTCAATTGTAGATCGTGGCACTGAATGCTGAGCAATTCGGTTCGGGGTACCCTGGTCCCCAGTGCGGCAAGACCATCAACCTCTCTTACGGCGGCAAAACCGCAACTGCCAAAATCATGGACAGGGTTCGTTATGCTTTCCTCTTCCCCCAATACTCCCAGCTAACATGAAACATCTTCCATAGTGCCCCGGATGTCCTTATGGAGGTCTGGACCTATCTCGAAGCCTCTTCCGACACTTCGCGTCCGAGGACCTCGGTATCATCTCTGGCGAATGGTCCTTTGCCAGCGGCAGCAGCACCACCAACAATGCCGTCGTCAACCCCGCAGCGGGCAATACCAACGCCAACACCAACGCTTCTGCGTCTGTCTCTGTCTCTGCCTCTGTCTCTGTTTCTCCTTCGGCTGCTGTGCCCTCCGCCTCTGGCACCAGGAGGACCGGCGCATCCACCCGCTCCGCCTCGCGCGCTGGCGTTAGTGTGACCGCTACGGCCCAGGGTTCTGCCAATGCCACTGTCACACCCACCACAGCGCCAACGCCAGCGACCGCCAGCCCAGACGTCCCCATCACACCCGCCAACACCAACACCATCGACACCGCAGCTCCAACACCAACGGTCGCGAAGGCCCCAAGCACGAAAGCCCCAGCTGATGCTAGTGCGACCCTCCTCAGCTCCAGCGCCACTCTGGCGAGCAGCTTCTCCTCGTTGAGCGCGTCAGCGACTGCTACAGCTGGTACTGGCACCAACACGAGCTCGACGAACACCACGGCTCTGATCACGGAGAACCTGCAGAGCATTACCCAGCTCCTCACCCGTTTGAGCGAGCTCATCGCTGGGGCCTCGTTCGATGATTCGACCGGTAACTCGACCAGCAACTCAACAGCAACTGTGAATGCGACGTCGATTGGTGCTTCCGCTACGGTTTCGATTCAGGCGTAGATCGCTTGGCCGACGTAGAGGAGACCCGGTCGTAGGATCGGACCTGGAGCTGGCTCTGTCTCCTCTATCTCCTTACTTTTCATTGACTCGCATGGACTTTATTGTTGTAACAGATGTAGAGAGGTTCTTCCACTTCGTATGAGACGTATTAGACATAGATAGATAACGGTCTCCACATCGATTGATTCGATGCTGAAATTCAAATGTATTTTTGCGTGTATAGACAAAAAAATTGAAGCAATTCACAGCACTGGAAATTTTATTGCACAACGAGGATGAGATAAGACATGGTTGGGACTTTCTACATGGTGGAACTTGACAACGACTACGACAGCGACAACGTCCGCAACGTACGGTACATACAACAACTGTAACAAGGGACAAAAAAAGTAAAGAGCGTAGTAAAGTACAGTCATGGCGAAGTAACAGAGGAGTGAACTTCGTCGTATGCAGGAGCTTGAATATGTTGTGGTACAGATAAAATGGTCGAAAGAGAACAATGCAAAACAAGGACATCGAAAATTACATACTGTACATCACCTTCCCTGTGATCACCTTCTTCAAGATCATACCAATTCGTAGCCAAATAATGCGGACAGTCGTTTGTTGGGACTTGTTCTACGGAGCCCCTTCGCGTTCCGCGGTGGCGTCCGAGGGATCCAATGCGAGTTTAAGCCTATCCGACGGCGATCGACGAGGATCAATGGAAGCACCCCACCAAAAGGACCTGCAGACCATGCTGCTTCACCCACTTAACAGAAGTGCGGTTCTTCTTCTTCCTGATATCTTTGATGAGCGCACTCTTACTGGGGTACATCACACGCTGCACAGCCTCGGGCCCTTGTCCGCGGACGGCGATGTATTCCCGGATGTTCAGAAATGCGCGAGACTTGAGGAATGCCCGCGCGGATTTCATGGACGCGGGCAGCGAGGATGTCGCGAGGCCTAACTCGATAATCAGGGATTGGAGAAGCGTTAAGCGGCACACGATGTCGTCTTTCGCGTCCGGGTTCGAGAGGAACCTGAATAGGGTCATGCATGAACAATCAGACCCTTCGCTCCGGATCTCACAGGCAAACGCGAGGTAAAGAAAATACGTACGAAGAGATAAAGGTCGACGCTTCTTCGTACAAGGTAGGTGCCCCTACGAGCGACTCGTTATCGCCTGAGCATTCAGACTGCCTTTCTGAGATATCATCCACAATAGGACGTGCGCCAAGGCCTGTGAATTGAATGTATTTCTCCACCTTGGCTACGGCCAGTGCATCAGGGGCAGATGATGGAGGAGGAGCAGGTGCTGATTTCCCAGCAGCCGGTCGTTGTGGCGAAGCCGCAGGGGATGGATATGCATTCCCTGCGGACTGAGGAGTGCCCTTTGTCTTCCGGGATTTGGTGGGGGTTGTCGTCGACGCAGACTTCTTCTTAATGTTCGAGGATTTCTTGCCCTTCTTCTTGTAATTAGATGGTCTCGCGTCTGTGTGCAAGCTGAGCCCGCTCATTTGCGTCTCCAACGCTTTTGACAAAGTGACAGGGGTGCGCGCATCGAAACTCTGTTCGATGGGTGTCGACAGCCCAGTACGGATGGGGGCTGGCGAACGAGGCCTGCTCAGAACCACAAAGTCGTCGGAGTCGTCGGACGGTGCGTCCTCTTCAAACTCGGAAGAGCTGGAACCCTCCGAGACAGTCCAGACAATCTCATCGTCCGAGTCTGCAGAGACTACTTGGAACGTAGAGGAGCGCGAGCGGCTAGACAGCACGCCATAGGACGATGTGGAAGTCGTCGAGAGCGTCGGGGAAGTCAAAAGGTGTGCGGTAGTCGGTGTGTTAGGGGTTAGAGACATCTGTAGAATTGCGCCTGCCGAAGCTTGCGATGCTATGCAAGGAGAGCACGAATGATTAGGTCTCAGAGCTTCGGACTGGACTATGGAAAAAGTAAGAAGGCAAGATGCATGATAGGTTTCAAACTTCAGATTAGTCGTTGAGAGAATAAATGATACACACCAGTAGCAGCGCTCAATCAATCCAAATTTACCAACCTAGTTACGGGTGGGAGAAATGGGAGATCGCGGTACTGAAGTTGGCAGAACGCAGGTTGATATGCGAGAGCTTTAAAGGAAAGGAGTAGTGTGCGGTTCAGACACAAAAAGAGAGAAAGCACATTGCATGCAAGGAGGTGATGGATTAGAGACAGTACTTTGATCCTTGCACTAATTACTACATATTACTCAACGCAGCCATCACGCAGCAATCTTCCAATACACTGCACTATTCCCATAACCTGCTACCACCCGCTGCTCCACCTTCACATTTCGTTTCCATTTTTTGCCATGTAGGTCGTTCACCACTTTGCACTTCTTCGCCATAAGCATGAACCTGGCTCCGTCGGATGTTTCGAGGGAGGTTGGCACAGCGACGCTTGATTTTTTACCATTGCCCAGTTCGGAATCGTAATTTTTGCCCCATACCATGAGATCACGTCCGCCAACTCCATCTGAGGAAGTCGAAGAGGAGTCCAGCGCTAGAAGGACGTGCCCAGTAGGAGAGATAGATATCTCTTCTGGCATGATCGGGTCGAGACTTTCCGTGCGATCGTTGTCTGAAAACACGCAGAGCAGAACAAGGGTAATCAGTCTCCTTTTCTCGTAATATGATTCTGACATCGTCTTACATTGTAATAGCCCACTGATGCCTTTCACTCGCGATGGGTTGCCTTGGCCAGACGAATATGTATTATTACCAAGCCCGCCATACTGACCATTACCACTCATAAGCAGATCTGTCGTGACAGGAGTCTTGTCGCCCTCACGTAGAACGGTAAAGGCAGTTAGATCACCACCTATGGTTCATATATGAGCTCCAAAACTCCAACAGTAAGAACACGCTCACCGGCTGTTACGTCTAAACACTTGCTGCTAGTCTTATTGGGTACCATACGCCAGAGAATGACTTCTGTGGGCACGGTTATAGTGTCAAGAGACACATTACTGCCTAAGCCTATTTGCCTGTCAGGAAATACATCAGTTAAATCGAAACGAGATCCGCACATAACACACCCATATTCATTAGCACCCCAGCCTAGTACTCGGCCATTCGTGGTACGTACAAAGCTACTCCTCCCTCCTGCAGCAATTTGAGCCACGTCCACATCACGAAGCACTGGAACTTCGAAGAGATTGGGGCAAAATCTAATTTTGCTGTCGTCAATGTTCGTGAGATTGTCAGATGCAGATTTTGTAGGCGTGGTGCGAGCAGAACGAGTCGAGTTAGAGAAAGGATCGGCGAGGGATTTTGGGACAAGCTCTACTTGTAGATGCGACACCATTTTAGTTGATGCAGGATCAGGTACACTGAATTTACGAAATCCCAGCTGGCCGTATTGATTGGCGTTTTTGTTGACGGGATGCGCAAATACACGCCCTTTGGATGTCAATGCGAGTAGATGACTTTTACCAGTGGCAATGGACACGAAACTGTTCGAGTTGAATATTAGACTCGTTGAATACCATTTTCAGAGCATCATGGCTTACAACTCCTTCCGTCCAAGTTTCTCGGCCGGGTGTAGCTCAGCGAAGTCTATTGTCTCGTCTTCTCCCCAGAACCAACCTGTGCCCCACCACGAATCACTTGATGGTGTGGGAGCACCGGTACGTAGTTCTTGCTGGAGCACATCGGCGGCAAGTGTATAGACTTTCCCGGACGCTGAAAGGGCGTAAACCTTCCCATGCGTGAGTTGCAACTGCACAATGTTCTTCATATACGAACCGAGTCAGCATTTTATCTCTTGGATATGGAAGGTGGACTAACCTTGCCTCTTAATGTGAGTTTTGGGGTTCGAGCTCCTGCAGCGGATTTTCCATAGAATCCATCGCCCCATTGATACACATCTCCCCGTGCATCCACACAAGCAGCATGAGTCTCATGCAATTGGAGGTCTCGAAGTGCGACATCGTTCAAAAAGCCAGCAACCGTCGGTGTACGGATAGGGTCGGTACTTGGACCATCCGGTGACAAGGTTTTATTACTGAAGTATATTAAGTCAGAACAATATGCTATGCGTGGCCAGACTGACTGACCTATTGGATCCCCAGACCAAGGAGTACAGAGAATTGGGATCACTAGGCTTCAGAGTTATTCTAGACGCTGAAGTCACTTTGTCTTTGCTAACAGCCATGGTGGGTTCTTCTGCGTCGTTATAGACCAGTTTCGTCTTGGAGTACCAGATAGCCGTACCGGCCACGGCAGCAGCAGAGGCCACAGTAAGAGCTACACCATTTCCTCGAGCAGTAGGTGTGAAGCTCGACGCATGACTATGAAGCCTCCGGAGATGGGGTCGGAGATTATTTCCAGCGCGTTTGAACATGCGTTATGTTATGCGGGCATACAAAGAAAGAGAAGGCGATTGAACAAGACGAGTACTAAGACAGCTTTTGCTCATTCACATTTTGCCTCCGCGACTTGACGCGCCAGGCACGTGACCAGTTCCGCGTTACCGACACTGAAAGCATCAACTCAAAATAACTTTGTAGATCCATCGAGATGCTGTGTATCGTCTAAAAGCTAGACTAGCTGAACTACCCTGTAGCTGTGAGGCGACGACCGCCCGTGTGCAGCTACCGACATTCGCCAGACCACGGCAATAGTTGGTCCTCGCCAGTGCAAGTACGATATAACATCTAGTGCCGCCACTTACCCAGCCGGATCGCAGTCGACCACCATGAACACCAGAATCACAAGGTCTAAAGCTACAGCTCTAGCCCTGCGTCAATTCACTTTTCCTCTCGAAATTCTCGAGCATTTTGTCAAATGTCTCGCAGACCAAGGGGAAACAGCCACGGTCAAGGCATGGTCCTTGACATGCCGATCCCTCCTGCCTCCTTGCCGCAGCCACATCTTCGAGACTGTCAAGCTTAAGGCCTCCACTCCATACTGGTACGAGGGCCAAGAGATGCACATCCGACTGGAAGCTATCACGCGTTTCGAGCGTCTCCTTGACCTAAACCCAGACATTGCCTTCTACGTTCGAGATGTTCATTACTGTGTACGAAACATTGACCTGGATGATCAACGCATGCCTGCCTTGTTCCGCCGACTTTCAAGGGTTAGATCACTCACCTTGTCGTCAAGAATTCGACATTTCGATCCTCGATTGGACTGGACCACGATGTCTGTAGACCTTCAGAGGGTTCTTCTGCGCATCATACAATCACCTTCCCTCAATAAACTCCATCTCAGTGCAATCTATAACTTCCCTTTGAACGCTTTCTCCTCTGCTGTGAACCTTGCCTATCTGGAGCTACATTACACCTCTTTTGCTGGTTGGGTGGATGGCGATAACGTATCCATTGGACGTCCCCACCGTCTGCGCTCACTTGTCCTGAGAAACTTGTCAGGCGAAAATGTTAGGACCCTCATACAGGCAAAGCAAAGCAATGGAGCGCTTGTGGTGGATTGTACTGGTATTTCCGACTTCCATGTCAAGGAATCCCATCACAGAGAGCTGGAAGTGGCCAAAGAGGTTTTGCAGATTGCTAAATGCACGCAGACAGTCTCGCTTTATGGTGTTTATCTATATAACTATGCTACAAGGAGTTATTTTGACGCTTGTATTTCAGCCATTCAAGGTCATGGTCCACCATACTTCCAAGACATCATCCAAAGCAACACGCTAAATACGTTGAAGAACTTTGCCGCCACGGTGTCTATCGGTGACTCAGGCATTTCAATCTCAGATCCATTGCTCAAACTGTGCGATGAATTCGAAAAATGGGCAGGACACAATCACATAGAACAGATCGACTTGACACTGATTGTTGAAAGCGATGCTGACTGCCCTTTAGGCGCGGTCTGGGAGCGCCTTAACTGTCTCACCAATGAGGACAAATTTCCAGTATTGCGTCATCTCTCCCTCGATATCACCATTCACATGTGGAAGTGGGCCGAACATATCAGGAAAGCGCTTGAAGAGCAAAGAAGCAAGGAATTCAAGGAATTGTTGACCAGCAAACGGATTGATTTCCGATTTTCTGTCCGCGTGGACCCGATTGAACTGGGCAAGCTCAGCAGAGGCTAGAGTGTGGGACGCGCAAGTTAACAGATGCAACTTCAACACTTGCTAAGCGCGACCCTACCATAAATATTTCTTCGACTCTTTCGTAAACGACACCATTGCCCGGAAATGCAATGAAACAAGATTGATGTAAACGATTACTGCAGGCCCTGTGCGATGGAGGCCTTGAACGCATATATAACAAATGTATATAGCTTGCCACACTATACATGTGTGTATTGCACTCAAAGTCCCATGAAACAGACCCTGTATGCATATGTAAAGTTGTCCATTTGACTGATGCAGAACGACTGGGCGAATTACCGCTCGGGAGAGCCCTGCATGTCATCGTCAGTGATAAGGGTTTGGTGGTTGACAAAGGACGCGCGACGCTCTAATTTTCTTTTAGCGGGTGTTGGAGGTGTAAGCACGACCTGCACCGAACCATCGACATTTTTCTCGTGGCCGAAAATGGCTGGGCTGGAGGGTGAGATATTTATCGAGGAGTGCGATTTGGCCCGAACAACGCTTTTCCGCACGAAAACATACTTGAAGCCGGGAAGCGATGAAGCTTTCTTCGGATTGACGAGATAGTCCAGGCGGGATTTCCGACTATCGGATTCTGCGACGCGTGGGCTACGTTGTTTCCACCCATTCCACTTCGTCGCTCGCAGATAGGTGAAGGCGAAGATGGCCACTGTCAAAGTCACGATAACAACTACGGAGACGATGATGGCAGATTCTGTCACTGAGCAGAGATTCAACTCCTGAGTAATGGTCGAAGAAGAAGAATGTTTACTTGTCGGAGCTGTGGGTTTTGTGCCACTTCCTTGAATTGGCCCGAATTCGAACTTGGTGATTAATGAGTGCTGACGTCTAAGGAAAGTTACCTGGAGAGAGAGCACAGAGACAAAGCGGCGTTCAACAACACTCGTATGTAGATTGTCACGTCAATACTAATGGAGGCTGACCGACAGGCGGCGAAATCCCGTGATCGCGATATTCCAAATAATCCTAATAGATTGGATGATTGTAAAGACAGCAATATGTGGTTTACATTAATCTGGAATTCACAGAAAGGTAGAAGTTAGCAAGTAATCTATCCGCCAATGAGGGAAAAATGTACCTGTACATAATGATTATTGAGCTACTTCCGAGCTGGCTGACCCAGTTCACTCGCCCTCTCTGTGGCTATTTGAATGCATCGCGCAATTGTTGACCGTACCTTTCCGTCTTCGAGGGCCAGCAGACCGGCAATCGTGCAACCTCCAGGGGCTGCGGGGGACTACGTTAGGTGTCACCGGGGAAAGGAGAAGAAGAAGCATACTAGTTACTGAGTCTTTGATTTGAGCCGGATGGGCACCGCCTTGCAAGACCATGCGGGCTGCTCCTTGCAGTGCTAATTTATAGTTAGGTTTCAGAAGTTTAGTCTTACGACGGAATGGCAAACTTTGAGCAGCTAACTCGAGAGCCTCTGCTCGAGGCAAGCCCATCATAACCCCGCCATCAGCCATGGCTTCCATAAAGATACAAGCAAAAGCAGGTCCTGATCCCGATAGCGCTGTACATGCATCGAAGTGTTTTTCTTCCAGGAATCGGCATCGTCCGATGGACGAAAAGATTTTGAGTATGATTGCGGAATCCGTCTCCAGATGGTCGGATGGGAGAAGGTTAGACACGACAGTCATGCCCTCTCGAATCTAGAGAAATGCAACTCAGTGTTATCACCCATTGCTGATCTACAAGCAATCTTACCTTACAAGGAGTGTTGGGCATGGCACGAACGACTCTCGTGGTCGGCAAGACCCATCCTGTAAGCTGGTACATGGTAATGCCAGCCAGTATGCTGATCAATAGCTTGCCATTGAGAGCTTCCTTTATACCTGGTTCTGAAAGTATTGTGTATGCAATTTGTGGCTTACAACTAACTCCAAGTGAGTTATCACAACACAAGAGGACTCAAAGCTGAGAAGACATACCAAAGAAGCACAACATCAGCGCTTTGGACAGCTTCGAGGTTCTTTGAAGCAAAGACCTCTACGGTTGAACCCATGCTGCCTAAATCTGCGAAGACCTTGCGCAGTTTTCGAGCAGTTTCTTCACGGCTAACACATGCAAGAAATCTGCTGGGAGTAGAACTGTCGGGAGGTCCGTCGCCATTGCCTACGGGCGTCAAAGTTCCTGGGGTATGCGATTCCCACTTTGGAATTTCATTGCGAAAACTCGATAGGCTATCCAGACTATCTATCACGCCAGACAGGACGGCAATACCCATGGTACCACAACCTACTCCGACATCAGTTGATGAAGGTGACGATGTTCTATCGAGAATACTGACCGAGGACGCATAGAGTGTATCCCATTTTTTTCGACTGAAAGTGAAGGCTTGAGAAGATAATCGGCCGAACTCATTCTCTTCATCGTTCAAAAGCAAGTGATTCGGAAATGTTCACCCTATTCCAGACTTCAACAAGGGTAAACACTACATCTTCCCTACCCACTCAAATTCCGAGCCCATACATAACCTGCTCCGCTAACGATGGAGAACGGCAGGGGTGCATTAGAAACCTGGCTGTCTTGAGAGTTCGCAAAATAGGATCGGGACTTGGATCTTTGCCAGGAAAAGACGGTAATGGATAAAGAAATGAGCTTGATAATATTTCACCCAACACATCTTCGTTGTATCTACCCAGAAGACTAACGAAAAACACAGAGGGCTCCCATCTCTTGTAAAGAAATGGTGCTTTGTTTCTATAGCTTCTATAAAATGAGAACGTGCGTGTGGGTTTTCAACGCCGTCCAGAGTGTCGAGAAGCAGCATCACGCGATAAGGTATCTCCAATGGAATGGCGGCAGGTGGGAGGGGATATAATGATCTTGCTAAATATTAGATTCCATAGCATGGTATACGAACAGCAGTAGATAAACGTCGCACAGAAACAAAGCGCAACTCACTTTCTATAGAAGTAGACGACGATCTCGTAAGAAGATGTGTCAGATTCACAAACTTCCTCTCCATGCCCATAAGATGATCAGTGGCGATCAAGCTACGGGTAGCCATTGAAGGCGTCGGAGGGGAAGGAAAAGAAAATGAAACGTTTCTCTTGCTCTTTTGAATGGGCGCCAATCCGTCGAGAATAATCGGAAGGACGCTAAAGTGAGGAGAGCGTAAAGCCAGGCATCACGCAAGTCACGACAATTAAATGGAATTGCTGGGAAATGAGATGTAGAATACACGGGAAGAAACCTAAAGTGAAGTCGATCAGCATTGTGACGTGGAAGAGGAGATGAGATGATACACACCATAAGAGTGACCAAAACGAATTGAAACGATTACCGATCTGAGTGAAAGATTTGACAATGAGAAACGATGGCAGTCGACAAAAGCAGAAGACGTACAGAACTCGTGTGTCTCGTCTGACCGTTTCACCGTTTGCTGTGGGGGGAAAGAAAGACGTTGAATTGTAAAATTTATATTGATGGGGTTGGTTGCCAAACAGCACCAAGCAACGTACCTTCCATGCTTCCTCAAAGTCAACGGGCAGAATTACATAACGATTTTTGCGAACAGCTTGAATAGAGCATGAGTAAAATGAGAAGAAAGATAGAACGAATCAGTACCTTGGAGACCAGCGGCTTGCACAATGGATGCAATTTCTGCTGACGATAATCGATCGGGCCGCGAAACATCTGTTAGAATATCAGTATTTCGGCGTTCTGCAGAAGTTCAAAAAATGAGGGGACATACAGTCCTCTAGGTCGACATCAGGACCTAGGTTCATTTTACCCGTCACGGTCTGGAAAATCAAACGCTTTTCTCTCCGTGATGGAAGGGGGAACTCGATTTTTCGATCAAGACGACCGGGGCGGAGAAGAGCAGGATCCAGTGTGTCCGCGCGATTTGTAGCCATTATCACCTAAGATCAAGGTGAGCCAATGTTACATCTAAGTGGAAGGCGTGTACCTTGACGTTGCTGCCTTGGTCGAAACCATCCATTTGGTTCAACAGCTCTAGCAAGATACGCTGCACTTCGCGATCAGCACCCGTCTGTGCATCAAAACGTTTCGTGGCGATGGCATCAATCTCGTCAATGAAGATGATAGCCGGTGAATTCTCTCGCGCCAACCGGAAAACGTCGCGGACCATCCGCGGGCCCTCACCGAGGTACTTCTGGACGAACTCACTGCCAACTACGCGGATAAAAGCAGCTGTGGTGTGATGTGCCACAGCTTTGACCAGCATGGTTTTCCCAGTACCTGCGCTAATGTTTGAGTATATTTCTCGAAGTAGACGGTTGGATACACACCTGGTGGGCCATATAGAAGGACACCACGGGGTGGGTCAATTCCGATTTTCTTGTACAAGTCGAAGTGTGTGAGTGGTAGTTCCACAGCTTCTCTAATCTCCTGCTTTTGTGCATCCATTCCACCAACGTCTTGGTACGATACATCTGGTTTCTCCTCCTTTCCAAGCATGGCAATGGAGGAATCGGCTTCTGGCGGTAGAATGTCTACAAGAGCATTAGAATGCCGGTGCAGGGCGACGGATGACGAAGGTTTAAGCAGCTCTCGGTCAAGGGTTGAGAGAATCCGGACAACATAGTTTGAGCCTGTAGTTGAGCCCACGATTCCAGTGTGTTGGTCGATAGGTTCCAGGAATTGACCAATAACAAGTGGGACGGATTGGATGCGTTTCACTTCTTCTTGTGCGCGAATAAGCTCCCTTTTCAAGTTGGCCTGCTCATCCTTGATATAGCTTTCTTGAATATCAAGCATTTCTAGATGTCGCGCGAGTTTCTTGTACTTTATGTACAGATCCTCCTCTTGGAGTTCTTGCAGAAGTGCCGACTTCTCATGCACGACGGAGTCAAAGGTTGGTTCCTGTGTAAACCAATTGAGTACCGGTAATCTCTCTAAGAGCATTACGCTCTACGCACATTGTGTTCGATTTCGATACCGATTTCGTCCATAGCGATGTCAATGTGTTGGTGATAATTCAAAGAGCTGACGCGGCTCGACGCGCTGCTTCCCAATGGAGCGACCTGACCGTGGGAACCCTGAGTTCGTGAACAATTTCTGAACTCTTGTGCAAGTGGGACAACCACTTGGAATTCAAATGGCTCATGTAGTGTCTCCCTTGGATCAACCTTCAAATTATAAAGACTCTCAGACACGAGTAGACCGTCAAAGGCAGAATGATTTGCTCTCCAAGTCAACGACACTCTATGTGGGTACCCATCAACACTGTGCATTATGTGACCATGCAAACGAAACGCCCTGCGCTTTTAGATTGGTAACTTGAGTTTTTATACAACGGAAGAGCAGATATATGAGCTTTTCACGAAATGTGCCAGCCCAGAAGACGGTGGCGGCATTAAGCGAATCATCATGGGTCTGGACAGGAATACAAGGTGAGCGAGTATACTTAATTCGTCGACGGCGTCTAAAACTTGAGAATTTGAATGTTCATAGAACGCCCTGTGGATTCTGCTTTGTAGAGTACTATACTCACTCCGAAGCACTAGCAAGCATGCGTTATGTTAGCGGAACCAAACTCGACGAACGGATAATTCGGTGTGACTTGGACTTGGGTTACAAGGAAGGCAGACAGTTCGGACGAGGGAAAAGCGGTGGTCAGGTAAGAGATGAACATCGACAGGACTACGACCCAGGTCGGGGTGGCTGGGGCGCGCAAGCGCAGAGACTGGAGATTGAGAGAAGACGTGAGGTTGAGGAAAGGTATGCTGACGCTCAGGATGGTCCTGGTGCTGTCGCAGGAGGAGGTGGAGACTGGAAGGAAGCAGAGAATACTGTTACCGAAGGGAAACTCAAACGAGGAAGATCACCGGACGATGAGGGGGACAACACAAGGCTGGTAAGGGATATCTGCACGCGTCTGCTCATGGTGCATGTTTGTTCAAATTGTTTTGCAGGTCTCAAGAACGCGAATCGAGGAAGAGATGGAAGCAGAAAGGATGTAGCCCCATTCCCCACATTCTTGTTGCTGTATTTATGTTTTTCATTCCCTAATTAATCCACTTGCAAGTCGTATATGCATGAGCTGGAGACGGTCAAATTCAAAACGATTAGTGTATTATTTCGGCGTGCACTATAGGCGCGCTTTCAATGCCTTTGTATGGAGTAAGGTGCAGTTTTCTAACAAGACGTTCGGCTTCCGACTCTGAGGCAAGAAGCACAACAAACCGAGAATACATCGAGAACTTCCTCTCAGGTCTTCATGGGGCAAGAAAAAACATCAGCTCAACTCGAGTCCCAATTCGAATAAAAAAACATACATTGGAGCTTGCAACACCGAGGTTTCCTCAGTACCAGCTAATTCAAAACCTTGAACCATTCTCGATACGTCTCGCTTCAGAGCCTTTCCAGGAAGCCCATACAGCGTGACTGTTTTGCCGCTCACAAAGCCAGCGGAAGGCCCGGATCCGAGCATGCCTCTATTCGTTGCATCGGCGCGTCCTTTGACACCGCGGTGTCTTTGAGGCATGAATCGAGGATCTGCTGTAGGTTCCGCAGTGATTCCGTGATTGTCTCCCATTGTCAACCGCTCAGCGTCGCGTATGGCGTCTCGTGTGTAATCCGGAAGAGACATGGTAAGGAGAGCTTTCCCAGCAGGTCTGAAATGCTGGTAGAGTATGGACACTGCGAAAGAAGTATTTGTGAACTTGAACAAACATGTTTGCGGGCCTACGTACCATCTGCAACGCCCTTCATCCCTGCCGCCATGACAGCTCGACGGACATCACCACGGGTAGCCGTTCGGGTTACACCGTTGAGGAGTATATGGGTTGCATTCGGAAACGCTAAATCATTCATTGTGAGTATTCACTTGAAGCCGGAACTGTTCCTGATATACCTGCAGCGGTCCTTCTCAGCCCTTGTTGGCTCATGGAGGTACGAGAGCTTTGGTATGAACGTCGAACGGGTATTGGAATTTGGTACTAAGTTTGCAAGGCCATGCGTCTCGTGACAAGCTTGTTATAGCCGTGTCACCAAAGTCACTTTGCGTACTGTGACTCTTCTCCAAACTATCATGTCCTCACGACCGGAACCCAGAAAGCGCGACCGAAGCTGGGAAAAGGATGATAGAGATCGAAACAGATACCCCCGGGGAGGCAGGGGAGGAGGAGGAGGAGGAGGAGGAGGCGCCCATCGCGGTGAAGGTCGTCGCCGGTCTAGTCGATCACGCAGTCCCGTACGCAGGGATAAAGATGCAGACTTACGCAGGGATAGAGATGCAGACTTACGCAGGGATAGAGATGCAGACAGGGACCGACGCGGAGGACCTGGTATGTTACTATATTCACCTACCTCGTTACAATGCTCGTTTTACTAAACTTCCATGGATGTAGACAGACGAGACAGAGATCACAGGCGGGAGAAAGATGATAGCCACCGTGACGGAAGAGGAGAACGCGAACGAGGAGACAGGAGAGGAGACGACCGAAGACGAGACCGTGGTGACGATAGGAGAGACCATCCCAGAAGAGACGACAGAGACCCACCAGCCCGTGAAGACAGAAAGCCGCAAGAAAGTGAGGCAAAAGGCGACGTATCCTCGAAGTCAGAGCCAGGTCCTTCTTTGCGTACAGGTATGTCGTTCCTCCAAGCCGTTTTCCCATACTCTTTACCGACGATCAATATAGAACCTCCAAAAGCCAGTTCATCTGCCGAGGGGCGGCCCAATCTTGATCCTGATGCACCTGCTGAACCCAATGAAGACGGAGAAGCGATGGAAGATGTTGACGACGCCGCCGAGGCTGCCATGATGGCGATGATGGGTGTCAAAGGTTTCGGGTCTACGAAGGTATGTTACTTCTAAGCTCGACTGTAGGTACGATATTCATGCTTGTTCAGAACCAAGCTGTAGCCGGCAACCAAGATGGTCTAGTGAGCATCAAGAAAGAGAGAACATGGCGTCAATACATGAACAGGTAGGTATCTGATCGTATTGGTAATTTCTCAAGTTCTCATTCTTTGATTTTCCTAGGCGAGGCGGTTTCAACAGGTACGCAAGCCTGCATATATGTATCATTTTTTTTCTGACTTTTGCACGTAGACCTCTTGATAAAATCAAGTAGCGTCAAATGCTTTCTTGCTTCCGCCATTTATAAACGCAATATGCAGATGAGTGCACCGACTTGCCGAACCTGACACATTCACGTCGTCTACTATGCAGGACCTCAGACTTGCAATTAATCGCTTTATCGCTTTCACTAGCGGAATTCCCTATCTTGTAAGAGCTCTTCCATGTGCCACCAACAGAGATACATTGATTCAACTCGTGGAAAAGTAAGAGGTACATAAAATGTTGGCTGCGCAGAAAGCGTGGAAAAGAACTTGTAAACTACAAAAGGTAAGAAAAAGATCATTAGACAAACGAGTTTGTAGTGAGGTCGTCCCGTGAGCTGATTGATTCTGGTCCTGGACGTGGGCGTAGCAAGTTTAGAACCCGTGCACCTTGATTGTGGACTTCTCTAGTCCATTCTCAATAAGGAACGAGGAGATCTTGGCGCGCTGGTCTCCTTGAAGCTGGATGACTTGACCCATCTTTTCATCATCAACGAGAGTTCCGTTGCATGCGAATTCCTGAGAAGTGACCTTCGTTAGCCGATGACTTTTACTGGATAATTGCCACATCAAATCAACATGGGGACAATATTTACCTTTTTGAAAGCCTTCAAAAGTTTCTTGGAATCATATTCTGTGCAAAACGATTAGGACTCTGGGTTTGGGTATTAGATAGTAAAAGGACGTACGTTTTGGCAGTCCTTGCAAGGTGGTCAAGGTCTTTCTCCCATTACGTTGTTGGATACGAATGTGGATGTAGTCAGAAGTTGAACCAACGTCGGCGTTGTCTCCGAGTGGGTCCCCTCCTTCGTCTGCAAAGGGATCTGTGTCGTCATGCGTCAGTTTTCAAGATCGATAACGGATAGCTGAGTTCTGGTCAAAAACGTAAAACTGACCGTAGGAATTGAGGTTCTGCACGCTCATGCGATGAATAGAGAGAGGGACTGAGTGGGGGTTGTTGAGAAGTCGAAAGAGGAGATGAGGGTAGAAGACAAGAAGATAACGCCCGGGAATGTAGCGATGGAGTCACTGCCATTTTGCTTCAAACAGCACATTATGTAAGCCATCTAAGCACGGCTCCAACATTTGCTTCGTCTTGACTAGCTTTGACTGTCAGAAAATGGCGGAGCCTTCCACCGCCTCCACTGCTGGTAGCAAACGGAAGAGACCTCCTACATTTCAGCACTTACCGGTTGAAACAGGTATGTTGTATGCAAATTTTCTGAAGTACTTATTGATCTCATTTTAGCGAAGAAATTCAAAAAAGCATGGGTGGAGAAGACGAAAATCAAATCGAAATGGAAAGCTGAGAAACGCAAGGAAGGCCTGGCTTCAAGTTCGAGATTGGAGTTGCCGGTCTACGACAGAGAAGGCGATGAAAACTTCAAGGATGTCAAGGATGTCGAGGATGAGCATAGCAGTGAATCCGAAGAGGCCGAGCCAATGTCGGCCCAATCCAAAATCCGGCCAGAAACCACACGCCCTCATGTACATCCCTCACGGTCCCACATACACCCTGATCTCGTGGTCAAACAATCAAAACATACAACGACAGCCCCAGCATCCGCTAATACCCCAAAGACCCAAGCATCCGCCAATACATCAAAGAAGACAAAGGAAGGCGTTCCACCTGTCGAACCGCCTTCATTGCGTGAACTGACTAGAGAGGCTTTCTCTCAATCGACGTTACATACATTCAAGTCAGATCCTTTGAAGAGACGGGAACGAGGAGGCAAGAGCGGTGTCAGAGGCCAAAATGGGAGAGGTAGAGGGAGGGGGAGGGGGAGGGGGCAGGGCGAGATAGGAAGAGGACAGCCTAACATGAAGCTTCGAATGAACGCGATGCTTGAGAAAATAAAGCAGGATTTTACTTGAAGTGCGGAGGTGAAGCTGCACTTTTGACATCGGTGGTACACATACCAGCTATATCTCTCGTACTACATTATATTCACGACTTTGCGTTTTCTTTATCTTCGTCCAAGTCCATATTATCCGACTCGGCCTGCGTGCTGGTTGTATCCATAGAATCCTCCGCCTTCACGAACCGTTGATCCAGGCTACCGAGGAAAGGTCGAGGATGGGGCGTATCTCCAACCGAAGTCACTGAACTCAGTGCCGTAGGGTGGTCGCTCATATGTCCAGGACTGGGATCGTCCAACTCATCCACCAGACCAAGGGCTTTCATCTCAAAAGGCTCTTCGCCGATGGAAATTGCCGCGTTGAGAGATAGAGGTGTCGGGGGTGGACTGCGTGATTTTGATCTGCGCGCGTCGTCGTGCAGGAAAGGAATCGGTGAGAAGAGCGGCGTGCTCGGTGCAGATTGGAGGGTAGACCCAAGCATGATTGCGCTTCGCCCGGAAGATAGGATCTCACTCTGGCTGAGCGGTGGGAAGCTGTTCCATGATGATGTAACAAGGATGGATTTTTCGACTGCCCGAAGGTACTTTCCGACAGATTTATAGTGCTGTTTCGGGTTGATGCAGAGTTCGCAAAGTCGCTGGATTGTAAATGGCGGACTGCTGAAACCGTATTGTCATGTCAGTTAAGAATGAACAATCAGAGTTAAATTTCCATACTCGTCGAATTCATTCAGCTGGGTAAAGATATGCTCTTTCATGATGTTGGCCTCCGACTCGTTCATATAACTGACAGGGACATCGTTCATGTGCATCTGGCTGAGTTTTCGTGGCAGAAAGGGTGGCAATTTAAGGCCGCCAACAGGAGTAGTGATTGGAAGATAAGGTGCAGGCATTGGAGGCTTCTGGGTTGTTGATAGAAATAGTGAGATGTTCTATTGAAAGGCACATCAGGACGTGGACTTGCACGCACGGGCAACTTATCAAGCCACCTTTTCGATCTTGAATTTAATCACATCGCGAAGCTTCTTCCAGTCTGAGCTGGGACGATCAGTGAGCAAATGCCTGAATGTTTTTGCACCAAAACGCACTCAATCGCGTCGGTTGACGCGATATTTTGCAACAGTGTATCGTATTCTATTGCAAACGTGTAATTAGAAAGGAAAAGGTTCAACGATCGAGAAAATGTCATACCTGGAAGCCATGTCAGTTTAGCGGTGGTGTCGGTCATGGAAGTGAGGAGGTGAGGTGTTTACGTAACCCGTTGCTCGGGCGTTTAGCACAAGTTTAGCAATCTCAATAATAGCGGCAAGGGAGGCTGTTCCTGGCTGTTCTTGTGCGAAACACAAGCGAAACACGTTTATATAACAAGTGGTCCAACGGATATCCGCATTCTGAATAACCCGTTGTAGTGAGAACAACAGGAGAAACATCCTTCGTAGCTATTTCTTTGTCGCCTACGCCAAGCTGGAAGCTTGATGTCCTACACGCGAATCAACACCCCTCTTCCAAGACCACAACAACCATCGCAGTCTTTCGCCATGAGAGGCTTCCCCTTCAAACCGACAGAGCCTCTGGCGAAAGCAACTCCGATGTCCCCTGCTAGACGCAGAAAACTTCTCTTTTCCTACGCTCCGGACTGGTGAGTCGCTCGTGATTCCGTGGCACACGACGTTGTGTTTAACTTCCTGGTCGTTATGCAGGATCTTGACCATTGTGCTGGCGTGCGTTTAGCCATCAGCGGGACATTTTCGTCGAGACTGACAAGGGCGTTCTTTAGCATATTATTCCTTTCACTGGATAAGGTTGATGGGTACCGGAGAGTGTTTTCATTGGAAGATACTTCGTACGTTGCTAGATTTGTCCTTACCGTTCCGGGCTGACATACATTGAAGTTTACGCCATCCGTAAGCCATATATGTCTCCTCCTGTGGATCCATCTCTTATTTTAGCACATCTTTGTGGCTCCACAGCTATGCTGTCCATGAACGTGTTCCGGTATGTCGATCCCGAACTGTCATCTTTGCCATCAATAGTCTCATTGACATTCCTAGAACCTCGCCTTGTATCTGATATGTGGCATTGCGCCCTTCGTCATCATGAGTATCGTCAACTTCATCACAGTGCGATCATGGTGGGACTTCCATAACGGTACGCCCGACTTGTTCAGTATTAATCAACTCCCCATTCACACTCATCACCTCATGCAGGGACCCTTGGACGTATGTTGATCGTCATCTTTCTTGATCCCGTCTAATCCTGGGTTTCTAGTGGTTCTTGGATTGGCACTTACAGGTTCTTTCACGCAAATTGTAAAAATTACAGTGGGTCGTCCACGCCCAGGTAAATTCTCCATCTTTCCTTTTAGTCCTGAGGACTTACATTTGTTTGCCGTTTTCCAGACATTCTCGATCGGTGCCAGCCTCCGCCTGGACTCTCGGATCCCGCGTATTCACTTTCAGACTGGACGATCTGCACCCAACTCGACGGTCACATCCTGCGTGATGGGTTCAGGAGTTTCCCTTCCGGACATTCTAGTCGTACGTTGATTCCTGACACTCTGTACGCTTCAATGACAACTAACGATTCCCAGTTTCTTTTGCCGGTCTTGGATTCCTGGCATTTTACCTCGCTGGAAAGCTTCACCTCTTCGATAGCAGGGGCCAGACTGTACGACGTCTCAAACAGCTTCCAGGGCGATAACTGATATTGTGTCTCTATTGACAGAGTAAAGCCTGGCTAGCTCTTTCTCCATTCATGGCAGCTGCTCTTGTAGCTGTATCTCGTACCATGGATTATCGCCGTACGTCTTCTTCGCGTCTCTCCTCTTTCACTGCATATTGACAGCTACTCCTCTCAGACCATTGGCACGATGTCCTCGTCGGCTCTCTCCTAGGCACCGCTCTCGCCTTCTTCTCTTACCACCAATACTACCCCAGCCTCGCCTCGCCGCTCTCTCACCGTCCATACTCTCCACGAATCAAACGCGACGACAACGAAACACTTCCTTCCCACACGACAAACAATCCCTTCGTTCCTAGCCAATCGAACTATGTGTTCACCGGCAATGGCAGCACCGGTCGATACAACGACTCCAGCTTCGATGACCACCGTGCCTATGAATTGGGCGGGACTGTACCTCGGCCCGGACCCGGGTCTCTCGAGCATGTATGGCAAGAAGGATCGGGAGAGTCGGGTGTGAAGGATGTCATCGTGAATCCGAGTGATGCTTATGGTGGAATTGTTGTGCCCTTGCAGCAGCCTAATGCCACTGCAAAGGTCCCGCCGATGCGACAAAATGATCTTCAATAGGGCACATACTGTCAAGATCTCGATGAGCCATTCATTGCTGATACGGTTATACGGGTCTGGACTCTCTCATACATAATTGTAATTTGCTCATAACTTTCACGCTCGTTATTTTATTTTGTGATACCCTGGTACGAACAATAAAAACATCATGGATGTTGGGACAGATGGTTCGGGTGTTTCAAATGAAAAGTGTACAAATGCTTCTTTCTTCACTTCCAGCACTATCTCCTCTGGCTCTTTGACAGACTGATGCCTCAAAATTTGAGTCGGCCGATACTCCACGAGCATCTTCTCTACACCAATATGTACTAGGTCCTTGCTCTTCCTTGCTTCGTCCCTGAACCTGCAGGTTTCTACTTTCATTGTCGAATCCAGGGCCGGACCCCGACGCGTGCCCACTTTTGCGCACGCACGCCTTCGAAAGGAGGAAAACGCAGGAAAACAACATTTATTTGGGGTTATTCAAAATATACTTGGGGTGAAAATCTATGCACGCTGCGACTCGCGGTAGTGTCAACAATGGAATTTCGAAAGGTTATAAGCCTCACGGCGACCGCAAGTCGCAAATCGTTGGGGAAGATTACAAGGGAACGTATTTTTTTGGACCATCGCCCACTGGGGCCCGCTCTGAAGGGAATTCCACTTCCACTTGGAGATAGATGTAGATTGGTACCAGGGTAAGAGACCGCCGAACGGTATCAGTACATAGTCAGAAAGTTACTTTTCGAGTGAACAATATCGGCGCGGAATACGGTTCCGTGGTCCTACGCCAAGGACCACAAGTAGGTCGACATTAACTCGCAGATGAAGAGATATCGTGGTCGGCCCGCATATATGTATGTGCAGATCATTTGGGACGAAAGACTTGGAACATGATCTATGTATGTACTGATGAAACCTTGACAAGCGTACCTAAAACTACGGCCTATCGTAAATCGATAACCGTGGCGCATACAGCGCAGCGAGATGATCGCCTGACTCAACAAGGTACATTGGGGCTTATCTGTACCACGAGACCGCAATGGCGATACCGCAACTCCAGCGCCACACATCCGAGCAATTAGGTGCGAATGCGGGGTATGGGGTGCGGATTTACGATTTCATACCCGCGTCTAAGCAGGAAGAAGATGAGAAATTGAGTTGAGCGACGGCCCGATGTGAAGAGCGAGTTGATCGGTGTGATACTGCAAGGCTGTTGGGCCGATGCCGTGGACGCTGAATGGTGGGGCGCTGGTCATGCGCAAGGTGGAGATTTTAAGTCCTGCTAAAAACCGAGGAGAGCGGAGAGAGACGAGAAAGATAACGGAACGAGAGTCAAGTCAGCGGGTACAGGAGAAAACCAAACATGGAGGTCAAGGAACGGTGGTCAGCGAAAGAGAAGTTGGAGGAGACGCATGTGTCGTCCGAAGACCAATGCGAATAATACTCACAAAACACTTCCAAAACCTGAGCAGCGAAATCAGAGTTGACTTCAACAAGAGACGCAAGATAAAGTTCAATATCATAGTTTCTATCACATTCAAATAAGATGTGACTTACACGAAGAGTGTGCAGCAACGCGTAACTCAAGATCCATGGAACCCCCATGATCTCCGAAAATCCATTTCGGACAGCAATAACGGCCCAACGACCGCAGGCCATTCAAGGTGGGCGCCTGAAAATGATGAAAAATCTCGTCGAACGTAGAAAGATTCAATCATACTCCTCTTCATAATGAGAGTCGGCTCCGCCGCGCTCTGGCGTCGGTGGGCGCCAATTCTCGAGGACGACTTCCTCGTCCATGTTAGGACCAGTCGTGTTGGTTGAGTAGCGGGGAGACAGCGTCGAATCAAGGTCTGGACGTGCCTCGTCTTGTTCCACGCCATTCAAAAAACTAGCACCGAAAGAATACCCACCATCTTCATCATCCGAAGGATCAACCACGCATCCCAATCCAATCAAACTAACATCGATACCATCTTCCCCCTCGCCATCAGGTGTAGGCGTGTCAGCCAAAAACCGCGCAAGCGCTTCCATATCCAGACGCGACTTCTTTCGTAGCTTCAGCGCTGATCCGTCCAACACATCCAAGCCTTCTTCCGCCGTGCCCTCCTCGGGCAGCTCCCCAGCAGCCGTCCTCTTTTTCCTCGGTTTGCTTGCCTTTTTCGACGTTTCGGTTTCATCGACAGTGTCCGCATCTTCGCCTTCGGGCCATCCGAATTGCACTCGGAGCATCTGCACTTCGTGTTCGCTCCGTAACAGTTTTTCGTATTCTCCATCTGCGAAGAGGTCTGAGTCGGGAATTTGGGCTTCGGATACTCCTCCGCGGTCGAGAGCGAGGAGTTGGAGACGTGTTGGTGGGTGTCGGCCTAGAGCGGGGAAGGGGCTTGTCAATATGTAACTTGCCAGAGGGAGGTTGAAATTTGGAGTGGGAGAGTCGAATGATAGACCAGAGGCATGTAATGTCGCGGAAGGTGCTGAATTCCCCAGGGGGTCGAGAAGAAATTGCGTAGCCCTTGACATTGCATGGTTTAGTTTCAGACGTTTGCCAGGACGAGAAATGTCAACGGAAACTTTGTCCTCGTCGCTGTTAGCTTCATCATCGCTTACTTCGAGGTGAAGATCAGGCTTAGCAAGTTGTTGCCAGATTTCCTCTTGGAACTTTATAGCGTCCTTCAAACCTCGAGCAACGACAAGTCGTTTAGCAACTTTGGCACGACCATTTCTGCTCTCGTACTTATCCAGCCAGGGCACTTTCTCAATCCAGGACGCCGCTTCATCTTGGATTGTCTTGTAACGTGCCATTACGACACCTTTCGCGACATGACATCTGGCGCCTAAACATCGGGCAAGATCACCCAATGGGTTTAGCAGTCCTCGGCTTTCGGCTTCCAAAGCTAACATGAAGATACCGCAGGCAGTCGGAGGTGCAGGAAGCCGTAACACATCATGGTCCGGGCTTAGACGTGAAAGAAGCTCGCTCAAAGAAATAGCCGTATGAGCGACAGCCCGCAGACAAAGGGGTTGTAATGCTTTCACTAGAGAAGGTGGAAGGTGCGACTCATGCTGATGCTCCCTCAGAGTGGAGGTCAGGTGAGCTTGAAGCGTGGAGATGTGGACAGAGGAGTCCACCAAGGTCAGAGAGAGATTGAGTACGGAGGTAATGGACATGAACTCGCGTGCGATAGCGGACGGAGGTACCTTGAGAACTGATGCGATGTCGCGAAGTGAATCTGGCCGATTGGATTCGCGAAGAGCAATGGAAAGACACGCTCCCGCTACGGATCTTGACTTTGTACCCCAACGAAAATGAATGGCATTTTTGGCCTGGTTGAAGAGAATGATAGCGCGCGGTGATAGACCGGCAGCGTTGAATGACACCGCGAGAGATTTGATGAACTCGGCCATAGCATACTAACAAAGACGTAGATAATCAGCTATTGTCACGACGGTGATAGTGAGACAAAGTTGAGGTAAAGATAGAAGTGGGTGAGATAGGCGGACTGAGAAAAATGAAAATGATGAGAAGGATTGTCAAGGCTACTTACCGCATTTTTCCTATCTCTCGATTCTTTTCCTTGCCCTGCAAGGTCCCAGTTATTACCTGTACGGAGACTTTTGAGGGTGGTAGAAGCAGCAGGGTCCCACAGGGAGTCATCTGTGTTATTGTTCTGATCCCCCCAAAGAGAAGAAGTGAGGACCGATTGTGAAGGGTCCGTCAGAGAACCACAGGTTGTGCATACGGCCGAACCGACAGTGTCGTCCCAGGTCGTGGCTGCCCCGCACTCTGAGCATCTCACGGACATCCAGGAGCGAGTGATCCGAATGTGCGAATGTGAGAGGAATGTTGAGAGAGACAGAGAGTGTGGCGAGAACGTGTACTGATGCGAGGTCACGTGATGTGTCCAGCTGACCCGTACTGGTATGAACGGAGGAGTACTGGCAACACCAGAATCCAAAAAAGTGAAACCCTGTTTCCGTCATTGGACGATCTATGCACGAATCTCCAATCGATATGCCGTCCCTTATGTGGCCAACTTCTACCCCACCCTATAAAACCCCGTTCTTTCCTCCATTTTTGTTTCTCTCCTACCACCCCAATGGCTCATCTCTCTTTCCCATTTGAATCTGTGCCTTCTGCCGCTGTCAGGCGTCGTCTTTCGTCCACTGTCGACTCCAAAAGGCCCAATGTTACCTCCACATTCGCGAGCTTAACCGTGAGCACAAATGCCTCGCGATCAGTCCAATGTTGTTGATGAGATTTTTTCTTTTCTAGCCCATGTGGGCAGCCGTGGCAGGCGCGGTGATCAACAACAACAGCCAGTATGAGATCGCCGTCTCCGTGCACGATTCAGTTTACAGCACCGATTTCACGTCCTTGGTCATCCCGTACAACCCCAACAACCCCGACAAAAATGCCAAGGAGATCGAGCAATACGTGCTCCAAACTCTTCGCAAGTTCTCCGTCGAGCACTTGTGCAAGTTCTTGGGCGCAGGCGTCACTTTGGGCTTGCTCAAAGAGGTAAATCATTATCACGATCATTATCCGATCGCGTTTATTGACGCGCTCCACTTAGTCTCCCAATGTGTGCACTCGTCTCTGGATGGATATGGACATTGTCCCATACGTATTCAACATCAAGCCATTCCACACCGACTCCCTCACTCGTCCCAATGTCAAACATCGCATCTCATCCACCACCGGGTCCTACGTTCCGTCTGGTGCAGAAACTCCCACCGTCTATGTGGATTCTGAGCACTTGAGGGCCATGTCTGGCTTGCAAGCTGGTGTTTCCACACGTCTGCCCATTCCCCGTACCCTGGATGAGCAAGCTGATTCTGCAGCACGTAAATGCTTGATGCATTTCGGTCCTGGCAATAATCCCCGACTCAGCATTGGCCCCCGTAACCAGGTCATGGTTGATGCCGGAGGAAAGGTTCATTTGCTCGATGATATCGATGAATACAAAAAGACTGTTGGTCCCAGGTAATTTCCGCGGGTTGCACCTCTTGATATGACCGCACCATGATTCTTACGCAACATATTAGGACCTGGAGCGCGGTTATCAAACTCGCCGATGAGTTGCGCGAGAAAAAAGTCAAGATTGGGTTCTTCTCTTCTACTCCACAAGGAGGTATGCATCCTTTCTTATCGCGTCTTTGATAATCATCTAATATTTTCGATAGGTGGTGTTGCTCTCGTAAGTTTATTAATGAAAAACAAGGTCAAAAAGCTTAAAATCTATTTATATCTAGATGCGTCACGCGTTGATCAGATTCCTGAATGCCCTTGATGTCGACGCAGCTTGGTGAGTTCTTTTCCTACATAGTCGCTCATAATCGGATAATTTAACCATTTCGTTAGGTATGTGCCCAACCCATCCCCCAGCGTGTTCCGCACGACCAAGAACAACCACAACATCTTGCAAGGTGTTGCTGCACCTGATCTCCGCCTCACCCAAGAGGCCAAAGATAACTTTGACGCGTGGATCCTCAAAAACGGATTACGATGGACAGCTGAAGGCGGACCTCTCGCTGAAGGAGGAGTCGATGTTGCTTTCATCGGTTCGTAACACTGCCTCGAGGCTGGAACGAGGAAATTGAAACATTTTGTCTCTGCCAGATGACCCTCAAATGCCCGGTCTCATCCCCTTGATCAAGAAAGTTCGACCAGAGCTTCCTATCATCTACCGCTCCCACATCGAAATCCGAAGCGACCTCGTCCACAAACCCGGATCTCCTCAGGAAGAAGTTTGGAAATACCTTTGGAACAATATCCAGCTCGCCGATCTCTTCATCAGTATGTGGATCCGATTATCTCGATCGAGATACATCCTAATGTGCATTTAGGTCACCCCGTCAGCAAGTTCGTTCCTAGTGATGTGCCTACCGAGAAGCTTGCTCTCCTCGGTGCCGCCACTGACTGGTATGTATAATATTGCCCTAGGCCGAACATCAACTGATATCATCATGTGTTTTAGGCTCGATGGTCTTAACAAGGAGCTTGACCCATGGTAAGAGACTCGGCGTCTTTTATTTCGATCCCGCTCATCATTTGTTAGGGATACGCAGTTCTACATGGGAGAGTTCCGAAACCTTTGCGCCAAAGAGAAGATGACCGAACTTCGATGGCCCGAACGCGACTACTTTGTTCAAGTTGCTCGTTTCGATCCTGCCAAAGGTAGGCTTCCGGAACATCCCATCACAACGTTCAAGGCTGACTGTGTTACCAGGAATTCCCGATGTCATCGATTCTTACTGCAAGTTCCGCAAGATGCTCTCAGCGAAAGCCCCTGAATTGTCGGAGGACGAGCATCCTCAGTTGTTGTTGTGCGGCCATGGTGCCGTCGATGATCCCGATGCCAGCATCATCTACGACCAAGTGATGCAGCAGATTTCTTCAGCGCCATACAACACATACGCGAGCGACATCATTGTCATGAGGCTTCCCCCTAGCGACCAACGTGCGTCCTTCTGTTCATCATGTTGCTTATCCCGCTGAATTGCGTATTCAGTGCTCAATGCCTTGATGGCCAACTCGAGAGTCGCTCTCCAGCTCTCGACCCGGGAAGGTTTCGAGGTCAAGGTATCCGAAGCTCTCCACGCGGGTCGACCCGTCGTTGCTTGCCGCACCGGTGGTATCCCCCTCCAGATTGAGGACGGCAAGTCCGGTTTCTTGGTCACTCCAGGGGACAACGCGGCTGTCGCAGGCCATCTCTTCGATTTGTACACCGATGAGGAGCTGTACAGGAGGATGAGCGCGTACGCAAAGTCCCATGTTTCCGATGAGGTCTCCACTGTTGGAAACGCCGCTGCTTGGTTGTACTTGGCCGTCATGTACCACCGCGGCGAGAAGCTCAAGCCCAATGGTGCATGGTTGAACGACATGTTGCGCGCGGAGTGCGGAGAGGAATACGTCGCTGGAGAGCCCAGGTTACCCCGTGGTGGTTTGCAGATGCAAGGATAAGTTCTCAAAACCGATCTTTTCCTATCCACTCTTTAGAGGACTTTTTAAGAGGATCCCTTGACCCTGGGGCCTCTGTGTGTTAGACGATTTGTAGAACCATCTTGTAACATCTTCACCAACATATCTTGTACTCAGAAAACTCATACCTATATACACTTGTTGACATTCCGTAGAATCTATTGCTCTCATGAATATATGACATTTTGACCTGTATGTGACGCAGGTGCGAATGAGTTACGGGATTTGCATTCGGAGCTTCTAGCCAAGTCACCAACGTGACTTGGATTAAAACCACCTGCTAGTAATCAATGCCATGAGTGGAAACGTCTGAAAATCCTCTTTGTGTTCCACCTTTTTGTACTCACATGCCCTGCACATAAAAACCACCTTTTGTGTTCCATAGATAGTTATTGGCCATCATGATTCATATGATGGAGGAAGACTCCCACTCTTCTCTTCCGCCATCCTTTCGAAATCTGCGTCAATTCCCGATGAACCCAGGAAAGAGAGCACGCTCACCAGACTCGGAGAGCTTGAGTGGCAGCAATAGCGACCGTCCTTCGGTGCGTATCTCGTCCTTCCCGGTCGACTCCGAGTTCTTGCGCTGACAATTAATTTGTCCCTTAGAAACGCCTCTCACTTGCCACTGGCGATGTGAGCATTCGTCGAGACTACCGACATCTTAGCTCGAGTTCGGCGAGCAGTAGCCGGCTTCCTTCTGAGGATTGGGTCCAGCATACGTCCGAGGATTGGGTCCAGCAAGCAGGCGGGTTGACGATTGACAGCCCCACGGTGTGTCCTCCGAATGCCTCTAATCCATTCGCACCGGAAGAAAAAGATGTTGACATGGTGCGTTGCAATACTACTTCCCCTTGCAAAGCATTCTAATCTCCAATTGAACAGGCTATAGATGATGAAAGCAATATGATCGAGAGTCCTGTACGACGCCACCCGCCGCCCTTGCAAACTTCCGTCTATGCCTACCTCACACCACAGTCCCAGCAACACCAGCAGCTTCCTGATAGTCCGCGCCGCCATCCATACGAAACGCGCTACGCGGAAAGGACCAACCCGCCCATGCCACCTGCCATCAACGTGATCCCTGCCACACCCACCGTTGCCGTTTCCCAGCATCAACACCAACATCACGGTGAAGAGCATTACCCGTCCACGCGGCCTTCCACTCCTGACCGGCTGAGTCCAACACCCATGGTAATGTCACCATCGAGCTCGTTCTCCCAGATGTCCACTCCTACTAAAAAGCGCGTGTTCCTTGGTCCGAGGGCGGGTTGTGAGAAGTGCAGGCTTGGGATTAAGGGGCATTTCATTCATTATGAGTGAAGGCTGCTGGTGCGGTGGCTAGGTCGTTGATATAATCGTTTATAGAGACATGGGTCCGATTTTATTATTCCTGGGGACATTCTTTACTGCTATGGAACGCTTTCGCTTAATTATGGTCTACGTGTAATCGTTTGTTTTCCTGTGCATCAAATTAGAAGTTGTCGATGAGCATCGACCTTTCTATGACTGTCCTGTTCTCCTTTTCCGCCACGCTGCGCGCCGCCTCGCGCCACTCACTTCCGAGTCGCGAGCGTGACGGATCTTTAATTGCCTTCGCGACCCTGGACGCGTCCGGATGGCCCTGCTTGGCATCAACCTCCAAAGCAAACACATCCAATCCATCTTCCCGATCGCAAAGTTGTCGAAAAAAAGTTGCGCGGCGCAGCGAACGCCATAAAACCAAAAATGACCACGACTCTGCCACTTTTCTGGCATCTTTCTTCGGCGAAGAAGAGGGACCGCATAGATGCTTCGGTGAAGCTCGTTGGTGCGCTTGAACAATTTCAAACGCAATTTGTACAGAAGCCGGTCGCTAGTGCATCTGCATCGGACGAAGAGGAAGAGGAGGATGGTGAACCGAAATCGGATGGGTTGAATTTGTTGAATGCCCAAGATGTCGTTTACTCGATCCGACGACTTATCAGGGGGCTGGGTAGTCCGAGAGAGAGCAGTAGATTGGGTTTTGCTGTTGCATTGACTGAGGTGGGTTATGTTTTATCAATTTCAATGAGATTCAATTTACATCATTGCCTTTCGTGTTGAGCTTCTATCTCGAATAGATACAGTAACATGCCCCCAAGTCCTCAGTCTCATAACGGAGAGTACGAAAAACCAAGGATCAATGAATGGCCAAGACGAGCGTGATGTACTTTTCGCTCGGCTTTTTGGAATCATGTCTGTAATACAATCTGGGCTGGCTGTACGGACGACACCTTTGCCAACGTCCGGTCCATCGACTACTCTAGCTTCTTCTTTGGAAAGCTTCGAGGACATCATTACTCAACTCGTGAGTTTGGGCGAATCAAAATCTTGGTTGCGGGAGAGTGCATGGTTCGCGCTCAGTTTGGCGATTGGCGCGTTGCACGAATCAGGAGTATCATGGAAGGACGAGGCTGTTGGGAAGACTTTGGTACATCTATTCGTCGAAAACCAAATCTGGTCCACAGAAAAACTTGCGTTGGCTCTGAAGTTGCAAGACTTGTATCCGGGACGAGAATGGAAGACTTTACTATCCCCTGCTTTCAAAAACCCAGACCTACTTAGCTCTGGCAATCTTATTAACATTTCACGCATACTGAAGGTTAGTCAAGATCTCGGTTTATGGACGCGTTACTTACGACGCAGTAGGAATCCGCGACAGATGAAGATGGAGCGAAGGACCCGACGAAGGCGCCTAGCGGAACTTGGAAACCACAACTGAACTTTGCTTGGGATATTATCTTGGACCAAATGTTGCCTTCGCCCAATAACACAAAACCGGTCAAGGGATCTTTCCAGGACTTCTATCGCGTGGTTGTTGATGGTCAGTTTCCTTGATCTCTTGGACTTACCTAAGTACTTATCAATCTTGTCTGTTGTTAGAGTCATTGTTTTCCTCGACATCATCGCCTCAACGAAAATACTGGGGTTTCCAGGTGTTCCAGAAAGCCTTGAGTCGTATCACTGAAGATAGCATGCCCATGCTCTTCACGAAAAACTTCATGCGTTCTTGGATAAACCACCTATCGAAGCGAGACCGATATCTACACAAAGTCGCTCAACAAACGGTTCGATATTTCCACAGTCTACCGTGAAACCATCTCAAAATTCGTGACATAGGTGACGGAAGTTCAGGCCGTCGTTAAAGACAAGCCGCAGTTGGGTTTTGCGCTCATTCTTCAGCTTACAGGAGTAAACGGAAGTCAGCAATTCGACAGGTTAACTAAAACCAAGACAGTAGAGTCTATCCTGTCGAATTTGGACGCGAAGGGCATTCAGCAGTACATCGACTATTTGATGTCACAGATTAATGAAGGGGATGGGTTGGTGCTTGCGTTATTTTCTTCTAATCATATCTGACCAGCTGGTTCACAGTTCCAATATAGCAGTACTTAATACTCGGAGGGCATGGATCATCGACCAATTGGGTTCCTTAATTCATAATGGCGGGATTCCAAAGGAAGACGGGTGGGTACAATCAGTTCTTGACTGGCTTGTCATCAACGGCCTCTTTGGCATCAAGAAGAAGTCTTCCAAAAGCTCTTTCCCTGCTGTAAGTCAGCTCTGGATGTTTATGCTGCTTGAACTGACATTTTCCTCAGCTACGAAATATCCCTACGCCTGCATTTTCGGATATCCTTCGTCAAAACTGTCGTGTCCGGTTGCTCAGCTGCTTGAGCGACTTGAACACCCAAACTAGCGTGGTGAAGTCAGGTATGTTCCTCGCATTCCTGTTGGTCCGTCGTAGACTGACGCATCATTCTAGGAGAGAAGTCAACGAAAGCGTCCGCTGTGGCCGCTGATGGTGAATTCTGGATTGCCAAAGTCTTGTCGACCATTGAGCTGTTGGAGGCAGACGAAAAACACGTAGTCTTGTTGGCTGAGGTCGACAAAGAAGACGATGAATATGCGCTACGTGCAAGAGCTAAAAAGACCATCGCGAAGCTAAGAAAGGTCAGCTTGACAGTGATGTAGCAGATACAGCGCAACCGAACTTACGTGTGGGACAGATCTCGGGCGAACAACAAGAGACGGCGAGAGGGGGCGAACTTCTCATACTTGGAACACTTCTCTCGCACTATTGCGCTGGTGATGATGAGGAAAACGAGGATCCGGATGCCCTAGAGGTGGGGATTCTTTACTATTCAAATGCTTGTTACTTACTTGACTAACTCATTATAGTCGTGCGTTGATGGTGCAACGCGGATGCTTCTATCTGACGGGAAGCAGAAAAAGACAAAGGACCTTGCCGACCAAACAGCGGAGGAACCGATCGACGTCCTCGTTGACACTATCATCGGATTCTTGGAGAAGTCGACTGCATATATGCGAACCGTCGGCAACCAAGTATTCTCCTTATTGTCTGGTTCTGTCAAAGATTCCACCATTGACCTGATTGTCACTGTGAGTCTATTCTACTCTTTCCTTGTCATTCTTCTTACTAATTTTTGTTAAGCAATTGGAACGACGAGATCCATCCCGAACGGCGGAGGACGACGATGAAGATGAGGACATGGAAGACATCGGCGAAGATGATGAGGGAGCTGAGGGTGTCGATGATTCTGATTCTGACGATGCGAATGCAAGTCAAGACGAAGATTCAGGAGATGACAGTAATGATGAAGAGGCTGATCTTGAGCTTCGCAACAAGATAGAAGAGGCGTTGCGAGTCAATGGGATTGAACCAGCTTCAGGCGAGACAGACAGTGAAGAGGACGAGGAATTAATGAATGACGATCAAATGATGGCTATCGACGAACAACTCGCACAAGTGTTCCGTTCCCGCACCAACGAGAAGAAGTCTGGCAAAGGTGTGCATGCTATACAGGAGGATCATGCTGATGTCATTATCTAACCACTGACTTTAGATGTTGATGCTCAAAGAGAAGCGACGCACTTTAAGAATCGTGTTCTCGATCTAGTCGACACATTCATCAGGAAACAGCCCTCCAGCCCGCATGTCCTGCGATTGATCTCCCCACTCATCGACCTCGTTGCCGGCTCAAGTCAAGATGAACAACAATTGTCAGACAAAGCGAAAGGCATACTTCGTTCACGCATCGGCAAAACCAAAGAGTTTCCCACTGAAGTCGAGGCTGAGCAAGTTCTCCTTATTTCGCAGAATCTTCACATCCAGGCTCGCAAAACGCATTCATCAGATCTGCTGTCCTTGCTCAGCATATGCAGCCTGTATCTGTCGAAAATAATGGTGCATTTGAAGGCGGAGGAGTCGCTTCAGACTTTGTACAAAGATTCCCTTGTGGATTTCACAACAAGAAAGAACTCTGCCCTCAACGCTAGCTTTTTCCAAGATTTCATCCGTCGTTTCCCGATACAAGCCTGGTGTCTTCGTGGCGATATTTTGGATCTATGCAGAAAGTCAATAAACTCCTACCGACAATGTCAAGTTCTACAACTTCTTGAGCTCCTCGTGAGCTTGTTGCCATCAATGGTATGTCATATGGCTTCTAAGATATCTGGAAGTTACTGATAACCTATTAGGATGTACGAGCTGAAGAAGTTGTCGAGTTCATGCCCCTCCTCCGACAGCTCCTGCTCGATGTAGCTGATGATTCATGCACTGACAAGGCAAACCTTTCAACAGCACAAATGAAAGAGTTGTTGAAACTCGGCCTTGTGGCCGTCCGACAAACAAAGCGCATTGCTCCTACAGCGACAGAAGCTGCCTGGCAACCGAAGTCCTGGAGATCATTACACGAAAGCCTCACGAATTCTGTTCGTCTCAAAGCATCCCCTGCTCTTCAAAAAATGTGCGAACAGATAGCTCGCATGTCCGAGGATTCGGGATCATTGTCAAACTCAAAACCAACCAAATCGAAGCGGAAGGTGGATGATGTTATTGAGACGGAGGGGGCTTCCACTACGCCGGCGCCCAAGAAGTCGAATAAACGCAAAAAGATTAGGGTGGATAAATCATAGTTAGATACCCTTTATAGAGCTTCCCAGGGACTCTATTGTGGTTCGCAAATCTTCTAGGGCCGCCTCTGCCTCGATACCCGTGCTTCCAAGGCACTGCTTAAGCAAATGAGCAGCTTTCCGTAGCCTGAGGGGTGATAAGCATGAAAGTCAAATTAGTGAATGATGTTGCGTACTTATTTTTCCTAACACGTTCCTGTACTTCTTCCTGCATCTGCGCGGATCGTTCGGAGGCAAGCAAAAGTATAGTTTCTGGTATTTTTGCTAAACGGCCACATTCAATGCCGAATGATTCTGTGGAGAAGCAGGTCAATATGGGTGTAGGTAATCAAGGACGATTGATAGTATATTCATACCTGATGCCATTCCTGTAGTTAGCTGATATAGAAAAGTGATACTGCGGGAGCCATCGATGCGAAAATCGGCGTCATATCCCATGTGAAGGTTCTGCACATCATCAGGGAACCTCTTTTGTAATTTGGAAGCCACCAATGGGTAGTGCGTTATGAAGAGAGTTTTGCATTGTGTGGTTTGCACCAGATATTGCAACGTAGCGTCGGCAATAGCCATCTAAAATTAACGGCAAAGGTCAACCACAGTGAAGATATAATAGCAGGGTGCATTGTGTACCCCGTCGAATGTCGAGGTACCTCGACCGAGCTCGTCCAGAATGACGAGACTCTTTTTCGTGGCTGTGTGTAGAATTTCACTGGTTTCAGACATCTCTACCATGAAGGTTGAGCGACCTCTTGCCAGGTCGTCCGAGGCTACAGCAAAAGATATCAGGATCATTAGACAGCAAGCAAAGTTTCAAACGTACCACCCATCCTCGTAAGTATAGAATCCAGCAAACCCATCTTCAGCGAGTCTGCTGGAACATAACTTCCAATTTGCGCCATCAAGGCGATCAAGGCAATCATCCTCACGCAGGAACTTTTCCTATATGGCCCACAAAATCAGACAAGCATGCCTCCCGCGCAAAGGCAAGGGAACTGACCCGCCCATATTTGGTCCCGTAATGACTTTGCTCCTAGCAGCTCCATTGCCGAGTTGGATGGAATTAGGGACATATGGATCAGACCGAAGGGCTTCTATCATGGGATGTCGACCGTTTACAATTTCAAGAGCGTCATCATCCGTGAATTCGGGTCGCACATAGTTTTCTTGGAGAGCGACTTGCGCGAAACTGAGCAAGCAATCGGCGGCAGCAAGCTTTTGAACCGCATTGCGTAGCACAGCGTAATAGTTTTGAGAAATATCTGCGAGAAATGATTTGAAGGCTTTTGTTGATTCAGCCTAGAGTAAATGCTCAGAAGAGTTCTCTTGTATGTTCTTCCAAAAGGAAAGAGATTACCTCCATAGTTTCCCGATGCTGTGCTCTTTCTTCTAATTTTGCTCGAACGGAGGGGGGCTGGTATCTTGCGAAGTTTTTCGTTCTAGATGATATGTCAATGAATAGCACCAATACGAACTGCTGAAAGGACTTGCTTTGAATGCAAAGTCCAGGTATCAGGGATCGGCCTATTCTCGCTTCGTTTCACCTCTACGATGCACTGGGAAAGATGATTTATGCAACAGAAACATGGTCTCAGCGTAATCCACACATACCTCATCATTTAAAACTGATACCCATTGGAGTGACGGCATTTTCAGCAGCTTCCGCACTAATTTTCTCTCCTCAGACAGCAAAGTTTGGGAGCGTGGAAGGACGTACCAGCTTTTAGCTCGTCAAGCAGCTCAACTTCAATGACTTGTAGTGCCTGAGATAGAAGTTAGATGACCTCTGATGTTGCCAGGATTGTTAACATACCATATCAGCATCGATGATTTCGGGATACTTCTCAAGGTCAGTCCACATGCTGTCTTTTTTGCCCTCAGACGCCTTCCTTAGATTGATCATTCCTAACAGCTCGGCGACTGGTTCCTTCAACGTCGGGAACGAGCTGATGATATCATTCAGGACACTGGATTTCAGTCCGACGCTGGCAGGCGTGTTCACACCTTCGAAGGCGGTCGCGACCTTGTTAAATGCTGGAAGAAGGACGCTAATCTCTTGAGGTGTGCACTGTTTAAGATAATGCTTAGAATACGGAGGCAAAACTAGGTAAAGGTTCAGTTACCTGGCCATATTGAATTCTACATAATCCTCTAGAGAGATCTGGAAGACCTTTCAAGATGGTACGAAGAGTCAAAAGAACTTCAGAAGTGCTCGTTAGGATTTCCTCTACAGCATCCACGCGGTCTTCTAAGACACTGAGGGGTTCAAATCAGATATGTGTCTTTGGTGGGTACCACATGAATGTATCACCGTTTATCGACCAACGGCCGACCAACCCAATGTCTGAGGAGCCGCGCTCCAAACTTGGTCTTCGTTTGGTCCAGAATCCACATCAAGGAACCCTTGGCTGAATTGTCGTCCCCATTTCGGTAAATTTCCAAGTTAGTCAGAGTGTTGGCTGCCAATAACATATGCGCCCGAGTCGCGAACTTCGTGAAAAAGTTGGTTTCTAAAAAGGCATCTGCTATCCCAAAGGCAGAAAGATACTTGATTGCGTGAGCAAGAGCGATGACGACGCGCTTCGGGAAGTCGGTCACTGAGGCCATGAGTTTGCCTACATGGTTCAAACTTAAGTGTCTTGCCAATCTGACACATTTGAGTTGGAATCACACACCTGACTTGAAACTCTCTGAAGCCGCTCCATGTTTCCTCTTATCTGTGTAAAACTCAGAAACTTTCGCGAAGGCATCTGTGTAACTCATGACGGCACGAATCTTTTCAGTTCGCGTTCGATGGCCAGATGTTGAAATACTTGATTCCGTCAGCAAGGTTGTGGGTCTATCGTAATGGACAAGGCCTACCCCGTAAAATGCGAGAGCATCTTTTCTGTCGATTGAGTGAGGCCACTTTCTGGGACCAATAACTCAGTCGGTCGTGTATGAACTAATCTTGTCTAGGCTGCAACATCAGCTCATTGTCGGCAATCCAAAAGAAAATACGTTACTTCTAGTTCTATACGCATGGCAGAATCTGAATGCAACAATGAGAATGATGACGAAAAATGAGATTTGGTGTTTCACCTTCGAAATCGTCCCAAACGACGTCTCCTGTGCTTGGACATATAGTTATCATGCCAATGGACACGTCCACGGCATTTGATCCCTTGTTTTCTTCTATAAGACACATGAATGGTGGAGGAGAATAGCGTTCCAGATCATCCACAGAATCCAAGTCGTCAACATAGCTGGAGCAAGTTGTCAGATATAGCCACTAAGTCCTAAGCCAGAGTACACACGTCGCCGAAGTATATTGATGAGTAAGCTTTCGCTCGAATGGAGCATTCCTGTTGTCGCCAATTTTCTTCAGAGCCGCTGTTTCGACCTGATTAACGATTCCAACCCGATAGCCTTGGGCCAACAATCTGAGAAGGTGTTAGCAGCTGTATGAATAGGGCGTGTTGATTGAGTTCACTTCTTCAGATGAACATCACGTCGGTGAGTCGGGATAGAGGCCACCATGAAATTTCGATCATTGAATGCCACCATGCCGAGTTCTTTCGCAGCTATCTGACAGACAACTGAGCGTCCAATGCTGACATATACTGTTCAACACTTACCTTTGCATCGTCGCCAAAGACTCTATATTTGTATCCCACTTCCACCATGAGAACCGTTCCAACGTTGTCTTTCTTCAGCTGGAGTATCTACAACAATGTGACGTTGAGTCTATCACAAATGCTGACGAGACAATGATGCAAGGCCCACCTGCCGCTCTAAGGGTGTGTACGATTGGCCACTAGGACCAAGCTCCACAGGTTTCTTGCTGCGCTTCACCGGGACAGTGATGTTTGCCTTGGATTTCCCTTTACTTTTATTCGAGAACATCCCTCTCAGTTGATTGAAACGGTCGTCGGATTCATCCCCAGATGTATCACCGTGAGTTGCGAAATCGCCGTCCTCCACATCATCTTGGTGCTCGAGAATATCTGGTTCTTTCTTTAGGAATCGACTATTATCCTGCAGCAGCTTCTTTTTGAAAGCCTCATGACGCTCTTTCTCCAAAGCAGTTTTCAGTTTAGAGGTAGTTGCTTGCTTTGGCTTCTCAGGGGAGAAACGCCAATCATCAGCAACGCTGGTGGTTGCCTTTGATTGAGTGGAAGAAGAGGGTTGGTGGCTAGCCAGCCGCGGCCTTTTAATCGGCGATTCAGCGTCTTCGCTGTCGACAGTTAGGTCAATAGGGGAATCGGCTCGTTTCCTTTGCAGACCACTCTTTCGCGGTGTGGAAGCTTGGCTGAAGAAGGCAGATATGGTGGGTTGGGTTGCCCCCTTGTTGCTCTGCATATCAGGAGATCAAGAAATAGAGGTGAAATATGAGAATACGTTTCGGTGTGGACAATAGTTTAATAATAACTTAAGACGCGCATATGAGCGACGCCAAGGGATACATTCACGTGATGGCGTTCCCATGTTTCTGAAATATTTTCTTGTCGCTTTCTAATTACCAAAATGCTCATCGAGCAACTAGGACGACATGTTTCTGCGCGGCTGGTCTGTCGCTCGACCTCGGGAGCAAGACTCACTTTAAAATCCTCTGGGTGTCGATGGCAGTCAACCGCCACACATGACGGACCTCCAGTTACTGACACCAACCGTATATTTCTTCCGTTCAGTCGCGTAGCGCACGCGCTAACTATGATGCAGGTGCCGAGGCAACTCAAAGGCGTTTTTGGAAGGATGTTGGCATTGAGAGACGCGGGGACTCTCTCACTGTGACTCTTGATAAACGTGCTCTGAAGACCCCTGCCGGGAAAACGCTCTTGCTGCCATTGAATAAGTCTCTGCCAGCAACGCTTATTGCAGCGGAATGGGATCACCAGGAAATCCTCTTGAAACCTCACGCTCTGCCTATGGTAAGATGAATCCCGGCCATGATTTGGACTCTCCTTATCTGAATCATAGACTTCTATTGTCTCAAGAGCTGTTGATGCATTGAGGGACGACAACACCCGTGCCGAGGTTCGCGAGGCTTTGTTGAAATATCTCGATACAGACACTGTATGGTACGCCTATCTTACATTCAGATCACAGTTCTTCATTGATTATCGCTTGCAGCTTCTTCCACAACAACCCTGAACCACTGGAACGACTCCAATCGGAACACTGGACCCCTTTGCTGGAATGGGCTAGAGAGAAGTTTGATGTTCAAATTGATATATCAAGTTCTATTCTGTCTGCAACTCAACCCCAAGACACGAAGGAGAAGATAAGAAAGGTGCTGGAGTCTTTCGACCATTGGGAGATGGCAGGTATGTGATGTCTAACGTGCACGTTGACAAAGTTGCTGATACGGAATTCTAGCCATGGAACGGGCCACATACGCTTCTAAATCGCTCATCATTGCCTTGGCTTTAGTCAAGAATCACCTCACAGTGGAGCAGGCAGCCCTGGCTGCAACAGTCGAATTGAACAGCCAGATTGAGCGTTGGGGTGAAGTTGAAGATAGTGAGTAGTCTAACGCGTTAACTCCATTTCATGCGGTCCGCTGACCTACAATTCTCGCACAGCTCACGATGTAGATTACCACGATGTCCGGAGACAACTTGGAAGCGCTGCCTGTTTACTGTCTAGTGTATGAGTATGATTGAATGCACGTATGCAAGACGTCAACTACTCTCATGCATTGGCGGAAAGACTCAATGAAAATGCGAATCAATGGGAAGGCTCTTATCCCGTTGGCGTTCCATAGGTTTGCGAAGGCCATTGGCTGGATCTCCTCTTTCTTGTCGATGTGACAGATAGTCTGATTCTGTCCGAGGACTGACAGCGAACGGGTTTGGCTAGGTGCATTAAGGCTTCGAGCTGTATTGCGGCTTACAGGGTCGCCACAGATGTGAGATCGATCTTCTGTGCCCCCCTCGTTTGCCCCTCCTTCGACATTCTATGAATCACCATCACTGGCTTCCCCGTCAAAATCCCTGAGAAAGAACCTAAGCTCCGGAATCTGGAAGACGTAAGGAACAGAGCAGTCATTGTGCGAGGCTTTTGTGTGTGTCACAAATGTGAGTTTCACAATGCAACAATGATAGCCCTTCTGTTGGACTCGGTCCGGTTTGATGAGGTTCCAAGACGTTGTGAACTATATATCCTGGTCCGGAAGATGATAAATAGGCCCGTGAAACCAGATTGATGATTGCGAAGCTAATTCCGAACAAGATAAATTACCAATCCCAGGTGTAATCCAACATGGCGATAGTCGCTTACAGTCATGAGCTACGAGAGGGTGCGCCTTGACGGAGGAATGACCAAATACTACAGGCAGTGATATACTCACCTTGGGTTCCGAACACGCGCAACGACTGGATAAATTCGTAAACAAGGACTATTGTGTATGACAAGAATCTTTCTGGTCCCAACTTTGGTCCAATAGTAGGAGGATTCTTGGTATAAAGGGAAAGGAGACCTGCCAAAGGTCGAGATCTGATGCAGCGAGATGGTTGGGTTGAGGGACCTTCTAGTCCTCGATTCTATCCTTGAGGGCCGATTGAGGGCGTCGGCAGTTTCGTTCCTTTGACTTTCAGCAACAATCATTCAACCGGGATCGTCACCGAGAGTAAGGCATTGAATGAGAGTGACATGGCTCTGTACCGAAGAGAAATGTGGAAAAGAATTGAGTATATTCCACTTCCTCAACATTATTCACATGGTTATTTTCAATGATGAGATAACTGTGCAGAAGACGAGCAAATAGTATATATGAGTACCGTAGAATATTTCTGTGACAAGGAATTTGTGGATACGATAACTTGGATTCGCCTAGGGCAGTCCTAGGGCTTGCCCAGGGCTCCTCGATCTGGATCTGAAGTGCGAACGGAGAGTGATTGCCACGTGTCCTCTGATCCGACCTGGTTTTGGACGAGATCACATCTCCCGATCACGGGGAAATTGCATGTGACAATGAGGGGAAAGGAGCTCCCTGGAGGCCCAGTTGATTCTCTTTACAGCCAGCTGGCGCATTACCTTGCAGCCGCGATCTACATCGTGTATCACCGGATTACAGTCCGCCCAACATGGGTTTCCATCCACGTTCTGACTCCGGGATCCGTTATATAGCGCGCAATTTCTCGAGGACTCCATCGAACGCCCAGTTTCAACTCACTCGACCTTGAAGCTTGACGTATTCGCTATACACCATAATAACATGGCTCACTCACCGCTGCAGTCTTTTGACCCTTTTGCCACGCACCCTTTCACGAACAACTCTGGTCTCGCACCCCAGCCTCCTTTACCATCACCCTACCCCGTGCCTATCCCGTCACCTCACAGACAATCATCTCGTTCCACTGGATATCCTAAATATCCTGACCTTTCAACGTCATCTTCGTCGACGTCCAGCGTTAGCTCTACATCATCAATATACAGTTCGAGTTCAACGCAGAAGACCTTGACGCCTCATTCACCCATACCACTACGACGGGATCAACAACTCTCCAGTTCACCCAAGATGGCTTCGTCCCCCACACGGCCCATCTTCGTACCTTTTCGTCAGGAAACATCGTCGCCCGACTTGGTACTGAAGAACAAAAGCTCACCGCGTAAAAGCGATCCGTCACGTCGCACAAGATAACAACCCGGCTTCACTATACCCTATGCGTGAGTAGTCTCTTTATATCTGGCACCATGAACATGCTCATTTACTCCACACTCCTTGCCATATGTCTAGTTTGACTCCTCTAGTCTTCTATCTATTACGACACACTACCATAAAGATGCTATTGGAGTTTTATGACCTCATTTCTACCTTCTTGAACCGTTTTGGACGAACACATATTTATATATCTCTGGTGCTTTGCACTGTGTTCCTGGCATCAAAGTTTGACAGAGTTTCGACAGGTTTCGACTGTTCTCCGAGTGTTGATTCTGGAACCTGTCCCTTCTCGTAAGAGCCGACAACTTACCGAAAGAAATTTTCGATGTATAAAATTACAGCTCGCGTCACTATTTCGATAAAGAGAGCGCAGAGAGAGCCAACCAGGAAATCTTGATGCCTGCTGTTTGACTGGACATCTACGTCCGGTCCTCGCTCAATCTAAGCTCCGCGAATATCTGGCTATGAACACGCGGGCAGACGACGTCTGGATTATTGTCGTCCATACTACTCTCGGAGAATCCTATGATCAACCCCATAGAGATGCCTTCAATCAGCCTTTGATGATGCGGACGCAGGCCGACGCTTATCTACGTTTATTGAACTATCAAGAGGTACACCTTGTCGGGTCTTTGAGAATCATGCATCAATGTTGAGCTAATGAAGAACATCCCACATTTCTCCGAACTTGAATCGTCAAAAAATGGGGTGTCCCTGGAACCTGGATGACCGGTAGATGACCAGTTGCGGTGCGCTCTCTACACTTGATCACTTTACGCCATGTGAGAGAAGTTGAGTTGAGAAAGGGAAGCTGGTCTGCGACTGGTTGTTACCCTTCATGCTTGTACCCTTGCAAGCTAAATGCGCGTAGTTGGCTTACAGAGAAAAGCACCAACTCATACTGCCGGGTTATAGCTTCGTGATAAAACCTTTTCTGAACTTGTTCTGAAGCTCCTCATGGTGAGCTGCCAGGAACTGCCCCGATACCGAGAGATCGTGAATCGAAGACCGATCCTGCGCCACTGCTCCATCTAATCTAATCGGCTAGTCACGACGATCAGGGTCAGTGGTGTAAGTAATCTCCACTACTTAAAACAGTGACAAGCCTCCATCTTACCCTCCTGCGTATGAACCCCCCTCCGATTCCGTCAGGGAGCGTATATACAAGCTACTGGTGCGAAGAAAACATCTATCTTCTTTGCCAAACCTATCTACGGGATCAGTTAGTGATAGAATCATGGGAGATTTTCGTTATCTTCATCTCCAATGCTAAAAAAACGGTAAGTGCTCTAAAGCGCCGCACTCTTCTGAAGGTCGTCATGATGATATCACCTCCTGCTATTCACCGGATTTCATCTAAAGGTTGCATTATGGCACCAGAAGGCCTCCCGTCTTGAAGGCGATCCCGTTGTCTGGGATTATCATGTCATCCTCATGCTTCGCCCTAAACCGGGATGCGTCGATTCTGCGCATGCAGAGTTTGGGGTACCGGAAATCGAGAGCTGGGTCTACGATTTTGATACCTGCCTACCCATGCCATGCCCGTGGAAAGGCAAGTGCGGCAATGTATATGATAACCTATATTTGCCTAAGATTACTGCCTTGTAGATTATCTATCGACGACCTTCCCGCCTAGTCTTTCCCATGAATACGAAAGGTATGTACCATACATAGCTAGAGTTCCAATCGCTGATACGAATTACTCGGTGAATCTGGCCAGTCGATTTCGTGTGATTCCGGGAGATGTTTTCCTCCAAGAGTTCGCGTCTGACCGATCACATATGGTATGCTCAATGCTTCGTATTCTCTCTCTTTGATTGAGGTGGATCGAGCTCGTCAAGGCCGAGTCTCCGATACAGACAGATATACCCGTCTATATCTCCCCGCCACCTTTATATGATCCAATATGTGGATCTACGGCTGTACAGAAAGGTATCCAGAACAACCTAATGTCTCAATTTGTAGACATGCGGCAAGTGATAGGCGACGTGATTCCAGGTGGTTTTGGACAGGTGCTTGACAGAGGCACCGTTGATTCGATAACAAGGGGTTATTAGTTGGGTATTCAGCCTGAGCATTGCAGGAGGTTCACAATATTAAAAGCGTTTCGTCGCGTTCAAAAGAGTAGTCTTGGATGAATAAAGAGAATCGTTCGTGAGCTCAACTCGCATACAGTATGTAGTTTGCGCAAAGTATCTATTTTATTCCACGAGTGTGACACATGCATGTCACACGTAGTGTCACATAATTCTTGTTGAAGTCTACTCTGCTGGCTTTTGGAATCTTTGGCCTCCCTAATCTTTGTGCTTCCGTTTTCCTGATTCCATCATGGCCTCTCATCCATCCTCATCCGGCTCTGCTAATGGTCGTACTACTCACTCCAATGGGTCCCTCACACTCGGCGAAATAACCCCCGAATCTTCCTTTGAAGCAAATGGGAGCAGTTCACCTTCATCATCGACTTATCCTACGAACGGGTTCATTCAGTGAGTGTCTGCTATGTACATACTCTTCGCAAGCCTGCCATCCCATTTGTCGCGTCCGCATTCCGTGATTCGGCTTTCAAGATGGTGAAAATGTTGACCTATGATTCACAGGCCACCTTACCAAAATGCTCACAACGAAGAGGTCGTGAGCCATTTGTATCATGCAGGATTTCAAACAGGTGTAAGTAGCCTCTGAACTCTCTGTATTGCGCGCGTTCTGAGCCTTCTTTCTAGAATTACGCAGACACCATTCTTGTACGTTCTCGCATGCTTGATAACGGCATGAAAGACATCTGACTTTGTTGTCAGCATGTGCACCAAAATGTATATCGCCTACATGCTATCATATTATCTCGTTCACCATATCTCGCGCATCTCATGTCCACATCCCCACAAACGAGTGGACAACGCATCATCTATGTTCATCTTGATCACGAACCCGAAGTAACTCAAGAGGTATGACTTAACTTTCTTATCGAGAATTTATTGCAATATCTCACTTCTGCCTTCTTCAAGGGCTTTGCAATAGGTAATATACTCTCCTCTTCCTGAATAATTGGTGTTTGACAGCATCTTCTTCTTCAGCCTTGGGGTATCTTTACTCTGCTATCTCATTAAATCTTATCCGAGCAGACAACGCACGAGCAGTTTTGGCAGGAGGCTGTTTGCTGGGTGGCATGGAAGAATTATGCCAATATTCCTACAATGTGTGCAGGCAGTCAATGTCCGTGGAAACAATCGGAGGTTGGTTAGAATTTGTGGATACGTTGCCTTCGCCTTCCGACGGAACACCAACTCCGAACCTACCTTCGACGTCCGTCTTCGGACCATATGCGCAGCTATTGCGAGATGACGTATTCCGTTTCCTCGTGGTTACGCTTCCAGAAGTTCTTGATGTCCAGCGGCCTCATCAGGAGCCAGCCTCTGGCCCAAGTGGACGTGACGTATTATTGCAAATTTATTCCCGAGTACCGTTCGAGCTGTTCAAGAGTGCCGTTGAATCTCCCACATTCTTGATTGGTCCGTCTTAAATCCACATTATTCAAAGAGAACATTCACCCTGATATGTTCTTCTTGTCAACAGGTTCCGACCAGGCTAGATTCAAATTCGCAAAAGATGCCATTGAAATCCGGAAGCGAAGTATCGCAAGAGGCCTTGGTGCAGAAGAAACGGTGGTATTAGCGTTCGGACAGAGTAATTTTGGCAGTAGCGCTGTCCATGTTACACGGAAAATGCGCAAACGCCCACTGTGGAAAGTCAACTCGTAGGATACTTCTGATGTACTTGTTGGGTTTTGAAATGCACGGTTGTCTGATGAGCAAATTTCTGATGCGAAGTTGATTGCAAAGGTCGTGTGTAGAAAAACGGACCTTGTGGATGTGAAGTGGTGATCTCTGAGAGACGCCCGAGGAGACTGATGTGAACGTGGCGAGAACGTGGGACGCCGGGGTCATGACGGGCTGAATGGGCTGAATTTCCCTAAAGAGGTAATTTGTTTCCATAAAAGGTAAAGCTCCGGTAATTGCCTTTCTTTAGGCTTTGAGTGGCAGCTGGCAGATTTTGACGGTCAGCCGAATAGCGGTCTAATGCGACGTCAAGAGAGTATAAAAGCAAGCTAGTTAGCTCTCTCGCCAACTGGTAGTGCTCACTTACCTCGTCCATGTAGCTTCTCTTCCTGCGCCACCATCCATAGAAATGTTCCCATGGACCCGAGACGCGCTAATCACGGGAGCCAGGGCTCGATAAAGTCCATGTTATAAGAACACGAGCATGGTCCTTCGTGTTCTGGGCACAAGTTTTCACCGGGTCTTCTAATGGCGTCTACTACCTACGACCTCTTTTTCACTGGAAGAGACGACCCCCGTAGTTGTGTTGTTATCGGTGAAGACACGAAACCCATCTACTATTGTTTCGAGACGTCAGAACGAAACCTAATGCCCAACGTACGGACGATGGTGAGTTTGAATTGACTTGGCAATTGCTGACAAAGTCATGATCATGATCATTGCTCTAACATCATCATCATGGATCCTCAATAGGTGTACAGAAATAACAAGGAGGTCTGCGCTAAGCTCGAATGGAGTCCAGGCAATCATCTTGGTGGTGCAACCATTGGGAACCGCCAGATACCAATGTCACAACTCGTACTGCCTGGCTCAACTAGCAGGTGAGCCCCATCAGCATCTTCGGAGAAATTTCTGACAAAATCATGGCGTGTTCCGACGTTTCCTCCAGTGCACGTACCTTCATTTCATCCGATGGCAAGAGGTTTGAGTGGAGAAGGAGTCGCGAGAACCCAACGTCGTACGATGTTCGCATGTTTCTCCTCCTCATCACTTCGTAGCTCAGTCGTGCCCACAGCTCTATGCGGCATCAAACATGCGAATCGCAGTGTTCCGCCGGTTCACACAATCGACGGTCGTCGGACCATCGCATGCCTTCCTGCAATACACCTTCAACCACGATCCTCTGCTAATCGAAGCGCTCCTCGCACTGTGTGTAAATCGATGGATAGACCTTCATGGAGTGTAGTTTTCTTGCGTTGATTAGGTTTTTAAGGGTCGCTAGCTTTCGTCTTGTTCATCGGACATCCCATATTTATTAACTATTGCACTGGAAAGGGAAAAATAACCAGGACGTTCATTCGTTACATCAGAGCACATATAGAACCAAATTAGCATGCACAAGTCCGCAAAAGATTGAAATATTACAAAAACAAAACAAATCAGGAGTTGCCCATAGCACCCAGCATTCGGTCCAGACGTTCCTCAACAGTCCAATTGATGTCGTTTGTCGATAAAGACGACGAGGCCGAATGTCCAGGCCGATTTGGAACGTTAGGCAGGAAGTTAAACGATCCTGAATCCACTCCTTGTGAGAGACTCTCAATCAATCGGCCTATCTGTGCCGAGGAGCTGTAAAAGACCTAAAAAGACCTTCAACAGCGGTTCTGTGCCTAGAGTTTGATGATAAGAAACCTACCTTGGTCTCAGGCCGTGCTTTCCCTTGCTGAGATTTCTTTCTAGAGACGAAAGAAGTCGTGCTGCCTTTTGACCCTGAGCGGCCATGTTCTTTCACAAACGCTTGAACACCGTCATTTCCAGGCTGGGAATATTCTGATGCAAAGCTCGTGCGACCGGTGTATATAGATTCATCATCACCATCACGGAGGCCATTGACGATAGACCTAAAATTATGTGTGAATGGCGATACAGTAACGGGGAATTAGATACTCACCAGATCGTCTCACCATTGGCCAACTGAATGACCTCCAGAGCGGGTCCTGACTCTGGTACGGCTATGTTATCGCCCTTCGAGCTCTGTTGGTCGGCATGGCCATTGGGATCAATTACCGCCATGCTGGCGGCTCTGCTTTCCCCGGCATACATTTCGTATCTGGGAAGACTTCTCAGGCTTGTAGTGCGTGTACACATAAATATTACTCACAATGAATCATATGTTGAGTTAGACTTTTCGATGGCGCCGCTTGACGTAGAAGGAGGATACAGCATTTTCTCTGCTTGACCGAGGGAATTCGGTAATTGAGGTATGGGTGGCATTCCATCAGCTGAGAAGCGTCTGACGGTCGGTGTTTTCGGAGGTGGAGGTGTCGGGGCGCGGTCATGGACTGAACGAGAGGAAACAGACTGGGTACTGACTCGTTTGCGACGAGAAGAGTTCTTTCGCTGCACTATACCTGCAAAGTCCGTCGCAGACAATCCTGTGTCACTGGGATAGATGATCGTTCTACGAACAATCGCGTTATCCGCCTGTCCTTCTTTGGGTCGGCGTAGGTGATCGGGTTTGCGCACAGAAGGTTTTCTAGTTACCGATTCCTCTGGAGTTGCACTACGTCCAGCATCATTGGCAACGTTGTTTAGGCGCTGATCCCCGGCTCGAGGGCCGTAACTTGTAGGAGTTGCAGTGGAATCCGATCCAGTGCTGCCGACGTAGGTTACTTGCTGAGTAGATATGGCGTGTTCAGAAGCCGTATCTTTCATGGCCCCTTGTCTCGTCGTAGTTGCAACTGAGATGTTCCTAGTTAGGAGTTTGCGAGAGGAAGTCGACCCAGACCGAGCGAGGAGATCATCCAGAGCGCTCAAAGCATTCTGGTCGAGCCCGAGATCATTAGCGGCAGCGTACAATTGCTCCAAGGCAGCAGCAGATTGTGTGGCTTCTCGCGTCTCCGCAGGTGTCTGTGGGACAGGTGCAGGCGTCGGAGCAGGCGCAGTAACAGGCGCTGGATTAGCTGGGGGGAACCTTGAGTACATGGGTCGAGCCTGCCCAGGCTGACGTTGTGATAGAGAACTGTGACTCCGTTCACCTGTTGGGGTGGGGATTGGAGTCGCTGCAGCCTGGCGGGGCGTTGTCGGCGTCGTCGGAGATAGCGGCGACGTCGCTCGTGGCATGGATCTTTCGCCACCAGATGGTTGGGGCATCTCAGACATCCGCTGTTTATTTCGGAATCGTGCCATGAATCCCTTCAGTCCAGGACCAGCAGATGCAGGAGGGCTGGCAATGGGGACTTTGAACCTTCCTGTTTCTGTCGCACTCGATAGGCTCGGGGATCCCGGGACGTTTAATTTTTCCGGGTCATAATAGGCAGTCTGACTCGCAGGAGGAGATTTAGATAATTCAGTCACCGCCGTCTCTTCTCCAGAAGAGACAACATTCTTAGCGCGCAACGAACCACGCAGCTTCTTGAAACGCGAGCCAAGTTTTGAAGGACCATTTCCAGCACCAGCAGATAGTGATGGGGATCGAAGAGGTATGGTGTCTACGCTGGTAGAGGCTGATACAAGGCGAGGCGTCGATATTTGACTTGGGTCGATGCGTTTCCTCACAGAAGGAGAGTGCTTTAGGCCTTCGCCTAAGTTCGTCCGCGATGGATCTTTCTTCAACGCGAGCATAGCGGCGTCTGTCTTCTGTTGAACCTCACGAGTAAGGTCAGCCTCCTGTTGAGGAGTTTGCGGTATCCTGGGCTGGGAAGGGTTTCGCATAAGTAAATACGGGGAAGTGACAGGTGGAGTAACAGGTTCTCTGAAGGGTTGAGAAGGAAGGGTAGTGGTTGGTTGAGAGAAGGTGTTGTTGTTAGTAAGGACAGGTTCTGGTTCTGATCTGGGTTTAATAGTTTCTTCCTTAGGTAGTTCGTTGCTGGGTTCGTCGTCACCAAATAGGACAAGTGCCAGGTCACGATTACGACGAGTGTTAGGTGAGATCTCGTTGTCGTCCGGCGTTGAAGGTGGAATTGCGGCATTTGTATTAAGCGCAGGAGGTTGCTCTTTGATGCTGTCGACCATAGAATTCAGGAGAGCGCTAGCTTTCGAAAAGTGCTCATCAGTAGCATACGGCGAAGGGGATGCTGGCGGTTGTGCTTGTGGAGGAGGGCTGGCGATCTGTAACCAATTCTGCATGAGTAATTTGTTGCATGACAAGAAAAAAAACTTACTCTGGAAGGATAGTTTGACTGAGACGTTGATGGTCGACGACGTCTCAAAGAAGAAGGCGCACGATCACGAGGATCGGTATTAGCAATCTTCGCGAAAGCAGCAGTCACTAGTTTCTCTTGGATAGCCGCAATGTCCGCCTTTTTGAGACCTGCATATCGCTTGAGTATCTCATCGGGATCGTAGTCTTCATCGTCAGGCGATCCACCTGAAGTTGTAGCTGAATCTGACTTGTCGGTATAGAAATCATGCCAAGCAGCAGGCTGTTGCTCTTTTGAATCGGTGAACACGCTGAGAACTTTGTCGCCCTCATCCCACGAATGGAAGCTCGAACCAGCAGAATCTAGCGAATCTCTTGAGGAGTTTGCACGAGGAACAAACCCGAGCGAAGGAAACGAGGATACGTTGAAAGGAGAGGAAGGTGGATGTTGTTTCGAGGACCGCTTGCTGCCGTTTCGGGGTGACAGGTCGAAGTTGGAAAAAGCAGGTGAAATAGGGGAGCGTTGGCCGATTTGGGTTGGCGTGCCAGATCTAGGTGCATGTATGGCAGCTAAAATGGGAGAACCGAGGTCGACATCCGGAATGTACGCGTGAGGTTGATCCTTAGACGGAGTAACGGCGGAGGCGAAAGAATAAAGCGAATTCGGGCCAAGGTCTTGCACTGGAGATTCAGGAAGGGCAGTAGAACGCAAAGCACGAGAACCTGGTGCATTATGACGATCCAATGTGCCTTGGAAATCGGTCCCAGTCAACCCACCATCCAAAGTCCAGCTATTATTCCGGCTATGACTCTTCTTATGGCCGTTATTTGGATTGGGGGTCCAAATCACATTTGATGGAGTGCTAGGTCGAGACGAAGGTCGATTCGAGACCGCCATAGGTTGATATGGCTGACCTGATAGAGGAGACGCGGGTCTGCGTCTACCAAGGATAGAAGAATTGAGAGGGTTATCAAACTCAATCGCGTCCCCTGATCGGTGACTGTCCTCTGGGGTAAAGCGGCCGTTGGTGCTTCGGTTTAGGAATAGAGGGGCTGCAGCCACGGGAGTGGTAGGTGATGCTTTGGCAGTTGAAGATGTTGACCCACGTCGCATTTTAGCGGTGGAGATGGAAGAAAGTGTAGGAGATATTGGTGGATCGACATAAGGGGACTGGGCTCGGGGTGTGGTCGAATGTGAACGTTGTTCATCAAAATCAAAATCGCGCGGAGTCATAGGTCTCGGCATCCCAGGGACATAACCTGGGACTGTCCTGGCTGGAACAGGAGAGGCTCGACGTTCACTGAATTCGTCATGTATGGTTTGGTCGATAGAAATGGCCATTCCACCCTCGAATACGGATGAGGTATTTGAAGCTTGGCTATTCCTCTGCGACGAAAGAATAGGATGAGATCGAACACAAGAAGATAAGCAATTATGTACACACCACTTCCAGTGCAGGTTGTTCCAAACTACCACGCGTAATGGGTGGAGAGCGGGGAAGTAAAATCTCATCCTCAACCTCATCCTCCATTATCTCCTTGATTGCCTCGTCAAGTGCCATCGACGCACGTTTGAGCACAGAGGGACCTAACGTCTTCTGGAGCCGGTATTCGGCAGCGGATATCGCTTGCAGTTGATGATCGCCATAAGGTGCAGGAGGGATTAGAGGTGCAGAGCGAATTGGGTGTTTCTCGTTTGGACTCGACTGGACGGACGAAGAGGTGATACTGCCATCAGGAGTGACGGGTCGCATACCAGAGATGGATAGATTCCTCGTCGATGCTTCGGTCGGTGTTAGAGAGACAGTACGAGTGCTACTACTCGAACCCCTCGAAGAAGCAACACTTTTGAGGTAGGTGTAGTCCCGTAGGCGTCCTGAGCCGAAAAGATTGTTGCTGTACCTTTTCGTCGAGCGAGAACTCGGCGATGATGTGACAGACGACGTCCCAGCCGATCTTACCGAGTCTGGGGCACCCTCTGCACCTTCCATAACGTTCTCCTGTGACCTGTCGGGTGTCGTTGTCGTTCTTGAACGTATACGCTCTAGCGTCTCTAGAAACATATCTTCCTCTTCCTCTGTGATCTGATTCTCAGCTCCTCGCGCCCGTTGGTCTGCAAGTCGTGTTCTAAGTTGGTCCAATAAGACAGGGTCCCCCGTAGAGCGTAGCAATGAGAAACGGCGAGATAAACTATGGCGTACGGAAGCAAGTCGTGAGTACACCTACATGTGCAGGGGCGAAGGGGGAAAATTGAAGCTGTCAACTCACTCTGGTAAGATGAGCGACGTGCGAAAATCGTTAGTAGGAGGAAGCTCCGGTAAAGCGTCCTGGCTGTCCAAGTTCTGTCCTTGCACAGAGCTCGGAACCTGGCCGTGTTTCGCGTCGGACTTTTTGCTGTCAGGGAAAAGAAGGCACAGTTGGAAGGGGAACGCCAAACGAACAGCGGACTGGTCTTAACTTACCGAAAGCGATGCATACTGGGGTGCTATTCCTCGCTTTATACACGTTTGGGGAAGACCAATTGTTGATAGATAGCTATTCGGAAAGACACAAGGCAACGTGGTAAACACGAGTTTGGAGTTGGAGAAGATCAGAATAGAAGGGGCTTCGCAGGGTTGCCTGGTTTGTTTTGGTAGCTTTTAGACGGCCGACGGCGGCATAGACAGAAAGTAAAAAGCAGATGGAGTATGGCAAGCAATGATGAAAAAACAAGGATCTACAACAAGATGAATCGCGTAAATGAACAACAAGCAGTGCCAGGAGACTTTGTCATACAACTTTTACAATGCACTAGTTTCCCAATCAAGTAATGCCCATTTATCATTTACAGCCGACTGAATTCAACAGCAACAAATACAGATTCACCACCGTTCACCATTGGCATTGTTTTTGTACTTGAAGGGGAAAGAATCAAAAACATGGAGCGATTCATTGCGGTACGTCGTATAGTTTGACGGTCTCCGATTGATTCAAGAGTAGTGTACAATTACATGAAGTGGAATCTGATTTTGTTGAATACAAGTTCACCAAGGCCTTCGAATTTGATTTCACTCTCCTCCGAATAACCATAATCTCAAACGACGCATTCAGGCAGCATATCTATTGGGCGGAGATAAGGAACAGATTGTGGGGAAGGGAAACTGACATACTTCTTCGTCCACTCTTTCGCGGTCGCTAGAAACTTTGTCTTATCGTTTTTGAGAAGCTAGATGGAATGTGTTTGTGGAAGGATTATTCGATCTGATTGTAAGGATGACGCACAGCAGCAATGTCGGGTTCGAAAGGGTCATCTGGGCTTGGGTTGTTCAGCTTTTCTTGGACGATGTTAAGAACTATTCGATATAAAACGAGGCATGTCAACGTTCCCATCAGATATGTCATGTAAGAAAGTCCCGAGATGAACATAGCCAACGCACCAGATGACAAGGTAACAGTCGGCTTCCACTTAGAACCAGTAGCATGAGATTGATGCCCATCCGCGGTCATAAACGGGATACGTACGTCGTCTCTGAGGACAGGGACACAAATTGCACCCTCGTCGTTGATTCCGGGGTGATAAATCTTAGTCGTGAAGGTCACCTGCACGCGAGGTCGGTTAGTCGGAGGCACGAGTCTTGATGACATTTAATTTACTGACTGACGGCGCCTTGAAAGGATAATTTGGGGGTAATTCGAGGGTGAAGTTGAACGTGCCATTCTTGTAGGGTGAATCTGACTAGTATTTGTGTTGGAACGAGGGATTAATTTGGAATATCAAGAAGAGGCCATACAGCAGCTTTGATGGAACATTTCCACTCAAACACGTTATCCTCTTTAGGTTCTACACTCATCCCCTGTGAGTCGCAAGGATAAGCATGGGGATTGAATAAGACACGAGGAAGTCACTACTGGTATGGGGTTGTTCGTGATGTCCGTGAGTTCCTTTGACGAACGTTAGCGAGTCAATGACGGAGATCATGGACAAGAATCACTTTCTGGATTCGCCTTGATCAACACATCAGATATGTCCCTTCATACACGCAAAGTTGCACTAACCGTAGAGCAGTCATTGTAAGCTGGGGTTAAGTTGTGGAAGAAAGATGATGCAGGAGATTGTGAAAGGCGTCTAACCAGGTCATCGCGCGCCGGAAGTCATTTGATCGCAACATTTCCCCATGTGGGTGGACCCTTTGCACCTTCGACTGCGAACACTGGGACCACTTTACCCGCTACAATGCACGCCCAAGGATCCTCCCCTCCGCCTCCAGAAACAGAAACACCCCCACCAGCCATCTCAAGTCCTGACTTGCCGGCGATTTCACAACCAAACGGCAATGTACCAGCCGCAGCTCCATCTGGCGCGGTCCCACGTAAACGGAAACGAGCGCCTGCAACCGCGTCTTCTCCAGCACCTTCAGATGTAGGCAGTAATGCAGGCAACGGAACTACAGAGTACGTAAAAAATATGCATAGCGTGAAAACGATACTAAATTGCTAGCAGTCTTCTGGCTACGTCGCGTGCAGATCTCTCATCGAGGCCGATTCTAACTATTTCACGAGGCCCAGTATTTGTCGCAGTTACAGAGGGCTCGGAATGGTTCAAGACAGACATGGTGGGCGTGAACCGCGTCGGATACCGCTACATCCCGGCAGGAATCAACCCGCCCGGATTTTCCAGCCCATGCAGGACCATTGAGAGCAACCCCACCGCGTTTCGCGTAAGCTGGGAGGACCGGAGCCCGTTTCTCAAAGTGACCAAAGATGGCTTGGGCATTGCGGGTAGCAAGGGTTTTAGGAGCGCAAGATGCAATGCACCCATACGGGAAGGACGCTGGTATATGGAAGTGAAAATTCTACACGGGGGCGGCGAACATGTAGGAGAGGAAACGACGCGGGAGGGTAGTCATGTTAGAGTCGGTTGGGGCAGGAGGGAGGCACACCTCAACGCGCCGGTAGGTCTGGATGGATACAGCTACGGACTTCGCGACAAAACAGGGGACAAGGTCACCCTGTCCCGACCGCGTCCATACGGTAAACCATTCGGTACTGGCGACACTATCGGAATGTACATCTCGCTTCCTACTCGACGAGAACCGAACAAGAAGGATCCCAACGACCCCGCGCATCTCAAAAGGGAACGAATCCCAATTGACCTTAAAGGCCAAGAGGTATTCGAGATATTGGAATACCCACAATGTAAAGAAATGACTACCCTCATGGACTACTCTGGCAAAGCGACAAATTCTGCATCTGTGCCTTCTTCGAGCAAGAAGGCAGCCGGCAAACTTCCAGAACGCAGCGGACCCGCACCTTCCGGTAAACCCAACGCAACCAACCTCCGTCCATTACCCATTCTCGCCGGATCCCGTATAGCGTTCTTTGTCAACGGTGAATGTCAAGGGACCGCATTCCAAGACATCTACGACTACCTGCCTCTTCACCAATCCGACAATGTGCGTAAAGCCAAAGAAAAGAAACGCACACGGGAAGGTGTGAAAGAACACAGGGAAAACCCATTTGACGACGGCACCTTGGGATATTATCCCTTCATATCCCTCTTCAACGACGCGAGCATACGTCTAAACCCAGGGCCGGACTTCGAATTCCCGCCTCCACCTGACATCGACGCCGTTCTCGACGGCAAGGGCAGCACTAGCACCGACACTTCACCTCCTATGGAGATTTCTGACGACCAAAACACACAACTACCAAACCCGAGCGAACAACCACGCACATGGCGTCCCGCCAGCGAACGCTACCCCGAATTCATGGCCGAAGAATGGGCCATGGACGCCCTCGAAGAAGAGCAAGCCAAAGCCGAGTCCCTCAAACAAGCCGCCGCCGACAAACTCGAAGACGACAAGCGCAAGCAGCGCGAGAAGCGGAAACAACAAGCGGAGGCGCGTAAACGCCAGCGCAAAGCCGCCGCGGAGCAGACCGCGAACGCTGCGCTGGCGGAGGACGATCGGTTTGGTCCGGGCGCGATGCTTTACGGCGGCGGGGGTGCGGTTTATAACCAGCCCAGTCCGAGTCCCTTGCGCCATGCGACGGCGTATGACCCTGGCGATGAGTTTGTGGAACAGGAGCACTCCCCGGCACCTACGGTTGCTTCGTATGGGGAGTTTGCTGGTAATCATAGTGGGTATAACTCGGAGAACCCTGATATGGATGTGGATCAGGATATTGAAGCGCTGCTTGCTAGCGGGGAACCACGGACGCCTGCTTGATATCGACTTCCTTGGTACCAGCATGTATATATAGTATAGTTATTTTATTGCAAACGGTCGGTGGAGGTCAGTCTAAAGTGTCTTTGCACAATTGGCAGCATACTGTTTGCAGTTGAATGAAGCGGTACAATACGCAGTGGTGATACACATAAGTAGATTACGTGAGAAGTAAGAGGGAAAGGATGACAAAGTTCACAATAAGTACAATCCGGCCCAGCAAGTAAGCTATATACAAGGGCGAAGGCGATCAAGAGGTCGAAGTCTCGTCAAGCACCCTAGGGTATCTGGAGGATGAAGCATGTGCATGATAAGAGGGAGAATGCAGTGTTGCAGTCATAAGTTAAGGTGCATGTACGTTGTGCGATGAGTTCGGATGGGTTGTGCTTTGCGCCGTTTTGGGTGTCGCTATTGATATGACCGAGGTTACCAACCCGGCCTCGGTGTACGCATCGGATACCTGAAATTTAACCTCGAGTCAGTTACGTGTCTCTCTCTACTTTCACAGCGAAGATAAACAAGGACTCACCCCACAGTGACTCCGTGCCCTTTCTCGATCTCTACTCGTATGTCGAATATCAGCTCCCCAGTCGTTGGCTCCCATACGACACTACACCAGTTACGCCGGCCCATGATGTATTTCTGTTTCCGAGACTGGCCGTTTGTTTCTTTGGTGAATATCGGTGCCTGGAAACAAGGTGTGGATGGATTAGATGGATAAAGCTGGAAGCACAGGACGTACCATTGTCTCGTCGGTGTCAATGGCATGCAATGTTTTGTGTACTTTCGTGGCAAGGGAAGACACCATTGTGATTACTCCGTTGGGTCTGCGCATGGCACACTCAATAAACACCAGCTCGACAAGAGCACAGAGAAATTGAAACATACGGTGGAGTATTCACAATCGCACCTTCAATCAATGTCAGCAAGAGGTCCACCTCAAAATCAGGACAGACGCTCACTAGTAACGACGTTGATCATATACCTATAATCATTGAAAGGCGCCACCTCCGGTTTACCCTTACCCCTCAAAGTCTTCAACACGCCCACTGCAGCACAGTGCACGTCTCCAGACAGGAATGAGACGCGAATATGCTTGACTCCTGCGAAGTTTTGAAGTTGCTCTATGAGCCAGTTGCGTTCTTTCTATGAACAGACGTGGTTAGGCAGGGAAAGTTGGGAAATGAGATTGAGGGCGAACCTTGTGACTTCTTGCCGTCCAATGATCATTCTAAAATCACTTTAGAGTCGCGTTGACGCGACAGAGCAACCGATGAGACGCACCAGATCGTCCAACAGTTCTGCCTCCGCATTGAACTTGTTAACAAACCCTGACAGACCCATCGTTCCATTCCTTCCCAGCGCAACGAGCGGATTGAATTTAGACTCGAGGGCGGTTTCCAGGAACACCATGCGCGGGTACGCGATGGGTATACCTGAGCGTAGAACAGACGTTGAGCCGTAGTCAGACAAAAGCGAGGGGATCTGTGCGCACCTATTTGGACGATAACATGTTCCACGCCAACGGGCAGACTGTTCAGTCTGTCGAACACCTTCCTGTATTGCCCTGGACTGCAAACTTGGTCTTTCTTCCGCTCGGCTCTAGATGCGCGAGGGAGAAGTCAATCAAACACGACCTACATTGATATTGCGCCAAAAGAAATATGACCCACCGACAATCCAACAACAGCATGTACACTTGCGGCCCAAGCCTCGGCAAGAACGAATGCGACGGGTAGCGCACATACGGACCCGGCTCCCCGATGATGAGCGACTGAAACACATGCTTTCCTGGTTGGTCTGATACACCATCAAGTTCCACTGCACGTCAACATATTTTAGTGAATATCATCAAGTACGTCGCTGCGTTGTGTGCATACCGTTTATGAAGCACTGGAACAACAAAAAAAAGAAATATCCGCGAGCTCCGATTCTGTTGATATTATAAGTGACAATGCCACTGCCGGTATGAAACCAAAACTGACTGTCGGAAGACCGGTGCTCTCTGTAGGTCGTCTGGATCTATAATATTGCGCTTCCTCAGATGCTTGCTCTGTAGTGCTGCTTATTAGTACTTACAACTACCAAATCCGTCGATCTGATTTCAAGCCCGCTGTGTTAATTTTTTGGTTCTACCATGTGATTTTGAGATCACAGTACTTACGAGATCTGCCGAACCATTATCAGCAAAACATGTTAACAATGAACTGAAGTAACTCACCATGATCATCACACATGTTTATCATCGGTCTACCGTCTCCAATCAACGAACACCCAACCCAAATCTAACTTCAAGAGCTCACATTGAACAGTTCGCTCTAGCAAACGCACCCGACCTGAACTGCTGGCAATAATGATTGAAGAAGAACCGATCAATCGCAAGCTCCATCTCCTGCGATAGTGCATAGGCTTTCTTCTCATCTGGCTTCATTTTTGAGACCCAATCTTGCATTTCCGGTTCGCGCATGAGGGAATCGCAATAGAGTTGATCTCCTCCTCCAATGAGTGCGTGGAATGGGGTCTCGGAGTGTTTGGACAAAAGATCCATCCAGACGGGGTCGTAGCCTGATTTGAACCCTGGGCCTCTGAAGTCGTCAGGGTTGACACCAGAAGAGAATCCGTTGCACTGCAACCAATGTAAAATGGAAATTGAAGGGAAATAATATGAGATAGCATACGCACAGAATGAGCAGCCCAACGCATGTTTTGCATTCGACCTGGCACCCAAAAGTCGATCTGCTGCCCGTTGTTAACCGAGTACTTTACCACCATTTCGTGTTGTGCAAGAGGGACTTTGATAAGAAATCGCCAGAAAGTAAACGTCCCTCCGTATCCTCCGTACACCCACAGTTCCTGTCCAGCAACCTTTTCACTGCACGTCTGAGGCCCGAACTTGCTCTCGCTTCCATTCCCATTGATAGTTCCATTCTTTTCCGAGCCATTGCTGATACTGGGTCCGAACTGGAAGTCGTTTGATACGGAGAAACTGGAAACGGTAGGTGAGGCGGGTAGGATGGTTGAATGTGGGTCTGCCGGATGAGGTCCCAGCTCATAAGATGTGGCGGAGTGAAGTTGGCTCAAACCACTGGGACGCCCACTGTCGACGCTGGCGGCGCGATAGTCAGTTGGGGTGCTGGATTTGTTACGACGTTGTTGGGGTATGGGAACAGGCTGCTCTGGATCCCATGCGTAGGTAAGGACTGGGTGAGGGTCATAGATTGAACCGGAATCGGCGGCTGATTGAGGTAATGAATGACGAGGATGACGATGATAAGGGTGGGAAATGAACTGACTAACGACCAATGCAGCACCATGCCATATTCCATGCTCGTCTACCGTGTCGTACCTGGAGTGGTGGGATTGGAAATGATGCCATAAATAGACTAATTGATAAACATGCGTGCTCACCTTAAAAGAGGACCACACATGAACTTTTAAAGTACAACGCGTGAGTGACTAGACATGGTGCCTGGAACGCTGATCGCACGCACCTGGAGATGGGGATCCATCCTTGCGACGCGTAACGTCTGTGAACGCTCTACTGCGGACATATGGGTGAGCTGGGAGGTGGATACAATGCTCTGAGATGGCGGGGGATGGCCCGGGGCACGGCCATACGCTGGTGGGTTATACGGATAGTCTTTGGGCGGTAGGGCAGGTGGACGAGGCGACGGCGGATTGTGATGGCGGAAACCACCAATAAAACTTTCATCCATTGGTCCCACATCCTCGACGGGCGCAAAGTGGTGGCCGGTTGAACCACGATATTCACGATTATACGCATCTTGTTCCTGTGATATCGATGAGTACAATAATCAGATAATAAGCTGGAATCTTGCCTTTTGCGCGCGACGCTGGGCGTGCCATCCTGGGTTATCCATTGTGTGCGGTGAGAAAAGAGAACGGAGCGGCAGGCAGTGCACGAGCTGCCTGCCGAGAGTGACTTGGGAAGAAAGACCGACGTCATGGTCTGTTTGTCCCCGTTGTTCCCAGTTGTGTCCTCTCCCTTCACTCTTTCTTTTTCTTTCTATATAATACCCTACTCTCTCCGCCTACACTAGATTACTTTCCCGTCCCCGATGACTGAATACGACTACTCTCCAGAGGCTTTCGAGCGGCACCTCCACAAACAAAACACCATTGCAAATTGGGTCGACAGGACTAACCAGGTCCCGTTACGCAACCCATTCACCCCCGCAACCCCTGCTGTGCAAGCGCTACATCTCAGGAACGACCGTGAATACGATAGCGATCGCGACGATGGCAGGAGACATCGTCGGAGAGACTCTCATGATCACCGGGATCGACACAGGGAGAAGGATACCTACAGAGAATCGGAACGGACTAGAGGCTTGAACACAGAACGCTCAATTCAGCCCTCGTCTTCTCGTCCACACACACACACGAAGCGCCACAGATCTGCCTCTCAATCCGAAGCTACTATCCGACCACCACCAACACGGACCTATACGCTTCCTCCGCAACTGAATCTACAGCCTGGACCACAGCAATACTATCCTCAGCAGCCATCACCTACTTCCTCGTATCCCACAGCACCCTACCCCCAATACCCTTACCCCCCGAAAATGACCTCTCCAAGAGATTCCAAGCATTCATCTCGCTCTTCTTCGACGACACGACCGCAGTCTTCTCCCACGAACTATTACCCACAGCAGCAACCTTACACCGCGCCTCCATACAAAACCCAGCGAAGTCAGACCTCACCAAACTATGCGTTTCCTGCCGACTCCAAATACAATCGGTACGGGCAGTCACAGGTAGTCATTCCACTTTCCGGCGGAAATTATCCTCCTGACTATGCGGTACGTCACCCCTCGTCTTCAATCCGATTTCCATTAACATGATAATTCTTACAGAACGCCCCCCAATATCCACATTCCATGTATCAGGTCAAACAGCCCCCTCTGCTCAAGCGCCTGTTCATGGGTCTTACTGGCGGCAACAAGAACAAATCACATCGGGTGCCCCGACGGAAGCGGAGCAGTAGCTTCTGACATCAGGATATGTCGTTGGTTACCCTGCTTCCCTTTCTCTTTCTTTTCCTTCTGTGTGCGCCTACGACGTGCACGGGTTGACTTCATTTGTAGCTTCAGATTTATCTCATCTCATCTCATCTAGTACGTACATACCCATTCACACAAACACCCTGCGACCTGCGACATCCTATACTATACATTCGGTTATATCACAACACCTTATACCTATACAACCCGAGTTCTTGTAATCCATACTGTTCGACTCTGCCTCTGTTGTGACAGCGATTTTTTTCTTCTAGCCCTCTATTCTTCTGACTTCCTCTTTTCTGTAGGTCTCTTGTCCTTTGACGTATCACCCGCTCGCGTCACCTACTTCTCCTTATTGTTCGACGTCGTCCGTTGTTATCTCCGAGTCTCCACACCAGACTGTACCCACTGCCCATTGTCAAAGGATGCCTACCAACTCGGACAACCAGTCGCAATCGCAAGCAACCCCATGACACCGTGCACCTGCCATCGCGTACATGTCATTGTTAGTCATCCCTCGGGCGAACCCACATTGGCACCTAAATTATCCTCTTGCGTTTCACGGATTCCCATTCCGTTTCGATTCCTGTTCTCTTCCAAGGTTCTTTCTTTGTCTTTATCCGTTGAGGCGTAGCTCCGTGCCGCCACCATCATACCATCTCGTAATCGATAACTTACCTATCTTCATCTCGTCTTCATGATCCTTCGATTTCATTCCGGTCCGAAGTAGATTCCCTTGCTTTCCTTAGTTAGCACTTTTTCACGTACTTACTTATTTACGACTTCATATACACGTTTGCGACGGGTATTCTAGGGTACATAATGTTCGTTATGACTTCATTCTCACATCACTCCAAAGGTTAGATAGCTATCTTTCGGCAAGGTCTTCCTTTTGTGCCCTATTATTTGCTTGGCGACTTGCGTATTTACGTTCCTGCGGCGCCGTGCAAGGAAAGTTTTTCCAGTGGATTTCCGAGGAAAGAACAAGCGAGATGGATTTGGACAAACACACCTTTTCTTCTTCGTACATCTACCCCAGCTACCCCACAATTACCCACACTGGGCCAATTTGACACCCCTGAAGGTCCAAGTATCATTCTGGATAGGTAAGTACACGTTTTCGTCACCCACAATTCATCTCCGCCCTATGGGCGCCATCGTCTGTATTCGACACGGTGAGGCCTCGTGCCTCGTATACCGGATAACAGTGTACGTTGTGTGCACTTTGAGAACAATAGCCTCGTTGAATGATCGCGGGCGTCTATATTTAGATTTGTACCTCAACCAGGGTAGCAAGACAAGGGGATCCTCCAAATCCTCTTGAAAGCGAAGTCTACTTGACTTTCAATATCAATGGAGGATTTACGAATGTAGTGCTGATGCTTGTAGCACAAATCCGCCCAGAATAAGAATGGTACCACTTCAAGCCACCTTGCTTCAAGCAGTGCCCTCGGAGATCAAAGCCAAGCACCTGACTGACATTTGAATACAATTGAGAAGTACACAAGCGACCTATGTCAAGAAATTCCTCCATTCCGGGGTGCTCGATAACCCAACCACACATGCAGCCAAAACCATGGGCGTTTCATATAAGGATTTTTTACAGCCAGTCCCTCCATTCCAGGGCGCTCGCACCCTTTCAAGAGTCTGCCTTCTCTGACACTTCCTTCTGGTCCGATCGAGGCATATTGCTGCACAAGATGACTAGTTTGAGGCTGTACGCAATGTGCTCAGTAATCAACTGCGCAGTATGAAGTAAAAATCCAGTTCCCAAGAGATTCCAAGCTGACCTAGGTTGGACCTAGGTCGGACAAGTTGACCCTCATGCATGTGCGCGCTGATTCCAAGCTGATTAGCGGATTAAGAATAACCGTCCTGTCTTTTGAGTTTCCCTTTCTCGTCGAAATGGCTCAGGCTCAATGGGGCGTTGAAGCCCTCGAGCATAACTGATCGTGATCATGATCGCCGAAAACCGGACATGAACTTGGATGAAAGATACGTTCACCTACGTTCACCTGTATCACCTGCCCTTTTTCATGATTGGCAAATTGCAAAGATAAGATATATCTTTCTTCCGCCATTCTTCAGCTTGTCCATTTAATTCATGATGATATGAGCCCCGTAATTCTGATCTACTCAAATTCGTGGTCTATAAGTGGGAGATTAGTTTGAGAATGACACGTCGGGTCGGCGATGGTATAATCTAGGCTTCTTGATAGAAACGATGAATTATCAAATGAACTCAAAAACTCATGATAGCCCTGCAACACACTAGAATCTCTAGAAGCTGAGCGGCGGGCCTAGAAACTATCAGCATAGCGGCCTTCTCTCGGTCCAGATACTCCGAAATCCTTCTGAGTTTTTTTTCGAAAAGGTACCTTACTCCTGTGATTGAGCGATGATCCTTCAGCCATACTGACTGTCATGTAGTTGGTTTATAGCGGTGTTTGGAACAGCCTGCTTCGAGTGTCCGACTCCGAAAGGCAATTGCGCCACACAACTATGCCAAGGGGATAATGCAACATCCTCGTGTCAAGCAACTCAGCTCTGGCAAGCGTGAATTTATAGCCTACATACCTTAGACTTGTCCCAGAGCGTGTAGACGCTAGGGGAATGTTGTATGAGAACGTTTGGAAAGAATAGTACTTGGTACTAATGTATATGGTAATGATATTGTGGACTGACTGATCGACGCCAGATTACTAGGCCTAGAATATTTATCATAGGATATGGCGCATTGCATCGACTTGGAGCCCAGAGTGTTGCAATGGTGATCCGTGAATGGTGTGAAGGCATGCGGAACATACGACAGGGACGCGGGGGTCACGGTAAAGCGAACTCGTATTGTTGGTTTTGGAATAATGGTATATACATGAATAAAGCGCGCAAAATGACTTTGGATATATTGATTAACTCGTTGATTGTGAGAGTTCGTATAGGATAAATCAAGCAGTAGCAGAAGGCGTCAACCACTTATACCATGTTATGCCCAGCCGTGTTCATTCCACCAGCGACGTTGTTGTTGATTCCTCCGTGAGTTGCTCCTGCGACATTAGGATTATGAGATCCTCCAAGAGTATTCCCAGGCATTTGGTGGCCGAGCCCAGTTCCGTTTCCGTTGAGGCCATGACCGGTGCCTGTCATACCAGTCATACCTGGACCCATCCCACTGGTTCCTACCCCATTACCTGCAGTATTCGCGCCTCCCAACATCCCCGACGAAAGAACAGTGGCATCTCCAGGGGCGCCGACCAATTGCTCGCCACCTCCATGACCCCATCCACCCTCACGTGTAAATGGAAGGTCGTGGGACAGGAATTCCTGCATTGGCTGATAGGTATAGTATGGACCACGTCCCGGGTGTGGCAGGAAGGGAGTGCGATGAAATACGGAAGTTGCGCGTGGAAGAAGAAGATGGTTGAATCGGAAGTCGAAAACGGAGGCAAATGTTTGACGGAAAGCAACGAGTGCTGTACATATGCCGATTATTGCACCAGCGACCACATCATACCAGTTATGGACTATACTCAAAGAATGATGAGTTTGGTACTGGGGATGAAATATCGACTGAACTCACATTCGTCGATAGTCAGTGCGCCCGAGATGAGGCATGCTCCGAGAACTGGCGCGAACAACAAGATCATCTTCCAGTATGCGGGATTGTGCGCACTCATAACTTTGAGCTGGGCGTTGAAATAAAGGGCGAGGAAAAATAGTCCAGCCCATGCAGCAGTAGAGTGGCCAGACGGCATAGATTCAAGTGCATCATTAATTTGCTTCTGGTTGCCCGTGCATATCGAGCGGTCGTACATGAGGTTTGCAAAACCGACTCCGGAGGGTGCAGAACCTTGTTGAACTCGGGGCTGGCATACTGCATAGAAATGCGGTCGAAGACCACCGATAAGCCATTTGATAAAAACTTGGAAGACTGCCGCCGTTATGAGACCTATATCATCAAATAGCAATTAGTTAGAGTCGAGAAGATGGGACAAGCCGAGAGAACTGACTCTTGAGCAGACCAAGGTTCGTTGAGAGCCAATCATCCAGACTTCGCCTTCGGGCTTGGAAGAGGGTGAAAAAGAAGAACGGAACGATGAACGCGATGAGTGCCGCAGCCCAGATTGGGATGATCTCCTTGCGAAGGGGGTACGCAAACTGTGGATAAACGACTTGACCATTCTCAAAGTAGACTGGGAAGGAACGACTTGGCGCAGGAGCTAATGCAATTTTTGAGAATATAGCATTATTGCAACCGACATGTACTTACGAGCGAAATATACACCCAACCCAATGGCTCCCATAACTGCCATGGTTAAGATATCGAATCCATGTAGCCTCAGCCAGGCGCCAAAACGGAAGGGGGGGCCTGTAGCCCCTCTTGACTGGTATCCTTGTTGGCCATTGGCGAGCTTGTCATTTCGCGCCGCATTGTTGCGTCGGCCAAAGAGGGGCATGCTGGTAGTGAAGGCGGGATGATATAATTTGGGCTTACCTTCGCGAGTGCATTTTATAGTGTGTGGAGTAGGAGTTACTTCGTCATCGCAGTCATTTGGGGGAAAAGATGCAGGAACAGGTGGTTGTGGATGAGTTCTATTAATAGAACCTGATGTCACTTTCATATTTTTTTGTGGATGACTTTCTTGATATTTTGGCATCAGCTAATGTACAATACCACATCTTCTAGTATTTTTCGGCCAAAACTAGTTGTGTTTATGAGTCCAACAGAGATGAGGGTTTTGACGAATGGTCACTTACTCAATGCCGTCAATGATGTCCATCCTGTGAACGGGTGACTACAAAGAATGCTTTCAGTCCAAGGGATGATTGGTGACGTAGTTTATTACGGACCTTCGTTTTCCCTCGCCTGTGATAGGATCATATTGTTCCCATACATATCCTGTGCGTTCATACTCCTGCATCGCATGGATTAGCGTCTCCAAGCGTGCTAAAAATAGACTGTGTACCTTGACCACGTTGTCCACAACGTTCTTCCGCAATTGTTGATAGATGTCCTTTGCCTTCGCTTGGTATGGTCCTTCTTGCGATGCATAAGTCTGTATCAGAATGAGAACGAATTCGACTCTTGGTGATCAGACAGCGCTGGCCTTGTGTAAAGCCCTGAGGGCAAGGTAATTCATCTGCACCCATATGGGTCCTTTCCAATAGTTTTCGCCTTTGCCAAACTCTGGATGCGATGCAGACAGACTTCGGATACCATATGGGGACCATAGGTGCTCCGGATCCCGCAAAAGATCGAGGATATGACCAAGGTGAGGCGAAGAAGGTGGAAGTAGTTCGAGGAGGAATGGGAATAGAGACAAATAGCCCCGATTGCATACGTGGTAAGATTCATCTGAGGCAACACAAACCAATCAGAGGGAAGCTTGGGGAAGATTGAGAACCAAGATCTTCATACCCTCGTCGTTCACACCAAGGTCGCAATACATCTTTTCTTCCTCATTCCAATGCAAATCTGGATGTAGTCTGTGAATATTTCATCTACAGGAAGGTTAATGACCCAGCTACCTTCGATGTTGTCAAGAATTGCCTTCTCTACAGCCACAAAGGTAGCTTCGTCTTCCTTTTCTCCCACAAAAGCAGCAATATCTCGCATTGTTCTGCTGAAGAACGCCATCCAGGAGATCAAATCCAAATGCAACTCTCCCGCATGCGGAGGGCCCCTCGGGTAATCATCCATTCCGCTCGTCAAAACATGGTGTTCAGACCTGCCACGCCAGCGGTATCCTTCCGTTCTTGAGCGTGCTTCCCTTGAGTATTGCTTGATTTGTCCCCGCTGTGTTCGTCTGAACCAATCGTAATGTCTCTTAAGTGGTTTGTAAATCCCTTTCAGGAAGGAAAGAGCGAGTTCCGGATCATTGACATAACGACTCTCGACTCCTGCAGGCAGTTGCTTAGGTGACGATAGAGGGATTTGGGATCCACCCATGCCCAAATCTATTCCGAGCTCCTGGTCCGACGGTGCTCGTAGAACGGAGGCAGCTTTCACGCGTTCGATAAATGCCGTCACAGCCATTGTGAGGGTAGGAGGGTTGGCATAGTTGGGTACCTGAGTCTGGAATTCGGTAGGAACCTGCACAGGAATATTGAGTTGAACACTTGCCGGTCCAGAAGAAACAAACATTGCATTACCTTACTCCGAGCTTCTTCACCAAGGATTTGTTCCCTGCCAACCCAGCCGTCATCGTCAATGAGGCCAATCCAGTCCTTTAAGATCTCGAGACTGAAATCATTGTCCCACTGTCCAATGTGCAAAAGATGGAAACCTTCATCCCTGCGGAGAATTGGTCAAGGAATAACTTACAGTGACGTTCAGGCTCACCAATAAAAGCCACGAGGGAAGAAACTTCGGCTTGGGGTTGCGGTCAACAGTGCCTTGGGATCGGTTAATTTCGCGCCCTTTTGACTGGCATCTCCATCATCACTTGTAACGGCGTCCTCTTCCTCGTCCCATTCATAGGAGAATTTGCGATCAACAATTGAAGTTCCGTAAAAGTATCCCACACCACCCACGAGGTTGGAGGTAACTGCCTTGGAGAACGCATTCAAGGTGTCTCTTTTCTCGGCAGGGTAATCCGACGGGTACGGAAGGACATCCCGAAAACGCTGGTCATATGCTTCAACTAATGCCGGAATACCTTGGTCCAGAGTAGATGCTATGTACTTGGTTCAGTATTGGTGATCTTCAAAAAAGCGAACCACACAAACAAGTCAACTTTTGTTTGACACTTTCACTGTCGAACAACACATCGAATTGGAATGGCCCATCAAATGTTTTCTGGACACCAAAAAGGTTACTCCCAGTGTAGACGTCGTCTGGGAGTTGTAGAATGAAAGATGGGTCCGGTGCCCCGACCGTAGGATCTTGGTATGGGGCTATAATAAGACGGGCGCGGTCTAAGATCGACTTCAATATTTGCTCTAAAGGTGATTGCAGTCAATTCATCAAGAATCGCATAGATTCCAGAAGAAGATTCACGGCTTGCTTGCCAGATATCTCCATTCTTGATTGGACGTCCAACAAAGTGGGTTCTCCCAATTCGTTCTTGGAAATCCTCAGCGTGAGGACCGGCCGTAATGGCGTGATTATTTGCTCCTATCGAAAGATGAGCGTCGTGAATGTGGTGCAGTATGGGGCTTCTTTACCGTCAAGCACGCGAATGGTGAAATCGCCCAGTTGTGGCGTCGAGCCCGCCAGTCTGATTTCGCCTTTTACTCCCTGCAATAGTTCGGCCTTGAAGTGTCAACAAAACATAGGACGACGTACATTCTCATTCTCGTCCGTTTCCATCTCGAGTCCACCAATACCCTCTAGACCGAAGTAGAATATTGTAGATATCCTTGATAGCTTCCCTAGTTTTTGGTAATTATTTTCCGTTCAACGAGGTGTGCTCGAACACATACCTTGAGTTATGGGTTCGCCCTTGATACGAGCAGCCCAGCTGCCGCCATGGTCTCCTCCAGCCACTTTCAAGAATTCGGTGGTAATCTTGACATTATTGTAACTGTCTTTCAGAATCTGTACACCGCCTTCGCGCGTATCATACTCCGTCCAGGTATAGCTGTCAAGGTTATCCCCTTGGTCACAGGCATGGCGCGTTTCTGACGGAGACAATGAGTTCCTGGTAGGGTAAAATGCATGCTGTGCTTACTGACTTCCAATGGACTGGTAGTCCTGAGTCCCAAACCACATGAGGCCAGTCATAAGAGATTGAGGTATCCTTGGCCTCAAGCCGAAGTAGAGATTGGGTCTATAGGCTCCCCATAGCAGGGTATCGTTGGTCGGCTGTGATGCAGCTCTTGTTACCAATGGCAGAAGTAGCAACCAGGTTATCTGCATGCTGCAGAGCTGATGTTGCTCTTGGAAGTCTTTTTGGTATCCGGTGTGGTCGTGATTCCAGAATCCTTGAATCCTCCCGAGTCAGTGTTCAAGCCGTTCACTATTTGTGATCGAACGCGACGTGGCTTGGATCACGCGCTATTGGTATCCCGCGGCCGTGGGACATCGGCATATCGGCACATCACCTCAACGTTCATCGGCGGCTATGTTTCTGACAGAAATAACTACAAGTCAAAGTGCAAACGATTGATGATCACTGAAATTCCTGTGCTTTTCCCAATGACACCAAAATGACACTGCCACAACCCAATATTTGAGCGGCGGCTTTCAATCATGCGATAGAGGATATCTCCATACATTCCTGAATCCGGGCACCAGCAGCGAGCTTGTGCACGTTTGAATTCCGTATGAGTCCCGACTTGCTCCCGACCAAGTACAGCAAAGTACAAGGTACACTTTTATGCACATTCTCTACCGCCCCATCAGGCGTAGAATATACCCACCCACACAACCTTCAGGCAAAATCTCAAGAGCTTGCAAGAGCCTGAGAAACTCCGTGCTCCATGTAAGTTGGCATTGCTCGTAATGAAGACATGCGCACAAGGGCTTCAAGTCTGCTGCGGTGCACTGCCGGTACATACATATTGTTGGTTATTGATTCGTGATCGAACTTCTCTGAAATACTCCCAAGTAGAACGTGTCGAACGTGGGCGCCCGTTGGCATGCTTGCGCGAATCAACGGAAAAGCTCCAACGGACCTCAGGTCACCAGGGGTGACCAACTACATATATGCCGACCCTGTAAGGATAAGCATATCCCATCGGTCCAAGATGCTGTGCGCCTCAAAAGCTATAATTGGTCTACGAAGCATTCGACATTGTCAATATTCTACCTTCCATACCCAACCCCCACACTGCTCCCCACCTTCCACTCATCCCAATGGCTTCCAACTTTGGCGACAATAGCACTGTTGTTGGAGACAAACGAAACGATGAGGTTTCTTTCACAAAGGACTCTGACTATCCTACCAAACCCGCACATCCCCGTCATAACGCGACAGGCAAAAGTCGCACACAGGGTCAAGCGAGCGAGTTCGTGGCCACCATCGATTATACTGTGGAAGAACGACCTTTCTTCATTCCTATTGGGAAAGACGGCGTAATCGGGGCTTTGGAAAAACTTGACCGCCAACTTTTGGCCGTATGTCAACTTATCACAGTTGTAAAGTGATGTTGGCTCATAATTCATATCAGGCCGGAAGAACAAAAGTCTTGTCAAAGAAAAGCCCAACAGACTGGACAGGTCAAGAGGTTGTTCCTGGTCAACTAGGCCTCATCAACCATGGGTGAGCTTTTGTGTATCAAGGAAATCAACCTGTTACTTATTTTTGTGATTTCATTATAGTGGGTCCCCCAAAGTCCTCACCAGACCTGGCCGTTATCCTGGTTTTCCTCTCCGAAATTGGTGGGCGCGTACATGGTGTGGTACCACTGGCCTTTCGGACACTGTCATCGAATTCCAAGGATTGACAGTCGTTCAAGTATCTCAAAATCAGGCTGCTGTGGTTTCCGATCCCCAGAATCATATATTCGTAATTAAGAATGCCGGGTTTGTGGCATATGCAATCGAGGGGACGTACGATGTGCTCTCCATTGTCGACCAAACACATCTCCCAACAGTGGTTAAAGACAAGTTGACCGGTGTAGTCTTGGGGTCCACGCACGAGGTCAAGATGAAGAGCAAGGTTGGCAATCAACAGGAGAAGGAATACGTCGTTGCTACTTTGTGAGCACTGTCTTACCTCGACTTTGGAGTTATCTCATTCTCTTGCACACAGCTTGAACATTCCAGCCAGTAATTGTGCCATTCTGCAACGTGGTGACGACCTGGAGCTCCTTGGTGCCGGACAGTCCGTGATAACGAATCCTAGTGTCACTCTCCGTGGCCTCTACACTTTGGGAGAAAATCAGCTAGAAATGCCAACCAAGGATATGTATGTTAGCGTCGAAATCGTTATACGCTGCTCTGACGTTGAACCACAGCTTCACGCGTGATCAAGTGCCTGTTAGCTTGACAATATATCTCAAATGGCAACTGACAGAGCCCCTCAAACTCACTACCCATGGATACAATACCCCATACGATGCTCTCCGCGACAAGACGCAGTCTATTCTGACCCAAATTGTCGCACATCTTGACTATTCTGCAATGGTCAAGCAACGCTCTCTGGGGCCGGACAACATGGAGGACGGCACAGATGCATCTTCAGCGTTCTTGGATGCGTTGAGGACTCGTGCAATGGATGACATGCATGAAGCTGCCCTGGAATACGGCATCGTATTGAAAGACCTCGGTAAATTTCTATTTCTTCACTGTCCTTCAATAAGGTCTGATCACCGTTTCAGCTGTTATTGACCGTCAATTCAAGGGTGAAATTGCAGCAACAATGGACAAACTCACGAGTAAGCACATGCCCACAATATTGCTCTCTAGCCTCTGATGTTCTTTCATTAGCTCGTGCACTGCAAGCACAAGTAGAAGCTGCTGTAAGTTGTTTTTCGCTCAGCTTGTCTGGCGATCCAATATCTCAATCCTAATCCTTCACAGAATGTTGACCGAGAAAACAGCAACAAAGTCAAACAGGAAGAGGGTGCTCTTTCAGTCACACGTATCAAAGCGCAAGCCGCGAACACCCAAGCTGATGCGGAGGCATATCGAGTCATTGCCGGTGCTAAGGCCCAAGCTCAGAAACTGAAGATTGAGGCTGAGGCGCAAGCTGAAGCAACTCGGATGGCAGCTGAGGCAGAGGCTGCCTCGGTTCGCATCAAAGCACAGGCTGACGCGCAGGTTATTGACACATTTGCTCGTGAGATGGAACTTCGCCGCATGGAAGTGTCGAGAATCAGGGCTTATGGCTCCAAAACCATCTTTGTGCCGTCTGAAACCACAGGAGCACAGATGGGCAATGCGATGGCTCTTGGGATGGCAGCATCCATGGGGGCGAAAGCATCTCAGGAAATCAGCAAGTGATAGGGCAAATGCCATCTTTGAGAGAGAGAGAGAGAAGCCCCTTGGATATGTTTATACCCACAATGTTAGCACAGGTTAGCAGAGTTCTCGTAATGGGATATTCCTTCCTTTTGTATAGTTACAACTGTATACTGTTCCCACTAATAATACTATTGGCTCGTCTTGGCATGTGAACTGCCGCATATGAATAGTTTATTCAACATTGATTCGTGCTTGATAGTACTCGAACTGAGTCGGAATGACATTAGGGGAGTGCGAGATCTCCATATCGGTAAAGTCCCGGATTTGTTGATAGTTGTTGTTCGAGTCACTCGAGGACTGCGCGTGTCTTGGCTTCCATAACAGCCCACTAAGCACTTGACCATAAACCACGACAATCCCACTTCATCTCTTGTTCTTCACCCAACCACTACAACAAACAGCTACTTTCTCTTACTATGAGGTCCAAATTCAAGGATGAGCACCCCTTTGGTGCGTTCAGTTGCCCTCATTCAACGCTACCCCACTCATCTCGGCACTTTCTTAGAGAAGCGCAAGGCAGAGGCAGAGCGTATCAGACAGAAGTATCCAGATCGAATTCCTGTCAGTCTTTATGTCATCGCATCTCAGTCACCTCATAATTGACCTATTTCATGGCTCCAACAGGTAATCTGCGAGAAGGCAGATCGTACCGACATCCCCACAATCGACAAGAAGAAGTATTTGGTTCCGTCTGTACGTTCAGCGTGGCTTCGTTAGTCATTTTGACGATTGACCCATTCAATTTCGCACTGTAGGATTTGACTGTTGGACAATTCGTTTATGTTATCCGGAAACGAATCAAGTTGGCGCCTGAGAAGGCTATCTTCATCTTCGTTGATGAGGTTCTTCCTCCAACAGCAGCACTGATGAGTGCGATTTACGAGGAGCATAAGTGCGTCTATATTTGAGATCTTCCACTTCCTCTGCTTTGCTGACATGCGGTTCCAGGGATGAGGATAACTTCTTGTACGTGAGCTATTCAGGCGAGAACACGTTTGGACAGGCAGGTTGGCTCGAAGTGCCACTTGACGCATGAAGTCCTGTCGTATCTCTGAATTTTCTTTGGCTTCAACGGACCACGTAGAGAAGACCAGGGAATCGAGCATCGTACGTAGATATTACTGGCGATCATCCATCGCTTTTCCTCCAATGCCGTTCCTATATCGGCTACTGCATACCCTCCTGCGAACCATCTTTCTTCCCTCTTTCTTTGTATAATATACATTCTCACTTCAATATATGTCAAACTGTACCATTAATCAGCATTCACTCAGAGGTCTCAAGGCAGTCTCGAGTACGTCCCATTGCCTTATGAAGTATGTCTTATTGATTGTCGAAAACAGGCCAAAAGTGGTACTCCTTGTGATATTGCAATTTGACCACCCAGGTGTTTGCTCTGCACTCCTTTCATGTCCTGTCCTGCGATCTTGAGCTCTTCATCAACTTGCTCTATGGTCCCAGTAGTCAGACTTGGATGCATTCCCTGTCACCGCCGCCTTGGACGATCCGAGCGCGAGGCCTGAGTGACTGTCAACAAAAAACTTCAACTCGGTATATTCATGGCTATAACTGTCATCAAGTCCTCTACGACACTCCGGTTATGGATTCCGGTCCTTTTCTACGTTACTGTTTTGAGCATTGGGTGGTGAACGTTGTACAAGATACCACTCCAAACTTGATTGAGCCGGTAGTGACATCGAGACTATTCTATTCAATCATTTACAGCGCAAACATTTGACCTGCGCACTCGAAGAACTTGCCTTGCACTACGCACAGTAATTCTCCCTGATTTCTTTCATTCTACGCATGTCTCTGACACCTTATGATTCTTACATTACTTTCCAGTGAGAAGGCGATGGCCCTTGCTTAAGTCGATTCTCATGATTGGGATGTTGAACTGTAATCCTCGTTCCTCGTTCCTCGTCGACATAGGTGGTAGATATCGTTCGTGAATCCGGAATCGTGTCATTCTTCTCGTAGCTCTGGTCGTCATACCAGGCATCACCGTTCCCAGTGGCCTTCTACCAGAAGACGTTATCCAACCCCATTTTCTAGAGTCGTCGGCTGTGCTGTCGGTCTTCTATGTATACTGCAGTAATCTATGTGATGACCATGGTCTTAGTGGCATTGTTTCTTTTGTTCGATCATTCTCTACATACCTCAGTCTGTACAAAAACTTTTCATGCCTGGGCAACGGCTTGACGTTTAACATTCGGATAAACCGCCGTTATAATATTGTTTATGCCTCGAACGACAGAAACTGATTTCCACCATTCCAGCCGGTACAGTCAACATGTACGATGTCGGCTTACGAGCAGGTAACATGGGAGAAAACTGCAAGCGGGGAAAAACAATCCAATGTCGGAAATACAGAGATAAGTCTGACTTCAGTCCGACTACCACATTCCGCAACGTACGAATAGCATCTCGCATCTCGGCGATTTTTGACTGGTTCGCCCCAAAACCCCACGTTGCTTCTCCACAATCAAGGGATACTGGCAGCTCCTTGATGTACTGCAGCGGATATTGAAGGTCTAGAGTCACGCGGCTCAGCGTTCTCCGCAGGCTGAGATGTAAGCATCCCGTCCCGACTCTTGGAAAGCAGTTGGCATCTTGAATCCGTTTAATAGTGATACCTCGTATCAATCAGAATGAAGCAGCCACAGAATGGTAAGATTATGGCAAGGTTTGGGAAAGTCCCTGGTCCAGTGCATCCCAATCGATATCGTCATGTGCCCAGAGTTTGTCAAACTCATCCTCGCCATCCAACTCCGTCTCATCTTGTGTTACGGTGGAGTCAATTCCAGCGAATGGGATCGACGTTTCATTCCATTTATCAAGCCTTGTCAGCGTTTGCTTCGGACTACGCGACATAGCATGTGCGTCGTCACCGTTCTGTGTCAAAATCGAGATGCCCGATGCCGTGACGATATAGTCGAGCGAGATCGGTAAAGACACATTGCTGAAGATGACGCTCAGACGGCGAATCAGGGTGGGCTGTTGATTTACATGTTCAAGACTTCGAGAAGATCCGCCGTCAGAATTTCCATCTAAGCGTTGCCGTTTGGATTGAAAGTCCTGTTCATTAAGATACTTTCGCCTGCCTGTACGACTAAGCATTATTCTCGCATTGATCTGATTTGCCCAGGCCAGGCCGAGACTTGCTCTCTTTTGGCTTTCACCAAAGCCTTCAACTCTATCGAACCAACGAGATTGCCGGTTATATGACAAGTCGCCCTGCCCATCAGGCTGGCGAGTGCCATGGTCGAAGACGTCAACGACCTCGTTGAGGACCAAGATGGCGATATCGTAAGAACTCGCAAGTGTATGAAGGCTAGCTGAAATGCTTGCGATGTTCTTTGACCTTTCGACAAGGGTCAGAGTTGTAGTCTTCTGATCACCATGAAAGAGCTCTGCAATCGCGTCAATGACAACAAGTTTGACGGGTTTGCCATCACGAATTGTCGCCTGTTTCTCTATAAAAGAAGGAAGAATCGTCGTCAAAACCCGTTGGAGGACTGCAATAGTAGGTGTTGCTATTGTATGTACATGTTCCAGGGAGGTTGGCAGTTCGCGCATCTGAGAGATTTCAAGAAGACGCGTGGAAGGCAGTTTTGAGGATGTTGTCAGATAGCATGTTGAACCCGAAAGACCGCCCAACTCTGGCGACAATTGAACGAACAGGGAGAGTTGAAGGGCGAACTGAGTCTTCCCCGCCGAACTGTTATCTTCATGAATTTGATAAGAAACCGACTCCTGGAGTGTGCGCATACCTCTCTCCGACGACTTCCCAGACCATCCCGGTTCTTATACCGCCATTCAGCGCGTTATCGAGAATAGCTTCCCCCGTTGTAATTCTTGCGTCACTCAGGGTTTCACTGTCAAGCCTGACCAGCTGGTGGATAGGTACTGCATTCAGCGCGGTGTCGACTATCCGCTTGATTTCGATGGGTGCAGCCCGGCACCTTTTTGCTATTTCATGAGTTGAAATCAGCAAAATATCGGTGATAGTCTGGATGTTCCCTGCGAGAATCGCAAATCATGAGAGATTGTTCAACTGGTCTGACCGATTTATGTACCCTTTTTGAGCAAAGCTACCTCGGAGTCAGATAGCCCGTAAACCTTTAGAGGACCGTCAAGATTCATCTCGACACAGCACAATGTTCATGGATGGCTGAGCCAAGCTGAGCTTCAACTTTGTGGCAGCTGAAGCCTGCTGACTCTTGGCTGAAGCAAAGCTGGACGAGGCTCCATGAGGCTGGCCGCAACCTGCAAAACTATGTGAAGCTTATGTAAAGTTCAATAGGTTTCCAACATCCACCAGCTTCCACTACGAATGGCATAACGGATCATAACGGCCACAGCTCAATAAAAAAACAAGTAACTATTTCCTTGCGGTTGCTGACTCTTGTACTTAGGACGTGTCTAATTTGAAAAATAGAAATACACATGAAGATAACGGTACATGATGAACGCCAGATGAACCGCAATCTACTGGACAGGACGTTGCCGGGTTTGTACCGTGTCCGAGGTCCGTCTTAGGAAACCTCCAACAACATTGGAGACAGTTTCCGTTATTTGCCGAGGCTGGGTTTGTGTGTGCTTGACAAGGAACAGTCGAACCATTGTGGCATTCCAAATCCCGAGAGGTGACATCCCACGGACATAAATTTCACCCCAGATCAAGGATGTCAGCCAGACGGATGATGCCTCCGACCACTGATATTTGTTGAGCTTATGGATAGACAAGGTATAAACCAGAAGTTCCTTACCATGAATTTACGTGCTGTCGAGGGTGGATTCGCCGGAATGACATGGGCTAAGTTAACGTTTGAGAGAAACTTGATCACTTCTGTTGAAGGGATAGTCCTGTGCCTCTGCATATCCTCCACCTTCTGTATGACGTCTGAGATAAAAATCATGACAGTATCCAGAGGAAGCCTGTTCAGCCTGCTTAGTTAGAGTATTTCGAAGAGTTTGTAAGACTGTACCCTTGTTGCCAAGAAGTGACCTACAAAAAAAGATGAGGAAGGCAACAAGCACACAATTAAAGTTTACACACCCATTCTTGGGTCGGCACAAAACCGTTTCTACCAATGCTGGAAGAGACACGGTCCAGAGAACCAACGGTGTCGATCGACATGGACCGTCTTTCTTTCATTTTCCCCCGGGCTTTTTCGGATATTGGAGATTCCGTGGTGTTATAAGGGTTGTCCGAAGTGGGGGACACAAACGGTCGTGCGATGGTCTCTTGAGACATTCGAGGACTACCACCATTCTCTCGCTCTCGTTCTTGAGAACCTCCACGACTCGCCCCTTCGCTCTCAAGCAGCCTTGCCTTCTCAGCACCAGCATCCGTCAACTCCACTTCATCAATGGACGCTTTGGCTTTGGGGTTTGTTTGCTTGCTCGCTCGTTCCTCTTTCGCAAGCTGGGCTCTTTTGACCTCCCGAAGTCCACGAGCAAGAGTGAAAGTTCCCAAGTCCTCGAAAGTCCTGCGCGACTGCAGTATTCCATAAGTGATATTGGGGTTTTCCGCAGGATGGTGATAGATGACAGAACTGAAAATCTCCAGCCTGCGTTTGGTGAGTATTTGACTTGTAGATATGATAGCAATGCTCACATGAAGAAAAGAAGACGAGGGTGACCCTCGTCAGATAGCAAAAACAGGGGGTTAGAAAATGATGTGAACAGCTGAATTAGCCGTGCCGATGCTGTAACGCCGATGTTCTTGAAATATGGTGCTGCATTAGAAAGGGCGATAATGAGAGCTGGGTATAGAGAAGAGAGGTTGCCTGATGTTGTGGCAACTATCGCATAGATGGCCTGTAGATTCAATTAGGGGGGTGTACAGTCTGTAGAGACATTTATTTACATGAATCATGAATTCAGCAGCCGAATCAACTGGCCCCCACTTGGTTGGCAGTTGAACGTGAATCGGATCGTTAAATCTAGACCCGAAATTTGATTCGGCAGACAATGTTTGAATGATGTATGATATCGCGCGGCACACGCCATGCTGTTCTGTGACCAAATCAAGCACGGGCAGCAAGGATACAGAACAAGGACTTACGAGGTTTATCTTTAATCTCCACACAGTAGAACAAGAGGCATGCTATGAAATCCATTGACTTCTCTGACTCCAGAATATAATTGCAAAATTTCTGAGATGACATATGAGTACATCGAAGAAGGCGACCAGGACGAAAGTATGAAAACGGTACCTTGTTGAGTTCGATGAATTTCCAGAACAATATAACTGTGATAACGTTGTATTTGGTGCTTCACCGTCCGAAAGTAGAGACTTACTGGTCTCGGTGACATAAGGTAGAGACTTCTTTGCGCCTGGCAGAAGATTCTTGAGTGTCGCGATTTGCTGCTCCATTATACCGATCATTCCGTCAAACAGGTAATCAAAGTCCTGAGTCCGGTGCTTTATGGAATTCATCAGCGCAGTGGTAATCGCTCAACATTGAGATTGTTCACCAATTTCATGATAAAATACCGGAATGCGTTTGTTTTTGTTGTCGGAGCAGTGGTGAGCCCATCTATAACATGGTCTTTGGCATCCCCACTTTGGAAGTCTAGTAGCACACAAAGAATTTGAAGGGAGGTGGTAATGAGATTCGTTCTGGGGTCTTCGCCCTTGAAAACTAGATGGTTGTATGGCAGTTTCCCAGCTATAGTCCCTATGGTAATAACATCAGTCGTGCTAGAGTTCATCGCTGTATTCAGCAAGGAGCAGAGGATGGTGAGGATGTCACGTCGGGGAATCTTTTGGACGGTGTATAAAGAGTACAGTGATGGCTTGGTGAAGAGAGAGGCCGCCGGGATATAAATCTGGCGAGATAGAAGTACGAGGAGTAGTCGAAGAACTTCAGTCTTGTTGTTGTCAAAGGCGGAATTGTTTCCCAAGGTTGAAGCGGAGCCAATGCCTTTCTCCCTACAGAAACATGAGAGAATTTAGTCAATCACGAGAGTAATGCGTACCATATGACATAATTGATTTTATGGTGGTCAACCTGAATGTTTTTGGGAAGGGTAAACCCACAACAGAACAGTAGATCTGTCACCGCATTGAACAGTTTCTCGGCGAGGGATGGCAAAAATGTCTTCTTCGCGCGAATTGGAGATGACCTTTCTCCAGGTTTGTCTCCTTCAGGTTCGCTTTCATCCTCATCCTCGATGACAAATTGAGGCTCATCTGTGGCCGTTCCAGATTCCTCTACTTCTTCCTTCTTCCAGAAACATTCCGTCTCAAAAGTATTGGATTCCCCCTGTACCTCGAACACGACAGGTAGCACACGTTGGAGGACGCGTAAACAGTTCAATACTTCCTTCGTTGTGTTCCTCTCAGATGATGCACTCGCAGACTTGATTAATGATGAGGCATATGCGGCTACTGAAGCATTCGTCGATGACGGGAAGGTATGATCTGAAATGAGATTGAACAGGCGAGAAGTGACAACACGGATGAGGGTAGTAACGTTCTCAGGAGCATCGGAAAGAGCACGTCTGACTAAGGAAACGGTTCAGAGCGATATCAAGGATGTAAAAGCAGCATACGTACTGTGGTGAGGGGTAATAAGCGAAAATACCTCGGACGCTGAATCGAAAAGAACGAAGTACTGTTGGAACGCCGACATATTGATACCAGTGAGAGGCAAGAGTTGTGCGACAGACACTTACTTGTTCCCAGTATGGGTCCGATGATTGAATGTTCTGCTCACCTTGAGCATGAAGGTGTGGATCTAGAAAGAACTGGACTCACCCGAACAGTAGAAAGCTTGATGATGCCTTCTGGTTGACTTGGAAAAGCTAGCTTCGCCTCATCGCCCAACAGACCGAACGGGGCGCTGAACCTTTGTGGAATTTTAGCAAACATTCAACCACAGTGAGGCACAGAAGTTCCTGTGTAAGGGAAAAGATGCGTGTGGGCGAGTCGATGGTGCCAATGGCACAACAGCATGCTACTTATGTTCAAGCCAGGAACAGCCGAAAACGACACAGCCACTTCACTGCGCCTTGGCGTCTGGGAACCGTACGGCCCGCCCTAGCCTAACTCTTCCTTGACTACTCTTCCTTGACTTTTCATAAACCTTCGTTCGAGCAACTTCAAGTCCAACCGAAGTCCAACAATAAAATCACGCGGACCATTGAACAGTCCATTGACTCACATTGACTCACGAGTCAACCTTTCCCATAACATGTAATGCAAATTTTGTTCCTCGAAGGTACTGACTTAAACAAGGATATACTAACAGTGGGCAGCCTTGATATGACGAAAAAGTCACTGATACACACGGAGAATGTATTACTTCTAGAATAGTGTGGAATTGCAGCCCTGTAAACACGCCTGGTTGCATGTTAATCTCGTAATTATACCATCAAAGTAACAAATACGAGGGAGAGCAGAGCGAAACCTGTGCTCGCAGCAACTGCGGTCGCACCGGATGGGCTGCTGCTAGAGCCAGAACCACCCGATCCAGTGTCGGTGGTTGGAGCTGCAACAGCGACACCGTTGACTCCCCCAGTGACTGGACCATTGTCGGTTTCCTAGAAAAAGGTTTAATCGGTCAGTCACTTGATGACTTTGTTGTCATAGACATACTGTGGGTGCAGCCGATCCGAGCGCCATAGCGTTAGACTTGAATGCGTCAAAGGTGTTGCCGGTGGAGGGTGCATTGATACTGCCGACCATTCCAAGCGTTCCGCAATGCGTGAGCTAAAATGATATTGAGCAATATTCCGTTACAACTGGCGTATCCTGTACTCACTTGTTTGCAGTGGAACCAAATAGCTTCATACAAGGTCATTAGTTACTCGTCGCAACCTTGCAAATACGACTTACGATTTGTGTCAGTAATGTTGATGGTGAATTTTGAGGCCTGTTGCAAGCCAGAATCAAAGCCACCGGAAGAATTGGATGAAGCCGCAAGGTATGTGCATGGGCTTGCAAAGGATGACTGAGTCACCGAGTGAGAGATTCCGGCACTATCGAGGTAAGGGACAGATGAGAACCTCATTTCCTTTGGAGTATTACTTGTCTCACCTGGGGAACCAGAACGTTACAAGGGTGCCAACCGGGGCAGTGATGTTAGAAGGATGGAAGGTGAATGTACTTTGGAATGCTACGTCAATCTTCGAGGGATTATCATATGAGTTGTTGAGTCTTTTTCAATACGAAGAAAGACCTGCATTCATGTTTCCAGGTGAGTCCGCAGGAGCAGATGGCACTGTGACAGCAGCAGCTGCTGTCGTGGTGGGTCCTGAATTGGCTGGTGGGGCATATCCGTACTGAGCGGCAGCAAGCGCAGGGAGCAAAAAGAGTCCTAATGTTTTCGTGAACATTTCAAAGTCGTACTGGAGAGTGATAGTCCCAGGGAAAGAATACAAGGATCGAGGACACGGTGGTTGCAGAGCAGATGTTGAAAATTCACGGGACAGCTTAATATATCCTTCCTCGAAGCTGCTGCGGAGCGCATCACGTTAGGCTGTGTATCTAGCCTGAATTGCATGTATTCCTGTCAGTTCCCAGAGGAGTTTGTTCTTTCTCACTGTGTGTAAGGGTGGTTGTCGTGGTTGAGGCGAGGAATGATCGATGATCTATTTATAGCGCAGTTATAAATATGCTTGGTTTTGTTTGACCGTATCTTTGAAAACCCGCCGTCACCCTTGCGAGGTATAAATATTTAATTCAACCAATGTTGAGAATATTGTCGGCTATCGAACTCTTAGCCTTTCAGTAAAAGGTATCCCGATGGCTCAGTCGAACTTTTGGAAGAGCTCGCGTCATGGAGTGGGAAGAATCTATCGGAAAGTGGACGACTTCGCCGACGACCAACGCTTATTGTCAAACGCGAAAGACTATACAACATACACAAGCATACAATTAGATCACTAGATGGTTCATTTTCATGAAACATTCTGTTTTGATCGCTTTCCAACCTGGCTTCAAGTAGCCTCAACATGCTATGTCGTGAAAGCCGAAATACCAAGATCTTCCGCGGAATACTGGAAGTCAGCGTGTAACAGGCGGAGAGCGACAATATAATGATGACCTCAGCCTCAATTATTCATGTCCTTGATATGTGTTAAGTCCCTCTGGATCCGAGTCATTCTTTCTCACAGTATATCGGGCATCTCATCGTTTCAGTCCCCAATCAGGTAAATGTTCACGACTCGGAGTGGTGTGGGCAAATTAAAGATAGATTTACGGACGGCAGTGCGGCACACAATCTTAAACCTTCCGAGATCGCCATTCGGATTAGAATTGCCTTGCAATATTCTCATGTTGGTGCTTGGAAACCATGTTCTTCCTGACAGGCGCCCTGCCTTTGTCCACCACGGGCACCACAGCGGCCCGGGTCAAAATCTGAAAATTGCCCGGACGTATGGCTTATGGAAGGTTTGGTGATGAAATTTTTACCTCACTCGAGGAGATGCCCTCTATGCTCAACACTTTTAACTCTTACCGAATAAAAGGACCAAATTATCTAGATCAATGCTTGAAATAAGCGCTTATATTCAACATAATTTTCTCACATCACTACTTAAAGCATGGCTGTGCCAATGGGCCCCTGCTCTTTCCTTCGAGATAGGGAAATCTCTACAAGGCTGATCCGATGTTGTCAGGCCTCGATCACGTCCACTCGACATTTCTACTTAATCTCAAAGCTCGAACTGGATGCTGCTGCTCAGTCTCACGACCATCTACCATGAGAGCACTCTTAAAAATGTGGTCAAAATCGTAAGGTTTTAATAATCTAGCATCAACTCAAAATACTTTCAGACAAGATTGCTTCCAAACCTCAGGCTGTGGCGCGTCCGACTGACCAATCAGCGCTATATTCAAGTTTGACGTTGATAACATCACTCTTGAGCTGCGGACCTGTCCCATTCTATCTCCATAAGAGAGATGTAATGTCAATACACATCTTCGTCCAACCACAGACTTGATTGTTTGGATCCGAAGACAATGGGACCCGATAATAAAGTGTGCTAACCATCTCGATCAACCCGTAGAATCCATAACCGTTCACACATGCTGAAAGATCAAGGATATGACCAACATACAATAGATTTTACCCCGTAATGCATCGAAGAGGCGTCGGTCTTGCTGCATTCGACAGACAGGAACAGTCGAAAAGGTCCTTCGCGCAGCTTTCGTCCCAACTCTCTCAATCTCAAGTCGAAAATCTCCATTCTCAACTCAATCAGTTTCGCACTGCTTTGGCACACTTCGCTTCCACACACCGTGAATCTATCAAGAACGATCCGTCATTTCGCCATGCCTTCCAGCAGATGTGTTCCTCCATTGGCGTGGATCCGCTTGCCGGACCAAGGAAAGGCGGATGGTGGGCTGAGCTCCTGGGCCTGGGTGATTGGCAATACGAACTCGGAGTGCAAATCGTCGATGTATGCGTTAGCACTCGCGAAAGAAACGGAGGGCTGATCGAAATGTCGGAGCTTCTGCGGCTCGTCAGTAAATTACGTGGAGTAGAGGGAGACGGAATCACAGAAGACGATGTTGTTCGCAGCATCAAGACTCTGCAACCCCTTGGTGCCGGATATCAGGTGGTTGAGATCGGAGGGATTCAGATGGTCCGCAGTGTGGTGAAGGCGCTTGATGAAGATCAAACTGTTATTCTTGCCATTGCGCGCGAGGAAGGGGGTCGCATTGTCGACGAACTGCTCATCAATCGGAAGGGATGGACTCGGGAGCGTGCACGCGCTGCCTTGGAGAACATGCTTCTTAGGGACGGACTATGTTGGCTGGACGAGCAAGACGAGCGGACAGGCAGAGCATATTGGGTGCCTTCGGCCATGCAATGGGATATCTGATAATAGACAGCAGGCCCAACGAACATCAGAGTGGAACCTTGTATTTACTTATATCAATTTTACAACGATTACCATTTACCGTACATATTGTAGCTAATACATGAACGCCTTGGACTATTGACACGCAAGATACTACATGAATTCTTGACTGTTACTTGATTGTGGGAGAGAGGACTGGGTTTCCTCGAGAGTTGGACTGCCTGATCTCGAATCCTCAACTGCCGTGGAAAAATAAATCAGAAGAAAGGCCTGTGAGTGTGAGATGATGACCCACTTTTCACTGGTGCTTCTCCTCCCCCAGTCATTCCCACGACAGAAAAATCGATGCACTTGACATCCAACGTCCGTAAATTAACGAGGACCAATACCCCTGTTTGCGCAAAGCTTGGTACCATGATTATCCGACAGCGTGTTATTACTTTTCCCCTGAGCTCTGACTCTTCCTGATGGTCGCTAACTATCTTCGTTTTGAACTTCTTCTGCCCACCCACGATATACAAGTCTGGCGTCGTTGGTATCAGAAACGGATCTTCCGCGAAATATGGATGGCACCAAAGGGTATCAGGCGCCGTTGGAGCCATGTGCCGCCATTTCAAAGTAGACTCCAGGATTGACAAGCGTGTGTTAGGCGGCGTAGGAAGATACTTGAACATATCATTCAAGGGTTGTCCAGAGTTAATAAGTAGACTCCTTTTGATAGAAGGTCGCGGAGAACCCGAAGATTCTTTTGAGTCCGAATTGGTCTCGATGTTCAAATATGTTGGATTCGTTTCACAGAACAATGTCGGGAATCGCGAGGCTTCGCCAAACATTGCACGGGGAAACGGTTGTTGTGGTAATATGCTCCCCGAAGGATCTGATTCTCCCGGTAGAAGGTGTATTGGCATAACACTAGCAATGTCAAGAAGTGTTGACGAGAGACTCAGCATTGGATGAGGAGAGAACGTTGTCGCATCGTATCCATATCGACGCTAGAACATTACATCAGTAAGAATGGAGTGAGTTCGAATAAGATCGACATACGGCCTTCTTATCCTCAATTGTAATCGCGGGTTCCCCGTTGGTAAGCGATAGAGATGAAAGGGAGTCCCCAGCAATTATTAATCGGGAGATTTGTGAAGCAGAGACCTGGTCATCAACGTCGCCACCTTCACCGGTCAGATATTCCACAAGCATCTGTATTTGTGCGTCGGAAGGCGATATAGATCCTATATCAAGTCCAGATATCAAAGCAATCCACTCGTCCGAGGGGTCTGGGACTGTAGCATCAGCCTGATCTGAACAATGCTCAGATGCGCGGCTTCAAATGCTAGGGTCATGCGTACCATCAACGTCCATCTTATCTTCGTCAGATTTCCCAGTGTCGGAAGACTGCGGCGCTAGCCCCGCGTAGCATAAATCCACGACCTCAAACTCCCCACCCGGGGTCTCCATACCCAGAGCGCCGATGATGACGCCTGTGACAAGCCTAGCATCGTTAACCCGATCCCCAACGAGGCAAATTCGTCCAGATTCATCTTCTAACATTACGTTGTCATCACCCGAATAGAATTTTGAGGGAGGCGGTGGAGGTGGAATAGAGTGCTGAAGATTTAGATATGAGTGAGGACCCTTCCGATACATATCTGTTGCTCACATCTCTTGCAATGTCCTCCATTACATTTGGTTTGAGTGGCATATCCATATACACTGTGCCAACGACGTAGCATAGTTGACCCTTCTCAACTTCAAGCACTCGCGGAACCAGTACCGGATTGCCTGAATAGAGTCAAGTGAATAACATCACCTGAGATCAAAGCCCCAAGCCACATACCTGCAATATTCTTCCATCGTTTGTGTGCCCTTTCTTCAAGACATTCTCGCAGTAACCGCAGCCGGATGAAGTAGATGTTTGAATATTGATGTTTGTATGATTTCTTGGACTGCCCGAGCAAGAAAGAGGGTGTGTTCGCGCTTGGAGGTGCAACACTTGTTGAGCAGCGTGTCAGGGAAGGAGGGATTGCTCTGTTATTGGTTGTGTAAGTTCACCTGATTGACCCCGATGCAATGGCAGCTTACATTGACGAAAGAACTGACATCGAAGACCAAGAAAAGCGCAACACTTTCCCTTGTAATGAAAGGCAATTCGAACACTAGTCGGACAAGGCCTGACCAGGACTTCTCGAATCTCAAAATGTAAAACGCGTCGCGTGAATTTGGCCTTATTGTCGTGTTGTCCCGGCCCGTTACCCGATTATGATGTGCTCCTCATTGGTATCTCAACGATTCATCAACTACATATTGTACACGCATTGCTGCAACAGGAGGATATACAACTACAATTGTAAAAGTCGGATTGAAGTCGAGTTTGGTTTTTCCAAGAACTTTAGCACGGGCGCGCAAATGTGCCACTAGTTTCACTGCCTTCTCCCTTCTTCAAGTTGCTCTCCTTGTTCTCGTGCTTCCCCTTCGACTGAGAAGACCCTACGATATTCAAGGCATGTTCTGGTGATTTAGCGTTGCTTAATTGCTCCGTGATCTCAATCTGTATCCGCTCAAGACAAGTAGCTTTTCGAGCAATACAATGAACTCACTATATCGGCAAGGAGTTTCTCCAGAAGCTGGCCAAGTCCTACGTAAGATGTGAATACTGAAAGGATTCGGGAGAACTCACAAGTTCACTCAAGTTCTCTCGAACAACCACACGAAGGATCTCTACCTTCTCTAGGCTAGGGGGCAACTCGTAGTTGGGCACAATCCTGACCGCATCCATAAGTAGTGCTGCCGCCACAAAAAAAAATGTTCTTACCAGCCTCGCGCCCTCAACAATGTTTGTACCCATTTTTGCTGAACATCGGGATGCTTCTTTTGGAAATCATCTGACAAACGGAAGGCGACGACAGGCAATCCAGGTTCATATGCCTAAATTGCAACGGTGAATGTGATAAGAGATTATTCAGATATTCAATCGTACTTCAATGTCACTGGAATCAATACCCGTGGCATCTTTGGCGCCAACAGCTCGGTGTATATCGCTCAACACTGTAAAGTAACCGCTCTTCTCGAGAGTACGACTCAAGAATCTCGCGTTCTTCAAGTCGTCCAATCCGACCACGCGGTATCCTTCGAAACCGAGGTGCAGTAAATTGAAATATTGGGCAATAATCGGGGCCGCAGGTCGGGAGAAGTTGAGTGAGAAAGAGTATTCAACAGACCCAAGGTAGTGAAGTTCGAAGATTAGTTCCTTCGGCAAATGGGCTTTGTCGCGCCAGACGACCCAGCCAACCCCAACATAGCTCATGCCGAATTTATGACCCCTATAGCGGAGTTGAAATATGAATCCAATAAGTGGATGAAAGGCGGCACTCACGAGGTGTTGATCGACACGACTCGAGGAAGTTTGAAGTCCCAAGGTAATTTTGGCTATTTACACTATGGAAATCTGTAGGCATCTCGCAAATCAAAGTGCTTACCGTGACGAAAGGAGCAACAAATCCGCCCGAGGCAGCGTCGACTATAAGAAATGAGATACTTGAATAGTGAAGACGACAACTAGACGAACCATGAATGGGGACTGAATAACCCGTCCTCGCTTCATATTCGTCCAAGAGATCGGACATCTCCTTAACAGGTTCGTAATGTCCGGTGTACGTGCCTTTGATTTTGTTGATTGAATGGAAAATGTATAACCAAAAACAACCAAAGACAACGTACTGCCCAGAATGATGAACACTCCGATGGTGTTATCGTCCACAAATTCCATTGCCTTTTTGGGGTCCAGGCGATATTTGCTTTCGACGCTCACAGGAACAAGCCTACATTCGACGTCGAAGTACCGGGCAAATTTTTCGAGAGCTACCTGTGCATTCGCCCCCATGATGATGTTCGGTCTGGAATATTTCGTTTCGTGATTGATGTTTCGTGATTGATTTACAAGAATGTAATCATTTGGTGCTTACCCTGGTTCATGGATGCTCTTTCCCGCAGCCTTGCGTTTTTGTTGCCAAATCTTTTTCATGGCAAGCCCACCAAGTTGAATAGCCTCAGAGGAACCGGTTGTCGCTGTTCCTATTGCCTGCTTTGCAGAAGGAGCATGCCACAGGTCTGCGAGGATGGAGACACCTGCAAACAATTGTCAGAGATCAACGACGACGAGAAGCCAGCTTCAATGTACATCTTGTATGAATCACCTCTGCGCGTCGGAGAGCGTCAATCAGTCGATCGATCTCGTAAGAAAGTGGGGGAAAGCGTACGCGTTGCTGGATATTCATCGGAATCTACGAGGGCGATTGAGTTGTCAATGTCCTTGAATCATGAAGGAAACTCACCGATCAAATTCTTAGATTTGTTTTCTTCGACCAAAAGGTCCGCTTCTTTGGGCATCCATGTATGCACAAAGGACGCCAGGTTAAGCACCGTTGAGCCATCTGTTGGGAGATTTAGACACAGGCTGGACTACTCCAGCTTCACTTACCTAAAGTCAATTCGTCATGAATCAATCTGTATGCGGACTCTGCAGTTACGCCCTGGAGTTTCGGGTAAGAAATGGCCGTCAAATACAAATAGATAACATAGGTACCTTGGAAGCAAGTTTGTATTTTGGGATTGGGTTGGTTCCATAGCGCTCTCCGTAAGAGTAATTGACCTGATCACCATGATCTTTCGAGTTGTCATGGTGTGTGGGATGTTTGTCCTACGAAATAAGGACGACCAACGTTATAACGGGAGAAAAGGTACTTACCCTGGATTGTTGGATGAGATGGTCGGTGTTAACGTGCTATTTAATACAGTGTCAGAGTATTCTGAAAGCTGTGGTGTCTCAACATACTTTGGAAAGAGCCATAATGTGGATTCTGAGGGAAAGTTAGGAAGAAGCATGTTGAGCTTTCGAGCTCTATATATGAGATACCCCCGAATAATAATATGACGGGCCTTCTTCCTGCCGTGATGTCATAATTGTGAGTTGTGATGGCTATTAATATCGTTGAGTTGGAGAACCGCAACGTTTTCTATATGTTGGGGATGGGCGTTGTTCTGATATGGTGATAATATCGTCACAAGCGGTGACCTCGGCTCCATGATCTTTCAAATTGCGGCGGTCAAAATCTGGGGCAAATCTGGGGTTCTCGTTGTGTCGTCAGGAAAAGTGTGGTCGTGTAATTTCATCGAAGACAGCCATCGCTTCCTCAGCCACGGTTCTTGACGCTGTGGAAGGTAACTTGCGTCTGTGCCATCTTCATGGGCCTTGGGCCTATACGCATTCAGGCGAACTGACCAAGAAACGTTGGGCAGGACCAATAAATCGGAGATTCAAGTTCGCGGAGAGGCTCAGGGTAAGCATGATGTCACATGAGAAACGACAATCAACGACAACGTTCGTAGCGCTGCGGTCCTCGACTGTCCTCGAAGTCATTTCCAAGTCAATGTCCGAGCGGATTGCACCGTCAATCATCAGTTTTAAACACAAAGGCCTGTGAAGTTAATCACTTTCCGCCGCGAACTCTGAATTTTTGAAGCGAGTCTATAATTTTGGTGATGAGAGTGTTCTCAAAGAGTGCCTGCTTCGATCTTGAGACTTGTGCCCGAAATATAAAAAGTAATCGATTATCATTTGTAATATTGGTCTGTTTCAGGAGATTAGGACCACCTGTCCGTCGACTTGGGTCCGAGCTGTCGCAGGCACCTCTTGCCAATGACTCGAATGTCCATTCTGCGTTCTTGTTCTCAACGACCTGCCTACAAACCCAAGAAATATTGACGATAAGGTTTAGTCTCGCTGACCCAAGCATGACTCCTCTATACCATGGAACTCATAATTGCATTCAGAAGATCGGAATCCTCGCTGACCCGTCAGACACCATTTGATTCTCATTGCAACATGAGTATACGACTGCCGCAAGAGCTTATTGACGCAATCATTGGGCATCTTCGCGATGGCAGTAAAGCACTTAAAAATTGCTCTCTCGCTAGCAAAGCCCTTTCTGTGACGGTTCAGAAGATCCTCTTCAAACATCCTTGCTTAGCGAAAGTGCTCGGGAAGACCCAATTCAGAGTCATATCTCCATCTCATCAGCAGGTCTCCGCACCTCTGTGACTATGTGCGAAATATCACCATTAGCGATCGCAGATCGATTTTATTGGACCGCGAACGCAAGAATTGGATTGAGAACGACAAGGCAATTGCAAGAATTTTAGCTCTGCTGGATAACTTGGAAGGCATCTTTATCTTGGGTTATATCTCCCCAAACCGACAGAACTGGGCTGGATGGAAAGCCGAGACCAGAGCTGCCATTCTTTACAAGTGCAGCTCTGTCCCGCTTGTGAAACTTCATTTGGACCACATGCAACACGTCCCCCTCGACATTTTTCAACACGTCCCCGCTCTGAAGACCCTCTCCTTGATCAACGTCCACTTCTCAGTTCCCTTTTGCGGAACTCTCTCCTTTATCGAACTCGCGAGCGCGATTAGAAAGACTGGCAATCCACATACGCACCTCGATCGATTTGGTACTCTTTTCGCCTTGGCTACGGTCAGAACGCTGCACCCTGGAACTGTCTCACCTCTCCACACCTCTCTCTAGATTACGAATTCCACGATCTTTCTGACTCTACAAATTCACCGCTCGGAAACAATCAGTACTTGGAAAATCTGTCATGGATTTTACAACAATGTGCAAGCTCCGTTCAGAATCTTCGTCTGTTTTATTTGAAACAAGGTAATTAAGTCTCCCCAAGTTTTTTGAGGACTGACTGAAGTCTTCTACCAATAGCTTGGACTCATTTCAGCAAGGTTTCGCGTGCTTTGTTGGACTTCAACACCGTGCCATGTTTGCACGCACTGAGCCTCGACAATGAAATACGGAACTGGCTAGATCCTCAAAAATCTAGAAGACGGACCCATTGGCTTGCTGATGTCGTGGCCAGTGTACCGTCTGACTCTTCTATCGTTGTTGAGGAAATTTGTTTAATGTGCAACACAAAAATGCCCCATAACTTCGACAACATTCGTCTGGAGGATCCTATCCATGGTTGGCCTGACTTTTTGGCTGCAGTCATTCGATTGTCGCAGTAGCTTCGGTTGATGTCCAATTATTCCTCCCCTACGAACTAGGGGATTCCACGAAATAGGTGGTGGAAGAGCAACTCTCTCCTCTCATACAGGGAGGGATTTGAAAGTTTGTGTTGCAGCTTCGTGAGGAATTCCCAACTCTCATCCCATGTATGCTCGGTTACGTATTTATGATTAATTCTTGCTTTTATTTGACTCTTGAGTAAGACTTTTAGATTAGATCATGTATCATATCTTCAGCCTATTCAAGGATCAGCTGTCAGCTCGCAGCTGAGGTACTGGTAAGTTTTCTCTAGAATACCCCCGTTGCGTCTGTCATTTGTCAGAAAATACTGAGCGCACCAGCTTTGGTGGTAGACTGGGCCACATCACATTTTGAAAATCATTACCAAAGACAGCCATTGAAGGAATTCGAAGTACACTGGCATTTTAGCCTGAGGTCTGAGTACTGAATAAAGTCCTAAATAAACAAAACTAAGGAAGATCGCGAGCATTGGTGCTGCTACCAACTAATCCATAATATGAACGCGACGTACACACATCGCCAGCGATGTATTCTGTTTTCCCAAGGTCATATCATAGGCACAACACAGGCGGATATAATAACTGGCCTACAACCTCTTACGTAATATTTACATATGGGCCTTGTGTTCCGGAACGCCTCGAGCATCAACCTCTCCGTTCTCCGTCATGGGTGGTCCTAATCTTGAAATATTCAAGTTCACCCTATATCTATTTGTCCCCATCGTGGCACTCGTACATTTTGGCGATCCAGAATGGTATAGAACGAACGTGGTTCCGGTATAGCACACTGTTCTATTCTTCAGAATTTCATACTCATATGCGCTCATGCAGTACAGGGACAAACTATTTCCTTCACTTGACCGTACCACACAGGTATTGCCTCTCCGTCACAAATTGATATATTGATTGGCTCCAATCGACGCACAGCGAATCCCGACGGACCAAAGTGGTGTGCGGGAAGAACTCGCCAGGATAAAAGCCGAGAGACAACTGAGACGAGCCCAACGTGAAGAAGAGCCAACCGAAGGAACAAAATAATCCTGTCGTCGTGAGTGTTTGCCGTTGGTGTCCTAGCAACCGGTGCTGACACCAGTCAATCTATGGAGTCCCCGTCTACAGCAGGGATATGTATTTCATTCTACTCTATCGTGCTCTATTGCATCAAATCTGCTCGTTGCTATATTGATATTATCTTTCAAAATTGAACAGTTCTCCATCGTCATATTTCACGGTCCATACGGCTCTTAGGTCCTCGCTCAGCGCTCTCTGGTAGTCACTCGCCGTTTCCAAATCTATCTTGAAACCCCCACATACAACGAAGACAACTACACGCCGGCCGTCCGGCTGCTTCTTCGGAGCAACTAATTTGTCGAACAAGGGTGGATGATACGCTGGAACTAATGTGGTAGAACAAGCCAATTCCACGAGAAATTTATGGTCGTCTTGTCCAATATCAAAAAGCGTTCTCGCTGGCAAACCTGGTCACTCACTGGCAAACAAAGCGAGGGCTTCCATGCTCAACTCATCTGGCACACTCACAGTCTTGATGCCTCCGCGCCTTTCGAGTGCCATTTTCACCACTGCTGCTGATGGTTCAGAGGCTCCTAGCGATCCGGATGCCTTGGAGGAAAATCCTGTGAAATGCGCCAGGGACACTGAGTGAATGTCATCGTGAACAAGGTTCACTCCAGGAGGCAATGATTTTTCGGCGCTGTTAAATCTTCCGTGATTAAGAGATATCGAGTGGTAGAAGCAATCCGAGCCAATCGTCTCAAGTGCCACGATAGGAACTGCAGTATGCATGAGTTCGGCCCCCCATACTTTGCGATTGACATACCATGGTCCCATCCAACGTCCTTGCAACCAACTATGATTCCTCCTAGGAGTCCTCCGCCTCCTACGCTGCAAAAGATCGCGTCTGGTTCTTCCTGGAGTTGCTTGTGGATCTCGTGTATCATTGAGCTGTGTCCTGACCATAGAGTTGAATTATCATACGCTGGCACCATAACACTGTCCGAACATTAGTATTGCATGAACATGCCCAAAACGTCGAGCTTACGCCTGAGGATCCTCTTTCACCAGTTCTTCAGCGGCCTTCAGTGCCTCCGCGTAGTGACGGCCCCCTACAATCACCTCGGCGTTCTCCTGCTTCAGAAGTCCAAGAGTGTTTTTGGTCACCCCTTCTGGGATAAAAACGCTGCATCTGAGGCCCAGAGATTTTGCAGCACAAGCAGCTGCCAGTCCTGCATTTCCACCCGACGCAATCACCAAGTGGACGGATGGGCCTGATTTATCTTTCGCCTGCTTGATAAAGTGAGATATGCCTCTGTATTTGAATGAATATGATGGGTGGAGGTTCTATGATTATCGGAACTTTCAGTTCAAAACATGAAAAGAGAAACGATGCTCACCTCAAGTTTTAGGTAGACTGATGCTCCCAAAATCTCAGAGATGCGACCCGAATACAATAATGGGGTTTCTTGCCACAGATTTTGATCTGGCATGGGTAGAATGGATGGTTCAATCAAGACAGATACGACGGTTACGCGTCTCTTACAGACTCTTACTTACCAAGGAAGAACCTGTGGGTGTTGTTGACCCATGACTCACCAATCTACGGAACCACGAAAGCTGAGATCCATGCAAGATCTTATCTTATCAGACCATATTGCGATGATCTATGATCGACACGGGAGACGCCAAGGTTTTGTTAATGTCAAACGTTAGATGTAAGTTTACAAGTATCACCAGCCCGTCGGTTCTCCACTCCTCCGGTGAACACGTTTCGAACAAGGAAAGCGGCATCTTACCTTTAGGCCAGAACTCCAAATGCCACCCAAGGCAGCGAAAGGCAACAGACGCGCTAGTAAGGAAGTGCGCTCCAAGGCCAAAGTCGACGATTTCGGGGGATTAGACCCAGGAATGATGATGGTACTTGTACTCTACAGGACCCTTGGTCCCAATTTGATGGGCTGTAGTATTGACGTTGGTTATCACAGTCCCTAATGAAGAAGATTCCCAAAAATCCGGCGACAGGGCGCGTTGATCTTCTTGACATCATGAAGTGAGTCACGCCGTCTCTGCTTTTCTACTTCTTTCAACACTAAACAGGTATATGGAGGAGAACCCCTCTGAGATGAGTGAACTCATGGGTGAAGTCGACAAACTTGGGATTGGGAAATCAGATACCGACCTTTCGACCTTCAATTATGAAGCATTGGCTCCCACCATTGTTCATGAATCAGCCTGGGTGATTCAGTTGGAATCGATGGGCTTTGTGGATCGAAACGGAAAACCAGTAGACCCTGACCAAGCTAGTGGTTCGACTGGCGTTCGTCCAACTTTCATGCTATACTGCTACGACGAGAAAGGCTCGTATCGTCTCACCCGTGAATGTGTCGGACTACCTGAAGCCAACACGATCCTCGAGTAAAGTCTTATGTGTGCTGATCAAGCTTTGATTTGCTCATTCATCATTGTTCAGCGTCTTACAGCGAGCAATCGCCGAGCCTCTGTTGCCTCTGAAGCCTTGCCTCCCTTGGTTCCTCCTTCTTTCGATAAAACTGCAACAACACGTATCTTCCCTAAAACCTTTTCTGGACTCACTTCCTTCTCCATTCCATTGGCGGCTCGAGACCCGCGAGGAAGCAGAAGGTCTTCACAATGGCGTTGATGCCCTCAATCAAGCAGGCGCGCGTAACAGCATGTCGCTTGCTACAAAAGCCAAAACAACTGGGAATGACGCCTTTCATAAGCAGGATAGAATCAGCGCACTGCGGGCATATAGCGAAGCTCTCAAGCATCTGATCGATGTCCTCTGTCAGAAGCCAGACTCAGAACTAGAGGGGAAGGCGAAGAAACTGCAGGCAGTGTGCTATGCAAACAGAGCTGCCGCATATCTGATCCCTGGAAAAGGCATTGATATGAACAGGGCTCTCAAGGATGGACAAGACTCGGAAAAGGCCGACCCTAGCTACAATAAAGCGTATGTTGCAATGACTTCCATTATGTAGATACCCAGTCTCACAGATTCATCGCTACAGCTATATTCGGCAGGCCACCTCAAGTCGAATGCTGGGTAAGATGGATGACGCTCAGGACGCCATCGTTCGTGCATTGCGTCGAAAAGATCTCGAAAACGATGTCAATTTGGTCGATTGTCTGATTGACCTCATGACTGGAGGCAAAGGGATGTCGGATAACGAAGAAACTTTCAAGAACTGGTTGTTGGATGTGCTCATAAACGACCGCAAAAGTTCCACAAGGTTGAGAGACCTTGGTGGTGAATGGAGAAGAAGGTGTGACGTACAGTTTGCCAAATTCAAACGGTGAAGTACGTTCTGCTTGCAGACCCACAATGGACTAGGTGACTTTCATACACCCAATGTATTTCCCCCAGTCAATTCAGATGCATGTAGCCAAACCCCCCCAAACACTATATCCGCTCTTTCGTGCTCTCGTCCTTTTTGTGCCACAGAAAGTGCTTGATTCCCCGCATATCCTGGTCCTTCGCATTTTGATATATCTGATCAGCATGCTGATAATTGCGCTATCGCTTTCCTTACCTCCTGACCGACTGGGGCTTTCTCGGAGATTGGCCGGATTTGCGGGCCGCAGCTAAACTGAACCTAGGAGGGGTGGAAGGGCAATGTGACCTAAAAACATGAGAACCGGAGGAGTAGAAGAAGCTGAACGACAGTCTTAAATTCAACGATACCATTAGGAAGAAAGAAAATCCAGTCGTCTCCAAACCACCCCATCATAATGAAGTTCTCCGACGGATTTTGGCTCCTGAAGAATGGCGTCAAGCCATTCTATGGTTTGCAAGTTGTCCAAGTCAAGAGCGACGCTACCGGCTATGACCTTCAGGTCGCCACGCGTCCAATTAGACACCGTGGCGACACATTAGGCGGTGCGGTTCTTTGACTGATATGCCAGAGGCTTTACTGACCTTTAGACATGGACAGGTCCGCTATTGAGTGTCCGTGTACACTCACCTACGCAAGGAGTAATTGGTGTTAAGATCCAACACATCGTTGGACGGGAAACATCGACCAATATACCTCTTTTCCCAGACGTTGATCCTATCGTAGACGTCGTCTTGAACAAAGTCGACAACAAACATTCCTTGAAATCTGGAGACTTGACCGCTGAAATCACAGAGGATCCATATTCGATAACATTCAGGTCTCCGACGAGGATTCTCACAGAGGCAGGCCCCAAACATCAAGCATCAATTCACGTTCCTTCTCGGTGGACCGCGCAGACCGCGTCGAATAGCTCCTGTCTTGCACAAGACACTATCTCTAATCCTAAGCCAGAACCTTTGCCGACCGTCGTTCGGTATCTCAACTCTGAGCTAACCATTTCCCCTGGTGAACTTATATATGGGCTTGGAGAGCAGTTTGGCGCGTTTGTCAAAAATGGTAACTTGTGAATGAAACGTAGCCTGAGAGCGCCTATTAATGGTCCTATAGGTCAAACGGTCAAAGTGTGGAATCAGGATGGAGGGACATCCAGCGATCAGGCGTACAAATGTGTTCCATTCTATATCACCAACAGAAATTATGGCGTGTTCATCAACCACCCTGGCGAGGTAGAGGTGGAAGTAGGTTCAGAGAAGGTCAGCAGGGTAGGCATCTCTGTTGCGGACGATACTCTGGAGTACTTCCTCATATACGGTGCAACCCCTCTTGAAGTACGTCGCTGGCTTTTAGTATTACTTGTTTGCTCACCTCCGCATTCATGACTTCCCTGGCAGATCTTGGAAAAATATACCAGAATGACTGGGCGTCCTGCGTACGTATACTCGCCCTCGATATAGAGTAGAAATATTGACGACTACCTATATGTTCCAGTCTTCTCCCAAGCTGGACCTACGGTCTTTGGCTCTCCACTTCCTTCCTTACGTCCTATTCCACTGAAACTGTGTCGGGTTTCTTGGATGGGATGAAAGAACGCGACTGTCCAGTCCGCGTATTTCATTTGGATTGTTTCTGGATGAAGCAATATGAATGGTTTGTCCGACGATTACCGCTCGACATATCCGTCATTCTGACACGTATCTTTAGGTGCTCCTTCACATTTGACCCAGAAAACTTCCCCGATCCCAAGGCATACTTGGCTGAAATCAAGGCGAAGTATGGCGTGAAGATATGCCTTTGGAGTTCGTAACCATGCCAGTATGCTGAACGAAATATTGACTTTCGTTTCACTAGTTAACCCGTATATATCTCAACTATCACCTATCTTCAAAGAGGGAGTTGAAGGCGGTTTCTTTATCAAGAGAACAGATGGGTCACCTTGGCAGTGGGATCTGTGGCAGCCAGGTAGGAGTGGTATATCTTCATGTATCGCTTTTTGTTGATTCGGCTTTCGATAGGTCTTGCTGTACTGGATATCACAAATCCATCGGCGAGAAAGTGGTACTCTGACAAACTATCTGCTCTCCTGGATCTTGGGGTGGATTCCTTCAAGGTGAGGAATTTGCTTCCAAAGACTACACGGGCATAACCTTTCTGTCCTGGAAGACGGACTTTGGTGAACGAATCCCACACGCTTCCGTCGTATTCAACGACGGTTCTGACCCCATGCGAATGCACAACACATATTCCGTCGTCTATAACGAACTTGTGTTCAACCTGCTCAAAGAACGCTTTGGTGATGGAGAAGCCGTAGTATTTGCAAGGTCATCGACCGTAGGTGGACAAAGGTCAGTCACTCTCGAAAACACATCATGTGGCTCTAACACAATCTACTGGCAGGTTCCCGGTTCATTGGGGTGGGGATTGTGAGTCAACATGGGAAGCAATGGCAGAAGCTTTGCGCGGCGCTCTCTCGCTGACTGTCTCGGGTTTCGCTTACGCCTCGCATGACATCGGTGGCTTCGAGGTGGGCCAGACATAGACGGCTTATATCTAGTACTGACAAAGGTTCGAAACTGAAGGGACATCCACCTCCGGAGATCTACCAACGCTGGGTTGCATTTGGAGTTTTCTCTTCTCACTCGAGGTTGCATGGATCCTCATCGTACCGTGTGCCCTGGATTTACGGGGAAGATGCGGCAAAGAGCATGGCAAAATTCCTCAATGCAAAACATAGACTGATGCCGTACCTGTATAACCTCGTAAGCTCCCGTCACTTACTGCGGAGTGCGAGATCCGTGACGCTTAAGCTGATTGATACAGTCCATCCAAGCAAATAAATCAGGTCACCCACTGATGCGAGCGATGTTCCTCGAGTTCCCCGATGACCGGACAACCCATTACCTTGACAGACAGTTCATGCTAGGTAAGTTGCGGTCGAAATTGTGACTTTTTGGTTTCTAGAAGGAACTGATCAACAATTGTTTTGCATGTACAGGGCCAAGCCTTCTCGTAGCACCTGTCTTTGTCCCTTTGGGCGAAGAGACCGAGTATTACATCCCGGCTGGCAGGTGGACGTCGTTCTTCGACCCTACGCGCACCATAGACGGACCGAAATGGGTGCGAGAACATGTCCCTTTGGATGAAATTCCCGTCTGGGTACGTGCTGGATCTGTGTTGGTATTGGGGCCGGATGGTATTGGTCGTCCGGATTATGATTATACTCAGGGCATTGAGCTGCGTGTGTATCACCTGGGTGGGCAGCAGGTTGTAGTTGACGTCCCTGTCGGCAAAGGCTCGGCCATTGCGGGTAGTATCAGAGTCACGCTAGCGAAAGATAGCGCAGCAGGTCCTGAAGTAGACGCTGACGAGGGCCTGAAAATCGCGAGTATCTGGACCGCATGAAGCAACTCTGGGTTCCCGAGAAATTGAATTGGTACCAAAGAGAATTATATGCGTAGTAAACTGCTCAGAATATATGGATACGAATTTCACAGTGTCATGTATAGTCTGACCGTTATGAATGCGAGATGGTGACCAAATGGTCTGTGGTCATAGTCTACCCAGTAATGGATACTCGACCATGCTTCTTGGATCAATCATTGAATCGAGTCTGTCGCCTATCAAGTCGGACCTCCAGTTATCCCAGTATTCGGTTGTTTCGACCTTGACAAGCATTGTCCACCAAACAATCATGAAATGGCCTCCAGAATAAGGTTATCCAGATTCAATCAAGCAGCTAAGCCAAGGCCCAGCTACATAGACCTGCCACCCTTGCACCCCTAGAGATTGACTAACGAGGATAAGGTATATCGTGATGTGACCGCAGCATGAGCTTGACCTAGCAAGCCGCGCGTCAACTACATCACGACGAAGCACGCCTGAGATATCCAGCTTGAAACAATCCTTGAGATAGGAGGCACGAGCACGTACGTGCATATAGATATATATGGGGACATCCAGGGCTTCCATAGATTTTTTTCGACACCAGATCATGTTTCCGTAAGGCAGCCCCGTGGACAATGGCTAGATGACTATATATGAGGGTTTTTATGTGAAAGTTCAGTGACGCGTCCTCGGAAGGTTGATACAGTTGTTGAATGATCGTTAGCGATGGTAAAGCCTGTATTATAGATGGAGCCAAAGGTCAAGCCAGAGATTTGCCTACTTCAATTATCCGGCAATCAGGAAATTCGTATGGGGCTTGTTCTATAACAGACAGGCAAGACGAAATCCACTGGGTCAATTGGGCAAGGGTACGTCCTGCTGCTGAGCAAATAGAGGAAAGGTGGGGTATGTGACCGCGGAGGATGTCCGTCGTGATGTTATGGTAAGGTTGATGTGCTAGATTTCTGTATAAATGACTTTAGCACCCTGCAACTATAAGACTGGCGAGGTGATAATCTTCCCTTGTTTCCTTTAATCTTCGGCGGGATTTAGAGATCGTTGCAATAGTGATTTCGGCTATAATGTCATTTTAACAAGAGTGCGCAGCGCTTGAGCTCGTACGGTAGGCGAATGCGTCGACACATGCTTAAGAACCGGTGACAGCATGTTCGCTTGAAAACATTAGATGGCCGACTACGTAAAATAGCTAGAGTCATTGATATGTTGGCTGGAGGCACAACACGGAAATAGGATACTTGTTATCCGTGATCCAGGGAGCTTCGATGGTGAAGGTTTGGGAGAAGATAGACAGGACCAAGATATCATCTGCCCCTATGGGAGAATGAATTCCTTCAGCAATTGATGTCGAGTAAGCCATCCGCACGCAACGTGTCACTGCGAATGGATATATCCTAACAAGGCTGGCGTATGGCGCAGTGAGATTTGCGGAGTACCTACGATGTTCGTCGGAAAACATCATTCGGTTACGCAAGAATGATCCGTTTGATTGAGAAGCACATTGTGCTGCGCAGAAGTCCTGAATGCGCCGGTCCCATGCAAGCTGTAAGTAAGATGACAAGAATAGACGCAGGGACGACAGGGCCGGACATGTGATGACTGTGGGATGGACTGTGGAGGGCTGCGAAACAAAATACGAAATGGAGCTTTGCTGCGTCTGAGTCGGCTATAGACGGCCTGAACGGACGGATGCTATGACAGAAATAACATCTCATCTCTGATAGATGATACAGTCTTGATATGCAACCGCCTCAAGAGAATGCTGTAGATACCAACATGAAGAGCTATAGTATGAGATAGATGAATAGGAAGTTCAGTAAAGAAAGAGGAGTGCTGTGAAATGAGAGGCAAGTTCAAGGTGGACCTCGGTGCAGACTGCGCAGCTGTGATCGGCGTGGGTCACGTGTATCAGGGAATGTGCTGCGGATTCGCATAAGGAAATCGAGTCTTGGCAGCTGCAAGATTGCAAGTGCTGTTGAGCTTTCTTCCATCCAAACTGCGCACAGGCGTCTCCTCTTTTTTCGCAGTCCTCCTACTTTCTCTCTCTACCACCAACCATGCAGGTTGACCAGTATTCTATGGAGCAGAAACCATCCAGGAAGGGCAAGGAGCGCGACCCCACTCACAGAGACATGCCGCAACGAGATCTTAAACCCACAGATCTCGACGAGAAACTCACAGCGCTACGTAGAAGAACAGCAGGGTCAGCAACTTAATCCTTGGCCTTATTTCTATTTTCTGACTTTTGACTTTTCATTATTAGCATAACCCGTCCTCGAGATAGGTCAGAGCGGGATCGAATGCAGGCTACACAACTAATTCAACCAACTCACTCGATTACATCGACCAACCCTACACCTCTTACATCTTCATCTCGTCTTGAACGCTCTTCCAAGACTCTGACCGCCCCCTCTGTTTCCAAACAAGCGCCTACTTCACCACGCCGGCATGCATCGCCACAAGTAATCGTTTCTCGTTCGACACAGGATGCGGATCATGAGGATTTCTCGCGTAGACTTAAGATATCATCATCGCCTTCTCCAAGACCGTCACAAGCTACACATAAGGCAGGCGCCTCGTCGAAGCTTTTCAATCCTGACACCGACCCCATTCCAATGCGCCGGACTGCTGAGCCCGAAGCTATGTCCGACGATACAGGGAGCTCATATGCTCTCCGTGGCGGAGCCTCTGCATCAGCGAACCAGAGAGACGACAGAGGTAATGCTGCACGGCAGCTGTTTGACCATCGCAAGGACGACCCCGTCCGCTTTTCCGTTCTGGCGCGCCCACAGCTTTCAGCCCATGGGCGACCCTCCCCGACACCAAAGTCTTCCAACGATTACGTTTCTGCGTCCTCAACGTCATCTTATGCGGCTTCTATATCCTCTTCTACATTTACCTTATCGTCGACGACGGATGGTTCATCGGCATCATCAGCATTGTTTGACGGACGACCGAATCAAGAAGAGTCTGGCAATAATGTATTCTCGATACAATTGAAGAAGCTCTACCGAGCCATCACCAATTTGGAAACCAAAATCAAGCAGGAAGATTCGACGGAAGAGACTGATGAGGCCATGGGAAGTAGAGTCATGCTCAAAGGGAAAGAAGTAGAGAATGACGAACTTGAGAAAGAAAAATGGAAAAAACAAATCAGCGATCATAAAAAGTAAGTGATGCTTTCTCTTCAGTCGTGAAGCGTTGTTGATTTCTCTTTGATAGTCTGGCTGAAATCATCCACAACCTCCTCGAGATATCATTAGCGCCTTCCGTTCCAGCCTCACTCCGAAACATCCCAACCAAATATAACATCATTGTTCGCCTATGGACGTATGCCTTCCACAAATTATTGGAATCCTTGCGCCGCGCCTCCTTCACGTCCCCTCTTGCTCTCGAGCATCTTCAGGACTTCATTTACTACTCCTACACTTTTTACACGGGCCTTTTAGAGGAGCACACTCTCAATTCCTTCAAGTCGGGATGGCTGGAAGCGCTCGGAGATCTTGCCCGCTATCGCATGGCCGTAGCTGCTATGGTGAACGGCGGGGTTGGCGGCCAAGGAGGACTCACTATCGAAGCTGTGTCGGAAGCTGCTGCAGAGTCCGAGACAACCATTAAATCTGACGCGGATGTGGCATTATCACCAGGCTCCCATGGGTCCGCGAAATCTGTCAGCGACCTTCCCAATGCACGGATAGACGATAGCCCTTCGCCCAGCATCGGTGTAGCGGCTGCGCGTTTAATGGACGTGGAGCCTGAAAAGGAACGATGGAGGAATATCGCAAGAGATTGGTATGGGGCTGGACTAGCCGAGCAACCCGGGACGGGCAAACTCCACCACCACCTTGGCTTGTTGTCAAGGGAAGTAGACGGCGAAGAGCTGAGAGGAGTGTATCACTTTGTCAAGAGGTAATGTCATTCTTTGATGATGATATGTTGATATGTTGCTTATGCCGTATCAAATTTACCCTTTAGCATGACCACATTGCATCCTTTCCCAACATCCCGTGAATCAGTGCTGCCCATTTGGTCCCATGCCGCACAGGCGCGTCGTTCGCTGCCCGACGCTCGGTCATCGGAATTATTTATTCTACTCCACGGCATGTTGTTCACGAACATCCAACTGGACGACTTCACACCCACTCTCGCACGTTTCATTGAGCGCCTTGAGATCGAGGGCGCGGAAGAGCGCGACTGGATCATGATGGCAGTTGTCAACATCGCTTCCATCCTGGAATACGGCCGCCCGAGTGGGGTCTTGAGGAAAATTGGCTGTGTCTCCAGGGAAATCAATGGACCGCAAGCTGCCGCCGCTATGCGCGTTATGGCCAAGAAAGTGGCAGCGGGCGTTCCGGGATCGTCTTCGCTTGGAGGTGTGGACGAGGAGAAGATGGACGTTGACGAAGACATGAAATCGCCTACCTTACCTAGTGCCGAGTCGCAGGCGAACGACGATCCAAACGCCCTCCCCGAACAACCCCCAGCTTTCAAGTTTGCGCTTCAACTTACTTTCGCCATGCTCTCACATGTCCTCAAGCGGCCCACTCGCAAAGCTTCTCAGTATGCTGTATCAACCCTGAATCCATATCTTCCCGTCCTTTTGACATTCCTGGCTACTGTTCTGAAGCACCGCCAGACGTTGGAGATCATGGAAAGGAGCGTCCCATGGGCCGATCTCGCGACCTTCTTCACCACTGTTCCGAGAAAGATCATGATCTCACAGGGCTTGATGGTCGCACCTGGAAAACCCAATAATCGCAATTTCGAACGCTGGGTCATGTTAACGAGCGGGTGCCCGCCGCCATTGGCCGAGGACTGGTGCTTGCGTGGTATGGAATGGGTCGGCCGTAAGGTCTTCGAGCGTGGCTATTGGAAGAGCGGTGAAGATCGCAAGGCCGAGCTCGAGGTTCTAGAGACGGTCGAAGGGAAGCAGTTGACCGACGGTACGATTGAGGATGATGACGGCGACGACGGTCCTTCTAGCGGAAACAAGACTTCCTCGTCAAGTGACCTCATCAGGCGCTGGGTGAGAATCATTCGCTGTGGAGTCAACATTGCCGGCACCGTTGACGGACTCACATGGGTGGATGGGACACGGGAGTGGAGAGTTGAAGGGAAGCTCGCCGAGAAAGTGAGACGGTGGAAGGAGGAGGATGAAACTAAGCGTGAGGAGGAGGAAAGGAGGAGAATGGGAAGAAGATGGGTAGAGGATCCCATGGACGTCGACGAGTCTGACAATAGTGTATCCGAAGAAGAGAGTGAAGACGACGACAATGATTCAGAGGATATCAAGGCCCTCAAGGTATGTTTTTCGAGTCGTACAAGCAACGATAGAAACATCGTCTAACCTTTTTCTACAGGCTCGCCGAAGATACCTCAAAAGTCTTCTTCAATCAGCTAAACGAGGGAACGCCATCAGCACCTCCCCGCCTCGCCGCCTGCGAGGTCTTCGGTCTTCAAGGAAAGAAGTTGACACTCGTGCCCAATTACCCATCATTCCAGGGTACACTGTCCTTGTCGTCGACACCAACATCCTCTTGTCCTCCCTCTCCATGGTCTCCTCTCTCATCGAGAGCTTGCGTTGGACCATTGTCGTCCCGTTGCCAGTCATCATGGAGCTTGATGGACTCTCGGCCAACGACTCGCAGCTGGGAGAAGCTGCCCAGGCTGCAATGTCATACATTTCCTCCCACATTCGATCTCATGCGGTTTCTCTCAAGGTTCAGACATCGAAAGGAAATTACCTGACTTCCTTGGGTATCAGGACGGAAGACGTCGATTTCAACGGAAACAATGCAGAGAAGAGCATGGATGATCTCATCCTCAAGGCGGCAATTTGGCAGGACGATCACTGGGTGGATCGATCATCCATGCTCAAGGCACCTTCAGTTGCAGCAAGCGAGTTACAGAAAGCCGTCAAGGTTGTTTTGTTGAGTTTAGATCGTAACCGTATGTCTATTCGTCTTCCCCCATGAGTTGCAAAATGGCTAATCTTTTTACCTGTAGTGCGTCTCAAGGCAAGATCAAGGCAACTGCCTGCAGCCAGCGAAACCGATCTAGCGGCATTACTTGCCACAACATAATTTCAACGGGCTCAAACCCGCCAGGGCTATTCATCGCCCTCGTTCATCAAGGATCCTCCCTCCAAGCAGGGCAAGACCGGATATCGTTCATGGATGCTAGCCGCCCCGTTCCACGGATCTGGCCCATGCAGAAAATCTCGGATGATGCAACGTTATACTCGCGGTCTCAAGTAGTTACTGGGAGTGTTGCGGACGACCTGCGGCGATTCCTTTGCTAATTCAAACGATGATGAAGCATCATTAGCGAGCGACGCAACCTCGAGCAGGGGTTCATCCTAGTCTTGGTTTATATACACGGAAATCTTGTCGCATACTTCTTTTACTACAATCACCGTCCCAACACCATCATTTTATTTCATACCCGATCAACTTTCATTATACCTGTCACACAATCTCTTCCTATCTCTGTCATTCTTTTCTGTGGTTTTATGTAGTACTATTGGTGTACGTATCTTACAAAACAAACAAGTTATCGTATTACAAGAAAATACCTCAAAACTGCAAGCACTGCAAGACAGGCTATCAAACTGAAGACCCATTGCGTGGGGCTTCTATCGAAGATTTCGTCAGATCCCGACGCGCCGGGGTTTGATCAAATTCTTCTTCCTCCTCGGCGAGCAGGTGAGATGTTTGTGACTGAGCTTCGGCTGCTGCAGCTGGTACGGCAGCGTATGTGGCCTCCCTCTCTATCTTGAATTGGCGGGGTAGTAAAGCATATCCAGAGAAATATGCAATTGGCAAGAGCTGTAAAGAATCAACGTCTGGATGCGAAACCGCCCAATGCCACTTACCACAATCCATATCTTCCACAAGGAGTTTGCCCAAGGTGTGATTGGGCCTCTACCAGTCAAGGTTTCCCACCATCCCAGTCCACTACGTACCTGGCAACCATGCGAGGCGCATAAGTTGTGTGTATACATCATAATGCCGAACACCTTACCTGGGCAAATGCAAGCCCAATAATGGAGACACCAAGAACAATATGGAGAATGTTCAATGGTGGGTGGGGATGGGTAATCGGACCAAGCTTCGCCAACCGGTTACGACGGGCGTGGATGTATCGCCCAAGTAACACTTGCGCGTAATACATGAAGAGCAGTATGATACCGCAGACCTGAAACACAGGATATTAGTCCCAACACACTCCTAAGACCAATATAATATGTACCTCATGCGCGTTCGCAAAGTGAATGCGGAATGAATCCTTGCCGAAGACGATGACAGGCCCAAGAAGCACTCCGAGAGTGATCACGGGTAGAGCAAACATCATATTCGTCATCCAGTGGGCCTTGAACCACTTTGGGGTGAAAGACCTACCCCAGCGGCCAATCAAGGATCCTGCAGGTAGAAGAACCAAGAATCCCAAAGAAACGAGGAGGGCGTGTACGATCATGACCTTCTCGTTCTTTTTCAGGACATTAGTATTCATGCCCTGGTTGAGTTTGATCCGGTCTGGTGTGTTAGGGTCGAATGTGGGGAACACAGGTGGAGTGAATTCTTTTGTCAAATCAAAGGTAAAATAGCCAGCGTGCTTATGCCGAGTAAGAGAAGCAGAAGGACTTTTATCTGGTCGAATAGTGGAATATGCGAAGACCAGCTCCTCCCGGGGGTCGGCACTGGCAAGAAGGGAATGATTGGCAGGAATCTTGAAGGAAAATGTCGTCGAATGAGGAGGGCGAGTCTTCAAGATTGGTGTCAGCGACTTTAATGCAAATGTCCGCGTGAAACGCGGCTTACGATGGACTCTTGAGGTTCACTCAAAGTCGCAAGCCGAGGAGGCTTATTGACCGGCTCTGGTTCTCTGTATCCACTCGCAAAACGCTGAGATAGAGTGGTCGAACCATCCTCGTTCTGCCAAATAATGACCGAGTGGGTATTGACCATACGACTACCGAATCCTCTGTAAATCAAAGTACTCAACAAGCGATAATCATGGTTGTACGCTGCAGCTTACAACGCCATCCAACCCATAGGCTCCAGCATACCTGTCATTTCGTCTGTGATACATGTTCCTCGGTCAGAAATATCGCCAAATGCGCCATGACTAAGGTCTCACAAGCGACGACATCGTCCTCAACCCTCGCAGACAGGCAAACGGCACGTCTGCATCCTGAGTCGCCCTTGAGAGCGGAAATCAAAGTGACCCATTGCAGCCAGACAAGTGAAGCCAAAAGGGCGCGCGAGCGAAAAGGCCTAACCATTGAAGAGGCGAATAGAGGTGGATGGGAGAAGGAGAGTGGTAATATCTATATTTATGATGTTTATCTGTCCCATTTGGAGTCTGGTATGCGAATGGAACACGTCGCCTCTCCATCGCCGGCGCAGCTTAGACCCATCTTGATGGAGAAAGTCTGGCTGACATCGTGATTGATTTATGCACACCCGTTCGCATCCCTGAAAGAGTAGGATGGCATTATCCAAATCCGTCTCATGTCACTGCCACCGTCTGTACCTTTTTTGATAGATAAACAACCTCTGGACGTGCAAGGCAATCTAGGTAAAGTGACTCAAAAACATTGATATCGTTTCTGAATATCTAATATACACGCGCTTTTGTATCCATGTAAGAAATCTGGAAACTCGGTGACGGCCTTTACTCAAAGACCCAGGACTCCAGAGCGCTTGTGTATTGGACAACACCCTCGGGGAACCAGCTGATATCTGCGTTAATGATGTGTCCTACTTCAAGTTAAATGAATAACGTACAGGGCGATCTCCTTCTCAGCGCTCTCAACTGAGTCCGATCCGTGGCAAATATTGCGTCCAACAGCGAGGCAGAAATCACCACGGATAGAACCTACAGAACCAGAGTCAAGGATGCGTTTAAAAGTAAAATAGATGTATCACTGACCGATGGGGGATTGGAGGGGGTTGGTGGCCCCGAGCATGACGCGACCGGTCTTCACGGCGTCAAGACCTTGCCAGACCATGCCGACAACGGGACCGGAAGCCATGTACTTGATCAAACCAGGGAAGAAGGACTTGCCCTTGAGATCGGCGTAGTCTGTGAACGCAATCCAGAAAGTCGCGATTAGATTACGCGACTGATGAAGTGTGATTACCGAAGAAAAGTCAAAACTTACGCTTCTCGAGATGCTCCTCAGTGGATTGGACGAGCTTGAGGGCAACAAGCTTGTAGCCACGCTCCTCGAACCTGGCAATGATCTTGCCGACGAGGTTGCGCTGAACACCGTCAGGCTATCGAGCGGGAGCGCATTATCAGATAACTGGCATGGAACGCGGAAAAGATAACGGATAATAACAAACCTTGATCATGATGTAGGTGCGTTCTGTGACAGACATGGCGATTTTTCGTGAATGAAGGGAATGAAGAAGGACTTGAGGAGGCTATCAAGATGCAAAAGATTTTATACCGGCTTCCTCATTTATCTCGACCCATCATCGCGTCGATCTGGATATCTGCCACATCGTCCAAATACGGCCATACAGACCTCCGGAAACGTCCGCCGCATTCCTCTTCCACTCAGCTCTCAAAGACTGTCCTCAAAGTATTGCAATAATGTTTGGTCCCCTCGGTGTCTCTCTCGCCCCCTACGTGCAGTCATCACGTACTCTTTCAAAATGGATTACACCAATTGCCACTTGGTATGCGAACGCTGCAGGGTACAGGAAGTACGGCTTCAGATACGATGATCTATGTATGTGGCCTACTTCATGGAATGTCTTCTCGTGAGCTCAGTATCTTTCTCTTCAGTGGTAGAGGAAAACGACACAGTGCAGCGCGTGAGTCTTGACTTTTCCGTTGCTGCTTGGAAATTGTTGACCAAGTCCGTTACAGGCCCTGACGCGTTTGACACCCTCCGAGAAATATGACCGTGCTTACCGTCTGAAGCGGGCTTCACAAGCAAGTGTTCTCCACGCTCCTTTACCCAAAGAGCAATGGACATCAAATTCGGAGGTTTGCAAATCTCATTTCCTATTACTTTTTGTTGATTTACATGGAATTATAGGATGTTCGATACCTGAAGCCCCATGTGTTGGACGTCGCCAAGGAGGAACAGGAGAGGCAGATGTGGGACACGGTCACAGTCGCAAAGAAATAGAGCTTCTCTCAATTAGACGTCTATCCGAACCTCGTTCTTGCGCAAACGACAGTTTCGGCATCTGAGTTCAGCCTGATTCTTAGCTTGCCCGACAACCAGAAGAAACATCTCCAGAACGACAATATCATTTCGTTGGAAGTATACATATCGATATTCTATTTATTAACCCTTACTCGAACCAAGTAAAACACACGGAAATTGCAAGGAGCCCTTCACAGATGGAAGGCCTTGATTAAAGGAGACACGACTTCGCCACCCTTCTGCTTGTAGAAGTCGACAACTTTCTTGCCGATAACCGCGATGTCTAATGCCAGTCAAGTTAGCTCGTGAACTCTATGAGTGGTGACTGCAACTTACTTGAACCAGTGATGCCGAACTTCTCGTACACCTTCTGATAAGGCCCAGACGCTCCCCATGCAGCTAATCCGAATTGCTCATGGCTGTACTTCTGCCATCCGGCGGTCTGTTGGATGGTCTGTTGTTAGTTTAATCTTTACTTCACGACAACAAGCACGCACCGAAAGGGCTTCCAATGAAAGGATAGGCGCTCCACTCCTCAAAACACTCAGTCTGTATGCCTCATCTTGCTGGTCGAATGTCAACCAGCAGGGCAAGCTGACAATTCGTGTCTTGATGCCCTCCGCTTTGAGTTTGGAGGCAGCCTCCAAAGCAATGCTGACTTCACTTCCAGAGCTGACAATCGTAAGGTCTTCGTCGGTCTCCTCGTGGAGAACGTAACCACCTCGGGCAGCCTTCTCGATGGTAGAACCTTCCAGGTTGGGCAGGTTCTGGCGAGAGAGGGAGAGGACGGAAGGAGTGTGCTTGGACTTGAGAGCGACAAGGTAGGCAGCCGAAGTTTCGTTACCGTCGGCTGGGCGCCAGAAGGCCACGTTGGGAGTTGCGCGAAGAGCAATGGCTGTCTCAACAGGCTGATGTGTAGGACCGTCCTCACCCAGACCAATGGAATCGTGAGTCGCTATATCGTGTTGTGAGTTCGTCTTCCGTTGAAGTTTCAGAGATCAAGTACTTACCGACCCAAATGACTTGGTGTCCACTCAATGCCGACAGCCTCACAGCGCCAGATGCGTAAGAGATGAAGTTCTTTATAATGGGGCATGTCAGTCGATTGAGACAATCATCATTCGAACGTAGAACCTACCAAGAACGTGGCAACGAAAGGGATAATTCCGCCGTACGCATGGAGACCATTGGCGATAGCTCCCATTCCGTGTTCACGAACACCATATCGGATGTAAGTACCAGCATATGTTCCAAGTCCAGTGCTGGGGGGTTGGAAATCCACGGAGTTTTTGACCTTGGTCAGATTGCTGCCAGTCAAATCAGCGGAACCACCGATCAAGTCAGGGAGAGTCGGGATGATCGCTGTCAAGACGATTTCTGAAAGTTTGCGAGACGCTTGAGCGGCGTCGGTGGGCTTGTACACTGGTAGTTTCTTTTCCCAGCCCTCGGGCAGCTCTCCAGAAATTCGGCGAGTCAGCTCGGCATGTTCGTTGGGGTACTTTTTACCGTACGCAGCAAGAAGGGAATTCCATTCAGCTTCTAGAGCAGCACCGCGCTTGCCAAACTCGGCGTAGAAGTCGTATGTCTCTTTCGGGACGTGGAATTTCTCCTCAGGGGAAAAGCCGAACTTCGTCTTCAATGATGCAATATCATCAGGCTTAAGAGCTGTGGGATTACTTCAGATACAACGGCTTCAGGTCTTTAGTTTCGACTTACGTGATCCATGAACTCCATGGGTTCCTTCCTGCTTAGAACCGAACCCGATGATAGTTCGTAGACGGATGATAGTGGGCTTATTTTTCTCCTTCTGGGACTCGGCAATAGCATTGTGGATGGCTGCAAGGTCTCTTTGAAGGTCATTAGTACAACGTTGAGACCGGAATGGCATATACTTACGTGTTACCATCGTCGACGTGAAGGACTTGCCAACCATAAGCAAGGAAGCGCTGCTCAACGTTCTCGGTGAATGCAACGTTGGTGTCTCCGTCGATTGAGATGTCTATCAAACAATCAGCCTTTAATCGTTGTACTACATGCTTGGTACGAACGGTTGTCGTCGTAGATCTGATTCAATTTGCTTAGCTCAGAAAATGATCAAAAATGGATATGGACCTACAACAATCAAGTTGCCGAGCTGAAGATGACCGGCTAAACTTGCGGCTTCGCTGGCCACACCCTCCATAAGACAACCATCACCGGTGAAGACTGGAGAGAATTTTAGCCACGTTCCGAACTTGCAGGAAGAGTAGATGATATACCATATGTGAAGTTGTTGATGAGATCAAATCCGTCTTTGTTGTATACGGCACCCATATGAGCTTGGGCAATAGCCATACCCACTCCGTTCGCGAAACCTTGTCCAAGAGGACCAGTAGTAACCTCAATTCCTGTTCGACCGTAGTATCAGATGGAAGCGAGACTTCGAATTCAAAACAATATTGACCGTCGGTGTGCCCCACCTCAGGGTGGCCAGGGGTTTTCGAGTCAATTTGGCGGAAAGCTTTGAGGTCATCCATCGACAGGTTGTAACCCAGAAGATGGAGAAGCACGTATTGAAGTGCGCATCTAATTATGACATCAATACACGAATCCCCGTAATAAGTCACTTTCGCGTTTTGACTTACGCGTGTCTGTGGATTACCGTTACTTCTCAATTCAAGAAGCTGAAGATGTAAATATAATGCTGACCCGTTTGACAAGACAAATCGATCGCGATTGAACCATTTTGAGTTTTTGGGGTTCGCTTTCAGGAAGCTAATCGTTTATCGATCAATATGGGCGATCGCGTTGGGATCACGAATTCTGTTGCTCACCGCGAGAAAAGGACATGGGCGACGGGGGCCATACCCATGGGCGCACCTTGATAACACGTTTCCATGAGAATGCGCGAAAAAAACGCGTAGATTAGAGAGATACTACTAACCCGGGTGGCCAGAGTTGGCCTTTGCGACAACATCGACCGCGAGGGTGCGGATGGTGGCAATTGCAGTATCATCAACGGGGTTTGGGACGAAGGACATGGTGGTTGGGAAGAAAAGGGCGGTGATGTGAGATGTTTTGAAGGAATTGTGATTGCGAAGGGGATCGCAATACCGAGGAGGGATTTGTAACTCCATCAACCCGTTATCTAATCTTTAAATTCCCATCTGCGGCTCATCGCCTAATATTACCGAGCCGGGAGTGCCCACGTTCCGGATGTCTGCTGTTCCTGAACATTTCTCTTCAACCCTCACTACCCGTTTCTCTTGTCTCTAAGTATCTTATTACCGGTAATTACCAACATCTATAATGCATCCACAGTTGTCAGACAAGAAGCTAGGTTGGTCAGTTTTGTTAATTTCTTCGCATCAGACTCTCTGACGAATTGCAACAGTATGCAAGGAATTTATACAAGCCCTAGAGGAATGCCATGCGATTGGCTGGACCAAGTTTCTGGGGGCCTGTAACAGGCAGAAAGACGAACTCAACCATTGCTTGCGGATTGAGGTACGTGTTTCTGGGACAAGTGTGTGGACCAACGTCGACTAGTCAATTGCAGCGGGTTGCCCGAACCACACAAAACAGAGGGGTAGCCAATGAGCGCCGCAAGAAAACAGATCAAGCATTACAGGAATTCCGTGCTCTGTGATGCTATGTCAACGGATACTGTCGAGAATCCTGTGTCTTTCTCGGCAATACGCTGGGCGTACCCCAAATGTAATTGGCGCTACGTGTATTTATTTCTCAGGCTCAAATTGAGTTCATGCTTTCCTTTTCCAAGAATCCGCTCATTCCCATGACTTTGACCCGAAAATCTCATGACCTTTTCTGTATTTTCTCCTGTCCAACTTGGCTTAACGACAGCCGGTATTCGTGAGGCCTTGAAGAGGACCGACAACCATCCACGCACACGCTCATCGGTTCATGGATTGACCTCTCGCATTGGCTCCCATCGCATCCACTTTATTTTGATGAAACACGTTACAATGACTTTTTTCAGGTCCTACAAAGGCTAGGCTTGGGCTCGACCACATAGCATTTTTCCTTCGGCACATAATGATTCACTTCTGGCAAATCTCTTACTTCTCACCCTCTCACCACGCATGATGGCCGCCGCTCACGAGGATACTGGCACGCACTGTCAACAAAGATCCCGATTAACTCTTACTCGCTGCCTGTGCAAAAACTTGAAGCGTCGCTTGCTAACCACGCAACGACCCCACGAAGCTCGTCGGGCCGCCCAATACGCCCCATGGGATTCAAGCTGGACCACTTTTCAAGGAGATGCGGTTGCGCGTCGATGTAGGCCGCCGTCATGCTGGACGACTTTTGTTATTGTGGCAGAAGAAGAGGGAAAAGGGCAGGACGAACGATGTGTATATGTGCCCTGGCGAGAGCGAGTTCACGCGGATATTTTTCGTGCCTAGTTCGCAAGCCATGCTCCTTGCCATTTGAAGGACTGCCGACTTGCTGCTGTTGTACGAGACCCATGCATGATCCTGCTTCATGTCAGAATATCAAAGTGCTCCATTTGGAACACGACATACTTTGTTCGTGATGCTTCCTGACATGGAAGCGATCAGGATGATACTTCCTCGATTTCCGAACCGAAGCATTTGCTGTCCTGCTGCCTGGGCAGCGTATAAGACACCGTTTGTGTTTACATCCATGACCTGAGCAAAACCCCCTCATCAGACATCAAGTCAACAAGAAAGGCCCTGCAACGCTCACCTCCTTGAACTGTTCTGCCGGGTACACCAAACAATCCGTGTGGGACTTCAATATACCTGCCGCCGCGACACACACGTCCATCCTCTGTTCACGATCTCCTATTTCTTCAGCCTGCTTCCACATCGCCTTTTGATCACGGACGTCGATGCTGACATATTCCAACCTCGACCCATTGTCCATCCTCTTCACATAGTCTTGCGTTTTGGTCCATTCTTTTGAAGGATTAGCAGGAAGGTCGAAGCAGTATATGGCACGAGCGCCTGCTTCACACAGTGCCAACGCCATCTCGAGCCCGAGGCCCCTATTTCCACCGGTCACGATTCCGACTCGATCATTCAGCGCGAATTCGTCGAAGATCTTGGGCTTGGGTTTTACTGAAGCGTCAGTGGCTGCTTGGAGGGCGGCGCTGACACCGATGGGAGCAAGTGGGGACACGGATTGGATTGGGGGAACGGAAGTCATAACAGGGTGGGTGGGAAACAGTCCAGTCTGTGCCGTATATATGGTATGGCACGAGCCCTGCGACTCAGTATAGTTGTCTTGTGAAGTACTCAGCTGACCAGTTCTTGAGTAATCTTATAATATGAGACACCTCGATTCGGTGACGGGACGAATAAGATGAATAGGAAAAAATAGAAGAGCATATAGCAAGTACACATGAGCAATAGATATAACGATTACAATGTAGAGATGGATTTATAGATGAGTCAATTTTATATATGTACATAGTTCCGGATCCAGTTCCTCGAATATGATGCCATGACCTTCTTGAAGGAAGACATGCAAGATCTCCTCGTTTAATCAGGTCGATGGTTTGGGAACATGAATTAACCAAGGTAAGACCTTCGCGTTCAAGGTACGAAGGAATGTGGCTCCAAACCAAGTAGGCAAGTCCTTGCCACTCCATTGGTCAATGAGTCGTGTGATCTTCCCGTTATCGTCCAATTCGACAACGATTATAGATTCAATGATCTGCAGCAGAGTTATTGTGAGACATTGGGAAATAATGCGGGGTTTGGCATACCTTCTTCTTGTTTAAGAGCCGCGAGGTGTATTCTTGTGTTTGATAGTAGATCAAGCGACTTGGGCTATGCGTCGAGGACATGACGCGCTTCGAAATCTGTTTGGAATGTGAAAAGAGCTTCGGCTGGAGCGGTATCTGTCAGCTGAATTCATAAGATATGGAGAAGATTTCGCACCATGGCAAACCACTGCCGGAATGCAAGTTAGAAGTGATTATTAACTTGGCGCGACAAAACAAATACTTACCTGAGCTGCATATTCATCGAAACCTTTGCATTTGCATAACGGGTCCTGAAAACATGTGGTTATCATTTCATCCACTACAGAAGGTCTCAGCCAACCTCAAATTCCGCATCTTTGCTCCATGACCGCTCAAATATCTCCAGTGTTGGACGACAGCAATAGAGTTCCGTTAGATCTTCAAGGATGCGTCCTTGGTATTCTTTCAGGTCGGTGTGATGTTGTTGGGAACTACTCCTTCTGTGCTTCAAGGCCGTGTCCGAGTCCACTCTGATGCCAGAGTAATGAGCTCCTCCAGCAACTGATTCAAGGAGTGCTGGGGTAGGAACTGAACGAGGCAAAATGGAAGGATGATATGTCTGAGATGGCGGCGACGGTGAACGAGGTGGATTGGGTGGTTCTGACGATACTCGAGAGGTGGAACGATGGTGGCATTCTGGCATGTTGGACGAATGAATAGAGATAGAACTCACTCGCTATATGTTATGTAGCCACAAGTTTGGAGTCCCCAGTCTAGAAGAGTCTAGCCGGGTACGCAGTGTATGACGTACGGACCCGGCGCTCGGAGGCAATATATATACTCGGATCCCGTGATCCGACAATAATCCAATCTTCAAAACTTGAAAACATTTACAGCATCATTACTACAGAATCGCTATAGGACGGTCGATCAACGAAAATACCCTGTCATAACTTCATCTCATTAGTGACCATTTGTGCTAAGTAGTGCCCTGCCATAAACCATAGGTTTTGCCAGGAGTCGTCTGCCAAAGTCGGATCGTTCCTAAATATTTCCTCGTTAAACAACTCATCTACAATAGCATGCAAAAGCTTGAAACTCACCGTCCTCTGATAGACAGACAGAAATAACAGGCCTTAGTAATTATTGAGAAACATAGTGGATCGACTCACCACTACCACTTGCGTACATCTCTCCATCAGGACTGAATTCCACACAATGAACAGGACCATGATGTCCCTTCAGGACATCTCTTTCTTCCCCGTCGATACCGTGCACCCTGACCCACTCATCACTCATACTACCAGTCACGAAACGATCTTGTTGAATTGGATGAATCGAAGCGGATGACGGGGCATATGCAAGTGTGAGGCTATGGGTGCCGTGGCCACTATTTGGAAGAGCTGGTATAAATGCAACAGTCTTTCCAGAAGTCACGACTAGTCGCTGTGTCGGCAACGACAGTTCCATCGAAGTGATCGGACCGGGGAACGCGATGCTCGTCGTCAATTTGCGTGTCCGCAAATCCCACCACCTTGAGGTCAAGGTGTTAATTCCTCGAAGATTGAGGTAGTTCGAGATAGTATCTTACTTTATTCTTCCATCTTCACCTGCAGTAACACCAGTGTGTTCACCGACCCAGACGACACTCTTGATAGTACCATCATGAGAGAGCAGGCCAGAATCGCACAGGAAATCAGGCTCCACGTCGGGTCGGCTAAGATCGAATATCCGAACTTTCTTCTCTTGCCCGCCCGTTAACAAATGTGTTGACGTAGGCGAGAGAGCGACGCTGCGAACGATATGATTATGTGGGAACGAATGAAGGCAGGTTCCTGAGTAAGTATCCCAGACTTTCCTGTTTCTTACTTAGCATGACATGGTTCTACGGAAGTATATTGAAGGTGGGGCTCACGCAGTGAAATCAGCGCTACCCGAAGCAGCTCTAGAACCGTCCAAAGAAAGTTTCGTGCTCCAGACAGCGCCCTTGTGGCCAAGAAAGGTGCCGATCCAATCTCCGGTCCATTCTCTCAACATCGGGTTTCCATCTTTACAGCTAGACACAAGCAAAAATGACCCATCATCTTGGGTAGGAGAGAAAGAAAGATGTGTGATGGGTCGCGTGTGGCCTGGTGCCACAAGAGGGGTAGACTTCAAGGGAGTTGACATTAAATCGTACTAAAAGGTGATGATCGGAAGGTGTGTGCGTGTCGTGATAGATGATACAGGCGCACCGCGCACTGGCCTGAAAGATGAGAGAGGAAAGTCGTGAAAGGGATTTTGTAATGGTAAGGAAAAGGAAAGGGCCTCCAGTACGACTTGTTTGCTGTGCTGAGATTTGCCACGCACGATCACGTTGCCATTTATGACTTTGCCCATCATGATCAAGTCGCACACAACCATCTCCCGCTGCTCAAGTCAAGGATTTTCATCCAACAGCGATCACCGGCCACTCCGCAATCTGTAGAGGGCGAATATGTCTGAGAGAGTACTCTTTGGGACCCAATACCCAAACACCTGCCCGCTGAAACTTCATATCCGAGACTAAGCAGTTGGCCAAGATATAACTCCAGTGTATTCCTGTCTACAGCACAGAAGCAATTCAGTCTCTGGAGTCAACATCCAACGGTTGACAACTACTATTTCTTGAAGTAGAGATTGTGTTTGCAAGGGTTGTCGAACGTGTCGTACTGACACTTCAGTTCCGTGGACATTTACGAAACGCCAAAGACGCAACAGCTTGTCATGCGCACACACGCTGTAAGGGGTTTATAAACCCCATTGGTGGGTAAATTGTAGTCTCATTTAGCAGACGTTATACACTGATGTCAATTAATTAGTTGTTATAAGAATTGTGGCTTTGGTCGATCCAGTCCCAAACACTCGAACATCTTAGTTCCCCGCTGAAGACAATAATGGAGGACATTCTTGTACCCCCATACCATGAAATTGTTCTGGATATGGATTGACAGCCGTGTAGCACGATGGGAGACGAGGATTTTGCCCCTGACAGTCACTGGACGGCAGGCATGCAAGCGGTTTTTGAACAAACACTTGGTGTAATAATCCACAAGCTTGCCATCCATATATCCAAATGCCACATTGGGTCAACTAGACCCAAGCCATGAACTGCTCGGGTCCGTACAATTGAAGTGATCTAGGTACTCGTCATTCCCCTCGTCCATAGTGTCTTCATTAATTATCTATCTCAAATGACATTAGTGCTTGCATAGACTCTGGCACATTCTGCGCCACCGCACAATCACTTGATGCGATTATATGTTCCATAACACACAACCAAAGGCTTCTGAAGCTCCCCCATACATATCTTGACACCTCTTATCTCTCCAAGCGACTATCAAAGTAAGATCTGTGGGGCAAAACCATTGTCTCTGCTCTCTCAGCTGACTATGCGGACCTCTGCCGAACAGGTACAGACGGTGCAACATGCTATAATCACCGTCGAAAGTGGAGCATCACATTTCATCCGTCGAAAAAATCTCTTTCTGCTTGCAACTAGTTGGGTGCGAGTTCTGAGATCGACCGATCTAACTATTTCGTGCCTTCCGATTTCGAAGCTTCGGGTCGTTCCCCGAACGTCGAGGAGAAGTTACTGTTATGTGCTCAAGAGAACCATATGCAGATGTGCTCAATATACGTTGGCGGTTCGGTCCCTCCACGTTACACTCGACATAAATCGTTTGTAAAATTGAATACATCTGCCTACAACTCTTGTTAAATCGCTCACCAATTCCAAAGCTTGCCAATGCAGAGTTTTTATTTCTCGGCAAAGGTTCGTAATTATCGTAACTCACCCTGATGCTTTGACCTCTCAAGCTCACTCAGTAATATCAGGAACATAAACCTTGCACTGAGGACTCGCGCCGGAACCCAACTTCCTCTCAGATCTTCCTCGATAAATGCATGTGGTAAAGTATCCATCGTACTTCAGGCTCAGGTGACTCGAAGAACTTCCAGATATAGTTCTGATTGAGAGATAGGTTGCGTAAATGTACGACCAGCATCTCCTCCATTTAGACAACCTGATGGAGGCTCTGTTTCAGTCCCACTGGTGGGCCTTCCAATCACCATTCGAGGTCAAGATGGCGCCTTGTACTCCTGAATATTCGATGTCGAAATATCGTCGACGATGGAAATTCTTTTCTCCCTTGGTATGTGTAGACCCAAGGAATATTAGCAGGCGCCTTATGGTGACATTTTCGAATACCAAGAGCTCTTCCTAGGTCGTTCTTCGAGATGCTCTCGGGCACTGTGTTCGTTCGTAATCCTCCATTTTAGGCAACTATGACGAAATTCAAACCCAGCGGCATTGAGATATTGCGCCATCTCAGTCGAAAATCGCAACAGTGGTGCTCATCATGTTGAAGGTCGAGCATAGCGCCATTGAGGGGCCATCGAAGATTCAAGCTGATTCATGCAAATTTTAGTATCATGCAAATACAAGAACTAACTTGTTTTCGTCCTCCTTCCTAGATCCCAAGTGCTGTCGATCTCCTACCTCCGTTAATATCACCTCTTCCAGGTTCTAGGAACTTGAAGAGTTTTGGAGAGTTTATTCGCGCAGGAACACACATAGCTCTCAGACAGCTGTATTTTCTCCTGATTACCCGAGTCAGATCAGGTCCATATCTCACCATCATTGGCCTATAAAGACCAGCTCTTTTACCCCAGTCCGGTCCATCCTAGCCTCCACCACTACAATGTCTGTTGCCTCGGCCAAACGTCTTGGGAAACGCATCATAGGCTATCCAGAGACCTCTGTACCTTATGTTTCAAGTACAGACTATCTAGGTCAATACGCAAAGAATCCCGTCCTCGGTGTAAGAAGCTGGCTCAACTTCTTTGTCACTTTACCAACGGCTTCTTCCATTTTCAGATCAAAGCCTATATCATCAGCATATTCCCCATCTTGACATGGATAACGAGATACAGTCAGTCTCTCGTGCATGCCTTGCTGTCTGTGAATTCGTCTAATCTTCTGAAATTTCGTAGATGTCGGTTGGCTTACTGGTGACCTCATCGCTGGCTTGACGGTCGGTATGGTCGTCGTGCCTCAAGGAATGTCCTACGCCGTTGTAAGTTGATGTGTATCAAAAGAGCTATATAACCGTGCGACTGACCTCAAACCGATAAGCTTGCTAGTCTTCCCCCAGAATATGGATTATACTCGTCGTTCGTCGGTGTCCTCATCTACTGCGTAAGAAACTGCTTCTTCGTTGTAAGGAGGGTTCATTGAAGAATTTTGCAGTTCTTCGCTACCTCCAAGGATGTCTCCATCGGCCCCGTCGCCGTAATGTCACTCACTGTTGCCCAAGTTATCAAACACGTCGACGCTCGTAGCCCGGGAGAATGGGATGGTCCACAGATAGCAACCTTGCTTGCTCTCATCACTGGCTTCACCGTTCTTGGAATCGGTCTCCTGCGTATTGGGTGGCTTGTCGAGTTCATACCTGCCCCGGCTGTTAGTGGCTTCATGACTGGCTCAGCTATCAGCATCGCTGCTGGTCAGGTCCCTGGATTGATGGGCATTAGTGGCTTCGAGTGAGCTCACTCAATGCATGCTTAGAACCATAGCTGATTCCATTCTAGTACCAGAGCAGCTACATATCTCGTTATCATCAACACGCTCAAGGGCCTGCCGCGAACAACACTCGACGCGGCATGGGGTATCACGGGCCTTGTTGGCCTTTACCTTATTCGCATTGCTTGTATACAACTTGGCAAGAAATACCCGCGTCGAGGTATGCGCATTGACATCTCAGTTCTGCTTTGCACTAACGACGTTATGCATTTAGCGCGCCTCTTCTTCTTCCTCAGCGTCCTGCGGAATGCCTTCGTGATCATTGTTCTTACACTCGCTGCCTGGCTATATTGCCGCCATAGAAAGAACAAGGCAGGCAAATTCCCTATCAAGATCTTGTTGACAGTGCCCGCTGGCTTGAAACATATCTCACGACCTAAAATCGACCCCAAACTTCTCAAAGCGATGGCCCCTGAACTTCCAGTTGCCACAATTATCTTGCTCCTCGAACATATTGCTATATCTAAGTGTGAGTAGTTTACTTCTACTCAACCGCGCTGGACTCGAGCCTTATCTATTGGGTAGCTTTTGGACGTTTGAACGGCTATAAAATCAACCCCAACCAAGAACTCATTGCTATTGGTGTTACAAACACGATTGGATCCTGCTTTGGAGCATACCCGGCCACTGGTTCATTCTCTCGATCTGCTTTGAAATCTAAGTCTGGTGTTCGCACACCATTAGCCGGTGTCATCACAGCCGTCGTTGTCATCGTGGCACTATATGGATTAACCGACGCTTTCTTTTGGATTCCTTCTGCTGCCCTCTCAGCTATCATCATCCATGCCGTTGCCGATCTCGTTGCGTCCCCCTCCCAGGTAATGATCTAAGCATTTCCTGATATTAAACATACTCACCATCATCCGCTTTCAAGGTCTACTCGTACTGGCGTGTTTCTCCTCTCGAGTTCTTCATCTGGTTGGCAGCCGTATTGGTCACCATCTTCTCCTCCATTGAGAATGGAATTTACACCTCGATTGCCTCCTCATTACTGCTTCTCCTAATTCGGATCGCACATCCACGAGGGACATTCTTAGGCAAAGTAACCATCCGCGGTGATTTGACAGACGCGAAAGGGACGCGTGAGGTCTTTCTGCCTCTTTCTAAGGATGGCGTCACGAACCAGGACATCAAGGTTGTCCCTCCTTCGCCTGGCGTGCTCATCTACAGGTTTGAGGAGAGCTACCTATATCCCAACGCGTCCATCGTAAACTCAGCCCTTGTGGATCACGTCAAAGAAAACATGAAACGCGGCAGAGATATGACAAATGTCAAATTAAGCGACCGGCCGTGGAATGACCCAGGTCCTGGACGTGGTGGTGCAGAGGCAGACCAACGCAATAACGAGAAGAGGCCTGTCTTGCACGCTATCGTTCTCGACTTTTCCACCGTGTGCGTATTCTTCTTTAGATCTCCCTGTTCTGTTCTCATATTATCCGAACATCTTCTCTAGCTCACACATTGATACCACTGCCGTGCAAGCCCTCATAGACGCTCGTACCGAAATTGAAAAATGGGCTGATCATCATGTAGAGGTGGGTTTCCAATGAAAAAAAAAGTCTTCCTGTATACTGATCCGTCATCGTCCTTCAGTTCCACTTCGCTACTATTCTTTCTCCTTGGATTCGCCGTGCACTTGTTGCAGGTGGTTTCGGCCTCGGAATATCATCATCGAAGATACCCCAAGAGATTGCTGCTGTCATCCCAAATCGAGAGGATCCTACAGAGTTGCGGCATTTTGAACTCAACGATGATCTTGAGTCAGTGGATATCAAGAAGCGTCGCTCAGGCCAGGATTCGGACATAGCAGGATATGCGCCACTCCTCTCCACCGACACGCCATTTTTCCATGTAGACTTAGCTGGCGCCGTCAACGCCGCAGAAAGCGGAGTAGGGCGCGTCATATGAAGAGGATATTCGTCGGCTCACATTCGTTCTTGCTTTGATACCTCGTTGGAGACCAAAATTTACTCAAGCATCATGACGAACTTGTAACATAATACTCTCTGATCTTGTACACGAACTTTAACCCATTCACTATAGTAATATATCCTTCATCTGTCCCTTTATAAACCAGTCGAAAGCAATGGAATCATTGTAGCACTACCCTAGCAAATACTCCTACGGGAAGAAGAAAGACTGAAATTGTTCTGGTCGATAATTCTGTTCTAAGCAGCCGGAAATCCCGGTCCGGCCAACTCAATGACCACGGTTTCCTTTCCGTTGTGTTTCGTTTATACGTTCAAGACACTTGTCCTACAAGCCTACAAGTCGCTGATTGGGTCGTGCTGCTTCGAAGTTCTTCGGGATGTATCATGTTCTCGTTCGACCTTCACAAAGAATCGTGGCACATCGTTACTTCTCTTTGCACCATGCAAGGCTATCCGGACACAACAAGGTGAACACTTTTATCCACTCTCAATGCGAAGATATTCAAATGAGCATGTCCTAGTGGTCCAAAATAAAGGACAAAAAGGGAGCAGCCGATGCGCAAAAAAGTGCACTATACACAAAAGCCAACCAAGTAGGCCATCTCACGTTATGAGTAGTCTTTGAAATGACTTTGTCGCATTGGCTTCAGGAAATAGCGACAGCTGTTCGAGGTTCGTCCTGTCAACAGTATGTGTTTCCCGGTCTGACCTTTCGTGCACCCATCAGCCGGAGGTTCCACTGATCCCCAGAAAAACGCCCAACTCGCAGCCGCGCTGAAGAAAGCCAAAGAACAAGGCGTGCCCAAAGAAAATATAGAGAAAACACTCGCAAGGGTATAGCTACCATTCTCCTTTCTCCTCAATACTAATCATTGTACTGTACAAATGTAGGTGGGCAACGCCAAGGACAGAGGAGGAACCCCTGCAACATACGAAGCCCTAGCGTTCGGCTCTGTCGGAATCATCATGTTAGTCATGTCGCTTCCATAATTTGCTTTCAAACTCACAGGATGAAGAGATGCCCTGACAGACAATGCCAACCGCACGATCCATGGAATCCGTGAAATACTCAATGCTCATAGGTATGGCAGTAGTCATTCTGATGCTATAAGCCAATCTCACCCCCACCTCACGTCAGTGCACATATGACTCCTGTCAAGTACATGTTTCAGCGCGTGGGCCGCATCGAATTTACTGCCAGGCCTTCCGGATCGAAGGACGAGTTTGACAGAGACTTGGACAAGCTCTGTCAAGTACTTGGAAGAAACGGGGCGACGGACGTTGACTTGATTTTAGAATCCGAGTCCCTCCAAGACGTTTTCCGGGTACCCACATCCTTCTCACTCCAAGAGCGAAACTGACAGCTTTCTTGTGCGTTCTAGATCACCTGCGAACCTGGCGACCTAAAACGAATAGAAGATATTATCCTCGCATGGAAAACTGGATCTACGGTCACAGTACATTCAGTGGAAATTATCTACACGGCACTAGACAGTCTTCCAGTGGAAGAGGATCTGAGAGAAAAAGTCGAGGTACTCAGACAAGATCTAGGAGCCAACACAGACATCTTGAAGGTGTGGACAACCGTGGATTGAGTTCTCTATTACTAGTGGCAGCCTTTGTCTGGATAACCAATGACTTGGGTATTCTTTCAATATTTATCCTCGAATAGGTGATCTTTGACAAACAAGATCACATTATGGGTAGTCTCGTACCAATGAGAGGGGATGTGATTGCGTTCCACTGCATGACGATGGCATAGTATCGTACTCCGTGACTCAGAGAAGACCTATCACTGGGTTGCCTCGAGATCTATCATAAAACTCTTGCTCGCGGTCGAGAAATGAAGCAGCAAATCGACTGCCAGGGTGGAATGCTGATCCGTCTTCCCAATTTAAAGTATAATTAGAAAGCTTGGCTGAAGGGTGACTGCTAGCAGCGTTCAAATTTGCGGAAACTTCTTCCAGGTAGCCTATTTTTTGAACTTGTTTCTGGATTCTTCTAGCAGATGATTGAAGGGAGTATAGCGTTGTACCAAGCTGGTTTCAAACTAATCCAGCATCCTCCATCCTTTCCACCAAGCTCAATGATCCCTTCCTTCTGCGCAAGAATCACGTACGGTGCAAAGTTCTGGACCCCTGCTTGTTGATATGTGTCAGTCTTGGCAAGCATTTCGCCCACTTGGGAACGTCGTGGTTGTAACAATCCCCTTTGCCTGTGAATTTGAAGGCACTGGACTAGCACTCTAAACTTTGGCGGGACCAGAAGTGGAAAGGGAGGGTTTGGTTGAGGTATTCCCGATAAAGAAATGAGACCCTTGGCAGTTTCTTGAGTGACGTTAACAGTCGTGGTAGATTCAACGGTGAGGGGGTTCTCAAATTGTATGGGAGGTGCCGAAGACGATAGTCGTCGAGGTCTGTTCGACATAGCTAAGGGGAAGCTAAGGTTGTCGTTGACTGCATTGTCAGGTGCAGACAGCCTTCGAGTTTTGGAAGGCAACGGGGATTCATAATCATGTATAAAGGTAGGTGAAACAACGGCAGGACGCTTCTCATGTGAGGGGGAATCAATTCTTTCCACATCTACACTTTTCGATGTACTGACGCCATCTCCAGAATTATTTGAGTTGAAGGCTGATCTTGAAACATTGGCACCACTTATGAAAGTGGATATGGCTTGACCGCTGTCAAAGGGGCGAAATGGAGGAGACAAGATAAGAGTTTCAGCTCCAGGTGAGATGTCCGCCACCTTTGTAACTGTGGAGGTAGACGGTGAACGAAAAATGGACGGCCCCACAAAGCCGGTGTTAGAAGAGGGGCCAGACGTCCGCGATTGTTGGTTTCGCGCTTGGAGGTATTGCTCAATGTCGACATCAGGTGCGACGCTGACACTGTGACATGTTTTGTGTATATCATCAGAATAGGTGACACCAGAATCGTACTCCTTGCTGGCCAGTGGCAGCCCAGCATGGGTGGTGAAATGTTTCGACGGAGCGTGAATTGGCTTTAGTATGTCAGAAATCCAATCGAAGCGAATGGTTGCCTGAGCAGTCAGGCTGGAGTGCGCGTTGGAGAGGGTTAACAAGATGACCCGATATCGTCGGAGCCTCAGCACAGACAAAGCATATGCAAAATCTCGATCTCCAGAAATTAATACAATGGTCGAGGGTGCGGGATTATCAATGGCATGTGCCAGCATGTCGACTACAAAGCTCGTACTTTAATCACCAAATACTTTTGAACTCATCAAACTCACCTAAAATCATCTTGTCTGCTACATCTTTCCGTCCGTTGTGAGGACAGTCAATCAATGACACCCCTGAAGATTGCAATTCAGAGCGAAGAGTAGAAGCCCTAGATTCAGGGAATAGCTCCGACACCCCCAGGTAGGCCTTGAATGCCTTGATACTTCCATAAGGTTGTGCAACCGACCGGATGTTGTTTACGATAGCGTAACCCGAGGCATTGGATGGGGCAGGACAATTTTCTATATGCCCACAAGAGCAGTCACAGCAAGCGCTTAAGAGAGAGACACCGACAAAACACCGAAAAACATGCATACCATAATCCCAGAAAATAGCAACATCGTCAGTGTTCCGCATTGCTAGAGAGACAGGTTGTCGATGCTTCAGAGTATTATTTGAAGGTATTCCTTGACCATGGTGGACACGGTTCAAGGTGGGTAGCGGTGGTTGTCAGGTTCCATTTCAGCGTCCGCCCAAAGAAGCATTATGCCTCGATGTAGCATTGTACCCACCACGCATGATTGGCTTTGTTCGGTAACGTAAGAGACGTTGTTCATTGTCGGGTACACACTTTGTCCGCTTTGTAACCAAAGATCCTGAATTCTCAAATCTCGGAAAACCTGAGTACCGTCCACCATCCACCTTCCACATACTATGCCAAACGCGCTCGACCAACCATGTCCAAAAATTCATTCACTCCCCTCGATAATAGACCTGAGAAATACAAGCTTCATTATCAATCTCCGCACCAATCCCAAATGTATGCAACTAGAATAAACGCCGACAACTGTTTCCACATCTTCGCTCGATGGAAAAACCCCAAGCTCCACGCATCTGGACGATCCTGACCCACGATCACTGGTATGGTGCTATCAAAGAAACGCAGGGTTTTTTTTTAGCGAAAGTCTCTTGTACGATGCCTGCTTGAACCGCGGCATAAATGTGCACTGTAAACTTTTTATGGCCGGAGGTTTGGTAGATCATTGGGTTACGCTGGAGAAGTGCTGCTCCCAAAATGCTTTTGCTGACTGGGGTCCGTGGTGTCTGACGCAAGACTTCAACCAAAGTTCGAAATTGTGTTGGAGGGACGAGTGGCGTAGTCTGTACTGATGTAACGGGAGCTGTCTGGGACCCTGACGCTGTCGGCTGAGGGGTCTGCGGAGCAGTCGCTTTCGCTGCAGGTTTGCCAGGAACCGGCGGCAGAACTTTGGTGGGCAAGGTCGCGTTGTCAGGCCTGGCTTTGGGTTCAAACTTATCTTTGGTTTGAACTGCTTTGTTGGCGCCTTCGTTTATTTGTGGAACAATGGGAGCAGGGACTTTGATGTCCGCGGCAGAGTTCCTGCGCGATGGCGGTAGGTAGATGGGCACGGGAGGTGTTGCTGGTGGGACAGCAGCGGCCGTGATTATCTGCGTTGTTGCGGGAATCTGGACGATTTGCTCCTCTGTTGGTTTACGATCATCTACTTGATTCTTGTCGCTAGCCAAGTGAGGTTCTTCCGCAGATGGTGGGGTGCTCGACGACTGAGGGTGCTGAACCAAGGAGAATATGCTGTCGTCCCCAGATGCAGTGGAAGTCGAGGCACTGCGCATGGAGCGAGCCCGCCCAGACGCCGGTGAGGAAATATTTGCCTGGTACTGCAACGGCGTCATCTTCTCTCCAAACGGTTCAAACATTGAGACAAAATATGGCGCTTTGACGGCATCATCAGACCCCAAAGGAGCATGTGGTGCGATGTCTTCTGGCTCAGCGATGGGGAACTCCCTCTGCTTTCCTTTCGACGGTGTTGTAAAACTCCCGAAAAAGGTGTTCGGGGGATCATCTCGAGGAGGAGAGAAGTTTGAGGGAGCATTGCTCGCATATACGATACCAGGCGGGGCGGAATCAGCCCTTGTTGGCTGTGGACCTCGAGATTGTGAACGAGAGAAGAGAGGCCCATCGCCCATCCCAAAAACACTTCCGCGGACCTTCGGCGAGGAGTAGTCAGCCCCTACGGCTCCATAGACGTTGAACCTGTCTGGTTCGAATGATTTGGAAAACACCGAGTTTCGACGAGCCCTCCCTGGAAGTTCGTGTAGTTCAACCGTGGTGGGCGGTTCATATGAACTTTCGTGATGTCTTCGAGAGCTAGGGTTGGGCTCAGCAGTCTGATATCGCGGAGTGAAAGGCGGTGCCGAAGGTGCAGGACCTTGCGGCGGTGGTGGCGGCAGCGGATAGGCGGACGACGAGGGCATATGAGGGCTGGAAAAGTGATGGGTGAATTCATCGTTGTCCATTATATCGCCATTGATGCCCAACACTCCTCTGGTCCAGTCCAGGTTTGCGGAAGCCTGGGATGTAAGGTCTTGATGGGCACCGAGGGCAGACATTAAGACGACGCTGTACTTTCGCATGCGAAGCATCGAGATGGCGTAAGCCAGGTCTCTGTCGTTCGTGATGACGACAACGGTACGAGGGGTCGGATGATCCCATGCGAATGCTATCATATCGACTGTGAATGGATCAAACTGTCAATAATGCAGAATCTGGGTAACGAGGTACACAGACCAATCATCATTTTGACAGCCAATTCCTTGCGCCCATTGCTTGGACAGTCAATCAAAGTCACACCCGACGAGCAAAGTTCTGAACGCAAATTTGCAAATCTTTGAGACAACTGGCCAGAAAAATCCCAGTATGCCTTGAACGATTGGATAGTTCCGAAAGTCTGCAAGGCTTTGCGTATGTTCTGGACTAGCTCATAGCTAGAAATAGCTGAATTCGCGGCATCCGCCCTAGTTGTTTCTGCAAAGCAGATCAGAGTGCATCCTCAGGGTCACCACACATGCGGAAAAGACCGACCATAGTCCCAAAAAATATTGATGCCTTCCTTGTCTTGAGGTTGCACGGTCATAGATTAGGTGCTCAGGCTGTTCAAGTACTTGAAGGAAGAAACGGAAGCAGTCCTTGGGCCACGGTGTCTGTTATAAACGTCGATGACATTGCCGAGCACATGGTCAAGCTGAACATACCGCATACACGAGGCCAGGTGAACAGGTCAATGTCCACCCTAGCTGTTTCTGATGGTATTGCACCTCGTCCAATTTGGAAATCTATGAGCGAGTGATTGTACAAATCGTCAGAGGTTAGTACGTTATGAAGCACACGCGATCATCTAAAGAATGAGTGTCCGGACGACAACCTCGTGTCTGTAGGCAGCCAGGGCAGCAAATAGCCGGCGTGTTGTTCGATCATAAGACAGTGTTGTTTTGAAAGTCGTTTTGCGTGAGATAAGGAAATCTGGAAGCGGAATCCTGAGCTATGTAAGTAAATGCTCTGATTCGGCCTTTTAGAAGTTGAGTTTAGCAAGCAGTCGCATAACCGGATAATAAAAGAAGCCATGGAATTAAACGAGAAGCAGATTGAAAAGCAAATGGAGAGAAATCCGAAACATACGGAGTGCACGAGAGGCACAAAGGTCATGAACGAGCAGCAGTAACAGCGGCTCCGGTTTTGATAGGGAAAAGTTGATCGTGAGTGAGTGAAAGTAGATGACGACTGCAGGCCTTGGAATAGGAACCATGCATCCTCCCCGCGCTGTCTGTGATGCAAATATATAGGTATCTGGGGAGTTGTTAATTCGCAGCACCTGTACGTTCTAAAGCCGCACGCCACCAGCATGATTTTCCTGTTCACGAGGACAAAGGGCAGTTGAGGTAGTACGGGGAACGCAAGGTGTGTCCGTGACTAAAATTAGATCCAGGATGGAAACTGTCTATGAAATGAATCGAGAAGATGGAAAGTCTGAATGAATATGTGAGTGCAGCGCAGAAGTAAATGATGATATATGAGATAAGCGGAACCCCAGACCAAGATGCATGGACGAAACTGTTGTCCAAATGGTCGAGATCAGATCGAGCAATTGCATGTGTTCAAATTACGATTGCAGCACGGAAGGGAGCAAGTTAAGTGCGGACTAAACGCCACGCAACTTGAAGACTCCTGGCCAATGCCGTTGGATGAGAGGGGAGAGAACAGGATAAAGGGATGAAACAGAATATGTGGCTTTATTGGATTGACTTTCCCAGTCTAGCGAGATGGTAATTAATGGTAGATTGGTGCATTTTCTTTGGCATAGGCTGGTGTGCGTGAGGTGTGTTTGGACGCCGAGTTCAGTGGAGGACACATAGTGTGCCAGGGTGGTATTTGCCAAATAAAGAGAGCGTTCAAGGAAGGAAACGGCAGTAGGGCGAAGCAGAGAGGAGCACATGGGAGTAGGATATGAATAAGAGCAAGAGGGTAAGAAGAGGACGTCAGTATCGAAGGTCAATATTCAAAGAACAAGGAGGATAGAACCCACCGTCGTCCGCATACAGTTGAATAAGGTGTCTGCAGCTACCTTACACTGCTCTACCGAGTGTAGGTCACCAGAGGCTGCCCAACAGCCGAGCATGGCACTGAGCTGGGTAGCGCACATAACGTTGTTGGGGGCTGAAGAACATGAGGTTGGTATTAGCTCTTTGGCTGTGAGTATGGGGGCACACCTTTGCGCTGGCGGACTTTGAGTTTCTTGATATGTACAGTCATGGTGAGTGTGTGGCCGCCGCGAACGATGAGCAAGGCCCTCTCGGTGTTGAGGAACTGTCTGAATTCGCGTCAGTAGGATAATTTTGAAATACACGTGATGGGGATTACCCAATCGGGATATCGAGCAGCTGTTGTGGAGGTGTGTCATCCGGACTATTCACGATCCTCCACGTCGCTCGACATTCCAACCATAAGTTCCATCTCCGGGCCTACTTATCTTTCGGAAAGTGCAACGGTGTATCATAGCCAGCAGCTTATTCATAGTCTTTCCTGCTTACTTTCGTCTTGGTATCTTGGCTGGGAAGGCAAATTCAAATCAATATGACTGCACTTAACAAGAATAATTCGGGTCAGTGGACTACTTAGGACTGGGGTATCAAGCTCATGGGCATTATTACGTTCCACTCCTAGCTGTGAAGCGCATCATGCAAGAGGCGAGGGAGCTTGCAAATGACCCATGCACAGACTATTCTGCTGCACCACTTGAGGTGCCTTGACTTCCTTTTGTCATTCCAATTGTCCAATGGTCTAACGAATTCTATTCCACAATCTCATCATATTTCGGTGAAATCAGGACGACATATTCGTGAGATCCCTTTGGACCGCCCGAGCGAATAGACTACTGACGTAGCATTGTATGGTTCAGGAATGGCATTGCACACTCCGTGGGCCTGCGGGGACTGAGTTCGAGGGCGGCGTTTATCATTTCCGTATTCTACTCCCAGCCGAATATCCGTTCCGTCCACCATCCATCATGATGCTCACGCCGAATGGTAGATTCGAACTTAACACCAAGGTAAGCGTGATCTGTACATATCATTCCGACTGTTTCCCTGTGTGCGTTCTTGCACACTACATATCCACACATCTTCCACGCATCTAAACTTTCTCTCAAACAAAGTAAGAAGTATATCATTAACGCATTTTACCCTTCTTACAGATCTGCATCAGCTTCACGAATTGTGCGTGATCACAAATCCGATGTGAGGCTCATTGGACTGAAGTGAGAATTCTAACGCAGATCACGAAGAGTTATGGCAGCCCGCATGGGGTGTACGAACAGGTGCGTTAGAATTATGTCATAGACAACGTCGACGGCGTGTATTTACCTGCGATACTTCAGCCATCGTCGGTCTGCAAGGCTTTTTTCCGCTCAAGGGCCAGGCTGCTGTTGGCGTCGGTTCCATAGAGTACCCTGCAACAGAAAGGAAACGATTAGCCACACTGTGAGTATTATCACAATATCAAAGTCATGGGCATTCCTGTACCTGTGCCTGTATACCGATGCTAACATCCATCAATCCTATCTGCGCTTCTGGCGATAGATCGAGAGACTGGTCATGCCCGCATTGTCAAGTGACAAATTTGGAATTGCTGCCCGATCCAGTCGAGAAGGGAGAGTCAGAGACGAAACAGCAATTGGGTGGGCACATATCAGAATCCGCTGAACCCACATTGGGAGGTCCATGCGTCGACACAAGTGCCGAACACACGCACGAAAGTAACGGTTCGAACTTGTCTAGCGATGTTCAACCGGCAGCGGAAGTGTCCCTAGCGACTCCCAATCGGTTGAACTCTTCGCCGGGAATGCCAGGGCACCAAGGGGCTATCATGCACATTTCCCCGACTCTGGCCAACGCATCGCCGCCGATCCTGTTTACATCACCGGGCACCGACCGAAGTAGCCCACCATCGAGTCTACTGCCATCGCGGGTATCGACAGCTGTTGCGGCCGTCGGACCAGGGGCCGCTCAGGTCACCAACCCAAATGCTACAGGGCCGAGGCGCAGCAGTCAGAAGCCACCTATATTTCTGGACACGGCGATATGTATCCTGCTAGTGCTGCTTTTCGCGATCATCTGCCGGAGGGTTGTCTGACATGTCTCGTCTCGGTAGTCTGGATTTGTTTGTGGGGATTTCGGTGTGCAGGTTGTAAAATCATCCATTTGCTGTGTTCTGTGAATTGTATGTAGTATGTGTAATAATAGTTTCTGGCTAGCCCTCGATTGTGAGACTCGGCTGAGACTCCAAAGCAAGACACAGCCCAAATGGAGGCAAGATGCTGACAAATGATAACCGTCTTGGCACAATCATCTATTTTGGACATGGTTATTTATATAGACGATTGCTTTACACCGTGCTTCCTTCATTTTCTGTTTCTCGACAGCTATGAACCCTCCAATTACCCAAATATCTCGCAGAAACTCCCTCCGTCTGCCAGCTCAACCACCTCCGATTCCTATACCTCCTTCGCTACGCGAGTCGCCTTATCTCAATTCACCAGCATTCAAGCGCGAGCTATCCACGCCACGCTTACCCAGCGATGAGGATGAGAAATGGCTACAGGACACAGTACCCATCGGTTCTCCATTATCCGCAACAGAAGGAGGCTTTGCAGCGAAAGCAAATTTGGATCGTCGAGGAAGCATAGCTCAGCTCTCTAGGCACTCCTACAAACCTCCTATAATCATCACCTCCGGTCCCACTGTATCCGATGACTCGGACAACTCCTCCTCATCCTCTTCATTTTCCACCGTCAGCAGAGGCAGATCAAAATCGTCACGACATCTCTCACATTCATTAGCGCCCCCACTATCCCCTCCTATCGTTCGTTGGCCACACCTTGCTCCGAGTGCATATATATCGACCAGACCCCTTGGCCTTGGTCAGACGCGTTCAGAACCCAATATCGTTCAGCTGGCAACATCCACCCAGACTGAACATAGCTATTTCACACATGTGGAGTCCATTCGGTACTAGGCGAAACAGCCATCACCAGGCAGCCATCTGCTTTACTCCGATGGCGCCTAGACTTCTTTTCCATTTATTTTGGTTTCTAGGGGAGAAAGACCCACTCTATCATCGCATTCATCCAGGCTTCTAGGCTTTTTCTTTCATCTTTGGGTTTCATTCGGGTTTTACGGTCTCCAGCAGGCACCATCTACATTTGCTCTCTTCACACTCGCTTCCAGCATGAACGTTACGCCCACACACATCTTGTACTTACCTACCTTATCCAATTTCTTATAGACAGTCTAGGCTGACCGGCCTTCTCACGATTACGAAACCTACCCTTCTATATTTTCGTAGTAGGTTACAGATTATCAAGACACGTATATCATCAATCCGCATTTCACCAGTAGGACTTTGAACTGTCAAGATGGTTTTTGTAATCAATTCATTCAGCTCAGTGCACACCGCTGACATACTTTTCAATCAAAGCATATGCCATTACTAACTGGTAGTACTTAAATGCAGAATACACTGCCAGTACAGCTCGATAAATGCAAAGTAGAAGTATTGTGCGACATATATCACGCTAGACAAAATTTCACTTCTTCTTTGGATCGCGAACGCTGAACACCAGCAGATCCTCGTCCTCCAAGTTCGACGCCGCAATTGAGGTTGAGTTGGTCAGCATTTTGCCCTGATACGACAGTCGAATGCGAGACGCAGATATTGAGCTTCCGGTATGTTGCAAGATCCGATCGCGCAACGTTGATACCAAGAGGTTCAGGGGCAGGTCTGGAATTAGCACAATTTGCCCGTCCAGTTTCCATTCTGGCTTCGAGGTGTCACTTGGCATTTGTACTTGAAGGGAAATTGGATGCTGGAAAAACGGATAAAATGAGTATCGGGGCACTTGTAAGAGACATATGACTGACGGGGTGCATAGCAATCCAGTCCTCCTCAGGATACAAGGCGCCTCCAGGCAACTTAGCAACTCTCTGCCTCTTCGCAGGCGGTATGTCGTCGGAGCCTCCTTCCATCTCGTCAGCAGATCTCACCATCCCAGCCTGTACACCCTGTATCACACTATTAGCGGCCGCAAGTGCCGCCATTCGTGTCGGGTGCATCGCCGGTGGGGCCCCCCCAGGCGCCGGCTGGTATCCGAACGGCTGCGCAGCATCCATGCCTTGATAATGCAAAGGCGGAAGCATGACGGGTGGTTGCGCATTGTACATTGAGGCAGGCTGCGGGCCGGAAGAGACGGTGGCTGCGGAATATGCGCCCGAGTTGGCGGATTGAGGTGGGGCGGGGAGTGAGGCGGGGGCTGGAGGAAGTGTTGCCATGGGTGGTGGCGCAGCTGCGGGTCCAATCCCTGGGCCGATAGCATTGGCTTCTTGTCTGCATGACGATTAATCAGTCTGTTGGTAAAAGAAGAACGTGAGGGGCGACTTACGGACCAAGACCCTTTGCTCGATGAATAGCAGCAATTTGCTCGTCGAAGTTGACGTTCGTTGAGAACTTGTCGAGCGTGTTGGCTTTGCTTGCAGTGTGTCCATCCCAAACAACTTTCTCTCTCTCCTTGCGTTTTTCCCTCTCCTGCGCCTCTTCGCGCTTCCTCCGCTCCTCGTCTGTTTCCGTTCCGAAGATATCCACACGGGTACGGGCAAGGTTCTGCAATGATGTGACGACATTCGCACCGCGTTGCAGTTCTGATGCTTGGGCTTTGCGGGCTTCGAGGTTGTCGCGTTGTTCCTTCCATTTGGGGTCGAGTAGTTCGATACGCATATGTTCTTGAAGCTCGTCGACGGCGATTTGCTGACCGCAAATAGTACATGTCGTCATCGCCGTCTTCTTGTTCCTCTCACCCACTAGGATAATAGAAATTGCCGTCAGAAATAATTCGATTGTGGGCAAGGGTAACTTGGAACTTACATTTAGGAACGTAATCAGTTCTGATCTTCATAGGTCCTGAAGGGTTCATGGTGCTGGCTTGCATGGCTTGAGCATGCGCAATAGCCCTCTGCCGTTCTTCATCTTCCTTCCTCTTCCTCGCAGCGGCGTCTTCTTCATCGTCGCTCTGATCCATCTCTGCATCATCTTCGCCTCCAATACCGGCACCACCGACGGCGGCTGCAGCCTCTGCTTCTGCAGCTGCTTGACGTGCACGATGAGCTTCAACGTCGTCGACGGTATTTTCCATGATCATGGCTGCCATGCGTTTTTGTGCTAACGTCATGTTTTCTACCTCCTGGACACTCATGGGCGGCGGCAACTCCGAATTGGCATCTACTGCGGTGAACTCGATGGTTTGAACGATGGCATAGTCATGCCAGTCAATTTCTGCGAAAGCCACTGGGTTTGAAAGCTGATAAGCGGGGCAGACAAGTAGTACAACGAGAAATACGCACAGCGCTCAGCTTCCTGGTCATCTTCCCGTTTCTTATCCTTCTCCCTCTTATTTCGCTCGAATTTAGCATGCTTCCGGGCAAGTTCAAGCGTCTCCCACCGCGCCGCTGGCTGCGTTCGCTCTTTCAACTGTTCCAGCGTCTCCTTATTAGGCTGGATGATTTTTGTATACTGCTCCACCAACCGATTAAAATAACCGAAGAGCGAATGTGTGGGCCTGAGGAAGTCGAATTGATAGTTGCGTCCTTCACGTGCAGAGAGACTAGCTAGGAAACTACGGCCTCGTCGTGCAGTGAACAGAGCCGTTAGTTTCATTATATCTCTGAGGATTGTGGAAGTTTAGCATGTCATGATTGGGAAGGAAAGCGAACACACAAGTCGATAGAACTGATGTTAGGGAGGTCCATGATGAACTCTGGAAGAGGTGGTTCAACACCAATGTCCACAGGTTCCTTCGGCTCTGCTGCTTCCGTCTCCTTGTCCTTTGGCGCTGTGTCGTCTTCCAGCTCGCCTTGGGCAACCCTTTCCATTCTGTGTCGGTAATATGCATGGTAGGGATCAGCAGGGTTCAGGAAAGAAAATTTGGGGTCGGAACGTTGGCCTTCGCGAACCCTTTCCTCGAATTGAGGTGGGTTGGCAGAACGGGCGACGAAGAGAGCGGTCCTATCAATCACGGCTATGTATTGAAGAATTTCCCTTAGTATATTTGACGGTATAACATGTATTTTGAAGCTCACACTTGATTTCGGGTGGAGGAAGGATGAGTCCGCTCGTGAATCGCATGCCACCCGAGGCAACACTGATATCCATGTCGTAGTCCGCATTTCCGTTCATGTGGTGTCCATTTGTAAGAGCGACTTCTGTCATGTTCTTGCTTGTCGTCGCCGTTTGTGATGAAGGAAGGGTCACGCCCATCGAGAGAGCCTTGAAGTTGGCGATCAATATTCACCAATGCGTCCTTTTTCTCACGGTGAACGACCGCTTCTTTCTCTACACTCACCTTCATCGCTGCGCCCCATTTATAGTCTAGGGACTCATGTTCGGCGCGTTCAGACCTACTAATGTGAACCTCGGAGGTCTTCTATGGTACCCTAACTCTATCAACCTGTCATCAATGACCTGACCTAATTGCAACTTAGGAAAACGCCATGGAAATTGTCCGTGACGAGGAAAGCAAACGCTCGGTCACGACTAAAGAAAGTTGATGCCGTTATTGAAGCTGTGAGGGCAAGCGGTATCCGATGTGCTTCGCTGGTGTGTAAAAGCACTTATTGAGAGGATGTTTACGAAGTCTTAATTCTCTATTACAGGCCCGAGCATTGGAGCTCCCTAAAGAGCACGAGATGCCTGCCCGGGACAAATACACAGTCTTCAGTCCACACGAGAAAGGATACCGGAAAGGAATTCATAAGGTTCCGAAGTGGACACGGGTATGTCCTGTAGCCTCCCAATTCACGTTGAAGCTCACATTCCCCGGTTGCAGTTAACTCTTAGAACCAATCCAAAAGGTTTCTGACCAAGTCCAGGGACCCATCCACTTTGCATATACGCTTCCACATTGTAGACCATTCTAATCATCGCATTCGTAATTAAAACAGCACTACCTGAATTTTGCCCTCCTTAATACTTTTCAGGACTTGCGGGCTACTGAAGACCTTCTTGAAAAGTTCGTCCCTGGTTTCTGGGATATCCAACAGACTCCGATTTTTGGCATCCTTGTAGGTGATGTCCAAAATAATATGTGAGACGGCGGACAAATGCAATGCATCTAAGCAAACATCGTTAGAGTCATTCCCGGAATAGCGATTATGACTGACCTGTCTCGTTGAGCAATTGCCCCAGTCTCCCAGGAGTCCCAACAGCTGCACCGACCTTGGTCATTTGCAGCAGTGCGACATGTTCTGCGAGCTTGATATGCTTGGCGAAAAGTTTAGCGACCTCGCCGCCCTTTTCACCTCGTAGTTTTTTATCTTTCAACACGCGAGTCAAGTCAATTACCCTCAACGCAGAGCCAGCGATATATAACAGTGTTGGTGCCCCATTAGCTTTTGATTTTTGACCGAGACGAGTGTGCAGACTTGGAAGAGCTGATGTATGGTCAGAAATGAAATGGGTTCCAGGGTTGGACAGAATTACTTTTCATGATAAAATCAACCACTTGATCTAACGTCCGTGGGCCCGTCCAGGTAGTTGTATCCACAATTGATGACTCTAGCTGAATGTTAATTTGAGCTTGACCTTTCACGAGAGCAATTCCGACGTACCAGGTATTCGAAGGTCTTCCAATTCTATGGTGGAGAGCTTTGCAAAGCTCTTCACCTGCATTGAATTGAGGTAACTTGAGAGCTCATGAGGCGGTTGAGCCGCAATTGAGCCATCTAGTTTGTTTTCGCTCTCTGATATTTTTCGTTTCTAGTTTTTAGGGAACTATTAACTTTAAGCACCATATAATGGATGGGATAGACACACCTTGCGCTCCTTTTCTTTTTCTCTTCTTTTACGTTTCTTTATCAGTGTACTCGATCCGGAAGCATTGGGTGTTGATTCTACCAGTTCGGATCCATCTCGTTCAGCGTCGCCGTCCTCACCGGGCTCATCGGCGGCCTCAAGGAAAATGTCTTCATCATCCAGCTGTGGTGGTTCGTGGAACTCTTCATCGCCTGAAAGTGCTACCGTGTCGTCCAGTACGAAGTCGTCTTCCAAATCGTCGCCTCGTTGCTCCAATGTGTCGGATTTCATTGCTAATGTCATATTGAGGCGAGAGAGCAAGAGCCAAGCAAGAGCATCTAGATTTTGGGAATTGACCACGTGACTGCATAAGAGGTGCAAGCTCAGCTGCCCAGCCAAGCCTAACAAGTGCCTAACAAGTGCCTAACAAGTGCCCAAGCATCAATGGGTATCAAGGCATCATTCCAATCAACATGACATATCACTTCGACAACATCGGTGAACCCACAGTCTGTCACTTTGCGTCTGTCTTGGGCTGCCTCACTAGAGTCTTCGCAATTTTGAAAAACTGGAACGTTGCTGGAACGACGGTGGGCTTTGTGTTAGTTTCCAGCAATGCTCTCTAAATTGGCCAACGTGACAACCTCGACTGCTCATTACCTTGGTTTCAACCTGAATCTGACTTTGAACCACTGTGTCGCTTGCTTCATGTTCATTACAGCAACATGCCTTTTGCGTTTACTCTACAGCCGACTCATGGGGAAAGTGTTTCAACCTCAAGTTATACACGCTCCGGGCAGGACTGCTCAAAAAAGCATCCCTGCTTTTTCTCTAAGTCACTTCTTCCCAGGACTAGGACAGTGGCGAAAGACTGAAGACTTGATCCCCTCCCCTTCCCCTTCCCCGAACCCATCCAAAAGAAGAATGCGTTACCACAGGACCCGTTTTGCTAAAAGAAAGAAGGCCGCTGAGAGTCAATCGTTCAATCTGAAAAAGCAGCCATACGAGGTTTTCCTTGTACTGGACATTGAAGGCACTTGCAAACTGGGCGGAGATTTTGAGTACCCCAATGAAATCATCGTACGTGATACAACAGGAGTTTATAGCCAAACATTGCACGTCTAATCCATACTGGGATCCGCTCAGGAGTTCCCTGTCTGCATGTTACGTTGGACTGACAGAACGGAAGACGGAAAGGCGTCCACACTTGAACTTGTTGATGAATTTCGGACATACGTTAGACCGACGTGGAGGCCGACGCTTTCTGACTTTTGTACAACACTGACGGGTATTACACAGGTTGGTGATTATACATGATTTAGACTTTATATTGAGGGGGAAAATAGGAACAAGTTGATTCAGCCCCGCTGTTTACAGACGTGTTGATGGGAGTGGAGAAATTCTTGGTCAAGAATGGGCTCATAGATGCGGAGACGGGGGAACGTCTTGTACGGTATTGTTGGTGTAGCGATGGGCCATTCGACATCCGAGATTTCGTCGTAAAACAGTGTTTTATATCTCAGGTCAGTTCGCGTTTTATAAGTTACAATGCGCAGCCGCACCTACATCCAAGATCAGGTCGAGATGCCGGAATGGGTCCAGGGCGATGTGCTGGACGTTCGCTCCGCAGTTCTCCGATGGATGAGCTCACAAGCGACGCTTGCCACCGGATCTGCAACAACAGGGGTAAGCTAAGCATGACACTTAAACCCACTGGTTCTGATGCTCTCACAGACATTGAAAGGCGCAAACCGGCGCTCTTTAAATATCCCTGCGCAGTTAAAGGCTCTTGGTTTACCGGAATTTGAAGGTCGACAGCATAGTGGAATCGACGTCAGTGGATACCTCCCATCTTCTCGCGTTTGTCTTCTTCGTGTCGTGGAGTTAGAACTGATTCGGTTATAACATGTTTGCAGGATAGCCGTAACATTGCAAAGATTGTTACCGAACTTGCACGGCAGGGAGTGAGCCTGTTCCCGAATACCGCTATACAACCAAACCGGCGATGGCGATGGATGGGAAAACATGGTCAAATTCTGGAGGAAGGCCTCACCTGAGGGATTCTTATCCCCTGTACCATTACCCTGGAGACATAGGCTGAAATGTGACACCGTCTAGGAGATCCTCAATTTCCCTAAGGCCTCTAAGTTATCACCACAATCTTGAGCTGTCGTACCTTGGTCGTACCCACTCCCCGACGCTGGCCTGACACTCCCGCGAGGCTAAAAAGATTGTTGAGTATTTGGATGACATGGATTGTGCGTAGAAAAACCTCTCACGAAGATGGAGAAATACCCATATATGGGCACAACATTGAAGTAAGCACCGAAGCCGACATCGAACCCGGGAAGCATTTGTCGATGGAAGATCACGAACACGGTTTATATATATTTGGCACTGCGCGTGGCTATGATACAGTGTGGCACCCAGGTCAATTGTAATGTAATGTGAAGAATCTATTGCCAAAGTAGGTCGTCTCTGATCCAACATGCGACGATAAATATGCGCTGCAAGGGTGTGAAAATATAAAACATTTTCACTAAAGCAACCATTAGAGTTTCCATTGGTTCAAAATAGAGAAGCCACGTACGAAATCCCACAATGTTCCGAAACATGGGATGCCTGCCTCCTTGCAACCCTGCATGATCTCTGAGTTTCCGATGTAGTTGGATGTTATGAAGACGACTTATAGAAAACGATGAACCATCAGTACGTGAACAGTGAAAATCATGTTCGTTTAACATACCTTCGGCGTCCCAGTATGCGACGGCCTCCTTAAGAATTTTAACGGAATCTGGACGCCCTCCTCTTGATTTACTGTCCCAGAGAAGGAGGCGCTCGGGTCCGATATGTTTGTGGATCAACCCACTGATTGTTGGTCCGAACGTCTTTTCTTGTTCAGAACCTTGAGAAAAAGATGTCAGTCCCTCGGTGCTGCGCACCACGACACATGCACGTACCGATCCATATCAGATACCTGTCGGTGAGTGAGTTTCGATCGATGGACATAATGTAAGGCCATTGACTTACCAGTAAGGTGATTGGAGACATGTGGAAAGAGCTGCGCCGATACCAGTTCCCGTGCAGATGCGGATACCGCGCTTGTAAAGTGTTGATGTATTTGAGACGCCAGCAAACTGGTAACATTAGCTCACATGCAAAAATAAGCTTCACGGAGGATTCTTACCTTCAGTTCGCGGGTCCAGAGTGTCTTTGGTGGGTTCGACACGAGACTCTTGGTGAAATCGCCTTCGGTGTCCAGTAATTAGTTGCGAGATTCGGTAGGTATTGATACCGACATACCTTGAACTCCAGCAATCATGTAGTGATATTTGGCGTGGCGACTCTCACTGAAATACGATTAGCCACTGCGAAGACAATGTGAATAAACCCACACTCACGAAATGATACCGAAGGCATGATATTCCATGATCGAGGAGCGACTGATCCGTCCCAAAAGACCTTGTTGCATTCCACGCCTAAAGCGAATGATGGCAACTTTTGCGGAAGGCTACCGAGATATATTTAGCATGTCATAGGAGCTTCAGGCAGTGGAGCCGCGCTTACTAGTTCAATGTCTACCGGTACTTCTCGGACGAAACACCAAGGGAGTGCAATACTAAGTATAAATCTCGTGAGGAAACATCGAGGAAAACAGAACACAAATCAGGCACTTACAAGACAGTCATTCCCATGGTAAACCAGAAGTCCTGGTGGCGGACAAGGGCAACACCATTGAGATTCCATGAACGAGTGGTGGGGTCGTATGTATCCCCGAGGATGACGAAAGTCCCTGTAAACCCGTCAGCGGGGTACGTCCTGCTGTTAAAGTGAAACTCACATGTGCAGATAAGACCTATCCATCCGACGAATCGGTGATGGCGCTCGAAGACACTAGCGGTCAATTGGTCAGCAATCTACCTGCGAAAGGGTGGAGTTTGCCTACTTGTGATGGGTGTTTCTGACCCAAGGGAAAGCGCTCAATGCGCTGACCATAACAGCCAGATTGGTAATTACACCCATGACAAGGACGGCGTCGTGAGTAACATCGAGTTGGCGGAAGTTGTTGACAACTTTGAAAAGCAGCCACAGCACTCCTGAGAGAGCACAACCGCTGTGAATACCGCCAAGATGCTAGGAATTTGTCGTGAGCATGTGGAAATTTACGGTCGATAATAAAGACATACTTGGAGTACAGACGTGCAGCCTAAACGAAACCATAGAGGAGGCCACTGAGATTCGGGTCAGTGGTAATCAATGAAATCAAGGCGATGGAACAAACCTTGGCAAAGAAAGTATTTATGAAGAGATAAAGTAGACGACCAAAAACCTCATTACGCATCAATATTGCAAAGTTGAAATTCGCCACGACGATGGCACCAGAAAACTTGACACCATATGGGAAATGTCCTGAGGCCGCTAGAGCAAGGCCAATCATGTTTATACCAAACGTGAATGTGAAGAATTTTCTTATGAGAAGAGCTTGAATGTTTGTTCAACGGGTAGTTATGGGTAGAACCCTTACCTGTACGTATTGAACCAGAGTGTCCATAGAACCCATTTTGACACTTTCTTCTTTGGCTTGGGTGCTGGTTTGGAAGGTTTTGTCGCGACTATGACTTCCTTAGTTGTCGTTGTCACAGCAGAATCTTTCTCTTTCGATAAGGGGAATGCGGAAGAGGTATCGATAGTAGAGAATTGTGTTTTGACATCCTGATTGTAAGGCAACGGAACGGTCAGAGGATCGAGTGTCCCCTTCTCCGGATCGATGGAAGCCTGGGTAAATCCTTTGAGCTCGTCAGACATGTGGAAGGACAAGAAGGATCGGCGTCGGAGGGCTCAAACAAAGCCTTAGAGGGAGGGGCACAGAATCGGGATTTTTGAGATGGTAACACCCTTTATATGCGGGTATGCCAGCCACACAGAAGTGTAGCTGGAAATTCTCCATAGGAAGGAATACCCAAAAATGAAATGTGGCACCGACTCTAGAGAGTAGTAAACTCGCAGGCACTGGGATATCTGCCCGGTTCCTGCGAGTCCGGCGTTCCGGCATCTCGGATTCATGCGAATGCAAAATGCAATCCAACTCGTGCTCCAGGGAGATACGAGTTAGTGGTAAGGGGAACGTTTTGATGTGCGATGCTAGATCTCCAAGGTCGACGGAGCCAAACGCAAACTGGGGAGACAACGGTTCCACATATACCTCTCACGCCCTTGAGAAACAAAGATAGTAAACAAGATAAATGCTTGGGTAAATATTAGCCCTTAAATATCGCCCGTAGTAAGTGTCAGAAACCTACCATCATCTGGCATCGCCTGAGTGCGTTTTTATTATGAATATTAGCACGATTTCACTGCGAGTTGACTGTAAACATGCCGGAGATTAGCCATGTTTGGAATGTGGTGATAAGCTAGAACATCCTGAAGGTACCGACACCGCAGGTTCGGATTGAAGCCATATTTTTAAAACTTGAGAAGAAACCATGGATGCTGAATCACTGACGACGTCGATGAAGTGACTTGCAACGACCCTGAAATAGTACAAAACACTCACGGAGATAGCGCCAACGACAATGGCGAGGTTCCCGATCGGCAAATATCCTGAAGGAATTTGTGTCCCGAGCATGACGTGAATTGAGTGACGGTGAACGCAGCTCGTAATGGATACCGAGCAAAAGTAACAATCTGGCAGTTGCGGATTACCTCGAGCTTTGATCGGGGCCAGAATCGTGTCGTAAAGTTCTGCGCTCAAAGCTGTTGGATTGCCCTTGGAGTCAGTTGACCATCTGGAATAGATCCAAACACAGCATATCTATTTTTGGTTGCTTACTTCGTGTAGGATTGGTACGCGGCTTGTGCTGGCCACTCTTGAGAAGGTCTCGACTCGGGCACGTTTCCCAACCCAGCTTCGGGAATCATTAGCTTCCGAATGTTGGCGCACGAATCGGATACAGATGCTGGTCGGCAATGCCGCCAGACATACTGGCGGAACTGTGACAGACAGGAAAAGGCTGATAAATACAAAGACGTCATTAAATCCCCCTACATCATTACCTAGATGTACAAATATCGTACGAGCAAAGAAAGCATACACTAGCATAATAAATAGTCAACAATCGAATCAGTCTGCCTCAGCGAAATGCCCGAGCTCATGCAGATGACGGGACACCTCTTCCTTGAACATGGCAATCTCTTGGCTGTTTTTGAGTATAGCATGAATGGTATCTTCCTTAAGACGGGAAACCTTCTCCATCTGCTCCTTGTAGCTGTTGGCAAATCCCATCGATCAGTTACCACGTTCCGAAAGTAGGGTACGATTCCACTAAACCTGAATTGCATGGCCTGAAGCCGTGATTTAACACCCAAACCGTTTGCCATTGCGGCGGTTCTTGCGTGGGCTAAATCCCGTTCCAGTCGCGCGGCTTCCGCGCTTGCTACCAAGGCTTCTTGCTGGGCCGCCTTGATAATTAAAAAGTCAGAGACAGTAGAAATTCGACAGGTATGGGCACACACATCTCGGAGATCATCAGCGTGTTCGTTTAGATTGACCACCTTCTTCTCCACCTCTGCGATTTCATAATCCAGATTTTCGCATTCCGTTGTCAATTGATCAAGCTCATTGTCGACCTTGATCCTTTCACTTTCGAGCGCAGCTCTTTCCAGTCGCTTGGTCTCTGCGACACTGCTAAGCGTCGGTTTGATGATTTTGCGAATATCTGATCCGGCAAGAAGTTGTTGCGCATTCGATGATGCGGAATTCAGCTCCAGGGTAAGATCGACGTCCTGCCATGGTTCTGGCAGGGGAGGAAATAGTTCCAGTGATGACAGTAGATTTGTATACGCATCGAGAGCCTCTTCTGCGGCCGCAGCTCGATTGGTGACGTTAACTTCGAGTGTCATAACAGCCTTATGGGTCTCCCCTATCTTCTGCTTAAGATCTTCCAGGTTCCTTGTCAATGTTTCGCGATCAGTGTTCATGCGGATAACTTCTTCCGGGGTAAGATTCTGTGCTTTCACTGTTTCTTCCAGGCCGTCCAGGGTGGTCCTGAGGTTGTTCAGGTGGGCTCCTGCAAATGCCTGATAAGCGCGAACTCCAGTCATGATTGGTTACCACCTGCCTCCATTCACCAATTCCGCCTGCTCAAAGGCAATCTGCTCGATAAGTTTCCTTCTTCTGCCTTCATATTGTTGGAGGATCTTCTTCAATTTCTCGCTGTCTTTTTGAAAGAGCTCATTTTGTTTTCGCAAATCATTGATAGACGGCTGATCGAAGACAGTGAGATATTTTTCTGGAAAATCATGCTGAAACTTACAGCTGATGTCTTGAGTTTGCTATAATCTGCTTGAGCTTGATTCAGTAGTTTGGTTTGTTCGTCGAGTTCTGTTTGCACCCTCTCGTTCTTTCTGCCTACGGAAATAAGCCTGAGTTTCAGCAGAGGAAAAAAGGAGAGTACTGACTGTAACGGTCCTCCATAGCTTGATTGGACTCCGCAAAGTCGTCATGAAGATCGAGCCACAAAGTATACGTTTCTTCGTTATATTGGAAGGCGAGTGCCTTGTGGTCAAAAGGATCGTCAAACTCTTCTGGGACGTGGGCCGGATCCTGGAGAGTTGGATGACCACTACACAAGTATTCGTCACGCATCTACGATTTTATTGAGATCAAACATTTTAGGAGTATATGTCACCTACTTTGCAAAGTTCTACTAGCCAATGCAATACGCCGAGCAGATATGGCCATGAGTGTGGGCTGGCAACAGCTGCCAGCCATTTCTGATCAATTTGATGGGCAAACGGGTATCGCAAGCTCTTGAGAGCAGGTACAAATTCGTCTTCAAAACGAGCACCATCTCGGAAAGGGTGACATGGATCGAGTGTCAGGACTAGAGCATCGAATATCGCTCTGTAGTCCTTCCCTTGAATGTTTGACAGCGTAGCCATAGATACTTCAAAACCAGAGCCATTCAGGTAGTTGACGACATCCTGCCGCATCTTTGTCTGGTAGGATCTGTCACGCAATGGTCGAGAATCCTTGATGGGCTGACTATTTGACGGTGCGTTCAGCGCCGAGCCTCCTCCCCACATTGATCCACGCCTTATAGAGCTGAAAAAAGGTCAGATCATATCTTGAAGTAGGGATACGTGCATACGTACTTTGACATCGGTGTTCGACCATAACCCGGCTTACTTGTGCTCTGTAAAAGTGGATTCAAGTTCTGTGAGCGAAGCATAGACTGTCGAGGGTTAGTCCCTGGCACAGAGGTATTCGGGGCGCGTAATGCAGGGCCAGCCAGCGACATTCGCAAATTAGCTGTGGGTTTCTTGACGGTGGCTGGAACAGGAATGCCAGATCGCACATTGGCGAGCGGGTCGGCGGCGGGCTGCATAACCGAGCGTCGGCGTGCATCCATTATCGTACAGCTTCAACAAGATATGTCAATGGATATGTTTGACTTTACTAACGAATGTTAGAAGGCGAACCAAGGTTGAATTTCATGTTTGTGACAAACGCGTCGCGTAACAAAGAATGCGTGGCACGTGCTATATACCACGGCTCCGGAGAACGTGCACCGGAATTGCGTTGCCATTTTCTCTGGGAGATTTGAGCTGATTTGAGTCACAGCACATATCTTGAAGTTAACCGGAATGTCTATTTCAATTTGCAACTTCCCATTGTCATAGGTGGTCACACCAGTCCCAGGCCATACACAACGAAATCAGCTCATCATCATGTTCGTACAGCGCGACCTGTTTGGAGGCGCTATCAAAGTGGAGACCGCCCCAGATCTCATCGATGCATCGTCAGTTGTCAAGTCCTTCATAGCATCCGTTTTCACCCACTCATATATTCGTTAGCGACATTCGTCAAGTTCCAGACACCCAGGAGGTGTTCATGTACCCTGACTCGAGTGTCAGCATTATCGTAGAAATTCTCCAAAAGGTTGAACTTTCCGATTTTAATGACGCAATACGGCACGAATTCCTCCTTATCGATTATTTATATCTAGAATCCTGATGCCTTACTAGGTTTCACTTTGATTCGTTAGCGCATGACAACGCAGCTCGTGAAGTTGAAGTCAAAAGTGTATCCGAAATTCCCAATACCAGACGCGACGACACATCCCCTGCTATTGTCCTCAAGGGAATTCAGCATATTCCCAAGTTCAACAAAACCACAGCAGACATAGTTCACGTATTCATGGCTCTCTTTCGTGTGGAGTCAAAGTCGGTTGATATGGTCTTGACTTTCAATGTGCCAGTTGTAGCCGGCGATGGAGGTGCAGTAGGGAACGAGGGTTTGGCAAAGTCAGAAAGAGATTTCATGACCTTTGTCCGTTCCTTGCATATAGTCGACTACGGACTTTTCGCCTGATGGACCGGTAAAGAGCACCAGACAACTATGCCCCCGAAGCAACGTACAACCAGTATTCTGGATAAATCAAATGCTGCAAATCGTATCTTATCTTTCTACGAGGTTGGGCCACGTTCCTACCTTCGTTCTTCGACCACTTCATTTTCGGCAAAAGCTGTGGCCAATGGGGGAGATTGTCAATGAACTTCTACTTCCAATGGGAAAGGTTTTCTGGACCTTATCAAGTTGCATCCATCGTCCTCGACACTTCGTTTGTAAGATTTCGGCACTATCCATTGTCGATCACCGTCTCCGATCGCTCGTGTGTGCATTTCTACCTCTCATAACATGACCATGCGCTGCTCTGCCGACCTGCATCGCGTCCTATCCAATTTACAAGGGAGATAGCTCTCACGACACAGCACGTCAAGCCATCATTCCCTCGTTTCACTCCTTGGTGTGAGACACACCGAGGAAAATCCGCGGCCAATCTTGGCCACAGGATTGCATATCGATTCTACTAGGATTGCGCCAACTTTCTGTCGAGCTTCATGCCATGTGTCCTGTCAACTTGAAGCCATCCGAAGTGATCGCGCCCTCATAGCGGAAGTTGGCTTATACGCGACGTTCCGGCGCAACTGCCGACCGACATGTTCAACAAGCACGTCCCTGACCTTATGGATTTGAAACTATACAATAATGACGCTTTCTGTTTGACATGGGCGACTATTTTCGTTGTCATTCGTATGACTAGGATGACTCGACGCTTCTAGACATTCGTCATCGCGGATCCTTTCCATGGAGACTTGAAGTTCGTGCATCCATCCTGGATACATTGAATGAGATCAACTGCCCTTGGCAGGTGGTGGGACGCGGAACGTAGAAACCTGTGCATGAGATTGGGTTACACCGACTTAGTCTTGAAGGAAGCAACGGGGTTTTTTCAACTTATAAATAGGATGAGAGTCCAGAAGCTGCTTCTGGAGTGCGTTTTGTTGATGATGTTATCGTCACTTTCGGAAGAACAACATTGTGAAATCACCATGTTCGATGAAAAGTAGGAGAATATTGTTGGGTAAAGATACAGTGCTCGTATGCTTGAGATGTAGGCGTTGGCGATGGGAGCACAGTTCTGAACTTCATTCCAGGCACTGAAAGGTTGTTCGTTCACTGTTCGCTTAATAGCGTGTATTTGAGTCGTCTAGCTCCTCTTCCGCTTCAGGCTCTTCAATGATTCGTTCACGTACGCCCGCCGTGGCGCCCTCGGCAGCAGCCTTAGCTTCCTTCTTGCGTTTAGCCGAGTCTTTCAACTTTTCCCAGCGTTCGCGGAACTTCGCAATCATCAATTTCTAACAATGAGTGCTATTTTAGTAACCCCTTCAAGATTGAACGGAAGAGATGGATGACAGACGTGTTTCTCATTCTCGCCACGCATCAAACGGAGCTCGTCTTCGAGTTCTTTGACCCGCCGTGCGTATTGCGCTTCCCGGCCAGTGTTTATTCCTGGTATTGGCACTGCGGGAACGTTGATATTTAGACTGCTGAAATCAAGTGGCGGACCGGGCCGTTGCAGCATAGCGGATGCGCCCATTGCCCGTTGCGCCTGCGGCGAGAAACTTTGATGAATGATTGACGGGGGCCTTGAGCGTTTCACAGTAACATACCTCTCGAGTAGCCATAAATATGCTGTCACGTAATTGTAAATCTTGCTCCTTCCGTAGCTTCAGTATTCGTTCCGTGGTCTCCAGCCGACTTTTCATCGACTCCACCTCAACTTTGAGGGTTGTATTCTCTTTTTTGAGGGCCGACAACGTCGGTTCGGAACCTGAGGGAATCAAGCAGAATGACCCTGATAGATCATCCCCTTCGAAGAAAGAAAAGAGTGAGAGAGAGACGTGAGATGAGAACATGTGTGGCCAACCTTCTTCCAGAAAGTCATCGTACTCATCGAGATTATCATCTTCCAAATGTGAGGGTTGTTTCCCTTTAGTCGTGATATTGCGGCCACTGCGCCCTGCACGCCCTGTTAGGCTGCCTTCACGACTCATTCCAATACGCCTGGTAAATTTTGAGAATATAGGCTCGTCCACGTCTGTATCGCTGCTCAGACTGCCGTCTCGACGACGATGGTCTTCTATTTTGTTGGCTGATGATGAAGGCTCATTGGATGTCTCCGGATTGCCTAGAGGCGCGGTGGCGAATGCTACGGGTTGAGAAAGATTGTCCAACATCCCTTGCATGATATTCCAAAACTGATTGAAAGCATCCCCAGGATCTGACTGCGAAAGAATTTGTGAGTGAATTTAAGTTTAGCTAATGGGACGCGATGAGTACGGAAGGGAGACCGTACCCTTTGCCCTCCAAGCAGCATAAATGACTCATCACCAGTATTCTGAGAGTCGGACATTGGCCGCAACGGTTGTGGTGATGATGTATTGACCCGCTGAGGTCCAGAGGAATATGCATTTGATGAGTTATTGCGTGGAGGAGCGGCCCTCGGGAAATCAGGTTTCTGGGGTAGTGAGGGATCTTTGCCTTCTTCCTTCAGTTTATCGATTCTGCGTTGTAGTTCCTTCGCCGCTTTACAGTGCTCGTTATAGAGCATCCGGAGAGTTCGTTTTGCCTGGAATGGGGTGCGATTGGGTATGAGATTGCGAGAACTAGCGTGAATGCACGAACCGATTCATCGTGACTGCGATCTATGGCGGCCATGTAGGCTTCGGCTGCCTTAAGGTGCTCCTCAGCAGCAGACACAATCAATCCGCCGTTGAGGTAGTCGTCTGCGTTTGCAGCATGTTGGTGTGCCTAAGAGAAACGCACCAGAGTTTAGCTCTGCGACCAAGACGACTCATTCAAAGACCCACAGTGTTCATCGGCGTGTCAGTCGGTGCCATGGTCCCAAAGAGCAAGAACGGTGTATGAACAGTTGGTAAGAAGATATCGGTTATGGCAGTTTAGTGAGGTATTATGACTGGGCGCCAACAAGTCCGCTTCGAGGGAGGTGAGAGCACGTTCCAAATTTAGCAGGCTCGGCCCGTGTCAAACCACATTTGGTTATTTGCCGAACCCTGAGTAAGAACATCCCTCATCTATCTAAGTATGTAGTCGAATTTCTTATTGCTACGAAAGCACTGGCAAAAAGACATGAGGAAAACGGTGTGGAAGTGGAGTAAGTGTACATGCTATTACGCAAAACGATAATGACGGGGTATGATACAAAATCATCATCGACCACTATCCAAGCCGTCGAAAGTTGGTCGAACGATCACAGCGGTCATACTAGTCTGAACCTGAATTGAACTTTGACAGAGTGAAGTCCAAGACACAAACACTCATGTTTCACAATAACCTCCTTTCCAAGATATAGGTATATAAACTCATGTAAAGCATGTCTTCTCTAAATTGCTTAACCATTTATTCATCAAACGTTTGCACTACTCCTATCGAAACATGTTGACAATATCCTCCCTCAAGAATCTGGCGAAAAAGCCATTCACTTCTAAAGCCAGGAAGCACGACGCATACGTCAAAGTAAGTCACTCAGTCCTGGATGAATGGGATTCTGACCCTAGTTCCAGGCTACACTTCAGATGCAAGCAAGTAGCCCGACCTTGAACTTTGGATCAGTTACCATCGTCAATCCCGTACGTGGGTATTTATCTCGCCGACGTTGCATCCATTCACTCGTTTTTGCCAAGGTTTATGAAGGAACGAACCCGTATCAAGGGCCAGAGACGCAAGATCCGAGAAATACGGGACTTCAGTTCATTCCTATCCGTACGGGTAGGCAAACAGAGTCCACGAAAGCAAGGCCGTCTGTACGTCGTCGTGTGTCCGGCTTGAACGAGAAGTCCTGATGGAGAAGCGCAAGGAGTCAATGTCCGGACGTCGTCGTATGTCGAGCACGATCCGCAGGCAGTCGAAGGATTCGATGAATAAGTTATTACAACGTGCAAGTCAACAAGAGGGACAGTCGTGGGAGACAAGCGAGTCGGATGCTATTCTCAGTTCAGCAATTTTCCTGCCTTGGTTCACCGTAGATCCATCTTCGCCACTAATAGAAAGGTATCACGACGAGAATGCGGTGAGGAGGGATGGAGGTGGATTTGAACCAATGGACAATTGTTCGTAGTGCATAGTAAAATGCAATATTTGTTTCTTCCATGACCTGAGCTGTCTTCAAGCAATAGGTGAAGAGTGCCAAGATTAGTGTGTAAAAGGCTTTCCAATGATGCGAGCGGAGAGCCAGCAGTCCCGAACACGATAATACTTGGCAGAGTGGGCGCAATCATTGTGATTGAGATGCGACACAAGATCAACGAAATCACCAGATCAGATGACGTGCTTTGGCGCTCGACCACCGATACTAGAATGGAGAAATGTCCAGCCAGGGCTCATGATACTATTCGGTAAATGCCAGTGTGAAAGATGGAACGCGGGCGGGGTAGATCCTCTCTACGTCTGCTGATCGTTCCTTCCGACATCAAACCGATGTGTCACGGTCCTGTTCGACGAAATACTACACGCAGCAAAGTTGAGACAGCCCATAGTGGACGCGACTCTTTGCAACTGCAGACAGCACTGGGATATGAACATAACAAACAAAGCATGTAAGTTGATGTTAGACCTCACATTCATTCTGACCAAAATACCGTTTCATGGTATGTCCAAGTGAGGCAGAGGCTCGGCCCATATGGCAAAACACCGCCGGCACTCAAGGGGCCGGCGCTTCGCAATGAATGATACACCGTCAGCTCAAAAGTCCGTGTTGGGAGGTAGTAACACAAATGAAGACATCCATCGTTTAAGAAGTCTACGGGTGATGGCTCCGAAAACATCACTTAGCATCGCCAGTTCTACCTCGTCGACCATGTCCACATTCACGTCATTCTTCGATGCGGTGATAGATAAGCTGGGCTCCAGAAGACAGAGAAAGACCACTAGGACCCAGGTAGGCAGCCAGTTAATTGCTTTGGAAGTTGGTATATCCGTTGAACTAGCGGAAACAGCAGAAGTGTCTAAATCCAGATGTTGAATCAGGGCCCACTATAATTCCCGTATGTCGACCTTTCCACAATTACGCTCCAAGAGTTGACGTCTTTGAAGAGCCATGAGTCAGATCCACAGGATGAACTGCAGGTTGACAGGAATGCGACGACGAATCCCGTGCGCAATAGCAGATTTCATCAATGGAACCCAACAAAGAGGAGAAAACACAGAGAGTTGGTAGGTCTTCCATTGACAAACGGCGAGATGAGATCAATAATATAGATCAGAACAAGCAGCTGACCAAACGGTGCTCAGAAACTGTATCGCCCCCAGAGAAAACACACGCAGAACTGGAATATTCCAACTTCCATGGGAGGGCAGGTTGGCGGAGATCTGGCTCCGAAAACGATCCCATCCTTGATTCAGCAGAGTTTATGCCATGGTTCAATAGGAACCCTCAGTCTCCACTGATAGAGAAGTATCGTGACGAGAACGAGGAGCGTCGGGGAAAGACGTGACTTCGGGATTTGTACCAAAGATTAAGCAAATATATGGGGTTTAAATAGAGTGCGCTGCGGAGATGCTTGTTGATTGATTGCGAGAATCTGAGTAAATGGGACGCGCAGCAAGGTCTACGCAGGCGTATTTCTCCATTCTGAACAATATTCCTTATTAGACTCCACTCCTATTATCTATGAGACGAGACGATGTGACGGGTGTGACCTGTGTCGGGATTATTGCTCAGCCTTCCATTCTGACTCTGCTCATAAACTTTCTCGTCGTCGTCAAGCACATCCTCCACAGCCTTATCGCTCCGACACGCCTCAACTCTATAGAGGCCTCTTCCTTGTTGCTTCTTTCTGGCAGGCCTCCACTTGCAACCTCCTATCGTTGCCTCGTTGAGCTAGAGTCATGACTGCAGTTCCTGGTCCACTGTAAGCATCCTCTGTCTCCTTGCCTTTCTGCGTCTTACATCGCGAACAGCAAGCAGAAAATAAGGGTGACAGGTACGTTCTGCCTCGTATATCATAGATTCGCCCGTGGTGTTTATCATGCACTCTTTCTTTCCCTCTTAGTCGTTGCAGCCGATGGACTATCAAAACGAGACGTCTTTCGACTGCCAGACCCGTTTGCAGTCATCACAGTGGACGGGGAACAAACTAATACTACCAGCGTTATCAAAAAGACTTTGAACCCGTACTGGAATGAAAGTTTTGAGATGTAGGTCTACAGATATTCGTTTCCCAGACCGCAATATTAATCATCGCCTCCAGAACGGTGCAGGAATCATCGGTTGTAGCTGTCCAGATTTTCGACCAGCGAAAGTTCAAACGAAAGGATCAGGGGTTCCTGGGAGTTGTCAATGTGAGAGTTAGTGATGTGCTAGACCTTGAGCTGGGTGGTCATGGTACGTTTTCATTTCCGTTTACTGCAAGCAGTTGATAATCATCTGATCATATGACTCACATCAGAGATGATGACTCTGGACCTCAAGAAATCCAATGATAACCTGGTTGTTCACGGCAAACTTATTATGTATCTTTCCACCAACATCAGCCAACCCATATCGAACCCTGGTCCTTCACAAGTCTCGGGCATAACCACTGCTCTTTCCGAAATGGGCATGGGTGGCAACTCTCCGTCTGCGAGCACCTCGAATCTTGCATTGACGACTTCAACGACAACCAGTGCTCTCTCCCGAACGGCAAGTTCCCACGCCACAGGTACGGATGGTGCAGGTCCGTCGACAGGTTCAGTATCAAATGGAACGTCTCCCGCAACCACCTCTTCCGAGGAACAACGGGCACAAACCGTGACGCCTTCTTCACGACCGACAAGTGCAGCTACTTCGACTGCTGCAGCTGCCATTTCCACAACTGCGACAGCCCCTCCTGCACACAGTGCGACATCACCTTCGCAAGCAAGCCAAAACAACGCACAGATGCGCAATTTCAACCCTAATGTCGATCAATATGGGCCGCTGCCGCCTGGCTGGGAGCGACGTATTGATCCTTTAGGGAGAACCTACTATGTTGATCACAACACCCGTACAACCACATGGAACCGGCCATCCGCGAGCGCAGCAGTAAACAATTCTGCTCAAGACAGCGAAACTAGTGCCGCTCGTGATCAACATTCGCGACGTATCTTGGCAGACGACTTGCTTGAAGCGAGTAACCCGTCATACCGAGCTAGCGGTGCGCCCGGACAATCGACAACATCACCCTCACAGGCTGCACCTGAAACGCCAGCTGCTATTGCAACTAATACAGCGACAACTGCAGGATCAGGAAGCCTGCCGAATGGATGGGAAGAACGATACACACCTGAAGGCCGTCCGTACTATGTCGACCATAACACACGAACCACGACATGGGTGGATCCACGCAGACAAACAATCATCCGGGTTATGGGTCCTGGTGGACAGGGATCTGGCCTCCAACCTCAAACTATATCCCAACTCGGGCCGCTGCCTTCTGGATGGGAGATGCGACTTACCTCCACGGCTCGCGTGTACTTTGTCGATCATAACACTAAGACGACGACATGGGACGACCCACGTCTGCCATCGACGCTCGATGCGAATGTGCCACAGTACAAGCGCGACTTCAGGAGAAAACTGATCTACTTTAGAAGCCAACCTGCCATGCGCGCCCAACCAGGTAACTGTCAGATTAAGATTAGACGAAACCATATCTTCGAGGACAGTTATGCGGAAATCATGAGGCAGACACCGAATGACTTGAAGAAGCGCCTCATGATCAAGTTCGATGGCGAGGATGGTTTGGATTATGGTGGTCTTTCCAGGTAGGCCAATCCGATCGTAGTGCAAGAACGAACCGTTGACTTTTTTTTTCTAGGGAATTCTTCTTCCTCCTTTCTCATGAGATGTTCAACCCCTTCTACTGTCTGTTCGAATACTCGGCGCACGACAACTATACCCTGCAGATCAACCCAGCGTCCGGCGTCAATCCTGAGCATTTGAACTACTTCAAATTCATTGGTCGATGCCTGGGATTAGGTATCTTCCATCGCCGATTCCTGGACGCCTACTTTATTGTCAGCTTCTACAAAATGATCTTGAAGAAGAAGGTCACCTTGTCTGATTTGGAGAGTGTGGATGCTGAGCTGCACCGCGGCATGACTTGGATGCTGTAAGTTTCATCACCACAACGTTTTCGGTTCCCTAGACCTAACTTGCCTGTCATTAGTGAAAACGATATCACGGATATCATTGACGAAACGTTTACCACGGTAGAAGAACGCTTTGGCGAGATGGTGACTATCGAATTGAAGCCTGGGGGAGAGGACATCCCCGTAACCCAGGACAACAAGAAGGATTATGTCGAGGCCGTGGTCGACTACCGTATTTCCAAGCGAGTCAAGGAGCAGTTCGAGGCCTTCATGTCGGGCTTCAGCGAGCTCATCCCTCAAGAGCTCATCACTGTCTTTGATGAGCGTGAGCTTGAGCTGTTGATCGGTGGTATGTCCGAGATTGACGTGTACGTTCCCCTTTCCTCCTCTCAATTCCAGGATGTCAGGCTGATTAATTTCTGTATGTAACAGCGACGACTGGACCAAGTTCACCGATTACCGAGGCTACGAGATGAACGACGAAGTCATCCAATGGTTCTGGAAATGCGTGCGCTCCTGGCCCCCAGAGCGCAAGTCGCGTCTCCTGCAATTCGCCACCGGCACATCGCGTATCCCCGTCAACGGGTTCAAGGACCTGCAAGGCTCGGATGGACCGAGGCGCTTCACGATTGAGAAGAGCGGAGACCCGAGTCAATTGCCGAAGAGCCATACGTGCTTTAATCGGATTGATTTGCCGCCGTATAAGGATTATGCGAGTTTGGAACATAAGTTGACTTTGGCTGTTGAGTGCGTATCTTGCTTCACATTCGCCTTTGGTGTGCAAACGCTGACCTTTATGTCTGTCTTTTCTTTCTTTCTCAGGGAAACTGTGGGCTTCGGACAGGAATAAACGGTTCATGTCTCGTCTCTTTTCCTTGCTCCGTTCCGTGCCTGTTTACTGGCTACCCATGCTCGATCACGACAGTTTATTAAACGTAAATTCTAAGTATATCTTCACGACCCCGTCTATTCCATTCATTCTACGTTCAGCCATTCATTCTACGTATGTCCCCTTTATTTATTGTACACGTATGATTTATTGTACTCCTTTTCCACACCTGCCTACCCACTGCACTGTACTGTGGTCAGCACAGATCGATGGTGGGTCTGCGAGTGGGAATGTGTGCCGGCGGATTTCCATTCGGACTCGGCTTTTTCTTTCGGTTTTGAATCGTTCGGATATTGATATTTCTCGGTTGCGGATGTGGTACGCGTTAGTTATGCGACATCACTTTTTGACACACTTGGTGCTCGTTAATGTTTATGACCGCGTGAGGTTATCGTTCTGTTCTCTGGTGTACCTTGATGTTCGATGCTGCTTGGATAGGAATAGGGTAGGACACGGATGTCGTATGCGTCATGTACATCGCTGCTGCGGATTTGATATCAGGCCTCCTAAAACACGACGTCCTTATTTCGAATGATGTACCCAGAAATCCAGATGTGCAGACCGGATACAGCAGTGTCTCCGTTCTCAGTAAACACCAGGATTAGATGATATTGAGCCAAGGAAGTGCGGACCGACCATCGGTGGCATTGTATATTCAAAGGTACAATATAACACGAGTATAGCAGGCACTAAAGAAAGCGAAAGCGAATACGACACGGTGAGAGACATAGGCTGATATAGGTCTACAATAGAGTAGTACATTGGGTAAGTAGGTATACCTGATTAAATAAAAGGGGGCAATGAAGGGGTGTTATTATTTTAATATACCGAACATCATCGATCAAGGCCCCTCCCTGATGAGATCTGGAGCCCCGCATTCGCTTTCGTGGATCATGATAATATGATCATCGCTTCTCGAAAGCGAAAGCGATGTAGATATCTAGGAAACGCAACAGATCAGCAAAACCGTAAAGACTCCGAGAAGCCCAGCCCAGCAAGCCCGCTCGCCATCGACACCCGAACAACCCCCCTCTGACCGAGAAGCCCGACCACAAGAAATCCTCATTCGATTCCAACGAAATCGCAAAAGCGCAAAGAGAAAAAGGTCAACCAAAAACTCACTAGCAGCCTCCCACTGATCCTCATCCATCGCACTCTCCCCATTCGCATCCATGACCTTCATGCGGATCATGAGGGGCTTGAACTCGGGGTGTTCCTGGTGTTCTTGGAAGACCTGGTGGAACTCTTCCTTGTACACTGGGAAGAGTTTGTATTCGGCTGCCATCCTATATTTGGGGGAGATAGATAGAGGTGAGCTGGATGCGGTGAGAGAGGCTAGATGGGAGAGGGAAGATGGGAGAGGGCAGATGGCTGCCACGCGAGTTGGGGAGCGATAAGCGCAAAGACAAAAATATGAGTGCGCAATGTGGTATGTCAGGGCGCCGTATAGCTTCGCCGTATAGCATGAGAGAGTTCGATCATAGAATGATGAATGAAGGTAAAGAGGAGAACAAGATGGGTGATGCGGGAGAATCAAAGATATTGAAGACGCCGAAGAGGATAACCAATAGGCGGTGAAAGGACGTGAGAGAACGGATCGGGGACAAAATGAAAACCGAGCTAGCGATCATTGATCTTTCCTCTGTTCTTTCGTTGTCATTCCAGAAGATGAAGAAGACAGAAGTAGAAAAGACGCAAACGGCGGAGAAGAATGGAGCACGCGAAGACGACAGGGAAACGAAAAAGAAAACGGCGACAAGAAAGAGAAGATTCAACGGTAAATTTGGAGATACGCACTCCACGAAATTCTCCCATCGCACGACGTACTCAGGGACGTTTTCCACGGCGTCCTGGAGGAAGAACCAATACTTGTGTCCGAACACTGGTCGCGGGTCACGTTGGTCGAAAGTGATCTTGTACACTGAGTTGCCGAACGTGAGATCTTCTGCGTCCGCCGGTATGTCGTCCAGGTGGTCTCTGAGTGGGGTGGCATGTAAGGACATAGAAGAAGGGCTGGAATAAGAAAAGTACTCACAAGAGGAGTTCAGCATTAGGTATGGTACCAATGAACACGCCACCCTGTCTTAGGTGTTTACTGACGTTGTCAAGCATACAACGCGCTTTTTGAACGGTCTCGAAGGCGTAGTGCATGCAGAACTGCATCGAGACGACGTCGAACGGCACTGAGAGTTTTGCAGGGGGAAAGGCTTTTTGGAGCGGCTCAGTGTAGCAGTCGAGCGCGGCAAAGCTGGCTTCGAAGCGTGGGCCGCGCAAGCTCTCCCAGCGACTCCGCGCTTGGTCGACAGAGACCGCGGCGATGTCTACGCGAGGTCGTCAGAGAGCAGGATGTAACCTTGGACTGACACGACTTACCGACGCCAAACAGTTCTTTTACGTGGGCCTTTGCCCACTTGGTCATGTCGCCGCCCTTTCCACAACCCATGTCGAGGACCTTGCCTCGGTTTTGTTGGCGTCCTCTTCCTGATCCTGAAGCGGTGAGGGGGCTTTTAGCGAGTGCAGGGTGGGCGAAACGGGTGATGAGCACGGATTTGACCCAGTTGTTGAAGTTTTTGAGACCGATGATGGGTGAATCCAGCCTTTGTACGACGCCCACATCTGGTCTCGAGTTGTCTATGGGTGATATAAGTGAGCAATGGGAAAGAAGAATGAGAAAGAGACAACTTGCAGTGCTGGACGACGACACCGACGTCGCCTGTGTGACGCTTCGGTGGCCGTCGGTCGGACTGGTCCGGTTCCTCGCTGCGCTCGCGTTTGCGCTTTGTGGTTAGACGGGTTGAGCCTTGACCGCGGTAGTTTGCGAACTGCTCGATCTCAGCCTGGGAGAGGGGAATGAGGACTGCGCCCGGCGGTGTTATCCTAACCTTGGGGTTGTACGGTATGGTGGCGGGTGACCCAGACGAGCGGGGCGGCAGGGACGCGGACGACGACGGCCTGGAGGGAAAAGTGGGAGAGTCTACGAGGGAGGGTCTGCGGGAGGTGGGCGGGGAGATGTAGTTGATGTCCATTGAGGATCTGCGGGCAGGCTCCGAGTCATGGGAGTGATTAAGGAGTGCGGAGATGTCAGTGGCCCTTCTTTGGGGTATGCTAGGGGATCTGTCGACGGGCGAATTGAGGACGGCATCTCGAACAGGATCAAATGCAGGCATCGCACTTATCATTCCTACTCTACATAACATTCAGATACTCTACTTGATGAGGTAAGCTATCCCACACTCTTGGGTCCTCGTCGCTGCTCACTCCTTCCTCATAGTCGATGCTGTTCAGCGTTTGCGCCAATGCTTGATTATATTTAGTCCTTGTCCTGATTCCAACTCATCAAAGCTTGTCACCTGCTGGGAGCCATCATCTTGCACCTTGAAAATTGCCTCAATCTCCTTCCGTCGAGTATTGCTCCTACCGGCTCGTCATCTTCGACACAACCACTCACCGTCGCCATGCAGTGAAGAGAAAAAATTGCTTGTACTGCTGCAAATCAGGCTGTCAGCATCATATATTACCCCTCCGGTTCCAGTAGCAACCAAGGACGTCATCATCATCTTGGAAGTGTTTCGTCAACAGCATCTGCCCTGCCTACGAGTCAGCTGTAAAAGGTAAAAAATGTCCTCGTCCTTGGCCTTGTTGTCAAGATTCGAGCATGTTTTCCTTCAACTTGACATTTTGCATAGCGCCCATCGCAGCACTGTACCCGCTCTGCTTGACGTCTTGAACAAGATATTCAGTTCCACTCACATAGCCGATGTCTTTTCCGACAGTGACTTGGGTTTATCGTGCACCTCGATTATCGCTTCGTACTCCTCCCGTCCACGGTGCCTGACGGTCTACAATACATTCCGTTACTCTGGTTGTGAAAAGTTGATTAATTGGATGCGGGACACCGTTGCGAAGATCACACGCTGCAAATCAGCAGGAACCTTGGACTCGTCTCCATTCTCCATGTAACTCTGGTACCGGCGGTGAAGCTCCTTAATCACACTTAATCACACTGCATCAACTATGTCAGGACTTCTCAAAAGGAAAACGGAGACAACTCACCTTTCATCACGGGCATCGGCTGCCTGTCCCATCCCATAAGACTAGCGTCCCTGAAGTCGGACTCGGTTATCCGTACCCTAATTTCTCCACCCACGGACCAAACAGCGTCTGCACAGGAGCAAAGTGTCAATACGTCATGTCGGAGTGAGGTGTGAAATGGACTCACCCTACGAAAGGCATTCACTTTATCAACACTCTCTGTATGTGTGTCCATACCAGAGAGATATCAATGCAAGAGAGGTGTCCCCGCTATACTAAAACCAAACTAATCAAATTCCACATTCAGTGACAACCGGAATAAATTTCGACAAAGAGTGCCGTGTATTCTTCTCTCCTTCCACAGACGTCCGCCAGCGTCAACGCACTGTTATTATGGCCAAGCGAGCCCTGTTCCGTCGTCTAGAGAGAACGCCGAGTATTTTCTAGCAGGTTCAGCGAGCCTACAATCAATGCCATTACTTTGGTCGTGTCAAGATCATTATAATTGGAAGCGAGGCACGCACCGTTGTGAAAAATACATACACTCTGCAAATCCAGGAATACTGGACTTGTCTCCATCCCCATGCAATCCTCGTACCGGCTTTGAAGCTCCTTGACTACACTGCACAAAACTTTGCAAAAGAGGAAAGCTGTCAACCCATCTTTCATCACGGGCGTCACCTGCCTGTCCCGCAGCGAGCGTTCCCATATGCTGGTGTCCCTTGATTCGGACTCGGAGTACTCGTACCCTAATTTCTCCACTGACGGAACAAACGTAGTCTGCACAGGAGCACAATGTCATACGTCATGTCGGAGTGGGATGTGGAATGGACTCACCCTATGGAAGGCGTTCAATATATTAGCAATCTCCGGGCGTTCCTACTAGACAGACATCAATGAAACGAGGTTGTCGCCTATCCTTTGCCATACGTATCCGAGTCAGATCTGACACCGTACCATTGCAACCGGAGACGTACAATTTATTCGAATACCTTTCCACAGGTCCACCAACGTCAGCTGCGGCTGAGGCGCTCGGGAGTGCGGTCTGTACCTTGATAATCAATTTGAATCTGAAGTTAAGCGGTGGATAGAAACGCATAAACGCCGACGGTGCCTGCGTGTAATATGAACGGTTGTTCATGTAGAACGCAGTGTGTTCTTGCGTTTTTCAAGATGGCCGTGGTATCATTAGAACCTTAATCAAAAGGAGGCAAGCCTTGGGCAAAACACGAATTTCTTGTAAGAATATACGAGTAGTTACAAGTATTCCTATCCTTTCTCTCTCAACTCACAGAAACACCACAATTGTCCCATTTTTGGCTCTGTACTCTACAGTACTCACTGAATTTGCCGAGGTAGTCCATCAAACTCTCTTCAGCCAGTCAACAATGTCATCCGTCGCTCGCTACTTGTACTCAGCACCTCATTCTCATATATATAGCGAAGCACTCACCTCAACGTACGCGCTCCGTGCGCGGATGGTGTCCAGTGTCTGCGCCAATGCTTGGTTGTATTTAGATGTGTCCTTGTCCTAGATTCACTCGTCAGGTGTGTCGCCTGCTGGGAAGCATCAACTTTCGTACCTTGAAGAACGCCTCAGTCTCTTCGCAATCCTTCATTGTCGAGTAGTATTCCGTCGAGTACTGTTCCTTGGCTCGTCAATCGCCCAGTGAATACTATGAAACTACTCACCGTCACCATGTAGTGAAGCGAGAAGTTGCCCTCGAATCGCTTGTAAAGCTGTGAAACCGTCCTTCAGCATCACCCATCATTTCTCAGCATTCGGAAGCAACTCACGACGTCATATTGTTCTTTGAAGTATTTCGTCAACAGCCTCCGCCCTTTGAAGTTGCCTCCGAGCCCGCCGAAGAAGTAGAACATGTCCTGATCCTTGGTCTTGTTCGTCATGAAGTCAAGCATATGTTCCATCAACTTCACATCTTGCGTGGCGCCCATCGCAGCGCTGTACTCACTCAGCATTCCGTCTTGCACAAGAAATGCAGTACAACTCACATGGCCGATATCTTTTCGGACGGTGACTTGGGCTTATCGTGCACCATGATCATCGCTTCGTACTCCTCCCGACCACCGTGCCTGACAGCCTACCAATTCATGCCGTTAGTCTTGTCGTATCAGAATATTTCAAGCGAGACACGCACCGTTACGAAAATCACACGCTGCAAATCGGCAGGAATCTTGGACTCGTCTCCCGCCATGTAGCCCTTGTACCGGCTTTGAAGCTCCTTGATCACACTGCATCAACCACGTCAGTATAGACTTTCAAAAGAAAAACAAGTCAACTCACCCCTCATCTTGGGCGTCGGCTGCCTGTCCAACAGCGAGCGTTCGCAGAAGACTAGTGTCCCTGGATTCGGACTCGGAGTACTCGTACCCTAATTTGTTCACCAACGGAACAAAAAGCGTCTGCACAGAAGCAAAGTGTCAACACGTCATGTCGGAGTGGTGGGTGGAATGAAGGCTGACCCTACGGAAGGCATTCAATTTGTCGACAACCTCGGGATGTTCCCACCAGACAGAAATCAATCCCGAGAGGTTGTCACCTATCCCCTGCCATACGAGATCTAAACGTATCCGAGTCAGATCCGACACCGTTCCTTCGCAACCGGATACGTACATTCTTTTTCTCCCTTCCACAGGTCCACCAGTGTCAACGCACTGCTAACCTTTGCCAAGCCCGCCTTTGACAATGCCATGACATCGTGCACGAGCCCAATTCTGTCATCCAGAGAGAACGGCGAGTTTTCTTTGGCAGCTTCGGCTGCGATCAGAGCGAGGCGCTCGGGAGTATATAAAACGCGGTCTGCATTGTGTTCGATGTCAATAATGACTTTAAGGGGTGTCTAGAGAGAGACGTACAAACGCCGACGGTGCCTGCGTTCAATTTGAACGGCTTGCTCGTGTCCAATGCAATATGTTTCTCGCGTTCTTCGAGGATGGCCGTAGTATCAACAGAAGATTTACCATCCTTAGTCGACAGCAGGCTCAGCGGCACGTTCCTAGATTCTCCGAGTCAGATAGCCGCGGCAACCTCAACAGTGGGTCAAAGCGGCACTTACCAGATCGTCTCGTTATCCTTCGGTTCCGCAGCGCCCATCTCGAAGAAGCGATCCTGGCGGACCGTGATACCCTTGGCGTCCTCAGTGACAGTCAGTACCGGGAACCCGATCTTGGTAATCCAGTTCTCCATGAGTTGGGTGATGTTAACACCAGTGGCAGTGCTGATGCCCTCCCAGAGGTCGTGGGTGACGCTGTTGGCGAAGAGTTTCTTTTTGAGGTAGAGAGAGACTCCCTTGAGGAACTTTTCTTCGCCGACATAATTCGACAGCATGCGGAGGACTGAAAAGGACATTTAAGTGCTGGGATAGAGGCAGTTGCACATAACGTTTACCTGAGGCGGCTTTAGAATATGACAGAGCGTCGAAGATCTGTGCATATGTAAGTCGTTATTCGTGCTAGTTATAGTAATGGTAAGGCAAATTACCTGGTTGATGTGATTGGCATCTGGGCAGTCAACTTCAATGGGGTGAGATGAGGGTTTCGCATCCAATCGCAGAGCACCGTTGAGATGGTCGGTAATGAACTCAGAGTTGACTTTCCACTCAGGATAGACTCTGCATGGAGTGGAGTTAGGTAGTGGGATACTGAAGGCGGCTGCTAGACTTGCCTGTCTAGATAGGGACATGGTATGTAAGTGCATTTGTGGTGGTACATACAGGAAGCAGCACATACCAGGGACGATGACTTCACCCATCTACGCGTGTGGTTTAATGATGGCGCGTCCGTTCATTGACGAAAAGAGCTTACCAAGGTTGCAAATCCTAGTAGATGGTTCAGTAACAAACCAGGGCCAAAAGCAAATCGGCATACCTTCATTCAGATAGAGATAGTTCCACCATTCCATGGTCGTGATATTGCCGAACCTACGAAGTTCACTCAGATCCGACATCTGCACTTGAACAGGGAAACCGACACATACCACATGTGCGCAACTTCGTGGCTTTGGACCGACATGACGCGTTTCTTGGCTTTCTGATCTGTTCGCTTCGGATCAAGCAGGAAAACGCTAGTCCTTCCAGTGATGAGGCCCCAGTTCTCCATGGCACCCGCGTCGAAGTCGTTTGCCTATTCAAAGAATCAGGCGCATTGAACCAAAGTCTGGAAACGAAAAGTGCATACCACCAATGTGTCTAGCTTGGGAAGGGGGTATTCGACGTCGAAGATTTTCTCATACAGTGGCAGCACTGCAGCCTTGACGTCAAGAGCGTACTGAGCCTGGTGAATTACATCGGAGGTGGCTACACACACCACGCGTTAGTTTGATTTCAGCCACAATGAACATATCTCAACTCACTGTAGATGCGCAGCGGAATGGTCTTCCCACTGAGAGGCATTTTGACCGAAGTCTCCAAGAAATCAAAGTGTCCATTGGCGAAAGCGACGATATAGGACGACATTGGCGGGGTGGTGTCGAACTTGGTGATCTTCCATTTCTCATTTTGGGTGGACGCCAATATCTCTGCAAGATCAGCTGGGGTATTGGTGCCGTGTTGAATGGGCTCCTCAGAGAGAGCGGGCATGTTGCTCAAGTTGACGGTGTCGGCGCGGGAGATCATGGTGACTTTGAAGGTAGCTTTCAATAACGGTTCGTCCCAGCATGGGAAGGCGCGACGAGCGGCAGTGGGCTAGGTGGAACGATGGACGGAAAGTGTCAAAACACAATGAAGTAGAAACACAGTGATAGACACTCGCACCTCAAATTGAGTGAGAGCATAGTACTTCGTCTTGCCCTCGTGTTCCCAAGAAGACTTGTAGTAACCCATCATGTTGCCGGTAAGCTTTCCTCCGAACGCGATCTTGAGCTCCGCCTTGGAACCAGCCGGGAGGTTGGCGGACAACTGGTAAGTGGTACGCTCCTGGCTTTTATCGAAAGACGAGCCGGTGGGTTCTTGCTCAGCCTTCAGAGCATCAGAATAGAGTGATCTAGTGAAGCCATGATCAATCTGTATGTTACATCGTGGCAGGTTGAAAGACGTACGCCTTTCCGAGCTCAAGTTCCGAAGTGTTAAGGACAATGCTGGAAGTTTCGGTCTGGATATCGAGACTTGGCACAACGTCAGCGGTAGCACTTATATCACCGAGAACACCTGGACGTACTTGACTTTCACTATGCCCTCGAACGTGAGTTTCTCGAGGTCTGTCTTAATGGTAACATCGTAATGGGTGGCCTTGACATTTGTAGGGAGACGATACTGGTCTGCTTCAGTAACTGCAACCTTAGCAGAGGTCGACATCGCGGCAGTATTCAATGGTTTCAAAGGTGGCGATCTGGCTGATGAGATTGTAGAAGAGAGGAGTCTGAGATAACGGGAATTGGCGGTTTTGACGCGGGATTGGCTGCATGGCAGATGTTCCGGTTTGTAAACACTTGGAGCACATGGGTCGTGCTGGTCAATGGTTCGATGCCGGCCATTACACGTATGCCCAAATACGCGCAATTGCGTAGCGACAGCTCTTCCATTAGAGCATTTGGTTTGAGGGAGAGCAAAAGCGACGCGTTGCTGGACGCGTAGGAGGTTGGAATTGAACATGCGATGGCCACCACCCTGAAATAGCCGACCTTGTATCACCGAGAAATTAGTCGTCAATGTAATTTATAGCTTACAGCCAACTTCCATCCGGCTGTTTATTCATTGGCTATTCATTGGAAAAAAAAAGCCACTCAAGCAAATTACAGACGCATGAATGTGCAATTTATGATTTGAATAATTTGTGGAACGTAATTTACATCGTACTCTCCAGAGAGAAGTATGGGTGCATTCAGCTAATTAATACATCACCAAAAAACGTAGTCGTTTTCAAGAAAAAAAGTCCAAAAGCAGAGACACAAGTTGCGAGAAGTCCAAGTCAAGCACGAAGCACAAGAGAGCAGCAACGAAATGATTGACCCAATAGCACGAGCAGACATAGAATCAGGACCATCAGGGTTTAAACTTCAGAGCTGGGTTCATCAAGACAGCCGGCACCTTGGGGAACAGAGATTTCGGAAATCTTTTCAGATTTTGGCGACTGTGTTCGGCGACGATAGCTTTGAAAGACTGAGAAAGATTGTCGCCGCTCCTTCGAAAGTCATCCAAGCTTTTCTGAACTTTTGTGCATCGCGTCGCATACTCCGCTTCGAGGGCCACCATACTCTCCATATGGTATTTGCTATAATTTAAAGAGGATTATTGGAGACATCCTTTGAAGAATGACATGAAAGGAAGTGGAAAACCTTTCTTGGTGCATGGCGTCAAGGACTTGAATGGTTCCTTCCAGAATAGTCCGTTGGCCAAGGTGAAGTTCATCCCGCACTAGGTCAAACCGGTTGGTGACTCTATCAATCACAATCTGTGTTTCACGGAATTGGGTTTCTCGACACTTCACGAATTAGGTAAAGACTCACCTGGTTTATTTGTTCAAGGATCTATTCGTGTCCTTAAATCAGCAACGAGTGTGACGAACATGATAAAGTAACTGACATCGACAATCCTTTCGTTCGGTTCGTCGAGCTGCTCGTATCTCGTCTGCTTTCTGCTTCTCTGCTTCTGTGGACTGAGACTTGTTCTCGACAAATTGTCCGTGGCTGTCATTTCCCAATCATCGTGTTTGGTTTTGTTCAATGACCGCGGAACTGGGAGGCTTATATAAAATCTTTTGCTCTTCTTCCGAGATCCTAAAACAAGGGGACGCACCAGTTGGTGGATTCTTTCGCACACCCATTGTTTTCTCAACAACGAGAGGCCGACGAGAGCGACTAGAGGGAACTTGAAAGCTGACAGATAAGCGGTCATCCCGCGTCTGCTGAATGGATGGATAAGAAGGCGAAGACAGTTCTTCTTCGTATTTTCTTTCCTGCTGAATCGGCGCGAAAGTCTCCAAGGATGGGACATTCCTTGAAGGAGGAAGATGTTTTTCTTGGATTCCTTGATCTGGAGAATCGTGCTCAATCACGATAACTTCTGGAGTTGTCTGGAGAAGGTTTGAAGTCAGAACAGACCGCATAGAAAGAAAAAACAGCCTTACATTGCGGTATTTACGATGCTCCTCTTCGTCCTTCTGGAAGACCTCTCCGTCCTCTACGATCAAAGTTACAGAATGAGTGTCCTCATCGACAGAGTGCAGATTTGAGTTGTCGTGATCAGTCGCAGCTATGCTCGGTTCCCTTAGTGCAAAAGTTGGGCAGATTGGGGCAGGGAATTCTTTGGCAGGTTCATTTGCATCCATATCCTCCCAAGGTGCCTTGACCGTCTTTGTGCGGAACTTTTCGATACCTTCGACCGCTGGGCCTGGTTTGGCGACAAGAGGTTGAATGCGAGCAACTCTTGCTGACCGACGTGTTGATCCCTTGTCCTCGTCTAGCGAGTCGCAGCGCTCAACGAGCTAAGCAGAAAAAGGATTACAACAGTTACTTGAGGATGAGAATTGACTCAAAAACACACTTGATGGATCTCTATCTCGACTGGATCGTCAACCTTGTCAGGCTGGTCAGATTTCACAACAGGTTTCTGAAATTTGGTAGTTGCTGGCGGATTGGCCGTCTTGACGTCCTGATGCTGCTTTTCTTGCTTCTTTTTAGGCGGAGCGGCTTTGACCGCGCGAGCCTTTCCATTCTTACCCTTCATAGCGGACGCTCGTGCTTTCGAAGGTTCAGCCGTCATTTCTTTGTTATTCTTGACAAGTTTTGCCTTCGGAATTTCGTCAAAGTTGACTGTCTTCGCAGACGCAGGGGTTGATGCTCTGGCATCCCTACCACCGTATCGTTTCCTTTGATACGGAGGTGCTGGGAGCGGTGATTGCCTTTTATCCTTATGCCGGAGACGTTTCGCTGGACTCGGCTGGGTTTCTTCCGTATCCTCAAACTCGCGGACTGTTCTCTTTCGTGTTGCTCTTGTTTTGCTTTTGACGTCGAAGGCAGGAGGGCTTCTTGCATTCTGGCGGTTGATCTGCGGTTCCTCAATAGACAATGGGACCAGCTTTGTATCGGATGCGGTAGCGCGCTGCCGCTTAGTCAATCGACTGGGTTCGATGGAACAAGGGTTATCACTGAGGTTGGCGGTATCCGAGAGTTGGTCAACGTCAATCGGGACGAGCTGAGATCGTTCGACCGTAGGCTGAATTTCTGAGTGCGGCGGGTGCGGACGTTGTCGCTGCTCCTTCGTTTTGCTAGGGAGCACGAGGCCTCGATCTTTACTTTTCTCTATGACCTTTGACGAGCTCCTGCGAACCATGTTCTGTATTGGTTGCTCTTGCTCGTCTTCAGAGATCTCTATTATCTTCTGTTTAGACGTAGGCTTCCACTGTGTTGACTCGTCCGGTTCCTCGTCAGAATCAACGATAATTCGACGATGAGCACCATGAGGAACCTTCATTGTAGGTTGCTGCTTTGGAGACGGAGAGAGGTCGGACAGGTCGCCATCAATCACGGAGGAAACGGCCGGGACTATACTACGTTTAGCTTGAGGTGGAGGTGCCGTCAACGACAGACCCCCAAGGGCATCCAAGAAGACTGTCGAAGGTTGTAAGGGTTGTTGAGTAACACAATTGGCGCCTTCACAATCTTGAACAATGACTACAGGTGCAGTCATGTCTGTTGAACCGATCGTATGCGGGAACAAGGGTGAAGTCGTTACGCTATCACCAGGACGCCTTGGAGACGTGCTGACCGGCCAAACTGAAAGCAAAGGTATAATAAGCATACGGGTGTGATCTTTATTGGACGAACTACCTTTATCGTAGGCCCGGGCATTGTCCTTGAAGAAAACGACCTTAAGTGATCCCCCGGGTTTCAGTGGGGGAAGAAAAGTACCTGTGTCGATGATTGCGCAAGTGGCATAGAATCGAGCGCACCCACAGGCGCTATTGATAGTTTTCTGCTGCCGTGTTTGGTACCCTGCTTTTGAGTGAGATTCTTCCAGTGTCTGGTCAGTAGGCATAAGAGGATTGCCTGTTGGTGGTACTTACCAGGTTACGGTTCTTAGAAACCCTCACAAACTTCGGAAGGTGCTTCTTGTCAAAGACCCATGACACTGAAGGACTTCCACCAGCAGGAATAACAGTTGGCTCTCTTCCGATGACTGGGGGTGTGGTTAAGGTCGCGGTTATGGTAATTTGGTCGGCAGTGGACGCTGAAATAGCAACAGACCCGGTGCTGCTGAAAGGTATACTGAGAGTTTCGATGTTTCCATCCTGTACAAGAGTACTGTCAGAGATCGTGTTTGAATGGCGAAGGTATCGTCTACTTTGTCAAGATTCCCGAGAAAGCCACTTTTATCAACGTAGAATGGCGATATGGCATTCATTGACTTCCCATTGAGTATCAGCGATGATACGGCAAAGGGTTGAGGACTGAACTATGATATGAGATGAAATTGACAACGAACGAAATATAATCTTACAAAGAGATGTCCGAATGCGCTAGTGTTTCCATGATCTTCACAGCAGTAACACTCCAATCAGTGCTTGTGATGGATTCCATGTGCTGGATGACCAGCTCGCTACACTTGAACAAGGTAGAAGGGAAAACATTCTTAATGAACTGGGATCGCTTCTCACGGCCATCCCTCACAGGCGGAATGAGCGTGCCAAAAAGATCCAGTAAAGACTCGATGGCCAGAAAGTCTACAAATGGAAGATTTAGACAAATTCATGCAAAGATTTGCTCGAAAGCGGACCTCTAAGCTGGGAAAGGGTGACACCAAGCAATGTACTGGACGGGCGCGGTTGGGATTTGTGAGATTTAGTAGGCGGGCAATTACTATACCCTACCTGCCAATGACATGGTCACGCAGTTTGGCGGCGTTGGATACGTGTGCCTCAGCGGTGGCAGTAAGTATTTGATAGACCTTGTGGATGAGCAGTCAAATCCAATATGATGAACGCATATATTTGAGTTCGTCAGATACATGTTCGATGACAGGGAGAAGCGAGCGATGTTGACTCACCACAGATAGCAGGTCCCCATCAATATTGGACAAATTAACAGAGGATCGGGAGAAGTAAAGGGGACAGAGTATTGGGTAGAGCAGGGCAGCAGCAGCTTCACGATTTTTTGCTGTAGCAAGAGCAAGGTGAGATATTTAGAGGAACGACAGATATTGTCACGTACCGTCAGGGTGCTCGTCCAGATAATCCTTATACACGGCAGCGGCGGTAAGCTCGTTGCAAAACACATAGACAGATGAAGAACACACTAGAATGCCAGAAAGTAAAGTCTTTTCAAGTTGCTCCCAAGATTGTTTCAATGCATCGTCCTTTGCATCCAGAGCAAATTTGACCTTATCAGTATGGATAAATGATAGAGTAGCGATTGAATATCGAAGGGTGAGAGTCAGGGAGACTCTATACAGAGGAAGCAAGCGCTCTCTCAGAAGCAAAGAGAGTCTTTTGAATGTGTTTTGAGATACAGTGTCAAGTCCCTACACGCTTTCCCCGTGAGCAAAGATTTATAGAAGTCAGTTCGAACTACACTCACTAGTAGCTTTACGGTGGAAGAGAGTTGCATGATAGCATCTTCGACACCCTTAATTCCTTTTGAGTCCTTCAATGATGCAGAGTTTTGAAGTTGTTGGATTGCGAATATAATGCTGTCCATGATTGCTCAATATCTTGGACGTATTATCATAGGGTTGCTGCAGATCGCAAGAGATTTGTGTATAGTTGCCACGGGTTGTATGGCTCAAGAGCATGAAGAAGATTCCAGTCGTGAGCACCTAAGAGTGAACTGTGAGTTACAAGGAGTTACACTTATAAAATGGCGGATTGGCTCAGGGGGGCGATTCGCGGCCACGTGACATATATATTGAAAGCCATGACGCAACGCGTTTCTTCCTGCAACCTGTCAGTACTTCAGGGTCACCTACTAACACCACTCGCAGGTGGCATAGAATCTCAACAGATCGAGTCCAAGTGGAAGCGTGTTCCTCCAGACTGCAGTTCTGAAGAATCATCTGGATCAACATCTGTATTTGTGTAATCGATACAAAGGGCTAGGAGGTGCTAGGACCTTTCCAGGGAATGTTGATTACCTATGGCTGCCATTGGATAGTAGACGCGAACATTCAAATTTTCGTTATGTCTATCCGACTCCCAGTTGGCGATTGCTCGACTCTGTAAACCTCTTTGTCCGAAGCATACACACTGTTATTTGGCAGCACCCGCTTTCGGAATCCTGGTGTAGAAAGGACATGGTCAAACCCACTCTTGACGACAGCACCACATGTTATACCCTTCCTGTCATGCTACCGTCGCTCGTACATAACCCGAAAGTTGTTCCGAACCATGGCAGCTTGTCTCTCCGGATCCTCAAACGGTGACCTGCTAGCGTCCAGAGTCTCTTTGCGTTTCCTTCCCAGCAGCCCTGTGGATACCAAATCTTGGACGCGCGACGGCAAATTTGGGTGCTATGCCGTTTTTATTCATGAACCTAAATGGTGGTATGTAATCGTGTAAATCATTCTGCGTTTTGCGTAAACGACCACTTTCTTTCACTTGTTGCCCCAATTGTAAACTTGCTAGTAATTTTGAGTCTACGCAGACTCAAGACCATCCTCTAGGATTTCCCTCTCTCTTCACCCGTCTACGAATATTGGTAAATAATGACTGATACTGTCTCTGGATACTTAACTAATAGTACTTTTTGAAATAACTTATAACTTCAGTAGTTTGTTGCAAGTCACGTGCAAAGTTAGAGAGCCCAGTCCGCCGAGGCTGGTTGAGGCTCTGGATCAGCATCTTCCCAAAACCTTCGTGGCAAAAGCAGGGGCACAGGAGTCGCTTCACTCCAACACCGACTCTCAGATGGCGTCGACTATGACCGGCACCATGAAGAGTTCATTTTCGTCCGTCTTGCCGTCTATAAGGGTGAGCAGGGACATGCCGTACCTTGTTCTTACTAGGCTCACGAGTGCTTTCCCATTGGCAGGTTGCCAAGATCAAACGGAAACATCTGAGGAAGGTAAGGGCGTGCATTACTATTCCTTCAACATAATTTCACCCCAGGGAACCAAATTCCCAAGTATTCATGGTTGCCTGACGTCTTTCGCCTTAAAGGAAGCGTACGTTCCTATGCAACTTACTCCACTTGCAAAGCTGAAACTTGTCAATGTCGCGTGCCATTAAGATTATATGGCGCATTCTGGGTCCAGTCTCAACCGTGACTTTGTTTTCTGTGCTGGTGGCTTATGCATCTACTCGAGGCTACCAAATTGTCATGGTCAACTCCATCGTCCCACTGCTTTCTGTTGTGGTGAGTGGCATTACCATCGCAATTGATCAGCGGATTCAATACTTTGATTTATCGGCTTTTCTTAATTAGGTCGGCTTGATTCTTGTCTTCCGGTAGGTCAAATTGTTCTCTCACAGACGTATGGTTCTGATTAGTATTGTCAGTAATGGGTATACTCCACAGTACCCTGCACTGTTATACTTTTTGAACCACATATTTCCAGGACTTCTTATGACCGCTATTGGGAAGGCCGTAAAGCTTTTGCTTCAATGACCGCCAATACCCGCAACATGGCACGCATGATATGGATCAATGCCGCACTTCCACCCACGGATATGCAACCTGCATTTGCTAAAGGGAAGACACCCACTACAGAAATCAGTCTGACTCAACTCCGCCGGCGAAAGATCGAAGCTTTACGTCTTTGTCTCTCCTTCGTTTATGCGACTAAGCATTATATGCGGGGAGAGGACGGCGTAAATTGGGCAGACTACCACGGTGTATTGCCACCTTCATTTGCTCGATTTGACGAAGTTGGTCTCACCACTCAGCGAACATTCCCTACGAGCACGTATGCTGCTACGAGAAATGACTCAACTGCCACGAGCCGCGAGGGGAGTCGATCTCAGAGTGGCAGAACTTCACCAGATTTAGGGAAGCCTGATGCGACGAAGCGAATCAGAGTGAAGAGAAGCAAGCAAAAGATAACCGACCAGTCAACTCCGTTGCTAGGAAATACCCATAGGAGCGTAGAAATTCATCCTTACGCAGATGAGGCTTCTTTACCCTTGCCATTGGTGTGCGTGACTGGTTTTTATTCACTTTTTGTTCGAAACACTCTAAAACCTTTGCATCCCAAAGTATAGCCCATGAGTTAAGTCGGACTATCTATAGCTTCAGGAGAGACGGATTCTTGGAGACTGTCGGTCCTGCAGGTATGGCCCGTTGATGTCGTACTTCATGGCATATGTTCATTGATGCAATTCTTGGAGGTTTGAATGGTCTGACGCAACTGTAAGCCGTATTCTCGTCTAACTGACCAACGGAGTTCATTCTTCGCAGAATCTCTGGACTTGTGGATCAACTTACAGCCATGGAACGAATAGCCAATACCCCAATACCCATTTCATGTACGTATTCTCTGAGGTCAGACTTTAACCGACATCACTGACACTCTGTGATAGACGGCATTCATTTGAAACAATGTGTCACACTGTATCTTTTTGCCCTTCCCATGACGCTAGTTCATGACCTTGGTTGGGCCACCGTACCCGTTGTAACAGCAGTCGCATTTACCTTCATGGGCATCGAAGGAATTGCCGACGAGATTGAGATGCCTTTTGGTTCGTTCTTCTCTCAAATGTTGACGAAATCTAATACTGTATATATTGCTGTTTAGGAAACGATGAACGGGACTTACCTTTGGGTAGGTAATTTCTCTATGCTCCTTTTCATTTTCTAATCATGCAACAGACCGATATTGTCAGGATCTCAAGGAAGAGATCTAGTAGGTCCCCCATATCCTAGATAAATCATTCTAACTCATATCGCATGGCTAGTTACATCATCGACAGGCTTCCAGAAGGAGGCGAAGGCCTGCATGGGTACGATGACGGAGAAGGAGATGACTGAAAATGCAGCATTCACGATGCTGCTGTTATGAGGTAACGATCTTGGTCCCATAGCATTAATGACCTTATGTGAGACAGCCACCTTGTAACCTTGTGTGGTATGTAAACTCGAGCTCTTTTAATGAGCCTTAACCTATACTTTGCGAGGCGGTCTCTGCAAGCTTAAGTCATGATGGCCGGTCAAGTAGTGCTTGAAATAGACCCGAAAAACCCCAAGAATAGGATGAATGGAGTTGACGCCTTCGAGGCAACCACAATCCAAACTTAGAACAGTGGTCTTTGACGAGGAACAGTGTGCACCGGAAGTGCTTGAGCATGTTGATTGTAACAAAAAAGGAGAGAGAGTCACAATGATCATGTCGACACGGTCGTATAAGCGAGTGTAAACTGAATCGGACGGATAGAGAGTAGCCAGATGTGATAGGGGTGAACTGTGGCCTGTTAACGAGGACAGCATCCGTCTCCAGACCATGATAAATTTGGCTGGTTTATTGCATAAGATACCATTACCTTGCAGGTCGTCAAGTATATGGTGGTGAAGCATGCGACCTAGAATTCCAGACTCAAGTGACCGAGAGACGAGGTATAGCGAATATATAATCTTTGTCTAAGAAGAACATTCAATCTATTGGAACTCTGGTAGGCAGTGTTCACCAGGACCATATGGCTGTGGAAAAAGTTAGTTTCATACCACATTTCCATGACAGAAAAACGTACTTTGGTATTCAGTGAAGTGAGACCTGCTGAGTTTTCACTTGTTATTCTACCGCTCTGGGGACCAGGTTTGGGTTTCTGGCCCTTCTTGAACCCGTCCAAAATCTTCTTTGTTGTTTGCGGTGTCAAATCCTCCTGCAATAGAATGAGTAAGTGCTTAAAGATTCTCGTTTCAAACATGCTTACATAGAAGTCATCACCAACAACCAGCATTGGTGCGTTGCTGCAGGCACCTTGGCACTCGACTTCGATGACTGTGAATTTTCCGTCCTTCGTTGTTTGCCCGGGTTTGATGCCACCAAGGTGCTCGCAAACGGTGTCGAGAATTTCGGTGGAACCACGAAGCATACAAGGTGTTGTTGTGCATACTTGAACAAAATGCTCCCCAATGGGTTCTCTGAGTGGCGAGTAACGTTGAGTGATAGTCATGGCCGGGTAGAAGGGTAGAACATACCTGTTGAACATGGTGTAAAATGTGGCAACTTCGTACACACGCATGGGCGGCATCTCGAGCAGGTTGGCAATGTAGTTCATGACGCTGATACTTGTCCAGCCTTTGTTTTGCCGTTGACCGAGATCAAGAAGGGGAATGACAGCCGCTTTCTTGTATTGGGGAGGGTAGTGTCCGATGATATCCTGCGCGCGCTTCAGGTTTTCGGCATTGAATTCGAAGGCGATCTAACACAACATTGAGTAAGACAAAACATAAGATTGGGCTAGACGCATACCTTGGGGTTGTTGTATGGTGTATCCCGATGCTAGAATGGAACCATGAGCTTTCCATTTGAGAATTCGAGGTACGGTGCGACCTACCACAAAGAGTGCATCTGACCTCCTGGAGGGCGTGGTAGAGAGGAACCTCCTTCTCACGACACTTGTCGGGAAAGCTGTTCTGGAGAGCCTTGCAAGCATTTCGTCCTGATTAGCTGGAGGTTGTAGTACGAGGAGGAACTCGACGTTGACGAGAGCATCCGAGTCCGAGATTTCCTGTCACGTGGTCTTCCCACCAATCATCGACAGGGAATTCGCTTTTGCCTCCCTTTGCCTCCTCAACACTTAAACTTCTTCGAACCTGTTCGTTAATTGTTCATTGCCCAAGAACTCTCTTGCGCAAGAATGTTTCGGAACGAATACCAGCATCTTATCTGTTGAGAATACAATACGCATCGACACATTTCTTCAATGAATAGTCCTTTGTTTCCGCAACTGTGCTTTCTACAAGCCATGATTCACTTGACCACCGCTGTACTGGCCTGCAAATCTGAAGGTCTTTCTGCAGAATACCTGTGTTTTACGTTGGTGTCGTTTCGCTTCTTACATGACTACTTGAGGGAACAACCCACTTGCAATTGTCCCATGCTCTTTTGGGGCTTCGGCGTGTGTTACTTTGGATGACAACGTCATGTGTCTCTTCACATCTAAATAGATAACATATAAGTATTCTGTGAGCACCATTCACTCCCACCGTTCTCATCTACGCCCCCTACTGGAAACATGGAATCCAACACTCAGAAAAGCGAGCTGAACATCGTCATGGTACGTTCCGCATGTTATCCCGCTTCAACCAAGCCTCATCTCGAATATCTATAACAGGGAGCGATGACCTTCGGAGAACCGGGAAAGGAGGGTGCTCGTGTCCATGATATCAAGGATGTTGAGGCAATTCTGAACGCATTCAGGGCTCACGGCCATACAGAGGTCTGGAAACAACGCTTCATTTGAGATCCAAGCCACTAAACGGCTTCAGATTGATACTGCTCGCACGTATTGCGGTGGGACTAGCGAAGAATATTTGGGCAAGATTGACTTGCTGTCGAAAGGTTTCAAGATAGAGACGAAACTTTTTCCACGCACGGTACGCTATCTTTTTGGTTCGTATGTTCATATTTTGGAACCGTGTTTGATAGGGCTCTTCGGACCCGATCGTCCATGACGCCGAGGTACGTTTGGGATAATATAACTTTTGCACCTTGTTTGAAAAATTACTTGCATGAAATCATAGGGCTTGCGAAAGCATCTCCTCCGCTCCTTGAAAGCCTTGAACGTCAAGTAAACATGCATGACCTGCTCGTATTGCAGTTGAGCTTGATAGATTTTGTCCAGGTCTCTCGAGATGTGGTACCTGCATGCTCCAGACCATACTATACCATATGAGATCACCTTGAAGGCCGTCAACGACCTTCACAAGGAAGGTTATTTCAAGAGGTTCGGTATCAGCAACTACTCCTCGTGCGTCTTAATCTTGTATTTGTTATGTATGCACATTGGCCAATGCACGGATAGATGGGAAGTGGCCGAGATAGTTGGCATATGTAGAGCCAATGGGTACATCCAACCTACGGCTTATCAAGGCATATATAATGCGATCCACCGTGCTGTCGAACCCGAGCTTTTGCCTTGCCTTCGGAAATTTGGCATTAGTTTTTACGAGTTCAATCCCTGTGAGTATCAAGGAGGTTTGCAGACGTCAAACATCAGATCTTATGGGAGTCTTCAAAGTGGGGGGAGGGTTTTTTACAGGACGCTATTCGTCATTGGAAGACGCTACGGAAGCGGGATCACGTTTTGACCCTAACAGGTCCCAGGGAAAGGTAAGCCGTTGGACTCCATTTTGTAAGAAGATCAGACTAAAATCGTGTTATAGAATTATCGAAACAGGTGCGCTTGCTCACTTATCAAATCAAATGTCACTCATAAAGCTGCAAACAACAGATACTGGAAAGAGCCATATTTCAAAGCCCTCGCTTCGATCAAAGCCGTGGCCGAAAAACATAACCTCACCCTGACAGAGGTCGCGCTGCGTTGGATGTCCCATCATAGCATGTTGAAGCGGGAATACGGGGATGCTATCCTCATTGGCGCTTCTAGCCTGAACCACATTGAGCAGGTGCGTACGCCATGTGGACCAGACTAGACCTGATACTCATTGGAGGAATGTGTAGAACTTGGTGGATTTGGAGAAGGGGCCCCTTCGTAAGTTGCATGCTTCGTCCTTCCGGGGAAAAGGCTGATTGTCCAGCGCAGCTGAAGAAGTAGTTAAATGCCTCGACGAAGCATGGTTCCAAGTCCAGCCATACGCAACCCAATATTTCAAGAACCCATAAATCCCTCTTCCTCTTCATCTTCAATAAAACATGTATTACATAGCTCTCTCAATACCATCCTGTCCTGCAACTACCTAGTATCCAACATCGACCTCCCCCATCTCGTCGTAAGCTCATCCACCTTCAACACCACCCCCGCCGCCGCCCTCTGCAGCTTCGCCTCATGCAACCCGCCCCCGCCTTGGGGCTTCAACCCCCTCTCCAGGCCGGCGAACACGTTCCCGGCCCATTCACCGACGCCGAGGACTAGGGTCGTGTGTTCGAGGCCTAGATTGCGGCCGCCGTCGATTTCGAGCGAGGCGTTGAGGATGACGAGGGCGAGCTCTAGTGCAGATGTCAGGACCGACGCCTCCTTGCCCTCCTTGCCCTCCGTGTCACCGTCTTCGTCACCGTCTTCCGCGTCCTCCGACTCCGACTCAAAAGCCGACATCCGCCTCCCCCCAATCGTAACCGCCACCTCCAACGCCCCCGGCGCCACCACCGCCCCCCACTCCACCGCATTCCGCCCCGCATGCACCAAAATCCCCACCGTCCTGACCCACTGCGCCAGCACGAGCGGGTGGAGAATGAGCCCCGTGCCGGCGCCGCGGTAGCGTGCGCGGCCGGGGTGGTGCGATGTGCGCTGTTCGCGGGTGTGGGAGTCGCGGAGGAAGGACCAGAAGTGGGAGATTAGGGGGAGGATGAAGAATTCGGCGGCGACGTCGATGAAGTTCGTCGTGTGCTGCTGTGGGATGGGTTGGGGGAGAGAGGAATAGGGGTTGAGGGGATGGGGGAGTTCGGTTATGCGCTGCGGTTTTTGGATCCTCAGCCGGCGTTCACGCGCGATGGCGGGGAGGTGCTCCGCCTCTTTTTGGTTGCTGTCCAGCGCGTGTCGGCTGATCTCGTCCATCATCAGAGAGAGTTGGGTATTCGCGTTCGCCTTATTCCCCTTGATGTATTTCTGGTGCAGGGGGCCGGGAAGCGTTTTGCTTGGGAACGCAATGCGTTCGGGCGGGACTTTGGACGGCGGGACGGGGAGGGATGCGAGTTCGCGGGCGCCGATGGCGATGGCGTTTAGGGCGACGAAGCGTTGGTCTGTTGAGTATTGGTTTTTGAAGAATTCTTCGATTAGAGCGCTGTTCATTCAATTAGCTGACAAGATTGAGTTAACGAGAGCTTGATCTCACGGAGTGGCTTTTCGAGGCGAGCCAGAGACCAGAGCATTCAGTGCACCCTGTCTCTTCTCAGAAAACTCTGGCAGCTCAAAGTTATCCTGCAACCCCATCAACGCATAAACCAAATTAACCGCATTCTCATCTACCCAAAACCAACATAACTCCAACATCAGTCCGCGAACGAGAAAAACAAGACAAGGAACACCCACCAAGCTCCGTCCCATACCCCCTCTTCTTCCTAATCAACTCCTCCGCACACCCCAGCGCCACCTCAATCCTCTCCGCCTCATGCGGGTCGTCCATGCCCCTCTTCCCCTGCGTCCCCGTGCCCCTTAACAGCTCCCCCAGCTGCGCGAGGTACACGGGCCGGGGCACTTTGTGGAGGCCGACGTTGAGGGTGGGGTCTTTCTCGATCTCGGCGAGTTCGGATGGGGTGGGGGAGGCGGAGCGGGAGGAGGGCGGGGAGAGGTAGCCTGTTAGGGAGTCGTCGGAGTCGTACCCGTTGAGGGTGGGGATGAAGGTTGCTCGTGGAGGTTCGGCGGCGGCGGCGGCTTTAGTAGCTGCGGGTGTGATTACCTCCTCCACCTCCACCTCCACATCTTCCACTTCCTCACCACCGACCAAAGCATCCGCGTCCCGCGCCTTCAGAAGCACCCTCACCTCCCTCGCCCAGGCCCTCCCACTCCCCTCCTCGTCCCACGCACCAAAATCGAGTTTCCGCCCGCACATATGCGCCACCACCTCCGCCGCGAGCATCCCGCACAGCCGCACCGACGCGTCGAGGTGGGCGATGTAGATCCCGATGCCGTTGATGAAGTTGGGCGAGGAGGCTAGGGAGAGGATGGGGGGAGAGGAGGGGGGGAAGTAGGAGGCTGTTAGGAGGAGGAGGGAGGTTGTGTCTGTGTGGGTTTTTGTTAGATTTGTGGGGGAAATGAGGATGTGGATGGCGTACAGCGGTGACGGGAGATGAGGGAGTGTTTGATGTGTTCGGGCGTTGACCAGGTGTCTAGGACACTTTCAAGGAACGCCTGGAGGACTGCAACTAACATGAGTTTATCTCACATACGACCGCAGATATGAAATAACCTTTCAAGTTAACCTGCGAGCCTTCCCCCGCTGCTCCAGAGAACCAACACGCAAATATACGCGCATACGACTCGTCCCAACTCCGACTCAACACCAAGCTGACCGCAACCTCCCAAAGCTCCCCCTCATCCGGGCTCACGTCCCCAACCACACCCTTCAACAGCGCCGCCTCCCCTCTCACCCTCGCGCGCCTCGCAGGCTCCGCATCCGTAGGGGGTTCGACGGTGCTTAAAGACGCGAAGAGGGATGTCAGGATGGATTGGAGGGTGAGGCTGGACGGGATGGCGAGGATTACGGAGTGCCAGTACACGGCGTAGCGGGAGGAGGAGGGGGAGGGGGAGGAGGGGTGGAGGCGGGAGCGGATGGTGGGGAGGGTTGAGTGGAAGAATGAGGGTTGGGAGCGGGCGATGGGTGGGGAGGGGGGGAAGACGCCGACGTTGACGAGTTTGGAGAGGAGGTACGCGATGGAGGGTAACGCGTCTTTTATCTAGTAAATCGTTAGTTGTCAAAAGTAAATGTATACCACGTACCTTTCGATGATTTTAAGGATAACGACCAGATCAACTCCTCACACCGCACACTCATTCGATCGAAATACACCCCATTCTCCAACCCGCCCACAACACCCTCCCCACCACCCAACGCATTCGCCACCTTCGCAGGAACCATACACAAATCCCTCACACAATCCTCCCACCCCCTCCCCCTCACAACCCCATCCCCCCCACCCGCAAAGACAGCCCTAAACATCCGATCCACGGGGTACTCCCCCGCCAACCTCCCCAGCACCCCCATCGCCCACCTCCCCATCGGCGCCTCCGACACCAGCGTCGCGTACGCCGCACGCGCCACCTCGCCCGCTGCTATGGAGGGATTGGCGAAGGCCTCGGGGACGAAGTACTGCGTCAGCAGTGAAGAGGCGTGGTTCTCGGCGAGGACGGAATCCCATGTGGGCGCTATGTGGGAGAGGAGGACGCGTTGGATTTGCGGGATGTGTTTGGGGATGGAGAGGGTGTGTGGCGGGAGGGGGCGGGTGTTGTAGGGAATGAATTGGGGTGGGAGGAGGTTGAGGGCGGAGAGGGGGGCTGAGAGGAGGGTTAGGAGGGTTGGGACGTTAGGGATTGGGGTGCGGAGGTCTTCGAGGAGTTGGTGGATTTGGGCTCGTGAGTCTTGCGATGCCATTGCGGTGTAGTTTAAGTAAGATGCATGGATTTTTGGGAGTGGACGAAAAAGTGGAAGGAAGGAGCATGGTGGAAGAGATGATTACGAATTAGTTTAAAGGTCAAACTTATAAATCTGACAACAGTGGAAGGAAAATCTGAAAAGCCTCCATTTCAAATACCGGACACTATGTACATCATATAACTACTAGATCAACAGATAAATCAACGTCGAGAACCCGTACAACTGTTCCTACACAGCTCTCGAAAAGAAGATATGGTACATGGTACAACATAAAAGAAAAAACTACATAAAGAAACACAAAATCGACATATACAGAACGAATACAAATACACTCTCTGTAAATCAGGACACGCTCAAGCAGCTAGAAGATAACGAGACAACACATAATCTAAGCCGCATCCTTCACAGTAACGTGCTTATTCTTGAACGCGGGTTCAGTGTTCTTGCAAGCAAATCCAGTTTCAGAAGCAGCACCCCTGACCTTTATAATTGAAGGCGGGCACGATCTCCGGCTTGCTCCTCGACGCCGACACGGGTTTGGTGTTAGTGCTCTTGGTGGTCTTGCTCGCGGGTTTGGCCTTTGAAGCAGGCTTGGCTTTGGACGCGGGTTTGGCCTTCACAGCAGGTTTGGCTTTCGCAGCAGCAGCAGCTGCAGCCGTCGTCTTCGACTTGGGCTTCGACACTGGTTTCTTAGCTTCTCCAGTTACAGCCTGCGCGACAAAGTTAGAGAGGTATGAGTCAAAAGCGAACGGTCAAGATCACCTTCTTCGCCGCACCCTTCCTGGCAGTGCTTGTCTTCTTAGCGGCGGCGGCGGTAGCTGGCTTCTTAGCAGCTGCCACTTTCTTCGTAGCAGCCGTCGTCTTCTTCGGAGAAGCTGCTTTCTTCGCACCACCGCCAGCAGCAGCAGCAGGAGCAGCCTTCTTGATAGCAGCAGCGACGGGCTTCGTCTGCTTCGCCTTGAAAACTTTCGGTTTAGCCACAGCACGCGCAGCAGGCTTCTTAGCAGCGGCGGCGACGGGCTTCGCAGCAGCGGCGGGTTTAGCTTTCGAAGCGGCGGCTTTGATGGTTGCAGGCCTCTTGCTCACAGGCTTCGTGTTCTGCACAATTACGACGTTAAGCACTTCGTTGGCGATGTCGAAAAATCAATGTCTCACCTCTTTAGCGGGACCGCTATGACCCTTGGGGGCAAGCTTGACTTTCCCAGAGGGTCCTAGGGTAAATGAGTCATAAATCGTTGCTGTGCCGTAAGGGATGGAGCGAGGCAAACCTTTGGGAAGGACGAAGATGCCCTTCTCGCTCCCTGCTGTGATGGCGCGGTTGAGCTGGCTGGCGGCGGTAGCTGTTAGGTCGATGTGATATTTGGTTTCGACGAACTGCAAGGAAGGGAGGGAGGTGGTTGATGAGTTGGGTTGTGTAGTGAGACTGCCATGCGGCGCACCTTCTTGATAGTGGGACGAGATACTCCAGCGCGGGCGTCATCAGGATGGACCGTGATGCATTCCTACAGTAGATAAGGATGAACACCAGCTCGCTCCAAGTCTGGATCCCACCAGACGCATCGGAGCCGCAAGAAGAGCCTACCTTGATCATATCCACCCAAGCCGGGTGCGTGGCAGCATGAGACTTCGCCGGCGCCGCACTAGCCTTCGCAGCCGTCTTGGTGGGTGATTTCCTAGCTGCAGTGGGCATTGCGGTGTATGTTATAGCGAGAGCAAGCGGATGGGGAAAAGGATGGAGGTGGGGGGGAGACAAGGAGGGAGGGGGGAGGTGGATTCGTTCATTTGTGGACCCCCAGAGCGAGTAGCATCACGTGGAGATGAGAGGTGCGCACGGACGCTGGGCGAGACCAACCAAAAAGAGAGGAGTGTTGGAGGGGGAGTATGTGGGTTGGGGTGGGGTGCGGAGGTGGGAGAGGGTAAGCTAGAGTGTGCAGGAGTTCTGGGAGGTATGTTGAGAGCAGTACAGACACAGGACGCGTCGAGAGCAGAGTAGACGGAGAAGCAGGGCTAGAACAGGCCAACAAGAGTAGTAGCACGCGTTGGTCAGAAGTAAAAGCTAGTAGACGCTCTTCCCGTGGTCAGTAGTCGCTGCGAGAGTGTATCCAAGCTAGTAGAGCGACAGTTTCTGAGAGAGGAGAAAGAACACAGAAAGCGCACGAGAGGCATTAGCCGACCCCGGAAAGTTCCCTAACCAAACCTGACACTACACCAAACCCAACTCTGCTCCGTCTCCTCAGGTCTCCTCCTCTGCAAGCGTTCCCGCATAGTGATAGTGCCGCCATGGCATTCACCATCTCCGACTACCTGCTCACCGACGACCTCACCATCTTACTGGGCCTCATCGCAGCCACCGTGTTCCTGCTCAACAACTTGTATAAGCCGCAGCCGCTTGTGCATCCTATCCTTCTGGGACGACAGAGTGACGTAGGACGCGCACGTAACCCGGGGGAGAGCGCTGTGTATAGGAACTATGGCACTGGGTTAATGGGACGGGTATGTTCTCATTCTCATCTTGCATTACCCTTCTGATTGGATTACAGTTCCCGTTGAGGCCGAGCAAGGACGTTCATATCCTTGCTGATTTCGTCAGGCCTGAGATCGAAGCTTCCCGAACACTCTGGTCCACCAAAGTGCGTTGCGGATATTGATATCACATGCCAAGTCGGGATGTACTGATTTTCTACCTCAGTTAACAAACACGGGTCTGCAAGATAGGGCCGCTGCTTTCGGCACTGGTCTTATCCGCCTTGCGAGGCTCCAACCACAAAAATCGAATGTATTGCTCTTGTTGAACGACTGCCTCGGTACGAGCACTCTCTCTAGTCTTTTGTGACATTGTTAACCTCTCATTCATGTGATAGAATTCGTCGTGGCAGACCTCGCATTAGCTTCCCATTCCATCAACTCTCTCACCCTGACCTCAGCGTCACTGCTCTCCCCCGTCCTCGAATCCCACCCACCTTCCGCTATAATCACACATGGGTTCCTGCTCCCGCAGCTGCTGGAGCTCATCTATGATTCTGGCGAGCGCACAACGGAGCATATCATCGTTGTGGTGGGTGATCCTAGCCCGCAGGCGATGGCTAGTGTGGCGAGCAACGTTAAAGTTTTGAAATTCGCTGAATTGGAGCGGGAAGGTAACAAGGCCGAGAAAATTCTCAGCGCACCACCCAGTCAGTATTGCATTGCTTGAACTTAAACTACGTATGTGCGTTTTCTGACTGTACTAATATTCAGAGCCAAATGACGTGTTCACGGTCTCGTTCTACGAAACGCCGTCTGGACAAATCCACGGCGCACAACTGACGCACGAGAACATGACAGCGGGTGTCGCAGCAGTACGTGCTATCCTCCCTCTCTCGCATGCCTTTTCGCCCTTGGACACCATTATATCCGCGCACTCCATGAGCACCGCTTACGGACGAGCAGTCGCATATACCGCCATCCACGAAGGAACGAGCTTTGCCTCCATCCCCAGCTCAACTCTATACCACGAGGACGAAAGTAAGTCTCCCCCCATGCATTCTCCTTGTCATCTCACCAATGACGTTACGGGAAGGTGACATCAAACCCGAAAACGCAGCCATAATCGCAGCACGCCGATACCCCATCCCCTCCCCCACGATCATGTTCCTCAAACCCTCCCACCTCAATTCGGTCGTCACTGGGATCAACGCAGAGGCGAGGAAGTCAGTGCTATTGCATTCGTTTGCGTGGCGCCATAAAGTCGCGGGTGTCGCGGAGGGGTTCATCACGAATCAGAGTTTGTGGGATCGGCTTGTGTTTGACGGGGCGCGGAGCAAGGTTTTGGGGGATAGTGCTGCGACCCTGCGGGCGGTGGTTGTCAGCGGCGGTATGTCACTCCGGATTAGTAACGTAACATATCAACGTGGAACTGATTCTGTTTTTCTTACAGGACACATCGACGCAGACAAACTGACCTCGGCCCGGATCGCGCTCTCCATCCCTCTAGTAAACGCCTTCACCCACCCCCTCTCCGCCGCGCCCCTCCTCGCCTCCCACCCCCTCGACCTCCAATCATTCGCCCCCACCCCCACCGCGCCCTCCTCCTCCTCCGCACACACCGGGCCGCCCAGCGTGAATGTGGAGGTGAAGTTGATCGAGATCGCGGACGACGATGCGGTGGAACGGGGCGCGGACCCGTGTGGCGCGTTGTTGGTAAGGGGGCCGCCAGTGGGGAAGAGGGTGGGGTTGGAGGATTATGTGGATGTGAGGCAGGGGGAGGAGGAGGGGTATGAGTGGATGGGGGTGGATGTGCGGGCTAGGGTGCAGCCGAATGGGTCGTTTGTGTTGATAAAATAGATCTTGAATTGGAATACAGTGCAATGCTTACATGCTCATTGTGTGCTCGAAACGATTTCTTGGAATTCTGAAATGATCATACAATGCTTACATGCTCATTGTGCGCCCGAAACGAATTCTTGGAATGGCCGGAAGTGGACATTGCTGAGAACGCGACAGAGATAATATCACGTGGCGTGACGCGCCGACGCGTTTTGTTGGTCGATCAACAAAGATTAAAAGTCAGCACAGCCACGAGTGGCCTCAACACGTGATCGATCGGGGGACGCGACTGGTGTATATAAATAAGGGCCGCTCCCTCCTCACTGTCTTTTTCAACTTTTGCTCCTCGGCCCTTTCTCTCCACCCTCCTCTACCCTTACCCAACACCATAACAGGAAGAGAGATGTCTTCGTCTACTGCTGAGTCGCCTATGGCTGCGCCTGTGTCTACTTCGTCTGCTATTGCCGCTCCTGCTAAGAGGAGTAGGACGGCGGCGAAGCCTGCTGCTGTCGCTGCGCCTAAACCTAAATCGGGCGGGAAGCCTGCGAGTAAGGCGAAGGTGGTTGCGAAGCCGAAGAGCGCGGTGAAGGGTGTGGCGGCTGTTAGGCCTTCGTGGAAGGATATTATCAAGGTGTGTGGCTTCGCTATGTGTGGGTGTGGTATGGGTTACTGAGACGCGTGGATGAATAGGAATGTATTGCTGAGAATAAGGAGGATGTGCGCCAGGGTGTTTCGCGTAATACTATCAAGAAGGTATGTTGCATTTTTTATTTATTGGGGAAGGCTTGTGCTGATGATTATCTAGTTCGCTGAGGATAAATACCAAGTCGACGTTACTGGCACCAACCTGTACCAGTTGAACAAGGCCATCACCACCGGTGCCGAAGCTGGCGTGTTCCATCTCCCCAAAGGACCCTCTGGAAAAGTCAAGCTCGCACCCAAAGCCACCGCCCCTTCCGCTTCCAAGGAGGTGTGTATTATTATTTTATTTTCGTGATGTTTCTTACGATTGATGTAGAACTCCAAGCCCCCCTCCAAGACGCCTGCTGCCAAACCCGCCTCTGCGAAGAAACCCGTTTCCAAGCCCGCTTCCAAGCCCGCCGCCGCCGCTAAGCCAGTGGCGAAGAAGACCGCTGCTGCTGCGCCCAAGAAGGTGCTGGCTGGCAAGGCCAAGGCCGCTGTGGTGACCAAGAAGACGAGCGCGCCTTCGAAGAGGGGCGCAGCGAAGAAGGTGTGTATTTTAATTATCAGGAACGGTGTTATAGGTGGCTTATGATGGGATGTGATGATAGAGTGTGACGGGGACAACACCAGCTGCCAAGGCGAAATTGGCTGCGACGAAGAAAGCCCCCGTCAAGAAGGCCGCGCCAGCAAAGGCGTCAACGACAACGAAAAAGGTGGGCTCCGTTCTGATGTGTGATTTGATACGAATGCTGACGGATTGGGACAACAGACGGCTGCTGCTGCCAAGCCACGATCAAAGACAACGACGAAGGGATCGAAGCCGGCGTCGAAAGCGAAGAAGGTTAGTGTGATTTTTGGCCGAGTTGGGGTATAATATAATATAAGCTAACAATGGGGTCTTTATTGTCAGGTGGCTGCCTGATTGATTGGGAGGAGGGTGTATATACATACGGGTTTCTGTTTTTCTGTGCTGTTTTGTTTGTATCGGTTCTATTATCATGCTTGTACAGTTATTGTTATTACTATCCCATTTTTGCATATCGAGTCATTTCTGAGCTGAGTGAAAGAAAAGAAAGAATGCTGAAAGGAGAAGCCTTAAGGATGATGCATGGCGGGATAAGTGTAAACAAGGGACGCATCCGAGCCGCGGTTGTGGTGATGGCAGACAAGACAGGCACGGCCATCTGCGGCAATGACAGGCGGTGGCTGGGGTCCATGGGGTCTTGTTACCAAGAGGGTGCTGCGTAAATATGATGATACAGAAAAGGGAATGGGCTGCTCCCCCTCCTCCTCCTCTCTTCTTCTTCATTTTCGCTCCCTCCCCCATGGACACATCCAAACACCACTACCAAACCCGTATCCGACACAATATCACCATCAAGCCCTCTGCCCGTCTCGACCCCTCCACCTCCGCACAGCACAGAAGACCCAAAACCGCCACACCCAATGCTAATGCCAGTGCTCTAGCGCCTGAACTGCAGTTCCCGCCGGATAATGTCGTGCTTCATCCAGACGACGCCACGAATAAAGTCTTTCTGGCCGTCGCGCGGTCTTTCTTGTCTGTGGTATGTTGAGTTTTACCTCGCTTCGTATGTACGCGCCCGATCAATATGTTCATCATGCTTTCTTTCTCAGGGCAACCGCGCCATGACAATCAAGGATATCGCAGACCGCGCCACTTCCCATGGCCTCGTATGTCAAAAGTGTGTTTTCTCTCTATTCTACGTAACTTGTGCTAATATGAATATACAGCCTTTCAGCTGCAGCACAGGCCATCACCACATATCTCCGCGCACACAAAGCAAGATGCGACAAACAACAAGACCAGCCCCTCCTCCTCAGCCACACCCTCTCCGGCACACCCGCAGACGACGACCTCGTCCCCGCCCTCTACTCGCGCTCCGGCGGCGACTCCCACCCCACCGAGAACAGGCTCACCAACTTCAGGAAGGGCACCGCCGTATGGTACCTCTCCCGTGCGACGGGCGTGCCGTGCCCCTTTGCGCGCGCTGGGATTAGGCTTTGTGATTATGTCGACCCGGACGCGGTAGAGGTGGAGCTGCCCCCTGCGAGGCGGGAGAAGAAGGTGGAGCATAGGTGTGGAGAAAAGAGGAAGAGGCCCCTGCGCGGGTGCGTGGCCCGGGGATCAGGGTCGGATAATGAACGGCCACCAAAAGTGAAACTCACTCTTCGCCTTAAGCCCCTACTCAAGCCGCAGCAGGCGGAGTCGTCTACTTCTTCTATGCGCCAAATCGACCTGAGCAAAGAGTCGGATTCGTATGACTCGGGGGACGAGTCTATGTCTGTTGATTCTTCGGACGAGGACGATGAGTCGCAGACGGCGAAAGTGAACAAGGAGGAGGAAGAACCCTGGTCCCTGCCTCCATATCCCCGGCGCTCCATCTCCATTCCATGCTACACGCCGTCATTGGACACTTGCTACCCTTCATATCCATCACCGTCCCTCTACAAAGATCCGTATCGCCGCTCGCCCTCCATCGCCACCCCTCCTCCGGACTCGGAAGACGAGGCAGACGACTTCCACGTCACGATGACGCGCCTCAAGGACTATCCAGTCGAGTACGTCGATACGGATATGGGCTGGGACGCGGATGATAGTGAGGGCGATGGGGAGACGATGTGGGAGAGTCCGGGGCCGAGGTCGCCTTCTGCGCCGCTCATGCTGAATGCGGATGTGGTGGTGAAGGAGGAGCCGAGGGATGTGCAGGGGATGTTGGATGCTTGGGAGGATTTCGACTCGAGCGTGCGGGTGGCGGAGGTTATTGCGGCTGCTGTGCATAAAGTCAAGGTCGAACCTCTGGACCCATGGGATTGGGATTCGGGTGTGCACTCGGAGTGGCCGTCTGAAGACACAACTCGCGTGAAGCAGGAAGATTTCGCAGTGGATTCATTGTTTCCACCCGGACCCTCCTCGCCCATCTCCTCACTTTCGTCGCAGTTCTCTGCGTTCTCCTACTCGAATTCCCCATCCCCAGGGCAGACTACAGATAACGGCACCCCTGAATTGGACGAGGAGTTTTTACATTCCACGAAATACTCGACCGTGCGTCCCCGGGCCAAGACCGTCCCTGCGCCCGCCATCTTCTTCGACGCTCCAACGCCTACTGCTCCCTCCTCCTTCACTCTACCACCGCCAATGCCAATCACACGCCAGACATCCTCCCCGGGCGCGCGTGAGCCGTCCGTGCCTTCTACGGCTCTGGTCACACTCCTCCAATCCATGTCCGTGAACACCTCCGCCGTTGTCTCTTCCTCGTCGTCGTCGACCCTGAACATCCCCCCTCCTACGCCGTGTGTGTCGCCACTGCAGACGAGATGCCTACCACCGTCGTCGAGTGTCCCCAGCGTCCCGAAAGTAGTCGTGCACACATGCCAACCCTGCACGCCAGCCATCAGTGCAACCCAAATAGAAGGTATGTCTATATTTGCCTCCTTTCCTGATGATATCTTTTTTAATGACTCACCTTGTTCTTTGTTTTTGTTCGCCGGAAATAGACATCTCAGTGTATCAAATGATGCTCAACGCCTTCCAGCTTCTCCGCCGCATAGACACCGACTTTGTCAACCTCTCACCCATCGTCGCCTTCTCCGGCGCCCCGCACCCCGTGCTCAGCGCCATCCCCAACGCCATGGTCATCACCCGCGGGTCCCCCGAGGTGTCGGGCACGTGGGTCCCGCTGAGCGTGGCGCAGGCGTATGTGGGGAGGCATCTGGTGGGGGAGACGAGCTCGCTGGATGTGTTTTTGTCGGATAGGCTGGTGGAGCGGTTCCCGAGTGCGTTGCAGGATTTTCATCGGAGTAATGCGCAGGCGAGGGGGCTGAAGCAGTTTGGGAAGCATTTTGGGTCGACGTTGCAGGCGAGTGCGTTGGAGGTGCAGACGGACTGTGTGCCGACGCCGAGTTCGGGTGGGGGAAATAGTCCTGGGGGGACGTGGGATTCGAGGTTTGGGTGGATGCAGAAGGAGGGCGAGGGGAGTGCGCCGTTCGCGCTTGCGGCGGTATTGGGCATGGGTATTGGGATGGGGATGGGGGAGAGGAGGGAGGGGGTGGAGAGTGTGCCGCTGAGTGCGACGGAGCAGGAGATATTCAAGGAGTTGTGTGTTATCCCGCCGGATTGGGAGCCAGAGGTCGTGGAAGAGGGGATGGCGCAGGATGTTATCGTCGTCGCTCCGGAAGAAGACGATATGGAGCATGTTTCGTCGACTGCGTCGAGTCCGCTGTCGTCCCCTTCCTCGCCGAGTATCATGTTCTCGATGGCTCAGGCGCAGACGCCGCTGAATGAACACCCCGATAGACCGCTGCGCAGGTCGAAGCGCGTTGCGGACGCTATTGCTGCTGCTCACCAGCCGCCGGCGCAGCCTTCGCGCGCGCGGTCGAGGAAAGGCGGTTCTAGGAACTCGCTTTCGTGAGCTACCTGCCTCCCCGCGCTTTTCGTCGTTTGTTATTGTATTTCTTCTGCATTGCATTCCTTCTTGCCTGATTGCTGGGTAGAATTGGTGCTGTATATCATACCTCGCTAGCTTTTTTGCTCTTCCTTCCAAGTTCCTTCGATCAACTTCTAATGTCTTCTAGTTTTTTGGTGAACTTGGTCGATGATAAATTATCATCTCTTCTTCTCTTCTTCTTCTTCTCTTTTCTTCAATTCAATCGACCGCCCAAACCAACTCTTTCGTTTCGTTTCGTGCATAATACAATACAGATATTACTACCACAGCATCAGCCAGCTTGACCTTATAACTACAACAACACCCCACCTCTTCCGAGATGCTCTCGATAAATACAGTTACTTAGTAGAATTTGTATCAGATATAGTTTTTCAACCCTTTCGCCATCTTTCTTTTTGCATTTGTGTGCCACGTTCCTTCGCGGTTTGTTGCCTTTTTCTTTTCGAGGTTGTCTGCGTTCCTTGTTCCGTCCCTTTCATCAGACGGACGTGGACGACATGCCCATTGCCCTGCCCTGCCCTGTCCCCCGTGTACTTTCATTTTTCCTTTCTTTCTTTCGCCTTGGTGATGCTTTTTTCGACTCACACGCACACGCTGTTTTGGGTTGCTCCTTTTTTTTCTTTCTTTGTTGGGTTGCGGCTGGCAGGGAGGCAGGGAAGCCAAAGCGTGTTTCGTCATCCATGCCATCATCCTCCATTCGTCCATCAAAATCAAATCACTACGACAACAACAACACCAACAACACCGAGAACAGCAATATGGCGCTTTGAGCTCTCGAGATGGCTCTTGGAATACCCCCTGCATTATCCGATATATCCCCTTTACTTGTCCCGAAATACCCCCTCCGTGTATTCTTATTGATATTACTATTGATAAAAAAGTTTATTTCCCCGCTTCGCATACTTACTTTTACATACTACGATTCGCTGCGTCGTTAGGTTAGATAGTTGGTATAGCTGGTACGAGTACTAATAGAGCGATAATTCGCTAATTGATTCGAGATTCGAGCACGTTCGTCCGTCCGGAAAGAAGGAAGTATGGGGATTTGTTGGGATGTTGGGATCAGCGGCCTCGTGTAGGCTCGTGTAGGGGGATCGGGGTTCTGGGGCGTGAGTTGGGATAAGTAAGAAGATCGATTGATATAAGGTGTTGCTATCATTCGGGTGATGGCAGGAGTTGTAAAAGCGTTTCGCCTTTTCAGGCAGACTCAGTCGTATCGTCGAAGAATTGATAGCCAGAATAATATTCATCGATTCGGGTTCTGTATGCCGGAACTTATGATAACTCTAGCTACGGATGCGGCGGGGGTGGTAGAGGGTCTCTTATCAAGTCATAAGAGGACTTACGGCGACTCTGACTCGTCCGTGATGGACGCCTACAGAGCCCAGACGCCCGAACGAAGCCTCCAACCACCTCCCATCTGCCAAATAAACTGCAGCGAATCAACAGGTTTGGAGGGTCGTGTCAATCTCACGCTGCGTTCTCCATATATGGAGGTATGTCTATTTTTGGATCCAACTTTAGTTCTGGAATGAGGACAAGGAGGAAGTTCTTTGTTGGTGGTGGGGCGTACATCTTATCGATACTTGTACCGGATTGAAAGGCTCCAGGAAGCACAGCCACTGCCAATCCTGCCAGCGCCTCGACATAATTCTGCCTTGCAAAGCCAAGCAGCGCTTGAACTGTCGTCCAATGTTAGAACCGGTGTGTAGTTCCCACTCCTGGGAGTGGCTGACGGTCATTCTTACTCTGGTGAAATCTGTCAGGTGTCCGCAAAAGTGTTCCTTCCGAAGGAGCCTGGAGAATAGTGTAATAGTCAGGTCATTGATGCTGCGGATGCAGCTGAATATTCCACGAGGACGGCCGCTTATTCCGTGTGATGCGCATTGTCCAAGAGTTTCTACGATGAAAACCTTGGCTTATCGGATGAGAACGGAAAGTGTCAGTGCGCATAAAGCGTTGAAAGAGCCTCCTAAAGAAGCACACAAAGAGAGAAGGGGGCAATGAATTCTGTGGCAGATGCAGTGGCAAAAGGGGGCGGTCGTAGAGGGATGGACGGATGAGCATGGGAGGGAGTGAGAAGAGCGTGGGAAAGCAGCCAGCAGGGCGTGGTCGTTGACAGATTTTTGAAAAGTTTTGGTTTCCAACGACCATTCACTACTATTACTTAGTACTATTTTCTGGAGGTACCTTCGCCATTGTAGTCGTGGACTCTGTTCGTCGTCGGTCAGTGCAACCCCCATAACCCACCTAATCACGACATCGTCCACGTACACACGTAGTCCCTGGGGCCACCTTTTTCCACTAATTGGCCATTCCCCTTGACGTCTTTCGTACTTCACCGAGCTACCCCTGCTCAACAATTCGTAATCCCTAATCGTTCTTCATTCAAAATCCTCTATAATGTCTTTATCGGCGACCGACAACAATGGCTCCTATTCGAGGGTTCCCCCCAGTGGGAAAACACCACCCCCAGCACCTTCAGCCGCTTTCGCTAAAAGGTAGCTCATCTTTTTCATCGCCTCTTTTTGGTGTTAAACTCGTCCCTTTCAGAGCTAGAGAGTTGCAAGCTGAGACTTTAGGGGGAAGGTATAGGCCCCCTGCGCTGCGTGCTATGGCATCAGGCGGTTCCCCACCAAACGATCCGCAAGCCTCTGTCTCGACTTCTGGAGATGGCTCGACTTTGCCACCCACTAATTACCCGCCTGGGTTTAGAAGGGCGAGGGCTGGGACCTTACCTTCCAATGTTCAACTTGCTGCCCAGCGATTTGCAGCATCTACCACTCCCAGTGAGACGCTCCTTGACCAAATGCAGCGGCAACCTCCCCTTGCGCCTATCCCAAGCATTGCGGCGCCTGCCAGACCTAATCTGCGCCATTCGTCGACTACTGTTGTGCAACCGGTAGCGCCACCTCAGGTGGCTGAACGAAACAGCCGGTTGAGATCAGGTTCTCTCACTTTACCAAGTGGTGGGCTTTCCAACGCATTCGGTCCTTCCATTTTTTCCTCGTCTTGGTTATCGACATCCAATAATGGAGGGGGTGGTTTCACCGTTCTTGACGAGTTACGTTCTGTAACTTCTGCTGATTCGGGCGCAGACGATTTTGACGTCCACACTTTGGATTATCTCGGTTTGGACGATAGTCACAGGCCTCCGCCCGCAGCCACCATTTCCGAGTTACGCAACCAAGCTCAAGCTGCCATCGCTGGTAACCTTGCTAATCCTTCACGAACTCGTGCCAGCACCGTGTCTAACCCTTATCGCACCCGACCTTCCGGTTCCGGTTCCCTGCTTGCCACCCCAGCTGCAGAGGAAGATGAGGATTATTTCGTCGATGGCTATGACTCGCTTGGTTATGACCGTCAGCACCTCAATGTTTACGATATGCCTGGCGCTCAAGGCGACTATGGACACTCATCTTATCTTGCGAAAGGTTTCAAATCTACCGAACAGTTGACCCAAAACAGGCCACGTGCTATTTCAGTTGGAATACTTGAGGATCCCATGCGTTCCCTTCAACGTCGTGCGACTACCAGCGATGCCCATGCCTACATCAACGAGCTCTCATACTCCAATGCTAATATCTCTCATGCTAATAACCTCGGCAACCCTTCGGGCATTTTGAAGACGGACAAACTTGCTGCTGGTCGCGCTGGCGTTTCTCCCACCGTTCACTTCCCGAACGGTGGTGATATTCCCATAGGCAGGGGTGCTTCCGCCTATTTGCTTGCACCTTCTGGCCAGAATCGCTCCGTTTCTCCCAAGTCCGAAGGTCCATCTTCCCAATTGCAGACACCTACCCGTTCTTTGTGGATTGGTAATTTGGATAGCGCAGTCACTAGTGAACAACTGATCCACGTTTTCGCGCCCTACGGGGCCATCGAAAGTCTGAGGCTTCTTCCCGAGAAGGTGATTTTCACTGACCTGATCACCCTTTACCCGTGGTTAACAGTATGTTTCACTATAGGAATGCGGCTTCGTCAATTTTGTCGATCAGGCAGATGCCATTCGTGCGAAGGATGATGTTTTGAACCGTTTAGGTGGCAATATCGGCATGCCCAATGGTCAAACAGTCAGAATTGGATTTGGAAAAGCTGACAGTGCTCCCGTTGCGCCAGCAAAGGGTAATCCTGCCAGTCCAGGCCCTACTTCTCCAAGCACAGGAGGGCTGAAATCCACAGGTGCCAACGCGGGTCTCGGCGGAATGGACGCTCAACTCCAGTCTTCTCCCACACGTGCACTCTGGATTGGCTCTATTCCTTCTTCAACGACTCCTGCGACAATCCTGAGCGTCTTCAGCCCTTATGGGCCAATTGAATCGGCCCGTGTCTTGACTCACAAGAACTGCGGCTTTAGTAAGTATCTTTACATTGCACGTGTATCTGAGATGATTGACCTGTTCTGTAGTCAATTTCGAGCGTCTTGACGATGCTGTTCGAGCAAGGAAGGCACTGAACGGTCGCGACGTCCTCGGTAGTGATGTCGGAGCTATCCGCATTGGGTTTGCCAAAGTTCCTGTCAAGAACGGGCAAGAAGGTACTGGCTCGCCGGAAGAGAATGCCAACGTAGTTGCGCAGGGCGTCGGTGATCTGAGCGTTGGTGCCACCATACACGCTTTGAGGGGAATCAAGGGAGCTTCTACGATTCCTGTTGATCAGCAAGTCCTTGGAGGGGCTGTGGAAAATTATAGGTCGAACCTTCTCCTCAGTATGATTGCGTCTGGTATGCATACCAGCTCTTACGCTCCGGAAGGTGCCAAAGTACCTGGCTGGGCGCCCTCTGTGACCGAACAGCAGATGATCCTGAGGGAACTCAGTGGAGGAGCTCCGGATGCAGAGGCTGATATTCAGGCCCTCGCAGGTATGGTTTCCTCGTATCCTTCAGCCTTCGTTTCTTCATGTATTCGTAACAGAATTCAGGCCTCCCACCATGTATTACACCACCATTCCTCTGGTTTCCGAGAGACCTCACAACAGGCGTTGGGATGCCTCCAAATTGCGCGAACTTCGCAAACGTTTGGATTCCGGTACAATGACGGTGGAAGAAATTGATCAAGTAGCGGCTGATTTCCTGGATGGCGAGATCGTCGATCTTGCGTCGGACTGGCTTGGTAACACCGTCAGTCTGTTCAGTCGGCTTGCTTTCTCTTTGTATCCTGATACATGATTGCTATAGGTCGTACAAAAGCTTTTCGAGAGATGCTCTCCAGTACCCAGGGTCGCGATGCTTGAACGCATCTGTCCACATCTCGCCATGATTGGCATCCACAAAAATGGGACTTGGGCCGCTCAGAAGATTATCGAATGCGTCACCAGCCCAGACGAGGTTGCGCTCATTGCTCAAAATCTTCGTGCATATGCCCCTCCTCTGCTCTTGGACCAGTTTGGCAACTATGTCGTGCAGTAAGTCCCACTTCCGCCTTTTGTTGTAAATGTTTATGAACTGGCAACCTTCAGGTGCTGCTTGCACCTGCCAATGACTTCATTTTCGACGCAATTGTCGACCGCATGTGGGAAGTTGCTCAAGGTCGATTTGGAGCTCGCAGTATGAGGGCATGTCTTGAGAGCCCTCACATCACGCTCAATCAACAACGCCGTATTGCTACTGCTGTCATTCTTAACTCCATACCTCTGGCCACAAACCCCAACGGAGCCTTATTACTCACATGGTTGCTCGACACCTCCGGGTTCCCGTCGCGCTACAACCTCTTGGCTCCGCGCTTCACTCCACACCTCTCCCATCTCTGCACCCACAAGTTGGCTTCACTCACTGTTCTTCGCATTGTCAACCAAAAGATCGAGCCAGACGCGTCTAGGCAGATCGTCGAAGCCTTGTTCTCTTCTCCGGGAGATCATGTATTGACCGATGTCCTGGGAGACCAGGTGAATGGTGTCGCAGTCGTGCACAAGATCCTCGCAAGTCCGTTCATCGATCCAGGGGCCAAGCAGATCTACGTCGAGGCCACAAAACGGGTCCTCATCGAGCTGAAAGTCATCGCTACTCAGGCATACCGCAGGTTGATTGAGGAAGTTGGATTGCCTGTACCCAATTTCCAGCCAACATACAACAACACTCTTCCTCCGACTGGCAAAGTCACGAAAAATTCGTCGCAAAACTTCGGTGTCCCAGGACTTCCATCTGGGTACCCGTCCAATGATCAAGGATTCGCATCCATGATGGCAGCCTTGCAAATGGGGGGCCAAAATCCTCAAGCTGGTCCACCTGCTCCTCCTCAGTTGCACGTTGATCCTGGTTACAATCCTGCTAGGCGTATGGCCCCTGCCCCCGTGGCGCAGTTCTCTCCGTCCAGTGACCCCTTCAACCCATTCGCAATGCGTTCAGAGACTGGTAGCCCACGACAAGTCGGAATGCGCCGTTCCTCGGGAATTCCTCCTAACGCAATGCCTCCTTCCAACGTGTCGTACGGCAACCAGTCCCCTAACCTCCAGCATTCTGGACCTCTTCCCGGCTTGAACCAAAACCAGTCTCCTTATGGAGGAATGCAACAACAATCCGTCCCACCCCACATGTATCAACCATACATGTATCAGCCATACCAACAGAACCCGCCTTCGAACATGGGAACCTTCCACGCGTAAAAATGCCCTTCACACGACATCTCATGACGCCACTCCTTAAAATCCTCGATTCACGTCATTTTTGAATTCATCCTTTCGCTCGTTTGGTTTCGCTATCTGCTTTTTGTACGTTGTGTGCTTGGTTTACAATGTTCTGGAACGTTTTTTGGATACCCCCTCGCATCGCTGTGCATGCCTCTCACACTCATTTCCTCTACGCTCATAGGGTACGGGGCCTATGTCTATCGCGGTTGTTGGTTAGTGCTAAAACGAACGGATATCACATCTGAAACTCCTTCCGCGCTATTTCATCTCTCGTCGTTTTCATACTTGTACAACAAAGGATGGCTGTCCCAAGACGGCCGTAAAATCAATAGACTAAGTTTCACTGCTTTGCTCTTGTAAGTAGTCTATACAACCAATTTATTTCAATTATTTCAATCTCTACTATCTATGTAACACCTCCGATTTCCATTGGCAGGTCACAAACGGCTTTGGAAACATCTGTGTCGATGTCAGCAGTAGTGCTCTGTGGTCATTTCCAAAACACAACACCTCTAAAGAAATAAGTAGACCTCGTCAACTTCAATTCATATGTATGTCCGTTGTTAACAACCACTGTTCAAAGTTCCACATCCCAGTAATCAGGCCTGAAGTTGTCAGTGAGAATTAGAGCAGTAAATGATAGATGGACATCCACTTGTCGAGATAAACCTCTCGCAAGCGCCTTTTTGAAGTGCACAAACTCGAGAGTTTATCTTATCTTCCATGCTCTGCTCTTTTGATCCACACGTGACCATCGCGGTCATGAATAACCACATGAATACCACCTATATCTTACATCTCTATATACTACTATGGGAAGCTCCGCGTCCAAAGCTGCAAGGAAATACCCTCAGCGACAGGGTGTGCCCGGCCTTGGAGCTACCGGAGCAGGCAGTAAGGCCACTGAGGCGGGCGCCGTACCTAGAAGTCGACCAGCGGACAATGTTCACGGAAGAGAAGGTACGTACTCTGCTAGGTCATATTCAACATTGGTTTATCGAACTCATGCACCATGCAATAGCTCTCGAAAAGGACGGGGGTGACCCTGACTTTTTGGCAATGCTGAACCGTCTGGGGCCAGTCCGTGTTGATCACCACATGCAAACCGTACGTCCGGTGAGTAAGGGCTCATTGTTGCCTTTCCAACGTGGGTACTGAATGTATGCATTTGTACTCTAGGAACACAGTAATACGACGCGCCTATTTGAGTCTCGGAACGAGTCTGAATCCCAGGCATCATCGTCCCAGCCTGTGCAAAACCATCTCTACTCGTCTGCACTGAGTGAACTTCTGGACCGACGGAAGTCTGCCAGTACAACGCAGGACCTGGAGCGACTGTCCAAGGAGTTTGGGCTCGACTTGGGCGACTTGGAGAGATTGGCTCGCTTTGTGAATAGTCCTAGCGTAAGCAGTTCTACTATCCGGCCTGTCGGAGAGAAGGAGGACCAAGGGTTTACCATCACGGTGCGTTTTTATTTTGTGCGACGGCGGCTTGATGATTGACATTATTTAACCAGGCGGCTTGGATAGAACCTGTCTCACCTGAACATCGTCGACCCAGCTCTAGTACATAATATTCTGTTCCGCGCCCGAAGGACAAGAAACTCCAAATAATGTCGCAGCTAATTGCCCCACAGGAAACATCATACTCATAGGAATTATATGAGCACCACGAAATGTTTTTCCACACTGTGTCCTAATTCGACAGATGAATCGAGCTATTTCGCAAACCCTCGGTTCATCCACCCTGTCGTTTGGTCTCAAGATACTTCCATACCGAAAAAAAGTGCTCACGATTCGAAACCTGGCAATCCTAGTGTCATTGGAGACACGGTATCTACCTCCTAATCGTGGGCTCGTATGTGACAAATGCATAATCCATTGTCATTGTATGATTGCAGAAAATTATGTACCTGAGCTAGTGCGTAGTATACTGATGAATCATCGTACTTTGCGTTGAACCAGCAACTTCCGGATGCCGTGAAATTGTAGAGTCCATAGTACAAAACTGAGGATATACACATGGTATTGAATTCCAACCAAAGAAGGTACGATCATCGGTCATGAAAGGCAAGAATAACTTGGAAACTGAGAAAGTGATAAAGGAGAACAAATGACAGGAAAAGAGGGCAAACATAAAGTCGTGAGTAGAATAAAAAGCGAGCTCTGATGCATGATGTTGATATAAAGGAATGTGATGAGACGCGTGTTTGCAATCCGTAGGGCAAGAGTCGATGAGAGGCGCCGAGCAAGAAATAGGTAGCACCAAGTCATTATTTAGCCGAGAAGAATTTGTCGGCGTCAAAGGAGAGATCCTTAAAGTGGAAAGAGTCCAGTTTCATCTCGAGGCTCTCATCTCCAGGTTCATCCGTGAATACATCACGTTCGTGAGCTGGTAACGGATGAGAAAGCCCCTTTGCTTTATTGCGTTGCTTTGGTGTAATCATATCGAAACTCCGAGACGAAAAGGAGCTGGAAGCGCGATCGTTTCTTCGGGGCGTCTGCTCTTGTGATGATACACTCGGAGTTGAATCAAGACCTATTCCTAATCCCAAGCCGAGATTCAATCCTGCGTTCGTGTCAAACATCGAGTCAAAACCACTATATGTCGTTCTCGGGCTGGTTTTCTCCTCTAGGACCACCTGACAAACGGGGAATTCACCGTCAGCGCTGGTTGGTGTTTGAGGACCGGATGTAGTACCCATAGATGAAGGGGCAGACGGAGGTGTGGAGGAGAGGGAACGAAATGTTGGTGTATCACAATTGGCGTCATCGAAAGCAACTGGACTGGGAGGACTTTGGACACTGGAAACAGCTGTAGGAGCGGGCGTGCTAGATGAAAAAGAGAACAGTTTTTGCAAGTTGAGCATCGAAAAACGTCGGTTTTTGGTTTTGAAGCTGGAGGTGGTGGGAGCAGGTGAAGCGGCTTGAAGTCGGGCTTGGTCTTGGATAGCTGCATCCTCGTATAATGAGGATCGGCGAGATGCTGATGACGGTGCGGCAAATTCGATATGCGAAGAAGAGGGAATAGGGGTTGGTTCATCAAAAGAGGAAATGGAGGTACGAGTCTTGAGGGAAGGCGCCACGAATAGTTGGCTGAGAACCCTTGAACCACGCCTGGAAATGGAGGGCGCAGGAGCTTGAGGAAATGTGCCCGACATCGGTGACTCAGGGGCTTCTAATTGGTGCTGAGAACTAGACCTTGAGGATGGACCAGAGGAGATGCTGGTTTTGCTTCTAGATTTAGAGGAGCGCAGGGAACCTGTGAGAGAACGGAACGCTTTTGAAGCCCGGGACTTGATCGTGTTGGAACGCTTCATCTCGACGGAGGGAGCGACACTCTGCTGCTCTGCGCTTTCTTCCTCTGAAGCGCGCCTGTTGCGCCTGACCTTGACAACTTCAATCACGTCCGAGTCGTCAGCAACATTACGATTTGTGGTCCGTGGTGGTTCACTACGACTTTGGGCCTGAACGAGAGTTGTGGGTTCTTCGAGCTCCAAATCCTGCTCGTATTCCGAGTCGGTATCATCATCCTGATACATAACGTCCTCATTGTTGATCAACGCATCAACAACTGACTGCTGTTCATTACTCCTCCTGGGCATGATGACGGGATGGGCAGACCCGGGAGAGACTCTGCGAAAAGGTGGAGTGTCGGAGTCGGGCGGGAAGGAGAACATGTCGATGTCAATGTCTGGTGTTTCCGGTCGCTCAACGATCTGGGACAGGGCTGGTTCGGCTGCATCGAAGAAACACCAAGTGGGAGTCTCGTCCTCCTCTGGTGGAACGACGAAGACGTTGGGCATGGGTGCAGGTGGGACACTGGGAGTAGCAGCGGCGCGTACTTCCTGTTTACTTGAAAAGAAAGAAAGGGTCATTTTTAAAAGAGTGTGGGGGAGGGGGAGGGGGGTGGGTGAGAGACGGTGTCAGTGGCCAGTTGCGGAGCGTCAGTTCCAACCAAAATGAACTGGGTCAGCCATCAAAGTCACATGACCGCGTACAACTCCTTGAAACTCGCCTCGATCGCATCTTAACATTTCATTTCATCCACCGGAGTCTAATGTCGCAAATCACAGTCACCTTTCTGGGAACCTCAAGCGGAGGAGGTCCTACAGAATCTAGAAACTGTTCCTCTCTTGTCTGCGACATGCTGGCGGATCAGTCACTCTGGAGTGAGCAATCTCAAGCTTTATTAGACGCCCACTGACATAGAGAACGCGTAGTGGTAGATTGTGCGGAGGGAACCGTCCGTCAGTTTCAGCATTTGCCGTCCTCGCATCGGCCACACTTGCGTATAAGCAGAATCAGAAAGATATTTATCACTCATATGCACGGTTTGTCGACAGCTATATCGATGGTTTGTCACCCAGAATACTCACACCTTCTTTTGACCTTATTAGCTGATCATGTAATGGGTATTGTTCCTTTGTTGCGCAACATACTATTCCCCCCTCGTGCAGCAGATTCTCCTTACAACCTGACAGCTTCATCCGGTGTGAGCATCAGCATCGTCAAATAATATATGATACCGATTAACTTGTTCTATATATAGCCCACAATTGAACTTTATGGACCAGCGGGCTTGCGCTTATTTATTCGACAAATCATGAAAATGACCCTCACCGGTACTGCAGATAAGTATGTCGTGCACGAACTGTTAACAGAGACAGACTCCGTCACCCCTTGTGATGATGCTACCGATGTGCCAAACGCCTTGAGCATATCGCTGCCCAATGTTATGCATTCCTCCGAAACCGTTGGTTTGGATATCAGAGCCTCACCCGAGGACGGACTCTGGCGCGCTGTTACCCAAGGTACGGGAAGGATGAGTGAGATTGTTGTAGATGCAGGTCCCATCCATCACAGAGGCAAATATATCTCACCGCGGCTTTCTAATATTACATCGTTCACAACCTTATTTTGCAGATCCTTGTTTGGGGTATGTGTTTTTTGAGGCGCAGTATCCCTTCAGAAAACTTGTTCTCCTCGGAGACACTAGCGACCCGTCACCCATCATTCCGTTGTGCATCAACCCACCTCCTTCTCTACTCGTCCACGAGGCAACTGATTCGTGTATCTCGCGACATGCAGACCCGTCGGGTAAATTATCTCGGCGCACCGTTCCTGAAGTGACGGAAAAGACGCTCTCAAGAGGACATTCGATACCGCAAATGGCAGGCGCCTTTGCGAAACTTGTGGGCGCTAAGCAGTTGGTGCTTAATCACATCGGAGGAAGGTATGTATAATGGACGTCTTTGTGCGATCTCTCTATTCCTCCTTGGTTTAGCCTCGCTCACACATGAGATTCTAAGATTCGGAGCTCCACGCAACGCACACGATTTTCGCCATAAAATCATGGCTGACATCGAGAACAAAGCGAGTCTAGCCTGGGGTCCAGGAAAGCATGCTGTGGCAGCTTATGATTACCTGGCTGTTACAGTCCCTGTTGATGCAGAATACGCGGCTACAGAGGAAACTATGCCTGGCTCTCAGACAGGCGAGGCTATGGATTACACAGACTCAAGGACCGTCCCTGATGCGCCGCAGGGTGGTAAAAGGGAAAGGGGCCCACGTCACGCTCATCATTCAGAGGGCTCATCATTCTCTGACAATAGGAAGCGAAGGCGATGATGCGCCACACCCTTGCTCTCGTCCCAGAGGATTGTAGATTCTCGCACATGCACTGCCGTCGACACTCTTGCTATCCATACCTCCTACAACACTTTGCGCTTCATAAGATCTATTCATTACTGTTGTACATTTTTATGTTGTACATGTACATTTTTCGTCTACTACACAATCATTGTCCATGAATAACGTTTCTGGGCATAAGTAGATATCAAATAAGCAAGAAACTGGAGAGGCGAGGGCAACAAAAATAAAAATACAACGTAGATGCGGCAAGTTTGCCTTTCAGTGGCGCATGTCCACCCGCCGCAAAGTAATGCGTTGTCAAGGTGTCATATTAAGTGGAGTTCAAAGACGTTTCGCATCGTTTGCCGCCGTCGTGTCGCCCAAATTATCCGGACGCATAAGACTTTGCGATGTCGCTTTCCACTGTAAGCGTCTTGCAGTGCATTTTTACACGGCCGCTGAGAGGCGTTGCTAGATCTCTATCACAAACCGTTGCCTCAAGCTGAGATGAAAAATCTGTGGTATGAAGGGATCCTGGATGAGGATCAGAGTCCTTGTAGGCGTATATAGATCGGTTCCTGATCCACCAGCCGTATTTCTATTTTAGAAATTGTATTAGAATACTTATCACCATCAATGTCGGCTAAATTAGACTTACCCAGAAAAGAATCGGAATGGGTATGCACACCGTAGAAAGACAAGCGAACACGGTCATCGCCCATTCATCTCCGAGGGCTTGAAACATCGCTGGACTGAACAAAGGAAACACCGCGCCGCATGTTGATCGCAGCACGACAGTCGCCGCGATGGCGCTTGCGAAGTAGACGTTGTAGGTGTCCATCAGATAAGTTGTCAAACTCTGGAGGATTTGTGCGACTCCCATGCCAAATGGAATTCCAGCGAGGATGGGTACAATCCAGTGAATTGAAGTCTTTGTTGTCCTGTGATCCAAGATGAATGGGTTAAGCTGGGTCGGGGCTGGGAAAAAGCGGAAATACTATACCAGGCAAACCACCACAATCCCGTGGGAGTCAAGACAGCGCCTAGAATAGCCATGTGCAAGCGACTGCGGAGGAAGGTGAATAGACGTTGAGAAACGTGCGTTGGTATTGATTGTAAAAAAGATGCACACTCACGCTTCTGGAGGCGCACGACCGTCTTCGCTCTTGTCCATGATTCTCCAGTAAATTCGGTTCTGTATGGATTGAGAAGCTGTGCCCAATGTGATACCGAGACCAACGCCTAGGAAGGCAAGGCCGCCTTGTCCAGGTGAGAAGTGTCTGTGCTGCTGGAAAACAATTGGAAAGCCGGAGAAGAGCGCGTAGAGGGTGCCGTAAACGATCGATACATATATGGCCAGGAGAAGCACGATAGGCTCAGTGACCAAAAATACTAATTGCCGGTCGGACGAAGGTCAGACAGTCGCATAACCTCCGCTTTGTCAACCACGTACCGAATGGTCTGCTCAGATTGGTACGCATGACCTGAGAGAATGATTTGGATTGATCTCGGTCATGCATCGAGACGTAGTGGACTGTGCCGCTTGAGGCAGCCGTACATTTCTGAGCTCGCCAACGGAGAAGAACAGGTGCGTACTGCGTGGCACGGGTTGATGAGATGGTCAAGAGACGAGGCGAGAAGAGAAAATAATCACCGTTTCAGGTGTTACGAAATACCCCATTAGGAGGGAGAGACCAGCGAAGAGGAACATGAGCCAGAAATTGAAATGCCATCCTAAGCGAGGGTTTTCTGCGACATACCCTCCAACGATCGGGCCGATAACTTGTGGATAATCAGCATCGGCATCTCTGGCGACGATACGAATGAGTGAAGTTCACCTGGGCCTAGGAAAGGAACCGTCGCATAGATAGCCGATGCCAAACCTCGTTCGCGAAAGTTCCATATGTCACCCACAGCGCCACCAGCATTGGTGAGGGCTAATTACCGACCAGTTTGGCTAATGTCTTTGCCTCATAAATCCGAATGACTTACGAGATGAGCCAAAGATGCCAGTCAAGAGCCGGCAGGAAAGTAACGTCGGCAGATTGTGGCTTAAAGCTCCTTGAACCTGGAAGATCATGTACAAGGACAGCGTCACGAGAAACACAATCCGCTGAAATAAGTAAATGATAAGCATTATTGCCGAATGGACAACGTAAAAACTGACCCTGCCAAACATCTACCATTGAGAGCAAGAATTTAGCTGTGCGTCCATGAGTGAATATATTGATTCGAAGACTCACTTCACCCATTGGGGCGAACACTAATGGACTGTTGCATAATAATTATCAGCATGATTTAACATATGGGGACGAACTGACAAACCCTAATGCAAATCCCAGAACATATAGCGATATACCGAGTATAGCCACATTATACGAGATGTTCAGGTCACGCATGGTGTACTGAAGGCCCCCGGTGTACGAGGAGCTGCTGAATGAGACCGTAAATGTCGTCGCGGCTAACTGCAGGATGGAAATATATTAAATGACGGCGAAGGCAAATTCAGTTAGTCAAATGGATTACTTGGGCTGTTATGATCCATTTCTGCAGATTGGGCCAGTTGTAAGGATCTTCTGGGTCATTTAGATCCCAGTCGACGACATATGGGTCGTCTTGTGTGCCACTACCCATATATGACCTCTCTTGCACAGGACATACATCGACCTGGGCAGATTTTTCTACATCGCGCACGGGATGGGTGGAAGGATTAGTGCTTGACGGGGTAGCATCGCGGCTTTCTGGCCGGGGAGGGCTCGAGGAAGACCTGTGAGAGATGTCAATGGTCATAATGAATTATTGGGAATCAGCGCCATAAGGTGGATGATTTATAGAGGATGGGAAACCGAGTGCAAGTGGTATTATGTCCTCGGTTGCATCATGTTAAAAGCTGGTGGTGGTCGGTAAAGGATATTAATATGCCGCCTCGGCTAGGATGTCCGAAATGGAAAGAGAAGAAGGGGGGAATCTGCAAAGAAGATGAAGGCTGAAGATGCAGGTCCGATCTGTCGTCATTCAACACACACACTTCAACCCAGAGCGGTGGCGAGATGCAGCTCACAGGCAGAACATCGACATTTTCAACTACTTTATTGGTATTTGATCTCGCGAGATTGGGTTCCTCGGCGAGCAAATCATCATATAAATTCGATTGTCCTAGAGCGAGTACCCCTGACACACGAGTCGTCAATCCCGCAACGCATGCCGTATGTTAATCGGCTCTTATACGGGGCAAGGGAGATGGATTTGCCGTAGTAGCTGTAACTTTTGTCGTATATATCTGACCAACATGGCGGTGACCACTGGTGACCATCGCGGCTTCCCCATTCAAAAGCTAATCACCCAGTCAGTCCAAAACGCCGATGGACCCTGCATGGTTATGGTCGAACACACACCGATTGCGAAACTTGCTTTGAGCCTATACGACTACCTGGTACATAATATCTGGGATTGAGAGGACATGGAACAATGGAAACCACCCATGTTCTCGTTCTCGCTTCAAGGATGACGACAGGTCAATCAAGGCTCGAAAGCCAGCTGGCGATCGTTCAAGAAGAGGAGACTGAGTTTAGTGATGAACGCCGTTGAGGTCCCCCCGGGATAATTCTTTCCGGTAAAAGAGACTTTCAATCGCTCAGGTCTCTGCAAACCGCTGTTTGGCTTGAAACAAGTCAAATCCTATCATCCAATCACCCCGAGGGAGTTGGCTCTTGCAGCTTGCATCTCCCTTCTCCAAGCGACCATTAATCCTGCGCACCCTTTCTCCCATGCCCTACATAAGGGGCAGATGCAATCTCGCGTACTCGGATACACACGATGGCATGAACGAAGGGGGATCTCTAGTTTCACCACGTGTATTGGACATGCACGAGGTAGCAGGTACAATTTGAATCTTCGACGTCGACCTTGGGTTCGTCCGCTGTCCCATCATCGCGTCCATGTCAGTAGGGACAGACAGCTCCGCCTGCACCGCGCCTCTACTTCAAGATCTGCTCACATTGGACCGTCGGTTCCTCGCATTTGGGCAATGCGATGACCTGGCTGGCTGGCTGGCGTTCCCGGAGAGATTCTGAGCGTGAATCTGTGCTGGATCTGTTGTTGAGACACCATGCCAACTAGTCAGAGATGTGTAGATAAAAGTAGTATATGGCAAAGTTGTTGTGGCGTATTTGTGTTCGAGTCGGGTGATCTGAGAGGGTTCTGCTCCTCCTCCTCCTCGTTCCCAGCATTTCTGTCCAACCCCCAAAGCACGCCCCCGTCCCCCAACTACCCCTCGACCCACCCTCCGATATCGTCCGCTCATAATCTGCCAGCCAGCCCCCCCGCTCCCCCCAGCCCAGCACATCTACCGCAGTGTCGTTTGACCCTCGCTCGCCCGCTTTCTGCTGTTCTACCAACCGTAACGCTTTCTATCTGTACATACATACGTCGAAACTATCATGACAACACACGGTCCCATCAACGGTGTAAAAGTCTCTCGTGCGTTCCCAACTCCACTCTCCCGTGTCTCAAACATATACTAATTCATTTCCCTCTTTCCATCGTATTTCCAATCTTGGCCGTTCATCACCTTCCCCTCCTTTTCTCCTCCCATTCTTTGCACTCCCACACCTAATCGCTCCCAATCGATACATGTATCACGCGAATACCCCCCCGACAGCCATCGACGATCCCCACAAGGTCGTCAAAGTAATTGCCTCCGACGGAAAATCCGGCGACACCAGAGACCTCACCTACACCAATTGCAAGGTCGTTGGCAATGGTTCTTTTGGAGTCGTTTTCCAAGCAAAACTTGTGGGCTCGCCCAAGGAAGGAGAGGACATTGCTATCAAGAAGGTGTTGCAGGACAAACGATTCAAGGTTCGTCTTTTCGGATCTACAGTCGCGAACACAGGGTCGCTCATCATTTTCATTGCTTAACTCTCCCTTTTGCATGGATAGAATCGTGAGCTGCAAATTATGAGACTTGTTGGACACCCCAATGTGGTTGACCTCCGGGCCTTCTTCTATTCAAATGGAGACAAGGTGGGCGACTACAAACTGTATATACAACATCTACTCAGGGGCTTTCAATTCACAGAAAGATGAAGTTTATCTGAACCTCGTGTTGGAATATGTACCCGAAACTGTCTACCGCGCCAGTCGTCATTATGCAAAACTCAAGCAACCAATGCCCATGCTCCAAATCAAATTATACATGTACCAACTCTTACGTTCCCTCGCCTATATCCACTCGGTCGGCATCTGCCATCGAGATATCAAACCACAGAACTTGTTGCTCAACCCAGCGACGGGCATTCTGAAACTTTGCGATTTTGGGTCCGCAAAGATCTTAGTTGCCGGGGAGCCCAACGTTAGCTACATCTGCTCGAGGTACTACCGTGCTCCCGAACTCATTTTCGGTGCTACCAATTACACTACCAATATCGGTACGTGCTCTCAATGGAATATTGGACATGCATTGACTCACAAATATGATTCGACAGATATCTGGTCAACAGGATGTGTCATGGCCGAGTTGATGCTAGGACAGCCCTTGTTCCCAGGAGAGAGTGGCATAGATCAACTGGTGGAGATCATCAAGGTGCTCGGAACCCCGTCGCGTGAGCAAATCAAGACGATGAACCCCAACTATATGGAGCACAAGTTCCCGCAGATCAAACCCCATCCATTCTCGAAAGTGAGTACCATGTTTTGAAGTTGGGCGGCTGACCTAACATGCGCAGGTTTTCCGGCCCCGCACGGCCCCTGAGGCGATTGATTTGGTTTCCAAATTGCTCGAATACACACCAGGAGCACGTCTTAGCGCAGTCGAGGCGATGATCCACCCATTCTTTGACGAACTGAGGGCAGAAGGCGCGAGGATGCCGAATGGCAAGGATTTTCCACCACTTTTCAATTTTACACGGGAGGGTGAGTATGACGTTATATGGCGTTTTTTTCTGGATTTCGTTGCAACTTTCAGCTGACATTGGACTCAGAGCTTTCGGTGAGACCCGACATGATACGGCAGCTCGTTCCACCGCATTGCGAACCGGAGCTGGCCTCGCGGTCAATTGTGCTAGATACATTTGTGCCCATACCATTGGAGCAGTTGAAGATCACGCTGGATTGAAGTGCGGGATTGTCTTCTGGATGTGCACCAGCAGCAGAGGAAGACAACCGACTATTATTGATGCGCTTTTTAGCAACGATTTCGTTTCTCGTGTTTTTATATATCTTGAATTGAAAGTGTGTATTGAGCCCGAAAATGAAGTGATCAGTATGGCGACATGTGGCGTAAATTGAGCGCAAGCTGAGCCAGGCTAAGTCGAGCTGAAATTACTTTTATCGTTCCTCCTCCAACTTGACCTCGACCTATATCATGCTACCTCCTCCTTCGTCTTATATCTGCGATACCATTCCTGCTGCTCGTCTGGCCACATCATCAGACCCTGCACGCAGTAATGGTTCGGATCTTACGATGACATTCGAGTCTGCGCCAGTTCTCGACGATTCGGATACTGACAATGCAAGCCCTTCGTCAGACCACGATACAGAAATAGATGGGCCCACATCCCAGCAGCCACCACCGCGCAAGCTATGTGTCAGACACAAGAGAATGGCAGACGAAGGGACGAATCTTAGGTTGCAGCAGGTGTGTTTAGCGCCGACTCTCTCTTGTCACCCTCAACTAACTATGTCAGTCTTTGGATGCCCTGCCTTTCCAAGAACGAGAAGCGGTCAACGCAGTCTGGTCCAACTTCTCATCCTCATCACATCCCCGCCGCGCACTCATCCTCCAAGGTCTTCTGACCATGTGTTGCTTTTCACAACTCTCGCTCCTCACCGAGCAGCTTGCTCATCTCATCCGCATCGACCCCTTCACTGTTCTCCCTCGTGAGGTATCACTCAAGATTCTCGGCTATCTGGATGCGACGTCGTTGTGCCGCGCAGCTCAAGTGACCAGGCGTTGGCGGTGCCTTGCAGACGACAATATCCTATGGCGTGGTATCTGCGAGCAGCATATCGGGCAGAAATGCCACAAATGCGGCTGGGGTCTGCCCATATTGGACAAGAAGCGAGCCTACCGTCCGAAATCCCAATCACCCTGTCCTTCTTCAATATCCCAACCTTCTTCCACTCAGCCACCAACGACCTCCAACTCCCTCAAGCGCAGTGCCGATCATTCGTCTGATCTCGTATCACCACTTCTGAAGCGCCAACGATCCGAAACGACGACTACACCTGAAACCCCATCTCTCATGGAGCATGCCTCGCTTTCACCGCCATCTTCGGCCACCGTTGATACCACCTCCCTTTCATCCAGTCTTCTAACCCCACATCCATCTGCTCCTCTGACACCGTCAGCTACACGACCATGGAAGGATGTCTACAGCGAGCGCATGACTATTGAACGCAATTGGCGGCGTGGTCGATGTACCGTTCGTACATTGAAAGGGCACACCGACGGCGTTATGTGTTTGCAATTCAGCGAGACCCTGTCTCATCCAGCCTTCCCAGTGCTCATAACCGGATCGTATGACCGCACTGTGCGTGTATGGAATCTCGAAACGGGCGTCGAGTTTCACTGTTTGAAAGGCCATACTCGTGCTGTGCGAGCATTACAGTTTGATGAAGTGAAACTCATCACAGGCAGTATGGATTGCACTCTCAAAGTATGGGATTGGCGACGAGGAAAGTGCATCAAGACTCTAAATGGCCACACGGAAGGAGTTGTATGCCTCAATTTCGATTCCAACGTTCTCGCCAGTGGCAGCGTTGACTCCACCATCAAAGTCTGGAATCTACGCACTGGAGGCGCATTCACTCTGCGAGGCCACTCTGACTGGGTGAACGCTGTCCAATTATGGGATTCCAATCCAGATTCTCGGGCGTCCTCCACTGATGCATCTATTTTTGATGTTTCGGGATCGGCGTCTCCGATTGGCAGCAGTGCCTCAAACGCCTCTTCGCAGATCGACCCCGGCAAGATGCTATTCTCGGCGTCAGACGATGGCACTATCAAGCTCTGGGACTTGAACCTCCGCACATGTGTGAAACAATTCACAGGTCATGTCGGGCAGGTGCAAAGCATGAAGTTGCTGCTGGCAGCGGAATGCAACGACGAGTCTGCAGTTGAGGTTGTTGATCAGAATCAGAACCCTGAACCGACGGGCGGCTCTCCGTCGGACGTCAGAAAAACTCCAGAGCAGGGCAATCTGCTGGCGTTGAATCGCAAGAAACCGGTTCTCATTTCCGGCAGTCTCGATAACACCATCAAGCTTTGGGATATCGAGACTGGCAAGGCAGTTCGGACCTACTTTGGGCATATCGAGGGTGTTTGGGCCATTGCGAGTGACAAAATGCGTCTCGTTAGTGGTAGCCATGATCGAACTATCAAAGTAAGTCATGTTGTTATTTCTTCCTTGCAGATTCATTGGCTAATAACCCAATCTAGGTTTGGTCGAGAGAGGATGGAGGCTGCACTGCTACGCTTGTGGGCCACCAAGCCGCTGTTAGCTGTCTTGCCCTTGGGGAGGACAAAATTGTATCGGGAAGTGATGACTGGAGCGTCAAAGTCTGGAGTTTTGGTGGTTAACGTCTTCGTCTCCAAGATCTCTCCTATTTCTTGCATTGGAATCGTTATTTGTTATCTCGCATTGCTATGATTGTCTCCTGGATATCTAATTTGTACTCGTCGAGTTTTACTGTGGTTCTAATCTCCACATTGTACTTTGAATATATTCGTTCGTCGAACCACCGGCTCAAACACGAGGCCCACGACTTACAACAAGATATATTTAGATTATGATTAAATAATTGAAAAAGCTCGAAATATCAACAGTACGGGTATTATGTTGGGTATGCAGCGTACTCAGTCTGTTTCTATGTGGAGACTGATGGAAATGGAATAGAGTAGCTTGTAGCTTCATTCGAATCTTGCAGCGAAATTGGAGCGCGCGATGCCGGTATAATCCAGTTTCGGATTGGGTGAGGGCTAGAAAGAATAGTTCCGTCTCAAAGACGTTGCCGGAAGTTTAGGTGATGCGGTATCACGTCGTTCTGAACCCTAACATCCTCAGTTGTCGCCGGCGGGATTTGTAATCTATGGACTCTCGCGCTTCCAGCATCTTGCTGCGTGTTAGGAAATCGTCGTCTGACGTCGGCGTAATGTTCACATTGTGAAGCTGGTGGTCAAGGTACGCCAATTGCCCTTGCTGTCGATAACGCTCAAGGTCGGGCGGCTCGTAATGAACAACCTCCTTGATTCGATCCATGAATTTGGTATATCGTTGGAAGTTGATCAAGGGGCGCCCGCCTTCCTGAACAACGACGGGATTATGCTGCAACACCATGTGCAGCTCCTTCAAGTGAACAGCTGTTGAAGTTTGCATGAGTATTTGTGACTGGCTCTTAATTGCAAACGATAAATCCTCACCGAGCCATGGGATACATCGATCCCGCAAACCAGCACCGTTAAACTCGTTCAATGCCTCGCGATAGCCGCGATGATTTGATGATGGATTGATAATATCATCCAGGGAATCCAGCTTTCCTTGCATCTGCAGGGTCAATTCTGCCTTGGTCAGCTTCAAACGCTCGATAGGGGCAGAATGAAGTGCTGAAGCAATGGCAACTAGAGATGAGAAGTTACGAAGCTTCCGGCACTCCTATTATCGGATTCAAATGGTCAGTTACAGGAAAATCTTGAAAAAGTAGATCGTACCCACCTGGGCCGTATGAATAAAAAACTTGAGAACATCCGCTCGATGTTCAACAGCATCATAATGCAGGATGGAGTCCTTCACCCATGAGATTATTTTGTTATTCGTAGTATAAGCGCCTTCAATGTTGTTGTATCCTGGGTGCCTCCTGAGATGAGCAATATAATCAGATGGAACAAGCGCCTTGTACTTGTCGCCTTCAAGAAGTGTAAGAGCAACAGCCAGATCAAGGGGTTTGATTTGCGAAGCCTGGAGCATCTTTCTCCCGGGAGATATGATAATCGACGGAGATATGTGGTCCCTCGCCTATGAGAGACGATTGGTTCAAGCTCGTTTTCTACTACTATGCATAGAAGGAACTTACTCTCTCTTCAATTAAATGAATCAGATCTTGTGCTTTGTTGACCATCAACGGCGAAGACTTCATGCGTATGGCAGACTCGCAGAAATTTCTCATTTGCCACAGTAATTGTTGATCGACTGCGAGTTGTCGATGTTCCAACCAATACATGATGACCATGAAAATGCTGTGCCATAAACAATATTAACAACCGCAAGACGGTGGAAAAAGAGACCTACTTGTATTGCAGTGCTACCCTGTCCTCTGGATGGCCATGCGATGATTCCGCCTCATAGAAGCGACGGGATAAGACGCCAAAAAGATCCTCCGGAGTTGTGAAGTCAGCGCAGGCGGTCAACAAAATATCACGGTATTCAAGATCTTTCCGGACGTCTAAATGGTGTTAATGACTGGGAGATTTTACATAAGATTGTAGGCGTACTGAAATTTGCAATCAGACGCTGAACAAGACCTTCCATTGTGCCCGAAAGTATGATGCCAGACTCAGTAGAGTTGACTATAGACCGTGGATCCGCCACAGCTTCCCTGACGGGCCCAGCCAAGTGAACACCAGAGTCGGTTGACAGTATGCTTTTATTTGGCGAAGACTGACCGCCATAGGATGTGGAACGTTCTGGTGGAAAAAAACTACCGAGACGAGCCGGCAAAGAAGCTGAAAGATGAGGTACTTCCAATCGAGGGGGTTTTGAGAAATCGACGGTCTGACTACTTTGAGGAGATTTGGGAGGCAAAGGACTTCCTGAGTGACCAAAGTCAACAAAAACGCTAGGTGCTTGTGTCGAACTCGAGTTCTGTCGGTCCCTTCTCACGAAAGTAGCGTTTCTTCCGAAGGTACTGGCCTTTGAAAAGTCTAGGGGAGATAACTCGTCTGTTTCTTGAATTCTACTTGATGATATGAACGAGGTCTTTATCATAGGGGCAGATCCTGACGACATGACACTGATATCGCTAGATGCCGTCGAAGGTCTGCTGCTCGTAGACCCCTTTGAGAACCTTGTCCAGCGTCTTGATGGAGTTGGTTTGCTGTCTTCAAGAGGAAGAATGTGAGTAGAAAAACAATGGCTGATGCGAAATCAAGTAACCTATGGGTGCAACCAGTTCCCTGATTTCAAGTAGAGCCGTCTTGACATCTGCGATCGAAGGGCGCGATTTCGGTTTCTCGTGCCAACATCGACGCATCAATGCCCACATGTCATCCGTTAAGCCTTGTGCAGTCACGAGGCGTCCTGGGCGGTCAGGAAGCTTCCCTTTATCGAGATTGCGCATGACGGCAATATCAAGAGTGATGTTACTAAAAGGTTGCTCCCCACTCAGAATTTCCAGACATGTCATGGCAAAGCTCCAAACATCTGAATGTGTAGACACTGGCCCTGTTTGTTTGAGTAATTCCGGCGCAAACCACCGTGGATTAATGCTGTTGGACATGGTCATACCCTTTCCGCACTGACAAGGTAGTCGGTTAGATGTTGAGATAATGATTGTGCGGTTTGCCTACGTCTTCCAAGAATTTTGACAATCCAAAATCACACAGGCGAGCGGTACCTTCTTTTGATATCAAGACATTGGCCTTGTCGAGTGTATAGTCAGCGAGGCATATATATAGTGTACACAGCGAAAGCTTACCCCTCGCAGGTCTCCATGGACGATCCCTTGACTATGCAGATATTCAAGGCCTGTTTGTGAAGATTATTTGTTGTTGATAATGGGATACAGAAGGTCACACTCGCCGTATGCCGCTTCGGTCAAGATTTTGAGACGATCCACTGTAGGATATTTCTTGACATACGCAATCGCTGTGCCGTTATCCATCCAAGGGCTGACCTGTTGAAACGTGTGAACGGAGGGACTATCTAGGTTTAGTCCGAGACGCACGGAATACAAGTCATCATCCTTGTATATGATTCCATACAGTGGAACTATGTTTGGATGTTCGACTTCTCTCCAAATTGATACCTCTCGTTGAAATCGCTGAAAGAATCTATGAGGGCTGTTTAGTTTATATTTCGTCGATCAACTCACTTGTTGAACATCGTGACTATTTTCTAGGGTGCGAGGCAGGCGTAGGGCCACCTAGCCCGCGCTCAAGTTAAACGAGCGTTCGTAAGATGGTGTTGCTTTGCACATACCGTCTCTTCATCCAACCATCGGCCCAAAAATATGTCGTTGAAAGAACCTTTGGCAATGGTGTTATTGGAAGTCATCGTGACTTGCCCAGTAACTATATCGAATCATGAAGATAGTCCTTCCAGTGCAAGAGATAACTCACGATCTGTTAAAGGAGGTAACTTGGACGTCTTCTCATGCAACAGCCATAATCCGGCCTTGAAGGTTTGTTCTTGATTCGGTTTCAGAGTTGGGTCCATCAATTCCTATCGAAGATAAAGGACTGTGATTGAGAGGATCCGTGATGTCAGATGCAGATGTGTCGCTCACTGTTTGCAGACTCTCCATCATTTCTTCAACAGGACGGGAATCCCGCGAGGACTGCATGTTCAACAGAGCCCTCATATCATCTGTACTTCGAACAATGACTTGGAGAACCTCTCTGATCTCTGCCTTGTCGCGCTCCTGGATGGCTTTGGATTCAAGATTGCTTCGGCTCATTTCCATATTGATTTGCATCTTATCGAAGTTGAGGCAACAGAAGGCTGAAATTCGGCAAATGGTACATACATTGAACTTCATCATGGCAGCATCGATGTCTCTATGGAGCCTGTCAATCCCATCCTTGATTTCCCGTTGCTGGAGAAAGCTCTTGAGTCGACTCCATGAACTCCACTCTTTGACTTTCCGATCAATATTACTGATAATTCTGTGAAAAAGATATAATTAACGTAGTCCGTAGACTTATTAGATCTCACGAACGCCTCAATTTCATCAGCCAACTCTATCACTTTTGTGCCCTCCAAACCTCTGGAGCTGTCCCGCAAGGCTACCATCAAGCTCACACAACGTCCGCTCATGTCACCACATTGTTGCTGGAGAAGAAGAGGGTAAATGGTAGCCATTGACGCAGTTTGATAATTGCATACTTTGTAAACCTTGACATTTTCTATGGCGGCATACGTTGCTGTCACTGAACGGCCCAAGCAAGGATTAGATCTTAGCCATTGAGATGACTTAAACAACCGTCTCGCACATATTGAAACGGCGGCATCAAGGCCTGGCACGCCAGAGAAGGCCAGGAGGCTCTGGATACTCATTAGCGGAGGGGAGGAATGGGACTATCGTGGTGGAGGGAGAGGAAGCATGGGTTGGTTCACATCCTCAATCTGACGTTGAGCGGCTAGGCACCTGAAGGGGCAAGTTTCCATCTCAAGCTGTGCTCTCCAGGCACGGAAGCATTCCGGACGGACTTTGCAAGGAACAATTTATGTACAAGAATTTCCTCGCAGGGTTATCATCAGGCAGCGTCTAATTGCCTGCCTTTGTCACATACCGCTAACAGTCACCGTTGTCCCCAAAATTTATGATTGGTAGCGTGGCCGAGTTGGTCTAAGGCGTTGGATTTAAGTTATTCTTGATTCCCAATGGGCGTGAGTCCGCGCGAGTTCGAACCTCGCCGCTACCAGATTGTATTTTTTCTTGCTTGTCAGATGCATTGCTGGTATCACATTTGTGTACATTTCCGCTACATATCCAACATACATGATAAAGTACGGCCTCTTCACTTCTTTCTGAATCAAGAATAGGTACACTTACTCTCTCTAGTTGCATGCTGCTCCTATCAAAATATCTGTACATGCAGTCAACGCCTTGTAGTTCTCGTTCGAATGAAGCACGACTCACTCCACTGATACTGTCATGACCTCCAGGACCTTGTCTCACGCTGGAAGAAATCAGAAAATTTCCCCACCCCTTGAGGTTGACAGTTGACGTACCGACGTGTGGGTTTGAATTCCGTTGGTGTCTCTGGATCCCAGAAGTTCGACATACTCGCATTTCCTCCCGGATTTTCTCGAACACGTCTGGAGATTTGATGAAATCAGCTTGTGAGAATGTTGATTTTTGGTGCCTCACCTGCTAGGTTTCACGCTCGAGGTGAAGTTTATTCCCCCAACATCTTCTTCTTGATCAGGTTCAGTTTGCAATGGAGTAGGTACACTGGGTGTACTGATCTGTGGTTTACATAAACTGCGTGCTTCGTTTTCCCCTGAACACTGTCCACGTACCTCAGCATCTACAGGCTTAGGGGGCGCATGGGAGAGAGCATCGCCTTCATCACCTTGGGCAAAGATGTCTGTGTGAGGACCACCAGGGACTGTCCGCACACGACGGGTAGGTTTGAAGGCATCGGCGGCAGCGGCCGAGTCTGCCGTGGAAATCAATGGAACCCGCAAGTGCATTAAAGGCAGACTCACTCGTTTCAGATTCGGTGAGGCTGTCCTCTATTTCAGTTGAAGGGGCGGTTAACTTGCCAAATTTTGCATATCCTATCAGTAGTTACGACCATGGTATGAAGCGTCACAAAAGGTATAACATACGCGGGAGTTTTCCAATATTGGTAAAGTTTGGATCAACCGTAGTGCCAGTGTACCTTTATCTGGATCAGACAGTAGATGCAGGGGTTGGGAAGGGAATGTACTTCAAGAACTCGATAAGGGTTCGCTTCGTAAATACAATGCTGGTAGAGTCCCAGTCTAACATTCCTAAATAACATGGTGAAGGGTCAGACCATGCACAGAGATCCTGGCTGGAGCTAAACATATATACCAAGATTTGCAGGCCAATCTCGTTCCTTGGTCATGTCGATCGTTGTCGAAGGAGTGAAGCTTGAGCTATTTCAGCAGAGATTATAAAATTATCTGACAAGAGACATACGTAGAGGACATTGAGAGATACTGTTGTGGGATGTACTTGACCTTTGAAGTTGGAGGTTGGTTGTCAAGAGGAGCCGTTGAACTTACCAGTTTCGTCTCCAAATCGGCGCTGGTGTCACGAGACCGCGCGATTCCACCAGGGCGCGGAGCTAGTAAGAGCTAGTAGCACTTTCCAGGTCCTAATTCTCCGAAACTATGCTTGCATGTCTTCCCCGAAGTGGTGCAAGATTATGTGCATCAAGGGCGATTTCTACAAGTGCTCGGCCGTCCAGCCTGTACACGAATATTGACAAGGGTCTTGAACCAGCAATCAACACCACACCATATGACCTGACAACCACTCAGCGGGAAGCTTTGGATAGTGCACTACGAGTTGACCAAGCTGGAGAAATCGCTGCCAACTGGATTTACAAAGGCCAAATGGCAATTTTGGGCCGCGATCCAATCATTGGTTCTTTGATTCAAGTCAGTCAAGTTGACTGTGTTATTCAAAAGTCTGGCAATGTTCTTAACACTCTTTTCTTTATTATAGGATATGTGGGACCAAGAGAAAAAACATCTTCTGGTAATGGACAAATTACAAACTCAACACAACGTCAGGCCCACTATACTTTCCGATGCAGCAAAGGTGGCAGGCTTTGGACTTGGTGCACTGACCGCATTTATTGGTAAGGAGGCAGCAATGGCTTGCACCGAAGCAGTAGAGACCGTCATCGGAGAACATTATGACGAGTGCGTCGTCCAATTATTACTTTCTGCCTGCTAACAGTATTCCCCAGTCAACTAAAAGAATTGGACTCATTCTCGTCAACTCATCCCAGTCTTGCCCTTTTGAAAGGCATCATCCGCGAGTTTAGGGATGACGAGCTGGAGCATTTGGACACTGCGATAGCGAATTTTTCTCAACGTGCACCAGCGCACGCTCTGTTAAGCAGCTTGGTCGGAGCTGGCTGCAAGGTCGCGATAGAAGTATGTAAGCGCGTGTAACTGTTGGCGGCTTTCCATAATTGCGTCGTATACTCTTCACTATTATTCTCAACAGTTTGATGTTTTTCTGTGTTGGCTTTCGGAAGACCTCAGTCTATATGTATCTTGTGTACCAATGAGGTTTACCCTGGAATGTAAGAGGGCTACTCTTCTGATATTTGTACGTTGCCGACCCCTGCTGCCAGTGGCTGTCCTTTCAACTTCCCAGTCCAGTCCCAACGTAACTATGCAAGACTATTAGATGCGTTCGAGCAAAAGTGAGCAAACATACGTGGTATGTTTTGGCAACATAGTACACTGCGACTGGAGCGACAACGAAGCCTAACAGGGCTGTGCGTGTAGTCCTTCTTGTCCACCGAAAGTTCAAATAAGCCCCTTCACGCTAAGATGAAACGAAAGTCTATAGATATTTGAGGACAAGAGTGTAGGTGCATACCATGCTATTGAACCGCTCAATGGCGGGGTCAATCTGGACATTGCTGGTCAGGCAAGGAAACCGAAAGGCAGGACTTGGAAGAAAATACCTTTGTAGGTCCTAGGAAAAGATTGAGACAATTCATACTGAGAAAACAGGCCAGCACTTACCATGTCCCATGCTGAAAGTTGGATGTGCCGAGTAATGGCGGCTGTAAAGAGTCGGGATCGTTGTTTATCCTGTGTTTGTTTCATTCCTTCCTTTCTACTCACACATCACCACTTAGCCTCGATGGCGTACAACCGTGAATGGGACAAAGGCAAGGATTCCTGGAATGATCCAAATAAATGGTCTGCCCAAGATCAAAGAGGAAACATCAGGGCAAGGGAAGATGATAATAACGGGGAAGGTAAAAGACGAAAATTCAATAACGGAGTACGTGGCTTCCAAAGGTATTGCTGAGGTATGCACTTGCTCACAGCATTACGAAAGGGGTATGATTCAGCTCGAAACAACGACGACTCTGCGCAGGGATACTCCCACAACCGTCAGAACGAATGGTCACAAGATTATGGCCAGGAAGACCGTTCTCGAGGAGGGGGAGGCCTCGGGGGGTTTGCCAAAAAACGGCTCGTACCCTCTGAGCCAAGTCCTCATGTTATCTTCCTTGGATTAGATCCAGACTTCACAGAGGCCGATGTCTGTCGACTCTTATGTTCTTGACTACTGTTATACCTGTGACTGAAGTCGCTTCCTACCCAGCTTCAGGCATACCTTGTTTCCAATGGCTGCAGTGTGGAGACGGTGACAATCATCCGAGAAAAATCATCAGGCACTTGCAACTTTGTATCTGGTCTTGCACATGCATTAACCTACTCGCCTTGGGATTTTATAAGGTTCTTCGAAAGGCTTCGGTTTCGCCCAATTCACAACCGTGGAACACGCCCGTGCCTTTGTAGACCCGCTTTTCCCCTTCATCCAAATGCCCCCTCCAGCATCTCATGGCGCTTCTGCTACGGCTGCCTTCTACAAGGCTCTGGAGACGGGCATCCCTCACAATGGCCGTAGAGTCAAGATCGATTATTCCCAAAGTGCAACGCCACACGATAAGGGACGTCTCAATAGAGGCAACATGAACGACGGTACTCGCGATATTGGAAACTCGCAAAGCCCCATTCTTTTGTTTCGTGGATTGGATCCCCTTTCTGGACCCCAAGCAATTTACCAGGCGATGTTGTCTTCCTCAGGCTCAACAACGGATGGAGCAAAGGGAATGAGGCGCATCATCCTTATCAAAGACAAAGTCACAATGGCTAGCTTTGGCTTCGCATTTGTTGAATTTGTCGACACTCAAGTACGTTCAAATCCAAAGATTTTACATCTACGAACTGACTTAGTGTTGTCCAGTCTGCGGCTACGGTCCTGGCGGCCACGATGTCTTCTCAGATACACCCCAACGGTTTCCGGATATCAGACCGGCCCGTTGCAGCGTCTTTCGCTCATCCGTATTCATTCCAGCCCGTTACTGATTTTCTCCAGCGGGACGAAGCTTGTCTCGCATCCACCATGACTCTTGGTGGAGTGGAAGGCACATGGGTCAAGTATTGGGATGAGTCTTCAACTGTAGCCGTACTGGAATTCAAGGTTGAAGAGCCCATTCAACCGACCGGCCAGACAAAAGACAAAAAGGAGAAGAAAAAGGCAAAAAGTACGTAGTTCTTGTGCTATTGAGGACACATTCACTAACACCGTCTTTCAGGCGAAGCTGATGTTGTTCCAAAAGCCCCCCCTGTGGCTCCGTCTGTGTTGCCTGTTTTGGATAAGCTTGTAACTTTGAGCTTTAGCAAAGGCCCGGTCAAACTTAGTACAGGTGTGTATACTCCTTCAATAACTTTCCCTTAGAAACTCAAGAACGGAAAGTCTCCAATCCGACCAAACTTCCTGTCCCGGGATTTTCGATGGACGATTCAAGCAATGCGGATGGAGTCCAAGAAGACACAGGCTCTGACCCCAATAAACGTCTGTTCTTTCCTCTGTTTGTTAGGATACGTCTCAAGGAAAGTTGTCAAACTAGCTCTCGTTGTGAAAAGGGTGGCGCCGCTCATTGCAAGTAAGAAGGTAGGTTATAGCGACGTTATGCAACTTATCCTTGAGGCTCACATCGATTATATAGACTGTGAACAACATCAACAAATGGAACCAAGTGCAAGAAGACCTTGCTCATGATATTACCCCCTCATCAACGACTCTGGTAACCATTAGTTTTGGTTTGGTTGTGAAGACCAGGAATGCATGAATCTCACTAGTGTACTCCATATGTGTAGACTGCACCTTCCAAAACCCTTTCCAAAGCCACGGCAACCAACAAAACATCCACTGGGCTCATCCTCGAAACATCGCCAAAACCAGAAGCCGATTACGAGTTCTCCGATATTCCTGGGCTGATGTGCTTATTGTGCGCACGTCAATTCAAGACGTTGGAACAGTTAACACTGCATAACAAGAAGTCGGATTTGCACAAGGTTCGTTATTTTCAGGCAGCCCAAGTCATGATGTGGGCTTACCCTCTTCATATCGGTATTCTAGAAAAACTACAAGGATACCAACCTGCGCGATGTCGCCCGTGAAAAAGTTACTGCCCGTAGTGCGGGCACTGCTCCAGAACAACCGAAGTATCGTGATCGGGCTTCTGAGCGCCGGGTGCTGTTCAACCAGCCTGACGCGCCTTTACCTGAGAAGGATCCCACGATCAAGAAGAGACACGTTGAGGGCCCACCAAGGCCCGCCACACCCCCACCACCAGTCAATCCAGGAAAAGATGAAGGCAATGTGGGCAACAAGCTGTTGAAAATGATGGGTTGGAAAGAAGGCACAGGGCTCGGATCGGAAGGAGACGGTCGGGTAGACCCTATGTTTGTATCGATTTCGTTGTTGGGTGACTCAAGGCTAATTTGTTTGCAGCGAGACGGCCATATATGCGCAAGGCGCAGGACTTGGTGCGAGTAAAGGGAGAGACATTGGCAAGTATACCGAAGGGTTTTCGAGCTATGTGCATATGGCCCAGGATGCAGTGAGTATTCTTTCTCTAAGAAGTCATCTCAGTGCTGATGTACGACCAGGCTAGGGAACGATACAGCGGCTAGTGATTTATAGACAACAACATCCTCTCTAGTTCTCTGTTTCGCATGTATATATACATTGTTACATTTTTTTGCATGCTTCTTCGCGCTACATTTGTCAATGATGTCTGAATTCATCTTCATATTGCTGAGTGCACACATTCATGTAAATTCTTCCAATTGAAACTTTTTTATATTGAAAAGAGTGGGATATCAAACGAGTGTAGGTGTAAGTAAGTAGAATCAGACCCAAAACTGTTCAAATGAACAAATACGCCAAGAGCAACCCTGCTAAGGTAGTGGGAAGATGTGTCGCCAAGTTCGATGCTCCACCAGAGTTGACGGCCCCATTGCCGGTTGCGGTCTTGGAAGGGGCCTGGCTGGTACCAGTACTGCTTGTGGATGGCACAACAATGGTCGATGTAACAACAGCTGACGTTGGAGAGATGGAAGCCGTGACGGTCCCTTCCGCGACATTAATATATGTTGCCTGGAAATATGTTTTCAATTAAAGCGAAAAGATGTTACGAGAAAATATGACTGACAGCAACGAGAGGCCCTAATCCGCTATCCTGGTAAAATACAGATATCAGAGGTCATGGCCTGAGAAATCTAGGTCAACACAAACCTTGATGTAAGCGTTGAAGTCGAAAACTGAGACAGGCATGTTGGGTTGAGAGAAAGCAGCAGGGGCTCTGAAGGTTGAAGGCTGGGCATAAAGGGCAACTACATAACTAGAATCAAAAAAGTCAACACATGGCGATATCATCAAGAGCTTGTTTGTGGCTACCGATGTGGTCCTGTTCCTGCAGGAGGCCAAGGCCCAGCATATGCGGTGATGTCTACAGCAGACGTGTTCGAAACAGTGTTGCCTTTTCTTTGATGGTAAGAGACTGTGGATGATAATTGTAAATAAAAAGTACCGGCTAAAGTCACGCCATTCACAAGCCAGTGACGGGTTTGCCCTTGGGGTAGTTTGGCTCCAACCACATCAGCGTCAACCATGGCCAGTGTGTAAGCAGTAGCCGACGGCGGTGTGCCCACCGGTGTAACAGTGATTGCTGGTGTAGGTCCGACCTCTGCAGAGTAAGAATTAGCTTAGGGAAGTAGGAGCTTGAAAGTAACGTGCGCTCTTTGCTCAACGCTTGGCCGGGCGTAACATCGCCCACGCCTAAAGGGGGATTTTCAGATATCAACACAATGGAGGAGAAAACATCATACCTGGGTAGTTCAGTGACAGGAGGGCGGTGGGCTTGAAAGTGGCGAACAGGTCTGGAACAAGGGCTGACTGGGTGAAATGAGCTTCAATAGCCTTGAGGTCGAGGGCTGTTCCCTGTGCAGCTGCGAAAGGAACGATGGCGAGGGATATGATTACTGAGAGAGGGAACATTTTGAAGGGTACGTATGTAGTGGAACGAAAGAAAGAGATTTTGACGATTTTGGGATGTCGAGTGGCTGGGCGGCAGCCACCTCGGCTTGGCGCTACCGCAAACTTTGATTAATGTTACAGAAAACCTATGGTATACTTGTGTAGATAAAATGTAATACAAATAATTTAGCTCTAAATCGCAAAACCTAGGAAGTTATGGTACCATTCTAACCTGACATTTGCTCTTGAGTTTCGGATGCCGAGTCCTCATGCACTTCTTGAATTTCAGTGGCAAGAGGCGAGCCAGGCATCTCCTTTTCGCCATCAAACGTCCGCTCTGTCCGTCGTCTTCTACGCCTTTGATGGACTGTGACCATTGGGGAAGGAGGGGGAACAAACCCGTCCGCTTGAAGTCTAGCTAGCACGTCTCCTTCTGACTGAAGGCCCGCTAGCATATCTCGTGCACTCAACGAAGTATCGACGCCAGTCTCTGCATTGTCGACGATCGACAGTCGTTGTGCCACTGATTGACTTTCAGCACCACGGCGACGTTTGTTTGCTTTCCGAGTGATTGTGTCACCATTACGCAGATCTGCGATCAACCTTTCCAATTGACCGTCGTCTTCGTCTGCACCTGCAGCCTCGACCTGCTTCTGGCGAATCGCCCTACTCTCTTCCAGAGCTTGCTTGCGTTTTTCCTGGGCAACCTTCTCTTCTGCAACTGTCTGATTCTCAGCTTTACATTTCTGGATTTTTGTGAATATCAGTGAAATCAAAGACATGTGAAGCGAGACGAACCCTGTAAGACGTGACAAAAGTCTTGAATATGCCATAAAATTCAGAGGATGATATGTTCTTGTCCTCTTCTCCATAATAACTAATGGCATCGACGAAGGTTGTGTCGGCATTTCTCACGTCATCAACCAGATCTTCCAGTTGGACATTGGCTTTGTTATAGAATGCCCACATCTGCTTGCCGTAGCGGTCGTTGTCATCCAGATCAGCGAAATATTCTACTAGTTCCTGTCGAATACGGGAAAGACCGTCCCGCAACTCTGAGAGGCCTTTTCGGAGATCTTGAAGGTTAACTGCCCACCAACATTAGGAATAAGAAACAGGCACCAGCAACGAACTGAAATTGTGCATACCTCGATAAGCTTCCGCCGGTTTCTCCAATTCTTCTAAGAAGCATTCCATGTCGGGAAAGAGCTTAGCCACTGTTCGCTCAAGAAAATGAAGCAGCGTGGTGTTGTTGACAGATTTTGTGTCAACCAGCTGAGGTCTTTTGAGCAAGTCTATCAAGCAATGTATCTCGTAAATTTTACCTTATTGATGCTGCTGACGCGGAAACCAAAGGCACCGCCTTTAATACCAGTTCCATTCATGTAGTTTCCGATGAGCAGAATGAGCTATAGCGAGATGTAAAAGGCTGAAACAAATTGAGGTTTTGAATCAAAGACCTACAGAAAGTAGTCGCTTGAAGTTCTTAGCATCGAGGAGATCGCGTCCAGCTTCAGAAAGCTTCCTGGCTCCCTGCAGGTACCATTGAAGGTGCATATGAAGGCAGCTTAACGGAAAGACGAACCTCATCCAACAATGTCCACGTTTCATCAAATGCAACCTTATAAAGCATTCCTTCAATACGAGGGCCTATTCTGTTGATCTTGATAAGCTGGACCATCAGCCTGTCAGATGGATGTAGTCCCGCAAGCTCCGCAGGATCCGCGTTTCGGTACACATTTAGTTTCCCAACCTGTAATGTTGTATAACATTGGTTGAGCAGCCGAGATGAAGGACGTAAACTTACTTGTTCCGGTGACGGCAGAACGGGTTTCAACTCGCTCAAGAAAACCTGAGTGCACATTTCTGAATCAAATTGCTGTATTTTCCGAGCTATCTCTTCTGGTTCGAGCTTCCTGATGAGCTGGATGAGGATCTCTGCATGCGGTCAAATCAGAATCTGGGTATTTTGGAAGATGTCAAGACCGACCAACTCGCTTTTTAGTCTGTGGATCAAGGACACTTCTTAGCTCTGCACGTTTCTGACGTGCTATTGAGCATGCTTAGTGGGTTTCTTGAACTGTATAACAAGAAACTGTTCTTACCCATCATGTTGATCACAAGTTGTTTTGCCTTGAAATCTTCCTCCATTTCCATCCAAAAACCATCCGTCTGAAGCTTCTGCATTAACTCTTGTTCTTTTTGTGGTTCATCCTCATTCCATAAGGTTCTGCCAACTTGTTGTTGGGGAAGTTTGTCCCATTGTAATTGCTTCATCTTTGTGCTTGGGGTTATAGACATTTCTTTACGAACAACCATCAGGGAGCTCAGATTTGATCCAATCACGGATGTACGAGCCGAGCTACGTGTAGAGCTCGGGGTAGAACTGAAATGCATCGGAGGGGGGGGAGGGGCGCTAGGAATAGACGATTGAATCAAACCTTTGAAACCTGGTGGTGGGGGCGGAGGTGGTGGTGGAGGGGGCGGTGGCGGTGGGGCAGAAGTGTTAGACATTGGCGATGTCATACCAAATCGTGGAGGCGGAGGAGGAGGAGGAGGTGGTGGTGGTGGTGGCGGTGGTGGCGGTGGCGGTGGTGGTGGTGGGGTAAGGTTGTTTTCACCACCAAAGACTTCTTCGGGCAAGGTTGACAGGTTAACAGATGGTGTCGGGCTATCGTCGCGAGACAAAACTGATTTTCCTCGGGACAAAAAGTGTTTGTTAAGCTGTTCACCAAATGAACCAGGCACCGGAAAGCGGGGATTGGCGACTGAGCTTTCAGAGTCATCGGAGGTGAAATTGGTGTTCTCGGTCCCATTCGTAGAAGCACTGCGAGTTGATCGACTATACTCGCTTTCATCATCGTTCCCTGGATAGCTTACATGTACTGATTTAAGAGAAGTTGTATCATCGGGGTTGAGGTTCTGCGAATTAGTTGATTTGAACGTGTCACCGCCCAGTATTTGCCGATCGGTACGCCTTGGAGACCCACGGATACTCCGAGAACTCGAGACTGAACCGATTTGGGGGGAGTACTGACGAATGCGCCAAGATGAATGTATTGCAACACCAGCGATTCATGAATCGACTTACCAGCTTCACACCGGCAGCGAGTTGTTGCTGTACTTGCTCCCGAGCATCCGCATCGTCTGCATCCATAAACTGTGAAACGCGACCACTTTCATCAATTATGATTTTGTCACTGCCGTTTCGGTCCTTAAAGAGCGCCTTGCCAGAACCCTGGGTAGCTTTGGATTTGTTCAGATTCGATTTACCAGGAGTTGCTTCGAGGTCTTCATCTTCGTCGTCTTCGTCGAAAGTTGAACGACCGTTCATACCCTTTTGCTTCCGACGATTGAGACTGTCCTTTCCTTCGAGGATACTAATTGTCTTGTGTCTCTGGAAACTGCGCTCTAAATTGTTAACGAGAGCCTTCCGATCCATAGTCCCTCCTGCATCTAGAATAGTCTCAACATCTTTCCCTACCTCCTTCAACATTCTGAACAGTTCCATGATTTGCGCCTCTAGTTGAACGATCTTGTCCTCGTAGGAAGACTTCTGAGTCTCCATTTGTCCATGCAGCCTGGACGTCGTCTCCCTTGATATTGAAAGCTTTTCCTCTAAGCTCGTTATTTGGCTCTTCAGTTTGCCAACAAGTCCATCATGTCCCTGCGAAAGTTCATCTTCCAAGGCTTCCTTTTCCAGTTTCAGACGAACTGCTAATGCGCGGGCTTCGGCAGCCTCGTCTTCCGCCACCTGATAGCGGTCTGCCTCGTTGAATTGGGCGATTATTCTTTCGACCGAGTGCCCCATTCGCTGCTCTGCGCCAGCAAGTTTCTTGTCCAGAACGACGTCAGTGACTATGGAATCTAGCAGTTGGTAATAGTGAACCATCGGCTGGCCCTCTTCTCGGATGAGTAGTAGGTGTTGCATCATCGACAGGAAATAGTTACGCGCCCTTGTGCCCTCGGTCTTGGCAAAGATGGCATTGTAGACATCTTGAGGGTTTGTCAAGTCACGGAGTATCTCTTGATTCAAGCGTTCGCGCAACCTTTTTTCGTCGTCCGCGAATACGATCTGGATCTTTGTGATCTGCTTGTCGATGGCAGGCACACCAAAATTCGCAGAAAGCTCGAGAATCTTTTTCAACCCCGCAGATTCCATTTGTGAGCGATGATGCAATCTGAGATCAAAGTCATCGACGAAATTCAGGATGGCATTCATGAGAACAAGATTCGATAGCTAGTGGATGTAATTTCTCAATAAGCCAGGCAACCACCAGTGAAGTGACGAAATGAGCAACGAACCGCGTATTCATTCATAGAGCTGTCAATGCCCGCCGTTCGCTTGACTTCTTCACTGGCTCCAACAAGACTGCCCATTTTGCCTCTCCCCGAGAGACTTTGTTCCAACGCCTTGAACCAGAAGTCATAACACCCGCCGCCTTCATTGTTCGACACGCTCAAAGCCTCAAGGGCTGCCAACACAAGACCGTGAGCTTCGCCATCTTTCCAATAGGCTAAGAATGATAGCAGGTCAAGCAGTGTTTTGCGAGTAGCAAGATGGGGCGTGGTCAGTGATGAGGCAATTTGGGTTACGATAGATGCGTGAGTTAGTGCTTCGTTTGCTGCATCCTATACAAGAAAGTGAGTAATGTGGGAGCGATTTTAGGGCCCACTAACTCTGTTATTCAGTATCAACCTCAAGCATTTCACGATCTCGTATTCGAGATTTATATCGGCTTCGCGTCTGCGAAGAAGCAATCAACTTCGATCAAAAAACCAAGGTCAATTGATTCACCTTGCAGTTCCGTTACGGCTTATGTGTTGCAAAGTTTGGGCTAAAACAGAGGTACCTTGGATAGATGTAAAATGCTGAAACCAGCTATATAGAGCATGAATATCTTGTTGCCACGTCTTTACAGGGCATCATACCTCATCTCTTTACTGCGAAGAGATACAAGGAGACTTCCTGCTAATTTCGCTGTAATAGTTTTGTCTAGAAATTTCTTGAGGTACCATTCCGGAGATTCAGGCAGGATCGCAGCGGGTTGTCCGGTTTCGTTCTGTTTCCGCGATTGCTCTTCTCTCTGTTTCTCCTCTTTCCATCGAATGTGCTCGTCGTTGTAGACGACTCGCCATTTTTGTTCAATGGGCAGGTTTGGCATATCACCTAGATCGCGAGTTTGCTTTACATGCTGAAAGAGTTCTTCAATTTGCTCGTCGGCATCAGGTCGAGGGAAGTGGAAAGTTTCGCTTGGGTGATGCCGATGGTAAAACTGGGATAAATGAGATTGGTGCGAACCTCCTTCGGAAGATATGACGGAAGAAGCATATTTGGAATGTCGGTTCGTCTCTGATCGTGATGTCATCCCTGATGTTGGTCTTGTGGTGGTTGAATGCTCTGAAGAAGAAGGGTATTGACCAAAATCCGGCATGTTCTGGCTTCGTGTAGAAAACGATGCTTCACTACGACGGACTCGCGCTGCTTGTGAATGCTGAGAAGAAATTCTGCTCGAGGGTGGTCCAGTGTCATCGTATAAGGTTGAAGAGTCGTTCGTAGAAACGGATGCATTAGAAGATTCTAGCCGCGCTCGATCGTACGCCTTGTCTCTCTCCATCTTACTCCGTTGCATAGTGAATTTGTTCAATTCGGTGCCAGAAGCTGTGAGAGCAGGATTTGTGTTCGGAGCTGATATCCCTTTAAGGCCTTGATTCATAGAGCCCACTGGTATCGGTGAGCGCATAGGGGTTGTAAGTTTGTCATAAGGCACTGAGCGTTCGTTAAGGTCCTGTCCAGAGCCTGAACTTTGTCGAGGCCGACCCTTTTTGCGCCCAAATAGAGTCTCCATAGCTAGACTTGAGGAAGGGTTTCCTGTGCGTTCAACGCTGGGATTTGAAGGGGGGTTTGGAGGCCTGATCGGGAGTACGGAGTCGGGGTGATCTGTCTATCGACAGCTTGTGTCTGAGAGAAGGCGTTGAACAATCCAACGATCAAAAGAACCTGAACAAGCCACTCTCTATAAGTTCCGAGAAACTACGACGAGCCCGCACGCGCCCGATTTGAGTGTTGTGAACCACCTAGCGATATTGAGAAGCAGATTGAGAGGGGTGTCTGATGTTGACGCCAACTGCTGCTTGTACTTCCGTTTAGGACCACTGTCGATCAGTACATAACAATTAAGTATGTTGGTTGACTGGCTGAGAAAGGTCACGTGATATCCTCAAAATACATCACCGAATGGTGAAGGTCGATGTGCATAGATTCATCCAGGTACATAAAGTTCATTTTTCGCGGTTTTTTGATCGATCGAAGGTCGAGTGAATTGGAATTATAGCCCATTTAAAAGAGTTGTGCAGTCTCGTACAGTTTCCAGAGAAATCGACGACAAACAAGGGAAGGTGGGCAGTGTCAATTCCGAATAACAAGGACCAACAACATCCACTTTCGACCAACTTTCGACTCTTGCTGGACAAGCTGTTGCTTTTTTCCAGTTAGCATGGCAGAGAACATATACAGCAAAGGAACGAGAGTCTGGTTTGAAGACAAAGATCATGCCTGGATATCTGCAGAAGTTCTCTCCGTAACAAAGAGTAGCGACGACGCCATCAAGCTTACATTCGTTGATGAACGCGGCAAGGTATTGCTCTGTACATATCTTCCCCTCCGCCCAATACTCAACCGGCTATCCACAAATCCAGGAACTCACGATAAACACGACAAGCAAGGAGATCAAAGAAGGCAAAGAGGGTCTACCACCTCTACGAAATCCCCCTCTATTGGAAACCGCTGATGATCTAGCAACCCTTTCTCATCTTAATGAACCTTCAGGTTCTTACTTCTAGTCATGCATCGCATTCCTCTTGCTGAATGGCATGTAAACAGTGCTTCATACTATCCGTAATCGATATGCCCAACACAGCATTTACACCTACAGCGGCATCGTGTTGATTGCTGTCAACCCTTTTCAACGCGTCACATTGTATGGTCCAGAAATTATACAAGCGTACAGCGGTAGGAAGAGAGGGGAGTTGGAACCGCATTTATTTGCAATTGCAGAAGATGCCTACACAGCAATGCAAAAAGAGGGGATGGGGCAGACAATCATCGTGTCGGGGGAAAGGTACCATCTGCATGTTTAGTATCATTTGCTGAGAGGCTCACTCGTGGTTAGTGGTGCAGGTAAAACCGAATCGGTCAATATACTTGTCTGATTGCCATATTCACGAAACTTACCTCTACTTCCCCAGGCGAAATTCATCATGCGATACCTTGCATCCGTGAACCCACAGGACTCAAAAAGCAAGCCAAAAACAAAGTTCTCTCTGGACGATTCAAGTGAAATCGAACGTCAGATATTGGCGACGAATCCCATTCTTGAAGCATTTGGAAACGCAAAAACCACCCGAAACGATAACTCATCCCGCTTTGGGAAATACATACAGGTTATTGGGCCAATGGCTGCCGCTGCTTTTGAAACCTATATTAACCCCTTCATTAGATCCTGTTTGACGGTGGCCAGGAGATCGTTGGTGCAAGGATCCGCACATACTTATTGGAGCGTTCGAGGATCGTTTATCAACCTCTAACCGAGCGAAATTACCACATTTTCTACCAATTGTGCGCAGGAGCACCTTCCAAGGAGCGCAAAGATCTTGGACTTGATTCTGATATCAACAAATTCCACTTTCTGAAACAAGGAGGCCCGTCTTCTACCCCAATCAATGGCGTGGACGATGCAGAAGAATTCCGGGCGACTCAGCAAGCTTTGTCGACAGTCGGGATAAGTGTCGAGAAACAGTGGGCTGTATTCCGACTTCTCGCTGCTCTCCTTCACCTTGGCAACGTAAAAATCACGCAAATGCGAGCTGATGCATCAGTGGACGATAACGATCCCGCTCTCCTATTGGCAACACGATTCCTTGGTGTCAACCATGCTGAATTCAAGAAATGGACCGTCAAGAAACAGATACAAACACGTTCGGAGAAGATTGTCACTTCCCTCAACGCTGCACAGGCATCGGTTGTCAGGGATAGTGTGGCCAAGTTTGTCTATGCCTGTATGTTTGAATGGCTCGTGGCAATTGTGAACGAAAGTTTGGCGGGAGAGAATGGGGATGCAGCTGAGAGAGCAGAAATGTTCATTGGTGTTCTTGATATCTATGGATTTGAACATTTCCAAAAGGTACGAGGTTTCGATTTTCCTGCTGAAGCAAACTGATGACTTCGGTAGAACTCCTTTGAACAATTCAGCATCAATTACGCAAATGAGAAATTACAACAAGAGGTATTTCGTTGACCCATTCATCTTAACATGGATTGATCATGTGGCTCGAATCGTGCAGTTCAACTCCCATGTGTTCAAGCTTGAGCAAGAGGAATACGTGAAAGAGGAAATCAAGTGGAAATTCATAGACTTTTCAGATAACCAACCTTGCATAGACGTGATTGAAGGGAAACTTGGTGTACTTGCTCTTCTAGACGAAGAATCCCGCATGCCATCAGGAACTGATGCCTCACTTTTGCAAAAACTGAATACCCAGATCCTAGGGAAAGCCGAATATAAAGCTGTCTACAAAAAGCCACGGTTTGGAAATTCCGCCTTCACAATTGCCCACTACGCACTGGATGTCACGTACGAGATAGAAGGATTCTTGGAGAAAAATCGAGATACGGTACCCGATGAACAAATGGCCTTGCTTGCATCGACGAAAAACCCTTTCCTCAAGGAAGTACTTGACGCAGCGCTCAATTCTGCGAAGGGGGTCGATGGTCCTCAGCCAGTTTCTCCCGCTTTCTCAGATTCAGGGAGTGGTGGTTCTCGTCGATCTTCTGTTATTCCTGATCCAGGTCGTCAATCTTTCGTGGCCCACAGCAACACTGGTTCTTTGGCCAAACGACCTGGTGCTATGAACAAGAAACCTACCCAGGGATCCATTTTTAAGGCATCGCTAATCGCTCTTATGGAAACTCTCAGCGAAACGAACGTCCATTACATCCGGTGCATCAAGCCCAATGAATTGAAGAAACCTTGGGAATTCCAACCGCAACAAGTTTTGGGCCAATTGAGAGCATGCGGTGTTCTTGAGACCATTCGCATCAGTTGCGCTGGATACCCAACACGTTGGACGTATGAGGAATTTGCCGAGCGGCAAGTCGAATCCTTGTACTTGTCAGCTTGACATTAAACTGATGATTGATATTAAGCTATTATATGCTCGTTCCTTCTTCCGAATGGCAACCGATGATACAGACCATGGACCTTCGTCGTCTCTGTTCGACCATTTTGGCTAAGACTATCGCCGACCCGGATATGTACCAAAATGGTCTTACAAAGATTTTCTTCCGAGCAGGAATGCTTGCAGCACTGGAATCATTCCGTTCCGACCGTCTGAATGCGATGGTTACAGTGGTGCAAAAGAATGTGCGAAGAAGATTGGCGATGAATCGATATCGTCAACTCCGACGTGCCACCATCAAGATTCAAACCTGGTGGCGTGGTATACTTGCCAGAAGATTCGTCGAGAACATAAGACGCGAGGCTTCCGCTATACGCTTGCAAACTGTTATTAGACGCTTTGGTCAACGGAAGCGCTTTTTGGACATCAAACATGGCGTTGTATTGTTTCAGAGCCGTAAGTGAAATCTCAATCATTGCTATTGGATCTCAACTTCATTCCTTTCAGGTGTGCGGGGAAAACAAGCTAGACAGCGTTTCGCTCAAGATAGGACTTCCCGTGCTGCTACTTTGCTGCAAAGTCTGCTGCGTGGCGTGTAAGTTCAACTTCCATTTCTTTTCTATGCTAGCCTGATTTTTTCATAGTAACTCACGCCGCTTGTTCCGATCCGATGTACGCCATGTCATCTATATTCAATCTTGCATTCGCCGCCGGCTTGCCCGCAAAGAATTGAAAGTGTTGAAAGCCGAAGCCCGCTCTGTTTCCAAATTCAAAGAAATTTCGTACAGGCTTGAAAACAAGGTCGTGGAGCTCACACAGAATCTCCAAGAACGCACAGCAGAGAGGAAGCGACTCCAGTTGCAACTTGCAGAGTTAGAACAACAATTGCAACAGTGGATTAATCGCCACGAAGAGGCAGATGCCCGCGCTAAACAATTCCAATCTACTTTACAGGCGACCGAGCTGGAACTCTCGCAAAGAAACGACCTTCTTTCAGCCAAGGCCGACGTTGAAAAGAAACTGGAAGAGGCCATCGCGAAGGCTACCGAAAAGGAAGCCAACATACACAAGTTAACTGAAGATATACTTCGTCAAGCTACTCAGATAGAAGCCCAACAGCGGATAATTGACACTGCTCCTGCACGTAATCAGGAAGATAACTCAGTCATCATGACATTGAAGAACGAAGTCAGCAGTCTCCGGGAACAACTAAATCGCTCGAACGCCTTGAACTCCCTAACGAGGGGTTCACGAGCGGACCCACCACTTTCGCCAACGTTTGCTCCAGCTTTACGTATTGCGGAACCCAATGGCCACGCAAATGGAGGTGGAGCCCCCGTTCAAACTCGTGGACATCAGCGACGACATAGCTCTGCTGGCGTGTTCAACTTGGCTCCGCAAGATAATCGCCTATCCGTTGACGAGCTTATGAACGACGTGAAGAGGAGCCATGCTTCGAATCCTCGTGCGGTATCGGTGGCATTTAATGGAGAGGACAATTACCTGCGCTTCCGCGCCAACGGGCTTCCTGATATACGTGACTTCGACGATCCCGCAGAGGAGAAGATACGATTAATGCAAGACGTGAAGCGTCTTGATGAGGATGTCCTCGACGGACTGATCCGTGGATTGAAGATTCCTGCACCCAGCTTGACTAATCCCTCTGCAGTCAAGGAAATTCTTTTCCCTGCGAATTTGATCAGTCTCGTAACCAACGAAATGTGGAAATATGGTCTCATTCCCGAGAGCGAAAGATTCCTTGCAAACGTTATGCAGACCATTCAGGCTCATGTTATGGTATGTCGAAGTCTTGTCGATGGATTTTATTTGCTGATGTGGGCATGCAGTCTTTCACCGGAGAAGATGCCATAGTACCTGGTATTTTCTGGTTATCCAATGTTCATGAGATGCTGTCTTTCATCTGTGTTGCCGAAAGCGATATGCTCCAAGGCATTGGACCAGGCGAAGAAAATGCGGTGCGCCCCTTCGATTGGAACGATTACGAAAGGCTGGTATCCGTCGTCAAACATGATCTAGACAGTTTGGAGTACAACATCTACCACACTTGGATGCTTGAAACCAAGAAAAAACTATCCAAAATGGTCATTCCTGCTTTGATTGAAAGCCAATCATTACCTGGATTTACGACTAGTGATGGTGGCGGCCGTTTGTTCAATCGTCTCCTGCACTCAAATAGCCAGCCAGCTTTCAGCATGGATGATATTCTCAACTTGCTCAACAAGGTGTGGAAGAGCTTGAAAAGCTATTATATGGAAGAATCTGTGGTGCACCAAGTGGTCACGGAACTACTCAAGCTTATTGGCGTTGCAAGCTTCAATGATCTTTTGATGCGACGAAACTTCGCTTCGTGGAAACGAGGTGGGTGCAGTATTTATCAAGCATGGCCTGACCCCTCTGACAAGAACTTCCAGCGATGCAAATCCAATATAATATCACGCGGATAGAGGAATGGTGTAAATCTCATGACATGCCAGAAGGGACACTCCAATTGGAACACTTGATGCAGGCCACCAAGTTACTTCAATTGAAGAAGGTGATGATTCTTCCCATTGCTGTCTCCGATTTCGGCTGATCAATGGAACGACACAGGCAACTCCGGCTGATATTGAAATCATTTACGATGTTTGCTGGATGCTTAGCCCAATGCAAATTCAACGAATGTGCACGAATTACTATGTCGCCGATTACGAGGTAAGTTTTTTCTTTCAAAAATACGAATGGATTCTTAACTCCCTGTCACGTAGAATCCCATATCACCTGAAATCCTGCGCGTCGTTGCTTCGCGGGTTCAGGCCAATGACCGAAATGACCATCTGCTCCTTGCTCCAGAGACGGAGGAAGTTGGACCATACGAATTACCTCTGCCACGAGAAGTATCAGGATTGGAGACCTACGTCCCTGCATATCTCAACGTTTCGCACTTGAGGCGCTTGGCGGCTCTCGTTTCATGATACGACCAGCACTTTACTTGGTTCTCTGCGTTTTACCTAATCTACATATACCTCGCATTGTCAGATTATAGCCTTACTTGCAATGCTGTATTCAAAGGTTTCCATTTGCTCTCGTTGGATGCAATAAATAGATTAAATCTTTGGACATATGACAACCATAGCGCCGTCTTCGATTTCGTCAACCAGCAATCGGTCATTGCGTAAGTATATACATTCCTCGTTTGCCGGTGATACTTTGCACATTCGGAACAGCTGGGGAAAGAATAAGATAGATGGTCTAGGACCGAAGCGTAATTACATACCTGAGTATCAGTGGACACGAGCTTAAGATAGGCGGAGAGAAGATCAAGCGCTTTCCCCGTGACGAGCGTCTTTCCGTACATAATTTTAAGTTGTCATAACCTCGTATACATACACTCACCTTTCTAAACCAGAAGACCTTCTCTGCACCTTCAATGACCATTCTGACATGCAGCCGCTGTTCTGGAGGAATGGGTATGTTTTTGTCCCTGGGATCACCCGGAAACGCTTGATGGCGCATCTTCATAAGCTGCATTTTCTGGTACTGTGCCAGCTTGGCTGGGTCTGTGGGTATTTTAGCGCGACGGGATTGAAATGATTTGAAGGGCAGTGCCGAAGAAGACGGCCTATCAGCCACCTTTTTCTCTGCAGCTTCATTTTTACGGGAAACATCAGTTAGAAATTGCGGTGAACACGAATGAGAATCTGAATGCCGATGGCTAAGGCGAATGAGATGTATGTTTTCCAGCATCTGCCTGCAACGCACTCTGCGCAGAACGAGCCTTGACAAGCTGAACATGTCCCTTCCTGACTGCCGTTGTAGATCTTCAGACTCGACTTCCCACAGCCTTCGAGGGAACATCGCTGAAGTTTATCAGCAAATGTACTCAGATCGCGGCTTGTCGTAGAATTGAAGGCACATGAATGAAGATCGGGCGTTATATGCCGAGAACAAAACAAATGGTCGCACTGGCATTTGATTGGCAGCAGATCAAGGATGTTACAGGTCTTGACGGAGCAGTGAGCACCGATTTGTGGAAGGTCCATGATTGTGAGATGAAAGCTGATGAAAGGGAGGTAGATACAAACAGGGACCGCAGTCTTCAGAGTCATCCTCCGACTCTCACTTCATAACCATGAACATCATCGTAAGCTCTTCTTCACATTAACCCAACTTCACTCATTGCCTCAATTTCGTACAGGAGACCCTCTTTGGCCGCACCGTCACACCCGCAGAGCGGCTGCGTCAACACCAGCGTTCGCTCACCAAAGCACAGCGTGAGCTTGATCGCGAACGCACAAAGTTGGAACAGAGCGAAAAGAAATTGATCATGGACATCAAGAAGAGTGCGAAGGCTGGTCAACTCGTTCGTTTACATGCACCGTAGATCGAATGCAAGAGTCAAGCTGATCGTTGCAGAATGCGTGCAAGGTCATGGCAAAGGACCTAGTCCGAACACGACGATATGTGCAAAAGTTCTACCAAATGCGCACTCAACTGCAAGCTGTTGGTCTTCGGATACAAACACTGAGAAGTAATCAGCAAATGGCAGATGCCATGCGAGGTGCTACAAGGGTGAGTAATCAAGCCTCCCGTCTCATTGAACATCTATATATTTTGTACAGGCCATGGCTTCCATGAACAGGGGCCTCAATCTTCCATCTATTCAACGCATAATGAATGAGTTCGAGAAAGAGAGCGCGACGATGGACATGAAAGAGGAGATGATGTCCGAAGCTGTGGATGATGTCATGGACGATGAAGAAGACGAAGAAGAGGAAGGCGATAAGATTTTGAAGGAAGTTTTGGATGAAATTGGTGTCGACCTGTCCCAACAGGTAACAGCTCCATGTCCATCTCGCCAGTGCTTTCACTCAACATGAAATAGTTAACCGACGCTCCTACTGGAATTGCTGCAATGGCGTCACCCTCTGCTAGTAAACAGCCAGTCGCACTTGGAGAATCAGCTGGAGCAAGTAATCTCCCCCGACATCTCGGAGACTCGACGGTGGGCGGCGAATCACTTGGTGGGGGGGCCTTGTCTGATGAGGATGCTCTCCAAGCAAGGTTGGATGCTCTGCGGCGAGGGTAGGGAAGTCCTCTATTCATGTATTCATTTATATACTTCTGCGGAGGGACCAACATTCAGGGCCAATCTGTGCTCATATTTTTAGGCTTGCAATCGCCCGGGCTTCGTGAGGTCCTATTTTCCAAGATATACCGGAACCATTGTAAAACTCGTCCACATCCTCATCCTTCCGCAGAACAGGTCAATGATAACAGCTCCAGGAGGAGAAAAATGACATACACTGTCCAGATTAAGTAAAGTGGATATTTGTTGTAACCTCAGGAATTTCTCCTTTATGTCCCCAAACGTTGTCTGGGAGGCCAAGTACGCGATAATGGACCTAAGGTCACGATCGAATCGAACAGCGCCAAGCTGCCTTACATGCATCAATGAAGGAGGTTTAATGGCTCTTGCAGCGAACTAAAGCAAACCTCGGTGTATTTGACGCTCATCACAAATTTTTCCCATGGTCTAAGAAGAACGTCCAATGCTAAACCGATGAAAAGACGGTAATTCCCCTCTGAGAATGTGTCCTTTTCGTTCACTGATGAATGAGTTAGTCTCTAATTGCTGAAGGAATCTACCTTGTAACCCTCCACTAATGCCTCCCAAGCCTTGATGAAACGTTTTCGAGCTAAGTCCTGATAGTCAGCTGTGGAATACCCGTCCTCATCCAAAATATACGACACGTCCTTATACACGTCAGGTATAAGATTGCGCAGTTTGGGTCGCGAAAGTTGATTGAATAGTTGCTCAATGCCAGCCTATAAGGAATCAAGATAGTGAGAAGCATATCCGGAAGTGAATGTGTGCTCACTCTTAGTGCTGATTTGAACCTAAGTGACAAGGTAGAAAATGACGAGATATACGCCTTGACTGTTTGTTGTTCTTCTTCGGTAAAATGTTGAGCAATGCTCGGGCTATCGGTGAGGTCCCGGGCCAATTGCTCCAGATGAGATATTGAAACATCCAGGTCGTTAAGCAGAATCTGACACGATTTCAGGTTTCCCTCACAAAACATAAAAGCAGGGAAGATGCGACTGACTATGAATGTAAGGCGGTTTTCCCTTTCAACCTTGTCAGGCCGTGTGGCGGATACTCCTGTGCCCGTGTTTTTGTATACATCATCCAATTTTTTCTTAATGATGCCAATGTAATCACGGTCGAGGGCTTCTCGAAGCTGTTCAAGAGTCTGTTTGACACCACTGAGGGAACCGGTGGTTAGAAGGCGCGTTGTGATCGATTTAAGGATGTAGAAAACATCATCAGGCGTTGTGGTAGTGATGGGAGATTGTAACATGTCAGGTGAAGATAGTTTATGTGCCTAGGATAGCGGGTGTGAGATATTGAGAAATGGACGCTCAAGATAGAGAAAGAACCACCTTATCCATGATGGTTCGCGTGTACCAAATCTCCAGAGGGATATAGTATTTGGATATCAATTCCTCAAATATCTTGTGTGAGGAGGTATGCGATACAATGTGTGATTCAATGGTGGGGTTTGGAACATCGGATGAAGGTGTGTTGTCACGAAGATCGTCATTGATGGATGTCGTCGCGCTATCCTGTGTAAGGCACAGTCAGTTCCTGGTATCGGTGGTGCAACGGTGAGAGCTAGTGTCCACCTTCAAAGTTTCTGAAAGGAACTTTTTGAATAGGTGCCATCGTCCAACCATCCCTGCAATTTCTGACAGCACTTTATCAATGTCACGCGGATCTACTGGTGAATCTTCGACGGAAGGATATTGCCTGCGGGATGTAGGGGAGAATAACGATATTGGCGGATTGGCCGTAATATCGGCCAGCTTCAATGACTCGATGAGATGTGACGAATAGTAATATAGCACGAATCCGACCTTTCTTTGCATAGCTCTATCTTCTTCCCACCCAGTCTTCAAAGTCTTCGTCACTCTATCACTTTCCTCCAAGAGTCGATAAACAACGCTTTGCATCTTGCCCTCACCATAATATTTCTCCACGACTGGCTGATGTTGATCGACAATCATGGCTATGCTCTCAAACAAAGATGTCAGAGCTGTGATGTAGTAGAGGGGAGAGGAAGCTGCGGCAAATATTTAGCGTCGATCGCTTAGGAGGGTAACTTGATGTCACTTTTCGTGGAAGATGGGGCTCGGGCTCTGACGAGGTCCACCACAAAATTTGCATAAGCATCCAGGCCCTCGTTTTCCCAGCCAATCGCTGGAAATAACTTGAAGAAACGGCTTGTCGCGTTGGAATCGCGAGACCGAGATGCCTCTTCAAAACTTCGACGAAATACTAACAACAACTGATCCCTCGCGGCCTGCAATGTCTGAGCAGGCGGCAGATGACTTTCTGACGTCGGCTACCGAATGGAAGTCAGGCCGCATTCCATTTGAGTAGCTTGGACTTACAACGGCCATGTCTGCGAAGGGCCCTGAAAGCACCTCTGAAGGAAGGGTCATAGCGCGTGCGCAGTGTCGTGCAGCTGATTCCCAATCTTGTGTATCAATAGAAGTTTGGAGAGCTGTGAGGGATGACTACAAATTTGTAGTTGTACGAAATACATAGAGGCAAGAGGACGACGACATACCTTCAACTCCATAACCTGCCCCACTCGGTCGCCCGCCTCGCGAACGCGTCCCATTTCTTGATCCAGTAAACGAACTCGACTCCCAACTCTCTCTGCTGTCTTCGCTGTCGTTGATACTGTCGCTGTGAGTTCTGCTGCGTCTAGTTGCAATTCATGAAATTGAGCGTTGAGGCTTTGCAGACGGTTCAAAGATATGATGATCGGCTCTCTCGCTTTCAATAACTCAGCTAAAGAAACGGAGAGCTCTGCTTCTTCCGCCTGAAAAGCCGAAAGCGATGAGAGGATTTCTGGAAGACTGGTCAGAGTCCTTGGATCCCTGCGAGGACTCGTGAGAGCGAGAGAGCTGGCGGAGGATTCCATTCAGGTAGCAGAATACTATGTCAAGACTATATACAACCCAGCTGCTGTTGGCTGTCAACATAAGAGTAGGATTGCGTTAAGAAGTATGAACATAATACGTATAATTTATCTACTCACTTGTGGTGTTAATCCAATGTTGATTGAATGGTTAGTTAGTGAACGAACATCACAAGGGGAAATCATGATGTCGTTTTCGACGTTTGATGCTAAATTTACGTTTGAACACTAAAAATGTATGCACAAAAATCTACACTCTGTGTTATATACAATGCAATGCAGCAATCGTGTGTAGTTACAATCCCTTCCAAAGAAAATGTTGTTCGATCTCATAGACTTCATGCAACACTAGATTGTCGCTGCTTACACCAACATGTAACCCATACTTTCCTGGTGCTATATGCCACATATCCTTGGACTCGTCCCAAAAGGAGAACGCATATTTGTCCAGCGAAATGGTCGCCGTAGCCGTTGATCCACTTTTAACTTGACCTGCCTTAGCGAAACCTTTTAGTTGCATTCCAGGAGTGGTCAACCCGATGTCAGGAAACGACACGTAGAGTTGAATGACTTCAGAGCCCATCCTGTCACCTTCATTATTCACAACGACGGCTACTTGCAGTTGAAGGGACTCGGAGTCTTCGCATGTGCCGATCATCGTCACAGACAAATTCGAGAGCGAGAATTTTGTGTACGACAATCCAAACCTGAAATTGTCATGGTGGGTGAAAGCAATAGCGTGGGGGTATTCTGACGCACCCAAAAGGGAATAAAGGTTTGATGTCTCGCGCCTGGTAATGCTTGTAACCAACGAAAAGGTCTTCGCGATAACTGTGGTAAAGAGTCATCGGGGAAACCCTTTGAATGTAAGTTGATGAAGCGCTGACTGGATCTTTCCATGTTCGCTGCGGTCATTTAGATGCGCAGGCACATGTTCCGCTCGTATCGGAAGAGTCAAAGGGAGGCGACCACTTGGGTTTACGTGGCCAAAGAGAATGTCTGCTATCGAATTTCCCGCTTCATTGCCAGAGTACCATGCTTGTAGTAGACCCCCGATTCCTTCGATCCATGGCATGGATACTGCAGACCCCTAGAAGGGGCAGCACGTCTATCAATTTAGAGGGAAAGCCTCGATGATATCCCACAAACCGCTTGAATGCACACAACCGTGCGTGGGTTCGCTTGGGCGAGCCTTGTTATCAGTTCATCTTGTCGACCTGGTAATTGAAGTGTCGGGCGATCAAATCCTTCGCTTTCCCATTCTGGCGATAATCCGCCAACAAAAATGACGGTGTCCACCTGTGCAGCCAGCATAACCGCTTCTTCAATGGCGCGATCAGCATCAATTTTCTCGCAACCTCCGAGACGCTATTTTTGTCAAAAGCGTTCGCTTGATGGAAGGCGACATGCTCACAACTCCACGCATTAACGCCGGCTGTGAAAGGCGGCCTTCACCTTTCTCGTCATCACCATCTAGAGGAGGGGTGTTCGTATACAGAACGAGTATATCAACGGATTTCCCGGCTTCCAGATTGATGGTTGCCTTTTCTTCAATTGTGCCTTGGCTGGTAGCTGGTGAGAGGCAGTTTGAATACCACGAAAAACATACCCATAGAAGAAATCACCAGGTGTCTGCTTAGTCCAGTTGTCAATGATGAGGACGTTGTCAACCCAGAGTTTCGCACGACCTTTACGAAGGGTTAGACAACGGGAACATTTGAAGGTCTAAACAACTCACCAGCCACTGTCAACCCCAGTTCAAAGAACGCAGTCTTGTCAACAGTTAATGACCCTTCGAGCTTGATTGACCATTCTGGAGTCAATCCTTTGGGCATAAAGTCGTTCAATTTCACTCTTGTGTCATTGAGGACAGATTCTTGAACCGCTTTCCCCATATTCCCGTTGTCATCGTGGCTGTAAAAGGTACAGAGCCATCCGGGATCACCACTAGGTGCTTTGAGATAGTTCTCCAATGTTGGGAGGTATTTGTGTGCTAAAAATAGCCGTTACGCAAAAAGCCATGCTTCGGATGAACAGCACTTACCATAACAGCCTACGTGATGGTATATTTTGGAGCCGACGGGCGCACCTTCGTTGACACCCTTCCAAGGTGTAACAACATAGGTAGCCTTGAGAGCTGCAGATCCACCGCCGGAAATTATTCGTTCTTTAGCGTTGGGGCCAATAACGGCAATTTTCGTTGGCGACATTGAGGTAAGCGGAAGAATATTGTCTTTATTCTTGAGTAAGACCATGCCTTCAGCTGCTAGCGTCCTGCAGAATTTCCGTGACTCCACAGAGTCTCGCGATCGCTCGATGCCATCACCAAAGACAACCTCAGGATTTTTTCTCGCCTGTTGCTGCACAAAGCTAAGCATGTTGATGACACGTTCGTCTATGGTCGTAGACAGAATTTTACGAGCAGAAAGGCAATGCAGAACAAGAAGAGGTGTCCTCCAACGTGGCGGACCAGGCATTTCAAGGTCCAGGCCAGCGTTGATGGCTTCATCCGTTCCATATGTCCCGAACCTGGATAACGTTCAGCAATATGCCTGGCTTTGTTAGATAAACTCATACCAGTCACTAATCACGATTCCTTTGAAGTTCCACTCCTTGCGAAGGATGCCGGTCAACAATTCTTTATTTTCTGAACAATGCACGGCATTGATACGGCCATATCTTCAAAACTTTGTCAAGGGCAAGTTGAAAAAACTTTTGGAAGAAAGAAGCGTACGACGTCATATATGCTCCAGGTTGTGCGTGTCGTTGAGCCAACATGAAACTGATGCTATTTAGACCCCCTTTTCGAAGTAAGATGGGGCAAAGATCTTACGGATACAAGTAGATCTCTCTGAGAGCCCTGGCTGACATTACTGAATCAGCCGCTGTACGTTCGTGCTCCTGGTCGTTTGCGACGAAGTGTTTGATAGCTGTCAAAGAGCCGATATGAAAGGAAGATTTTCTCAGAAAACGAAGAACAGACCAGCAGCAACACCCTGCGACTGCAATCCTTTCACATAGGCTGCTGCCATCATACCTTGGAAGACAACCGTCAACTTAAACCATCTGGCTCATGACGCCAGTCTCACTGACCGGATAGATGAGGATCTTCTGAAAAGGATTCAAAAGCTCTTCCACCCAAAGGCGAGCGTTGTATATTGCAGGTTGGGGCCAGAAGGACAACTGATGACTTGGCCTTGGCCTCTAGAGCCAAAAACTCTCCGACTCTTTCTATGAGGTCGGTGTCAAACGTTGACGCTAGCGATGTGGCACACTATACACGTTCAAATCAAATTTGGGTTTAGGGGAAAGTATTGTATGCACTGACTGGTAGACACTGTGCCGGTGTAGGCACAAAATGAGAGGATCCTCGAACTCCCTTCGAGAGTTCAGAACAAGTGATGGGGATGATAAATGAAGATTACATTTGGACCGTCGCTCATACGAATGGAGGGGATCCCCAGTCGTTCAATTGCTGTTGTATTCCACCAATTGGGAGCTCCAAGGAGTGCGATTTTCTCTTCTACTTTCAGCTTTGAGACCAGAGCAGGGATAGAGGCATCAAGAAAGGAGCTCGACATCTTTCCGAGAGTAAAGATGGACCGTTGATAGTAGCGAAACTGGAAACCTCTGGGTGCCTCATCGATTTAAGTACTAGAACCTCTCAAAGTCGGGACAACCTCGGACAACCTAATACTCGTACGGAGAAGCCAAATGACATCGTCAAGTGATCGTAAATCTGTGTGGGAGCTAGTATTGTCGGTTGTATAGCGGAAAAACCTCTGTCGTTTGTGATAGAATCATGATCGTGCATAAGACTGCATAAGACCGTAAAGACATTTGGTAATGGGTGGAATGAGTGTTTGCACATAGTTGGTGATTGACTAGTAGTAACTAACTAACTACATCTCTCCTCTAATATCTTTCAGATCTTCACAGCATCGGCGTTCTATGTCTGATTCTACAGATATTTTAAGGAACGTTGCGCTTCCTATAACATCCGCTACTATCACCGTGCGTATCATCAAATCGTTCAAATTTCGGACAGAACGCAGTCTCGTCCTCCATGATGTCAATCTCGAAACAACAACAATTGCTTGGTTAAAAGAGGTCGTAAAACAAAGCCAGTGCTCATTTGTGCCTTCATTCTCTTCCATTGATCTTGAACCACTGTCCGCTAGCCGTAGCCACGCAACCTGGGTGGAAACCGTACCGAAACGCAGTCCTAGGTAAGAATCCCTTTTCTTGCTCGGCAGGAGAAGTCCAGCAATTTTCGTAGATACCTTAAAACTGTACACCAAGGCGCATGGAGCTAAGGTCAGTAGTGTATAAGCATTTCCGCAGTTCGCGTGATGATCATCATAACCCATCCAGACATCTAATCTTATCATAAATCTGGATCACGATGAATGGATCTTGGATGATGATTGCAAGCCCCTGGTGGCTTTGGGATTCGGTTTGTAAATTTCCTTAAAACCCTTTGAAAGAATTCATCTCGATCCCATAGAAAACGAGACCGAAGTGAGCTATTTCAATCGACAAGATTATGAAGAGTTTAAAATCAATCCAGAGGTATGTTGGCGAACTTTGACACAAAGCTTTTCTGCTCAATCCATGATCATAGACAAGCTGGGACGTTTGAAACTGTCGATATTAAATGGCGTGTGTATCACTGTAGCAAAAGTCTAGAAACCGCTGAATGATGAAAGCAGACCTCTACATGCGAACGTAAAGACCCTGATCACTGATTCGCGCATTGAACCCGTGGCTCCTCATGGTCTTCGTCCATCGCTTCGTCATGGACCCCACCTCTTGATCGTGTATCAGCATCATCAAGAGTAACTTCTTCAAGGAGAACATTCTTCTCGAATTTCTCGATAGGATTTCGCGGGGAGAGGGCTCGTTCCAAGAGAGGGATGGAGTCTGGTTCAATGGAGTCGGGGAATTTGACATTGAGCTTGACATACAAGTCGCCAGGTTCATGATGTCTTTGCGACGGCATCCCTTGGCCATGAATAACTTTCAAATCGCCTGGATATGGTGTTGGTGCAAAGAAACATTCTAAGTCAAAAGAAGACTTACCGTGTTTTATGACTTCCCCTGGTTCGATCTTCACCAGCAGAGCGCGGTCATCAAGATGCTTGATTGCAAATTGTCCTCCAGCAAGCGCCGTCAGCAGGTCGACTTCGAACTCGATAATCAGATCGTTTTCTTGACGTCGGAAACGATCATGTGGCTTCTCCTCTATCACGATGACGACGTCTCCTGGCTCGCCTGTTGGCGATTGGTCGCTCTCACCCCGAAATTGAATCGTTTGGCCACCCTTCATGCCTTTGTCTATATGAACCTCGAGGAACTTCTTCTCCGGAAGGACCTTCTTTCCCTTGCAGTTGGTACACCGGTCTTTCATGTTGATGACCTCTCCTGTCCCTTGACAATCTTCGCAGGGAGACTGTATTTGCTGAATCATCGGCCCCATTTGACGGAGGGTAACTTTGATCCCGCGCCCACTGCAGTTGTTGCAAGTCCGCACAGCTCCCTCCTTTCCTCCCTTCCCTTTGCATTTAGAACAGATGACGTTCCTTGTCAGGGCGAGTTTGGTCGTTTTGCCCTTATAGAGATCCTCGAGAGTGACATGCACGCGATGGACGAGGTCTTTCGTTTTGCGGGGGCCTTGTGATCGACCGCCTCCACCGCCGAAGAAACCGCCTCCACCTCCGAACAGTTGGCTGAAGAGATCCTATGTAGTAGGTGACGATATCATGAGAGATCGAATTGGGACGTCTGTAGTGTAGCATACCTGTGGATCCATTCCACCCATTCCACCTTGTTCTGATAGACCAGCCTCCCCTCTTGAATCATACACACTGCGTTTATCTGCGTCTGATAAAACTTCATAGCTAAAGACAGGATTGTTCAAAAAAAATCTGCCGCTGTCATTAGGCAGAGTAAACAAACGTACGCGTGTGTCACCTCCTTGAACAACTCGGGATCTCCACCTTTGTCAGGATGCAGTCTCAGAGCTCTAGATATTACCAGGTCAGCATATAGACAAAGTCAGTTGGATAAGCCCTACTTTTTACGATAAGCCTTTTTGAGATCGGCCTCAGATGCAGTCGGAGAGACCTCGAGGAGATCGTAGTATTTCCTGTGAGTTTTGAGTAACGCTGGATTGTGATATCAGAAGGCAGTCTTACGTTTCTCTAACCATGGTATATGGGATGGGGAGGGAATGGAGGGTAATGCTTTGCACGAGTAACCTCCAGTCGTTGGGTAATTATGTCAGGAAAAATGATGATCGTTCTACAACAATCTACAACTTTCCACAACTTTACAAATCGGGTAATTGATGGTTTCAGCTACATATATGCACCGCATCCTTACTTCTGGCTCACATCCTTGTAAACGTCAAATCGCCGTTGTACAGTCACAGGGATTCCAGCCCGCGTCTCTTCAATTATATTTGCGGCTACATAAACCGTCTTCACAGCGTGTCTGCACAAAACATGCCAGCGCACTCACCGATGTCTGCATAGACAATCTCTTCACCTTCGCCGGCTTCAGCCAGCACTTTCCCCCTACATCAAGGTCAGCAAGATGGTAAGGCAATGTGTGAATGACTAACATTGGGTCTACAATCATGGAGTGTCCCCACTATTGTACTATTATCAGATAATAATTTTAGATTCAGAGGCCTAAATACGCACAGCATGGTATCCTGCATTCAAATCTCGCGCTGGGCTACACATCGACATGAAAACCTGGTTATCCACGGCCCTATTGCCGTCAAACGGCGTTTGAGTCATACACTGTGACTGCGCTCACCTGCTGCGTTGTAAGAGTTCCCAGTGCAGAGGACCTGTGGTCATATTGAAAGCGCCAGGGTATATGAGGACATGACAGCCTGTACTGTGCGAATGAACAATTCAGGTCAATCTGGATATTTTACACAGCTACCTTGCCGCGCAGCAATCATCGCCAGCTCTGGAAATCGGATATCATAGCATATTCCTAATCCGATCCTTGCAAAATCTGTGGTTGAAATGAACTGATCGAAAAAAAAATGGAAGCCACGTTTGAACACACTGGTATCGAATGAACTGATGGTCGCTCCCCCAGTAAGTGTTTCGCTCTCCTAATCTTGTTAATGAGCATTCGACTAGCCATGACTGTTGGAAGTCTTGACCTTGAAAGTTATTTTTCCAGGAATGTCGATATCAAAAAGGTGGATTTTGCGATGCATAGCAATGAGATCTCCTGATTCGAGTTTGAGATACCATTTCAAAGTCCAAGAATGTTGATCAACCAGCTGGATTGTAGACAGTGCAAGTATTGTAAATCTTGCCATCCGTCTCATCGCGTTCTGGGATTGATCCTAAGCAGTGAAATAAATATCACTGGAATGGAATGTGGGCCACAATGGGACACACCACCGATAAGCCAGGTACCAGTTGCCTTCGCGGCAGCTGAGAGCATCTTTACACTTTCGCTTTGACTTGAAGCGACATCGTATGAGATGCCCGGAGTGAATCCTATATTCTCCGCATATACGGGAAAGTGTGTGTGTCCGTACGGAGAGTTGAAGCATTCCTGAATCCTGTAAACCGGTGAGCTTCTACCCGCACAAATTGCCGACATACCGGAAGCACGATGATATCAGGTTTCTTCGCATTGTTTAGACCTTGAGCGGCCTTCACGATGATATCTCGTGCGTGTTTCAGGTTTTCTGGTTTATTGGATCCGATGCGGCCCAGTTGAATCAAGGCAAGAGTAAAAGATTTGAGTGGAAACTGAGGAGTAAGGATAGGCATCGTAGTCATGTCACTGCGAACACCGAGGTCAAGACACTTTGGTTGGTGACCTCGATTGTAGGCGCTATGTAGGCTCGTACCTCTTGGAGTTCACGATCCCGACTCGGATATTTACTTGTGTTATCATTACATTTTTTATGATCGCCATGTTCGTTTCTCCTCTTACCACCATGCCGTAACACTGTTATGCGATTACATTGCCCTTTCATGTGTGAAGGTCACTCTAAGTCCCAACGCCAGTACACAAATGTGTGACTGTGCTTTGGTGTGTTTCTTCCATCCACACCCCTATCGCCCTTTGTTGCACTATCCTCATACCGCGCTGCTACAAAAAATCCTAATGGCGCAACAACCACAGACCAAATCTACCCCACACACCACCGCCAACCATGACTGTACTAGCATCCAAATACAATCCATCCATCTGTCAAACTTACAAGCATCTCTGCACCATTTGACAAAGAGAAACTTGACAAAGAGAAATCTAACTAGCTCAACTAGAACATATCCTTCATGCTAGGCCTCAACAGCCTCTGAGACTGGGTAACGGGCAACTCCAAAGCTCCCAACCACACCACACAACCAACGGCATACACTAAATGGATGCAGAATGACCGCTGCACATGCACATTCATCCACAGCACTCTCAGTGTAGCAGAGGAAAAAGCCATGACACCTCCTACAAGCAATGCCAAAATGTTGCGGACAACACTGGAAACCCGCCATAAAAGTAATGGACCTCTATCCCAGGTGAATCTCATCAAGGACGCGTTTTCACTACAGACACGCCCCAGCAAAACTTACACAAAGGGAATTGATCAGACATTTGACTTTATCAATAGAGCATGGGCCATGGATAGTGATTGTCACGGGTCCCATAACCCGCATGGGTTATGGGTTGGGTACAGGTGGGTACAGGTATGGGTTGGACTTTGTCAACCCTCTACGTACCCGAACCCGCAGTATGGGTCGAAGGGTTAGAGGCAGATTTCGGCGTCTTTCCATAAACAGAAAGCAAGCGCCCACAATGCCGCCGCCACAAATTTTCAGTTTGCATTGCATCCGCAGAAAATGAGGACACCCGCCCATCTAATATATTATATGTATTATGCAGGTCAGTTCCATCTTTACGACCATTTATCCCTCACCATCCTACACCCTTGATTGTGTTCCCATAACTTCAACTTTTCATAGCTTTTATATATCATAATTCATTTGCTGTCTTTTGCCTCGTAGTCATTTGATACTCAAGTTGTATAAATACAAGCAATAGATGTTCTCAATAGTCAGTATTATCTCCCAACTCTCTATCTACAAACTACTACCTATGTATCTCTCTGCCAATTCCTTGAGCCTTTGCCGCAAACACACCGCTACAGAGCAAGCGGTGGCAAACAGCGACCCACTTGTTGCCAGCAAACAAGCACGGCAGGCTGCAAAAGAGGCCAGGAATTTACCCCCAGCCCCAACCAAGGCTCCAGCAATGTCAGCCACTGCCGTGGGTAGGCTTCCAGCCAAAGAAGCATCTGTGGTGTGTATGTCCTGTTGAGATTCACCTTGCTAAACTGACCAGGCCAAACAGTCCACGGGAGCTCTCCGTTGTCAACCTTCCACCCATATAGAGGTCGTAGACAATGAGGCGGACATTCCTCGGAATACTGCACCTTCCAGAAAGTCATGCATTCTGGAACACTCGGACAGCAGTGACAATGAAAATGATGATACCCCAAAATTGATTCCCATGAGCAACAATGACAAGGATGACGAGGAAGATGGAAGGGGCGGTGAAGAGGAAACCAAGGAAACTGCCGAGGCAGAGTTGGGTAAGTTTTGACCTAAAATCAGTCAGACTCTGCTAACACATCTATAGAACGACTCTCGAAGGAGTGGAACTCACCCATTTATGCGTTCTTCAAGCCTATTCCATTGATTGAGTACATCAAGGAGCGTCGGGTCCATGTCTTCAAGTGTGGTGCCAAGCACTGCATGGGGAAAAGTAATGGTTGAATGATTTGTCAATACCTGGATACTGGCAATGCAAAATTGACAGGTAATCTCCGCAAGCATGCGAAGATTTGTTGGGGTGAGGAGGCTGTTGCTGCTGCGGACCTGACTAGGGATGCTAGGGCAGCTTGTGAGGCTTTGGGTAAGGTGAAGGATTTGTTGATTACATTGGCATTCAAACGGATTGCAAAAGGAAAAGCAACCTATAGTCACTGTCAGCACACGATAACTGAAGCTCGGTATGTTTCTTATTATACCTGTCCTCTTCTTACTTCTGAACAAGACCAACAGCGCGGAGATTGTTTGATGGGTTGCGGAGAACAAGAGACCCTTTAAGATTGTTAATGATTGTGGTTTTCAGTTGTTGATGAAGACAGGGCAACCAGCATACAAAATACCTTCTGCTGAGACGGTCTCTCATGATGTCAAAATGGTCTTTGTGCGTGTGCGACAGCGCATTGCAAAGATGCTACAGGTAAAACAAGTGTTAGTTCACTTTGACAACATCAGTACTCACGATGACCTCTAAGGAATACAGTGGTGCTCTGAACTTTGCGACCGACACATGGACCTCCCCTAACCACAAGGCATACATGGTGATCACTGTCCACTGAACATGATGGTGCCCCCATTTCAATGCTTCTTGATCTCGTTGAGGTGGCAAAGTCCCATTCCGGCATTAACCTTGCAGAAGCATTCACAAAGGTCCTGGAAGAGTTTGGGATAAGTGATAAGGTAAATCAATATGTCATTAACTCGACGTGCAGTTAATAGCTCACCTGGATCTTCAAGATCCTCAGTATAGCCTGCGACAACGCCTCCAACAATGATACAATGATTGATGAGCTAGAGAACCTGGTTGAATGCTTTCCTGGGGCGGCCAACCTGACACGCTGCTTTACACACATATTAAACCTTGTTGCCAAAAGCATACTTTGGCAATTTGACTTACCAAAGAAAACCACAGATACTACGCATCTTGAGGGTGCCGCAAAGGCGCTTGCAGACTTGGTGCAGGAGTTGGAAGACAGTTCAGCGGCAGATGATGAAGATGACAAAGAGCAGGAGGAGGAGGGTGACGAGGATGGCAAGGAGGAGGATGACAAGGATGGCAAGGAGGAGGATGACGAGGAAGGATTGTATGATGAGCGTGAGGATATGTTGCAAGAGGATGAGGCGACGCTTGAGGGAGACTTGGTCCCAATCCGATTGATGCTTGTCAAGGTTTGAAATCCAAACTGAGTTTGAATTTTGCTAATCGCACTGTGATCATCAGCTTTGAAACATCTCAAATGCAATCAAGAATTCTTCCACAATCCTGCTCCCAGAATGGTTCAAAATACTCGAGGATCTCAGACTCAAGGCTCGTATGATGCCATGAGATGTTTCAACACGCTGGAATTTGACCTTCAACATGCTCAATTTTGCCGTCAAGTACCGTGCACCCATTGACCAGATGACATCAAATTGCGAGCTCAACCTTCGTCAGTATGAGTTGGATAATCAAGAATGGAATATTGCTGTAAACCTCCGGGACATGTTGAAGGTGTGCTATTAATTTTAATCTTTGTTATTCCAGTTCCTTTTTACTTGTTGATCAGATCTTCAATCAAACATGCAACACTATTCTTCTCTCGCAACACTCCGGGTATCAGCACTGTGATACCTGCCATGGATCATATTTATGCACACCTCGCAACAGCGGCTCAAGATATGGACCTTCCTGTCTCAATCCGCGCTGCCCTTGCAATTGGAAAGAAGACACTGAATAGGTATTACAACAAGACAGACCATTCGGAGGTGTATAGAATTGCGATGGGTGCGTGTCACGTTGTTGAGTACAATTCTTATTGACATTTTTCAGTTCTTCACCCACATCACAAGCTCCAGTACTTCAAGACCGCAGGATGGGAGGACAACTGGATTGAAACAGCACGAACCATTGTATGCGAGGAGTTTGATTGAACCTACGCATTTATGGATACCCATGACGATGTAATTTCAACAAATCAGGTATGAGAATCCCCAATACCATGCACTCAAAGACTTACAATTCACATTGTACCATTGCTAGCCTACACCAGCATCATATTTGACGTGTTACCGGCACTATCAGCCCCAGCATTATTGGAGCTCCGGGATGAGCTTGACCGTTATCTGAGCATGGATCCAGAGCAAGTCACCAATGTTTGTGGATGGTGGCATGAAAGAAGGGTATTGCCAGGTGTGCACATGTCTAATGATGCTCAATTAGATCTGGCTTGCTAATTATCTTCCACTTATATCTATAGCCACTTCCGTTGACGTTGAGCGAGGGTTTAGCCAAGGCCGCATTGTTCTTTTACACCTTTGTAGTCACCTTTCTGTTCAGTCCACCCGTGCTTTGATATGTCTTGGTGTCTGGAGCCGTCTCGGATATGTCAACAATAGTGACATAAAGGCTGTTGTTGTCTTACCCGAGATCCCAGCTCACGAGAAGGAAGAAAGGCTCACCGTTGGCTGGGATTCCATATTGGAGTAGTTCCAAATGCCCCAAATGTTGTCATACTGTGCCTCCATGTTTGTATGGTACCTATTACATTATCTTGCACTCGTTAACTCAATACCTGTCTCTCTTTTTAAACCCGCCAACCCTCCTAAGAGTCCGTTCGGCCAAGATTTCGAACGAAATCTGACTAGGGTCCAGTGGCAGACTAGGGTCTGATGGCAAACTTGGCGGGCGGCCCGGACGTTTGTTTTTTGTTTTGTTTCACCGCGAACTTGTTGAACAACGCATTCTCTTCCATTTCTCCACTTTATTCATTGTTATTTATGGCCCAGAGTCTGAATAAAGCACGAAGCATATGCTACAAGGCCTTTACACATGTGAAACGCAACATGAGCCAAGGTATGATATTGGTAACACCAGTATTCAGATGAGGTATAGAGAGCTATCACAGTTCAAACAAGATAGACAACAGCAGCAGCGCTCTGATGCCATTGCTGTATGTGCTGATGTATCACTGCAATTAACGGTAGGGACATGTAGAGCAGGATAACAAGCTATCTTTGAGATCGCGGCGTGCATCACAGTAGGACAGACGCACGGACCGCCCGCCGAGTTTGCCATCAGACCCTAGTCTGCCACTGGACCCTAGTCAGATTTCGTTCGAAATCTTGGCCGAACGGACTCTAAACCCTTACCCAAACCCACCTGAACCCCTACCCCTCTTAGGGGGTATGTGTTTGTGCTTACCCGTGACATTCACTAGCCATGGACACCAACAGCATCACCCTCAACACATTTAAAGCTATTGCAGCTATAAATTACTGTGGTAAACACAACCCCAAGATCCAGTTTGCTATTCAGAACCGCCTCAAGGGAGCAACCAAAGAGAAACCTTTCACACCAAAGGAAATCTGAGAATTTGTCAAGATTAGGCAGTGCCTTATAACTATCAACAACTGGACTGACCCTCACTCTACAACCATTGCCTCTTGCCGCCCAGACCTCAAATTTCACAAAGGTGACAGGGACATGCAGCAAGTGTGGCGGTCTGTACCACAACTCAAAGTACTGCATCAAACTGGGAGGATGAATAGAAGGGAAGACAATTGACAAGTCAAAGGCAAAGAGGAAAGCGGATAGAGAGGCATAAGAACAAACAAGTGGGAGCACAAGCAGTGGGACAGGACCACAGAAAATCAAGGTCCATTATAAGGATGCAAGCAGCCAAGTGTTCATGCTTGAAGTCAATGTGTCCCAGATTACAGAGGCCACGGCCAACCCCACCCAGCCATTTATGGGATTAGCTGCCTCTGACCCAAACAACAACATGAGCACTACCAATTCTACAAACAGCAGATGGAACGCAACCTTCAAATTCAATCTCCCCTTCATTATGGAATTACCAACTATTTCTACCACCAACTTGGCATTCCATGTATACCTGGAGACAATTGCTAGACTAACAATGGATAACCCATTCTATGTTGACACAGATGCTAGTGGACACATAACACCACATCAATCCAATTTTCTCAAACTTGTGCTATCCCTCCCCACCCAATCAATGGTATAGGCAGCCTCCATAATGGCAACGGGGATTGCCAGCATTAGAATTGGAATCCCAAATCACAAACCCATTACCCTCCACAACACGCTATACATCCCTAATGCAGGTGCATGTCTTATTTCTATAAGCAAGTGATGGTGGCACAGGTTCAAATTATACTGATTGGTACTGTGATGGCTTCAAAAGGGCAGGGTCAAGGCGCGTAAGGAAGCTTGTCAACTAGATTAAGCAACAGGTAAGTCAATCAAGTACAGTAGGTGGAGAGGTAGCACACTTGGTATGTACAGATAAAAGAGTGTACACTAAGAAGAAGTGGTGGTTATAGCTAAGAGCACAATAAGAGGCACAAAAGAGATTACCATAGGGTTGAGTGCAATGATATCACCCATTGTTAGAAAGGTGTTGCACTGTTTGAATGATTGTTAGGATAGTGAATGTATGGTATGGAGTCATCAGAAAAAACCCATATGGTAAAAATTGCATCAATTGATCAGATTACGTTGCTTCACCACCTTTAACCACTTGAAAGTGAATTTTGTTAAATGGCAAACAATCCGGAAACAATCCACACATATTGATGGTCAATTTACCACTTTCCTTGACAAAGGTCAATGAACTTCAAGGCATGCAAGTTATAATGCTCAGCTTCATTAAAGAAGCACTATCTAGCCTGGCACATACAAGGGATAAAGAACAGTTGTACTTATGTGCCTCCCTGGCATACTAAACTGTGCCTGCATACTGCCCACTTGGCCAGCTCATCTTGTGTATTCCCTCCATGGCGTAAGGGTGTCAGCTTGATCTGGTACGGATTAGACATCACTCACTAAGCTTCTCAAGCACAAAGGATTATTGTACACAGAGAAGCAAAATGGGAAATAACACCTTTCTGGTATGAGGGAAAAACAGCAGATAGGAGATGGTGAGAAGAAGTAGCTATAATGCGCCTTCAACAATGCAATCATCTATGGTATGAAGAAGGTGGCACCCCACCTGACCCGCAGCTCTGGCAACGGCTTTCTCTTAAGCTTCTTGGGTGTTGTGTTGATGTATCCAGTGTAGGACAGGTGGTGCCGTCCCAAGACTTGAGGCCCATAGGACTTGGCATTGGGAAAGAGCAGCATGGAAGAGGGTCGGAGGTGTGAAGAAGGCAGCACCCCATCTGACTCGCAGCTCTGGCAATTGTTAGGAGAGGACCCGGAGAGGGGAGGGGACTTGGACAACAAGGAAAAGATGGGTAGATTAACCAGGTAGAAGTTAGGGAACCAGAGAGGTGCGTACAAACTAATAAGGTAGTACGTGCTGATTATGTAAAGGTGAGGTGCATATGAACTAATAAGGTAGTATGCGCCAATCATGTAAAGGTAGTCTAAAAGAGGAAGGTAGTCGTGACATTACCCCCCCGTCAAAAAGAAGGTAAAAGGCCGTGCTGGGAAAAAAAAGGAATCGAGGCACTGACAGATCGTCATGTAGTTTGAGACGAGATATAAGAGGAAACAATGTCATTTGGGTCGTTTAGCTTAGAAAGGGCGAAAGAATCAATCCACTTCACATCTTCTGGGTCTTGTCCTTCGAGCAATGTTAGGTATAGGGTTCTGCGGTGTAGCTTTTGATCCAGCAGTATCGACTGGACAGTAGGTGGGGTATCCTGCAGATTTGGCAGATCAAGAGGTTCAGATTGAGAGGGGAACTTGGGTGTGATGTAGGGGGTAAGTTTGGAAACATGGAAAACATCATGAATCTTCCAAGCAGACGGTAATTCCAGGCGATAACTTTGAATCCCAATTTGCTGGATCACCTTGAAAGGACCATGACGTCTATCGTCGAGTTTTTTGGACGGACAAGCGGTCTCAAGACCCTTTGCATCCAGAAGAACCAAAGCACCGGGTTTAAGAGGTGGAGCAGCTCTATGCAAGCAATTGTAAGAGTGTTTCATTGCTGCGGCAGCAAGGTTCAAAGCCGCAGAAGTCTCCTTAGAAAGCGCAGACATTTGTTTTGCAAATTGATCGGCACACGGTACACCCAAAGCCATTTGACATGCAGGAAGAAGAGGACGCAAGGGATGGCGGCCGTAGTTCAGGGAAAAGGGCGAGTATCCAGTTGACGCATTGATCTTGTTGTTCACTGCAAATTCAGCACATGATAACCATTTGGCCCAGTCCGATTGACGTTGGTTGCAAAAGATACGCAGAAATTGCTCAATCTCTTGGTTTGCGTGTTCCGTCTGTCCATCCGTCTGAGGTCTTTGCGCAGTCAAAAGGTTTTCAGAAATACCAAGCAGTCGATTAAGCGCCCTGGTGAAGTTTGATATGAAAGTAGACCCTCAATCCAATATAATCCTCAACGGCAGTCCAAAGTCTTTCCACACAAAATTGCGATATTTCTTAGCAGCGCCTTCTGATGTGATTGTCTTATGACAAGGGATCAGACAAACCATTTTTGAAAGGCGATCAACGCAAACCATTATTCTGTTGAACCCCTTGGAACTGGGTAGGTCAATGATGAAGTTGCAAGAGATAATCTGCCAATTTCCATCTGGTGTTTTGTTTGGCGCCAGAAGTCCTAATGGTTTTTGGTGGAGAGGTTTAGTACATTGACACGTCGGACAACCCTCAACATAAGATTGGACATCTTTAGTTACTGAAGGCCACCAAAAATCACGTTGAATCAGTTCCATTGTTTTTGAGCGACCAGGATGACCAGAGGAAATTGAATCATGATTTTCGCGTATGATGCGCTCACGCAATGAGTTGACGTTGGGTACATATACGCGGTTGTACCAACAGACCAGATCGTTTGAAAAAGAGCAGCCCGGCAAGTTAAGGTGTTTCGCAAAGATTTTGTTCAGGAGAGACTTTTGGGACTTGATTTCCATCACAAAGGGGCTTTGCAGCATTTCCACTTCACTCCGGCGAATGTGTTCGGGTTTGAGCAGAGTCATATTTGAGTTATTGTTGCAGCCTTTTTCATAGTCAGGACGCCGCAAGAGAGCGTTGGCACAGATCATGGTTGCTCCTGGTTTGTGAATTAATACGAAGTCAGACTCTGCCAGTTCCAAGGACCATCGGGCTTGTTGACGATTCAACTTTTGGTTCGTCATAAAGTACTGGAGGTTCTTGTGGTCGGAGTGGATTTCAAACGCGGTGCCATGCAGGTACCGTCTCCAGTCCGCAAGGGCGCACATGATTGACAGCAGTTTGCGGTCATGAATATCATAGTTGCGCTCGATGTCATTCAAAGACTTTGAGTAGAAAGCCACCGGGCACCAGTAGTTGTCCTGTAGTTGACTGAGAACAGCCCCAGTTGCAAATCCAGAGCTGTTGGCTTCAATTCAAAAGGGAGCATCATCAATGGGGAGCGCAAGAATGGGACCGTTGGAAGCAGCCTTTCGAAGGCATAAGAACGCGTCATTTTCAGCAGAAGTCCAAATCCAAGGAACCAAACCACACAGCCTATCTAGTGGGGTCGCAATTCTGGCAAAGCTTCAAACAAAGCGATGGTAAAAGTTTACGAATTGCTGGACATCCTTCTTGCAACGCGGCGTAGGCCAAGCACTGATAGCTTCGATTTTTTTGGGGTCCATGCAAAGTTTGCCGTGAGATACAATAACACCAAGATATTCCACTTCATCCGTTTTGAAAACACATTTCTCTGGTTTCAAGAAAAGCTTGTTGGCGCTAAGAGTCTGTAGGACTTGTTGCGTGATTACCCGATGCGTTGAGATGTTGTCCGTGAAGATCAGAATATCGTCCATGTAAATGATTACATGACCCGCAGAGATGAGGTCTCGGAAAAGGTCGTTCATCATAGTCTGGAAGGTCGCCGGCAAGTTTGTTAAACCGAAGAACATCACAAGGGGCTCAAACAGTCCACGGTTGGTGATGAATGCCGCCTTATGTTTGTCGCCTTCTCGGACTTGAATATTGTTGTAGCCCCATCTGATGTCTAGCTTGGTAAAAAAGCGCGCCTTTCAGTTTGTCAATGAGTTCGGAGACGGGTGGGAGAGGATAGTGATTCTTGATGGTCATGTCGTTTAGGCGGCAATAATCTTGAATAGGGCAAAGTGAACCATCCTTTTTCTTCACAAAAAAGAAAGGCAAAGCGATAGGAGATGGATACAACCCGAGCAAAGATGTTTGTCAAGAAAAGCATCAAGTTCAACTTGTTCGGCTTTTGACAGCGGGTAGATTTTGGTGGTGATCAATTTGGAGTCAGCCTTTAGCTCGATTGCATGGTCCCACGGGCGTCGAGGAGGTAAATGATCAAAGCTAGCTTTCGCAAATACCGGAGCAAAGTCCTTGATGTACCGGTCAGGCAGGCTCAAGGATTCTTGCTGTCGGCAGAGATAGTCTACAATAGTTGGGTCCAAAGTTAGCTCGTTTTGCAGATTGTCGGGGACGTTTAGGTCTACACACAGGACGCAGTCATCAATATCACTCAGCTCCGAATTCAGGATGTCAGTCCATTCCCAACTGGTGTCTTCGTCATTAATATGATCCCCTACTTCGTCCAGGGACCATACTTGTTCAACGTTGGGGCCTAATTTTGCAGACGCAGGTTCTGTCAAGAGCGATAGGTCACCCGCGTCTGTTAGCGTTGGGGTACGGCAACACGGAGGACAGTCAATAAACCAAAGTACCCCGCTACGCCAGTTTACATGAGGGTTGTGGTGTTGCAACCAGCCAAATCCCAAGATGATATCTGAAGATCCTGTGTTTGTGATTGAAAACGTAAGAGTTTCAACATGGTCCCCAATTGTAAGTTGTAAAGTCGCCAAATGGGTTATAAACCCAGAAGAATTGAGAGAACCATCCGCGTTGTATACACCAATTGGGTGAGGTAACGCAGTTATGGGCAGGCTGTGTTTTGAAACAAAGTCATGGTGAATGTAGCCTTTTCCAGTAGCTCCACAATCTATTAGGCATTCACCCATGATTACTGGGCCATTAGTTGCGCGTAGCGAGATTGGGACAGTAACAGAGTTGGTCAAATCAATTTTACCAATTCTATTAAGACGGTAGTTGTCCAGTTGCGTACGCGGAGCCTTGAGTTGTTTCACAATCTCGATCACTAGATGTGAGTCCAGGAATAAGATGGCATTTATTAAGGAGACATCAATTTCGCGTTTACGACCATGGTGCAACCATTGTTCGAGAACGCGCGTCACTGCTGCAATGCTGGGATATAATTTGCGGCATTTTTCAATGATAGAAATTTCAGCGGAACGCTTAGCTAGATTAGGACCCGTAGACGCTATTGCCGAATGAGGGTTTAGCGCCAAAGGAAGATTGTCAGGGTTGCAATCAACATGGAAGCATAGTTTGTTGTTGGGGGACGGGTTGCGTGTGCGTTGAAGGTGTGATTTGCGGTCTTGGACTTCGATCATAGAAACAGGGGTCAATACGGGTTTTGCAGGAATAACAAAATCATCTATTGGGAGATCAGAGATAACTACGTTGTCTGACGCCGACAAGGACATATCCTTCACTCGTCGGAACCTACAAAACGCGAAGGCAACTGCTCCATAACCCGAGTAAACACCTCGAGATCTTCTTCTTCTTCTTTGCCGAGTTCATCCGCATATTCCAATGTTTGGCATATTCGCTCCACATGAGCCTCTAAACCTTCAACATCCTCCAACAACTGACAAGTCATTTTTCCGTTTTTCCTCTTGCTGGTACAGTCTTTTGATAAGTGGCCGTAGTTCCCGCATCCCCAACACAATGTACCTGAGCTTGCAACAAACTTGGGTCTGGGTGCGGATATTGATGGGGTATTGGCTGCACCAACAGTAGGTTTGGCCGCGAGAGTTGGTATTGGCGCCTGACTCAAATTAATTGAAGGTTGAGGGCTTGTGATAGTTGAAGGACAGAACAGAAAAGAGTTATACTTGCGAAAGGATGGAGTGGGGGCGTAGTATGTGTTAGCCGCCGCGGATTCCCTTAGGTCTTGGTCCACTTGAAGAATCAATACTTTCCATTCGCGGTAGTTGGTCGGAGTTGGCCAACGACGAGCAACTTCTTCTCTGACCTCCTTTCGCAAGGCACGTTTCAGTTCGAAAATAACGCTCTCGTCGCAGAAATGAGCATTGTACTTGAGATCTTCAAAGTGAATGAAGAAGTCCTTGGCAGTGCGCTGTCCTTGAGTGACAATATGCAAATCCCGTTGGGCTTTTTCGACTTTGTGCGGATCGCCAAAAGATTCAAGAACCCTAGACACAAAAGCATCCCAAGTAGGCATTAAAAATCCCAGAGAGAGCATTTTGTTGTAATATGCGTCGCGCCAGTTTCTAGCACTGCCCTTGAAGTGCCCTAATGCGGAGCAAATCTTTGACTTGTCTGAAGGGTAGCCAGTAGGGCACGCGATGAAAATGTTACTGCAAGAGTTAAGGAAACTTTGGCTGTCCTTAACTGATCCATTAAAAGGGTCAGGGTCCGGCATTTTCATCTTTGCAACAGGAGCAAAGGCCGTATCAGGCCGAGCTTGAGACTGGATGACATTGGACATCAGAATTTGGAAGGATTTGAACATATTGCGTTGTTGATTGGACATCGCCTGAGTGAAAGCCTTTGTGTTAGCCTCCAGAATGCGCTCAAGAGAGTTGTAGTCAGCGCTAGGGGAACGGTGGTCACTTTCACGGTGATGAGACAAAGCAGACAAACAGGATATATGTGGTGGATGATTGCGCCCAATTTCGGCATCATGTGTTTGGGTACTGAGGTCCTTGGGGCCAGTTTCGTCTCAATGATCGGTTGCAGGTTTCCAAGATTCAATGTCGTTGTTGTTGACATTGTCAGGATTATTGACAGATTGCAGAGGGTCGGCAGGTTGCACATCATTTGGGCTCATGGGCTGTGCACGAGGCTTTCGAGTTTTGGGCGCCATCTTTTAGAGGCAAATATATGCGCGACAAGGCTCAAGCAAAAAGAAAAAAAAAGACGAGAAGAATAAGGATGCCGGTAAAAAGGAGAAATATTGACAGAAAGAGAACGTCACAAATGAGGAGAATCCAAAGGTATAAATGAAATCCGTTTTTGACGGTAGGAGGAAACAAGGGCTCGCTTGGAAGAAGTCGTAAAGGGTCTGGAAAACCAGCGGTTGTAGGGTGAAAAGAATGTTCAGGGATGTGTTCACAATGATTCCAAGTACGCTTACGCGCCAAACAAGGTTTTTGGGAGTGAATTTGCAAAATTTTGAAATTAAGAGGCCGACCAGTGTACCAACGGATGCAAACCACAGATGTCCAAGAATACAAAAGGCACGACGGCGGGGGCGGGTACGACAGGTTTTTTGAGCAATTCAAAATTTTTGACTAGAACTGAGAATAGAAAATACTAAGAGGTGGTTTGGGCGGTTTGGAGAAAGGCGGGTAGGGATGTAGGCAGTGACGGATAGGCAGCAAACAGGTGGTGGGGAGATGGGTGATTCGAAGGGGAGAGGGTGATTGAAAGAAACAAAAGGGTGTCGGTTAGATAGAGAAGAACTTCTACCTGATGTTAGGAGAGGACCTGGAGAGGGGAGGGGACTCGGACAACAGGGAAAAGATGGGTAGATTAACCAGGTAGAAGTTAGGGAACCAGAGATGTGCTTACAAACTAATAAGGTAGTACGCGCTGATTATGTAAAGGTGAGGTGCGTATGAACTAATAAGGTAGTATGCGCCGACCATGTAAAGGTAGTCTAAAAGAGGAAGGTAGTCGTGACAGCAATGGCTTTCTCTTGAGCTTCTTGAGTGTTGTGTTGATGTGTCCAGTGTAGGACAGGTGGTGCCGTCCCAAGACTTGAGGCCCATAGGACTTGGCATTTGGAAAAGAGCAGCGTGGAAGAGGGTCGGAGCGCGCAAGGAGCATGAATCCTTTGTGAATCCATTTGCTGCATATCACACATAATGCAGGCATGGCACCAACCTGAGGGCAGTCATTATTGGTAACTCAGTGTTACAAGTGCTCAATGACGGAGGTGCTTACCTCCTATTTGACCAGCTTGCCATTCCTCTCCATCTCTGTGTGCCTCTTTCCTTAAATGCCTTAGACATGGCCGTCAAGTTGAGCCGGGTTCTCATCTCCATTGCAAGTGGGCCGTGACAAGGAGATCATGATTTACGGCCCTGGGAGAAAGAAGAAGTTATGAATAGGGGCCCTTCTGCCAGTCCATGCTGTTTGAGAGCACCAAGCTAGAGGGTAACCCGAGGTAGGCGAGTTGCAAGAGTAAACAGAAAACGCAAAGTCCAACAATGTCTAGTCTGCTTCCAAACACGCATGGTTTACCGGCATAACAAAAAGCATCACATGCATATCACATTTTGCTCTCATGGCCAATTAGATACCCCCACAACTGTATTATTTATGTGTTCTTGCTCAAATAAATCCCTTCACAATGCCCAATTCATCTCTTGAAGCTCGATACAAATTTGCCTCACCAGAAGGCCTCCATTTTTGCTGCCAAACTCTCCTCTCTGTACTACCATTCTGCCCACACAACTATCAATTGACAGGTGTTGCATCTATTTTGGATGGCCATGATCTTCTTGTGGTCTCTGCCACTGGATCCAGCAAAATGGCGTATACATACATGACCTTGCTTGTAATTAAAGCCCTTCAAAATGATCCCGGCCGAAGTCCTTTGTGTGATTTTTCCAACCAATGCAGCTATACTTGTTGTTTCCCCTATGACTGCACTTGAAGAAGATCAGGTCAGTAAATAATATTCTGAAACAAAATGAAGGCAAAATAGTCGTTCAAACAATAAAACTACTTGGAGGAATTAAAGTTGCAAAGCTTTGGATTAACTGCGCAAGCCGTCAACAGTGTAACTAAAGAAGAAGCCGCAAATAAGGATATCAACATTTGGAAACAAGTGGAGGCCAAAACCAATGTCATCTTGGTATCTCTGGAAATGATAAAGACTCCTGGATTTCAATACTTGGTCAACAGCAAGGCTTTTTGTAACAGATTGTTTGCGATCTGCTTTGATGAAGTCCATTTGCTAAATAGCTGGGGCTTGGCTTTCCAAACAGACTTCCAGCAAATTGCATTTCTGCGCAAACAGTTTCTCCGTCCCATTGTATTATTTGGAACAACAGCAACACTCCGGATTGGCCTTCCCATGAAGACAATTCTTGGCTTCCTAGGATTCAATGCAGACAACTTTATTCTCCAACACCGATCAAATGTGCGTCCGGACATAAAGCTTATTGTTCAAACTATTGATGCGACACAAAACACTGAAAGCTTTCCACAGCTAGACTGGGTTCTTAAAGAGCCCGGAAAGACTCTTATATTCTGTCCCACTATTCACTATGGATTCAAACTTGCGGTTTATTTTTGGTACCTCAATATACCAGGTTTAGTCCTTTGTCAAAACATATGGCTGTTTAATTCCCTAAATTCCCCCAACTATAAGCGCAAAACTATGGAGCTTCTCCAAGGAACAATGACTCAAACATTACCATTGCCACAGACAAACTTTCCGTTGGCGTGGACGTTCCTGATTTTTGAACGTTAATTATTATAGATCCCAAAAATGTGGATGATATGTGGCAGAAGGCCGGACGCGCAGAACACAATCACTCCAGGGTTCCCAACACCCAAGTCATCGTCTACTTCTCTAGAGAAGTGGTGAATGCAGCCAACCATTTTGCACAGATGTCAGATTAACCCACCACTTTGGAACCAGAGAATTCCAGAAAGAAGCAAAAGCTGGCACTGACAATGGCACCAAGTGGGAATACCAAGGATATCAAAGAAGATCAAATCAGCCTGTATTGTTTCATTATGGCACCTTGCAAACCTGCTGAGCTTGACATTTAATACGACAATTGCAGCAACGACGAGCCTTGCTCTTTGTTGTGTTTAACATGCACAACATCTCCTCCACCAGTGAAACGGGCAGAAGATTGTAGCTGTAGTGGTTGTAAACCTGAGCCAACACCGCCACCAATTTGCAAACCGTCAACGCAATCAAAACAATCTCCTATGCATCTCCACATTACCAAACCTATGTGCCAGCTAGGAATCAAAGAGCTTCAAGAGTTCCGTGACAAGCTATATTTCAGTGCTGATGAAGCATTGACAGGGATGGTTCCCTTACACTTGTTCCTAATCCATCAGTAGCCTCTTAGACCACTTCCCAACCCTCCTTCAAAAGCAACCATCAAATCATTCATTAATCCAGATATTGCAGAAAACCATGATGCCGTACATTGACTTCTCACACCCTTCATCAAGGAAAATCATTTTATTATTCAATAAAGCCATGACTTGCTATGTGTTCTCTGGAACATACATTGTATATTTGATCATATACGCAAAGAAGCAAAGCAACTACGGAAAGAAAAGCAGGGAAACAAGTGTTCTGCAAGCCCCCAACTTGCCGAAATTCAGCAGGACTTAGCACTTGAATCTGAATCTAAAGATTAGGAGGTTGTAAAAAATATGTATGAACATGATATATAGCGTATTGAATTAGTCCAAGTCTGTATTATCTCCAATGATGTTGTCGGGCTCCAAATATGATTCATCCTTGGATTCATCTTGCTCTAATTTTTCTTGGACTGTTGATTGGATGTGCTGCTTGGATAGGTTGTGCATGGTCAGACGGCCCCCATCAGTGCTTGAGAAATGTAGTGTCTCATTTGGGTGGCTTTGAGTATTTCCTATGGTATCTGGAAATTTGTCAGAGGCGGAATCCAAGTCTGCTTTGCACAAGCCTTGTTCTAACAATCATAGTAATGGCCAGTCAAGTTTTCAGCGTCTGAAGGTGTAGCACTGGTCCCTAGTTCAAGTGACTTGGGTGTTTGATGAAGATCGCGCAAGCAAGTGGTTTTGTAAATCCATTTGTTGAGTTTACCATTTGCAAGATTTGCGGCCCCATTTTGGAAGTCATCAACAAAGATATTGGTGTAGTAAGTTTGAAGGCATGAAACAAATGGAGGTGTTTGGATTTGAGAAGTGAAGTGAGTGTTTGCATTTCTGCAGATAGCCCAACTTTTGAATGTTTGGCTGATTGTGCATGGAGGCCAACACCGTTGAACCAAGAGAGTTTGAGGTAAGCTATGTGGTGTAGATTCCAAGACCATGTCTTGCAGATGAATTTATCCCCATACTCAACCCCTTTGTGCTCAACCACGGCTTCAAGTAGACAATTGAAGTATCCCTGAATAAAGTCCCCTGCCGACCAATGTCCTGGACACCCTGTAAGATTAACAAGGGTAATTTGCAGAAGGCCACGGCAAAGCTCCTTTGTTGACTCAATCTTGAGGGTGGCCACCATTTCAAGTACATATCCCGTCTATTTTGCATGTGAGGAACCCGCAAATGTGAACACCATGGTCTTGATAATCTCCCATACACGCCCAACATCACCTTCCGCTGTTGCAAGTGAAAGCTTGCTAGCCATGGTCTCTCGCATGAAAGCCATTGAGCGCGCCAAGACTTGGTTGCCCGCAAAATTAGGATTGGCTTTTGGACAAGGATTCCATTTGGTCTTGGAAATTGGAATGGAGCTGTTGGCTGCAAGGAATTGGGAGCCTTGCATGACACTTGCATGACACATTCTTGAGCTTGCATACTTGTATAGGATTGATAAAGACGGCGGGCTCCTATTTCAAGATCCTCATATGATGGGAGCTTTTTCTCAGATGCAAGACGGTCAAAGTGTTTGAAGAGATTCTTGGTGTAAAAAAATAATCTAGAGAAGTCATTAGTCCATAGGAAAGTAATTGGACATTATATATAATATTACTGACCTCCAACAATCAAGAATACAGGCATCTAAAACCAGAAAAGCAAACTCCCAACTGTTGTAGAAATTGACCTTCTTCAGATTAGAAGGCTTCTTATGCCCAATTGCCTCGGCGCTATGTGCGAGGCGTGAGGGATTGTCAGTCAGCAAGGGTCCCCAATATGATTCAAAAATGTGACTGAGATTTGTCCATTTGGTATGCCACCACTCAAGCAGTGGTTGTACGGTACGCATGGATTGAAGGTCATTGTTATGGAATTTAAGGTACTCCTTCAGTTGGACCATCTTTTTGTATGTTAGTCCGTCACCACCAATTGGAAACAGGTGTTTCTTGAAGGCGTCCTTTGTTTGGCCGGTCTGAAAGTCAAGAAGTGCAGCATTAGGGTCAGTTGTTATTGCTTTGTTACGGCTGCTGGATGCCAAAGGATGGACTTCAGATGCCTCGGGTTTGAAAGGCTGTTTTGCGACATTTGTGCAATACCATAGGGAGATTTTGGGCTTGAGAGATGAAAGGAGAGGGATATGGTGGACCAAAGTACTGATCCATTGAAGAATGCAGACTGCTTCAATATGTGCGTCGTCCACAAGTTTGTGCAGCTTATGAAATGTGAATGACTTCCAAGATTGTTGAGACTGAGTGTGTTGGACATTCTCTAGATCAAAGGCTGAGATGTCAACACCGCCGAGTTTGATCTCATAATATGTAGCCGCAATTCCGATGTTGAGACAATTCTGCCTTCCCATCCGTGTCCTGTTGAAACAAATAACTTTGGATGTTATTGAGGTGGATTATGCCGATTGTTGCTGGGTTGATCCCGTGAGCAAGTGTAAGTGCTGCTTCACATTCAAAGCATCCATCCAGCAAATGACAGTGTTGTATGAGGGCATGTCACCTATGCGGCTACAATAGCAAAAGAGGTCAAAGGGAGCGTTCAATCCAAAATATACAAGAGCTGTGGCAAGGGAAGGAGTTTGGCATGTGAGGAACGGGAATAGTCAATAGAGCTAATAACATTAGCAGCAACCTTAAAAATATTTGTTCAATGGCTTTCATAAATTAAGATTGTAAAAGCAACATACCAGGTGCGGAGGACACTTTGTCCGCATTACCATGCTATTATCACGAGGGCGCCGAGTTGCTAGTGTGTTGACCAGATCCTACAAGAGAGGTTGGTGCATAGTAATAATTTCCTTTGCGGTCTCAAATGTCAGAGCTCCAACGTCGCGCCATTTGATCTTCTTTTTGTTGTGACGCTTGTTGGATAACAAGAGGTGCAGTCCACTAGATGTGGAGACTGCAGACTCTGCTTCTGCAACAAGCTTCTTGAGGACAATCTGCACGGCGGATGAAGTGAGTGCGGGACAAATGGGCTTGAGCTCGGTGTAAGGCGTGTTTGTTGTGTACATTTCAGGGGAGGTTTGCTCCAGACAACCGTAAGGATGTCTATACCAGCAGTCAAGAATTTTGGAAGGAGGGTATTTGACGTTGCCATTGAAGAAATGCTGTAGGGTAGCCGTGATAGATTCACGCAAAAGGTTCCACTAGTTGAAACAAGAGTCATGGGCATCAAGCATTGTCTGAGAGAAGTCAATGTCCGTGGTTGCCTGGGAAGCGTAGAATAGCGCCTTGCTGAATGTCCAATTGAGTTTGTGCTTGATAAAGCCGTAAAAAAGCTTAACCTTGTCAGATATAGTAAGCGGTGACCTGTTTCCGTGTTTGCGGCGCTCCGCCGGCGCTGGAGTATTTTCTTTACCCCATGCCTTTTGTTTAGACTTCATATTTGGTGTTGCCTGAGAACCGGGATTGGATGGTATGGGAGAGAAAGCAAGGGATCAGCCTTGCAATGGGCTTTGATTAGGGGGGTAGTCATGTTCCTTGCAGTGAGTGATGTTGTTTTCTTTTGTCTCATATCCTGACCTTTCATTTATGTCAAGGTCAAAAGTGTCTGTCCACGCAACTACCGCTGTAATGTTGATACCTATGAACAATCTCCGAGATACAGTGAATAAGGATTAGAGTCTTTGCCTGGCAAGATGTAGTTGGTTCTCCTCCACTACCATGTAGTACCCTCTGTGTACATAGATGAAATACTACTTGTTGTGCTTGTTTCTTCATATCTGCCTTGAGAAAGCCTGGAAGTATCAAACTCTACCACTAATCATACATTTGAGGCATGGTTTAGACTGAATTTGACAACTTTGACCTCAATTTACAAGGGTCTTGAGCATTATACTTGTGATTGGGTCAATTGGGTAAATCAGTCCCATCTGACTGATTGCAAACAATGAAGGAAAATTGAGTACAAATAATTGGCCTCTATATTCTCCAATGATGCACATTTCACCAATTGAGGTTTTTCCTGATGGATGGGCTAAGAAAAGAATGAACCTTGGGTGGCATATGTGTGATTATAAGGGGTATGGTGAGGTATATAATTAAAAGATTGAGGAATACCATTGGATATGTGTTGTAGATGGAGGTTTGGGGTATGCAACATGAAAATGTGTGGCTGCTCAGAACCGTAAAGATGAGAGGATAGGTTTCACTTGGTGTGGGAGATGGCCATAGCACAATGTGATTGGTAAGGCGCAACCCCTGCCAAATTAAAACTCCGCCACATGCACTGCACAATGGCCAAAGTTTCTGCAGCTTTCTCTGTGCACTTTCACAAGATGTTTGAGTGAGAGAAAATGTTTGCAATGAATGATCAAGAAAAATATTTGGAGTGGATGTTTGGAGTGGATTTTTTTTGCAGGTGGTGGCTGTTTCACGGGACAGTTCCTGTCAGTATGCTCAAATCTTACCTTGTGCCTTATTAGAAGATTGCAGACCAAACAAAAAAATCCACACCAAAGACTTTGAAGGATGGGTATATTAAATCCAACCATTTTTTCATTGCTCCTTGTGCTGTGGAAGAGTAAAGAAGTGGAAGGAGGAATACGACGGTCAAAATGCAATCAATGTGCTGACTAAGCTAATTTACGGACACGACAACGTGTTGAGATCCCTCAATTTCTATGTGTCCTGTGTGTAAAATGCCTAAAAGGTGTTCCATCTTGCAGAAGCAGCAATCTCTCAACAACTTACAGCAAATTAACGGGCACCACACCAACAAAAGCGCTACTGCGCAGCCAGACATGTGTCTCTTACACTGTGAGGTTCAAAAACTCACTAGCAAACTCACACAGAAAGAGATAAAAAGGTCAGATCTTGCAAACTGATTGCGCAACACGGAAAAACGGGAGGCTTGCGCAAAAAACACAAATGCTGATCTCAGGGAGCAAAGACGGCGGACCCTCCACATGGCACGCATTCAAAAATCCTGCGCTGTCACTCAAAAGGAGAATGCAGTTCAAAAGGCACTCAATCACGCGCAGTTGGCTCCAAAGGAGATATACTTGAAGGAAAAAGGTGTGGTAAAGGAGAACTTCCGGGTTGCGCTGAGGGAGTTGGCGAGTTGCAATGTGCCAGTCAAGAAGATTGGTGTAGTACTGGAGAAGGCCATTGGAGGCAAGGGGAATGGTGCTGAAGGACTCTGTCAGTGCAAGGACGGTGGCCTGGATGGTGAAAGAGGGTGGGGTTGCGTCAGATATACAGCTTGCATATGAAATCAAGGAATCTAAAGGTGCGTTGTGAAAAATGCCAATCAGCAGCTGCTGAATGGAGCTTGGGCAGGAATTACCTTGTCAGGAGATGGGACTAACATTTGGCATCTGAATGTTGAATCCCAGCATGGATCCTGGGAGGCAGAAGATTACTCCGGCCAGTCAGAGGGAAAACGGCAGGTTGTACGCACCTTTGGAATTTTGATGGCAGTGGACCACACAAGCAAAACCCAGTTTCATTCCTGGAAGTGTCGCGGTGCTGAGTTCATTGCCACTTACAATGCTTCCAAGTTGGGAAAGAAGAACCCAATGGATATCTGGATGTTTGCGGCAGCAATCATTGGGCTAATGACAGACCATGCTGCAGATCAGAAGAAGTTGGCCCGCTTCCTTCTGCAATGGAAACTGGATGCCATCCGCGTGCTCGAAGGACGGAAGTTCATGGAGGATGCAGCACTCCAGGACCTACTTCCAGTAATAATAGAAGAAAACGCAAAGAAGATTGAGCGGGCAGGTGGAATCAGGGCATGAACACATTAACGGAGGAGGAACAGCAGAACCGGGATGTGGAAACCTGCGAGATGCTCTGCGCGCAATTTGGGGAGACTGTATGGAATGGATTTTTGGAGGAGATACAGAGGGTGGCTTTGCTCTTTGTTTGGGCAGGATGCTGCATGCACAAAGACCAGAACTGGGTCAAATATGGTGCAGAGCGGATGGCCAAATTCTGGGAGGAGCAGAACCTTACCGGTCCGGTTAAGCTCATGAATCGAGCAAACGCCGCAGCTGCTGGGGATGGCCCATTGAAGTCTCAGGAGAATGCTGTCAAGGCTTTGCAGGGTGGTGCCGTTAAGCTCACAAGCCTTGCGGGAGCAGTCTTTCAGAACAAGGATGACAAAAAAGGCCAGCAAGACACATACCAGCTCTTTTTTGAGCAAAGCCTTTCATTTCCGATGCCGCGCTTCCCTAATACCAGCAGCACTCGATTTGGATTGCATGGCAAGGCTGCGGGCAAGCTCCTGGTCTATCTCCCGTTATTTCTTGAGTTCTTGATGCTGGTCTGCAATAAGAAGGAGAACCGGTACTCAACCATATGGAGAGCAATGTTTTCAAGGGCTTACAAGATGTCCCCACCTTGACCGAGGCTGGCTGTCCTTGCCTTGTATGCCCTGGTGATCAGTCGGCCATATATGCGGATCGTGCGTGCCCCTAGCGAGACTTGTGTTAACGCTATCACACTTGGTCCTCTACACAAAGAGGTTTGCGCTCACTGTGCTGCCATCATCACAAAACCTTCCCTCCTCCTTGCAGCCGATGCTTCCTTCAAAACTGCGACACTGGATGGAAAGAATTGGGTGCGGCCTGAGGTGTTCTATGTGGTCCATCAGATTGCACCACAGCTCCCACACCTCAAGGGCTGTGTTGTTGCATTTTTTGAGGGCGCGCTGGACACATGGAATTGATTCAGCAGTGAATTTCATGAGGATGAAACGATTGCTAATCTTACGGAGGAGGAAAAACAACATGTGTTTATTCCGGCTACAAATGACGCAAACAAGGGCCTGCTTGCAATGCTGGCGCAATTCTAGGCGGGCTTCTAGCACAACTGTCAGCAACTTCAATGCCCAAACAAAATATAAGATGAACAACACAAACAACTTCATGCAATCAAAACTCGGGGCCGCAGACCTCGTATTTGTCTGGAAGCAAGCTTGCAAGCAGGATGCCAGTGGAGAGGATCAATGCCAGAGGCAGGCACAGGCACTTCACGACCAAAATGTGGTTGCCACAAAGAGGGCGAGAGATGCAGAGGTTTGCAGGAAGAAGGAGGAGTTTGAGCGCGAGATTGATGCAGTGGAGCCACTTCTCAATGTCAGGATCCTCAAGTCAAAGCTGCACAACAGGACCTTCACAAGCAGCCTCATCATCCAACAGGTTGACTGGCATCGGCAATACAGCAAAGCAGTCATCCTGCAATTGTTGGTTACAAAGATGAAACAGGAAGATAAACTCACTCACCTCATTGTCCTTGTTGAGGCTTATAACAACATGCCAAAGCCTGTGGTACAATTTGATGCTGCAGAAGGCAGTATAAAGCAACCGGAGGATATACCTGTGCAACCGGATTAGGAGGATCGAGAGGCTGCTGAGGAGGACGACGGTGCACCAATGATGGAAGGTTAAAGGACAACCGCGCTATGTCCAGTAAACTAATTGGATTCTATTCTTGTACCTAATTGACTCATTTGGTTAACATACATACTCTTACCATTATATTTCTTGTCTTACACCCGATGTAGAGCTCAAGAACATCAATGAGATTCAGGATTAGGGCAGATACAGTCAAGATAAAGTGGGTGTGCGGAGCTATCTCTAAATTGGGAAGGTCCACTTTTTGCGTCACACATTTTTTGCAGGCATTGCGCCTTACCAATGTGATTGATTGGTACAACTTGTTGCACATCATGTGCTGTGTTGGATGCATGAGGTCTTTTTGTTGCTTAGAGACCCAAAAACCATGCATCCTGTCTGAGGCGCTCCTTTTTCTCAATGTACACACAGATTGCAGCACTACAGTTGGAAACAGTTGATTTGGCACTCTCTGCCAAGCCAAGTGCACAAGAGATAGATCTCACATTGTCTTTTAACTTGTACAACACAAGTGGAAGCTTGAATTTCTTCTCCACCAAGTCTTGACGGATCTTCTCCTCTTGCTCTTGCACTTTTGCTATCTTCTGTGCTTCCTGTTTTGTCTCCACCTTTTTGTTTGTCTTTCTTGCAACCTGTTTAGCCGTAAATGCTGCCTTTAAGTCCAAATGCATGAGGAATCTTGCCTTGACCTTGAGAGACCCCTGATTGCTCTGCTTTTTTGAATTATCAAGTTGAGTTTGAAGAATACTGACCTGCTAACTGATTATTGTACAGTGCACCTTTGAGGCTGTACTATATGAGACCAGCAGTTTGTCACAACCGTCAAGTTGTCACTTTCAAATATCTTATCTCCACTTGCATTTTTTGGCTTGAGATTTTGCACAGTTTAGAACATACTTATGCCTTTTTTTTGCTCTGAAACGGAGCAATAATGAGTGTAAAAATTAGGAGGGCTTGTCACACATCAAACCCTTTGCTGGTGAACGGCATAAAGGAGTTCAAATTATGGCATCATCAATTAGCACGACAACACTTGGTCGTGTCTGTTGACATGTGAACATGTCAAGCTGTTATGCCAGCTGAACAAAATTGTCAGCACCGTAGTCTGAATGATCCTAACTATGAGCTGCACATACAGGAGGCCTTGGATGGCCTCAGGCTGGGATTTTACCAAACCATCATGCAGGCTTCACTTGCTAAAGGAGTGAGTTACTGCTACTTTGTAAGAAAGAGGTCTCTTATCTTGGGGCATGTAGGTCAGTAGAACTACACTGGGAGAATGGTTCCATGGCTTACATCAGTGTTGACTTGACCCCCTTTGACCCGGTCAATAGACTGACCCGGTCAATGGGGTCTGACCTTTTTGACCGGGTCAGTCCATAAAGGTCAATGGGGTCAAGGTCACGCCATCTGTTGATTTATTATTTATTTAAATATCATGCCATTTAGCAAAATTTCCTTTTTGGGCTTAAAAAGTGTCAGTCATCACCTCCCCAGTCAATCCCCAGTGCTTCATTTGAGGGCACATTGGGGGCACATTTAGGGTGTACTCATGGACAATAAATTATGCTATAAATACAGGCTCAATGAGAGTAGGAAGATATCATCCACAATGCCTCCAAAATCCCCAGTTTGGGACCTCTTCCATTCCAACCAGACAAAGTACAAGACCAACAGCACTCATCTCAATGCATGGTGTAAAGCCTGTGTGGCAGCAGAAATTTGTCAGACTGATGCAATGTCAGAATGTGACCCACCACTAACTGATCAAGAGAAGTTTGACAAAGGTGCATGGCATTGTTCTTCAGTGATGTGAGATGACAATTAATGTGTGTGGATTTATAGCATTGTGCAGAGTTGAGCCAATTTGCGGAAAGCGCCAGAGGCTAGAGGCGCATGTGGAGAAATGCAAGGTCCTCACCCCACAGGAACGTGCCAGTGCTTTGCTTTGCATTGGAAAAGAGAATGTGCCACCACCCCCACCATCAATACCTGGACCATCACACTTTCCCCTCTCTCACTGCCCACCATTGACTCCAACAACAACTTCTACCCCTCTGACTGGTGGTCGTCCCCTGAAGCGAGCACGCACCAGCCTTGATGAGCTTCCGGTTCAACTCACCCAGGCAGAATTCGATGTTGATGCTTGTAAACTTTTTGTTGCCTGTGGAATTGCATGGAATACTGCAAATAATCCAGAGATGCAGAAGTTCACAAACAAGTGGTGCCATTCCAATGTCAAGATGTCAGATCGGCGGGTGTTATCAGGGCGGGTTCTGGATGGTGAGGTGAAGAAGATTGAAAAGACAGTGAAAGATGCTGTGGCAGGGTTGCTTGTGACAGGACAATGTGATGGATGGAAAAATGTTGCAAAGGACCATGTGGTGTCTACAGTGATGACTGCAGGCAATGAGGTAAGAAGTTATTCACCAGTTTTAACAAAACACTCACCATACCATGTGATCTAGCCATATCTTGTACGCACACACGACATGACCGGGGAACCTAAGACCGGTGATCGACTTCTTGAACTCGTTCTGAGTGATATTGACTATATGGTGGAGAAGTATGGTGTTACAGTCATTGCATGGTGTACCGATGATGGTCCAGATGGAAAGAAGATGAGGCGGTTATTGCAGCAACAGTATCCATGGATCATGGTGTTTGTGTGTTGGGCACATCAGATCAATCTGGTTGTTGGCGATTTCCTCAACATGAAGTCTGATCTACTTCTCATCATTGCACAGTGCCTCGAGGTCATCAAATGTTCAACAATCATGGAACTGCACTGGCCCTTCTCAAAAACGAGATGAAATTCACCTATGAGGGCAAGATCTGGTCACTGGTCCTTCCTGTTATCACTCGGTGGACGGCCCACTATCTCTCCTCAACACGTCTTCTCAAGGTCAAGGGTGCTGTCACCTCATGTGTCCATTGGCATGAAGAGAAGCTCAAGGTGGCTGGAGGGAAGACACAAGAGGTGCAAAAAAAGGCAGAGGAGATTATCCAGATTGTGAAGGACAGCTCTTTTTGGAATGGCCTTGCAAAGTAAGTGCTGTACACCTTGTGTCACTGACATGCTTACTGAAATTGTAAAGGATCCAAGCAATTTTGGAACCACTTGCCATTGCTGCAAACATCACTCAAGCCTCCCACACCCGCCTTGATCATGTCCTCCTCACACTTGGCAACTTATTCCGAATCTACTCAAGTTCTTCAACCCAAACTCTTGATGCTGAGATAGCTTATTGTTAGAGTGACTCTCATGTCAGGTGATTGACAGTTACATGTCACAGTAGTTATACTTCGCTCCAGAAGCATCCTGAAGTCCTTAGTTCCTAACTTCGGACTTCAGGTGAGTAGTACACTAGATATCACCAATATCATAGTTCCTAACTTCGGACTTCAGTTCCCTCGTTGCTATTCACTCCGTTGAGCTGAGACGTTAATACTCGGCACATAGGCTCGTTACAACTCGCCTCGTTCGCTTACTTCAACAGGTTATGGGCCCCGGCCTCTGAGCGCACCAGTAACTCATTTTTGCCATTGCCAGTCATATCGTCACTCGCTCTTCGTTTAACTTTGCGTGCCACGTTGTCGCACGTCCATACACCACTCCTTTCATTTACAAGCCGCTACACGCACATTCCACTCCCTATCACTCACAATGTCAACACCTGCTCCCAACTTCGCTAAACTCAGTGCAACCAACTATGCCACCTGGTCTGGCGAAATGGAGGCCTGGCTACGCGCTACTGGCCTCCAACGCATCGTTTCGGGGAAATCGGTTGCTCCTACAGTGTCCTCACCGCCTAAATCGACTGAGGAGGCCGCTTTGGAAGCATGGGAGTTGAAAGCGGACAAGGCAGCTGGGCAGATATATCTAATGGTGGAACACAGTCAGAGGGTTCATTTCAATGGCATCAAGGATGATCCAGTGAAGATGTGGAACGCCCTACGCGACGTACACGTCCAGAGACGCCCTGGGACATGGTTCAACGCTTATGACGACCTCTTTTCGATTAGGAAGCACGAAGACGAGACTCTACAGTCTCTAATCAACCGAGTGGACGACTCTATTCACACCATTCAGGATCTCCGGACCAGTGGATTCACTCTGGCCCATTTGGACGATGAACTCGCAGCCATGGCAATGATCCGAGCTCTCCCAGAAGAGTACAACGGTTTCGTTTCGTCCCTGCTCCTTCAGGACAAGTTGGACAGGTCCACAATTCAGGCAGCCTTCATAACAGAGGAAATCCAACGTCGTCGTCGCGCTTCGGACATGCCAGGCATTGGGAGTGCCCTTGCATCTTCATCCGCTCTCCAGAAGCTCACATGCGATTTCTGCGGCCTGGAAGGTCACAGAATCCACGAGTGCAGTGCCTATGACCGTGGCAAGCAGTATGCACGCGACAAAGCCCAGATTCGTCGCAACAACCGCGGAAAGGGCAAGGACAAGGCCAAGAACGCTCAAAATGCCAACAACACCTCTGAAGACACTTCTGTCTCAGAATTCGCTGGAATCGCAAGTGCTCGCTCTACATCCTCCTCCACTCCTCCTGACTTCGATTGGATTGCAGACACAGGGGCGACTTCTCATATGACCCCCCATCGTCACTGGGTGCGCAACTATGAGCCCCTTTGCATACCAATCAAGTTAGCAGATCACAGCATCGTCTATTCTGCTGGGGTTGGATCTGTGGTTTTTAACCCAGTTATTAGAGGAGAGGCAGCGATGCCTGTAGAGTTTTCACGTGTTCTCCATGTCCCTTCACTTCGCAATAATCTACTCTCTTGTCTCTACCTTGCTAAGCACAAGTCCTTCAAGATCAACATTGACTCTGATACCATGGACTTCAAACGCGATGGTAAAACGCTTTTCTGCGCGCCTATCTCATCCAGCAACTGTGCGACTCTGGAAGGAACCACAGAACCGGAATTTGAGTCTGCTCGCTGGGTTTCAACGCTCCCACTCACCGCTTCGCTCTGGCATCGTCGCTGCTGTCACCACAGCTTTGCAGATATCGCCAAGATGCAGCGCGAGGGTATGGTTACTGGCATGGTCATTGAATCGAAGGACAAACCAGATCCGGTCTGTGAGCCTTGTTTAGCAGGCAAGATGCACTCCAACCCGTTCCCAACGTCGCCATCTCGTGCCACAATGCCTCTTGAGCTCATTCACAGTGATTTGCACGGTCCTCTCCCTGTCGCTACTCGTGAAGGCTACCGCTACTGGATCACGTTCATTGACGATTGCACGTCGTTCCGAGGCGTCCTGAAGCTCAAGAAGAAAAGCAAAGCATTTGAAGCTTTCAAAACATTCAAAGCATATGCTGAGAATCACTTCAACGCGAAAATCAAAGCTCTACAGGACGACAAAGCAGGTGAATACATGTCTGCTGCCTTCATCAAATTCACGGACCAGTGCGGCATTGTACGACGCCATACGACGCGAAACCGCCCCCAACAGAACGGAGTTGCAGAACGAGCAAATCGGACCATGGCAGATGATATTACTGCAATGTTGGTTGAAGCTGGATTACCTCCGTCGTTTTGGGGCCTCTGCCTCGCTGCTCAAGTACACGTCTGGAACCGCCTCCCTACATCGTCTCTGCCACAGGGAACTCCATACGAAGGCTGGCACAAGCGCAAACCAGACATGTCTCATCTTCGCATTTGGGGCTGTCTTGCATATGTCTTCATACAGCGTGATAAGCGCAAGTCCTTGCAGCCACACATGGAGAAGTGCATCTTTGTAGGTTATCCTAGCGGTTACAAAGGCTGGCAGTTCTACAACCCACAGACAAAGAAGTTTATCATCTCAGAACGAGCTGAGTTTGATGAACGCGTCTTTCCAGGGATTTCTGGCATGCCCAAGTCGACAAAAATCGATCTCACTCCCATTCGCACTCCGTCACTGCCGGAGCCTCGCACTCATGCACCTGCGCTCGATTCTGGGGGGGATAGCGACGAAACACTGCCAGATGCTCCCAAAGAGTCATTTGAACATCCAGAACCTCCTGAAACACCTCTGCACTCTCCTAAGGCCAAATCACCCTCTCTGCCTCCCTCTCCCACTCATTCCACTCCAGAACGATCTCCTGAGCCAGAAATAGCTCAACGTCGCAATACACGCCACCAGTCGCTCCAACCACTTGTTGAGCCTCAACCTGATCCAGAACGCTTGCTGAGACGCACTACACGCGTTTCGCGTCCTACTGGTGAATGGTGGAAGGTGAAACACCGTCACGAGGTTCCTGATGAGCCTCCTGTTATCTGGTCCGACGATGGAGGTGATTCTGATGACAATGCAGCTGAATTCGCAAATTCCGCTCTGGAGAGTGAACCACGCACTTTCAGACAAGCACTGCAAAGCAACCAGTCCGTTCACTGGCGCGAAGCTGCAACACTTGAGTACAACACTCTCGTCGACAATGGGACTTGGGAAATCGTCGATTTACCTTCTGGTGAAAAGGCAATTGGTGTGGATGGGTATTCAAGGTCAAACGCAATGCGGACGGTTCCATTGAGCGCTACAAGGCTCGTATCGTTGCTAAAGGCTATTCTCAGCGTCCTGGCATTGACTACAACGAAGTCTTTGCTCCCACATTCCGTCCTGCAACTCTACGCCTCATTCTCGCATTAGCTGCCATTGAGGACCTGGAACTTCTCTCTGTGGACATTACCTCCGCATTCCCCAATGGTGACTTGGACGAAGTGATCTACATGAAGCAGCCAGAGGGATTCCACATTGGAGCACCTCACCAAGTCTGCAAACTCCGGAAATCGCTCTATGGTCTCAAACAGTCTGCTCGTCAATGGAACAAGAAGCTGCACTCTGTTCTCAGCGAAATGGGCTTCAAACGCATTGAATCTGACCGCTCTGTCTATGTCTACTCAAATGGCGAAGTCAGAATCATTGTTCCCATCTATATCGATGATATCACATTCGCTTCAAAATCCACTGCTGCCATTGACAAGTATGTCAAGATCCTTTCCCAACACTTCAAATGTCGCGATTTGGGCCCTACCAAGTATCTGCTTGGTGTTGGAGTGGGTAGACTGCGCTCTACTCGCACAATCACGTTGCACCAGCGCCAGTTCATTGTTGACACCTTGGAGAAGTATGGTATGAGTGACTGCCATCCTGTGCTCACTCCCCTTCCTCCAAAACTCGAATTATCGCATGACATGGCTCCCAAGTCAGATGAGGAGAAACAGTTCATGGCCAATGTTCCCTACCTCTCAGCAGTTGGTTCGCTTCAGTATCTGGCCACTATGACTCGCCCTGACATCCAACATGCTGTCTCCACTCTTGCTCGCTTTAATGCGAATCCTGGCCCCAAACACTGGCAGGCACTGAAGCATCTCCTTCGCTATGTCAAGGGCACCATTGAACACAAACTCACATACTCTGGCAACAATGTTGGTGATGAGCTCTTCACCACATACACAGACTCTTCTCATGGTGATTGTCCGGATACTGGACGTTCTACTGGTGGTTATGTGACAGTTGTGGCTGGTGGTGCGATTGGCTGGGGCAGCAAGTTGCAAACCATTGTAGCACTGTCTACCACTGAAGCAGAGTATGTGGCCGCAGTTGAAGCTGGGAAGGAAATCATTTGGATGCGACACATTCTCTCAGAGTTTGGCTATCCTGTCAAACAGGCCTCTACACTCAAGATGGACAACCAGAGCGCAATCACAGTCTCCAAAAACCCGGAACACCATGGTAGAATGAAACACCTTGACCTCCGGTTCTACTGGCTTCGCAACACTGTTGACTATGGCGAAATTGCACCAAACTACATTCCTACTGCGGAGATGATTGCGGACAACCTCACCAAGGCAGTACCAGCGCCTAAAGTCAAATTCTGTCGTGAACAAATGGGCATTTTACCTTAGTTTGTTTTATTTTCATTCATTCTTTTCATCTCTTCATTATAGACATACGAGATCATGGGGGGGTGTTAGAGTGACTCTCATGTCAGGTGATTGACAGTTACATGTCACAGTAGTTATACTTCGCTCCAGAAGCATCCTGAAGTCCTTAGTTCCTAACTTCGGACTTCAGGTGAGTAGTACACTAGATATCACCAATATCATAGTTCCTAACTTCGGACTTCAGTTCCCTCGTTGCTATTCACTCCGTTGAGCTGAGACGTTAATACTCGGCACATAGGCTCGTTACAACTCGCCTCGTTCGCCTACTTCAACACTTATGGCATCCAGTCCAGTCTTGAAAAGCGATGGGAGAAGGCTGACCAGGATATATTCATTCTGGCAGTGTTTTTCAACCCCTACATCCGCTCTCGCATCTTCAATCCAGCAGCACTCACTGAATCCAGCCTGTATGGCATTGTTGACAAAGTCTTCAAGAGATTTTATGGTCGTGTGGGAGATCTTGCACTCTATAAGGCATTTACTGATTATGTGAGGGGTGAGGGAGATTTTTTGCCAGAGGAGATGAACCTGGAGCGGATAAAGGAAATGTTCAACGCAGAGGTATGTCTGGTGTTGTTACTCTGGTGTCTTCTTCTAGCTAATCATCTTTCTCAGGATAAACCATTGGATGTTGTCTTTGTTTGGAAAACCATTGATTCCCAGCCATCCAATGCACCTCCTGAAGGGTCCAATGCCCTTGTCAAGCTTGCAATCCGAATCCTTACACCTATTGCCAATTCTGCCGGCTGCGAGCGCACTTTCAGTCTATTTGGATCTATTCATACAAAATACCGTAACAGGCTCAAGTCAGAGAAGGTACACAAGACTGGTGTTGTCAAGATGGATATCAAGCGAAGCCAGCTTGCAGAAGGGCATGGGACGAACCGTTCAAAGCGGAAATCTGGACAAATGGAGTCCCCATCAGATGAAAACTCTCCCAACACACCTCTTGATCCCTCCGACTTCCATGCACTTGCAGACTTGCTCATCAATGAAGCCAATGATGATGACATTGAACCCAATCCTTCCCAAATTCATGTTGCAGCCCAGCCATCCAATCCTGGGTCCACCTCTCGTCGCGGACGTGGGAAAATAACACTTGGACGACTCTTTTCTGTTAGAGTGACTCTCATGTCAGGTGATTGACAGTTACATGTCACAGTAGTTATACTTCGCTCCAGAAGCATCCTGAAGTCCTTAGTTCCTAACTTCGGACTTCAGGTGAGTAGTACACTAGATATCACCAATATCTTAGTTCCTAACTTCGGACTTCAGTTCCCTCGTTGCTATTCACTCTGCTGAGCTGAGACGTTGATACTCGGCACATAGGCTCGTTACTACTCGCCTCGTTCGCCTACTTCAACAGGTTATGGGCCCCGGCCTCTGAGCGCACCAGTAACTCATTTTCGCCTTTGCCAGTCATATCGTCACTCGCTCTTCGTTTAACTTTGCGTGCCACGTTGTCGCACGTCCATACACCACTCCTTTCATTTACACGTCGCTCCACGCACATTCTACTCCCTATCACTCACAATGTCAACACCTGCTCCCAACTTCGCTAAACTCAGTGCAACCAACTATGCCACCTGGTCTGGCGAAATGGAGGCCTGGCTACGCGCTACTGGCCTCCAACGCATCGTTTCGGGGAAATCGGTTGCTCCTACAGTGTCCTCACCGCCTAAATCGACTGAGGAGGCCGCTTTGGAAGCATGGGAGTTGAAAGCGGACAAGGCAGCTGGGCAGATATATCTAATGGTGGAACACAGTCAGAGGGTTCATTTCAATGGCATCAAGGATGATCCAGTGAAGATGTGGAACGCCCTGCGCGACGTACACGTCCAGAGACGCCCTGGGACACGGTTCAACGCCTATGACGACCTCTTTTCGATTAGGAAGCACGAAGACGAGACTCTACAGTCTCTAATCAACCGAGTGGACGACTCTATTCACACCATTCAGGATCTCCGGACCAGTGGATTCACTCTGGCCCATTTGGACGATGAACTCGCAGCCATGGCGATGATCCGAGCTCTCCCAGAAGAGTACAATGGTTTCGTTTCGTCCCTGCTCCTTCAGGACAAGTTGGACAGGTCCACAATTCAGGCAGCCTTCATAACAGAGGAAATCCAACGTCGTCGTCGCGCTTCGGACATGCCAGGCATTGGGAGTGCCCTTGCATCGTCATCCGCTCTCCAGAAGCTCACATGCGATTTCTGCGGCCTGGAAGGTCACAGAATCCACGAGTGCAGTGCCTATGACCGTGGCAAGCAGTATGCACGCGAGAAAGCCCAGAATCGTCGCAACTACCGCGAAAAGGGCAAGGACAAGGCCAAGAACACTCAAAATGCTCACAAGGCCAACAACACCTCTGAAGACACTTCTGTCTCAGAATTCGCTGGAATCGCAAGTGCTCGCTCTACATCCTCCTCCACTCCTCCTGACTTCGATTGGATTGCAGACACAGGGGCGACTTCTCATATGACCCCCCATCGTCACTGGGTGCGCAACTATGAGCCCCTTCGCATACCAATCAAGTTAGCAGATCACAGCATTGTCTATTCTGCTGGAGTTGGATCTGTGGTTTTTAACCCAGTTATTAGAGGAAAGGCAGCGATGCCTGTAGAGTTTTCACGTGTTCTCCATGTCCCTTCACTTCGCAATAATCTACTCTCTTGTCTCTACCTTGCTAAGCACAAGTCCTTCAAGATCAACATTGACTCTGATACCATGGACTTCAAACGCAATGGTAAAACGCTTTTCTGCGCGCCTATCTCATCCAGCAACTGTGCGACTCTGGAAGGAACCACAGACCCGGAATTTGAGTCAGCTCACTGGGTTTCAACTCTCCCACTCACCGCTTCGCTCTGGCATCGTCGCTGCTGTCACCACAGCTTTGCAGATATCGCCAAGATGCAGCGCGAGGGTATGGTTACTGGCATGGTCATTGAATCGAAGGACAAACCAGATCCGGTCTGTGAGCCTTGTTTAGCAGGCAAGATGCACTCCAACCCGTTCCCAACGTCGCCATCTCGTGCCACAATGCCTCTTGAGCTCATTCACAGCGATTTGCACGGTCCTCTCCCTGTCACTACTCGTGAAGGCTACCGCTACTGGATCACGTTCATTGACGATTGCACGTCGTTCCGAGGCGTCCTGAAACTCAAGAAGAAAAGCGAAGCATTTGAAGCTTTCAAAACATTCAAAGCATATGCTGAGAACCACTTCAACGCGAAAATCAAGGCTATGCAGGACGACAAAGCAGGTGAATACATGTCTGCTGCTTTCATCAGATTCACGGACCAGTGTGGCATTGTACGACGCCATACGACGCGAAACCGCCCCCAACAGAACGGAGTTGCAGAACGAGCAAATCGGACCATGGCAGATGATATTACTGCAATGTTGGTTGAAGCTGGATTACCTCCGTCGTTTTGGGGCCTCTGCCTCGCTGCTCAAGTACACGTCTGGAACCGCCTCCCTACGTCGTCTCTGCCACAGGGAACTCCATACGAAGGCTGGCACAAGCGCAAACCAGATATGTCTCATCTTCGCATTTGGGGCTGTCTTGCATATGTCTTCATACAGCGAGATAAGCGCAAGTCCTTGCAGCCACACATGGAGAAGTGCATCTTTGTAGGTTATCCTAGCGGTTACAAAGGCTGGCAGTTCTACAACCCACAGACAAAGAAGTTCATCATCTCAGAACGAGCTGAGTTCGATGAACGCGTCTTTCCAGGGATTTCTGGCATGCCCAAGTCGACAAAAATCGACCTCACTCCCATTCGCACTCCCTCACTGCCGGAGCCTCGCACTCATGCACCTGCGCTCGATTCTGGGGGGGATAGCGACGAAACAGTGCCAGATGCTCCAAAAGAGTCATTTGAACATCCAGAACCTCCTGAAACACCTCTGCACTCTCCTAAGGCCAAATCACTCTCTCTGCCTCCCTCTCCCACTCATTCCACTCCAGAACGATCTCCTGAGCCAGAAATAGCTCAACGTCGCAATACACGCCACCAGTCGCTCCAACCACTTGTTGAGCCTCAACCTGATCCAGAACGCTTGCTGAGACGCACTACACGCGTTTCGCGTCCTACTGGTGAATGGTGGAAGGTGAAACACCGTCACGAGGTTCCTGATGAGCCTCCTGTTATCTGGTCCGACGATGGAGGTGATTCTGATGACAATGCAGCTGAATTCGCAAATTCCGCTCTGGAGAGTGAACCACGCACTTTCAGACAAGCACTGCAAAGTAACCAGTCCGTTCACTGGCGCGAAGCCGCAACACTTGAGTACAACACTCTCGTCGACAATGGGACTTGGGAAATCGTTGATTTACCTTCTGGTGAAAAGGCAATTGGCTGTGGATGGGTATTCAAGGTCAAACGCAATGCGGACGGTTCCATTGAGCGCTACAAGGCTCGTATCGTTGCTAAAGGCTATTGTCAACGTCCTGGCATTGACTACAACGAAGTCTTTGCTCCCACATTCCGTCCTGCAACTCTACGCCTCATTCTTGCATTAGCTGCCATTGAGGACCTGGAACTTCGCTCTGTGGACATTACCTCCGCATTCCCCAATGGTGACTTGGATGAAGTGATCTACATGAAGCAGCCAGAGGGATTCCACATTGGAGCACCTCACCAAGTCTGCAAACTCCGGAAATCGCTCTATGGTCTCAAACAGTCTGCTCGTCAATGGAACAAGAAGCTGCACTCTGTTCTCAGCGAAATGGGCTTCAAACGCATTGAATCTGACCGCTCTGTCTATGTCTACTCAAATGGCGAAGTCAGGATCATTGTTCCCATCTATATAGATGATATCACATTCGCTTCAAAATCCACTGCTGCCATTGACAAGTATGTCAAGATCCTTTCCCAACACTTCAAATGTCGCGATTTGGGCCCTACCAAGTATCTGCTTGGTGTTGGAGTGGGTAGACTGCGCTCTACTCGCACAATCACGTTGCACCAGCGCCAGTTCATTGTTGACACCTTGGAGAAGTATGGTATGAGTGACTGCCATCCTGTGCTCACTCCCCTTCCTCCAAAACTCGAATTATCGCATGACATGGCTCCCAAGTCAGATGAGGAGAAACAGTTCATGGCCAATGTTCCCTACCTCTCAGCAGTTGGTTCGCTTCAGTATCTGGCCACTATGACTCGCCCTGACATCCAACATGCTGTCTCCACTCTTGCTCGCTTTAATGCGAATCCTGGCCCCAAACACTGGCAGGCACTGAAGCATCTCCTTCGCTATGTCAAGGGCACCATTGAACACAAACTCACATACTCTGGCAACAATGTTGGTGATGAGCTCTTCACCACATACACAGACTCTTCCCATGGTGATTGCCCGGATACTGGACGCTCTACTGGTGGTTATGTGACAGTTGTTGCTGGTGGTGCAATTGGCTGGGGCAGCAAGTTGCAAACCATTGTAGCGCTGTCTACCACTGAAGCCGAGTATGTGGCTGCAGTTGAAGCTGGGAAGGAAATCATTTGGATGCGACACATTCTCTCAGAGTTTGGCTATCCTGTCAAACAGGCCTCTACACTCAAGATGGACAACCAGAGCGCAATCACAGTCTCCAAAAACCCGGAACACCATGGTAGAATGAAACACCTTGACCTCCGGTTCTACTGGCTTCGCAACACTGTTGACTATGGCGAAATTGCACCAAACTACATTCCTACTGCGGAGATGATTGCGGACAACCTCACCAAGGCAGTACCAGCACCTAAAGTCAAATTCTGCCGTGAACAAATGGGCATTTTACCTTAGTTTGTTTTATTTTCATTCATTCTTTCCATCTCTTCATTGTAGACATACGAGATCATGGGGGGGTGTTAGAGTGACTCTCATGTCAGGTGATTGACAGTTACATGTCACAGTAGTTATACTTCGCTCCAGAAGCATCCTGAAGTCCTTAGTTCCTAACTTCGGACTTCAGGTGAGTAGTACACTAGATATCACCAATATCTTAGTTCCTAACTTCGGACTTCAGTTCCCTCGTTGCTATTCACTCTGCTGAGCTGAGACGTTGATACTCGGCACATAGGCTCGTTACTACTCGCCTCGTTCGCCTACTTCAACATTTTCTTATGATCTGACTGAGGCTGCACTCAACAATGGGACTGGATTCTACTGGAAGGGAGGGATTCGGAACATTGAAGAGGAGCTCCAACAATGCGATGAAGATGATGATGTTGAGGAATTGTTGACAAACCCAACACCAGTTTAAGGTGCTTCGAGTTTTTTCACTTCTGCATTATTAATCTTCTTAATCTTACTGTACCCTAACCAAGCTACACTGTAGATAGTTCTCATAATACCAAAGTTGATAGTGTTCTGTACCCTAACCAATCTACATTGTACATAGTTGGCATAATACTAAAGTTGATATCATGTTTGGTCAATATTTGGTTCTCATTGCGTGGGCACCGGAATTCAGTTTCCGGAATAGCCGGTGTCCCACGGGGGGGTCATTGACCGGGTCAGTCCATGAACGGGGTCTGACCCTCAAATCATTGACCTTGTGGACTGACCCTGGTCAGACCCGGGTCAATGACAACACTGGCTTACATCACAGTTGGGAGAAGGTAAAGGAGTTGCAGCAGCTGTTAAGTGTGCAGGAGGAAGCAACTCTTGTCGAGTGGATAGACACAGCTGCTACATGCAGCACTCCCTATGATGCTAATACCTTGCGCTGTCAAGCTTATGAGCTAATTGGAAAGGTTCCTGGAAAGCATTGGCACCAACACTCACTAAGTGTCATCAAGATGAGCTTACCAGTGCCAAAGCAAATGGTCTTGATCCTGCTCAAAGGTGGAATTTCAATGAAGCAACTATTGGCAACTACTTCCAGAAGCTTACAAGCTTACAAGAAGTTTACAGAGAGAGCCCTCCAGAGCAAATCTGGAATATGGATGAAAAGGGTATACAAATGGACGGTGGAAGAAAGGACAACAAGAAGAAATTTCTATTCTTGCGCAGACGTAAGAACCACTACAAAGTCTGTAGTGATAATCTTGAGCTTGTGACCGTTCTGGAATGTGTGTCCGCTGCTGGTGTCACCACACCTACATCTTTCATTCTCAGTGATGGTCCGCTTCCGGACATCGGAGGTGTGAACAATGTTGGAAGGTGAGTGTTTTATTTTCTGTCTAGCGAAATCAAGAAAAAAGACTGATAAGTGTTTCAAGTGTGGGCATCACTGCGTACAGCTGGACAGATTGTGAACAGGCTGCTCTCTGGATAGCCAAAGTATTTCTCCCATTTTCTCTTGCCCATTGCGGTGACATTGGGAAGCCAATTCTGCTCCTGATTGATTGGCATGATTCTCACAAGGCACTGGACATCCAAAGTGCAGTCTACAAGAATCAAGAAGATGCCAACTGTATTGTTGGATGTTTTCCTTCCAAAACCACACACAAGTTCCAACCACTAGATGTTGGTGTTTTTAACCACACACAGCAGAGATGGAAGAGCCATTGTGACAAGCTTATTGCAAAGAAAAAGTGAATCACAGGGTACAATGTTATTAACAAGTATATGGTGCTTTGAGATTAAATCATGACCCCAGCAGTCATTCAAGGCGCCTTCAAATCTACTGGGATCTACTCTCAATCCAAATATTTTTACCAAGGAGGATTTTGCAACTAGTCAGCCATATTCAACTTCAGCACACCTCCCTGACTCTTATCCATCTCATGTCCCCTCCTCTGATCTGCTGAATTTACCAATGGCAAAGACAATCCCAATTATCAAATGGCCGTAGAAGAATTGACTTCTGAATCCGGCCACAGCGCACACAAGGATGTCATTGCTTGTGATTGGGGGAATTGGGATGCTTTATTGGACATAAGCAATCAGGATATTGAGATTGTAGAGCACTCACCATGTTTTCTCAAGCCCTGTGAAGGATACAAAATTTCTAGGCAGATTAAATGCAAGATGATCCACTCCGCAGTCCGTGGTCCAGCCAACTGCAATGATGCAGACTCACCGGTTGACAATATTGGAAATGCAAGGTGACAGAGCCACTAGAAGAGTTGCCAGAAATACATCACACAACCCTTGATCACTTTCAGCAGTGCTACATGAGCCTTCCCCATTGCTATCACAGTCCGCATTGGAGAACTTCTCAACCAATGACCTCATCAACTGTATACTTACTCTGCAGACCTGTGTTCACGCTCTCACACACACACTCCATATGACCCAAGCTGAACTTCAGGGATCAAACTCACACTGCACTCTGGCATGTTTGGAGCTGGACAACACAAAAGAGTGCCTTGAAAATGCCTCAAAGAAACAGGAAACAGGGAGTCCAAAGGTGAAGGCACACTGGATCACAGGGCCCAATTTGAAGGAGACTTGGGAGAAAGAAGTGATAGCAGCTTGGGAAAGGGCACAGGAGACTGTGGATAAGGTGCAATCCAAAGCGGTGGAAGTTTCAGAGCGCAACTGCCAAATCACCAAGGCGGCAGCCTCAAAGGTATTTGAGTCACAAAACTCCTATAAACTCAAAGAGGACCTTCAGATTCTTGCTTGTGCACTTCAAGTCAGCAAAGACGGCACAAATGCCAAAATAACTGAGAAGATCAAGATGCACCTAATTGCACATCCTGATCTCAGTCAAAATCCAAGGTTTGCAGGTCTTTTTACATTGCGGCAATAGGGCAGACACACTCAGCCTGCTGCTTCCGGGCCTACTCAACCTGACTCAGAGGCGCTAGCTACACCAATAATTCAATCCTACTCATCATCTAATCATTTTGATCAAACTTGCTATAATCTTTCATCACAGCAGGCTTTATCTTCATGCAATACAGAGCTCTCTAATTGGCCATAGCTTCAATATCTTCAACCACATGATGGGCACCCCCAATACTTTTGTTATAATCACCCATTCAACTTGTATAGTTCATAAATAGTTATTCTACCTTCTACCCAACTTCTACCTAATCTTTTCATTGTGTTTTCAGCTCAAGTCGCAACAGGCATATTGGAATTTGAGAGTGGGTGTCATGCCATCCGGCTGATGTGACATTTGTGAGACTGACAACTTAATGTTCATGACAAACTGCTGGTCTTATATAGTACTGAGAGCAGCTTGCAATTAAAGCACATCAGAGAGATTGTGGATGAGCATCTGCATGGCCAAACTTTGTTATGCACCATTTCTTTGTCTCAAACTATTTGGAATTTGGCAAGCTCTTGCTGGGACTTGTTGATAAGATCCATTGCCCTTGCATAATCATTATACAGGGATGAATGGCAGGAGGAAGATTGTGGGAAAGAGTTGTTTCCATCTTCAAAGTTGGGTTGGTTGTCTGTTGCACCATCCACATTGTTCTCCTTGTCAGAATAATCTTTGCTGTTGTACAATGACACACTGCTGTTGTCTTCCTAGTTACAATCTTCAGAGTCTGACTCAACATCTGACCCAGAAAAAATGCCTAAGTCAGCATGGCTACATTTCCAACTGCAGCTTGGCTCTGGTGGGAAATCATCTTCCTCAAACTCAATGTCTGAAGGTACCATAGGATCTGAGCTTGAAATTTTGGCTGGAGATTTGTTGGAAACATGTACCAGGATTGAAGACACCCTGCTTGGTGCAAAATCTTTCATAGGGAACACATTGGGATTGTATGGATAGAAGCCTGTCACTTTAAACAATTTCTGGAGGAGTGTTGGCATGATGTGTTTCTTTTAAACCTTGAGATAGTGCTGAATGATGTTGTACTGCTTCATATTTCCTTGATAACGGCAATAGTTCATACCATTGTTGTTGGCTGTGAGTGAAGATAACAGCATTGAGGCTGCATCTTGTGGGTACACTTAGAGGGAAAGGAAAGAAGAATCACTGGAGGACCACCATCTTTAAACATGTTAAAGACAGTCTTGATGAGGTCCAGGGTCTTGTGCAAGCCGTGCCCATTGTAGATAAAAAGAATAAGCTGTGTTTGGTTGACAGCCTTTGCACAAGCCTCTGGTATAAGCACCTCCCCAATCTATTTGTGTATGAACTTGTCATCTGTCCACCCTGAGGAAGATGTTGAGACACTATAAAAGTATATTTAGCTGTGATATGTAACAAAGAATATCACTCTCACCTTCCAAGATCACCATTGTGCTTACATTGTGAAGTAGCCCTTCTAAGAGTACAAACAAAGGCGGGATGGAGTTACCTGCAGCGGAAACACACTAATGAGCTCAAGATTGTCACTGCTGATGTGGTACCAATTTCTGAACCTACAGAAGTACATGTATTTCTGGGTGCTATTCTTTTTGCCTCTTCCAAGGTGAATGCCCTTCTTATCCATGTTCCAGATGTGATCAGGTGGCAGAGGCCCATAATCCCTATTGATAGAGTCCAGCTTCTTGAAGAAATCCTTCACAACAGCTCTGTTAAAGTGCTTTGTGTGTTTTGGATTTAGCTTGGCCAGTTTGGCGGCTAGGACTTTGGGATGCCGTTTTACTGCTCTACAAGCCCAATATCCGCCTGCTTGTTTGCCGCAGAGATCCAACGCATATTCCTGCACATCTCAAAGGTCAAAAGGCTGCGCCATCTCAGATTTATGCTCCATCCAAGATAAAAGTCCATCCTCCTGTTGCGGATTGAGTAAATGTGAGGCATTAGCCACTGCCTTCCATGTGCAATGCCAACCAGCCACACGGTCTGTTAGAGTACTGTAAGCAACCTACAGAATGCAAAGGATTCAGCCCTGGACTTCAGGGTCATACAATCACACACTTACATTGTGCTTCTTAGCTGCCTTTGTTGCCAATAAACTCTTGCTCCTCACATCTTTGACGGCTGCAGCCAGGCGCTCATCATACACCGGATCATGGTAGGCCATGCCTTTGGAACGTGATATGGGCCTAGCCATGGCTGTAGAGTCTCCCACAGGATATTGTCTATAGCCACCAAGCTATGCAACTGAGACATGGTAGAGTTGTGTTGGAGCAGATGAGATTTAACTGAGTTTCCACCATCAATACCAATCAGATATTTTGAATTCTGTTCTGCCACTGGTTGGCAAGTGTAACATCCTCCCAGAATCCAGCACTTCTCCAGCACCTGAACAACACTTGTTTTCTTTGAAAAGAATTAGTATTATGTATCTAGTTATACCCATAATTATGCATGGAAATTTTCAGAGCCATTGGATAAGTAAGTCCTTGGTAGACATACCAAACCTGTGGTCATACCAAACGCCTTCTGTAGTTCCTTGGGCAAATATATGATACTCAACTAGCCTCTCATTCTCCAGTCTGTAACAAAAACTGATGAGCCTTTGTTTGCCGTTGCTGAGACTCTCACCTGAACTGAAGCATCCTCACAGCCCCAATTTTCTGCTCATAAAGATGCTCTTGCTGCTGGTCCTGCAAAGATTTCTACTTATTGCAACAAGACCTCTAGTGCGCCTGCCTACAACATTGCCATTGTCCTTGACCCCAGCCTCAAAACCATCACTTTTGCAACAAGTGGGCAGCAAAGCAGGAGCTTGATGTAAAATTATCTGTTGAGAAAATTGTATGTTTCTTTTCTTCCTCTTTCTACTTTTGTTATTGTTGCTGACAGTTTCCATTTGTCAGTCTGCTGAGCAATGAGAGCATCTCCATGCCAGCAATATGGTGGCACCCACCTTCAATCCCCTACATCACTCGTCTTCTAAGACAGCCCTTGACTTCTCTCTTAACAACTCTGATGATGACTTTGGTACTGCTCCCACTTCTCCCCCAGCTCTCTCCACCTCTGAGCATGGAGAAAGGAGTTTGACAGATATCTTGATGGACATTATGAGCTCAACAATGACCAGTCTGTTGTGAACTAGTAGGGAGTACATCTTCTTCTATTGTTTTATCCAACCACTTCTAATGTTCATTGATCATAGCTGAATGCCTAACAGCTTCTGACATGGGTGTCACTTCCTGCTGACTGCCTTGCCATTATGGCATTGTCTGTGTCCAGTGAGCGGGCATATTTAGCTGCAGGAATTACAATTTTGAAACACTGCAACCAACTGAAGGCAGACATTGTTGAAGCTCTTCAAATCTTAAGGTCGCTTCTCAATTTTGACCTTATCTTTTGTGATAGAGATCTAACAGCTGACTTGGAGATGGTGGACAGAAAGGATGATGGGATAGAGGAGAAGGCTTGTATTGCACATAAGCAGGAGGAGGAGGAGTATTGTGGTAGAGTAGCTAGACAATTGAATCTAATCTTTGCATGATTTTTAAGCCTTCATTACACTTTGGTACTTGTCTTTATTGAGTAAGTAAGCCCAGGCCCTAAGTAATTGTGCTCAGGGCTTGGGCTTGACTTTGACTGAGCCCAGGACCGTTGAGGCTCAGCTCAAGCCTAAGCTTTTTAATCATTAGTGATGTCAAGGCAGCTGCTGAACTCCCCAATGTAATTGGTAAGAAAGATGAGCTTGCTGCAAATTGGGATGTGGTTTGGACTTGTTTGAATAGTAGTACCTGCATACAGGTTTTGGACCCCACAATATTTACCAGACCCCAGACTCCAACCCACAAAAAATTGTATCTGCCTTCTAGGGTATGGTGTTCTTGGGGTACGGGCACAGGTAGCCCAAATTCCTAGGGTTACCTGTGATGGACCCTATTGACGACAGCGTCTGAATTTTCGGAATGCAGCAGCTCCAAATGCAAGCAGCTGGATGACTTGTTTGCTTTTGGCATCTTTGTAGACAGGTTCAACATGTTGTTGATGTGGACTTATAGTTGCAAACAGACTTTGGCTTTGACCACCATCATCTCTGCACTTCACATTCTTCTGCAATGCCCTCAATGTCCTACTCCCAATGCAGATGCCCTAATTGCAAAAAACTGTCTGGGTACAAGTACCAAACAAGAGACACAATCAGAAAGGACAAAAAGCAATACTATTGGTAACCATAGGCAAGAATATACTAATCACGTCAAATGTGAAAACCTTTCTTGGGTGGTTTTTCATTTTCCTCTAAGTCATGGTGATTGGCATCTGACAGCCAGGATGCACTTAAAAATTGAAAATACTCCGGTGTACAATGGCAACGGGTCAAAGTGATTTTGAGAAGGCCAAAGTAAGTGCTGCATTGGTGTTGTCATCAGGTGGCACAGCATCCACCTCCTTGGCATTATTGTTGGAGTCACTCTGCCAAGCTGCTGCAACCATGGCCGCGGTTGCAGTGTTAGAGATCAGCAGGTCATTGTTGTCAACAATTGTTGGCATTGTTGGCAAGCTAATCAAATAGTGAGAAGGTGAAAGAGAAAAGGTTAAAGTGGCATACCTCAAAAACTTGAGTGTCTACTTGACATACTTCCATTCCTCATCCGACACATGAGGTGCAAGAATGGACACCTGCTTTGAGACTGGTTCATTGGCAGTAACAGTGAATATAAACTTGTTAATGAAGGGTCAAAGATCATATGCCTGCTTGAGCATTACATAACTGCTTGACCACTTGATATTGATGTCCAGAATGAGGTTCAGTGGCAGCTTGACCACATTCTTTGACTGGAGCTGTTTGAGCAAACCAGTATGTTTGGCAGACAACCAAGCCTAAATAGGGTGAGAAGGATGAAATAGTACCAAAAAATGCCTTCACAGTGATGACCCAAATAAGCCCAACCTCATTCCTTCCAACACTGATCTCACCATCATCCCCTCCATTGATGTCAAGCTGGGCTGCTGCCTCCTCAACCTCATTGGTGGCTGTGTCAACATTGAGATGAGGTGTCTTGCTGTAGGTGGCAAGCACAGCTTGGGTTGCAAGATTGATGATGCGGGCTAAGCACCTGTGGAATAAATGAGTTGGTAATGGAGAGGAAAGAGAGAAACAAATGATTTACCAAATATGACAAGTCCTTCTATACCATTTTGGAGTATCAGCATGACAACAATGCTTGTTGTTTGTCAGTCAATCCTCAAAGAACTTCAGCATGGTGATGTTTGACACATTGTTGCAGGTCACCCAACCAACCTGGGTTGACATGAGATAAGAGGAAGAAAGAAGCAGTGAAGGAGAAATACCCGGTGGAAAGCAGTGGGCAGGGTCCCGGGGACTCTTGACGGGTAGTTTGAGGTCTTTAGGCACGCTGTGCATGCACTCAAGTTCAGTTTGGAGGTGATCTGTCAAGCTGCCCAGGACTTGATTGACACTAACCAAGTATGTGCTCCCTCATGATTTATTTTCTGATTCACTTTCTCATTATGTGTCAACACCCCAGCCCCTTGAGGCTATCTATCTCACACCCACCGGTTTCTCAAGCTCATTGCGCTTGTGTCTTGTGCTACTGCCAGCTCCATCATTGTTCCAACTACTCAGGCCACCTGTGAAGACATTATTGATCATTTCCATCAAAGTGTCCAAGAGATGTCATCTAATTATATATCATCCTTTCATTCATTGATTCTTTCCTTCTTATCTCCTCATATGATACAGAGTACCAAGGTCAAGGAAGACGTCAGTCTCACTAAGGTATGTGACATCCAAAGCCCACCACTGTCATGTGCCAAGCGTGACACATCCTAATTAGTCCTTGTTTCTGAAGAATTGTCAATAAGAAGTTGCAAGAGCCAGTATAAAGAAATATAACTTGGTCATTTCAGAATATACAGGATTTGGGAACTCCATATTCTTGTAGAGCCATGGAGTCACATGTAGCAGCTTTGTCAGCTCACAGCGCCAAACAATGTGTCGCCATGTCCTGCCCAATTTGGTTCATCGCACTCGTCTCTGTTTCCTTGCACTCCAGGCTCCACGCCAAATCTTGTTTCACCTGCTTATTGCACTTGCCAGAGCTGCCTGTTTGCCGTCAATGTTGGTATTTCCCTTGGATCTAATGGTGGTGTTTCTCCCTTATGACATTGAACACTCACTACATTCAATGTCCTGGGCCAACTGTCGATGGGATTGCAACTGGTCAATGCGGGGAGATCATTCCAAAGACCATCAACTGTACAGGTGCAAATTACGGCAAGCAATGCCAACATGTAAGAGCCTTAGTTTTATGGACAGTAAATGACATTGACAGTGTTGCTAGTGTGATGTTTGTTCATACTTCATCTGGTTGCCTTTTGAAAACAGCGGTTCTCCCTCTCCAGGCTTGCAGCGGTCGTGGAATAATATGCCTCACTGTCAACAGGCCCTCTTGCCCTTACAAAACAACATCAGTATTGGTCCAAGTCGGGAGAATTCCGTTCTGATTGACCCTGCCCTTTGTGCACTCCGATACCCTGGGATGTCAGGACTCTTGGCTCATCCTGCAGGCTCTCTTGTTGGATGTTCTAAGGACAAGAAACTCTGTGCAAGCAGACCATGCACTTGTCAGGCTACGGTGACATGCTCAAAAGCAATGTGCAAGACCTAGGGGCTCACAATGGTGGGCGCCACCCTGTTTCCACGTCGGATGATCCCTTCCACCTGGCACTGTACCCTTGATTCCTCTGCACCTTCCTGTTAGAGTGACTCTCATGTCAGGTGATTGACAGTTACATGTCACAGTAGTTATACTTCGCTCCAGATGCATCCTGAAGTCCTTAGTTCCTAACTTCGGAAGGTGAGTAGTACACTAGATATCACCAATATCACATAGTTCCTAACTTCAGACTTCAGTTCCCTTGTTGCTATTCACTCTGTTGAGCTGAGACATTATTACTCGGCACATAGGCTCGTTACTACTCGCCTTGTTCGCCTCTGAGCGCACCAGTAACTCATTTTTGCCTGTGCCAGTCATATCATCACTCGCTCTTCGTTTAACCTTGCGTGCAACGTTGTCGCACGTCCATACACCACTCCTTTCATTTACAAGTCGCTACACGCACATTCCACTCCCTATCACTCACAATGTTAACACCTGCTCCCAACTTCGATAAACTCAGGGCAACCAACTATGCCACCTGGTCTGGCGAAATGGAGGCCTGGCTACGCGCTACTGGCCTCCAACACATCGTTTTGGGGAAATCGGTTGCCCCTACAGTCTCACCGCCTAAACCGACTGAGGAGGCCGCTTTGGAAGCATGGGAGTTGAAAGCGGACAAGGCAGCTTTGCAGATATATCTCATGGTGGAACACAGTCAGAGGGTTCATTTTAATGGATCATCCTTGATGCCAGTGGAACACCCTACGTAACGTACACATCCAGAGACGCCCTGGCACACGGTTCGCTTATGACGACCTCTTTTCGATTAGGAAGCACGAAGACGAGACTCTACAGTCTCTAATCAACCGAGTGGACGACTCTATTCACACCATTCAGGATCTCCGGACCAGTGGATTCACTCTGGCCCATTTGGACGATGAACTCGCAGCCATGGCGATGATCCGAGCTCTCCCAGAAGAGTACAACGGTTTCGGTTTGTCCCTCCTCCTTCAGGACAAGTTGGACAGATCCACAATTCATAACAGAGGAAATCCAACGTCGTCGTCGCGCTTCGGACATGCCAGGCATTGGGAGTGTCCTTGCATTGTCATCCGCTCTCCAGAAGCTCACATGCGATTTCTGCGGCCTGGAAGGTCACAGAATCCACGAGTGCAGTGCCTATGACCGTGGCAAGCAGTATGCACGCGACAAAGCCCAGATTCGTCGCAACAACTGCGGAAAGGGCAAGGACAAGGCCAAGAACGCTCAAAATGCTCACAAGGCCAACAACACCTCTGAAGACACTTCTGTCTCAGAATTCGCGAATTGCAAGTGCTCGCTCTACATCCTCCTCCACTCCTCCTGCCTTCGATTGGATTGCAGACACAGGGGCAACTTCTCATATGACCCCCCATCGTCACTGGGTGCGCAACTATGAGCCCCTTCGCATACCGATCAAGTTAGCAGATCACAGCATCGTCTATTCTGCTGGGGTTGGATCTGTGGTTTTTAACCCAGTTATTAGAGGAAAGGCAGCAATGCCTGTAGTTTTCACGTGTTCTCCATGTCCCTTCACTTCGCAATAATCTACTCTCTTGTCTCTACCTTGCTAAGCACAAGTCCTTCAAGATCAACATTGACTCTGATACCATGGACTTCAAACGCGATGGTAAAACACTTTCCTGCGCGCCTATCTCATCCAGCAACTGTGCGACTCTGGAAGGAACCACAGAACCGGAATTTGAGTCTGCTCACTGGGTTTCAACGCTCCCACTCACCGCTTCGCTCTGGCATCGTTGCTGCTGCCACCACAGCTTTGCAGATATCGCCAAGATGCAGCGCGACGGTATGGTTACTGGCATGGTCATTGAATCAAAGGACAAACCAGATCCGGTCTGTGAGCCTTGTTTAGCAGGCAAGATGCACTCCAACCCGTTCCCAACGTCGCCATCTTGTGCCACAATGCCTCTTGAGCTCATTCACAGCAATTTGCACGGTCCTCTCCCTGTCGCTACTTGTGAAGGCTACCGCTACTGGATCACGTTCATTGACGATTGCACGTTGTTCCGAGGCGTCCTGAAGCTCAAGAAGAAAAGTGAAGCATTTGAAGCTTTCAAAACATTCAAAGCATATGCTGAGAATCACTTCAACGCAAAAATCAAAGCTCTACAGGATGACAAAGCAGGTGAATACATGTCTGCTGCCTTCATAAAATTCACGGACCAGTGCGGCATTGTACGACGCCATACGACGCGAAACCGCCCCCAACAGAATGGAGTTGCAGAACGAGCAAATCGGACCATGGCAGATGATATTACTGCAATGTTGGTCGAAGCTGGATTGCCTGCGTCGTTTTGGGGCCTCTGCCTTGCTGCTCAAGTACACGTCTGGAACCGCTCCCTACATCGTCTCTGCCACAGGGAACTCCATACAAAGGCTGGCACAAGCACAAACCAGATATGTCTCATCTTTGCATTTGGGGCTGTCTTGCATATATCTTCATACAGCAAGATAAGCGCAAGTCCTTGCAGCCACACATGGAGAAGTGCATCTTTGTAGGTTATCCTAGCGGTTACAAAGGCTGGCAGTTCTACAACCCACAGACAAAGAAGTTTATCATCTCAGAACGAGCAGAGTTCGATGAACGCGTCTTTCCAGGGATTTCTGGCATGCCCAAGTCGACAAAAATCGACCTCACTCCCATTCGCACTCCCTCACTGCCGGAGCCTCGCACTCATGCACCTGCGCTCGATTCTGGGGGGGATAGCGACGAAACACTGCCAGATGCTCCCAAAGCATTTGAACATCCAGAACCTCCTGAAACACCTCTGCACTCTCCTAAGGCCAAATCACCCTCTTTGCCTCTCTCTCCCACTCATTCCACTCCAGAACGATCTCCGGAGCCAGAAATAGCTCAACGTCGCAATACACGCCACCAGTCGCTCCAACCACTTGTTGAGCCTCAACCTGATCCAGAACGCTTGCTGAGACGCACTACACGTGTTTCGCGTCCTACTGGTGAATGGTGGAAAGTGAAACACCGTCACGAGGTTCCTGATGAGCCTCCTGTTATCTGGTCCGACAATGGAGGTGATTCTGATGACAATGCAGCTGAATTCGCAAATTCCGCTCTGGAGAGTGAACCACGCACTTTCAGACGCACTGCAGAGTAACCAGTCCGTTCACTGGCGCGAAGCTGCAACACTTGAGTACAACACTCTCGTCAACAATGGGACTTAGGGAAATCATTGATTTACCTTCTGGTGAAAAGGCAATTGGCTGTGGATGGGTATTCAAGGTCAAACGCAATGCGGACGGTTCCATTGAGCGCTACAAGGCTCGTATCGTTGCTAAAGGCTATTCTCAACGTCCTGGCATTGACTACAACAAAGTCTTTGCTCCCACATTCCGTCCTGTAACTCTACGCCTCATTCTTGCATTAGCTGCCATTGAGGACCTGGAACTTCGCTCTGTGGACATTACCTCTGCATTCCCCAATGGTGACTTGGACAAAGTGATTTACATGAAGCAGTCAGAGGGATTCCACATTGGAGCACCTCACCAAGTCTGCAAACTCCGGAAATCGCTCTATGGTCTCAAGCAGTCTGCTCGTCAATGGAGCAAGAAGCTGCACTCTGTTCTCGCGAAATGGGCTTCAAACGCATTGAATCTGACCGCTCTGTCCATGTCTAATGGCGAAGTCAGGATCATTGTTCCCATCTATATAGATGATATCACATTTGCTTCGAAATCCACTGCTGCCATTGACAAGTATGTCAAGATCCTTTCCCAACACTTCAAATGTCGCGATTTGGGCCCTACCAAGTATCTGCTTGGTGTTGGAGTGGGTAGAGTGCGCTCTACTCGCACAATCACGTTGCACCAGCGCCAGTTCATTGTTGACACCTTGGAGAAGTATGGTATGAGTGACTGCCATCCTGTGCTCACTCCCCTTCCTCCAAAACTCGAATTATCGCATGACATGGCTCCCAAGTCAGATGAGGAGAAACAGTTCATGGCCAATGTTCCCTACCTCTCAGCAGTTGGTTTGCTTCAGTATCTGGCCACTATGACTTGCCCTGACATCCAACATGCTGTCTCCTACAAGCACCGTCTTCAAGGGTGAAAAGAATAATCTTTCGGCCAGTTTTGTCAATGTTTCAAAGAAGTTCAGTATCCTTGGAACACATGGGGTTCATACAAGTTGTCATTGGCGGATACAATGAACGGGAAGCTAAGTCTTAAGTATTAGCAATGGGATTCCCTGGAGTCTGGAGGGTCACCTACACAAGTGTTGATGCCTCCGCCTCCTCAGCCATCCTCAACCCTTCGTTGGAGTTCAGCCACCTCGCCTCAACATTGAGTTTACGTCGTTTGCTCCCCTTATTGTTGTGCGCGTTGAGTTGTCGCTTGAGGTTGTGGATTTCGGAGTATGCAAGGGCAGCATGTGCCTTGACAAATGCAAGACGCGATTTGAGCACGGCAATCTCTGCATCACGCTCTGCCTCGCGAGCCTGAACAGATGGCGTGGGGAGTCAACCGGAATGGGACTTCGGATCGCAAACTCGAGCGCGTTGGCGCATAGAACCTGCCTGGTGTAATTGGTTCTGAGAGGGATGACAGTGTGGGGGGGATTGGAGGTACAGAAATGGATGTGAACGGAGGTGCAGGGAGATGGGGAGGTGGAAGAACTGCTGCGTGGACAGATGGAAAGTTGATGGGTTCTCGCCATTGTTCGTGTGACATTGTTGTGGTGGACGCTCATCAGACTCATCGGAGGAATCAGATGATTCTGAGTCGGAATCGCGGGATTCATCAGAATTGGAATCTGACGTGTCGTGATCAAAAGCTTGAATGGGGAACGAGACAGGGAAGGAGCTGGGTATGTGACTTGCGGAGGTGGATGTCGCAATGCTCGGTGCGTAGTCCTGATCAGTGAACATGTTTGGGTTGACGGGCCAGCAGCCACTCTTCCTCCACGCACTGATAATGGTAGATTCCTTGAAAGTCTGTGTTAGAGTGACTCTCATGTCAGGTGATTGACAGTTACATGTCACAGTAGTTATACTTCGCTCCAGAAGCATCCTGAAGTCCTTAGTTCCTAACTTCGGACTTCAGGTGAGTAGTACACTAGATATCACCAATATCATAGTTCCTAACAGTTCCCTTGTTGCTATTCACTCCGTTGAGCTGAGACGTTAATACTCAGCACATAGGCTCGTTACAACTCGCCTTGTTCGCACACTTCAACAGTCTGCTGGCGGACGTCCATGTACTCCTTGACGAAATCCTCTCGCGGCATCTCTTCTCCTGTGTCTTCGACGATCTCGTCACACCGATCCCCCAGGCACGTTGAAATGGGCCAAACACGCCCACATCCAGGGGCTGGAGCTTGTGTGTTGTGTGAGGTGGGAGGCAGTATAGCAGAATGTTGTGCTCCCGGAGAGTGATGACATTGAGAGTGTCGTGCGAGCCGTGGCCATCGTAAATGAGAAGAATTGGTTTGCCGGAGGTATTTCGTGCTGTTGCCTGGGGAATGAATGATTTTTTGAGCCATTCTTTGCACAAGAAGTCATCGGTCCACCCATTTTTGGACAGAGAAATCCTTCGAAGTATCAGTTAATTAGCCATTTGAGGGATTCACCCAATGTTAGGGTTGACAGTAAACCATTCAGGTGAGAATTCCTTGCCTGAGAAGACAAATCCCGGGAGAAGGAACGTGCCATCCGCGCAAACACATTCAATAATTGTAATGAGTTCAAGGTTAGCACTGCGTGATCTGTACTTCGGGCATCTTGTGCGAGGTACAAAACACTTCCGACCTGACCCTTTTCTCCCGCCAGCTCTTTGACACCCCTTCTCATCCATGTTATAAATGTTTTCAATGGGAATGTTGTATTTTTGAATGATTTCAAGCAGCTTGTCGAAGTGGCGGGTAACAACAGGTTTTGTTGAAAGCTTTCGCGCGTTTGGGATCAAGGCCGGACGGTCTTCCAAGTTTGACCTCTGGCCATCGTTTAAGGAAGCCAACAATCCAAGATTTGCTGGGTTTTCTCCCACAGAGTGCCTCGGCCTTCTTCCGGATTGTCCGCTTGGTGAGTGGATGGGATGTGTCAGAGAGAAAAATGATCCAATCGACAAGGACCCTCTCGGCTTCAGGGGAGAGAAGTTGCTGATTGGCATGAGCCTTGCGGGGAGGGAGTGATTGTCCAAGGAAGCGGCGACGAACAGTATCGTAAGGAAGAGCATGGCCAGTACGCACCTTGATATCACAAAGAACCTTGGTGATGTTGGGCTTCTCCTGGGCATGAAGGATGTTGCAGGCCTCTTGGATAAGTTGTGTCATTTCTGGGCTGGGAGGCTGCCGGTGAATGCACCTCGGGCCATGCAGACACCGCAACCAGAAGTGTCAAGTGCAATCAACAAAACGCATCGCGACTCGCGGCGCGTTGGGCGGAATGGCGGACTTTCAATTCTGATCAAGGGTCAAGCTGGAATGTCACGCAAATTCACTATTTTCTTCGTATCTCTGTTGCAGGAGCATCGGACAACCTGAGATTTGGAGAGAACATTTTATAGCATGATTTCATCCCATAGTGAGGTTTGTAGACCGTAGGATGCAAGCAATATCAGGGACAGCCGAGACCATTTTTCCCTGAACTTTCATCTTCCTGCTCAAAACTCACAAAATCACAAGATGAAAACATGCTCTACCTCCAGTTTCTTGTAAGATCCATGAAGTGTTGTCAGTTAGGTTATCATATCGAAGAAAGATCAGCTTGTAAGGTGTTGCAATCCCTTAAGAAATTGCATTTTGCAACTCTCTATCACTTTGCAAACCAGTACACGTGATAGTAGCGGTAGCCTTCACAAGTAGCGACAGGGAGAGGACCGTGCAAATTGCTGTGAATGAGCTCAAGAGGCATCGTGGCACAAGATGGCGACGTTGGGAACGGGTTGGAGTGCATCTTGCCTGCTAAACAAGGCTCACAGACCGGATCCGGTTTGTCCTTCAATTCAATGACCATGCCAGTAACCATACCCTCGCACTGCATCTTGGCGATATCTGCAAAGCTGTGGTGAGACTGTAGAGTCTCGTCTTCGTGCTTCCTAATTGAAAAGAGGTCGTCATAAGCGTTGAACCGTGTCCCAGGGCGTCTCTGGATGTGTATGTTATGTAGGGTGTTCCACTGGCATCAAGGATGATCCATTGAAATGAACCCTCTGACTGTGTTCCACCATGAGATATATCTGCAAAGCTGCCTTGTCCGCTTTCAACTCCCATGCTTCCAAAGCGGCCTCCTCAGTCGATTTAGGCGGTGAGGACACTGTAGGAGCAACCGATTTTCCCGAAACAATGCATTGGAGGCCAGTAGTGCGTAGCCAGGCCTCCATTTCGCCAGACCAGGTGGCATAGTTGGTTGCACTGAGTTTATCGAAGTTGGGAGCAGGTGTTGACATTGTGAGTGATAGGGAGTGGAATGTGCGTGTAGCGACTTGTAAATGAAAGGAGTGGTGTATGGACGTGCGACAACGTGGCACGCAAAGTTAAACAAAGAGTGAGTGACGATATGACTGGCACAGGCAAAAATGAGTCACTGGTGCGCTCAGAGGCCGGGGCCCATAACCTGTTGAAAGAGGCAAACGAGGCGAGTAGTAACAAGCCTATGTGCCGAGTATTAACGTCTCAGCTCAACGGAGTGAATAGCAACAAGTGAACTGAAGTCCGAAGTTAAGAACTAAGTTAGGAACTAAGGACTTCAGGATGCTTCTGGAGCAAAGTATAACTACTGTGACATGTAACTGTCAATCACCTGAGAGTCACTCTAACATTTGGTTTTGAGTACTGGGGAACGACAACACGGAGGACAGTCAATAAACCAAAGGCTGGTACGCCAGTTTACCAGAGGGTTGTGGTGTCACAACCAGCCAAAGCCCAAGATGATATCCAAAGATCCAGTGTTCGTGATTGAAAATGTCAGAGTCTCAACATGGTCACCAATTGCCAGTTCCAAGGTAGTCAAAATGGGTTATAGACCCAGACACATTCAGAGAACCATCCGTGTTGTATACACCAACTTGTGGTAGTGGGCCATTGCATACGCATGGCAGTTACGGGTCTAATTTTTTTTATCATTCGCAATATTTATAATGCATATATTACTCCCACACATATCTTAGTACCTTTCAATCTTAAATTATTTTCAGTATAATCAACCAAATAACCTTCACGTATACATTGCCGCCTTGTTTCGATTCCATCATGATACCATACTTCACCAGTAGGTGATATTATGCGAGATACAAAATGACCACTACCATAATATATTACACCTCTAATAGGTAATATTATTGGATTCGTGTCTGTACATAATGATATTGATTTAGAAATTTTGACTTCTTGAGATCCAGGTGGTAGACTGATTGCTTGAAAATTTACAGATGAATTATATTTATATATTTTAATAGCATCATGTCCACAAGTGCATTTTTTAGTCTTCATAGCAGTTGCATCAAGATATTCTTGTATTGTTGACAATCTTTGTTGTGTAACTGAAAAAAGACTTGTAATCTTAGATGCTGATGTGCTTCTTACACCACAGTGTTCACAATTGTATGTTATTTTTCCAATTGATTTTTCTGTAAACATATAAAGCAATAAATCACCAATATCAACACCAAGAGTCCCATCTGGAAATGCAATGGGACTTCTATAATGTAACAAACGTCGTACAGAATTTCTTGCATCTTCTAGATTTATTTCTTTTGATACAACTTTCTCAAATCCTGAACCAAGTTTTTTAGCATACGATGACATTAATTTAAAATTACGTGTCCATTTAGTTGGATTATATACCCAGATATCACCTAGAATAGTGAAAAGAGAGTCATATGAACAACTATAGTTTTGAGAATCCCATATCATTCCCACAGGATTATCTGTTTGAATAGCTGATCCTAGAGCAGTCCTTCTTTTTTTGGTAATTAATGCTTTTTCTGAAGATAAATCTCCTTTAGCCTTTCTTTTGAGCGATTTAGAATGGTTGTATAGTTGAGAATGTGATATCATTTCAACAGGAATTTGCTCTTGAGCATTGTGTTCAATAACAAGCATTTGTTGATCAGCAATCAAATCTTGTTCTGATTTTTGATGATCTTTAGTCTTCATTGCATGTGATTTTGAATTGTCAATATTAACTGGAATATATTTTGTATTAGTACTTTTATTTTTTTCAATTAAACACCATGGTGTATCTGTTTGAACTTTTAAGATATTCATTGGATCAGACTTTGTCCATTTTAAAGTTTCTGGAACAATCTCTGGCACATAAGATTCACCTTTCAACTTCTGATATTGTCTTATGATTGCATTTCTTAAATGTCCATTAATAATTGATGGTAGATGATCCTCAAATTTAAGTTGACTGATTTCATCCATTAGTTCAAGCTCACGAAATTCCTGTCTTAAATATCCAGATGCACCACATGTGATTTTACTTGGATTAAAACCTTGAATGATAACTGTGCCTTCAGCAGTTGAACTCCTTGATAATGCTGTATAATAGGAAAGATGATCACGACAACTATTCAATATTACCACATTATTTGGACGAGTTTTCCCTTGTGATGAATATACAGTCATTGCAAAATTAGGTAAAACATGAACTTGTGATCGACGAACTGGAATGGAAACACCATTTGGAAATGTACATTTAACTGATTTTTTTAATTTAACTAATGGTATAACATTTTCAGGCAGACCTTCTATATTGATAGTTTTTGCAGGACGATCAAGTTTAACAAAAAGTGTATCAAGTACTATTTGACCTCTTGATCCTATTCCTGACTTCCACCCAACAATATGACCTTCTTGCCCTTTGGTTATACATAATTCAGTAGCATCATTATTACGTATCATCACAGGAAGACCAATACATAAGGATATTTTTCCAGGTATATGTTCAGATGCAGAATGTCGAAGGTTCCACAACGCATCTTGCATATCAGGACTTATCTGTTTTTTAGTACTTGGCATAGAATTTTTATCTTTTTTTCGGACCGATGTTAGAGTTGATGGATCAATATCTTCACCAAGTTCATCATCTGAATAAAAATCAGTCAAACTTTGACCTGTGTCTTTGGCAAAACGCGAAGAACCAAGTTTATTAAGTTGATCTTTTTGAGAATTTAATTCTGTAATTATCGAAACATTTCTATATCGTTTTTGAGCAATATTTGGTTGATTTGCATTTTTTCCAGCAATACGGGTTTTTAGAAAGTCAATATCTTCTTTTGTACATTGTGCATATCGCATATTTTCTAGAGCATTTCTAAACTTAGCATCATTTGGAGTTTGCGTATTTTGTCGCATATTTTGTCTAAGTATTACAACAGTAGTTATTTGATGCCATAAAGCCTTTCCAATAGCAGATTGTTGGCTTCTTACAGACATCCCAGCATCAATACTTGTTCCAACAGTTTGGCTATATAGGGGAGAACCAAAAACAGGCTTTAATTGTGCAAAATCACCTGCAAAAATCATGTTGAGTCCTCCAAATGGTACCTCAGTCATATTTCTTGCTTTAGCTAATGCAGCACTAATCTGATATAATTCATGACATGCTACCATGGATATTTCATCTAAAAATATATAATCAACACCATCTAGACGTTCACGAACATTTCTTTGGGAGGTTTGTTCGTTTCTCGATCTGTTTCCTTCTGATCCAATACCTAGAACAGAATGATATGTCGAACCATTCAATAAGGCAGCTGCAGAACCAGTAGGAGCTAATATCATAATACGATGAGATTGATTTCTTTCTTTAAAGAATTCAATAAGTGCTTTTAACACTTGAGATTTCCCAGTCCCACCCATGCCACCTAAATACATTTTAAGCTGTGTCGGATTGTCAATTGTTGCATGATTTGCAACAATACGGAAAGCTCTTTCTTGTTCTCGATTCAAACTAAATCGTTGTATAACCGTATTCAATATATTCACTGCCCCAGGTTGATCTGGTACAAATTTTCGTGAAAGATATGAAGTCATAGTGTCCACAAAAACTTTATCTGTTCCTTTAATTTCGCCAAAAGGTTTGCTTGCTTCAGTTGGTAAATTTTTTGAACGGTCAGCAATGATTAATTTGCGAATACTTTGTATTAATGAACTCCATTGACTACCTGTGTTTTCTGTGATTGGTACAAAGCCTTTTGGATCAATCATTTCAACACCGTCAGGACTGCTATCTAGCCATCCAGCACCTGCAACAACCTGTTCAACTATTCTCATTTCATCCTCCTTTGCATCATTTTGCCTACACGAACCATTCAAATACATATCATCATTTAGTTCTTCATCTTCATCTTTCCAGCCCGTATACTCTTGATCTAATTGATTATTATCAGATGATTGCCAAAATTGTTTATCTTCTTTTTCGTTGTCTTTCATTTGTGCAGAGTAATCATCCCGTGCATCTAGACATTCATAGCGTAAATTAAAATTATTCATCAAATTTTTTTGCTTGATTGAAAAATTATAATCATCAAAAGCATATTCCCAGGTTTCTTCGGCATGTTTTAAATCATGCCCAGTCCGCCACGGTTTAAATAAAGTTAACATTGTGGAACAATAATATTCCCTATCACCTTGATCTGAACGTGGCAATGTTCCGCCAATAGAATTAGGTACCACTAACTCGGATAAAGGTTTACACTGTACCTCGTAAGTAAGATACTGGGGATGGTCTGGCAAAAAAGAATGAAAATTAGTTGCATCCTCGTAATATTCATCATTGTCATCCATATTTAATTCATCATCCATATTTTCAGACTCTCCATCAGATGCTATCCAGTCAGATTCAATGTCCATATTAGTCCCACTACCAATGAAAGGGTTTCCTTTGATATTAAGTTCATCCTCGGAATCTGAACTGTTTTCATCCTCTGTCATATTATCATTGGTCATATCATTCTCAGCATCTTCTTTGTTCAAATTAACTTTACGATGTTTTGCTGTCTTTCTTTTTTTATTTGCACACCGAATCCAGTCATAGAGATTGACAGATCCAAATACTGAAGGCCTGTATATATAGTCATGAATCCTTGATAAGGCTACAAATTTACCTTTACTTTTATTTAATACGATCTTTTCAGGAAAATCTTCAATTTCCTCTAAAGGAGCTTGAAATACACTGCGAGCTTCACGCACAAAGCTTCTCCAATAAAAACTAGTAAAAGTATGACTAGTATAATGATCAGGATTTCCCAACAAATACATTGAAGCCATTGGACTGCCGATTTCTAGTTTGGCAGTCAAAGCATTAACCATTTTTGTCACAAGACTTCTTGCATTACCTTGAATATTTTCTTTACTAGTCAACAAAGTTTCATTTCGTTCAAATATTTGACGAATAGTGTCAAACATCGAGTATGTATTTAAACCGGGTTTGGTCACATAATCAGTAATATACGCCACTGTAGCTTTAATTGCAGTTCCAGAAAGAAGACTAGTTGTATCAGTATTGCATCGGAAAAGGTATGTAACAAGAGAAGAGAAAGTATTAATCCATGCTTCTCCTTTCTTCATTTTCAATGCACCGGTAGCCGGGTCAACCATTGTAGATTCCACAATATCTCTTGGAAATCGCGCTTTACATTTTCCTTTTCGAATACAAGGTCTAACTGATTTACTACAGTCATTGTGTCGATTTGAACGCTTGACTAAATCATCAACTACGATCCTAAAACGAGACCACCAACTATCAAGAGCTTTACATTTATCACATACATCACAAGCATTACGTTCAGGGCAACGCGGAGGAGGTGCTTCAGGCATTGTTTTGGTAGGAGGTACATATTCAGGATTTTTTTGATATTCCTCAAGTCGCTTTTCAACTTCCTCAAGCTTGCCATCAAAGAATTCACCCTTATGAACTGCCTCTAGATACTCTACCATAGCCTTTTGAAAGTCCGATTCAGGATCCATAATTTTATCTCGAATATCTTGTGGTGAAAGTGCATTTTTTATCCATAATAAGATGTGCAAATGTAAAGTAAGCCTTCCTTGTTGTTCAACTGTGCCATAATAAGCTTCTGTTTTGCCGTAATATCCAGGGTGTTTTTTATCAAATCCAAGGACATGTTTGATAAAATTTTCTACCATTATATGAAAGAAACGGGCAGCCGCTACTGGATTTGAAGTTACCAGTCGGTATGCTTCATCTGCCTTTTTAAAATAAATTTCTGGTTTGAATATCATGTTTTTATCTGCAAAGTATATACAAATAGGATGATTAATATCAGCGGGTGAAAGTGTTATAAACCATGATGGTGCCCCAATATATGATATCAAAGACCACACCTCATTGCGCATGTATTTTTTTGAAGTTAGTGAACCTTTAACATGACCTCCAACAGTATCAATATCACTTAAAACTTTGAAGCAAGCCTTTTCAGCGTCTGTTTCTGGTTTGACACGCTCACCCTTCATCATTCGTTCGGTTATATTCTCCAGAACAGATTTGTCCAGAGTCATCAACCGTTGGGTTACTTCTGCAAAATAAGGCTTTTCAGCAGTCACAAAGCCTGCCCGTGTACTTTCTTGGATTTGTTCTTGATTGAAGGCAATAAGTGGAAAGCTTGGATCAGTCTGAAATCTTTTATCTTGATACATTAGAAGCCATTTTTTTTGAGCAAGTGAAGACATTGGGCCTATGATATTAGCATTGCCAATACCGCCTAATCCATAGGGAAATAACCATGGCATCATTGACGGAAACAATTGAGCATTCTTGAACATAGACTCAGGCTTACTACCGTGTCCAACAAATAAAATGTTTTGATCTGTAACAAGGTGTTGTAATGCTAATGCTCGAACAGCGTCTTTACTTAACGTTGAAAAGTTTTCACCAGTTATACCGTGAACGACAAAAGGACACGCGCCATCATGTACACCTTCTTCTTCTTCCATGTCAAATACACTTGTTGCTTCGTTATGCTTGTTAATAATGGAAGACCGATAATCGATTACCACAGGGGGTCCCTCTTCCGGATAAAGCTTTAAATTTTCTTGGGAAATTTGAACATCAGCATAGTCAGAATGATTAATTTTAAGCCACTCTAGAGCAGCAGATATATATCTTTTACGTGCTAACATGGGTGTTCGTTTTGTATCTTCAAGCGTAGGTTGAGCCACTCCAGTAAACATGAATGCAATGATTTCATCCAATTCATCAATTGGTGGAGGCAGAATATTGCACACTTTTGGAATAGGCGTTGGAAACATAATTGCATTGGCCCTCATTTTCCAACCACCTTTTAGTACATGTACTATGCAGCGGTTTGACCTCACTCGAGAAACCAACAACCGTTCAACAAACGTAAGATCTGATAATTCTTTTGGAGTTTCTCCAACCCAAAGACCATTAGCCAGTGCCATGGGCGGTATCACTTTTCTCTCCAGATAACTTATACACTCCCAACAAGCATGTTTACATTTTATATCAATGATTGGACCTTCAATTTCTTTAATTGGATCATCTGCAGATTTTCGTGGCAAACGCGTCACGCCTGTGCGTACTAATGGATCCAATGAGCATCTGATATCAGTCAAATTTATCAATTGAGCCATGATCACTAGCTGACCACAGACCGCGCACCCAGCCTCTTCAAACTTTCTTGGATCAGTGTCTTCACAAAACCCACTAATTATTCTATGCATAAGACGAGTTGATGGTGGAGAAGGTGGAAATTGATGATTGTTTTTGATATGATATTTATGATTTGTAGTAATGCGCTTAGGCTTTGCCCATGTTTTTTTACCAACCTTTGGCAATGAATTCGCTTTATCTGTTTTAGATTTATTTTGGCGTTGTTGTGTCTTTAGATTTTTATCTACTGCTTTGAAAAGTGTAACTCGATCATTACAACTTCTAGTACATACATGGGATTTTATCGCAGTTCGTTTTTCAGCTAATGACTTACGGATTAATGCACGTAAATTATGTTCTCTTGCTACTTCATTTGCCTGGGTCGCAGTCAAAATACAAGCAATGGAGTCAAGAGGAATGTTACATATGATATGTTTTTCCCCACATGCATTAACATTTTGTTGAATGGACCATGACCATCATATATATAATTAAAATTCTCTGGGTTTCGAACTTGAAAATCTGATGAAATAACATAAGGTTCCAACATTTTGAAGTCAGATCGAGTTGAAGCCCCACCGCCAACAAAATTATGATTAATATCTACATGTGAAGCAGTCAATATGAATGTTTCAGACACAGGCATATAGAAAGTCACCGAATACATCCATGTAAGTAATTGTACGACTATAAAATATATATGTAGTATTACTTTAATTTTATTTCTCAATGTTATAGTGCACAACCTCCGCAGACGTATAGACAAATTGCGGATCATGATATAGATACATATAAAGAGGTATATGATAAGGATACATAAAAATACAAATGATTTTATAAGAAATATGACTTGGTTTATAAGATGTAAAATGAGATTTAGAACAAATATAACTCGGTTTACTATAGAAACAACAAAGTTCATAAAGAATATAATCAGATTTATCAAAATTATATACATTGGTCTCAACAACACAAATAGAACCCAAAAAAACATATGCTGCAATTTAAACAGACCACGTATCATCAACGATCTCCAATAGAAAGCAAAGTCATGTCGCCTGGTTATATATCTTTGAAGTCTCATTAGGATGCGCGCAATCAAAAGCTCAACATCATGCGAACTTGACATAAACACGAAAATTCTGTGGTTAATATTCCAATTATAATAACTGAATAACATTTTTTGCTTTAGATTACGCCAAAACTGAACACCTATACCTTCAATAAGATTTGGCGCATGTGCAGACAAAATTGGACAGGATAAAAATACAATTTGGTTATGAACGAACATCAGCGTCCCACTTTTTTTATAGAATTTGATATTTTCACATTCCAAAGGTGAGAAAAAGCGAAGAATGGCATATTCCGAATTTGTAATAATATATTGAGATCGATATACAAATGCAGCAGCACTGTCTGATATCCAATTTATAGAATCAGTCTCACTGCTATAGTGTTGGTTGACAAAATGGGGCTGGAACATAGAATTAATAAAATAGGGCTGGGTTGTAGGTCCAAGAAATCTGCGATGGGTCATGGGACCAAGAAATCTGCGATGGGTCATGTGACCAAGAAATCTGCGATGGGTCATAGGACTAATGAAATTGTAATGGGTCGTAGGACCAATGAAACTGTAATGGGTCGTAGGACCAATGAAACTGTGATGGGTCGTAGGACCAATAAAAATGTGATGGGTCATAGGACCAACGAAACTGTGATGGGTCGTAGGACCAATAAAAATGTGATGGGTCATAGGACCAATGAAACTGTGATGGGTCGTAGGACCAATGAAACTGTGACGGGTCATAGGACCAATGAAACTATGTTGGGTCATAGGACCAATGAAGTTGGGATGGCGTTGATTAAATGCAATTATTTCTTGATAATGTCGAAATTGGTTAAGAGCCAAAGATTCAATTTGAACAGACGGAGACGAACCGTGCGTGTTAGACAAATGGGTAACTTCCAACGATGCAGTTATCGCAGTATCACATTGATTATATGTGATACGAATTAACAACAGTGTTAAGAGAAGGTATAGCATGATGGAGCAGAGTCAACGAGTAGTTCGAAGTCAAACAGTTGAGATCCGGCAAGTTTGTATAAAACATTGGAACCAAATAATAGCACGTGTCTCATTTTCGTGTATATACAGTAGGGTTGGGTAAAAAACTGTTTGTTTTTTACCGCCGAATTATTTACCGGTAAGTTACCGGTAAGTTACTAGTAAGTTACCACCCCCCTCGGAGCAGGATTTTTTTGGCTGGTAAGTTACCAAGGTCACGTGTCTTTACCATGCAGAATAAAGCACCTATACAACACTTATTTATAGTTCATCGACTGTATACCAAATCTATGTACCTGTCCTGTATTAAACAGCAGCAAAAGAACATTGGAACAAGAAAAAAATCGGTGTTGCACCGCAGGAGAAATTTTTGGGAAATAGACCACGTGATTGAGCATGTGATAGGTAAGTTACTAGTAAGTTACTGGTAAGTTACCAGGCATAAAATCTGTTGGGTAACTTACCGGTAAGTTACCCCCCCTGGGAATTACTTACCCAACCCTAATATACAGAAGCTTAATTATACTCGCGGAGTGGATCAGGGAGATAATGGAACATCATCGTCGCCGTCGTTATTGTAGTTGTCGTTATTGTAGGAGTTGTTGTTGTTATGGTAGTCGTCGTCGTTTTCGCCGGTCTCTGTTATGTTGTCATCGTTGTTGTTATCGTTGTTTTCGTTATCGTTGCTCGTCGCTGTTATCGGCGTCATTGTCGTCGCTATCATTATTGTTGTTGTCATCTTCGTTATCGTTGTAATTGTTGTTGTTGTTTACATTGTTTACATACTCTAATCCACCTTCGTCGTTAACTACTTAGGACTAATGCATTGGCGGATTGTAAACTAATAAACTAAAAAGAAAAGAAAATGAGATAAAGAGTGCAGGAAAGGTACCATGTGTAGACTAAGTGTAAAACACTAGCCAGCAATGACCAACGCAGCCTCCAAAAATCCCAGGCATGGGAGCCTATAATGAAGTATGAAGAGCTAAAGTATGCCATAATAACCAGGGATCCGGGACTCGAGGGTTGGGTATACCACACGAATAAAGCCTAGAGAGTCCATCGAATATCGGGGGGGGGGGGGGGGGGGGGGCAACGAGTGAGGGAAGAAGAGGCGATGTATGATGTGCAAGATGACAGACAGAGGGCAGGAAGGAGAGTCTTGAAGCATGGATGTAATGAAGGTCTGTTTTATAGACCCAGACACATTCAGAGAACCATCCGTGTTGTATACACCAACTGGGTGAGGTAAGGTATTTGTGGGCAGGTTGTGTTTTGAGACAAAGTCATGGTGAATGTAGCCTTTCCCAGTAGCTCCACAATCCAATAGGCATTCATGATTACAGGGCCATCGGTTGCCTGCAGGGAGATTGGGACAACAACAGAGTTTGTTGAATCAATTTTACCAATTCTATCATGACGGTACTTGTCTAGTTGCGCACGCGGAGCTCTGAGTTGTTTTACGATTTTGATCGCTAGATGCAAATCCAGGAAGAGGATGGCGTTTATTAAGGACACATTGATTTCGCGTTTATGACCATGGTGCACCCATTGTTCGAGAACACGCGTAACCGCCGCAATGTTGGGGTATAATTTGCGGCATTTCTCAATGATAGAATCTTCAGCCGACCCCTTTGCTAGATTAGGACTTGTAGATGTCATTGCCAAATGAGAGATCAGAGATAACTACGCTGTCTGACGCCAACAAGGACATATCCTTCACTCGTTGGAACCTACAAAACACGAAGGAAGCTGCTCCATAACCCGAGCAAACCCTTGAGATCTTCCTCCTCCTCTTTGCCGAGTTCATCCATGTGTTCCAATGTTCGGCATATCTGCTCAACATGAGCCTCTAAACCTTTGACATCCTCCAACAACTAACGAGTCATTTTTCTGTTCTTCCTTTTGGTGGTACAGTCTTTTGATAGGTGGCCGTAATTTCCACATCCCCAACACAATGTACCTGAATTTGCGACAAATTTGGGCTTGGGTGCGGACAACGATGGGGTATAGGCTGCACCAACAGCTGGTTTGGCCACAAGAGACGTTATTGGGGCCTGGTTTGAATTACTTGAGGTCTGAGGGTTAGTGATATTGGAAGGACGGAACAGAAAAGAGCTATACTTGCAAAAGGATGGACTGGGGGCATAGTAAGTGTTTGCCGCCGAGGATTCCTGTAGGTCCTGGTCGACCTGAAGAATCAATACTTTCCATTTGCAATAGTTGGTCGGAGTTGGTCGACAACAAGAAACTTCCTCTTGAAACTCCTTCCGCAAGGCACGCTTCAATTCGAAAATGAAGCTTTTGTCGCAGAAACAAGCATTGTATTTGAGATCCTCAAAGTGAATAAAGAAGTCCTTGGCAGTGCGCTGTCCTTGAGTGACGACATGTAAACCCCTCTGGGCTTTCTCGACTTTGTGCGGATCACCAAAAGATTCAAGAACCCTACACATGAAAGTATCCCAAGTAGGCATTAAAAATCCCAGAGAGCATTTTGTTATAATATGTGTTGCGCCAGTTTCTAGCATTGCCCTTGAAGTGTCCTAATGCAAAGCAAATCTTTGACTTGTCAGAAGGGTAGCCGGCAGGGCAGGCAATGAAGATGTTGCTGCAAGAATTAAGGAAACTCTGGCTGTCCTTTACCGATCCATTGAAAGGGTCAGGATCCGGCATTTTTGTTGAAGTAGGCGAACGAGGCGAGTTGTAACGAGCCTATGTGCCGAGTATTAACGTCTCAGCTCAACGGAGTGAATAGCAACGGGGGAACTGAAGTCCGAAGTTAGGAACTATGATATTGGTGATATCTAGTGTACTACTCACCTGAAGTCCGAAGTTAGGAACTAAGGACTTCAGGATGCTTCTGGAGCGAAGTATAACTACTGTGACATGTAACTGTCAATCACCTGACATGAGAGTCACTCTAACACCCCCCCATGATCTCGTATGTCTATAATGAAGAGATGAAAAGAATGAATGAAAATAAAACAAACTAAGGTAAAATGCCCATTTGTTCACGACAGAATTTGACTTTAGGCGCTGGTACTGCCTTGGTGAGGTTGTCCGCAATCATCTCCGCAGTAGGAATGTAGTTTGGTGCAATTTCGCCATAGTCAACAGTGTTGCGAAGCCAGTAGAACCGGAGGTCAAGGTGTTTCATTCTACCATGGTGTTCCGGGTTTTTGGAGACTGTGATTGCGCTCTGGTTGTCCATCTTGAGTGTAGAGGCCTGTTTGACAGGATAGCCAAACTCTGAGAGAATGTGTCGCATCCAAATGATTTCCTTCCCAGCTTCAACTGCGGCCACATACTCTGCTTCAGTGGTAGACAGTGCTACAATGGTTTGCAACTTGCTGCCCCAGCCAATCGCACCACCAGCCACAACTGTCACATAACTACCAGTAGAACGTCCAGTATCCGGACAATCACCATGAGAAGAGTCTGTGTATGTGGTGAAGAGCTCATCACCAACATTGTTGCCAGAGTATGTGAGTTTGTGTTCAATGGTGCCCTTGACATAGCGAAGGAGATGCTTCAGTGCCTGCCAGTGTCTGGGGCCAGGATTCGCATTAAAGCGAGCAAGAGTGGAGACAGCATGTTGGATGTCAGGGCGAGTCATAGTGGCCAGATACTGAAGCGAACCAACTCCTGAGAGGTAGGGAACATTGGCCATGAACTGTTTCTCCTCATCTGACTTGGGAGCCATGTCATGCGATAATTCGAGTTTTGGAGGAAGGGGAGTGAGCACAGGATGGCAGTCACTCATACCATACTTCTCCAAGGTGTCAACAATGAACTGGCGCTGGTGCAACGTGATTGTACAAGTAGAGCGCAGTCTACCCACTCCAACACCAAGCAGATACTTGGTAGGGCCCAAATCACGACATTTGAAGTGTTGGGAAAGGATCTTGACATACTTGTCAATGGCAGCAGTGGATTTTGAAGCGAATATGATATCATCGATATAGATGGGAACAATGATTCTGACTTCGCCATTTGAGTAGACATAGACAGAGCGGTCAGATTCAATGCGTTTGAAGCCCATTTCGCTGAGAACAGAGTGCAGCTTCTTGTTCCATTGACGAGCAGACTGTTTGAGACCATAGAGCGATTTCCGGAGTTTGCAGACTTGGTGAGGTGCTCCAATGTGGAATCCCTCTGGCTGCTTCATGTAGATCACTTCGTCCAAGTCACCATTGGGGAATGCGGAGGTAATGTCCACAGAGCGAAGTTCCAGGTCCTCAATGGCAGCTAATGCGAGAATGAGGCGTAGAGTTGCAGGACGGAATGTGGGAGCAAAGACTTCGTTGTAGTCAATGCCAGGACGCTGAGAATAGCCTTTAGCAACGATACGAGCCTTGTAGCGCTCAATGGAACCGTCCGCATTGCGTTTGACCTTGAATACCCATCCACAGCCAATTGCCTTTTCACCAGAAGGTAAATCGACAATTTCCCAAGTCCCATTGTCGACGAGAGTGTTGTACTCAAGTGTTGCAGCTTCGCGCCAGTGAACGGACTGGTTGCTTTGCAGTGCTTGTCTGAAAGTGCGTGGTTCACTCTCCAGAGCGGAATTTGCGAATTCAGCTGCATTGTCATCAGAATCACCTCCATCGTCGGACCAGATAACAGGAGGCTCATCAGGAACCTCGTGACGGTGTTTCACCTTCCACCATTCACCAGTAGGACGCGAAACGCGTGTAGTGCGTCTCAGCAAGCGTTCTGGATCAGGTTGAGGCTCAACAAGTGGTTGGAGCGACTGGTGGCGTGTATTGCGACGTTGAGCTATTTCTGGCTCAGGAGATCGTTCTGGAGTGGAATGAGTGGGAGAGGGAGGCAGAGAGGGTGATTTGGCCTTAGGAGAGTGCAGAGGTGTTTCAGGAGGTTCTGGATGTTCAAATGACTCTTTGGGAGCATCTGGCAGTGTTTCGTCGCTATCCCCCCCAGAATCGAGCGCAGGTGCATGAGTGCGAGGCTCCGGCAGTGACGGAGTGCGAATGGGAGTGAGATCGATTTTTGTCGACTTGGGCATGCCAGAAATCCCTGGAAAGACGCGTTCATCAAACTCAGCTCGTTCTGAGATGATAAACTTCTTTGTCTGTGGGTTGTAGAACTGCCAGCCTTTGTAACCGCTAGGATAACCTACAAAGATGCACTTCTCCATGTGTGGCTGCAAGGACTTGCGCTTATCACGCTGTATGAAGACATATGCAAGACAGCCCCAAATGCGAAGATGAGACATGTCTGGTTTGCGCTTGTGCCAGCCTTCGTATGGAGTTCCCTGTGGCAGAGACGATGTAGGGAGGCGGTTCCAGACGTGTACTTGAGCAGCGAGGCAGAGGCCCCAAAACGACGGAGGTAATCCAGCTTCAACCAACATTGCAGTAATATCATCTGCCATGGTCCGATTTGCTCGTTCTGCAACTCCGTTCTGTTGGGGGCGGTTTTGCGTCGTATGGCGTCGTACAATGCCGCACTGGTCCGTGAATTTGATGAAGGCAGCAGACATGTATTCACCTGCTTTGTCGTCCTGTAGAGCTTTGATTTTCGCGTTGAAGTGATTCTCAGCATATGCTTTGAATGTTTTGAAAGCTTCAAATGCTTTGCTTTTCTTCTTGAGCTTCAGGACGCCTCGGAACGACGTGCAATCGTCAATGAACGTGATCCAGTAGCGGTAGCCTTCACGAGTAGCGACAGGGAGAGGACCGTGCAAATCACTGTGAATGAGCTCAAGAGGCATTGTGGCACGAGATGGCGACGTTGGGAACGGGTTGGAGTGCATCTTGCCTGCTAAACAAGGCTCACAGACCGGATCTGGTTTGTCCTTCGATTCAATGACCATGCCAGTAACCATACCCTCGCGCTGCATCTTGGCGATATCTGCAAAGCTGTGGTGACAGCAGCGACGATGCCAGAGCGAAGCGGTGAGTGGGAGCGTTGAAACCCAGCGAGCAGACTCAAATTCCGGTTCTGTGGTTCCTTCCAGAGTCGCACAGTTGCTGGATGAGATAGGCGCGCAGAAAAGCGTTTTACCATCGCGTTTGAAGTCCATGGTATCAGAGTCAATGTTGATCTTGAAGGACTTGTGCTTAGCAAGGTAGAGACAAGAGAGTAGATTATTGCGAAGTGAAGGGACATGGAGAACACGTGAAAACTCTACAGGCATCGCTGCCTCTCCTCTAATAACTGGGTTAAAAACCACAGATCCAACCCCAGCAGAATAGACGATGCTGTGATCTGCTAACTTGATTGGTATGCAAAGGGGCTCATAGTTGCGCACCCAGTGACGATGGGGGGTCATATGAGAAGTCGCCCCTGTGTCTGCAATCCAATCGAAGTCAGGAGGAGTGGAGGAGGATGTAGAGCGAGCACTTGCGATTCCAGCGAATTCTGAGACAGAAGTGTCTTCAGAGGTGTTGTTGGCATTTTGAGCGTTCTTGGCCTTGTCCTTGCCCTTTCCGCGGTTGTTGCGATGATTCTGGGCTTTCTCGCGTGCATACTGCTTGCCACGGTCATAGGCACTGCACTCGTGGATTCTGTGACCTTCCAGGCCGCAGAAATCGCATGTGAGCTTCTGGAGAGCGGATGACGATGCAAGGGCACTCCCAATGCCTGGCATGTCCGAAGCGCGACGACGACGTTGGATTTCCTCTGTTATGAAGGCTGCCTGAATTGTGGACCTGTCCAACTTGTCCTGAAGGAGCAGGGACGAAACGAAACCGTTGTACTCTTCTGGGAGAGCTCGGATCATTGCCATGGCTGCGAGTTCATCGTCCAAATGGGCCAGAGTGAATCCACTGGTCCGGAGATCCTGAATGGTGTGAATAGAGTCGTCCACTCGGTTGATTAGAGACTGTAGAGTCTCGTCTTCGTGCTTCCTAATCGAAAAGAGGTCGTCATAAGCGTTGAACCATGTCCCAGGGCGTCTCTGGACGTGTACGTCGCGTAGGGCGTTCCACATCTTCACTGGATCATCCTTGATGCCATTGAAATGAACCCTCTGACTGTGTTCCACCATTAGATATATCTGCCCAGCTGCCTTGTCCGCTTTCAACTCCCATGCTTCCAAAGCGGCCTCCTCAGTCGATTTAGGCGGTGAGGACACTGTAGGAGCAACCGATTTCCCCGAAACGATGCGTTGGAGGCCAGTAGCGCGTAGCCAGGCCTCCATTTCGCCAGACCAGGTGGCATAGTTGGTTGCACTGAGTTTAGCGAAGTTGGGAGCAGGTGTTGACATTGTGAGTGATAGGGAGTGGAATGTGCGTGTAGCGGCTTGTAAATGAAAGGAGTGGTGTATGGACGTGCGACAACGTGGCACGCAAAGTTAAACGAAGAGCGAGTGACAATATGACTGGCAATGGCAAAAATGAGTTACTGGTGCGCTCAGAGGCCGGGGCCCATAACCTGTTGAAGTAGGCGAACGAGGCGAGTTGTAACGAGCCTATGTGCCGAGTATTAACGTCTCAGCTCAACGGAGTGAATAGCAACGAGGGAACTGAAGTCCGAAGTTAGGAACTATGATATTGGTGATATCTAGTGTACTACTCACCTGAAGTCCGAAGTTAGGAACTAAGGACTTCAGGATGCTTCTGGAGCGAAGTATAACTACTGTGACATGTAACTGTCAATCACCTGACATGAGAGTCACTCTAACAATTTTCATCTTTGTAACAGAAGCCAAGGGTGTTTCAGGCCGAGATTGAGACTGGATAACATTGGACATCAGGATTTGGAAGGACTTAAACATATCACATTGCTGATCGGACATCGCCTGAGTGAAAGCTTTTGTGTTAGCCTCCAGAATACGCTCAAGCATCAGGAAAAGGGGGTTTGGTCCTGGAGAAACCTAAGCTGCTTTGGGTGTCTCTAGAGACTCCAAAGACTTCAAAGATGCAAAGCCACCCAGGCCTTGCTTGGAACTAAGTGCCTCAAGTTCAATTTTCCCAGAGCTCTCCTAAAGCAGTTGCAGAGCATCCACTGGGAGTCTGCAGAGCAACTCAGAGCATCCACAGAGGGTATACAGATCATCTTAGAGCATATACAAAGGAACCTAGACATCCTCAAGAGATCCCCTAGACCACCTGTAGAGCACCCAGTTAGGCATTTATTTACTTCCTATCATTCAAGTTCATAGGAGGATAGACAAAAAAATTAAGAAATCATTATTAAATTGAGGCTAATGAATACATTTCAAATCTATACATATCTACCTGTCCTTAACTTAATCTAATAACTACTTGCTCAGGCTTTGACAAAAGGTGGGAGGAAACATACAGGCTGTGGGCTCAAGGGCAGGGTCCAACATTATTGTATGGAGCAGTAAAGCTAGCACCATCATTGTTTCCATTGGGTGATTGTTCGGGGTGGGTTCACTTACAGGAACCATCCAGTAGGGTTCTTTGTCTGTGACAGGCCCCGGACGCACTGCAAACACGGGGGTGCCGCAACGCGAGGTAGATATGGGGTACACGACTGTTTTTGACGGGTCGTGGGGGCAAGGCCGGTGACATAGCAGAGGAGGAGCAGCAGAGGGTGTGGTGGGAAAGGGGCATGGGCATAGGCGGTTGGTGTAAGTGCATGCTCGCAACTTAAAAACAAAAATAAAGATTAGATTTTGGGGGAAAAATGAAAGGAGGTGGGGACATACCGGGTCTGGGCGTTGACGGCTGTGTCTACTGTTGTGGCAGGCTCCTTCAGCCTATCAAGGCCGGATGTACTGGTTGAGGGGTGAGAGCAAGAGCTGGGAGGAGAGCGGGGGTGACTTACCAGGGGATCCAGGGCCATACTCCCTTTGAGTTGTTGGTGTCCGGCTATTTTTGCTTGCTCTCCCTGTTTGAACAGGTTGTACGGAGCGGCGGAGCTCGGGGTGGGGGGTGATTTGTTGTCTGAATCAGCAATTCTAAGCTTTCCATCGGAGCGGGTTTGGTAGTGGGAGCTGCTGCAGCGGCCTATTGAACACTCATTGTTAATTGACATGGCAAAGTGGAGGGGTAGCAGCAGGGGCGCACTCAACACTTCATGTCAGTTGACATAGCAGAGCGGAGGGCAGTGGTGGTGGGCAGCGGCACACTCCACGCTTGGTGTCATTTGACGTGGCAGGGAGGGCGGACCGGCGACGGATGCCCAATGTCTTTTGACGTGGCAGGGCAGATACGGTGGGGGAGGGAGCCCCAAGCTCAATGCCGCTTGAGTGGGCAGAGCGGAAGCACAGCGTCCTGGACGTTTGATGCCATTCGTTGGACGGGAGATGGGTTCTGCAGGGGAAAAGTGTGAGGGCAGTGGCGGTCAGTGGTATGTTTGGGTGGTGGGTGACCATGTACCTGCCGTTTGCCTTCTCCTCCTCGCCCTTGCCCCTTGGCAGTTGACAGCTTGCCGGTGCGCGCTGCTGGCATAACCCCCGTTTGAGAGGCATTGAGGTAGGAGCTGGGCGTGTCAGCGGCCCAGAGGGGTGTTCATGGTTCTGGTGGCGTGTTGGCAACAAAAGCGTCAACAGTGTTGGGAGCCATTGACGGACGTGAGAGAAGTGGGACAAGGGAGGTGGTGGTGTAAAGAAAGAGGGTTGAACTTGGCAAAATCACTTGAAGTTCAACATTCACGTGATTGCGGGCCGCCAATTGCAAAGGTGAACTTTGAGCAATTTGCAAAGCTTGCACTGACCGTGTGAAATTGAGGAAATCACTTCCAAGATTTCACACCCTCTTGCGGCTTCCACATCTACGCCCCGCGCTCACCCAGTCCGACGGCTTCAAGGATAATGGTGAGTTTTCATTCTTTCAATGTTACTTTTTTTTTTACACTAACTAAAGGTGGTAGATCTGGATGATGATGTGCACACCCAGTCACGTGCCTCTCCCCTCGTCAAGGGATGTAGGCCAACTTGGGATTGTTTTATTATTACACTCTTTACACTTACTTTTCTCATCTTGAGTCCCACACGCCGCGAACGACTTGCACCATGTCATGAGCGCCGCTTCAGCCTTTGAGGGATGTGGGCCGAGGTTTTCACGGGTTTTGGGTTGGTTGGGGGTGAAGAGCAGCAAGGGGAGACCCAACTGAGGGAGACCCATACGGTGCGTCGCAGAACGAGTCGATATTTTTGACTCGTTCTGCTGGTCTCATTTCACCACCCGTTCCCCACTCACCAATCCCTTGCCAGCCCTTCCACCTTGCCGTTTTCGCCTCAAACTCCTGTCAACGCCTCTCCCAACTCCCCTTCCCTCAACCCAAATAGCAATATTGTGGGGAGGCAGCATCACAGCTGCTGCTGTTGCTTGAAGACAGCACAAAGGAGCAACGGCATCAGCAGCACCAGTGGCGCTGTTGCTCGAACACGGCGCGGTCAAGGCAACAACAAGGGCAGCAGCATTGGCAATGCTGCTGCTGCTCAAACACTGCACGTGGTCAGCAACAACAAGGGCAGCAGCATTGGTGCTGCTGCTGTTGCTCAATCACAGTGCGGAGACAATGACGCGGAGCAATAGCGGCAGCAACAACAGTATTTGTACTGCTGCTGCTGCTGGGATACAACGGTGGCAGTGCAGCAGCAGCATTCCTGCTGCTGCTGCTCGTATACGGGGAAGGGATCATTCCCCTTGCCTCACCCAATTTGCTGTTTTCCCGTACCCGCCTCCCTCGGCTTTGCCCTCCTTGTTGCCTTGCTCCTGCCGTTCCTTTCCCTGGAAATTGCAAGAAGGACAAGCAGCAGGCTGATTTGACGGCAGCGGAGCAATAGCAACAGCAGTTCAAATGCTGCTGTTGCTTTGATATGAGGTAGAGGAGGCAACAAGTATGTTGGCTCCCATATCTCCCTCACCCGACTCGTTTTCACCTCCTCGCCCAATTCTGTTGCCCAGGCCCTTCCCCACTCGCGGCCTCTGTCCCTCACCGCATGTGTTTCAACAATGCCCAAAAGGAGCAGCTGGAGCAGCAAAATAGTTGCTGCTCCTCCAAGGTCTTTGTTGGGTCCCGCATGGCTTTGACAAGTAAGCGGCTGGTGTGGTGAGGTAGTAACCCAGTGAGAGACCCGGAGCACCTATGTCTATTCATGTATGACAAGGAGCAGTATGTATGTCACTAATATTCCGTAATTATTGAGTAATTTAATATATCTGACTCCAAACCATGTTTCTATTGAGTTCTTGTTTATATGATATAAATGTCTCAAAGAAGTCTCTGAAGGAAAGCTGAACTATCTGAAATGCAACCCAGGTAATTGTAATAATTTCAAAGATTACTAGAGAAACCCAGGCAATTGTAGCCTTGCCAAAGTTCAAAGACACCTGGAGCAACTGAGAGACCTAAAGTCTCTCTGTGAAAGTTGAAATTACCTGAAGCGGCCTGGGACCAAAGGTCCTTTTCCTGATGAAGAGAATTGTAGCCAGCGCTAGGGGAGCGGCGACGACTTTCACGGTGATGAGACAAAGCAGATGAACGGGATAGATGTGGGATGATTGTGCGCAATTTTGGTGTCGTGTGTTTGGGTACTAAAGTCCTCAAGGCCAGTATTGTCTCCCGGATTGTTCACAGGTCCTCAAGATTCAATCCCATCGTCATTGACATTGTCAGGATTATTGGTAGACTGCAGAGGGTCGATAGGTCGCACATCAATTGGGCTAATGGGCTGAGTGTGAGGTTTTTGAGCTTTGGACACCATTCTCTAGAGACAAGAGGAAAAAAGGAAGTTTGTTTCCGTGGCGGTAGTAAGAGAAAAGAGATATATGCGTGATAGGGATCAAGAAAAAAGAAAAAGAATGACAAGAAGAATGAGGATGCCGGTAAAAAAGAGAATCATAGACAGAAAGAGAACAGAACAAAAGAGTAGAATCCAAAGGTAGAAATGAAATTCGTTTTCAACGGTAGGAAATGGGGGATCGTTTGGAAGAAGTTGTAAAGGGTTTGGAAAGGTAGCGGTTGTAGAGTGACAAGAACGTTCGGGGATGCGGTCACAATGATTCCAGGTACGCTTATGTGCCGAGCAAAGCTTTTGGGAGTGAACTTGCGAAATTTTGAAGTTTAAGAGGTTGACCAGGGTATTGACCATAGATATGAAAGAAGGAAGTGTGAAAGTTTACGCATTTCAGACAGAATGGAAGATAGAACAAGAACTCTAGAGGGTTGACACAGATGTCTCAAGAATTAAGAGAAAGAACCACAGATGTTTCAAGACTCTCAGAGAACGAAAGGCACAACGGCGGGGACGGGTATGACAAGCCCGTTGAGCGATTCCAAATCTTTGACTAGAACGGAGGATAGAAAATATCAAAAAGGCGGTTTGGGCGGTTTGGAGAAAGGCGGGCAGGGTTGTAGACAGTGACGGATAGGCGGCGGACAGGTGGTGGGGAAATGGGTGATTCAAAGGGGAGAGGATGATTGAGAGAGACAAAAGGGTGTCGGTTAGATAGATAGAAGCTTCTACCTAATGTTAGGAGAGGACCCGGAGAGGGAAGGGGACTCGGACAACAGGGAAAAGATGGGTAGATTAACCAGGTAGAAGTTAGGGAACAAGAGAGGTGCGTACAAACTAATAAGGTAGTACATGCCAATTATGTAAAGGTGAGGTGCATACAAACTAATAAGGTAGTGCACGCCAATCATGTAAAGGTAGTCTAAAAAAGGAAGGTAGTTGTGACAGGCTACACCTGGGAATTCAAATCAAAATGATCTAACATCTGTGGAGCATCAGGCCATTCCATTGCCCTCAACTGGCAGTGCTCTTCCCAACACTCCAGCAGTGGAGATAAGATACCACAAGAAACAAGCAAGCTTGCAAACCCATTGGCTTTGGGATATCATTGCCGACCTATCATTTCAGTATTCCCATGTCATGCGGGAAGCTGCCCGGAAAAGCATTTGAACCCAGGCACAGTGGTTCTACATGCACGGATATATTCTTGTTCCCAAAGCCAACTGGTGGTTCTGGGATGTGATCCCAACTTCCTTAACCAATTCTAGATCCTTACAAAGGACAACCTCAAGGTTAGTACTGCCATGCTACTTCCCAATAATCCAGGGTCATCATCCCTCTGTTTTCCTTGGATTTGGCAAACAGGCCAATGGTATCTTTTCAATACTGATCCCAATGCCAATGCCAATGCCAACACCAATCCTGCAAGTCTCCTACAATGTCAGTCATTGTTCCTCCACATTCAGTTGCCCTACTCTCATCACCTGTCAGTTAAATGTATTCATTGGCTTTGCGCTCATGCTCAGCAAGAATGATGGCATGAAGAAGTTGTACTTGTGACTTACAAAATGCAGTGGACGGTCAGGTTCTTCCTACATAAACGCAACACTTGGCAAGACACTACTATGATTGATGGTATCAGTCCAGGCGCATATGCTTATGCACAATGCCAAAGGGCTCTGTGGAATAGATTTGCATCCATTGCCAACTGAGTTTTTCACAATACAACACCTCATTACACATCCCCAATGTAGCCATTACATAATTGTATCTCAAGATCAATGATTCCTCTTATCACATATTTTTGTATCTTCATCTTCTTAACTGACTTACAAGATGCTCAAACTCTTCAACATCTATGATTTGCACACCGGGGCTGGTCATTGCCAACTTCAAAAGTTACAGCATGTTTTGTATTAAGTCAAGTCCCAATTCCGATCTGCCCTCCTCAAAATTTTGACTGGCAAACAACGGGATTGGCAATGGAAGCAGTATTTCCTGAGAGAGGAATTGGTGTGTGTGATGTCGAAGGGTCACTCATCAGCTCACATATATATGATTAACAATACTTTCTCTTGTTGGCTTGGGTGCTGCGGTTGGCCAAAAGTTGGAGATCCCAATCCTTATCAGATCACTGGCAGATAGCCTCATGTTTTGGGAAAAGGATTCTCTCTCCATTCCATTCCATTCAAGCATGTTGGAGGCTCTAGATGCTGGTGTTTGGTCAGATGACATGTGCCACTTGGTAGAGAAGTACACATTTGCATGGTGGAATCTCGGCAAGGAACCCAATGCCGATGCCGGTGCTAAACTATTTCTTACCCTAAACTATTTCTTACCCTTGATAACTTGGAGTCCGCCTTGCAGTTGGGTTCCAGTACTGGCATCCACCACCCTTGGCCAACGCCAATGCCGGTGCTGGCAACACTGCTTGGGATTTTGCTCAAGCACAAGGACTGACTATCAAGGAACCCCGTCCCCACTATGCTCCACGCAATGGTGGACGCACACTCCCAATTCATCCAAGTATTCCAGAACTGCAGAATACACCTAAATGCCCCAAGTGCCGGCAATATAAGCGACTTGCGGGAGACGCTGTTGCCAAGATTCAAGCCATTTGGGGATGCGCAACATTGCTTGAGACAGCTGCAAAAATCCATGTTAGCCTTGATGTCAGACATGCTTCTGGCCTTTATACACTGCATGAAGCTGTACTATCCAAGGAGTTAAATGTACCATCAGTGTTGGCACCAGCACCAGCACCAAGTCCTGAGCTCAAATATCGCAAGACAGTGGAGAATGTCTGAGTCAGCTGCAAATCACAACACATGGCAGATTGAGCCACAGTGGAACTAGCACAACTACGTGCACTACCTCCTAGCTCTCACAAATGGGCTTGGGGTCCAGAGCTTTCAGAGGCCAATGTTCTGGGTCTAGTCCATGACCCTTGATCAAGGTAAACACCGCATTCTGGATATGATACAAGTTTACCAGACGGTGCAGCTCCTTGGGGTGATTGGACAGAACCACTTCCCCTTAGGGGTAGTACAACTGCTCAGTTCTCCTCATTGCTGTCTATCTACTCTATTCCTTCCCAGATGCAGAACACTGTTGCTGACATTATTGCCAAGCCTTCCAGATCTCATCCTTTACCCTCCAATACTGATTCTGGGGTTGCCACTGACACCAAAGGCAAAGGCAATCACAACAATGAGGACAATGCCAACACCAAGGACAATGCCAATGATGTGGAGAATGCCACCGCCAAGGGGAATGCCAATGCCAAGGAGAATGCTGACGCCAAGGGAAGTGGCAACAACAAGGACAATGGTGACAATGAGGACAATGATGACAGCAACAACAAGGACAATGACAAGGACAAGGACAATGGCAATGATGAGGACACTGCCAACGCCAAGGGCAGTGCCAACGGTGACAACAATGCAGACACCGAGGGTAGTGCCAAGCAAGATGACAATGCCAATGCCAAGCCCAATCATCACAAACATTGTGCCGCACTGGATGCTGCTCTTCAAGTGGCAGAGGTGTGGAGTGATGATCAAACAAGTGAGGAGGATGAGCAGGAGATTACAGCAGCAGATGTTCTGGCGGCCTGGGCTGCATCAGGGTCTGAAAGTGATGACTAACACTCCTGGGGTACAATGGCCGACGGCAAGTGCGCATTTGTTGCCAACAGAGCACCCCGCCAACGCCAAACCAGACCCCGGATTATTGGGACATATAATGGCAGTACTAGCCTTGAGGTCGTCCTTTGTGAGGATCTGGAATTGGTTAAGCAAGTTGGGACTGCATTCCAGAACCACCAGCCAACAGGGCACCCCGCTGACGCCAAACCATCATGTACCTAAACAATGTCAAGCCACCATTTCTCCAATATATACTTGCCAAAGCCAAAACAACCCCTTCCTCCTCCTCCTTGCCAATGCTAAGCTCCCAGAACACCAACCAACATATTGTCTACCCTTTCCTTCAATCTATACTTGCCAATGCCAAAACAACCTCCCCCTCCCCCCCCAATGTCAATGCTGCACCCCCTAACCCTCTCCCAAGGCCTTACACACCCACCCACCCTATCCTAGACCTGATGCTGCACCTCAAATCATCCCCCCACCATTGCCAAGCCCGCCCATGCAATGCTACAGTACTACCCCTACAGCAGAAATCCATAGAATTCTACAGAACCAACACACTTGGCACATTGTAATTGTTCTACTGGTCAAGTCTATTGCTACAATGTAGCTTACCTATGTGGTTGTACTGCATACAGTATGTTGGGTCTAGTTCTAACAGATAAGTTTATAAGGCATCCTACGAGTGGGCAATAGAGGATTTTATTGAGTTGGTCTCTATCTTCAAGTGGGATTGTCTTCTGGTCAGTTCAGCATAGTCTGAGTCCAGAGTCCATTGGTGAGTTAGCTGGGTGGATGTCTTGTTGTCCAAATTGGTATACAACTTTTTTGATGAGAGCAGTTTGTGATAATAAGACCGTCTTGAGGGTGCAGTCGTGGGAAATGGCAATTCCTATGCAGTATCTGGCCTCTCCAGTGCTTAATATCTTCTAGATTTCTTCCATCTGCCCCTTGGATTGCTTGTTCTCGTCCTTAGGGTATGCTATTGACAGAAAGTCATTGACATGAGCCGTGGCTATAATGGTACTGGTTTCAGTCTTCCTGTAATAAATGCAAGACTTGCATGATAGTCTTGTGAATCCCCGTGAGATCATTGCCTTGTTCATTGTTTTGTTCCAAATTCCAGACCTCTTTGTAGCATCTATATCCACATCCTCTTCCCTTCTTTTTCAAATTGTCTTGGCTGTTCCATGTACTGTATCTTGTTGTTGGGTAGTTGTCTGTATAGGAATACAGTTTTGACCTTGATCTGTTGAGTGTCCCATTCAAGGGAGGCGGCAATATGAAGGAGGATCTGCCACAATTCCATGTGTGCTGTCAGTGAGGTGGTATTAGTGTAGTTGACCCCCTATTGTTGTTTGTATCCTTTGAATACAAAACACGCTTTTTGTCTTGTTGAATTGCTGTGTTTGTCCGTTTTGTTGCTAAGAATGATCTGTCCTTTTTGAATTTTTGAATTTCTAGAGAGGTCAGATTGGGGAATGGTCAACAATAGTATGGGGACACAAAACCACAGGGAGTTTACATTTTGAAAACTGTTATTCCCAACCAAACTTACAAGAGCTATTAGAGCAACACTGAATTAATTATTGGGACCAGAAGAAGCTCAATCACCCCTTGTTGACCTCAACATCATAGACGCTCCCTGCTTTGAATACCTTGTCTGATTGATCTGTAGGTCCTGATGTGCAGGTCAATCAATTTTAACCCTCTGTAGAATTCAAAGAGTGCAGACTATTACAACAGGTATAGCTACTTTATTGGAGAGGACTGGTGCCAGGTGGCACTGAGAATGTTGTGCCAGCAGGGTAGAAACTGAAAGTGATGACAATGAGGAGGTTGTGCCCATGCAACAAGATGTTTCTGTAGATGAAGCCCCAAGGCCAGGTAAGCGGAAGAGGTGATATGGCTGTTGCTGCAGACATTTTGAATTTAGATGGTCAGCCATTTATTGCCCACTTCCTCCTGCACCTATTCAAACCCAGCCCAGCCACACTATTGGGGTATCCACTGGGGGCAAATTGGCAAAATCAATGTACAAACTCTAGGCTCAGAGGCAGACAGGCCCAACATCATTTCCCAAGCCCTTTCAGAGGAGTCTTGTGTTTGAATTGCTTATTTGCAGGCTGTCATTGCAAATGTCTATTCTCATGCATCTGTTTTGTGTGCTTCAAATCAAACTATCTTATCAGCTATTGTTAAATTGTCAGCACTAGATCCAAAAACCTTGGTCTACAATGCACCAAGAAACTGGGAAACGGCATACACTGGAAAGGTTAAAATGGAAAGCGGCAACAGACAACAAGCTCAAGTTCCTGCAAGAGATGGGTGTTTACAAACTAATTGGTACACTCAATGACCTGCTTGATGTGGAAGCTCTCCCAGCCTATCCTCAACCGGTCCAAACACTTGAGAGTGCAGAAAGTCATCTTTGTATCAACACAGACCAAGACATCACTTAGTATTTTTTTTGCCCTCAATGCTAGAAACATTACACCCCTCAACAGGTCCAGTAAAATTCAACCCTTAAAATGTGGATGTTGACCAAATGCATTACTACTAGTGGCAGCATCATTTTTTCCAACTTTAGAGTTGTTTCCAGATATAGTCTCTTTATTATCAGAACCCTTGCTGCTGGTATCAAGGTCCATTTTTTCTCACCTCTCTGTAGATTCTTGCTTAACCATCTTGATTAATTGCCTGATTTCAATCAGTTTGTCTCCAAAATGGGTTTAGTCCTTCTGTGCTTTGCTTTCAATCTTTGTGATAGCAGTTCTACAGTGGTGCTCAAAAATAATGCATCTGGGTTATTATACATTCATTTACCTGTGGGCCAAATTTTGATCATGTACTCTGATATCTAATAAGTGAAGAGAAGTGATTACATATTTTAGATCTCAAAAAAATATTGAGTTTTCATGGAGTTATGCATGAGTACATGCTAACCTAGATGCATTATTTTTGAGCACCACTGTAAAGCTCTTGTTTTCTTCTTCAAGTACACCAACATGATCTACCAAGCCGTTGATCTCTAGTGTGACAACTGCCTTGTTTAGGTTTGGTGTGCCTTGCAGTGTGCCTTTCATTCCTCCTGCACTTGCAGATGCTAATGGCTGAGAAGAAGCAGCATGCAAGTCTGCAGCCATACAATCACAATCCAAACCAGAAGCATGTTGACAAGCAAGGCAGAGGTCTGGTTCTTGGTGCACTTGGGCACAAACCTTGTTCATGGAAAACAAAAGCAGGTTGGGTGTGGCAGACAGCCAGGTGTTGTTCATTCATTGGTGTGGTTATGGATGAGCGGGTTTTTTTCTCAACTGTGTATACTCCTCCAACAAAAACAAGTTATATTACATCTATTCAACACAGCTGTGCACTATTTTGAAGCCATTTCATAGATTGATGTCCAGTAATCAAAGGAACAGGCCTGTATCTATAGCTAATTTGGATATCCAGAGGTGCAATAGGAGGTGCTGCAGCATGCGGGCCTGGGTGGTTAATGGCCATCAAAATGTTCCTCAGAAATGCAGAAAGAAATATGGTTGGAATGGATGTATTTTTTAGAACTATCAAGAAATTATTTTAGAACTATCAAGAAATTACTAGGATGAGTAATTTAAGGTGTATTGGGATAATCTTTGAAAAATTTGACATTTTGCCAAAATTACATGGATAGTGAAATGTGCAATGATATGTGCAATGATGTGCTGTATATCACCTTGTAAGATTTTAGGCCAGGTACACAATTTTTGGAATGATATTTGTTACTTTTCTTATTGAGTAGTAAACCCCAGCCTAGGCCCAAGGCCGGACTAGGCTGTAAATTAATAGGGCTCAGGGCTTGGGCTTGACTTTTGCTGAGCCCAGAACTCATGAGGCCTGGCCTAAGCCCAAGCCAGGACTTCTAAGTTACTTGAAAATGGTGCACCATTTCTCAAAACATATTTTTACCACTGTTCACTGTGCACCATTTGAACTGTGGGGTCCACCATGCACAATTATCTACCATTATTCACTATAGTGCAGCTTTCTACTAATTTTGGACAAATCTGGGATCGTTAATGCATAAAATGGCAATTTGAAGAAAATTCGAAGGCAATTTCCTGATGTCTTCTTCAGACACTGAGGATCACATGCTCTGTTGTGTCTAGATCTCTCAAATTCTCACCATTGCAGACAACATGTACATGCCAGGTTTTTTTGTCCATCTGTCATCACACCATTTCTCAAGATGTCAACAACACCAGTCCTCCTTTCTTTGATCATACATTGGTGGATGAAGACATCATCCACAATGCATTTGACTGTGATGTTCCGTAAGGTGGTTTTTCTCCTCAGCTTTTTTTCTTTTCCCTTTCCTGTCCACACAGACCTTCTCTTTCATCCTGGTGTTATACCACCAGTGGTAGCTTTTGCAGTTGGGGAGTGCTAGTCCAGCCAACGTCCCCCTTATAGCACCTAAGTTGCTTATGTAATGTAGTCAGCAAAAATTTATTCTATTCCATCACAAACAGTCTATGTAGACACTCATACATATATATATACCTACTTATTGTATGACACCCTTAGTTCTCGGATAGGAAGAGGGCCTTGGCGGAGACGTCCCCACAGGATCAGCAAGAGTCGAGAAGGAGTAGGATGGGAGAGGACACTAGGGACCAAGGGGTGAGAGGGAGAGGGAACGATAGGGCGGGACCATCGAGACAGACTTCTCAGAGGGGTGGCTACAGGCAGAGCGGTGAAAGGGGGGGCTACTCGAGAGACGCTAGCTATAATCGGTAGAGATCGTGTCACCTCTAGAGGTCGCCGGTCTGACCTGTGTCTTGTTAGTAGAACAACATGGTCTGTTTGCGCATGGAACGTACATGGGGCGTTCGCGGAGAGAATAGTACACCCCGACGTGGTGCAACTAATAAAGGAAAGCAACATTGTGGTGTTTGGAGAGACGTGGATGAGGCCAGGGGAGGAGACGGTGCTGCGAGTGCCGGAAGGGTACGGGATGGTGTCAAGGCCGAGGCCTGACCGTCCGGCTTTCAAGGAAGCTTGGGGTGGGGTGGCGATGCTAGTCAAGTCCGGCCTGCCCTACGAAGTGAAAAGCGCATGGTGTGGACCGGACCTGGTGGTTATTGAGACACCAGAGACATTTGTCATAGGCGCATACCTGATGCCCAGTGGCTCCAGATGGCGGGACAAGGCCCCCGTGGATCCGGAGACGAGGCTGGCGGAGGCGCTGACGGCATGCACAATGTCAGGCGTGAAGCCGATCATACTGCTGGGGGACCTGAACGGGAGAACGCAGGAACGAGTACCGGAGGGGCAGGAATGTACTAGGGTCAGTCAGGACAAGAAACGGGTGGATGGGCGCGGTAACTGGATCCTGCGCCTGTGCGAGGCCAACCAGCTGTCAATTATCAATGGGACAACGATTGAGGGGCAGTCACCAGGCGCCTATACATCCTTCCAAGTAGGAGGGTTCTCAGTCATTGACTACGCAATCGCTTTGTCAACCTTGCTGTCTCAAATGACCCCAGGCGACTTGATGATTGAGGATGGGGGACGCCACTCGGACCACGACATAGTCCGCCTCACAGTGAGATGGAATACAGAGGGAGACACCAGACGTTCCGGTGTATGGCGGCCATACAAGAGGCGGAAGGGCGAGGGGGAGGAAGGGGGCTCCAGGGCAAGTAGCCTGGACAAGCTGCTTCATTCAGCGCTACTCGCAATACGGTCAGAGGAGGAGTCTACTGCGTACCTATACGGGCCTCGACGGTGCGACGGTGACCCGGCCCTCTCGGTTTATCTGGCATCAAGCGCAACAAGGGGCAGGGCCTTGTTCGGGGTTTACTGGGGCCCAAACAACAAAAACAACGGCGGTTATCGGACTGCAGACCCCCACTCCGACAGTCGTGCATCTCTTCTGGCGTTGGTGGTGGCACTGCGGATGGCCTCGCCGGCGCGGACACTTATGGTCTACACACCCTCTGAGTACCTGATTGGCTCGGTGGCGAACTGGGCGGGGAAAAATGCAGCAAGGGGTTGGGAATGCGCCCATGGCGACGTACTGCAAGCGCTGGTCAGCATGCTGCAGAACAGGCCGGCAAGGGTGGAACTACGCTACCTGTCCGGGACCGGCAAGAACGAATATATGGCAGCGGCCAAGGCCCTGGCAGTAACTGCGGGGTTGACACCCACCGCTGACGTTGTAGGGACGCCGGTGAATGAGCCCCTACTCGAGGAGGCTAGGGTAGGCGACGGTGTTGAAACGGCCCTGGCAAAGGTCACCACCACATATAGGGTGGGAGGAACGTCGCCTGCGGTGACGGCGGCTTCGGATGGTGAAGGGAGGACGGACTCGGAGGAGGAGAGTCGGACGGATCGCGCACATAGGGGAAGGGGGAGACTGCGTAGAGCCCAACGCCGAAATATCGAGTCGCTGGTGAATCAGAGGTCGACATATGACTGGTGGAAACTTGTGAGGGAGTGGACGGACGTGAAGAAGCAACCGCCACAAGTGACGGCGGATGAGCTATTAGAGGTATTTGAGAGGCGCCTGAACCCCCCCCTTGTCATGCCCCCTCAATTCGACTTGGTTTGGAAGGGATGGAACGAGAAGGTGGTGGACACACTGCACACAGTGACAGTTGACACCACGCCACAGGGCTTCTTCTCCCGCCCGTTCACGGAGTCGGAGGTAGCATGGGGAAAGAATAAGGTCGCGGCGCACCTGAATACCTCGATGGGGGTTGACAGCGTGTCATATGAGGACGTTGCCAATGTCCCAAATGATGTGGTCGCCCGCTTGATGAACGAGTGCATCAGAAGGTGTGATGCACCGAAAGAGTGGCTACTCACCAGATTGATAGGAATCCCAAAGCCGGGCAAGAACCCGAAGGATCCAGAGAACTACAGAGTTGTGGGCCTCCAATCGTGCTTTTTGAAGACGCTGACGCTGCTCATTGACAAGAGGCTGCGAGGGTGGGCCGAGGCGAATAACATCATACCTGACTCACAGAATGGCTTTCGGGAGTATTACCGCACGAATAACAACACGTACACCCTCAGATCTGCGATAGACAGGGCAAGGGCAGAAGGTCGTACCCTGTATGTGGTATTTGTGGACCTGACAAATGCCTTCCCTTCCACGGACCTGTCGACACTCTGGGCAAAGCTCTATCGCTTGGGCGTGTCCGGACCCCTGTTTGATTGGATTAGAATGCTCTACGACCGCATGCAATACGTGCTGGCCCACGGCTCGGAGGAAGCGAAGCGACGCATAAGGGCCCGTCTCGGCCTGATGACAGGGGACACTCTCTCGCCAGGGCTGTGGTTAATCTACATTGCAGATCTCTTGATACCGGAGAGCTCGGACGATGTGAGACTAGCCTGGCTGCTGATCTCCCACGTTGAGCAAGCCGATGACGTGGCCATATGGTCGTACTCGAGGGAGGAGACACAACGAAAGCTGAATGACTTCCTGGTCTGGTGCAGTCGTAACTCGATGATATTGAGTGCCACGAAATCGGTGTGGATGGTTATTGGGTACTGGCTAGGCCTACTGGGAGACATCTACGTAGAGGGGGTAGCGCTGGAACGAGTGACATCCTACAGATATGTGGGAATGACGATTACATCAGAGGGGCCGGCCATGTTTGACGAACACTACCGCATCAGTGCGCAGAAGGCCAGGGGAGCAGGAAACGCAGTGTTCATGGTCGAATCGAGAACAGGCCCTATCCCTGCGAAGGAAGGGATAAGACTGTACATGGCGAGAGTGGACCCTTACCTGATCTCGGGCTGTGAGGTGGCCCTGGATACAAAGCCCTCCTCACTGAAGACCCTGGAAGAGGTACAGACTCAATTCCTGCGCAGGCTACTGTCCGTAAACAGGCATAGCCTTCTTTGCGTCCTGTACACGGAGACTGGGATTCAGCCGATACGATATCGCAGGGTCAAACTGGCATTACGGTACCTGATGTACGTGCTAGGGCCCACCGCTGGCCACTACATACGCGCCGCGTACGAGGACTCCTTGTCCCTGGCCAGGGAGGCCCGCCCTTCCTGGCTGTCGGACCTGCGAATCGTCCTGGCGAGCCTGCCGGTGCCGGTGAAACTCGAGGGGAGCCAGTTAACAGTGGAGGGAATTGGGGAGGTTGTGAAGGAGGTTGACAGGTCCTGCAATGAGTGGCTTCAGGGTCAGCTGGAGGGCACAACCAAGACATACCTATTACACAATCGCGGCGGGCCAGCATCCCAACTTCGGGGGTACCTGAGGAAGGTTCCCATTGCGCTGCACAGACAGGCACTCACCCGCCTGCTGGTATCGTCACACAGGTTGGGAGTGGAGGTGCTGCGGTACTCACGCCCACCAGTCGCCAGAGATAGGCGGGTTTGTCGCTTCTGTCGTGAGACGGTTGAAGACGAAGTCCATGCTGTGATTGATTGCAGGCAGGCAGACCTTCAGGAGCGAAGGCGTGCGATGTGGGAGGGTGTGATTGAGGCTGATGAACGGCTTCGGGTGGTAAGGGATGCGGGGGACAGTCTGGCGGCTTTGAAGGCCTTGACACGCCATACAGACGAGAAGGTGCTCCGAGACGTGGCCTGCTTTTGTCACACCGTGTTGGGGGTTTTCGAGACACGCCCAGCGTTCCTCGCGCCGGGGTGAGGACGCAGGCGCTTGGGCGATTGCGGGACAGCGCTGGAGTGCATGGGAGGAAGGATGGGCGGCGGACAGGAGTGGTAATGATGGGAGGAAGAGAGGGACTGCAGTTGGGGCATATTTGCGCATATAGAGGACGGCAGTGGTACCCGCGCCGGCGGGGCCGTAGTGAGCATCTTAACGATTATAAAGGGCCGATATGATTGGGCCGTCCCTGCCGTTTCGCGCATCTGGATGCTGAACCTGGAAGAATGAGATGTTACCTTGAAGGCCATGCGTATGACTTGTCATCCTGGCCGAAGTCGTGCATGACTGGTGAACCCGTGAGACGGTTGTCAGAGTTCTCAGAGCCCTTGGACACGAGGGAGTGGCGTGTCGAGGAGGAATGGTCGCTTGCGGCTGTTCCGATAGGGGGAACTCCCTCGACACACCTGACCGGCCAAAAAAAAAAAAAAAAAAAAAAGAAAGATGCCGGCAGGTTAGCCCTCGATGATCCCGCTTGCATGAGTAGGTACCTGGATACCTGACGGCAGGCCGGAGGGCTGGGGAATTTTGGAGACTGATCGCAACAGTAAGGTGGTCATGTGCCCGTAGCATACATGGTATTTACTGCCTGTATGTAGCACGAACCCCAGCCGTTCCGCTATCGGGACCATAATACTGGATCTCTCTCTCTCTCTCTCTATTGAGATACTAAGGATGAGCCACCATTACACTGTTACCTAGACTTACTTACTGACATACCTGTAGATCTAATCTCTTATCTCTATCTATAGGCGCAACTTAATACAACAGTTCTTCTATTGAGATCCTAAGGATTCAATATCATAAATTTATAGGTCAGATTCTAACAATAAGATGATGAGAGAGGAATTGTACTGTTATTTAGAGAAAGATTGTAACACACAATACCAATATACCAGTTGTACCAATATGATTATTCCAAATATTTCCAATCTCTATGGCCCGTGTAGACAACATATAGGCAGGATCATTGAGGTAAAATATGTCACCTTTGGCAAAGCTTTGCAGGAGTGCCAGCCCCACTCCTTGCATTTTGGGTGTCATTTGCCCATTGGCTCTCATTTGTTTGTAGAGCAGCGTTAGGTTTGAGAACTTATGAAAGTTTTGCTAACAACTTGCATACAACTTTGCCTTGTCTTCGAGGTTCTCTCCATTTGCTTTCCATAATCCAAACTCTGAATATTTTAAATGTCTGATGCATTAAGCTGTACTGATGTTGTACATCTCTCTAAAATAATCTAATCAGATCTGAAGCTGTTATATGAAAGCACTAAGCGAGCACAGACAGATGCAATACAACACTTTCAGACAACCAGAGACATCAGTTTTGCTTCTCATGATATGTATGACCATGTTCCAACAGCCTAGTCAAGCCTATCAGCCGTGAAAACAGGCGGAAGAAAAGAAGAAATTACCAATCAGGCTCAATCTCCGTAAGAATGCGAACCCTAGCCCATAATCAATAAATTCCATGCTGTCTTGGTAGATGGTTTGTACTGACTGCGTCTTTTTTGTTTCCTCCATTTCATGGAAAATGATCCAACCAGTCCTCGGTTTGCGTGTGAAAAGAACAGATGTTGGATGAACCGACAAGACCTGCACCAATAGAAATGAAAGGATATTCGCATAGGATGTCCAGTGTACCAACCATGTTGCCTCTGACAGACCGATATGTCCCATCTGGAGTCCATCGTGCCCCATTTCGCCAGTACCCGCTAACAAGACATCTTGCCAGCCTTTTTGAATCTCCCTCACAGCTTTCCAGGGGTAGATGGAAGCGTTCCATGTACTTTTTTAGCTGCGAGCGGATAGAAACAGCTCGCGACATGGCCCTGAACGACAATGCATGGTTTTTACACCATCCAGATGAGCGGCCGTACTTAGTAAAAGCATTGTAGGCTGGAAAAGGTTAATCTTCGTAGATTGCGAAAGGTTGCTGACGTTTACCATTCAATAACGTGAAATGGTCCTGATAGAAATGAGTATATGGACCCGGAGGAATAGTGAAGGCACAAACCCCTTCCTCAGCCGTGAATTTCCTTCGCTCCAATTCAGCAAGGGCTCCTGAAGCACCACCGTCTGGAATCACAAATACGTCCTGGAGGAAGCACCGTTAGATGATCAAGTCATAAATGCACCAGAACACACCTGAATCGTGGTCATGGCCGCAATTGTAAGTATTTCTTCGCCGCATTTATAATCTTTCGAACGAAATAACTGGAGACAAGGTTCATTTAAGGCGTCTAAAATAGAGAGATGCTTTTACCATCCGAGCAATGCCCACCTCAACGGGGCATTCCGATACTTGTTCCCCGATGATCGTTAATCTGCCATTCTCATCAATCATCCCGGCGGAAGATAAACCTTCTAAAGCCCTCAATATGCTTTCCGCAGGAGGAGCGGACACCCAATCGAATTTCATGAGATCATCGATTCCAAGGGACTTCAGTTGCAAGATGGGTGTGGTCATATCCGTTCGTGTAATTTCAGGAGACGTCATCAAGGGAAATCCCTTGAAAGACGATAAGGGGTAAAGCCGATAACAAATACCGGGGGAAGTCCGTCCAGCCCGTCCAGCTCGTTGGGTGGCAGAAGCAACCGAAACAGGCACAGTTGCAAGAGATGCAAGTGCAGTTGTTGGATTGAAGACACGAATCTAAGGCAACGTGAGAAGACTGAGATGTTGCATGGATAGTGTGGTTACCCACTTTGACGAATCCGCTGTCAATGACGAACCGAACACCACTGATGGTCACACTGGCCTGAGAGGTGGATAGAAATTTATTGTGCGCATGATTACCACATGCTGGGTTTGCGCACCTCTGCAATGTTGGTAGATATGATGATCTTCCTGGTCCCTCGAGGAGTCGGCTGGAAAACCTGCAGTTGCTCATCCGTGCTGAGGCCAGCGTGGAGTGGAAGCGGTGTTAGTCGTGATGCATTTGGAGGCAGTCTAACCAGAAATCAGACAACATCTGTGTGGGTGTGATATAGGACACACGCGGGTATTAGGTCCGCCAATTCCTCTAGACATCTCTCGATATCTTCTCTTCCAGTCAGGAATATTAGAATGTCCCCAGTCCCTTGCTATAATCTGGTTAGATTTTAGGAAGCGCCGTTTGCAAAAACTCGCCTGTAGGTTGATATTCCATGCAACTTCAGCTGCCTTCCGCACATAATCTGGCGTCGGTTCATGAAGATAGACAATATCTACGGGGTACATTCGGCCTTCCAAACTGATAATCTTTGGCTCTGCTGTCGCGCCTTTAGAGAAGTAATCAAAAAACCGAGTCGCGTCCAAAGTAGCGGAGGAAACTATAATCCGAAGGGATGGTCGTTTCTTGAGGATTCTTGAGACAACATGAGCAGATGATGGCTTGAGCCACTGAAGGGCCTACTTTTTCAGTATCCCGAGAAGAAGATCAGTGTAGACACTGCGTTCATGTGCTTCGTCAATCTTGAAAAAATGAGACAGCTTTAAAGGAAAAGTGGTTGAGCGGAGGAGGGTGCCTACCATGATGACACTATAACGAGATAATAAAGGATCAACGAGCGTCTCTCGAAATAGCATCCCATCTGTCATGTAAAGGATTCGAGTACTTTCTTTGTCGCTGACATTTTCAAAGCGGATTGTATACCCGACCTTCATTTGCGTTAGAATGAAGATGAGAGTAAGGCGATCAACGCACTTCATCGCCAAGTTTGGTTCCAACCTCAGCGGCAACCCGGGCTGCTACGGAGGTTGCAGCCACGCGACGAGGTTGCGTACAGGCAATGACATGACCATTATCAGACCAGCCTGCTTCGAAGAGATACTGGGGAATTTCTAGAGATCACTCCTTATACTGCTGTCGTGGACTTTGAATCAAGACTTACGGGTGGTCTTTCCGCAACCTGTCTGACCAATCACGATAACGACTCCATAAATTTCAATGCTGTAGAGTAGTTTTTGCCCTGCATGTTTTATTCAATACTCGAACGACGAGTTGATTGAATGACTGACGGTGCTTGAAGATCGGCAAGCGCTCCCGCTGGTTTTGAATTGATAGAATTGAATCAGCAGGAGCATAAGGTACAACGTTTTCTTCGGCCTCCGAAGCTCTATCAAGACTGCTTCCAGGATTTGCTGTTCCCGGTTTCCAAAAAATCAAAGACATGATTTGCTCGATATTTAGTGCTAGTGCGTGCCGCCTGCGTGACTGATTCTTGGGACCGACAGTTGCGGAAGCAAATGACAATTCTATTCGAGAACCAGGAGCAAGGGGTAGGATAACAGAAAGGAGGTGTGTAGATTCAAGTTACAGAGATATCTTTACTTAATCTTTACACCGACATAGAATGCCGTAATGAGCTTGACAGGTGTATCCTGTCACGCCCGCAAGTTAGGTCACAGATGTTACCCAACATATTACTTCATAACATACTCCATACCAATAGGCCAACACCCTCATTGCGCGTGCTACCAAAAGCCATTCCAGATGGGGGCCAACCAGTCGACATCTGAGCTGCCAGACGAAAAGACCTTCCAATCAGAAATACCAATCTCTGTGAGTCTTCGAATGGCCACAGAGTGAACCAGTGACGAATTAATGGGACTGCAGTTCTCTCCGGATGTTGTTAATCAACTCTCCGACCGCCTAGAAGCTCCAGAAACAACATCTGAACGTCAATCGATACTGGACTCCCATATCCGAGCTCGTATAAAGGATGAACTGGAACATTTAAAGAAAGATGCAGAAGACGTTCGTCAGGAGATTGAGCACGCCCTTGAGAAGGAGAATCTAGAGCGCGAGAAAACAATGGCGGGAGACGCATCTGACGGTGACGGAGGTAGCTCTGGTGACGTTAGAAGCAGTCCAGTTTTACTAGGAGACCTAGAAGAAATCCGGACCAAAATAGAAAAATATCAATCCAGAAGGAAATCCTCTGAGTTTCCAGAGGTTGAAGCTGGTGGCGAAGCTGTTTTAGAATGTTACAAGTGCGTAGTCTCATCCTCTACTCTAATGTGATGGTGCTAAGAACGGCTCTCTTTTGAAAGGAGGAACAAAAGTACGCCGTTAGATTGTTGGTCTGCAGTCCGCAATTTCAAGAAATCCGTAGACCGATTAGAGCAAGTGAGTATTATTTTTATGGACCTAGGCGACATACCTTTTGACTCGGGAGGTCAAGCATCACGTCAAGTCATTACAATAAGTTACTTGTCTTCGAACTCCCAGAATTTGGCCTTGGCGAGCGTGTCAAATCATATTATTATTTCCTTGCCGTCCTGTTCATGGAAGGTCATCCTAGTCTGTATGAGATCTTGCCACCTCGTTATCGCGGACCCTGCTGGACGTTAATAAAAAAACCTTGAATGGCTACCCAATCCGTTCGTTGCTCGCCAAACCTAATATCGTTAGTTGGCCTGGTTATCGCACCTATAAGTAGAGACACGCCATTGGCTTTCTATCCCCTGAGTGTTATCAGATCACGAACGTCAAGGCTGAGCGCATGATACTCATGAAACAGTTGTGTCAGTGTGAATTGCGTCGCGTTGCATTCTGATATACTTAGAATTCTAATCCGGGGTACTCTTTGGAATGAAATAATAATGTTTGGTTGAAGAAATATGGATAAACGAATTACAAAACTACACTAATGACGAAAAACAAAATTGATCAAGCTTCTGTTGCTACTAGCTGGGCTTCATTATACGCCTCTGCATCCGCCATCAACCTATCTTCCAGAAGAGTTACCCTAGCCTCTGAATCCTTTTTCTCTGATTGCAATTCAGCATAATGCATTTGCAATGTGCGTTCCCTATACTCCAGCCTTTCCACTTCCTCGCGCAGGGACGAAACTCGACGTGGTCCAACAGCTGCCTCATTTACCCGAAGGCGAACAAAGCTATTATAGTCGACCGCGCTCTTCTGGGTATCTTCAAACGCGGTAGCAATCCGCTTTGATAGTGCTTCGGCGCGTTGTTGGTAGCCACCTAAAATAACCCCCATTTTCTTTTCTGATTTGTTAGCTTTGTTTGCATCTTTGGCCATAAGGTCGCGTGCGTCACTCAGAAGTTTTGAGTATCCGGCGATCCGCGCGTCGAGAGCCAGGGTGGTCGATTGTACCCAATTCCTGGAGGAGGCATCATAGCTAAGAGATTCCCTAGTCTTGGCCCAGGAAATGTCTTCGTTGGCCGATTCTGTTTTTGAAAGTGCGACAAGGCCTTCACGAAGTTGAGAGGGGTTTGCAGATGGAAAGCCGACGAGTGTTGCAAGCTCCAGTTGTATCGCGGCCTCGGCCGCATGAAGTGCCTCATCGTCAGGGACTTCGTAAGAAGACTGTGAAGAACCCGCTCTGGTTGTCCCTGGCAATGGGTACGCAACGGAATCATGATGCATGAGATGAGCAAGCTCTGAATTGATAAGAGCCTGTGCATGTCCATGTTGTTCGTCGCTGTAGCCAGCTTCCTCAATGCTCAGACGTTGCAAAATAGTGTCGATATCCACATTGCTGGGTCTTGGTAACCCAAGTTGAACAACTCGAGATCGTCTCGCCAGCGCTTTACGTTCCTCTTCCTTCTGTAGCCGTTTCACCTTGGCGTCCCTGTCTGCAGCGTCTTCCTCCGAAAGGGTTGTGCCGGGGACAGAGGTGTCGTCTTCTTCATCATCGTCAGGTACCAAAAGTTCAAAGTTGTTTTCGGGTTTAGGAAGATTCACGAAACCAGCTTTCAACGCCCGTTTGGCAGAAGTCACACGGAGCCGTTGGTCACGTGGAGTGTCGCCAGAAACCTTGTAGTCCTCAGGATTGATAGATAGATTATCGCGCAAAGGTGTCCGTAACGGAGTCGCAGAAATCCCCGACCTGTCCTGACCGCGAGGAGTCGCTGAGATATCCAAAGAACCATCCCGTAATGGAGTGGCCAGGGGATTGGGGGTAAATGCCACCTGATGGCGAGGTGTAGCACTGTCAAATCCTGATCCACCTCCTGATCCTGCATGCAATGGGGTGTTCTCATCTCCCAATAGGGGAGTTTGAACCATCGTCATGTTTCGCAAATTTCGGGCTTCCACCATGACATTGTCCACTGGCATAAATGAGGTAAGATTCTATGTTTATGTATCATGAGACTCACGTTGAGGGGCAGTCCTTGGAGTCCTGGCCATCCGAGCAGCCTCCAGACCCTCATAATCACTTAACAACCTTCCGCTTGCGTCATTGCCACCACCTACCAACGCCTTCGCGTTTTCTCCAGCCAGACCGATCTTGACAATGTCTTCCAATTCCAACTCTCCAACTTGGGCTGTGGGAAGAACGAGCTTCCGTCTGCGACCAATTGATTCCGCCTCCTTCAACTTTTGAATCTGAGCATCACGGGCTGCAATGAATTTGGTTTGATGTCCTGCTCCCTCTCCCTCTTTTCCCGCGGCATTTTTGCGCTGTCGCTTCTTCCTCTCTGCTTCCTCTTCTTCGGGTTTACGTTTGTTCTCCAGTCTACGCAACGTTTGACCGACTGGAGCAGAAGCGATGCGAGCTTGCTCTTCCGCAGTATCGTAGAAGCCAGCAGCTGCCTTTTTTTCGAAAGGAATGTCGGCATTATACTAGAATCATCATCAGCTATCTGTCTCAAAGTAAGCAAGTATGATTCATTTACATCCATGCCCTTTTTCTTGGTTTTGTGTCGCATACTAGGGTTGAAGTGTTGGACACAATCCAGCTGAAAGAAAGACGGAAATCCTACTCACATGATACCAGCGGCCTTTAATTCTCGTTTCTTCTGCAAAACAGCTAACCTGCGGGCTTCTTCGAGTTGGCGCTCACGGGCCTTCCGCTTTGCTTTCTTCCCTTGGGTGTTCGCAAGCCTTGCTCGAGCTTCTGACAACATCTCCTTTTCTAGCACGAGTTAGACAACGAAGATTAAAAGGTATCATAGAAGCTGCGTACCATCTTCATCCATGTCAATAGGGTCAGGCCTTGCAGGTTTAGTTTCCGGGTCGGGGTCGATCTCGCCAGGCCGCAATCTCCGAATGTCGTCGACGCTGGGACCAATATCATCCGACGGACCAGCAAGACCCAGTTCTTCGTTCTCCTTCGCCTCTGCTTCGTCGAGCAACTTTTGATAGCGCTCTAGGCACTGCACAGCAGTTCGTCCAACAATGGGAGCGATGGTACGCCATTGGGTAGGCATGAGTTTCGCTAGATGAAGCAGTTTTTCGTCTTCCGTCTAAGAGCAAAGTTGAGATGGACAGAGTGCAAGGACATAGCCAGCGAACTTACTTTTGACCATTCTGTCTTCTTAATAGAGGGATCCAACCATTCGTACCAACGCGCCTTGCATTGCTTTGGTGTCTTGCGAACGAGAAGAGAGGATATACGGGCCCTGTATGAGAAATAAACAATGTCAGATGAGCGCATAGGAATTGCTGGAAAACACACCATTGGTTTTTGCCGTATTTTGCAATGGCAGCCTTGAGAACCTCATCCTCTGTGTTCTAAGATAGTTTGAGTGATGAGACAAGAGTGAGAGAGTAAGAGCCAACCTTCCAAACACCTGTATTATTGTGAGCGCGATGGTGAGAAAGAGGACAAGCAATAGAACATACCTCCTTTGATAATAATTCTGCCCATGATTGTTTGAGGCAAGTGAGTGGCGTGACGCGGTGGGAGGGTGACGGAGTTGAAGTGACCAGAGTAAGATCACGTGCGTTGTTGGCCGGTCAATAAGCCGGTTGCGGTGTCTTATCTGACGGGGAACCCCGAGTAATTGGAATAAAGGGATAAAATTAATTAATGATAGAAACAAGTTGCCGGGGTTGGCCTGCTCTCCCTTCTCTCCTGCGCCCACCACAGCTATTGCCGCTCTATCCATTCTCTGTCTCCTCTTCTCACCAAGATCTTCTCTATCCCAGCTCTCCCTCAGTATCTTCGACCACATCTTCATTTTCACAACCCGCCACTCCGGTCTCTCTCTTCTCTTTTTTTGATCACCGTCACCAATCGATTGAAAACCGGAACATCCTACCATGGATCCACAAATGGACTCGATGAGCGAATCAAAGTCCGTTATCCGTCTTAATCCTTTCGTCAACAACCCTCATACCTTCCTCTCATGTAGAGCCAAAACCCCTGTTGTTCGTGGTGCACGCGCCTGCACTGTTTGTCGCGCGGCAAAGGTACCTGTTCCTGCATCCGTTTCACCTGTTCTCTTAACATCGTTCCATCAGATGAAGTGTGTCGGCGCTGAAGACGGTCAGAAGAAGTGTCAACGGTGCAAGCGTGCCAACACCGAGTGAGCCACATTTACCTTTTTACTCTACATCCAGGTCTCTCAATGATCAATAGATGTGTATTTGAAAAGCACAGGCGTGGTCGTAAACCCGGTTCAAAGTGTGTGTGGACTCTCTCATGTTAGCAGAATATTCAACTACAAAAAATCATCTTCCTAGATTGTCCGAGGCATCAAGAATGCTTCGCCGTCTCGAAAAGGGTCTTAGCTCTGCGAAGAAGTCTCACCCATCAGACCCGACATCCCCTTACCACGCTGATGAGCTTCGCAACTCTACACAACAAGATTCCCCTTACTCCACCATCCGCTCTTCAGATCCTGCTTACGGGCCGCCAAACACACACTTTCCGACAAACGAACTGCCTCCTCCACACTTGCAGTCTTATTCAAGCCCAGATGGATACCCAGCTCTGAGCAATGACTCCCGCAATATGGATTTGGACGACGACGACGACGATGCTGACCGAAATGACCAAGCTTTTTTCCCTGCAAAGCTCATCAAGAGAGAAAATCAGCGAAACTCATTCTTTAGAACAATCCTCAATCCTGAGGAGGCTCCGGCTACAACACCTTTGCACCGAAGCAACTCTTTCACCCCTCCTCAACATGTTGCGCCCACTCCGAGCGGTCTTAGCGACCCCATCACTGCAGGCATCATCACAGAAAAAGAGGCCATCACATTGTTTGATGCTATTTTTTTGCGTCTCAATCCTTTCATAAACCTTTTTGATCCTGCATTGCATACCGTCTCTTACGTTAGATCGAAGTGTCCTTTTCTGTTCACGACACTTATCATGGCTGGCTGTAAATTCTTCAAGGCTGACCGTTTCAAACAATGCCAAAAGCTGGCGAACGAATTCGCAGTTAGGGCTTTTGCGGAGGCTTGGAAGCGTGTAGAGGTTGTCCAGGCATTTGCATGTCTCACTTATTGGAAGGATCCCGATGATAGTGTTAGTCTTCTGATTCGATTTTGCGACTGTCACTTTGACCATACATCTGTAGCGCACATGGACTTTCATTGGCTATGTACGTGATGCCTTCCTCTGCCGTTGCTTGACTAACTCCTTCACATCCAGGCCTGTCGGATGGCAGTTGAGCTCGGGTTGAATCGCTTCGTAGCTAATCCATCAGCCAGCGAGACTGAACTCCATAAATTGGAACGCCGGAACCGGGAACGCACCTATCTGGTTCTCTTTGTTCATGATCGTAGTTTAAGCATCCAAACTGGTAGGCACTGGATGCTTCCCGAGGATGATCTTGTCAGACACGCGAAAACCTGGCATGAAGGAGGAGGCAGCACGATTCGCCCCGAAGATGTAGTCATCGCCGCTTTCGTTTCATTGCGTCGAATTGCTGTACGTATCTCGCAACACTCGTAGCTTAGTCGCGCACGCTGATTATTCGAAGGCGGAGACAACGGAGATTTTCAACTCTTCAAAAGGCTCGTCGCCTAACAGCAACAGCGATATCAACTACGACGTGGTTCTCTCAAACTGCAACATCAGGCTCACTAAATGGGATGATGATTGGAGGCACGAAATGGGACGAGGTTCGTATGTCCGTTTGTTTGATGGATGATCCTGATGTGCTCTACAATCTAGCCGGAGGAGAAAAGTTCCATCTGTCATTTCTCACTTTCTTCCGCTTGCATGTCAGACTTTTCTTGAATAGTTTTGGGATTCAAGCGTCGATGTTACCCGTGAGTACGATGGTCCCCTCTTCATGAACGATATCCACTCTGCCTTAGGGAAGCCGCCAACCGCCTAGCATGCAAGCTCTATCTACATGCTGCACGAGCGCACTCGATTCGTTACGCATCGTCTCCAAGGAGTTTCCCGAAATGCATGTGTTGGCAAGTGAAAATATCTTATAACAGGTTCCAAACACTTACACCCAGATAGCAATATGGGCAGGATTCGATTACAGTGATGACAGCATATTCAGCTGTTTTTCTACTCAAGGTGAGGTGGAATGTGATCTTCTCCCTTTGCATTTCTCACATACTGCATCGCTTTGTATTTGTAGCTGCTTCAAAGTTCAAGCACATTCCACGGGTTGCCCCAGGAAACTGCGACTGAGGTTCATATGTTGATCACCGATACTGCCGATGCTTATCAAGAAGCATCGTCTTCTTCACATTCACCGGTGTCGATTTCGGCGTCATACCATTCCCGATTTCTTCGCAGTTTGGTGAATAACGACATTTTTAAAGCCCGGAGGAATGAACGAGAGCGGCACGGTAACGGTGTGCCAATTGATCCCCGGCTTCAAGGTATGAAAGCCGCGCTGTCACCTTACGGTTATCTATCTATAATTAAAAACTCGTCGCTGATGTTACCGTATTGCAGGTCCACCCAACACGCATGGCACGGTACAGAATTCACCTCCACAGGTTTATCCCCATCCAGCGCATCGAGTGCACGAGCAGCCACCAGTATTCCATTTCCCTGCATCACCTCACCTACCTGCACATCCTGTACATCCTACCCATCCTGCTCATCCCACTCATCCAACCCCCCCAGACCATGAGTATCAGCTTGATCTTCAAACAAGAAACTCAATCGGCAACGGACAAATGCCTGGATCTGCCCATTATCCTGGTGGATATGTTCCAGCTGTACACCACGCGACAGAGCTTGACGCACACTACTGGAAGAACATGTTCTTGGAACTCGGTTTCGGAGAGAATGTCGACCCGAGTACTCTACCAACTGCTGTTTCGGTATCCGCAGGCATTGGGCGTTCGATGCCACATTATTTAGACAATGTGCAGCAGCACCATCATCTCTCGCATCATCAACAACCACCCCCGCCTCATACTCATCAAACCGTACCTACGCAAGGACAAATGCATTATCATACGATGCAGCTTGCCTCACATCCCAGTTATGGGCATTGAACAACAGTGCTAATGACTTTTGTATGATTCAGCCTCTCTCATATCTCAAATGCTCTGGTGTACATCGCAGAAGGCAAACTACTTAATGTAATAGTTTCTGGCATTTTGTAATTCGATAATGATCCATACCTACTCTCATTACATCCGAACCAATACATTCGCACTTCTTCCTCTCATTCCACTCCAATAGGGAAAATTATGACAGTTCGACCAACAGCAGCAGCAATTCGGGGTATGCCAGCAAGCGCAAGAAAGTCAAAATCACGGATAAAGTGAGGTTTTGGCAGAAGATTGAAAATTGTGGGTGGCGCATGCACAAAATTGCAATTGTGGACGTGAATAACAGCACCTTTACTTGGTGACTGCGTCGATATTGCAAAATGTTCGGGATATGTATATGACCATCTATTGTGGTTATGGAAGGGTTAGAGTCTGCACCGGAACAGATATCAACGATTGATTATACCTGAAAATGTTGCCTCCTTCCGCAAAGCTATTGCCAAAGACGGAAGGTGTTCCACCTCGAAGCCTGTGGGTGTCCCACAATGAGAATTTGTTGCCATAAACACCACCGATGCTGCGCCAAGGCATCAATTATGGATTGAAGAAGACAACGGGGATATTACTTACACATCAATCGCGTCAGCTCGCCAATCCACGGATGCAGACCACTGTCGCGCACCAGCCATGCAAGAGTTCGCCAGTGCAGAGGGTTCGATGAGCTCAAGAAGAGAGGAATGTCGTAAAGCACCCTCATCATCATCTTCAGGATCGGACCGCCAGTCGGTTATATATATTGAGCCATGGCAATCTGAGACAAGAAACTCTTTGCTCGTCGAAGGATGGGAACGGATAGTTGTTAATGGATGAGGGAAAGGAATGACATATGCTGTAGGCTGTGGTCGGGAAGACGGTGAGGGCGAGAGTTCAAAGTCCATCGACTGTGTTGGTGATTGGGGAGTTGAATCAACATCCAGCGTTGGATGTAGATCCCAAACCATGAGCATTTTATCATCTATGCCAGGAAATGAGACGCCCATGATACAGAAGAAGCATTGCTGTTGCTGTTAACACACCCGATACTGTTGCAACATAGCGCGCGCTGTCCTCGTCCCATCCCCCACAGAAGACCATGTCGTTGACTTTGCCATGATGTCCACTAAGACCACCACCGAATGCAAATATGTGTTCAGGAGCAGAGGGGGACCTTGTGAGCAAGTGAAGGCCGAAATCAGCACCAGCAGCGGTAAGCCTGCAAATATATGTTGTTGGTCGGGTCAGAAGAAGGCAAGTTGATGTTGGAAACTCAACTCGATTGTCCACTTGTCGCTTGAGGATGGAGAGACTGTACGTGAAGACCAAGCGAGAGCTGTTATGCGGGAGCCGACATGAAAGGACGCGATTCGACGACACACGGTGTCGGTCTAATTTTTGGATGAGTTGAGTACAGGAATTGTTCGGACAGGCACTTACGACTTGAAGGATGTCTACCGAGTGTTCACCACCGACAGCAATTAAATCTGAGGCGTCTGTGTTGCGGCAAGCACATAGGGAGAAGACGGTTGTTGGATGATTGAATTGTAGATCCATGTTGAGGTTTGCAAGTGACTTTGATGACAAGAAAAGGACCCAATCCCTGGCTCTTCTTCGCAATCTCCCTTTCCTCATTCGCCGTCTTCTTCACAGTTATTAAACAAAGGGAAAAGACAAATCCAGCTTCTCTCCAGCCAAGACAAGCAGATCATCCCCTCATACCCCCTCGTCACAAGAATCCTTGATGCCTGCCGCGTTTGATAGCAAACTCGTAACCGTCGTATTCGTACTGGGGGGGCCTGGCGCAGGTTAGTATTCTCTCTAATCCACTATGTCCTCATAAACGAGAAAATTAGGGAAGGGTACACAGTGCGCGAGACTCGTTGAAGACTTTGATTTCTGCCATCTATCCGGTGAATACGATTCAATTAGTAGCCATATTGATCCTTAACTGCTTGCTATCGACAGCGGGTGATCTGCTTCGCGCTGAACAACATCGTGAAGGATCTGAATATGGGGACTTGATTCGGACCTGTATTCGCGAAGGCACAATTGTCCCCATGGAAGTCACCATAAAGTTACTCGAAAATGCAATGGGGGATGCAATGAAAGCAAAAACTACTGGCGATGGATGGACTCAAGGCCGTGGTCGGTTCTTGATTGATGGATTTCCGCGTAAAATGGATCAGGCTCTGAAATTTGACGAGCAGGTATGGGTCTGCCATTATTATGCTATGCTACCGTGCTCTCGGCTGATTTGAACCAGGTTTGCATGTCATCCAAGGTCATCTACTTCTCAACGACGGAAGAAGTAATGCTTAGCCGCTTGCTAGAGCGGGCCAAGACCAGCGGCAGAGAAGATGACAACGTCGAAAGTATCAAGAAACGATTCAGTGAGTGTATCGCCCAGAATTTCAGAAAAGAGATATTCAAGCTGTTCCCAGCCACCTACAAAAATGAGACTATGCCAGTGATCCAACTCTACTCCTCCCAAGGAAAAGTTGCCGAGGTATGACGCATTCTTTTCTATGCGAAGGTACAATCTAACAATCGAAAATAAGGTCGACAGTTCAGGATCGGTAGAGGCCGTCCACAAATTGGCAAGTGCAGTTATTAAGGAGGTCTTCGCAGGGAAATATGCGTGAAGGAAAATAGACCTCTTGATAAGGATGTACCCATAGGAATTTTACCCGAATACTGATACTCCGTGTTCTAAATCGTTCACTTTACAACATGCCCGACCTCCCGAGCCAATTTCCAGAATGGCGCCATCCGAACAGACAAAATGTGCACCGTGGTCTTGTTCAGCCTGTGTCGATTTTCAATTATAGAGGCCCGAACACTACATGGAAGACATACTGGTATCCACTCCCAACTGCCACAACGTACATACTCCACAACTGCAATGCCTTCTCCCTCCGCTACGATTTCACCACCTTCGCCGTATCTCATATTTATGTGGGATCCGTCTTGATACACCCCGCCGAGTATTTTCCACAATTTTGACACGAAGTCAGTCCTTGCGTGAGCAGTACCTTTGATGATGGAAGGATCGCGCAAGGGTCGGACGATAACAATCTCGCAGACCGGAGAGGATGGTGGGTTTGCCCTTGCTAGAGGTGTAATCCTGAAGGCAGGCTCCAAGCGATCTACATTGAAAGTAGAGAGAAAGTAAACAAAAGGACCCTCGACGTTGACCAAAGAATCGTTTGAATTTGAATCAGGATGGTCTATGAATGAGTTTGACTTGTAGTCATATATCTGGACGACCGGCATAGATGATGTGGGCATCAGCTTCACGTTCCCGTTGTACCACTTGGAACTGTTTAGCTGAGCGGCTATCTTGAACCTACGCAGTCGCGAAAGGTCAGCATGGGGACGAGTAGAACAAAAGGAAAGAGTCGACCTCTCGATACCAGGATACTGGTGCCGTAAGCTCTCCGAGTCGCGCAGAATGGAGGCATGCAAAGATGTCGAGACGACGACTGCGGCTACTGTAACCTGCGGCGGATGTGAAGAGGAAGACAGGGTTGTGGTTGCGATCGACAGTGGTTTGGCTGGTGTATTGGTTATGAAAGATAACACGGATTGAAGTCTGTATGGCGGATCGTGCTCATGACCCGCTGGATGGGGAGGAAAGAGAGAGGCGTAGAGAGCGTTGGCAGTTCCACAGGGAACCAGTGCAAACTGAAGCTGATGGGAACCAGCGCTGCCCAAGCCGTTGATTATCTCATGCAGTGTGCCATCTCCAGATCCCAAGATGACAGTCAGGGTCGACCCTGGGTGGACGAGGGCAGCTATAGCAGAAGCTGCATGGCCGGCATGGGTTGTGAGTATAGTCTCGAGGACGGGAATAGATTGAGCACGCAGCAGGGGGAATACATGGTCGGCAAAGAATGAGGGTGCAGACCGATCTCCACAGACAGGGTTGATGACTACGACAACGGACATGACAGTGTTTGGAGAGTTTAACATGTGTCTTCCTTGCTTTCCACCATGACTCTCCTGCAATATCTACCAGCTCTCATATCTTCCCTATTTCGTATATTCACCTACATATTCTTGCAAATCGTGAGCGATCTTGGACCGACTACTGTTTTGCATTTCTCACACATCTACAAAGATACCAACCCGCTTGGCTCAAGCTGTCTTACCTGCCTTCTACTTATTACATCTCATTACAACTTGGATATGTCCAAAACCGAACAGTACTCAAGTTCATGGAAAGGGGGAGAAGCAATTGAACGGGCCAGTCGTCCGTCGGAAGGGGCATGCAAAGCCACTGTCCACAATTTGCTTCTCTCTACCTACTACCTCTAAACGTCTACATTGGTTGAACATATCCATCAATACCTTGCTTTTACTAGCAGCAGCAGATCTTGCCGTCACACCTTTCTTCGATACAGCCTCCAGCGTTGTCTTCACCCGCATGGGTGCAGTATATCCTGACAGTGTCAAACTCGTTGTCCGCTATCCAAACCCAAATGCGACGGAACATACACTCCTTCTTGTCTATCGTGAAGTGCAAAAGAATGCCTCAGACGTCTCTGCTTTATGGAAGGATGGCCCTCAACTCCAACTGAAGGAAGAATCAGACTGGGTGGATACTGCTCGCCTCGCTAATCTCTGGCCCTCAACGTCATACGAATGTAAGTCCGGTTATAAGCGATTTGCGTCATTTACCTGTTGATTTACCTGTTGGCTAGATATGCTGTCAACTCTGAACAGGACTATCCTTCCATATCCCTCCGCACCCATTCAGTTTCGCACTTTCCCAGACCCTCGCCTTCAATCCGGCAGTCACTTCCGTTTCATAGCTTCGTCCTGCATCACTCCCAATTTTCCTTACAGGGGTCCTCTCCATCGTCGCACAATACGAGGATATGATCTTCTAGCTGACTACATCCATTCAAGTAGTCTGCCAGTTGCACAAGAAGCCTTTACCGAGCCCATTGAAACATCTCACCCGGATGAGCCCCAAAACGACACGGTTTCAGGGAATGTCAGTGATGTCGATGCCCAGATTCGCGAATCCAAAACGACACCCATTACGTACATCACACCTCCTTCAACAGATTTCATGTTATTCCTCGGTGACTTTATTTACGCCGACGTCCCATTGTACATTGGAGATGATCGAGAAGCTTATCGAAGGCTCTACCGACGGAATTACGAAAGTCCTAGCTTCAAAAAGATCTATGAGAGCCTGCGTGAGTATATCCCACAAGTCCTTCATAGTCACTGACGAAGGATATCATTCAGCTGTCTTCCATGCCTATGACGATCATGAGGTGATTCTTTCCGTTTCTCTTGTCTCAACCACTAATCTCATTGCTCAATCACATTGCTTAATCAGTTCATTAACAATTATGGCGGAGAAGGGAAAGACATCCCTCCATATGACAACGCATCCGATGCCTACAACATCTATGCTGGCAATGCAAATTACGACTCTCGTCAACCTGGACAGAATTTCTATGACTTCCAACATGGGGACATAGCCTTCTTCGTTATGGACACTCGCCGATACCGCTCGGCTGCCACGGAATCTGATCTCGCGTCGCGCACGATGCTTGGGGACGAACAATTGTCAGCTCTGTACAATTGGCTATACAAAGTGAGACCTTGTTAATTTTTCGCTCCAGCGTCATTGACTTTGCGGAAGGTCAACGAAACAAGCACATTCAAGTTCATTGTGTCGTCGGTCCCCTTCACATCCCTCTGGGGCCATGACGCGGCCATTGACTCCTGGGCAGGGTTCCCCTCTGAGAAGGCAGCACTCCTGAATGTGTTGCACTCTGTCCCAAATGTTGTCATTCTTTCTGGAGACCGTCACGAGTTTGCTGCTATAGAGTTCAATACCAACGATCCAAACTCTCATATTGTGCGGGAGTTTTCTACCAGTCCGTTAAGCATGTTCTATATTCCTTTCGTACACACTCTGCGCATGCGTAGCGAGGAGTCTTTCATCAGTAACTCGAGTTCTGTGGACGGCAGCTATGAAGAAGTTCCTTACGAACGGGCTGTTGCGTACTTACCCAAAGGCAACTCTAAGTGGTATGTTGAAATTTCCGTCTTCTAATACTCTTGTTGACATATATCAGGTCAACGTTCGAAATTGACACTCGCGATGTCGAAAAACCGGTGCTTCGGATTGAAACCGTCATCGATGGTCAGCCCGCATATCAGTTAGTGTCTGTCTGTCTGATATGTGCGAACTCGTCACTGACAAAACGATAGTTTTGAAATGGTTGGCGTCCGTGTGCGACCTCCGAATTTTACGGGCCTGGGGTCCTTTGTCGTCACCAATGTCAAGGATCTGTTTGAGAAAATCGGTCTCCAACCCCGCAGATGGTTTTAGAATGTATTAGCGATCTCGTCCCTGTAGAATGTACATCGTATTGTTTAACTCGAGCAGTTGCTATGCATCTCCATCTACGCCCGGTTCTTGAGAAAATCGTTTCTGCACCTGAGCGTAATGTTGCATTTCTGCCTGGCTGACACTTGGGACCAGGCTGTCCAAAGCGCGATCGAAATCACCTTGGGACACATACACAGTAATATCCTCGGGTGCTGCGAGCTCTGCGAGATAATACTGTGATGTGATGGGATGAGGATGTTGGGGTGATGGAGGCTGCTTATTTAATTCAGCTGATTCAATGTAGGTCATTCGAGGAAACACATGAAGAATAAATAAAGTACTTGCCAATTTTTTCTTCGATTGATTCCGCTTTTCGAGACATGGCATTCAACATGGCATCTGAGCAAAGCGCATAGAAGTCGGCTCCAGTGTAGTTGAAAGGACACTTTTGGGATATTGTACGAAGGTCAAGGTCTGGGTCAAGACGAAACTTCCTGGTCAATGCCTCCAGAATGTTCAGCTGCGCCTCGTGGGTATCACTGACTCCAAGGTACAGCATTCGATCAAACCTGCAGAGCATATGTTATGGGACAATCTAAGCTGGCAGTATAGGAAACAAACCTCCCGGGTCTTAGAAGGGCGGGGTCCAGAAGGTCTGGCCGATTGGTGGCTCCAATGACAAATACATCACTACCCTCTGACCCTCCAGACATTCCATCGAGTTCTGCGAGTAATTGACTGACAATACGGTCCATGACGCCACCCGAGTCACCGTGGTTCCCTCGCTTAGGGGCAACAGAGTCAAGTTCATCAAAGAAAATGACACATGGTTTTGCGTCTCTGGCTCGTTGAAACACCCTTCGCACGTTGGCCTCAGATTCTCCAATGTACATGTTAAGCAGTTCTGGCCCTTTGACTGAGAAAAAGTTCAGGGAGCAAGACGTGGCAACAGCTTTCGCTATCAATGTCTTCCCAGTCCCTGGAGGCCCGTATAGTAAAATGCCTGCTCTTTTCGTTAACGCTAAGCATTTGGTGAAGACGGCTCGACGCACCTGATCTTTTTTTCAAGCCATCCGCAAATAGTTCGGGATGATCCAATGGCAACTGTATTGTGTCCAAGATGTCGGACTTGACGTGAGCCAGCCCTCCGACGTCATCCCAAGTAACATTAGGAATCTTTGGAGCCCCTATGCTCTCTGAATAACTGTCCCTAGCTTTTCCCAGAGCAACATCAAAATCATTGGCGCTAAGAGGGATTACAGAACTGGAGAGATCCTCCCATTTCAAAGAGCTTTAGATAAATACTTTAGCAAGGTGATCGCTACAACAGTCATGAAATTTCCACGTACGTCAACTTCATCACCCGCTCAATGGATGCAGCTTTGGCCCTAGTTACGAGGTCTCGGAGATCTCTTGCCAGCAGGGCGGCCGTTTGCGTCGCGAGATTCAGGAGGGAGACATCGGATGATATTTCAAGCTTTGCAAGCAAGCATGTTAAGATCTCCAGCCGCTCCCCTTCGTTTGGTGCCTAACAAAGATTCAGTCATTTTCAACAGATAAGTTAGAAAACACACTTCGAATGCGACTTCCTGTTTGAAACAACCCATGAGGCTTGGGGGTACCCGGCCAGTCTCGCTTGTCGTACCAATGACTACCACAGGATATCCAGTAATCTTCCAACTCGTTTGCACATCATTGATAGATTCCCGAAGAGCAGTAACGACAGCTGAATCTTGGAAGTGAGAAAACGCTAAGTTAATACACGTCAAGATTTTTCAGATGATCCACCTTTCTTGGCGTCGGGGGCTTGAGTGGTCTGCATCAACGCCTCAAGATGTCGAAGAACAACAAGACACGGTGTGCAGGCCTTTGCCTGCTCAAACCTGACTTGTATCATGGCCTCAGTTTTAACGTCGGTTTCGCCCAGTATATCATAACAATCAATCTGAGCATGGCACTTAGAAAGCAACGATCGGTCAAGAATTTGTCGCTTACCTCGAGTAAATTAAGTCCGAGGCGTTGTGCAACCCAAGATGCTACCGAGAACTTGCCAATACCGCGGCTACCCTTCAATAAGAAAGAGAGATTCAGATTATAATCAACCGCACGTTGAGCAAGCGCCGCAGACGATAATGCCAAAATCTTTGAGAACGGACTTCCGGGACCCAGAAGGAGCGAAGAAGGTTCTGCTTCCAATATTGTCAATATTGTCGAGCTCGCCGTGTCTAAACCGTTTGAATTGGTGAGACAAGCAAGGGATCACAAACTCCTCTTACCAAGTTTCAAGTATGATCTGACATCTGGAACTCGGGAGTGTTCTACGCCAGTTTGAATGACACGAGTGACGTTCGCATCAACCCAGCAGCCAAGTTCGCCCATGGTCGAGCCTGTGTATATATCCTGTAAGGATGGGCTTGCAGTAGACATCACTTCGTATTCAATGTTGGTGACTTTGAAAAAGACTACTTCATTTACGCGCGGTTCACCGTTTTGGTGCCTTGATCAGACAGGGTGAAAATGAATCCGTGAACGTAATCCCATGGTTGGACGTACCCAAAATCAATATCTATATCTTCGTTCAAAATTTTGTCAGGCTCATTTGTCCATCTACAGCAATCAGTGTCGAAGGGTACTGCAATGATATCGCCTTGCTTGACCAGCCGTTTTCCGGTATCAAAGTAAGACTTCAACGAATGTATAAACAGAGGTTGGTACAACCGATTAATCGAGGTCGGCGACGCCACACGCGCGATGGTGACCGTTCGAGCTATCGGTATTGTCGGATTAGAGGATCCGAAAGGGCTTGGTCCCACGTTGATCTGTGGAAGAACATGAGAAAAGACGTCTGCTTCTTCGGAGCAGATGTTGTGTAATAGCAGTGGGGAAGTGGCTACGCAACGCCTAGGATACGAAAGTCAATACCAAGTCCTTTCGTAGAATGCGAAATATCTCACTTAGAGTTGCACAACGTGTCGTTGGCAATAACGCGTACTAGGCGATAATTAGATGGCTTGATACTTGCGATTGCCTGGGTGACACAAAATCAGTATGTGTACACAAGTATCTATATCTCACTTGCCCAGTCGCCATTCAAAATCCCAATCTTTCCTAGGTCTGTTGTATGAAGATAGAGTGTATAATGGTCTTCTTCGTGATTCACAAGAGTGGACAGGGGCTTGCAGGTATATCGTAGTGCTAATTCCACATCCTTGTCCTTCCGTCGATTGAGAGGCAACGGTTGACATTCGTCCCGATGTGTCACCTCAAAAGTTGGCGTTAGAACGGAGCTACCCAAGAAACTTTCGTCGATTTCGATAACATCCTGCTCTTCGAGGAGACCGTCCATATCAGTATCAGCAGTAAAACTACCGGCCTGGGATAATGCAAGAATGATTTCTGTTGTGCCACGCAGAGCATGTCCTTGAAGGACAGGTTCAAGCATTTCTAGTCGATATCGGAAAGCAACGTGATCGTCATTGGAGCTCGATCCCTTACTGCGGATGCTGTAGATGTCCCCTTGTCGTAGGGTATAACTTTCACTAGAAAACCATTCATCCAGGACGGAATGATCCCCATGTGCGTGTATGTATGCCTCATTGGAGAGTGCAGTCACCATGATAACCGTCAATGGTGTTGAAGATGCTGGGCTCAAATATAGAGCATTAGATGGAGATGATTTGGAATCGAAGATATGGCGATATTTGCTGCACCAATCAAGAGGAATTGCTAAGGCATCAGTGTCGACCTGTACACAACGAAGGTTCATGAGACAAAACCGAGATAAACGTAAACGCACACCTCTTCGTCCAAAATGGCCCAACACAAGAACGAGGTGGGAGCACTTATTTTAGTCGAGGACTGGACTGGGGCGATAGAAATGCAGACACAGTTGTTTGTGAGGTTCGCGCAACCAGGCGTAAGAGACTTCCAAAATCTACGACCCAAAGAAGCCACAGTGGCACAAGCGCCAGTCGGCACGTCTTTGACAGTCCATTTTGCGGGAAGAACTAACTTCCTGTCATAGAGGAGACTCATAGGGAAGAAGTAGAAATCTACCTGGTTCAAGGATGGTTTCAATCCGCTTGTGAGGCGGGTCACCGGCTTGCCGGTGCGGTAGGCGACGCGACACTCTGCTCACATCTGATTCGTCGGACTTCCAGTCAAGATTCAATACTATGTCCTCTCCATCTATCAAGAATTTAGTCGATGAATGGCTGCGTTTGGATCCAGTAGGTATACGACGTTATGGCAAAATCAAGGTTACTCAGGACAGTCACAGAATCCGGACACCCGGCAAGAAATTCAGAGTCTTTGGGACAAAAGCGATTATAATGAATTGGATAGTCGTTTGAGGTGTCGCATCCATCCACCGACTATATTTGATGGTTTCTTTAACCCAGTTTCAAATCGTAGGACTCGTATCGAGTTTGGGACTGCTGGTGGGTACAGATCTGATAAATAAATGAGATGGTCGAACCTAAGTAACTCTTTCTCAATCTAATCACAGGTCTTCGAGGCAGAATGGAGGCAGGCTGGTCTCGAATGAATGGTCCGCACTACTTACACGTCCACGCTCCCAGATCTTGCCCAGATCTTGATTCTTTTTGCAGATCTAATCATCATACAGGCTTCCCAGGTCCGATAAACGTCTAGCTATATCCTTGTTTCTAAAAATAACATTGAACCCTAGGGACTTGCTGAATATGCTTTACGACATGTTAATGAGGCGCGTACGCGCGGGCTTGTTGTTGGATATGACCACAGACATCACTCGGAACATTGGGCTCGTCTGACTGCTCGTGTCTTCGTTTCAAAAGGCGTCAAAGTCTACCTTCTTCGGGGCTTCGTCCCCACACCCTTGTGAGTTCTGCCTGGTTGTTGTTTATGTAAGTAAACCTCAGCTTGCTTGACCTCTAGGGTACCTTTCAGTGTGAAAACATTGAATGCTGCTTGTGGAGTTATGATCACTGGTTCGTGTGGTATTTGCGTCTTGGAACAATATACCCACCCTTGCATGAAGCTAGCCACAACCCTAAGGTAAAAACACTGAAGTACTGCGACTTGGAAAAATATCTGTTGACACCAGTTTTGCAGCAAGACAACGGCTACAAGGCAGATTTTCCCCGTTAACATCTTTTTCATGTTTCTTCAATAATAACATATCTCGACTTTTATCTAGGTTTATTGGGAAAATGCTGTGCAGGTGAAGTCCTTATGTTTCCGCGTTCGTTGACAACATTAACGTGAACGGCATAGATCATTGCACCGCACGATGTAGGAATATCGGCGTCCATTCAAGCAAACCTTCATCCCAAGAATTACTCGATTGATGATCTATCTACTTCTGAGCTCTGTGTGGACCCCACCCAAGAGATGCGAACAAAGTATTTCAAGGCTTTGAGTAACCTTAACCGTAGCCGGTGCGTTAGTTCACAGCCCCCTCGTTTATTCTCTGATCTAGAGGTTTCAGAGAATTGAACACACGAACCACAGTTAAATTCGTGAATACTTCTATGCATGGAGTGAGCGATTCTTTCGTAAAGGACGCATTTTCTACTTTTGGGTTTCCTCCATACATACCGGTCAGCGAACAGCAGCATCCAGATCCGGAGTTCCCTACTGTTCGCTTTCCAAATCCTGAGGAGAAAGGTAAGTGGGATGTTCTTCTTCCTTTTGTAGGATCGCGATCAAAGTTTTATGCGCATATCGTATAGGAGCACTTGTAAGTGTATAGCAAGTCATGTTCATATCTATGAATGAAGCTATCTCGTATTTATAGGATCTAGCCTTGCAAACGGCGACGAGAGAATGCGCCGACTACGTACTGGCTCAGGATCCAGACTCTGATAGATTCACCGCCGCAGAAAAGGGGTGTGTATTTTCCTGCTATCGTTACAACCACTCAACAAACTCATTTCCCCCCAGACCTTCAGGGGAATGGATCGTCTTCACTGGAGATCAGCTTGGGAGTATATTTGCGAGCCAGGTGTTGCAAAATTACAAGGCATCAGGCAAACCCATTGATAAATTGGCGATTGTCGCTTCCACCGTAAGCTCCAAGATGATTGAAGCTATGGCGGCGACAGAAGGGTTCAAATTTGTAGAGTGTCTGACTGGTGCGCTTTACTTTCGTCCATCTGGATGATTTCAGTGAGCATTGACGTCTTCCAAGGTTTCAAGTTCATAGGAAATACAGCGCTTACCCTTGTCGAGCAAGGATTCGAGGTTCCGTTTGGCTACGAGGAAGCTATTGGTTATATGTTCGGTTCGCAAATCAGAGATAAGGATGGAGTTGCTGCAACTGTATGTTCCTTAAATTCCTTCACGATGCAGAGACTCACATTCCCGCAGGTACTCTTCGCAGAGTGTGTGGCTTCGCTTCGTGCAAACAACTACAGTGTCAACGATCATCTTCAGTCACTATATGAGAGGTAAATGGTTCCATATTTTTGTCAAATGTCTCGATATCTAATTGCGATGTGAACAGGTATGGTTACTTCCAGGTATTCTTTTACTTTTACTTTTACTCCTTTTGCCTACAATGACTCTGAATGACGCAGACGAGCAACAGCTACTTTATTTGCAATGACCCAACCATCACTGACGAGATATTTTCTCGAATCCGGAACTACGATGTAGGTGGTGGCACGATAACTTCATTCCCAAGAAACTGATGATACATTGCTTCCAGTCATGCGGATCTGACGCCAGTTACCCTAAGACCCTTGCAAACCTCAAAATCACAAGAGTAGTGGACCTCACCACTGGATACGACAGCGGGAATCCACCGAACTATACGCCCTCGCTGCCGCTTTCATCTGGACACATGATACAATTCAGGGCACATAGCGATACAGCAGGTACAAGCCTTGTACTCACGTTAAGGTATGCCACAGCAAGGCTTCGTTAAATTCTTTTGCTAATGCTTGCCATGAAAGGACAAGTGGGACGGAACCTAAAGTGTGTAAATTCGCCTGAATGCTGTCCTATGTAATATTAATCTCCCGACTAAAAGATCAAGTACTACTTAGAGGGTAGCGGAAGGGACCGCAAGGAGATCCCTCCCCTCCTGACCAAAGCGATCGCAGATATCGCTGACAACTGGATGAGAGTAGACAAATTCAACCTCGGAAGGCCTTGAAATAGCTAGCTGTACACAAGGGTATTGTAATGCGTCAATTGAATGGATTAGATCAATGAGGCTTGGGTATATGATGGTTATGCGGTCTACGTTTCTTCACGGACAATTGATCAGCGAAAACCACATCTGAAATCGTGAACATCTCGAGCGATTGTTCGGGGCGATCTCGACGACCTTTGTTTAGCCATATCCACTTGAAGCCAGTATGATACGAAAGCGCAGCACCCCAGCGGATAGTCAAACTATTGGAAGGGTCCGACCAGCCAGACCAATTCATGTATATGGTTGTGTCGTGTAGACAATTGCTGGAGATAGACTGCATTTCGACAGCTATTATCGAAGAGTAATATGCGAACTTACAAGTGAAGCAGCTTTGGAAAGACAGCTTGGCCCTATATAGATATAACCAGAAACCGGTCAGAAAGTGAACAAGTGTAGGTATCACCAATCAGCATACCTCCTGCGGGGTATCCTTTATGTGAAGTTGGTGCGACAGTTCTTCCTGCTCGGTGATGAGCTCATTACCCAAGCCTGCCTGGTACATATCAAGAATACAGCTTGTGACTTCAAAGTCATAGCTCAAGGGCTCAAATATGTCCGGTCGAAGATCAACAATGGCCCACCAGTACCCCTGGTCTCCCAACCGAACATTATCGTAGCGCCCATGACCGTCACCTCCAGGGAGGCCGTACTTGGCTTTGAATGTGTCTGGAGACAACGCGGTTGGCAGTAGGTTTTGTTGCCGATATATGCTTGAATCCATCAAGCGTAACAGCCGAAGTTTCTCGAGATCCAAAAGCATAACGCAAGAACATATTTTTGAAGCATGGTGCCATTCGGGGGAGTCTAGATCAGGATGACTAGGCATAACGATTGCCGTTTTTGACTTCAGAGCGTCAAAGGTATCCCAGAGCATGGCAGGGTCAGCAATGAAAAATGCATCAGTATCAATGTATATAGCTTTCTTGACAGTTGGTGGTAGAATTTCGTGGATGAATAGCTTCATCAGTCCCGCTGCACAGAGTGTGAGAGGAGAAAGGATGAGCAAAAAAGAACAGCTTACGAAGTCCCGCTGAATGGTCTGTTTTTATCGTGCCTTCACGCTCTACACGATCAAGCATACTCTGCCAGGAAGGTTTATAGAACCAGACACGTATACGATGGGCCGGTCGTTGGACCAGGGTAAAACGCGTTCGTAAAAGTTTTTCCGCAGCATCATCGCAGATGATGTGAATATCGGAGGGTCTGGTACCGTAGAGGAGTATCGACTGCGTTGAAAGTGATGAGGGTATATTTCTTCAGACAATATGCGAGCGCTGACCTTGATCAGCAGAGCGCCTTCTATGGCAGAATCCTCTGACCACATGATCAATGCAAATACTGTTGGCTCTAGGACACGAGAAGGAGACTCCGTTGTTGGAGTGACTGTGGTTGCATCTGCCGACGCGTTCGTGGTAGGGCCATAGTGGGTGATTAGACCTAGAGGTGCAGTGATTATGTGTGGGGTCTCTTTGGACGTCCAGGCTTCTCTTGCAAAGAGGAGGAGAGAGAGGGAGAAAGCGGCAACGATGAGATAAATAAGTTTGCGTTTGCGGGCAGAGCCATGAAGGGTGGCCAGGGATGAAGGGTCTGGGCATTGGCGGCGGCGGTCCTGTACCTGGCGGAGTTGGTGGCCCTCATTCGTTGACGATGGACCTGCCATACTTGAGTGCAGAAGATCGAGGTGGTAAACAAGTCAGAACAGAGCAGAACAGTTGGTTGTATGTATGCATAACATTTTGAGAAGAGTCTTATTATTTCAATTCAGACGCTGAGTTCCCCATATAGACTGCTCCGTTCTATTTATGACAACTATATAATCAATATCCCCCGCCCTCGTCCGTCGTCCTATGTGACGCCATTTGTCGCCGTTGTGTATCTTCCAGCTTCGGGCAATTTGAGATGCCATGTCCAAGTCCTGTTTCATTCTAAGCAACCAGTCAATCACCTTGCAAAAGAAAACTTACCTCCACAGACAGGACAACCGGTTAGAGACCCTCCGCCCTGCACAGCCCGGGGATCGTCAATCGTTGACAAGAATGGCGGCACTCTGACAGGAAAAGTCAACCGACGAGTTTTTTGTTTCAGAATCATGTCACATACTTTTGTCCTGCTTCCATCAGCAGATATTTTAGATCAAGAAGTGTCTGCTCCTGGGTGTTCATGTTAACAAATGTCGTGGCGATCCCGGTTTTGCCACTTCTTCCTGTTCGTCCAATCTGATGGACGTAGTCTTCAATTTCTTTTGGCATTGAGAAAATAATGACATGTTGGATGTCGTTGAAATCAAGGCCTTTTGAGGCGACTCCAGATGCCACCATAACATCTTTCGCACCCGATTTGAACGACTTGATGGCATATTGCCGTTCTTCCTGTGCTACATACATACAAGAAGTCAGCCACAACACAACTAAGATCACACTACACGCACTCTTCGAACCATGGATTGCGACAGCTTCCACGCCTTTCAATAAAAGATACTCCTGAATATCTGTTTTCAACGGTTCGTCGGTACATTATTTTCACCTGCAAGGTTCTATCAAAGGACTGACCATCCACTTCGTTCTTGTTTTCGCTGAAGATAATAACGGGAGGAGGAGTCTTTTGGAGACATTCTAGCAGGTACACCATCTTCGCTTCTTGTTTGACATATTCCACAACCTGTAGTACGTCCAGATTCGCGGCTCCAGCGCGACCGACGTTGACCAAAACTGGTTGGATAAGGGACTCCCGAGCAAAGTCCTGAATTTTTTTAGGCATGGTTGCGGAGAACAACAATGTCTGCCGTTGGTTCTTCAAGATCACGAAGTTGATTTCAGCGGTCGACAAAAGAAGGATTGTTCTTGCACACCTTGAAAAAACTCATGATATTTCGAACATCGTCCTCGAAGCCCAAGTCAATCATCCTATCCGCTTCGTCCATACAGAGATATTTGCAGTTGTTAAACGTGAATCGTTTTTTTTCAAGCATATCTATCAAGCGCCCAGGAGTGGCGACGACAATGTGAAGTCCTTTACTCATGACATGACTCTGGTCGTTCATAGAAATCCCACCGATACATAGAAGAGCATTGAGCTGTGGATATTTCCCCTCCTTTGCAAGGGCAGCACACCAAGTTACAACGTTTTCAAATGTTTGGTTCGCAAGTTCTCGTGACGGACAGAGTATGATGCCGACGGGTCCTTCTCCGCGTATGAATGGGAGCTTGGTTTCTTCTTCGAGGGCCATCATAATGAGCGGAAGACAGAAGGCGAGGGTTTTCCCAGAGCCTGTGAAGGCTATTCCAATGATATCACGTCCTGAAAAGCTAAGGAATCCATTAACATGTTTGGACTGAGGAAACAAGAGAGCTTACGCTACTGGAATACCCTGAAGTTGTATTGGGGTTGGATTGACGATGCGTTGTGATCGCAGGTACTCGAGTATAGGCTCGGGTATCTTCATATCCTGTGCAAGTTTCATTGAGGAACTGGCACAGAAGCAGCATTTTTGAGGATTCTTACCGTGAAGTGTTCGATCGGTTGAGGTATATTGTCGCCTTCGACGAGAACGTGATATTTGTCACGGAGTTTCTTGTCCTGTTCCTCTGTACGTTCGCGAATATACCGAGGAGGTCTCCAACTGTGGGAGTGAGTAAGTGAATGAAAGCAGGAGTCTCAAACCAACTTACCTGGTTTGCAGAGGTTCGGTGTATTGAATCCCTTTCGCCAATTCCATATCAGAGGCAAGTTTCCTTCTGCTCTTGATGGCTTCCAAGATTTCTGCATCTACCTCTTGAGCCTTTTCTCCTGCAGTCTTCTTGGAATCTGATAGACATAGAAGCTGTGAAGTCCCCTCGGGTGAAAGACAGCAATGCGACGTACCTTCAACTGCTTTCTTCGAGTGGACATCCTGCGCTTCCATCAACAACGTTCGTTCGTTTCTAGCCTTTTCTCTTCTAAGCTCCTCCTCTTTCAGCGCATCCTCACGCTCATCCAACTCTTCTTGCTGTTTCTTAGTCTTGTTTTTTTCTGCATTCACTCCCCAAGACGTGAGTTTCACCAGTTTCTCCTGCCGTCGTTGTGCCACCGGTATATAAGGTTCATAAGAGTCATCTTGGTCATTAATGTTGTACACTGGCGAGGGAGAACGGACGGTTCGACGTCTCATAGGTTCCATAGGTGGAGATCGTGGTATTGAGAAGAAGCGGTGAACTACAATGTAAGGCCGGGATCTGGAGGGCCGGCCTGTGCCTGTCTGTGCCGGTCTTCCAGATGCCCTCGGCACCAAATCTGTGTGGTTACAAAGTAGTTTAAGTGCTACTGTAAGTATACTATATTGAATCCGATGTTCGTTGGTAGGTATTGCCAGGCAAGTATTGCCCTAGTCTCATACTCGTGGGAGGAGCTAAGTTGAGTCTAGGTATTGCCCAGTCGTCAGTCTCATCAGCCACTCAGCGCCATGACGAATATGCTTCATCCGAATTAAGTGATACAGTAGGTTTGATGATATTGGCCGAGTATTACAAAAGTATTTAAATATACTTGGCTTGAACCGGGCGATGCAGCGAGGATGTACAACATCATATAAAACCAGTTATATGTGCGAGGGTTAGGGAAGGGTTCACACGAAACCTCTTCCACCCCGTTTAGCGTCGATTTTCTTGAATCTCTCATCTTCCCGTCTCTGTTTTATTTGTCTATGATTAGCAGAGGACTGACATAATTTGTCGGAGAGCACAAACCTTCTTGATCACACAAAGTGACGCAAGCAGAAGACATAGCACTATCGCCATAAAGCCATAAACCTATATTTTGGTAAGTAAATTTGCATGGTTGATTCTGTAGGTGTAAATATGAATACCGTGCTAGAGCAAATTGGTCAGGTGAGACTATGAGTAAGGAAGCCAGCAAGACTCACGTAAAAACATTGTTCAAGGTCATGTCGGCAAAGTTGGTGATGGGTGTTACGCAGAAATTGGTGGTCACATCGGCAGCTAGACCAGAAATAAAGGCCTGTGATTGGCAAAAAGCCCCTCCAATTTCTGCTTGATCTGTTCCATCAAAGTAGCCACAACACTTGAGCTTTATGACATAGTCAATATGACATATCTAACTCGAAACAACAACATGAACTTGCCTGATCCTGAAGTATTATTCGGGTCCCGGGAGTAGCTTCCAACCACAGCTTATGGAAATTCGCTCGTTCCTGCAAAGTGAAGAACCAAACAAATGTACCGACGACAATAATACCAATTGCATCGACCAGAAGGGCGTAGTTCAATATGACAAGACCGACAGTGACATGGTTCCGCTGGATAATGGCCGCAATTGAGATCACAAAAGTGACTAACAATGCAATCCCTAAGACAGTACCAGCTTATATATATACAAGCATGAGTTGGTGAATTAGAATCAGACAAGGAAAGCTGTACCAGTCAGGTCGGCCGCAGACAAAACCATATTCATGAGAACGTTCGGGGCGCGCCAGACAAGCGACAGCGCCAACGCAACAGCACCAGCGGCGAGAAGGAGAATGTCGAGGACAACCCAGACACCAATCAGCTTCTTAGAGACCATTGCAAGGTAGTTGTGAAGGAAAGTGGATGCTAAAAGGGTGATATGATTCAAACAAGTAGTGTTTACGAAATTGACGGATAACGCACAATTGTGATCTTAGAATTTGGCTTCAAGTTTCTCTTTCAAAGAGAAGATAGTGATTGCAGAAGGTACTGAAACGGATTTGACGAAGGATGTCAAGAAATGAAGAAAAGGAGAACGTTCAACGTCTCCTGCGCTAGCGCTGAATGCCACGGAAGATGGAGAGAAAGAAAGAAAGCTAAGGTGAGAATGGCCCTTGTGCGACAACGATCAAGTAGTGGTCTCGACCGACTATAAGCCTATTGCAAAGGTTGTTATGGCACTCTCGATCACAACAGCCTCCATTCCTAATAGCCCGGAACACTTATGTAACATGACTCAACACACAGCTTCATATCTATAAGTAAACGTCACCCCGCTTCAAATTTCTAGTCTCGCCTTTGTCTCGACTCTTCGCTTACTACCGCTATAATCATGGACGACTGGGAAAGCAAGACTGTTATTGGATTCAGGCAATCAGTTGCAAAGGTTGCTAAGAAGGACTCGGACATCAATGGTATGTGTCGTCTGCTTTTCGTCTTCAGTTGACAGCCATTCACTCCATCTCTAGCCGTAAGTTCTGGCATTCATTCTATGCGTCGCCAGCTGAAAAGATATCGAAGGCTCGTCGGTCTGGTGCTGTAGTTGCCACTGACAAGAAGATGACTTCTGGAGGAAACAAAGCACATCAAGGTAGCTCATCGGACTTGTCGACATTCACTTGGTAACTCAATGTCATACACAGGAACCGACCATCAACGTATCGCTAAACTTGACCGCGAGAATGAAGTCGCACCACCTGCAAAGATTGCACCTTCTGTTGGCCGGGCATGTTGTGTTTTACACTTTTTGCAGTCCTTACTGATGTTACCTCCCTCGTTCAGGCTATGCAAACAGCTCGTCTAGAACTCAAATTCTCTCAAAAGGACGTCGCTCAGAAAGTGAACGAAAAGCCTTCTGTTATTCAGGATTACGAATCAAGTAAAGCCATTCCGAACCCCCAAATCCTCGGCAAGCTTGAACGTGCACTCGGGGTCAAGCTTCGTGGTGAGTCTCCCGTTTCCTTGGGCCTTTAATATCTTAGTGACCTTTGTCATCAGGTTCCGACATTGGCAAGAAACTGTAGAGGCATGACAAGACGGGCGTTCCTACCTGTGATCTCACCCTCTCACTACTGCCATATATCCTTTAGACCCTTGGTAAATCCTTAGATACCAATGGCGATGTCCTTAATCTAGAAAATGGAAGTTTGAGATGGGTTCCAAAGTTGCAACTTATTTTTGCTACATCTGAAGTACTCGTTCACCTTTTGTTTATTGTATGCATTGGTGACAGACAGCATGCATGCTTCATATAATGTCAGGGATGTCAGCGTATCGGACATCAGCCTCCGCCTCCGATCCTGATTCTAAAATATACATTAGATTGAAGGGTTCATTACAAGTCCCCAAGACGGTCACATATAACAAAGTACAGGGAAGAGGAAGATGGACAATAGAGCCATGCGGACACAAATGGTAGACAACGTCGGCTATGTGGCTTGTTCAGCATCGGTATTCTGGATACAAAAGAGAGTGTCAGGAATCATATATGAAGAGGTGAATATGGCAACACACGTATGTGATATATTCAGGGCTTTCGCAGGCTTTGTACTCTTTCAGGAGTTCTTCGCATGTGGCCCTAGAATGGAAAGGCAAAATTAAGAAACAGAGGTCGTCGTCCACGGCCACAAACCATACCTCGCATCATCAAATTCTTCCAGACCATTTTCGAACAATTTCTCCTTCTTATATTGCTCCAGGAAGGCGTTTCGTCTCCGAAGCTTGTCGAACTGGTCAAGCATGCGCTTAAAGAGCTGTATGAAAGCTTGAGAGCTCGGTTACCGTATAAAAATATTGTGGCCTACAGATGCAATGCTTGTATGGTTGGCAAGCATGAGACCACTAACACGGTGATTTGTAGTGATATAAGGCGACTTCCGGGTTAGTGCAACTTGAATGGAAGCCGGGCCCCAAGGAATGAAGTTGGCAAGCTGACGTTCACGTATTCGAAGGAGAGATTGGTGGACCTGCGAACAAATGTTAAACTAATCCCATTCTGGGTGAAACGATCCACGAACATCTGTTGGGTCCACATCTCCCTGAATAATATTAAGAATGGATATGTAGCAGGCTGTTTTGCTGGGTGTTGTGGAAACCATACGATTTTTGGGTTGCAGCAAACGTCGCATAACATCGAGAACGGTTGTCCTGCGGATGGGCTTTGCCTAGTACGATGTCAGCCCTTTTGGAGGTCTCGTATACACGTAGGTTTCTATCACCTTATCAATTTGGTCGCTTGTGAAAGGCGTATAAGATGTCATCAAGAAGTGGCACCGCGGGGTGGGTATCAGAGAGGCAATGATTCCGACGAGGTCATTGTTCATATAACCTGGATAACGGAGCGTTTGTGTGCTTGCTGCCATCACTGTTGATACCTAGCAATCGGTGAGCACTTTGTTAAGCGAGGTAATGGTGGTTCCTCACCAACTGATTTGTTTGATCGAATGAGGGTGTTTGAACATGCAGACGGTCTGCCGAAATCCGCGCTAAAGCACCGTTATCCAGAACCACAACCGAATCTGCATGGTTCACGAGGCGTTTGAGAGTAAGCAGTGAGTTGTACGGTTGTACAACAACATCTCCCTCTTGAGCATTGGGAAACACGCTGTACGTTTGAATCAATTTTTTCGGAAACTTATCGTTCAGCCTTTCAAGCAGGAAGGAACCAAGGCCTGAGCCCGTGCCTCCAGCTATTGAGTGCATAAGCATGAATCCCTGAATCCCACAGAGAAAAGGTGTGAGCACGACTGCGTCCCACTCGAAGGCAGTGTTCTGACCTCAAGAGAATCACTCCCTTCCGCCTCACGGTCTATCATTTCCATAACCTCTTCGTAGATTCGCTCTCCGGCAGAGTAGCCCTGAGCCCAATTGTTCCCTGCTCCACCACCATCTTTCGAAACAAAGATGTTCTCTGGATTGTAAAGGTTGGCATATGGTGATGTTAGAATGTTGTTGATCACCTAGGGATTGTCATACTCAATGGTACGTTGACACGACATATAACATACCCTTGGTTCCAAATCAACGAGAATAGCCCGAGGAATATAATGCTCATCGTCTGCTTGATAGAAAAACACGTCTTTGCGGTCGCCACCTTCAGTAGCCCATTCCTCAAGAATTCCATCTTTGCTGATTCCATGTTCTGCGCACAGGCGCTGCCAGAAGACAGACCCCACTGATAGGCGATCAAATTGTGTTGAGGTACAAAACTAACGACGCGTACTTTGGTTTCCACATTGCCCAAGCTGAACTGTAACGATTTCTCGAGGCATGATTACCGTTGAGAACACGCTCCAAGTCGCGCGCCTTGCATGCGCTTCAGCTCATCTCACATCACGTCTGTCACAACTCACGGGAACGCTGTCACACACAAAACAGAGGAAGTTCAAGTTCAAGCTGTTGTTACAATACAGTATGCAGGTGTAAAAGCCCAGATAGTAGGAATGACAGATATGTGCGAAGATAGCGAGAATTATAACAACAAATCTCTACGGTTGGAAAATCGATCGTGCCACCTGTTCCCAGTCATCAGTTAAAGTCGTAGAACGGAAGGAAATCCAGCTTACATTGTCTAGCAGCAACTTCACCTCAGGGGCAATTTGGATGAAGTCTTTACGCCAGAAGTCGTATTTTGGGTTGCGAAGCAATTCAATAAAGGTCACCAGAGCCCCCCATGGATGGGGCCGATGGGCGATGAAGCGTTCCAACAGCACTTTCGTCATGACTTCACGGAAGCGGTCGTCTTCAACCTCCATGAAGAGATGAAGGAGGAGGGAGCTGAACCAGTGTGTGTGGGCATTGGGATAACGTAGGTGAAGCACCATCGAACTCAAAAGGTGATGCTGGCCTAAGCAAAGAAGAGATTAATATAGATAGAGTAAGTTAATTGATAAAGTTTGTGACCTTCTACATCGAGGTTGATGGCCAAGTACTGGAGGGCGACGGCGCCAGGGTCACTGGGTATGAATAGTAATGAACCACTTCTTGCCTTGGCTTGTGCAACGGAAGAGACGCCGATGGTCATGACAATTGCGTTGATCAAAGACAGGTTGTATGATTCCCCCGAATCAATACCTTTTGTTCTCAACCGGTCCTTAAGCGAAGGAAGGAAGGATGGTGTTCCCCTGTTGAGCAAATAATTGTCCAGATATCCACGTAAATCGCTGCTCTTTAAGCCAGAGGTGAAGTCGGACAGAATTGGGGGAATTGGCCCCATTTCGGGTATGGTGTCGAAATTGACATTGGGAAGATGCGGATCAGGTAGAATAACTGAGGGAGGGAAGGCGCTGAGTATCACGTTCCGCAACTGAATGCAACGAGGCGGAATAGCGTCACAGAGGGTGAAGTAGTATTCGCTCAGGAATTCAGGGAAATCGTGCAGAAGGACAAGGAGAAGACGGAGAGCACCACGATACAAGTCACGTGCTGCAGTCTGTAAATCACCGTCTTTCAAGAAGGGATACAGAAATTTGAAGAGTGACAGAAGCAGTTTGTGGAACGCGGACCATCCCTGTCACAATCAATGTTAAATCATGGCAGAGCAGCAGTGATTGTCGACATTACGAACCTCCCGATTTTCTGAAAGCAGCAGTTTAGGCATGAACAACCTATGTGAGATGAGGCACATCCACGAAAAAGCAAAACCTGGGAAGTAGGTTGGCTGCAATGAACTATATGTGTCGCTGTTTCTATGGGTGAGAAAGGGGGCCAACATTTAGAAGTGCAAACTGAATACCTGATGGCAATCAACAATTGGAAATAAACAGGCCCCAAATGGCTTTCAATGCTATGGAGGTCATTGACAAGACTGGAGAAAAAACGGAAGAAGGGCTTTTGTTCAAAGTCAGGACCCTGTTCTTCATGTAGGTTGGCTAGAACAAGGACAAAGATCGACAGAATCTTTGTGAGATAGTGAACTTTAGCTTGCTCGTTGTTGAGGCCAGACGCATCTCCATGATACTTGATGATGTACACGATGAGCCTCGACATTGCATCTAGAGCCTGGAACGCATATTCGTAGTCGCCAGCAGCCATGCATTTGATGTAACTGGTCACACTGGATTCGGCACAGACCCGGAAAAAGAAAGATGACACGTCCTCCATCTTTAGGATTCCTTGTTTTGTCAACTGGGTGATGAATGGCACGAAGCTCTTCTCAGGCGAATGAGATCGCTGGAAGATGTTGATCCACTGTTGGAACCAACCGAACAGCTTCTCGCGAAGTTCTTCTGTCTCGGGCTTAACGATGGGCAGTGCAGGGAACGGTGAATCAGATGGGAGAGGTACAGATGTCCGCCTAACGCCTCGAAGGTCGTCTAAGAGTCGAGCCACCCTGAGATTTTGTTTTCAACACCAATGCTATGAAGTAATTAAAGAGACTTACTCATCATTTGCCTTTCCAGCCTGAGCAAGCGTGCCAAGGACCTCAATTGAAAATACGAATTGATTTTGTGTGGCCACGGGTGGGTCGGAGGATAGACACTCGCGAATCAAATTTGCTGCAAAATTGAGCAACGTTGGCCGCGGGTCGTCATAAAGCACTTTGGCCAGTTGCTGATCTTGCAAGCTTGTGTTCACGAGTCCGCTTCTCAATAATGTCACCATGACAGGAACATTGTACTTGCGCTGTTCAAGAATTAGAACGCGTTGAGCGCAATTTCTTGTCGACGACTTACCTCATCTTCCGCATACAACAACCAAGTAATGGCCTCCTTAGCGACATCCTCAAAGATCCGACATAGTTGATCTAAAAGAGCAACATAGACTTCGCGACCAAGAGGAGAACTTGTTTTATACAACAGTTGAACAATCTTCTGGGACATCATCAAGGGTGTCCGCTCTCGATCAACAGCTTCGTCGGCGAGCTGCATGATCTGGCGGACAAGATGACGAATATCGTGGTTGGGAGGTAAAGTGGGAAGGGATTGATTGGGATATTGAAGCATTACTGCTTCCAAGTCACGAGTCAAAGTCTGTGAAGGATGTCAGTCTTGTCTTGCAAGGGTATTCATTTTTCTTACCGCAAAGCGCTCCATTGCTTCTTGATGGTTATGAAGGTTCTGGTTGAGCGCGTGTTCCAAGGCAGGTGATTGCGGATATGGCGCCGAATTGCTGAACGAGGTAACAGAAGCAGGACGACTCTCTATCCTCTCCATCCTTCGTTTGAGATCTAGAGTCCTTTAAAATACTTTCCTTCCTTTGATATATATAAGGACCTTACCGAAGTCTTCATATACGACGGCTTGGTGGGGCTGAATCCCACTTGACTTAATGCGCAGGGGATCAGGCATTGTGGCTGTGAAGTTAGAATGAGGGGCAGAAGGATCCCAGAACGGTTGAGCACTGCGAAGCTATATAGGGACGAGATAAGCAAGGGAAACGGTAGGACGAGATGGATCTAACCTCTCGGTGGCGTTTGCGAACTTCATATGAGGCGGCGAAGCCCTCGTCGACATCAGTAACGGCTCGCTCCATGGCTGCTCTTTCAATGGCAGAACAGGCAACATCCAGATTATCTTGAACAAGAAGAGATACAACCTGTTCAGAAACAACTTGCTACAGGAAATTCAGTACTCAGTACAAGTTATTCAAGATTTTGGACCTACTTCGTTGAAACCATGTTCTGTCAAATTTTGACGCAGGTGTGTAGCAAGATTGCTTTTCAATGGCTCTTTGCATGTAACAAGTGCTAGGCTTCCAGCCAATTTCTGGGCCATCAAGTGGCCTGCTCGTCGTAGCTTTTCCTCATTCGGCTCTGTAGCAAAGTCTTTTGCTACCAACTCTCGGGTAGAGATTCCCGCTATCGTAACGGAACGTTCGACCACTGGAAGAATGATCTACACATACGTTCAAATCTCATAAATTGACATCAAGGGAAAAAAGTTACCTCTCGGACGGCTCGATCGACAGCAAGTTGCACAGCACGTTTGAATGTATGGTTCACGTTCAGAGGCGCCAATTGTGGGTTGAGGTGGATAAGGTTGACTAGGTTGCCGACGATGGCTTCAATATGAGCTCCAAGGGCACGATGAGTCTCCGAAGAACTCTGGCCACCAAGCACAAGCACTTGAGAGTCTCCAACTTGACCCAATGCGTTCTCGCTACCGATTGGCAATAAACCAATATCTTCCGGATAGTCGGGAAGAGGTAAGCCTGCCAGAGATTCCAAGGGTCTATTACGCAAGATGCTAGTGGGCTCGACTGTATCAAGATCGAGTTCGAGGCTTTTGCACAATATCTCTATATCAAACTTCAGGTTCAGTTTCAGTTCCGCAAAGTGATACAATTCTGCGAGCAGACTGATAACTGCCATCAGCCATGGGTTCGGAGGTTTGAAAACTTTGGATTTGACGCAAGGTTCCAAAGTCTTGCAAACAAAGGGAATTGCAACGACCAAGCGACCACTGTCATAACCCTCGATGAGCAGGTCCTTGAAAGAGAGGTTTTTGTGCTTGATGGGTGTATCACGCGCCAGTGTGAGAGTTCCAAGCCAGGTCCCAACATTTTTCAACGCATTGCGGTCCGAGCCAGATATGCTTCTATCTGAGTTAAGCAATGTAGCGGCTTTGACGAAGGTTTCCTGCAAGATGAGTTTGTACAGCGGTTGCCGGTCCAATGCGTCGAGAAAACGCAGGTAGAGTGGATGATTGTTGGGCTCTGTGCTGATTCGTTGATCAACGAGGTAATTGGCGAACCAGCGGGAATATTGATCGACAAACTGTTCTCGCATTTCCTTAACTTTGTTGTCAAAGTTGTTCGGTGCAAGGTTGTTGACTATGAACAGAATGCGATCGGATAATTCTTCTGGGGGAACTTCGAGGGGATCCAGGATCATGTCGGGTTGAATGGCGGTGAAGGCAGGGGCAAGTTCATAGGGAGGGTTCGAGGAGATAAGCTGCGAATCAGTGTTGCTGTCGATTACAGCTCCAGATGTGCTCGATGCACGTTGAATGCTAGCCATTAAATCCGGACGACTGTCCACGAGATGGGGTATCCTGACCAATGCCTCGCATAAGGGTCTCCATTCCGCGAGTCTGAATTCGAAACGGCTGAGGGCTTGGGTGCCAAATTTGAAGAGATTGGTATCGGGCAGACAGTTGAGCGCATCAAGAATGTACCGCATTGCAATACCGAGGGGAATGTATTCGATGAGAGAATGTCTGATGAGGGAGCCGAATAAGTAGCCAGTCATGGCCAATTCGCGGGGAGGATAATATGATTGGAAGAATTTGTATTCATCGAAAAGGAAGTGGATCATGCACGAAAAGACTTCGTGGTCGCGTGGGCTATTGGATTCTTTGTATCGTTGGAGCATGGCTATAACTTCGTCGATCGTGGTGTTCTCGTCGTACATTTGCTTGTAAATCCCGTCGACCTCCGACTCAATCTCGTTGGAGTAAGTCACAACTGTCAGACCGGGTTCAACATCTGAGTTAGGTATCAAACTCATGAGGCGAGGGTGAACCTGAAGACAAGTATTGCGAACTTCAATGCAGGCTTCTACATCATTCGGATCCAAAGACGACGAACTGCGTAAATTGAGATGAGAAAATCATCAAGAAAACCGCTCAAACTGAACTCACTTATTCCTGAGCACCCGCAGAATTATGGTGATGGTAGTGGGATTGAGCGACATGGTTCGATTTTCACTTGCAGGGTCAGACAGGCGACAGGCCTTTTCACTGTCCATTTTTTGCTCCAAGAAACGCACTACCGAGCCAAGGAATTCAGCGCCGTAGTTCACGACGTTGTCCGCCAACCACTTGTCAAGATTAAGATATTCTCGTCGTGAGGCAAGCGCTGCCACGTCAAGTGCAAACGTGAAGGGGCGAACCTCAAGCAAAGAGTCAAGAATCTGGGCCATACGTGAATCGTCTTAGTAACGATGAAGAACAGGGCGACGTACCTTCAAATCTTGGGCAACATCTAGGATGCGAGTTATGTTCAGAGGGTTCTCATCATAGAAGTCCCGAAAGGCATTGGTCAAGTATGACGGTTCTATCTGCCATATTCTCATAAAGACAAGCTGGTGGTTCGGATGGCCAGCAAGAAACATGGCGAGCAACTTTCGCGAGTATTCCAAGCGTATGTCGTTCCAAGGCAAATCCTATACAATTATTATTATTAGATCGCATCATAAGAGCTGTTGAAAATACTTACCGGCACTTGAAGCAATCCCATGTGTACTATCTCTGCGCTGATTTTGATAGCTTTATCTAGCATTTCCCGCACGCAATTCCGGATTTCTATCGTGTCGGAGCCCGCAAGCCGCACCAAAACTTCGAATAGCTCAAGAGAATTCCACGTCTGGCCTTGAACGTTCGCTGCTAGCGACTTGATAGTAGGACTCGCTATGGAAACATCATCTACTGTCACAATCCTCCGTCCAGGTAACTGCACAAAGTTGAATGTGTCGGCCGGAAGGGAGAGCAAGGCATCAAGGAGGCGCAATTGGTATAATGGGTTGGACCAGGTTTGCCAGAATCCCGTGACCGCATGCGGTTCTGCCTCACGAGGCGAATTCAAAAGAATGGCGATCAACATCTTGAGGGTCGCTGTATCCACCCCGTGGCGGTCTGTCCTGTCGAAAGACTTGATAAGCATTGGCCAATTCATGTTGACATGCTATCGAAATTGACGAGGATGAGTTGAGCGCCAGGGTGAACTGATAAGGTAACGTACGTAGCTGACAAAGGCCCGAATAAGAGACCCAATATCGCAGACCACAGTCCCCTCCGCAGCGACGTGCGCCAGAGTCGATATGATATCCGCAACTTGTGCATCAGTAGGAGGATTTGCATCCGTGATTCGAAAGCGTTCCAGAAGTCCTCGCACTACCTCTGGGTCGCTGGTGATTTCTGGACCCAACTGAATCAGAACTTGGACAAGCGATGTCTGGGGCGGGAGACTGTCATTACTAAACATCAGACAAGAATGCATTCAAGGAAGAAAAGAAAGCAAACCTCAATTTCGCGAAGATACGATGAAGGGTAGGTCCCATAGCTTCTTTTCCGATTTTCGACTGGGCAGCTGCAATTATGGCTTGTCTTTGAGCGGCGTCTAGAACAGGTGCGTCTGGTGCAACATCAGACAAAAGGTTTGACAAGAGCTTCGTGATTTGCTCTGGCGAAAAGCTAGCGTGTTCCAGCGACGGTGTTTGGCACAATTCCAAAGCTGCATTGTCGAATTCCACCCGAATCATGTTCACAGCTTGATTGAAAAAGTCTTTCCGCGTTTGACCAGCAACGACGGCCGCTGCAAGGACAAGGCGTTCCAAAGGCCGCAGTCCTACACGATCCACGAATCGAGCAAAATCAAAGTTCTTCAACGTCTCTCCCTCTCCACCTCCAACGCCGTCACGAAACCTACCAGCAAGAAACGGGTCGCGTGCAAGACGCTGTGTTTCTTGAACTAGTAACCGAAAAGTTAAAGATGTAGATGGATCATATGCGGAAGGGGGTGGATGTAAAGCGAGTCGAGCTTGGGAGTGGCCGATGATTCTACGAATGAAGTGCAAATATGTGTCTATCCCATGTTGTTCCGACAGCTATGCAAATTATCAACGGAAGTTCCCTCCAGTCTAGACAGGGTATAATCAAGCATACCGATCGTATTTCCAACTGATTCCTCTCGAAATTGTCCTCTGTAAGAGTGGAGAGCAAGAAAACGATCTGAGCTTTCACAATGGTGTTTATGTTCGTTGCCGGCGGGTTGTCCATATGGGACGACCTGGAGGGGGTCACCGAGCGCCGGGTAGCGCTTCCAGGACCTGTCGCCGTTTTGAAGGATTGTTTTGAGGGTAAATGTGAAATTGGTACGAAGGCCACCTCCAACACGGGCGTCTCAGTGTAAAGTGGCAGCAACTTCCTCCAACTCCTTCTGTAGTTGGTCACATTTGCTCGATCTCCGCCACAAATTTTAATCTCCGACGCCTGCCATTCCATCCTTCACTCGAACACTACGCTACTAGCCTCTGTATACTTTGAGAAGAGAAAATGCTGCCAAAGAAAGGATGGCGACGAATACATAAAAAATTCTTCCCTCCTTGAACATGTCTCCCCCAGCTAAAAAGTTTCTCACTGGGAGGAACGCAAAACCAACAAGAAAATTGGCGATCCCTATAATATATTCATCAATGAATGCGGGATAGTGAACAACAACCGCGAACTTACAATTGAGTGATAAAGCCACAGCTGAAAGAGATGACACGGCCTACAGAGAATAAGCCAAACACCCTTTTCCCCGGCACAGAACTTACATGTGAAGGCGATACTTCCGGTATCATCACAAAAGGTATAGGTCCCAGACCAATGGCGAAAGACCTTGGAAATGACCGTTTAGTGAATGTAAATGTAGTTATTGGCTTGTTTACATCACAAAGACCACAATGGCGATGCTCGACAGGGTTGAGGCACCAGTGTTCAAGCCCCATCCCAATGCGAGGAGAGAAATCAACGAGCCTGCCGTTGAGAACATAAGGAGTGGTTTTCGGCCCATACGCTGTTTCCAGAGATCAGATTTAGTCCATGCATTGCTATTAAAAAATGGTACCTCGATCAAGATGATTGGAGGGAAAGTCATTATCACATTGATTACGGTGATGGCAAGTGAGATATAGGGGCCAAAATGGGGAAGCGACTTCGCAAGGATGTCGTTGCTGTAGTAAAGCACTACAGTAGGAGAAGCATCAGCAGGACAATCATTGATAAGCATCTAGTCTTGACCTGCGTTGATTCCTAGATTTCCTGTGAGATCGGCATCATTGAAGAAGAACTCATATATTTACCGGACACTTGTTGTGCTAACATTGCAAAACTGACAATCAAAAGAGGTCTTCGCAACTCTTGAATGGTGAAAAGCTGGGGTACAGAAACATTTTCTTGGCGGTGGACTTCACTTTGTTCTTCCGATTCATTCAGAAGAGACTCTTCAGCTTGACAAGGTTTACGTCAAAAAATTGCGCCACTTCGGAGCATAAGATTGGGTCTCACAAGCAAGGGAAGGAATAGTATTTCCCCAAAGTCTTCTGCCAGCGGCTTTGTGTTCTTCCAGACGACCTTTCCTTAACAGCCAAGTAGGAGACTCGACTATCATTGAGCTGGACAAGAACTGGAGAGTAGAAAGTAAGAATGATATGAGGAACACTATACGCCAGGTCGACGGGGTTGCCAGGTTGATCCCAGCCACTTGAGTCAACATGATACCAAGGACTATTCCCAACTGTGTGAGCACACCTTAAATTATCAAGTCAGCATCCTCATTTTGCGGAAGAATAAGATTACTCACCAATATTCCCACTTATCTTTGAAGGCGCAATTTCTGCTAAGAATATTGGACCGACGCACAAGCCGAGACCGGATCCTACGCCAACCAAGGATCTAGTAAGAAGTTACTCGAAGTTCGAACACTAGCTTGCGACAGGCACTTACCTTCCAAGCAAGAGAAGAGGTACGGAACTACTAAGTCCCATTAAGGCGGTACCAGTCCCGATGAAGACTGCGCATATTCTTTGAGTTCCACGACGACCCCATGTGTCCATGACGAGGTTGGCTCCTAAGCTACCTGCCAGGCCCCCAATGGTGAAAATGGCCGTGACAAACGAGAATGTGAGGTCGGACATCGGAATACATGTGGAAAGGCCATGAGAGAACTCCAGGATGAGATTGTCTGGGATTGTTACTTTGCAGGTCAATACTGCTTGGATTTGATTGAGGACTGAGATGTGATAACCATACTGAATGACATGAAGTCTGCAATATGATCAAAGATATGCAAGAGTACCTGGAATGCAATAATGAGGGCCCAAAGACAGACAGCCCAACCATAATTTGTAAAAGTAGTCCCGTTCAGACTGGCCATAACATGAGTGTACAGAAGAGAGTTCTATTTATATACGTGGTTATTTGGACCTGTTAAGCTTTGGGCTCGCTGAGCTTCAACACTTGCACTTGACGGACATCTATTCGCCCTCTGGCATATTCTATGACAGATGTCGGCGCACATTCGCCTACATGGTAGCGACTGCGAACTGTCCCTGAATATATCTATGGGATACTACCGGACTTTAGGAGACTTCAGGGTTATGCATGATCGCAACTGGTCACCTGTTTCTTGCGTGCATGTGGGACTTGGTTCTACCGACGGATTATGGTTACCTGATGGCTGTTGGGTTTGGGAAAGAATTTCAATGTTAAGGCCGGAACGCGAGCATTGCCCCCTTCCTATGCTCTAGCCTTTTCTTCCATTCTACTCACCCTTCCTATTTTACATCTGGACAGTCTGAACGACTTCGCCGTCGAAGTCTGTCGCGCCACTCTACGAAGCTTAACGGCTCTGATAGACCCAACGTTCCTTCCCCACATTCTTTCCCCTAAAACTCCGTTGTTTGCCGTATTTCAGCCCGCGCCAATTTTTCCGTCATGAAGTTATTCCTGCTCCTTCTTTCACTTGCTGCAAGCTTTTGTTGCGCGTTTGCAGCCACTGCAGAGCAGTGGAGGGGTCGTTCGATATACCAGTGCGTACTTGACGCTTTGCATCCTCAAGCCTTACATTGATGGGGCCCCTCAAGGATACTAACAGATCGCTATGCTCTTCCCCAAGGATCCAATCCAAACAGCTGCGACCCGGCTCAGCAGACATGGTGCGGAGGCACTTGGAACACGTAAGTAATCCGTGAATGGTTTCCTTACCTTGCCATAACCCTATGCAGTATACGCGAAAACCTGGACTACGTTCAGAAAGCCGGCTTCACAGCAAGTAGGTCAAAATAATTGCGCATATACATGCTTATTGATATTGTCGATCACTCTCCAAAGTCTGGATCAGTCCCGTCAACCAGAATTATGAGGGACCACGGTCTGCTTACGGCGACCCCTACCATGGCTACTGGATGGCGGACATAACCAAGCTGAATAGTCGCTTTGGGACAGCGGATGATTTGAAAGCCTTGATAGCTGAACTTCACCGTCGAAATATGTGAGAGGAGGGTGACATCTTGATCATACCACACATTAATCATTCACAAGGTTTATCATGACCGATATAGTCGTGAACAATGTCATGGCGACATCGACAACTCCTGACTTCTCAAATTACCTCTTTAAAGATGCTGTCGGTTGCACCTCTGCAAGTCAATCAAGGCAGCTGCTGACCATGATAACTTCTAGTCTATGTACCACCCTTACTGCCCGATACAATGGGGGAACGAAACCAGTGAACAAGAGTGTTGGATGGGTGACGAGAAGGTCCCCCTACCCGATGTTGATACCAGAAACCCAACCGTGATAGCTCAGTACGGTAAATGGATTCAAGACTTCGTGCAAGAATATTCTATCGATGGACTTCGTATCGATGGTAAGCAAGTCCGCCCACACCATAGCTTAAAATGAATTGACTTGGTGTTACAAAAGCTGCCAAGTACGTGTTACGAAGAAGTTAAGCCTGGGAAACTGATATTTCTACAGGCATGTACAAATGGACTTTTGGCCGCAGTTCTGCGCCAAGGCAGGTGTCTTCTGCATGGGAGAGGTTTTCGGTGGGCAAGATGTCGCGTGTGTGCCCTTGGCCGTCAAATTTCCGAATATAAATCTCATATCAATCATGGAAACAGACCCATAGCAATGTACCAAGGTCCACAGGCGCTCGACTCTGTTCTGAATTTTCCAATGTATAACGCTCTTGTATCCGCTTTCGCAATTCCTGGACCCCAGAACATGACTGCTATCGCAGAAGTCTTTGAAGATTCGAAGGCCAAGTTCACGGTGAGTTTCATTATGTTGATATTGAATGATCATCTGCCAAACTGAAGGCTGTCAAGGATCTTGGTTTGCTAGGTAATTTCCTTGAGAATCACGATCTGCCTCGGTGGCATAGCCAGTCTGTCGATCCGCAAAGCATGTAGTACGTTGTCTCCTCGGGTGGTAATACTTCCCATCGATCTAAGATGTCGCTTTGCAGTAATGCAATGACTTATAACTTTATGTCTGATGGTATCCCCATTGTATACTACGGACAAGAACAGGGTTTCAGTGGAAATGCTGATCCTGTGAGTCCGATGATTGACGGCTCATTGTTATAGACTAATATAAACCGCGGGCAGTTTAATCGGGAAGCACTCTGGCCATCGCAATACCAGGAAACAAATGCCTACCAACTGATTACGACCCTCAATCAGGTTTTTCTCTTCAGCAATCTCTCGACGAATCTTCTCACAAACAGCTCCAGTTCCGCAACTTCCTGGTGAACACCACTGATTGGGCGAAACAAGGGACTCAAATTCTTACCACCAGTCAGTATGGTATCGCCATCATGAAAGGACCAGTAATCTCAGTTGTCACCAACATCGGATCCCCAGTGCGTAACATCCTTTCGTTGTGTTTGTCGGCGGACAGCTTAGGCCTTCCTTCGCTGCAGCCCCAAAATGGAACGCATATCGCTGTGAATTCGCCGTACACGCCTGGTTTCGCATTGACCAAGTGAGTTTCCTTATTCTGAGTTATTTCAAGTTCTGAAAATTTGCCATTTGCTCGCCTCAGCATCCTTACATGTAAGCAATGGGCGGTAGGTTCGAAGGGCAGAATTAGTGTGGAATACACCGAAGGAGGAGTTCCTACAATACTCATTCCCAGTAACATGCTCTCTGGGTCCGGCCTTTGTGGAGCTCAGCTCAGCCAGACGGCTGCCAAAGGTGGAATTGCTCCCCCGCTCACTGGCGACACCCGTGCTCCACACCCATTTGAACACCCTCTGACTTTCTTCGCATTTATGTTTCTTATTTTGGCCATGAAATGTTGAACATGCCTGCACTATTGGCGTTACGTCAGAAGGGCACGATGTGGCCTTACGTTCTAGATAAGCAGGCACCTATCTCTACAACCACTTATCGTAGAAACGTAAAATGGCTTCCTGCTATCCCCCCCAACCTACTTCGGTTTCTCGTAGTTTGAGCACCTCGCTATCAATACCCACCATTTAATTCCCTTCAACTATCTTTAAGCGTGAAGCTGTGATTAATCTTCACTTCCTTGCAACTTCATTGGTCTCACGGCAATGGAGACCGGTCGTCGGATAACGTGTTTTTAATCATGATCAGTGTTTGACGGTGGAAAACATGGCTATCGTTTTTCTTCAACAACGACAGCCAAGTTGCCAAACATGATTCGGGACAGTTTTGAATTCAACAACACGTAGGGTTTAGTATCAAGATTGAAAGAACACTTCAGTACACCAAAGCATTACGCTTCATTTGAATCTGCATTGATGGAACCTTTTCCTTGTTTCGGCAGGAAGGAGGCATACTACGACATGTATGTCATAGACTCGCTCCTTTTCCAGTCATTGCCCCATACACTTTAGGAGACTGCATTCAGCAGATGTCCGACCAAAGCCAGAGGACAATTCGCTTACCCAGCACCCTCTAACCCACCAGCACCAAACAGTTCCATCTTATTGCCCACAATGAGCCAGTCCGGAACCGCCACACCCGTACGGAAAGGGAGAAGCCGTGAAACCCTCTCCAGTCCAGTTTTATCATTGTAAAGCATGAAATACATATTACCGACGGAGCCTGGGCCTCGATGGGAAAATAATATCGCTAACGAGGATGCATCACGTTAACCTCCAAGGGATCATCGGAGCAAAGTGTGATTGACAGACCTTGCCCCGGTTTACCGCGGTCCCCTTCGTTTGAGGATAGATGGGGTTTGATTTCTTGTAAGGTTGTTCCGTGTTGTTGGAGTATCCTTTTTACGAACTCGCAGCCTACAGGTCCGATGAAAATCGAGTTGCCAGCAGGCCAAGATCCAGAATCGGTCCGGTTTATTGCAACAATTTCAGAGATTATTTCGGAGTCCAATCGATGGTAGAGTTGCAAGTCATGCGCTATGCGTAATCCAACAGATAGATCCTGGGACATCCTCATTCCAGAGAAAATGATGGTGATGGGAGTTGCAGACGACAAGATTGATTGACCAGCCGCCCTCCGGGCCTCCCACCCCACTCCCTCCCCTCGAATGCGTTCAACCCTGACGCCTCCAACCAGCAAACGCTAGTCCAGCAACGCGTCCTCCGGGCCGCACGACAGGTCCTCATCGAGGTCGACCCGACGGATGACACAATCCCACTGGACCGCTCCCCAGCTGGCCTCAACGCCATCAGGCTCCGCATGAACAAGGAGATTGCCCCACTCATGCGCCCTGCCGCACACCAAGACACCGAGGACGGAGAGGTCAACCCTGAACCCCAGGCACGCCCCGCCATCCGTGGAATCACCTCCCTCGAACGCGGCGGCCTGCTCTTTGAGATGGACACAGCAGATTCAGCGGCCCGCTTCCGGGATATCGCGCGCGACGACAAACTTGGTATCCTCTTCGAAAACCTCGGCCCCTCAGCCGAACTTAGGTCCAAGTCGCACAACCTGATCGTCCGCTTCGTCCCATGCACCGGAGAGTTCGACCCGACCGACCCAGACCACCTCCGCGCGATAGAGGACGACGCTGGCCTATCGAGCAAGTCGATTGTCTCGGCCTCATGGTTGAAACGCCCGGATCGCCGCCACACTCTGCAGAGCGTGGCCTCGGTTAAGTTATCCTGCTCTAACGCGACAGACGCTAACGCACTCATCCAGGGCCGTATATTCATTGCGGGTCACCGCGTCACCATCCGCAAAGACCTCCAGGAGCCCACCCGCTGCAACCGCTGCCAACTATATGGCCACATCCGGACCGCCTGCAAGGGAACCGAGCACTGCGCCACCTGCGCTGCCCCCTCCCACCCCACCGCCGACTGTCCCCCCGACGCCCGCCCCCAATGCGTCTCCTGCGGCCCCGACTCCACCCACACCAGCTCGTCCCGCACCTGCCCCGCCTTCAAGAAGCGCTGTGCGGACCTGGAAGCCCGCTTCCCCGAAAACTCAATGCCGTACTTCCCCACAGGGGAATCATGGTCATGGGCGGTCAACCCCCCCAAACTCTCCACGTCGCCGCCCACCCATTTCCCTAGACTTCCCCACGACCTCCCTCCACGCCCCGCCGACCCCCACCGCTCGTCCTCTCTCCGCTCCTCCGACTTCGCCACCAAATCTACACCCCCCGCCTCCCAGATCTCCTCCAGCACCCAGCACCCTCCTCGACCTCTATCCCTCCTCTCCCAACGATCCCAGACCAGACTCGACAACTTCTTGATCCAAAGCCAAGACTCCCAGAGGAGCCGCCGGACCGCGATGGCCCAATCCCTCCCTTCTGATGAATAGGCGCCCCCCAAAGGCCCCGAGCAAGCTACGCATTCTACAACTCAACGTCCGCAAGTCTCACATCGCCCAATCGACCCTCCTGAACACAGCCCGCCCAGACGAATGGGATGTGGTGGCCATCCAGGAGCCCTTCCTCGACCACCTCGGCAACACCAGAGCGTCTCCGTTCTGGACGGTCAAATACCCATCCGTCCACCTCAGGGACAACAGTACCCGCACCCGATCCATCTTACTCATCAACACTAACATCGCTACTGACGCATACACCTACCTAGACATCCCCAGCCCCGACATCACAGCGGTCCGCTTCAACGGCCGCTTTGGTCACCTGGCCATCTTCAACATCTACAACGACTGCACCCACAACGACTCCATGTCCTCCCTCCGCGCCTACCTCACAGCCCACCGCCTTGAAGCCGTCCCCACCCCCCGCGACCACATGCTGTGGCTAGGGGATTTCAACAGACACCACCCCCTATGGGAGTCCGCCAATAACCGCCGCCTGAACTCCTCCCACAACGACATCCAACCCCTCCTCTCCCTCCTCCGCGACTACAACATGGACCTCGCCCTCCCTCCGGGCACACACACCCTCCAGACGACGGCCGACAACTGGACGCGCCCAGACAATGTCTGGCGCTCCCACAGTGACACCGACCCACTCATCTCCTGCGATGTCGTCGAGGCGCTACGCCCACCGATCACCGATCACCTGCCAATCGCCACCGAGATTGAGCTCCCTGTCGCCCGCTCATCATCGCCCCCCCGCAAAGACTTCCTTACCGTGGACTGGGACCTCTTCCGCGACGCCTTGACCGACCGGCTAAGTCGGCACCCCGCCGCTAGCCGGATCACCACCAAAGCCGCCTTCGACGACCGAGTAGCCTTACTGACCAACGCAATCCAGGACGTCATCGCACTCGACGAGATCGTCCCCTGGCGGAAACCATGCCCATTCTCCAAGCGCTGGTGGAGCAAAGACCTCACCGCCCTCAAGAAACAACACAGCCGCGCGTCCAACGAGGCCCGTAAGTATGAAGACATCCGCGGCCACCCTTCCAAAGCGCAACTGGCCCTCCTGTCCCAGTCACTAGCCGACGCCATCAGCAAGGCCCGCCGCAACCATTGGGTCGACTGGCTGGAGAACATCGACGCCCGCCAGATATACCTGGCCAACAAGTATGTCGTCAAGGAACCCTCTGACTTCTCGTGCGACAGGATCCCCGACCTCAAGACCACGACGGAACATGGTCCTGGGATAGCGACCACCAACAACGAGAAGGCCACCGAACTAGCTAAGTCTTTCTTCCCCCCACCCCCCCTCTCTCTCTCCATCCCCTCTACTGCCTACCCACGCCCCCTGCCGGGCGTTACCTTCTTCACCCGCGCCCGCATTCTGGCCGCCATCAGCCAACTGAAACCCCACAAGGCCCCTGGCCCGGACATGATTCCCAACATCGTCCTCAAGCAATGTGCGCCCCTGATCGCTGACCACCTCTTTTACATTTTCAGGGCAGTCCTCGAACTGGACGTCTACCACGACAGCTGGCTGGTCTCCACGACCCTTGTCCTCCGCAAGCCCGGCAAAGCAGCCTACAACGTCGCGAAAGCCTACCGCCCCATTGGCCTCCTGAACACACTTGGCAAGCTCCTCTCCACCCTAGTCGCCGCTGACCTATCCCACCTAGCAGAGAAACATCACATGCTCCCCCCTGGCCAATTCGGCGGCCGCCCCGGTCGCAACACCACAGACGCCATGCACGTGGTCACCCACAAGATCAAGGACGCCTGGCGGGCAGGCAAGGTTGCCGTTGCGCTCTTCCTCGACGTCCAAGGCGCGTTCCCCAACACCGTCCGTGAACGCCTCCTCCACAACATGCGGGAGCGAGGCGTCCCCCTGTGCTATGTAAGACTCACGAACCGCATGCTCACTAACAGAAAATCTAGACTGGCGTTCGACGACTACATCTCGGACCCCATCGACATTGTCAACGGAACCACCCAGGGCTGCCCCCTCTCAATGATCTACTACGCCTTCTTCAACGCTCCCCTCATACTCACCGCCCTCCCCCGCAGCAGAAGCGAAGCCTCGCCCGGCTTCGTCGACGACTCGATGTTCCTCGCCATAGCTAAGACCCTGGACGACTGCTACGCTATCCTCGCCGACATGGCCGAAAGGCCCGACGGCGGGTTTGACTGGTCCCGCTCCCACAACTCCCCATTTGAGCTCTCGAAACTGGCGGGGATGGCCTTCCCGAGGACCCGCCTCGACGTTCCCCCCCCTGCCCTAGCCCTCAGGCGCGCCAACCCAGACGGCACCGTCACAACCCAAAACATCACCATGGTCGACTCGTACAAGTACCTCGGCGTCGTCTTTGATCCCAAGCTCCGTTGGGCTGCCCACCACCAAAAAGTCATCGCCAGCGCAACATGGTGGTCCCTCCAGGTGGCCCGCCTCTCCCGGATCTCCGGCGGCATGCCACCCCATAGGATACGTCAGCTCTACAACACGGTGGCAGTGCCGGCGTTCACGTACGGCGCGGACGTCTGGTACAGAGGCATTCACACACCCTACCCCGGATCCAAACGTTCCGGTTCCATTGCTATCACCGCCAAACTCGCCTCCATTCAACGTCGCGCAGCCAAGACAGTTACGGGTTCCCTCAGCACTACAGCCGGCGACGTCCTCGATGCCCACGCCAACCTGCTACCGGTCGATCTCCTCTTCCACAAGGTCCTCCACCGCGCAGCCACCCGGCTTGCTTCCCTGCCCCCATCCCACCCCCTCCACGGACCGGTCCGCAAAGCCGCAAAGCACCTAGTGCGACGTCACCGGTCCCCGCTCCATGAACTCTTTGCCGCCACCGGGGTCAACCCCACCAGCATCGAGACAATCCAGCCCACCCGGCGTCGACCAAACTACATCCCTTCCCTCACTACGGTAATCGCGAGCAGCAAGGGAGCCGCGCTGACGGTAGCCGACCACATACACAACACGGCCCCAGTAACAACCTACAGCGACGGCTCCGGCTTTGAGGGAGGCGTCGGAGCCTCAGCAGTCCTCTTCATCGACGGCGTCGAACACTCCTCCCTACAATACCACCTCGGGTCCGCCACCAGCCACACGGTCTACGAGGCCGAGTTAGTCGGCCTCACACTTAGTCTACACCTCCTCGCCTCACTGGGCCGCCAGCTCACCGATGTCACCGTGATTGGGAGCGACAGCCAAGCGGCCATCAAGGCCCTCAACAATCAACGACCCCACCCTGCCCACTACCTCCTCGACATTATCCACTCTTCCGCCGAACGCCTCCACATGAAACAGGACCGCCTCATCAACGCCGCCGAACGCCGCGACGCCCTCCGTCGTGGCAGACCATGGACCGCCCGCACCCGCAAGGTCATCGACCTCCGCCTTGTTTGGACACCTGGCCACTCCGACTTTGAGCCGAACGAACGCGCAGACGCTGTAGCCAAAGCCGCAGCGCAAGGCACCTCCTCCCCTTCCAATCTCCTTCCAGTCTTCCTGCGACGCAAGCCCCTCCCACTGAGCTCCTCCGCCAACCGACAGGACCACCTCTCCTCCCTTCAAAGACGCTGGAAGCTCCGCTGGAAGAAGTCCCCCCGCTTCCGATCAGTGAACTTTATTGACCGTACCCTCCCCTCTAAACAGTTCCTCAAACTGGTCCATTCCCTCGACCGCCGCCGCTCAGCAATCATTGCCCAACTACGTACGGGCCATATCCCGCTCAATAAGTACCTATTCCGCATCCACCGATCCGAAACGCCCTCGTGCCCACACTGCGGCGGAATCACCCCCGAAACGGTCAGGCACTACCTCCTGGTGTGCCCCCACTACCAGCACGAACGCCACCGGCATCTCGTGCGCCCCCTGCGCCGCAAAGCTGAGTCCCTCCCCTACATCCTCACCAGCCCAGACGCACTTGCCCACCTACTTAGGTTTATTCACGCCACCAAACGCTTCAACTCGACCCCCGAATCGGCGCGCAGACCTCCCCCCGGCCCGCAGCCAGCTGCTCCCCATATGACCTAGTACCCACCCCCCTACGTTAGCTTTCTCGCCCTCGCGGTGGCAAGCTTTCCCCCAGGGTTTTGATGCTACCCCGCGAGGCCCTTTGTAGTTACTGCCCCACACTCTCCCCCGGAACACCATCCCATCCCACCTCGGCACTCGACACCCGGCCCTCCTCAACCCTACAACCTCACACCCTTCCCCTCTTGGTTGGGCGCACCGTCGTGCTGCTCGTTTACTCACCGCCTGCCTGCAGGCCCTCGTCGCTGACCACTCGAACCTTTGCCCCTCCGAAGGAGTTCTCAGGTTCTGATACAAAGGAGGTGCACCGTCACCAATGTTGTATTGGGCTACACTAGTCTCTAGTACCTGTACCTACCTGACCGTATGTAAGCTGCACCATGGGCGCCATGCGCCCGAGCAGAATAATATGATTAAAAAAAAAAAAAAAAAAAGATTGATTGAAACCGACTAGGAGGCTGTGGACTGAATGAACGAGCCGAAGCCAACTTTCCTCGAGTGTTCAATAATGATAGAAGATAGAAGATTTCTGCCTCACCTGCCATTTCCCTGGACCTACGTTGTGAAACCCGGTTGCCATGAGGATATCAGGCAACAACAAGACGGAATCATCAATGTGAAGTTCGTAACGGCCAGTATGGTTTCCAGAGAGAGAGAACTGCTTGACATTAGAGGTCTGCACTTCAAATATGGCGTCACCCGTTCTGCGGACCTGTAGTCTTGCAAGTCTGGCAAAGGTGCACAGTCAACGGAGTCAGAAGAATATAAGCGCTTGCTGTTGACAAACCTGCCCGGGATCATGAGTTTATCTATGCGCCATCCATGGAGAGGCCCACTTTCACTGGGAATGGAGACAGTTAGAGTAAAACTATCAGATTGGGTTCCCATCGTCTGAGGGGCCGAGAAACTGTCCACGAAGGCCTGGACTTCGGGATTGTCGAAAACATGCGGATACCAGTGCCCTTCTCCTGGGTCCTCGCGGAAGCTTGAAACGTTATGAATACAACCCCTTTTACCCTTTCCGAACCGGACGCACCTCACGTTTGCAGAAGGATACCACGTTTTCAGTACATTGACAGCCTCTCTGGTATGCCACACTGGGACGTTCTCGTCTGCCCCTCTAGACAGAGGAAACGTTGCATCAACAATGTCGAAGATCCAACGATCGATGAGAGTTACCCATGCACCGCCAGTATGGGAATGTCGACAAGGTTTGAGATATGAAGATCATTGTCGTCTGGTGTTAGAGAAGACTCAAGGATTGCGCGAAGTGAAGGATCGATATAGTGTCCACTCCTAGACCAATAGATTAAAAGACGGCAACGGTGATGTTGGAGGAGTCGTCTTGAATGGGTTTACCTTGCGAGTGTCAATGGGATATATGCTTGGGATTTGATATAACCAGCAGCAGGGATAGCTAATGCCATGGCGTAACAATTTAGCGTCGGCTGGTGCAAGGAATACTTAAATTAACCTGCGATTACTCTGTCGGGGTAGCGAGAAGCGAGATACCAAGTTCCTTGTCCTCCATTGGAATGGCCGACGAGGATGACTTTAGTATTTGACGGGATACCCCACCGATGAGAAAGACCAAGTACATTCTTCTCGAGGATTGCAGTCAATGCAAGGAGGGATGCCCATACGTCCTGGGCGCTCGGCCCATGCCAGTCAAGTCCCTGGCAAAAATCAGTCTTGTATAACTTGCTTCCCGATAAGCCTAGCTATTACCCAAGACGTTCGTCCTGTGGGTATGACTATCCAGTTGAATTTATTGAGTGGAAGAGATTTCATCCAAAAATCTTGTTCAATGACATCAACACCTGCACCGTCTTTTTCACCCAACGGAGGTCAGATGCTGTGAGGATGTGGTTCACGAACTTCCACATACGGAGAGCTATGATTGGCCGATGTTGTTCTGGGGGTTCTGACATAGGTGGGACTGCCAAGAATACGCTGGGGGTAGATTTAGCGAAAAAGAAGGTTCCTCTGAGAGCCTGACGCTCGAAGTAGGGCCAAGCTTTACGGTGCGTGATAGGAATAGTCACCGAGAGAGTCTGCGAGGCCTCATGGGAAGCCATTGTGATCTCCAGGTGGAGAACTTCATCACGATACGAAGCGGTTTGGTCGATATATATAGGGACGACGCGGGTTTGCGAAGGTGCTATCGTAATTGAGTCACGAAGCACCAGGCTTATTCCCTTGAATGCTGTCAGTAAGAAGACAGAGCATGGAGAAATTTCGATACTTCAAGATGGGTTTTTAAGACAATATTCTTGACAGTCCACCATCCTGTGACACTTTGAATTCCGATGCCCACTGCATCACCAAAAGCGAAACCGTCGATGAAATCACAAATCACGTTCTGTGAGGGCTGATAGAGAAATGGTACGTTGGGCTGAACCTCGACGCGGAGGTTCAGTTTCTGTACTGGAACCTCACTGCCTTGCACAATTGGATCTCCAAAAAGCCTGATCTTCGGAAGACATCAATGCCGCACGACGTCAGAAACCAGTAGAGGGCACCTCGTAATCTCCGCTTATGAACAAGTCATAGGTAAGTGTTCCATTGGTCGATGGAGCCTCAGGAAGTTGAACAACGTGGGGCAGTGGGCGCTCGAGATCGTATATATTACCCGCATACCATTCTGCGACAAAAGGGGAGAACTCGTCCAAGGCTTGCGGTCTCAGAGTAAAGTAAGATCCTTGTTTTAGTTCAACGAGAATACGTGGAATGCATGTTGCATCATGTATCTCTCGTGGAGGATGCAACGTTATGGTTGTTCGTAATACAGCGTGGTGCTGCAATCCAGCCCATCCTTCAGACTTACGAAGCTCTTTCCATCTGGAGGAATAGCTTTGCATCAAGTCATAGTAGAAATAGGAAGGAATGAGTTTGCACTTGCCGTACGCCAGGAAACGAGACCTCAATGTCGCCTTGGTCGTTCGATGAAGTCGTATCCCATCTGACCTCACCCCCATCAGCATAAGAGGAAGGCCAGCTTCGACTATAATCGATTGGTTCTGAAACTACGACGCATCAATGTTGGAGACGCAGATACTTGTGGGGACAGATTACTGTTCAAGGGGAATGCTGGGGAAAGGAAATGCTGCTCCCGAGCATGGATGGGAAAAGGACCAAGGACCTGTGTAGGCCGCCCGCCCGCCGTGATAAGAGAAGATAGATGGAGTTGTGCTGGTAATGCAACTCACATCCCAGCTCTTGGAGAATTCGACAGTCCATAAAACGTCATTCTGGTTATGTGGAAGGTATGTCTGTCCATCAGCCATCGCTTGTGCGAGGGACAGAGATAGTACCACAACTACTGGTAACATACTGGCCAAGGTGAACTGGATGATTACCGGCATATAAAGTTGTGTGTAGCTATTGTGCAAGAACTTCAAATGCTAACATGAACAGAAGAGGTTCTCTTGCTGGAGTCTGCGATTGTGTCCCAAGCACCATCGACCTGATCTTCTAGCAGTTGAAGATGTCCAGCAGACAAGGCGGTAAACTCAAGCCTCTTAAGGTCTTTCAAGCCCCCGTCTTTGTGTATACTGTCTGACGGCTTGTTTAGGCTCCCAAGAAAGAGAAGAAGGAGGATACCGAGGAGGAGGCTGCATTCAAGGAAAAGAAGAAAGTCGAAGCTGATGCATTGAAAGCTGCAAAGGACCGAGGCAAGTTGTCTGACGAATGTGCTGGAATGTGTTGCTGAACTTGAGAGCTATCTAGCGCTGAAAGGCGGCCCGATGGTTGGCGGAGGAATCAAGAAGTAAGTACGAGCACTGATGGGTGCACGGTGTATAATTGAATGATTTGCAGGTCTGGCAAGAAGTAGTGGTAGATAGTTCGTACTGTGAGAAAATGAATTTGCGCGTGTTTGTGTTGAGAGTGCAAGTTGGCACTGGCACTGGGAATTAGAAATCTCTTTCAAGTTCTGTAATTTCTGTCAACGTCGTCTCCCCCTCAATCTCTTCCTCATGTTGGGCCATCCCCAAGGAATACAACCCAATAACCAGCAGCAACAAAATCAGCAGCAGCAGCAGAACCAGCAGCACCAACAAGGCCAGCAAGGCCCCATTCCTCCACCACCACCTCAGAACGGACAGGACTACACCCTCTCAACTGTTCTCCATTATTTGCAAACAGAATGGAGGCGATATGAACGCGACAGAAACGAATGGGAAATTGAGCGTGCCGAAATGCGGGTTTGTTTTTTTCCTTTCTATTACTGAACCGTGCCCCCCATTCAACGCCAACTGGCAGGCTCGCATCGCTCTTCTCGAGGGCGAGCGGAGGTCCTTTGAAAATGTGAAGACTGACCTCATGAGACGTATCAAGATGCTGGAATATGCTCTCCGGATGGAAAGGTGTGTTACCTACGGTCCTCTGCTTTCCGCTCGTGTTGACGAAGCAATATCAAGAACCAAGCAGCTGACTCAACCAGCCACCCATCCAACTCCCTCTACGAAACTCTCTACCATTCAAGGAATATCTCAAAAGGAGGACTCACATAGCCAAAAGGGCGAAAGTGGAGGTAGTTCTCCAAGGAGCGAAGGTACGTGTCCCGGACCACTTGCTGTTTATCCCACATCTCATACCACATGCCTTGCAATTAGACTCCCCTTTGCCTGATAGCAGACTTCCAAACGGAAGTTCCACGAGTGGACCCGCTGGCAGGCCGAATTCATGGGGAGCATCCAATTGGTCTAACATTCCAGTCGGTGGCACAATAGCCAGTCTCGGGAAACCACCCTTAGGCAGGGATCCAAAGAGTAGAGCGCGGAGTCGCGACTATCTGAAACAGTGCGTGGTACTTCATACCTTGGAAATGTCTTGTTCTCATGAGACTGCCTTCTACCAAGATGCCTCCAAGAAATATCATATCTTACGTCTCCGCAAGCTATGAACCCTCTGCCTAATAGACCCCTCCTCAACAACCCTTCTGCACCTCTCTCTCTACCTAACGTTCCGTCATTTGATCAGATTGCGTACAACGGTCGGCCACGCAAGGTTCTACCAGAGGCTGGAAAAGAATTTCCTGTTTTGACAAATGGCCTCAACGCGGGATCCACATCGTCACCTATACCCACAGGGTCACAACTGCCCATTCTAGAGCGAAACAACCACTTAAGTTCTGGCATGATGCAGCAACAACCACCTCTCTCGCAGTTAGCGCCGCAAAATCCAAGCCAACCTCAAGCCTCGTCCTCGAATACCCAGAACGAAAAGGATAGGGATGCTGAGTTGGAGAATCGTCAACTTACGGCCATTTTCAGACCGGATGACGCCGGTGAATGGAAAGAGAAGCTTCGACTTTCTCATGAAGCCGCCGAAAAGGAGAGGCTGGCCAGAGAATTCCAACCAGGTACCGCGGAGTCAGGTTCTTGGGAACGCCAACGAGAAGACGAAGAGGAAGTCAAAGAAGAAGAAGGTGATGTTGAGGACGAAGAAGCCAATCCAATCGGCGATGGGGAAGGCACTAAATTATGGAAGGCCAAGAGGACACTGAGAAAGTTAGTTTTTTGTAAATTGGAAGATTGCTGAAAAGTAATTGACATTGGTGCACAGCCATCTAGATGCCGTCCGCGCCCTTGCCTTCCATCCAACGGAGCTTTGCTTGGCGACTGGAGGGGATGATTGCACGGTTAAGATTTGGCGTATGGATGTAGCAAACCTGGCTTCTTCAGCGTAGGTTTAACCTAACTCCACCTGTCTTGCTTTGCTCACAGGCTATCATTTTGTAGCGCACGACCTACAACGGAGGTTGAGCCTCAACTTACCCTTCGTGGACACTCGGCAGCCATCACACGACTGATACACTCACCATCCAAACAACTCCTCTACTCTGCCTCTCTTGATTCTTCTATCAGGATCTGGGCCCTCCCTACTCAATCACATACGACATATGCGCCCTATGACGAAACTCGATCTCGTGGAGAGCTTGTCGGCCATACTGATGCCGTTTGGGATCTCGCCCTTGTCAGGGATGAGAGTACACTCATAAGTTGTGGCGCCGAGGGCTCGGTGAAAGTCTGGGACGTGAGTGGCCCCTCGGGCGGCGGCTCGCTCAAATTGACTTGGGGTTGGTTTGGTTTAGAGAGTGGGGATGATACACAAGAGGAGTTGGACACTCCTGGAGCTACTGCGGTGGAGGCGCTCAAGTCGGACTTGAAGAAGGTCGCCGTTGCATATCAAAATGCTGTCGTGAAAATCTTTGACATCGAAAGTGGAAAAGAGTTGTCGCGATTAGAAAGCGACATCAGTTATGGTCAGTTGTTCGCATCATTGAATAGCAGTTGATCCTAATGATGTCTGTCATAGATGGAACTCCTGGTACACAGATTAATCGAATCGTGTCCCACCCAACGATGTCGATGCTGGTGACTGCACACGAGGACAAGTATATCAGGATTTTTGATATTACCACAGGTTAGCTATGATTTCTTCACACAGAAAGGACACAGAGTTGACTTCCTGCAGGGCAATGCACGCACTCTATGTTGGCGCACTTGGATGGTGTAACCTCGCTATCGATTGACGCTGCTGGCTTTTCCCTTGTATCAGGAAGCCACGACTGCTCTGTGCGATTCTGGGATCTTGTGGGAACCAAGTTATGTGTGCAGGAACTCACGACTCATCGAGAGAAGGCTCGCGAAGGCGTGTTGGACGTTGAGTTCCATCCATCGCTACCATTTATGGCAAGCGGCGGTGCAGATGGAGTTGTGAAACTGTATGCTTCATCATAACGGTTTTTTTCTTTCATTTTCGATCGGGTTATCCCTCGTAGACTTTCTACATACCATATTTCGAGGGACTGATTTCTTTTTTCTTTTTCTCCGTCTTTGCATGTCTGTTTTTCTACATCACTTGACGGCCCTTTGATCATTTTATATCTTTGACGATGAGTATCTTATACCGTATGCCGATAAATCATTGAGAGACGCCTGGACGTGCAACTCTCCTGCAAAGATTGGATCCATTGAGACGAGCTCCCCCAGAAGGTTCCTGCACACTTGCACTGTCATGATGTATGCCAGGTTTTCCCGCTTTTCAAGATTAATCTCGGGACATAAATGACTATCTTAACTTCGCGTATAATTCATTACATATATTGTGCAGGGCGCTATGCAAACACTGCAGAGACGTACGACAATTGACCCGTAAAAAAAGAGGACTAATGCTACAGTTGATCGTGACTAGATATACAGCGAGAAACTTCATCATGTGAAGATGGTACAACAGAGTGGCAATAATTTAAGTCGTAATCATGGTCATATCTCTGTAAGTTTGCCGTGAGCTTCGTCAACATAGTCCCAAAAAGATCACGTACCAATCCGCATTCCTTGTTCGGCAACTACGATCTTGGCTCCAAGACCTTTGTCGTCAACAATTTGACGGACTTGTTCAGCAATGACTTCTCGTATTGGCCGACTTTCGTCAACTGCAAAATCATCTTTGCAATGGATGATGAAGATCCGAACACCAGCCAAAGCACCTCTCAGGTCATCTGCCGTAAGGGAGTTTCTTTTCTGCTTCTTTCTGACTGGGCGCTTCCTGGTTTCGAGATGTAGAGCATTCTGCTTATATTTGACAACCTCAGCAGCAAGAGATGAAAGTTCCATCCCAAGGTGTTCTGGCGTAAGGTGGCCGAAAAGAAGGTGATCCTTCCGTCCTGACGGATACGAGCACTCAATAAATATTGTGGACAATGTTTCGGGTATCTTGGATGCTGCTACACGCCAGACATTGATTGTTTGAGGTGCATTTGCAACCGAGTCTGGTTCCACATCCCCGAAGAATAGAAATTCGCGTAGCGATGGTTCGTGACGGATGAAAAACGCCGCTGATGTATACTGTCCAAGGTCGTTGTGACCATGACTTAATGGCATCGTTCGAACGGCGACATCCGGGAACACAACCTTGTATTTTCCATCAGAGCATAACCTAATCGTCGTCGAGTTGAACACCAGTTATAGAGATTCAGGGAACACCACTACGACTCACGTCGAATACAACAGTTTCACCTCGTCGTCATCTTCTTTCCAGGAAGCCAGATTAGGCCATATGCGATCAGAGAATACGGTCTCAAGGTCTTGCAACGTCTGTTTGAGTGCAAAAACGCGCTTTCTCGATCCTCGCAGAGAACCTGCAGAGACAACGAGACTATTGATGTGGTCCAAATGCGCATGGGTAAGCAGAAAGCATCTACAAGCAGACCAAAATCATGTAAGAAGTTGATGTATTCCTATACCTTAAATTTCACGAACCGTACGAATGAGTATATCTCTGAAGGAGAATAAATTTTGTCGCGGAAGATCAGAGGGTCCTTGCGAAGTAGTTGAGCCAGAGCGCCCTGGCCCGATCCTGACATTGATGATGTTGTCAATATTGGGCAAAAGTACAGAAATCATTTTTCCAACCAGCTTCGAGAGCAAAAATCCCATCCTCCCAGTCTGCATCATGGGGTTTGACAAGGTACCTGTACATGTGATAAGTTCAACTCTTCGGACAGATTGGAGAACTCACCCAGACAGGTTGGTTTCGTCTGGACCTCCTCCAGAGCCCACAACGACTATGTCGAAGGTGACTGGCGAGCTATAGGAAGGTAGCGGACTTGGGAGCATGGGTCGGTGCGAAGTACAAGGCCATAGTGTTGCGGAGGGACAATCATAATGTACTGCATCCAACGATCACGTGCGCTTTAGCGATCTCTTCTCCTTACCCATGACTTCAATTCCACTCTCTGAGTCCTCGCAGGCAACAGAGAACAATCAAAAACTATTTCGCCGCTATGGCAGAATATTTGCAAGTAACGACGCTGAGGCCTTTGCATCCCATGCGGAAAAACTCTGCATGTGGTTGGGAGACTTCAAGGCTTTTTATCCTGCAGCTAGACCAGAGGTAAGCTGCCTTCAATCAGAACTCCTGGTGTTCCATTTGAATTGATAATTGGTGAAGATTGTAAAACTTCTGCTGGTAAGTGAACTTTGATATGATTATTTTGACACTGAAATGATGTTCGCATAGATTGCGCAAGTAACACTTCGAAAAGCTCTCGGCCTCCCCGAACAGCTTACGTCGCCTTTCAAAGCCTTTGAATACTTTGGACACCCCATGGTTGAACCATATATTCATCTCGTTAAAGCGATTGAACCTTTTGAATCCTTCTTTATTGAACCCAGTCTCCTGGGTATGGCTTCGTGAACACCTACCTGTATTTGTGGTCCTTAGGCTAATATCGTCATAAAGCACACGTCAAGTCGTTGTTGATGACAGTCTCCATTCCAAATGGAAATCAAAATGCTCATGATCAGTACGCCATTGTAATATGTCTTGTCGGTGAACTTGATAAACAAATCCTGAGGAATTAGACTATCGATGTTAGAGATATCTCTTCCGCCAAAGTCTTCAACGCCACCGTCTATAGTCGTACCCCAGGATTCAGAGCAGCCGCGTATTGAACCCAATCCAGAAGGTCAGTTCTACCTATTTGTCAGGCCAATAATGAATATTGTTCCAGTACAAATCATCGAACCACCGAAAAGTTCTTTAGCAATACTCTCTGAAGGCTTACTGCCTGGGACAATCAAATCTTCTGGGTCAGGCCAGATTCAAGGATTGGCGGCGCCTCGAAATACCACGGCAAAACCACTGGACCCCGAAATCGCAGCACTCGCTAAGCCTAAAGTCAAGAAAAGGAAACCGGTCGATTTCAGCCTCCTCGTTCAGCACGACATCAAAGGTCTCTTGCAAAAACAAGGAAGCCAATCCGCCGGTCCCACGATAGGTATGATTATGGTCTATTCTCCAGTTCATGTTACCGACGCTATTCAGTATCAGATCCTTCGGTCCCAAGTGCCGTAAGGACTCACCTTGAAACCCACATTCCGCACGACACATTGATCACTTCGGACAAGAATGAACGAGCAGGTTTGCTGTTTCTCAAGGACCTGATACAATATCTGAAGTTAGAAACGAATTCCGATCGCACAGGGCCCGCAGTCTTGAATGCTAGTATCGCAAATCTTGAATCTGTTGATGGCGGAGCTCCAGGACCAAGAAATGTAGCTGCGACAGTACATAGTGCCCATTCGGAAGAGCGACAGATGGTCATTTCGAGTGCAGGAGTAAGTTCCCTGATCTTGGAAAGGGTTCTGATGTACTGACCTTAGCCTTCTAGTCGACCAGTGGAATGACCCCTCAGCTTATCACCGATGTTACTACCGGAAGTGCATATTCTCAAGTCAGCTTGCATCGGACTACAAATGGCGATAGTTCTTATAACCAAAATGGCGATAGTTCTTATAACCAAGAACAACCAATGGACGTCGATGAGAGATCAGCTGCTTTTAACGTTCCACCTGAATCGGTACATGCTGCTTATCAGACGCCTGTTACTAAGTCACCTATACTACAACCGCACTCAATCCGACTTCCGTTAGGAGTGATTCCTTTGGCAGACAAAGGAGACAACAACAGTGACACCACATCTACGCGGGCTAATGTAGGTCAGGAGCATGGCCAATTAGTAGCGTCGGATACCGCAAGCATTGGCGAAAAACCGATCGCCGGAGAGAAAGAACAGGCTGGCCTAGATGCAAATAAACTGTTAGAACCTTTTGGCAAGTCGCATATTATGCCAGCAACCTACAGCAATGATAAAACTGCATTCGGCCCGCCTTCATTATCACTGAACGCAATCACGTTAACGCCATCGAGTCTGTCGGAAGCACTGAAACCCTCGACACAACCCGTCCAATCGATTCAGCCTCCAATCTCTGACAATTCATTAGCAACAGCATCGTCAACAACTCAGCCCGATCCGATGTCAGGTAGAATTTCATAAAGGACCTAGCAACGACCATAACCTCATCTGCTTGTTATGCTGCCTAGGTATTTTTGGCACCGAGATGCGTATCGTCGCAAGTCAACAAGGCTTGAAAGAAACGAGTCGCATCTCAGTGCAATTCGATATCCCCGAATCCCAGTTTGTCAAGGTGGTGCACTGGCTGAATCGTAAGGATCCAACTGTGTGAGTTCTCTCATGATATATCACAATTTTTCGTGATATAACAGTATCTTGTTTCCAGGGACGTGAGCAAGAGTACCTGCTTATCACTGGCGTGCTATTCGACCGCCTACTTACAAGAACTGTCTACCAAAATTGGTTGTAACACCTTTGAACCTCAAACGTCGGCTTCTCCTTCTATATGGCCCCAGCAAGGCGGTCTGACGATGAATGTCAAGTACCACACTTCGCGAGAGGAGTTGCCATTGTCTCCTCCTTTTCATGTACGTCTCAAGTATGACAAGTCGGGCTGATAGTCTGAGGTCTCGTTTTAGGTAAATGCAGACAATCTAGTTGACGTATCACAATTTCTATCCATCGGCACGAATGTGATCGAACTCAACCAACGTCAAGATCTCAGTCAATACATCTTTGTGCTTCATGCACACTATCCCACAAAGACACAGCTTAAGCAAGTTGAAGACGGACGGCAGAAGGACAAAGAGTGGCATGACTGGCTCCTTCATATATCACGACCATTACAATCCAAAAAGCCAGCCATTCGGGCGATGTCCTCTGCTACAACTATTCAGGAGAACGAACACATTAAATGAATGTTATTTAAACGCAAGTACATAATAGATTTTAGGCGAGCAAAGTTTATCGACCATTGTAATCTCACCCAGATGTGAGAAACCTCAGGGAAAAATCAGATCCACAATAGAATTGTCCATACAATGAAAGGAAGTTGTTGTGTAAAGGGTTGCAATCATTGAGCACCCAGCAGGCTGTTAAGGGCTTTTTGGACATCATAACCATATTTCTCGAGAGCATCAACGGCTTGACTACGACTGAAGCCCATGGCAGTAAGCTGCTTAACGGATTCCACATCATCTTGTGCGGCGGGAGTCGACGTGCGGTGGGGTTCTTCAATAGGAGGGGTAAGGTGATGAGAGACTGGAGGCGGCATTGCCTCTGGCTGTGGTTGTTTCTTCTTCTTCCCAAATGGTAATCGAATCTGCTGAATAATCGTTAACATATAGGCATTTTTTGAAGAACGTGACTATACTTACACTCAATTTAGAGTGCCGAGGAGGAGGATCCTTTGCCTTGTCCTGTATTTCTTTGGAAGAAGAAGAAGAAAGTCGTGGTTTCGGAGATAGCATACGAGGAGGAGGGGATCGTTCTCGAACAGCAGGCGAAACAGGTCTCACTTCTGGGGCCCGAGGTGAAGAAGCAGCTGGTTTCGGGGATACTGGCGTTGGTGACGAGTGGAAAGACCCTGGCATTGAAGGCTCGTCGAATTTCGGTGTATGTGTGAAGGCGTTGGGGTTGTCTTCCAACTTGGTTACAGGACCAGATTCGAATCCAGCAAAGACTTCATCAAAAACTGATTCAGGTTTCGGAACATTGTGAGTGGGGGGTGGAGGGAAATGGCTTGCGGAAGGCTCGTGCGATGGTCCGGCAGGAGCTTCGTTATTCGCTCCGAAAATATCAGCAAATCTATCTCCCTGCGTTTCGTTCGGTTGAGTTGGAGAGAAATCAACCTTGGACGCTTTGGCAAAATCGAAGTCGTCATCAAAGGCTGAATCGAACGAGAAGTTGGCAGGCGTAGCTGAACCAGGAATCTTGTTCATGGCTTCATCAAACTCGTTAACACCAGCGACGGCCAATTCCTGTGTTGCTGTTTTGCCATTCGCAATCTTAGACTGGTCAGTCGCAGGAGTGGATAGGTCAAAAGGGGTCGGATTGCCATTGCTGGGTTGAACCACCTTCGCTGCGGCTGGGCCATCCGCATCTGACCCAAATATATCGTCGAAATCAGCGACCGGCGCTGCGGCGGCCGTCGAAGTATTGGTTTCAATCACACGAGACTGAGACGACGATGGCCCTTTGTTGTGGATGGCCGAAAGTTGAGCTAAAGGTGTTTCATCCTCGGAGTCATCGGAATCAGATTCCTCGATATCGAGGTCCTTCAAGTGTGTATTTAAATCCGTACCAACATCAGCCTTTGCTTTCGAGGGACCTGCTGGAGAGGCAGATGTGTGCGCACTGGATTCTGGGATATCATCCAAGGATGGAAACCTCTCTTTGGGGTTGGTCGGAGAGCTTGGACTGGCCTCGTTCGTGGCACTCGAGGGCGGGGTCAAGAAGTAGTCAGTGCCATTAGCTGTGGCTGGAGACAGTACTGTATCATGGGCATGTACGGAGGATGTCTCTTCACCGAGATACGATATCTCGGTATCCTGATCTTCGGACGTAAAGTCAATCGCATCAAATGCACTAGCTGGAGTCACAGAATCAGAGGCAGTGTTCAAGACGGTTGGTTTGGGGGGCGACGTTGTCTCGTTCAACGACTGCGATGTGTTAGGTACCGTATTTCCTTGAAGTGGCAAGAATGGAGAGGTGGATCGCGGGGTAGAGTTACCTGATGACATCGCTAATCGTTCAAACGGGTTGTTGCTCTTGACTGATGCTGATGGTGATGAAACGAAATCAGGGGTAATAGGAAGCGGCTGAGCAGCAGCAAAGGACACAGTATCTGATGACGACAACGCACGCTCTGGAGCTTTGGGAGTTACAGAGGGTGTGAAGTTGGCAAGTTCCAGTTCTGCAGCATTTTTCTCTTGCGTGACAGAATTGACATCCTCAACTGCGTCTGCGTGTTCCTTTTCCACTTTGGCCTTTTCGCTTTCTTTCGTACTCAGTTGTTTGCGAGCAATCGCCAATAACCCTTTCTGCTGCTTCGCCTCCTTCTTCAATTTTTCCACATCGACCTTCAGTGCGTCGACTTGCTGGCCTGTCTCCATCATGCGCTTGTGCAATTCTCTTGCTTCCTCTTTGTCACGCAAGAAAGCGCCTTCGATTTCCGCCTTTTCCACGCGAACAGCACTGAGGTCACTTTCTGCGCGGATAAGTTCTTCTTTCGTCTTTTGGATCTCGGCGACTTGAGTGTTGCGCCTTTCTTTGAATGTAGACAAAAGACTAGTCTCTGTTTCGTAGGCTGCTCTTGCTGAAGAAAGCTGGGTTTGAAGGGTCGAGAGTTGTGAAGCTTGGTTAGCGAGCGTCTGTTCCAAGGCCGCCCGTTCCTCTTGGGCGCTGGCCAAGGCCCGATTTGTTGACTGTAGTTGATTTTTCGTATTGCCAATCTCCGCCGACTGATCGTGCAAAGGAGGAGATGTGGGGTGGGCGTCATCATCACTGAGCAAATCTTGATGGGGGGCTAGGAATTCAAAAATGAGTGAAAATCTAGGCTGAATCTTTGGTCAGACATACAAGGACGGAATGGGGTCGAAGAGAAGGGGTCATTGTCTAAACTCCGCTTTCCATAGACTGGTTGGATTGCACCGGATATAGAGCCTGTCGTCTGTGCTTGTAAGCTTCCGAAATGATTCAAGGGAGCTGCAATTGAGGCAGACTGAGGAGGTGTATCGTCGAATGAGAAAAGGTCGACATGAGGTTCCGGTTGTTGGTAGCTTGGAGCACTGGCAGGCGAGAAGGGAGATGGGCCAATGGCAGGAGTGCCGCGGGCGGATGGAGGTAACAAAGATGGAGGAAGTACATGTGGGATTTCCTGCCCGGCCAATTTCTTCTGAATAAGATGTAAAGCTATGGCAAAACCTTCTCTAGTGAGGCAGCCATCGTTGTTGATGTCTGCGAGATCCCTTGAAGACTTTTGATTAATACCAGGAGCCTAACGAGTAAAAGGAGTTTACCATATTTGTGCCAATATTTCTCCGGGCAGCTTGGATTCCAACATGAAAGGAACTGCGACCTCTCCTTCAATATAGCCTCTTTTCTGGATATCAAGGGTGTCGAAAAAGCGGTCGGCAGAGGCTTTCTCAGTCGGTGTGACATCCCACTCCTGCGCATGGCCATTGACTGTGCGCGGCGGAAGATGGGGAGGTTTGGATTTGCTCGAAATGCCAGTATGATCAGGTTGCAAAAGTTGCGTCCGGCCGGCGTACGGAGTAAAAGTACTGCCAATAGGACTGAAAGAACCACTGTCACCAGTAATGTGGGACCGCACAGAGCCAGTATTACTAGAACCGCCTCCGGCTTGTTGGTACAAACCAGGTGGTAGGGTATTTGGGATGGAAGAAATCTTTCCTGTCATAACACCTTGAATGAAATACATGCCGACTGCGAAGTCGGTCGAATCAAGCGTCCCTCTATCCTGTGTATCGGCCAAAGTCCTACATGCGAAGATTGATAAGAATCAAAGTTCAACAATTTACTTGCATACCATATCTTCATAAGTTGCTCATTCGGTAGTTTGGATTTAACGAAGATATCCCGAGCCTTTTCACCTAATTCAGGGTGTCAACTGTACACTTTTTGAGAATCGCGAAAAATCCGAACCAGCCAGTAGTCCATGAACGGGGCCAGATTTCATGAACATGTTTTGGAATTTGGCTTTATCTTGGGTGGTTAGAGGAGGGAACGACGATGGGGGAGGTGATTTGGGTAGCGACATTCCCGTGTTGTGTTGGGAGACGGTAGAATATCCTTCAATCACGGCCAAGGGCCCGGCTGACCAAATCATCAATTGACAAGCCATTGGGACATTCGGTGAGGGAGACGTTACGTTTGTTGACCAACGCCTGTGTCATCTTCTCGCCCTTCTGCGCCCAGCCAATCAAGCGTACAGCTATGGCGACACCCTTCTTGGGCAACCAGCCTTTGTTGTCTTCATCCGAGATATTCCAGATTTCACCAAGTGTAGTGGGAGGTAATTTGGCTCCGCCGAACACTCTGACCGCAACGTCACCTGTGAGGACGCCAATCTTTTGCGGGTCCGCTTGCGCGAATATCTGAGATACGAGCGTGAGCTCTGCCGGGGTTGGAGAGAAGTTGGTGGACATGAGAGGAACAGACAAGCTCTGGAAAGAATAGAGAGGAAGAGTTGATCAATTCATGGCGCCCTGGCGGCCATTCCCACGGGCCTCCATAGCCAGTCATGTGACTTGCAATACAACCTTGCTCTGCGTGCCGCTTGCTTCCAAACTCATTCAGTTTCAAGTCCTTGTTCTTCCACCCGCCGCATCCGAACCCCTTCACGACCTCAACGACCTTTTTCATAATATGGAACAGCTCACGTCCTCCTTGGCTCCTCCCCGGGCTTCTCCAAAATCAAATGTGGCCTCTTCAAGTCAACAAGCGTCAGGCAGCGTGGCGAAACGGTCTGTTGATTATTCCTACCTTCCTTACCACGCGTCTAACCATAATTCACCATAGACTAAGTAATGAACTGATGACTCTTATGGTAAGCCGATATTATTCCGATCTTCTGTGCTCAAATTTCTCCAGATGTCGGCCTCCCCAGGCATAGTAAGCTCTAGGTTTCACCTTTTGACAAGTTCAACCGCGACTGACACGCATTCCAGTCTGCATTTCCGAAACATGATGGCAACCTATTCGAATGGGTTGGAACAATTGAAGGGCCAGCTGAGACTGTGAGACACCTCGCCCATGCACAGCAAAATCGGTTCACTCACCATCCGTTCTCTTTGCCAGATTTATGCCGGACTCACCTTCAAAATATCCATCTCCTTCCCATCAAATTACCCATATGTGGCACCTACAATAAAATTCGACACCCCTTGCTATCATCCAAATGTTGACATCAATGGCGGCGCGATCTGTCTCGATATTCTTCAAGTTGGTCTTCGATGACGATGCTTGCGTAAATGTAATTAACTGGCCTGTTGTAGGACAAATGGTCGGCTGTGTACAGCGTTCAAACCATTCTACTCTCGCTACAATCTCTGCTTGGGGGTATGGCTTGTACATTCCAAGTATTTTGCAACCATTGACACTGTTTCTAGAACCTAACAATGCTTCCCCTCTCAATCCTGATGCTGCTGGCCTTTGGAGCAGCCCGAGTGGTACGGAAGCTTCGTTCGGACAGTCATATATGGCAAACACTAAAATATATCTATTAGCATTCAAGAGTCAGTTGATGAAGCATTATCGGCCAGTCAGTGACTCTTCTTAAGCATGTAGTAATTGTACCATCCATCACCTTATCCCTTTATGGGTTTAAATGCATTTTCCGGCTACGGCTTGAGCTCTAAACTACAATGTGCCTACAACGGACGTTTGCGGCTCGGAAGGTCAGAACTGCCTGAACATCAATGATGCCGTTCTGAAACGATGCCCCTTCAGCATGACTTACTTGGGGTCGGTTAAAGAATGCATGGGGCGATGCGTTTTGATAGCTAGCGAGACTTTGTGAGATATGCCTATTACTTATTAGAGGGAAAGACATGCTAGGCTGAGCATGCCGCCATTCATAATAATGAAGCATGGCGGTACAACCTTCGAGCACGTTGAGGGACAGAGTATCGATTGATACTGGGACAAGACCTGTGATGCAGTCTGAAGAAGACCTGGGATGGCGGTTGATAAGAGCAACGGCCCTGTCCCATCCGAGGTGTGGCGGTGAATCAATCTCTTCCTTATAATCTCCTCCCACCCACTTTCGTTTCCCAAAGGTGCTTTGATAGTCCTTTCAAATCATTCTCTTCGTTGTGTCATTCGTCAAAAGCACTGGTTGCTTTGTGGCATCATCGAACATGTAAGTGGCAGAAATGTAGTTGATGGTGTTTTCCCTGACAAGTGACATGGACATCATTTCCCACTCATAGTTAGCCCAAGCTTATTCTACACTTGTGGTGCTTTTTCAAACAATTCCTGAAGACTATCAATGCCTCGACGTTCGCCCCCTTCCTCTCTCCGTCTAGCGCCGCCTGGACCTACACCTATGCGAAGGCAAGTGTGGAACCATGGACGAGTGCAAATGAACAGTATTAATAGTCTACATAGCACGCCCAAGCATATCATGCCATCTGTACCACGACCAGCGATGCGCCGACCATGCGAAAGCAGTGTGACTGCGCAAGCACAGGCGCGGGCACGATCAAGGCCCGAGGAGAATGTGGTTGTGGCGGAGAAAGCGGCGGTTCGTACGCTGCGAGGGCCCTGGGACCACTCTGGGAGTATTGCTACGTGTGTGAATGTAGATAGACTGCTTCAGCCGCTACAGAGAGCTATGATAGTATTGCGAGGGTAGTATATGAACAAAGCATGGTCAGTTTGCAGAAACAATGAGTGATCGCCTCGTGACAGGATAAGCAAGGGACAACAAGTTAGCAGACTTTTGGCGGCTTTTCTTTTCTTTTCCTCCAACCACCCTCATCATGTCCAACTCTCCTCCAGATATCTCCTCCCTCTCCCTTTCCCACAGATCCTCCCAGCAACGTCTTCATGACACTTACGATTACGAAGGAAGGCCTCAATTCCACTATGCTACCACTTCAGGCATACCAGCACAGTCCCAGTACAATCCACTAACCAGCATGGGCCCATCTCCTCTCAAGAACAAGCCTCTTCGCAGCGCCTTGCCCACAGTCTGTATTTCCGTTCAGACTCGATCTTGTCCGATTGACCCCTCTGACTCGCCCTTTTTGATCTCGCAGCAATGGCTCGACAATAACTCTTCAGACAGTCGATCTCTTTCCCCACACAACAACTCCGATTTTTCCTCCGCTGGCGGTTCCCCCCCCATGGGTCACCTTAATCCTGCTATTGCTCCCGTCACTCCTGGGGGCAACCCAGACGACGAAGTCATTCCTACAGCCATCGTCATTAAAAATATACCATTTAACGTCAAACGTGAAACCCTCCTTGATATAATCGTGAGCGTTCATTTTCGAATTTAAAAATTTAGATGGGACCTCATTTTGTCTTCAAAGGCTTCTCTATCCATCCCGACGCCCTACGCGTTCAACTACCACCTCGATCAACAGGGTTCCTTCCGGGGTCTAGCCTTCGCTAATTTCCGACATGCTGCTGATGCTGACGCTGTTGTCGTTGCTCTCAATGGTTTTGATGTTCAGGGGCGCAAATTACGTGTTGAGTACAAGAAGGTCCTCCAAGCAGGCGAAAAGGAACGAATTGAGAGGGAGAAAGCCATCCGCAGAATGCGTTCTATGCAATTGGAGAAAGAGCAAACCAATGTCAATCAGCTCTATGAAGATTACGGCTCCGCTCTCTCTTCAGCTTTTAGTCCGCAACGGTCTTTTTCCTCAAGCTCTGCTTACCAGCAACAATCGCAATATTCGCCACCCGGCATATCATCCATGCCCACTCCGACGTTTGCCATACCCCTTGCATCTGCTCCAGCAGCTCCGTCTCGGCCCCCTCAATCAGAGACCCCAAGTGTCTCTGAAAAGTCTTCTGCTAACGAGTTGGATTTGAACGATGCTTCTACTTTGGAAATTTACTCCAGGATTTTGCTTTTCAAAGATGACCGAATGCGGGACGAATTGGCTTTCTCTCGTATTCTTTCTCCCAAGCTGAGAAGAGTCGTCCATTTGATAGCCCAGAAGCTTGGCGTCTATCACTATTCCGTTGGAGAAGGTGACGAACGTTATGCCGTCGTCACACGCGTCGATCCCCAAAGGGTGTGTTGATTAGGCAAAATAGTTTTGATTGGTGCTGACGGTTCTATTAGCACCAGCAGCAGCAGCAGCAAGCACAACGACAGCCGCCACACTCTCTTTCTCGTGCTCCTTCCGCATACCTTTCTCCCATCAGTCCAACGCCTACTACCACTATCAACTCTCTTCGTATCAAGAAATCGATGCCTGACATGAAGACTTTGCACCAACAAGCGCCTCGTCTTACCTCACGCTCGTCCAATGGCAACATCCGTGAAGGCTATGCGACTATCGCCTCCCCATCTCGTCGAGTATCTGGCTTTGGAAATCCGTTCTCAAATGGCAGTGCTTTTGGTGGATCCATCGTACCCCCGGTACCTCATCTCCCGTCGTCTTTGGGGTCTGCGTCTTTGAACGGCGGCAGTCATGATGGCCCCGGTAGCGGCGTTATGCGTCAGCCTCGTGGACCTGGCCTCAGCAGTGGGTTCGGCAGGCGTGACAGTAGGCAGGGGGTTAGCGAAAGCCATGTTAGAGGTGGGCTTGACGCTCAAACTTACGAACCACTGGAAATCTGATGAGCGAACCAGTCCGCTCAGATAGTCTCACAGGTGATGATGGACGTAGCGGTTTCTGATTTTCTAACGCAGATGGTCGTGTACCTGTCTTTAAAAATCCATCACTCTCAACCATCGATTCTCTACATTTTCTCCACTTCCTGATTGTTTTGGTACATTCTGTATACTCTGCCCACCATTCCCTCCACGTCTACTTTCTTTACATCTCTTTTCAACATGAAGAAAAAGCATTTGGAATCATTGAGCAACAACCCTCCTTAGTCCTTACACCTACAATCTAGCGTACCCTGCTTACTTCTTTAAATCTATGATCCCTTTCTTTCGATTGTTGGCCAAACCCATATCTTATGTACTATGGTCCAAGACATAGATTCTCATTTTGTAAATAAACTGATGTCCGCCAGTGCATTCGTGGTTCTTCACCATTACCTGAGAAACGCTCGAGCAGGCCGTGACTCCTACATAGACTCCAGGCAAATACGCATAACGCAATTTGAGCACAATCACAGATCCGGGGAATTGGGAAAGTCGAGCCTCGGAGTTTATTCATTTGCAATAAATTTAGACCCATTTGTCAAAAAAAAGTTGCCTTCTAGCCCGTGCCGAACTATTCAGAGCCTCGCTTCTTGAGTTGAGCTTACTTGGAACTTCTTGCTTGTTGGAATAGGCGCCCCTACTACTTCGCCATACGAAATACTGTCCTTGACACTCAAGAAACCGTTCGACAACTCTGTGCAAAACTTGCGCGTTTAACATTCCAAAAGCAACCCCTTGCAGCTGACAGCCCTGGTCTGACCTCACCCAAAGCCACTTAGCAATGTCAAAATCTACCATGCTACATGCTGCGGTCCTCGCTACAGGAGCTCTCCTAGGAGGAGGTATTGTTGCTGTTGTGTCCAACAGCAGAAGTAGATTCGCGGGGCCGGCTGCATCTGCCTCGGTGGAATCTGCACAACCTCCCCCCATTATTGGCCTCGACGGAACTGGGAAAGCAAAAATATCCACTGAGTTGACTGTCGAATCAAATCAAATGCCTGTCCTAAAATATGGGAATCCAGGTCAGTTCAATTATATGACTTTGGTTGTGTCTTTCTTTGAGCGACGTGCATTTAGGACCCATTGCCGATACATTGAACCGCAAAGCTTACGTCGCTGCATACGATAGACGTCTACGTCATCCCGCATGGGTGTGCACTGAAATCTATATCGCGAACTAAATGACCTAGACGCGTGCTTTTCTAGACAGCAGAGCATCTCACAAGGGCATCATTGACTCGCTCACCTTCAGCACCGTCCGCTGACCGTTCAAATTCAAAATTCGTGGAGGACGAGTCCCTGCCATCTCCGTTCCGTGCCCGATTACAAGACTACTTCAGAAGCGGATACGACCGTGGCCATATGTCAGTTTACTTCTACTTACTCGAATTCTCCCTCACACACAACATTGTAGGGTTCCTGCAGCGGATGCTAAGTTCTCTCAAGTAACCGGTTTGCTTCATCGTTTTCGTGATCTCATCATTTTGTTTTTAGGAAGCGATGGATGAGACTTTCCTTCTTTCTAATATTGCTCCTCAAGTCGGCGACGGTTTCAACAGACACTGTGAGTAGTCGCAAGCTGGAGTTGATTGAAATAGCATAACAATATGTTCGTAGATTGGGCTTACCTAGAGGAATGGTGTCGGGGGCTTACTGTACCTTTCAAAGACGTGTATGTCTTTACGGTGCCGTTATACCTCCCGCGCCAGGAAGCGGACGGGAAATGGCGCGTGGTAAATTCGGTCATCTGAATTCCGAGGGTCTATGCTGACCGCATACGCGTTAGACTCACGAAGTAATAGGTTCGCCACCCAATGTAGCTGTCCCCACACACTTTGCGAAGGTGGTCCTGACAACAAAACCCTCGTCACCTTCAACGCCCGACATCTTGGAATTATCTACTGGTGCTTTCGTCCTCCCTAACGCCGTTATACGCGATGATACGCCCCTGGAAAGCTTTATCGTGCCTGGTAGGTTGCCAGCCTTATACTGAAGCCAAGATGTCACTTAACACTCGTTATGCAGTGGAAGCAGTCGAACGTGCCGCTGGCCTCTCACTGTTTTCTGATGCTGTCAAACAAGGCTCGAAACACATCTGCAAGACAACAAAGTGTGCAGTTGTCATTCGCAAGTTCGACGATGCACAGAAGAAAGGCCGTAAAGCTATTGCGGCTCCGAAATAGCTCGTAGACCTCATGTGGGATACGTTGCTATGTAGAAAAATGTTTATTATATATATGGATATGCCGAGTGTTAAGTAGTATGGAATATTAATAGTCAGAGAGGATGTCCTTGATACTATCCCAGTAGACCTGGTCCACCTGTTTCTCAATCTCCTCCTTAGTTAACCAAGCAAAATCCTTTACGGATTCCCCTGAAGGTTTCACCTGACCTGCCATAATATGACCTTTGAAGAAAAAGACCACCCGCTTAAATATGCTATGATTAGAGTCCGGCTTCAATGAAGGGGAAAGAACTCTTACTTCCTGCGCCTGATCTTGAGGTCGCGGTGGTGGTTTATAAATACCAATGGGTTTCCGACCCACAATCCAAGTGTCCATCTCGTCACCACACTCTGCGTATAAATCTTTATATGCAGCCTGGGGGAAACAAAATGTTGGTCATTTCAAGCGCCTTTGAAAGAACAACGCACCTGATGTAGCAATTGACCCTTCTCCACATCTCCCTGGGGGAAACGCCACACGTCCTTGCCATCCTCAATAGTTTGCAGCAGCAAGTATAAGTTCCGTTTCCCTCTCCTGTCCAAGCTTTTGAAATCTCCGCTCGTGTCTGACGGATGGACTCTTGGCATTAGCTCTTCCCCTTCGCCTTCTTGTAAAGCAAGTTGTTCGACAGCAGCCTTATTTGCAGCTTTCTTCTCTTCGCTGACTTCTTCCTCAATCAGGAAAGACGGACCAAAAGCCAGACGTTCCCGCTTTCGCTCCTCCATATTGAAACGGGTTTCTAGCAATGAACCTTGCTTGAAATAGAAATCATAGGGAAAAGGGTTATGAAGAGACCGTCGTATGCGGGACTGGTAGGAGTAGAATGCCTGCTCAAATTGTGTCGGTGTCCGCGTCAGGATTGGTGAACGGTTCAGAATAATGGCAGTTGAGATGTGGGTAGGTGGTGGTTTTTTGGCACGCGTCAAGGTCGCAGCAGAGGCCGCCTCTGTAACGAGAGTGCGTAGCTGGACTGTTCCGTATATAAGCCTGAATCTCAGTACTATTGGGATGAAGTTCACCTCTTGCACGACTTGAAGATGGCCTGGACAGCATGACCGTTTGAAGACTTTCTGTTGCAAGCTTGAGGTGGACCGAAATGTGACATTCAGTGGCAAAAATATGGAATCATGTGATGTGCCCGTTTAGGGACGCCATATCCGTTAACGTCGTTCTCGGAGCTCTCAACTAGCAACAATGTCCATATCCCTCCTCTCTAACCCATATCTCGACGAAAACTCTGCCAGAATAAAGTCTAAACCGGTACCATGGGAGGTCAGCTACCATCATTGTCAAAGATTCTTTTGCTCAGGCCGCGTCGTAGGGTTATCAGCGCGCAAACCTCATTACTTTAGATGAATTAGCTCTGATCAAGAAAGTCGACCGACAATCCAAGGCAAAAGTCGAATCGGTCCTTCTCTCTGAAGGCAGAACATATGCGCTGTTATATCTCAGTCTTCTGAAGAAACTCCAAAGGGTGGATACAATGCAGTGCCTTCTTGTCCAGATCACAGACTCCCTTGTCGGTACGTCAGTCGGCCTTAATCTCGTACCTGTTCCCCTCTACAATCAGACGCGTTAGATCACGAGGAACGTATACCTCTGTATGTTAACGCAGCGGAAAGTGACCCTGATCTTCCATATGCCCCTCTCCTGCGGTATGTGTTTCCTCGCGAAGGGCTCGACTGGCATATTCAGCGATTACCGAAGGGCACTCGAATCGCAAGACGAATTCATTCAACTAAAGGCCGCCCAAATTCTTACTGTTCTGACTAGGTCTTGCTTTCGCTTCATCCAGCCCTCTTGATCTCACTCTATCTGGTATTAGTGCAGAAACTACCCCAGTGCGGTCACATCAATTGCAACCTTTCCTCAATACCCTTGCTTCGTTTATTCAAGGACCTTCCACAAATAAGCGAGATGTGGCCGTGCAATGCCTCGAATCGCTATTGTCACGCCCGTATTGTCGACAAGAGGTATGGCGGATTCCAGGGATCATCACGGGGTATGTTGTTCCCAAAGCCGAACGATTGAACAATGAACTGAGAAAGCATAGCTTTGTGGAGATTCTTAGACGCATGCCTGGTCCCCAACTGAGCTACCAAGTCGCCTTCTGTGTCTGGTTGCTTTCATTCGAGCAGAACATTGCAGAACAGATAAATAAGTCAGCCTTCCGGAGCATTGGACATCAGTTGTCATGCTGATCGCGTCTCTAGGAAATATGACATCATCTCAAGCTTAGTCCAGGTTGCTCAAAATGCAGTGAAAGAGAAGGTCATTCGAGTAGTTGTAGCCACGTTCCGGGTAAGTCTTAACAGTGATGACCATGTATACTGATTAAATTCTGCGCAGAATCTGGTTACTAAAGCGCCAAGCGCCAACTTACCAGCTATGTTAGTTTGCCAGCTACTTCCATTTGCAAAGAACCTAGCCGCTCGTAAATGGTCCGATGAGGACATCCTCGAGGATGTACAATATCTGAAGGAGGAGCTGAACACCAGATTCCAAAGCTTGACGTGGGTTATTAACAACAAGACATATCATCTAGCTAATCATTCGTTAGAACGTATGACGAATATACTTCCGAACTTGCCTCAGGCCATCTGTCTTGGACACCTGTTCATGAGTCCGATGACTTCTGGAAGGAAAATGCAACGAAACTCAATGAGAAGGATTACGAGCAACTCAGGTGAACAGAATATCGATTGATGCAAAGCTATATCTGACTGGCAATCTACCCAGGACGCTGATCAAGCTGCTCAAAGACTCCAGGGATCCGACGGTCCTTGCAGTTGCTGTTCATGACGTTGGGCAATATGTGAAGCACTATGAACGGGGAAAGAAGTATGATATTTTCGAAACAAACATGCATTTGTTGACTGACTGTTTTCTAGAACCATCACTGACCTGGGCGGAAAAGCACGGGCCATGGAATTAATGACGCACCCCAACGGAGACGTTCGCTATCGTGCGCTCCTCTCCGTTCAACAACTAGTGAGTCAACCTTGGGTGACTGTATGAGGCAGTTATTTTGCAGCGCTGTAGCAGCACGGACCTTGTGACTATAGTAACATGAATAATGATGATTTCGGACTGCTCTACAATACATACACATCGTGAACCTGCGACTGAATAACATGTGGGTGTAAGATTCTATGCAGAGACCCATACCTCTCCAACTACCTCATACTCTTTCAGAACATGCGCTCGCCGCAGTCTGGATCTTTTATCTTCCCCTTCATTGGCGTCATCGATAATCTGGTCTTCCACCAGTAGGATTCGGATCCCGCCTATGGTTGAGAAACCTTTCCGTAGTGCCACAAAAGATAGCTCGAAATCTTGGACAGTCTGTCCACTTGACAGACGATTTGATCTATCTGCCCTCGCTTCTCCAGACTGATTTGACGCACCCATTTCAACGGGCGGAAGAAAGACAAGGGATGGCCCAATAGCAATCACTCCAATTGGTTGAGAAGTCTTCACTTCATCAGCCACTCCTTCAAAGTATGGAGGTGGGTATAATGTTGAATCCATGCTTGGGACATCGTTTTCCTGGCTTGGAGATTCATGGACATGAGGTCGCGATGACGCTGCCAGGATTTTCTGATGTGCAAGCGCGTAATTGAAAGTGGCTGTGGCGGAGGTAGGCGTTGAAAATCCAGAGGACGGCATACGAGGGCTGAAAGCTTCAACCGGTGGAGAGGTGGGAACAATGGTAGGTGTCCTACGTGATCTGACATGTTGGATAGCGAGAGCGACCTTTCTTCGTGGAAGCTCTCTCCCCGGTAAGTTAGCCGTTGACAAGATGACACCAAAAGATATCGTAAACGGTTTCTCTATCAAAATCTCCTTTCTGGGTATGTGACGAACGAGCAATTGTGCCTCTACTTCAGGCAACGGGGCTGGAGGGGGAACAAGTGTATGTACTGGGGATTGAGGTCTCGCAGCGCTCATCGATGATGGTCTGCTCATGGGTGACCCCGGTCGTTGACCTGTAGGTGTTTCCGGTCGGGACTGGCTCAACTGTGGTGAATGGGGTCGAGATATTGAACCGGCCACAGTGCGTTTGAGATACGGTGGTAATGCTGAAGCAGGCTGGGGAATGGGAACGGGTGCTAATGGGATGCGTCGGGAGAGCATTGATGTCAGAAGTCGTCCAGGTTCACCGAACGAAGATCTCCAGGAGATATCTAGTCTTCCTAATGGAATGATGCTTCCTGGGGCGTGCATCGTCGGCGACAGCTCAGTAGATTTAGGCGTGAGGACGTAGATATACTGTCGCATATCTTGCGGCTGCATGAGAGCCATAGGGCCCGAGAATATACTTGTCTCGTTCTCCTTATCATTCTCAAGCATATTTCCATCCACAGATTCCCATCCATCGGTACACTCAAGGCGCATACGCTCAAAACAGATAGCGTCTTGTGTTAAATTCTGGATATGAACTTCCAGGAAAATCTTCTCGCGTTCCACAGGCGATAGCAAAGCGGATGGTGATTTCGGCGCGTGAACCTTTGTTTTTACAGACAAAGGGTTCGTAACCTGTTTGAAATCAAACATTGTCAATGCGTGGTCAATGCAAACCGATCCGGTCAACTATTCACGTACAGCAAATTTATAGAACTTCCTGAATGTTTGGAGGCTTGGATCATTCGCATCCTCCGCCGCACCCGGAACAGATCGAGAATTGGCAGGCAGGCGATAAGTCACAGTGCAGGCAAGAACATGTTGACCAAGTTCCTTGATCTCATGATGTACGACGTTTTCCAGCGTATCACCCGCTGATAAACGGTCGCTCAAGCCTTCCGTTTCGTACAATATGACTTTGGTAGTCACAGTTTGCATTTCCACCTTGATATGGGCGACCTCAATCCCCACCTGAGTTTCATTGTTGACACACAGGCAGCTGGAGAAGGTTTCGCCGAGTTGAATAGAACCGAATGAGGATGGCAGAGTCAGGATTTCGGAGGCGTGTGTCAAGTCCCGCAGGGTCTTTGGATGGCCAGGAAGAGGCGAAGCTCCTTGCAATGACAGTATTGCAGCAGACGAATGCGCCTGCAAGATATATCAGCAATTCGGAAGGGTTATCAAAGAAAGGTAGATTATGTCTCACCGAAAAAGATGGAGAGCTAGAATAGAATGGCTGCCATGCATTCGCTAACTCTGGTCGCTTTCAGGCCCCAATATCAGTTCTGCACGACGCCGACGCGATGTACAAGGCACAGACCGAAACACGCATGACCTTCAGTGATAACAAGTGTGCTGGTCCATCTGTTGAAGCCATAGTCGTTGACTGTCTATGTTGTCACTGTGCCAGCAATTAAACTCAAGAGATGCCGCAAAGAGGTGCTGATGCTGAGTCTGTGAGATTTGTGTAAGATGGTCGAAGCTCAAGTCAAGAATTAAAGTGTTGCAATTATGACATCTCGACATTAGCTAGTCACATGCCTTCGTGCCGAAATGTACTCAATCAACGTGTAGCGTCAGCGCGCTACTTTCAAACTTTCACGGAAACCGACTGGCTAGCCATGCAAGCCAAACCCAATCGAATGAAGAAAGCAATGCAGGACAATAATATAATTGGTGACGTACGGGAACATTGAATCACAGGCGTATGTAAATGAGAATCTGCTGCTGCAACGGTAAAAGGCCTTCAGCCCAAGAAAAGGAACAAACTGTACGGAAGAAAAGGAAAAGAAAAGAAACTTAAGACATGTAGCGCAGAGTATGTATGGTAAGATGTATGAAGAAAAAGAAAGCAGTGGAGATACAGCCATGATTGATTGGGAACATTGGAAACTTGAAACTCGAGAATCAGCCTTGAGCCGATATAATGAAATGAACGGAGTACGGATTCTCCGGAGCAATGCATGAAGATGCAAAGATAATCCTACGTAGATACTTAAACCAGCTGTCGATGTATGTAGTAGTAGTAGTATGACACGCCGCTCGTCGTCCTGCCATGCAGTCAACGTCCGCGCACAGTGCTCCCGCCCAAGGAACGCCTGTCCAGGATAAAAGAAACCTGAAGATACGCAGCGCACGCAGGGGGGGCGACAATGCCGGTTAGGGTTGATGGGGATGGGAAGAAACAGACAGACAAGACGAGGAAAGGGTAAGATGCTCGAATAGAGTCCATGATTTGTTGAGTTAAATGGTAAAAAACGGAAAAACGGAGATTCTCTCCCTTGGCTTCGTTTTTCGCAGTTTTATTTTTTTGAGTTGGGATCGGGAGCGGGACGTAGGGACGGTGGAGTGGAATCTTATCCATACAACAACAGCAACAGCCGACCTATCGTTTCACCTGTCCTTTCCGATTAGGCAATTTCCGAATCTGCCGCGCACCTCCAACAGGCGCAGCAGGCGCCGACCCAATAGTGAACAACGACCCACCGGACGACGTCGAGCCAGCCAGCGGAACAGGCCCACTAAACGGCGACGACGGCTGCTGAGTCTGGCCAAACCCACCCGCACTGAACCCGCCCCCGCCCCCCATCGCAGGCTGAGGCAGGGTCAAACTCCCCCCGCCCGCCGGCGAAGAGGGCGTGGACCCGAACCCGAACGGATTGGAGTTGTTATTGTTAGCAGCAGCTGCGGGCGCGCCAAAGGCGAATGGCGAGGGCTGGTTGAAGGTAGACGGACTGCTTGGCGCCGACCCACCTCCGAACGGGTTCGAATTCTGCTGCGGCGCGCCGAAGGAGAACGCAGGCGCGGAAGAGGTGGTCGATGTCGGGGTGGTGTTGAATGCGAAGGATCCGGTTGTGTTTGGTCTCTGTGCGTCTTCTGGGGATTTGACTGGTTGTCCGAAAGAGAAGCCAGTCGACACGGTGGGTGCTGTGCTGTTCGAACGACCGAACCCGCCGAACCCCTTGGGCTCCTCAGGCTTGGTGTCCTTCGGTCCGAACGGATTATTGGAAGTCGCACCGGACGAACCGCCGAAGGAGAACGGAGTCGTAGCCGGCAACGGCGACGTCGCACTCTGATTCCCTCCACCAAACAACGTACTATTCCCAGCAGGCGCCGACGTATTAAACGAGAACCCGCCTCCCAAAGAAAGCGTTGGCTTGTCATTCCCATTCCCATTCCCATTCCCATTCCCATTACCCTGCTGCATCTCCCGCGTAGGACTTTCCTCCATCATGAACTCATGATCCCCATTCCTCGGCGGCGTCACAGGTCGTTCTGCAGGCGTCGAGCTGGGCTGGCCGAACATGAAATGCTGCTTGCTCGACACATCCGAAGTCGCACTGCCGCCTCCGCCTCCGCTGAAGCTGAATCCCATAGCCGCAGGGGCAACAGGCGCTGGCGCATTGGCTGGCTGGCCAAAGGAGAACGGTGCAGGAGAAGGCACACTGGGAGGCTTACTTTCTAGTGTAGTACTGGAGGCAGTATTCCCGAATGAAAACATCGCAGGTTTGGGTGCCTCTTTGGCTTTTTCGCCCTCAGGTTGTCCGAATGAGAACCCACCGGTATTTCCCCCGAACATAGGTTTAGGAGCCTCCACAACAGGTGCAGTCGTCGTCGTATTACTTGTACCACCACCGCCGAAGAAGTTCGGGATGGAGCTTCCCGAAGTCGCTGTGTTTGACGATGACGAACTAGGACCGCCAAAAGCGAAAGGCGACGGCGAAGGCAGAGGAGCTGCAGGTGCACCAAAAGGACTAGGGGCTTTCGGAGGCTCTCCAAGAGAAGCAGGGGGTTGAGGTTTATCACCGAACAAATTGGAACTGGAACTAGCTCCTTCAAAAGACAACCTGGGCGCGGCATTTGCATTCTCTACCTCCTCTTTCTTCGTTTCTGCAGGCCCTCCAAAAGAAAATGCATTTGCAGGCCCTGGGTTGAACCCACCAAACACCGACACAGCAGGTTTTTCTTCAGCCGCTTGACCGAACGAGAACGCCGGAGGAGCAGCAGTCACAGCAGGCGCCACAACCGTCTCCTGCTTGGTCGACGCAATGGGTGCGAATGCCGATACCGAACCACCACCGCCGCCGAAAAGCGATGTAAGACCTGCAGAGGTCGGTGAGCTTTTACCGAATTCCCCAAAGATATTATGCGCGGGTTTAAGCTCTGCAGCTGCTTCCGCCGCCTTTTTACTACGGTCTCCGTCCCAGAACGGGTTTTCAGCGTCCTTGACGGGCTGGCTGGGCGTGGGCGGCGCCGAACCATTCGAGAAAACAGAAACAGGCGGAGGAGATGACGAAATCTCCGCAGCCTTCGCGAGCGTCTTGGAACTAGCGAAGAAATTCGGGATACCGCCAGCTGAGAGCGGCGCCGTGGGCGGGGCGAGGCTGAACGGCGCAGGTGCCTTGCTTTCGGCTGGGGGCGCAGCAGAGGCAGAGGAAGGCTCGAGTAAGGCCGAAGAGGTGCTGTTACCGAATATGGAGACGGGTGGCTTGGGGGTGTTATCTGCTTTTATGCCGAAAAAGTTTGGGATTGGGGGCCTGGGGGCTTGTGGTGCGGAGGTTGTTGTTGTGGATGCGGGCTTTGCGAAGGAGAAAGGGAGCGATGAGATGGGAGGCTCTTTCGCCTTTTCCAGATCAGCAGCCTTGACAGGAGGGGCCTAAAGAAAATCAGTAAGGGGGTAAGACTTTTGCAGGTAATGGATACACTCACGCTGGTATCCTTTGCAAAAGAGAAACCTTCAGGCATATTAAACACCGGTGCCTTCCTAGCAGCCTCCTCAAGCATCTCCCGTTCCTTCAGCCTATTACTCTCCTCATCATCCATCGCATCATCCGCCTCCTCATCATACACAGCCGAGAACCTCGCCCTCGACGGTCTCTGAATATGATTCCTAGAAGTCTTCGCGCGCCCAACACGAAGGGACGATCCCGAAGTCGACGTCGAAGACCCCGAGGCAGTGCTGAACCAATCAGGGCCTGCTGGAACCGGCGGCACCGACATGGAAGGAGGGTCCGGCGGCGGCGGAGACGCACGGCGCGCACGTTGTCCAGTCTCCTGCATCGAATCCTCATCCTGCGCCTCCTTGTCCTTGTCCTTTTGATCACCCTCATCATCCTCGAGCTTCCGCCTCGCCAGGAGCTTCTTCATGCCCCCCTCACCCGCATACGGCTTCGTATCATTTACAACAGGGCTCTTCCCCGTCCCCGTCCCCCTGCCCCTTCTGCCCAGGCGATCACTATCATCGTTCATGAGGATAAGACGCGACGTGCGCCGGTTCTTGAACATGTCCGGCGTATGCGTCGCTGTGACGGACGCTGGCAGATTCGCCGAACGCATACGGGTGGGCAGGAGCGGGGTTTTGTACACGTCGAGCTGGTGGAGAGCTCTTTCGGCTGGTACTGCTTTTGGGGTGTGATCAGCATGCGATGAAAATTTTCGTAGGGAAGCCACTGACCATCGTTATTCTCGTTATTGGGTACATTGGAGTTGGAAGCAAAGAGGAGCGAACCATGCTGAGCTCGCACGGGGGATCGGGTCTGTAAGGAAGTTAGAAAGCACAAAGGAAAAAAATAATTTTTTGACGGACCGAGCGAACGGACTCTACAAGGGACCCGAGAGTAGGGACTGCGGAAGGTTCACGAGTGGTAGTGGGAGGATGGAGGAATTGGGGGTTGGAAATAAGAGCATTGAGCGGGGGCGGCTCCGAGATATGTCGCGATGGGAAGTGTTGTGGCAGCGGCGTCAAAGAAGCGCGCATCCTAAAACTCGGGCGGGGAGACAAAGGACTCGGCGGCATCGACACATCCTGAATCGTATCCATACTCACATCCATCCCACTCCCCGGCGGCCCAAAGTTGAACGAGGAGTTCGAGTTATCGCGGCGGATGGGATGGGGCGGGTCCGAGGACATCGTGCGGGCAATGGAGATGCTCAAATTGCGCAGCGGCGACAACGTACCGCGGCTCGGCAGCACAGCGCTCGAGGCGCGGGGGAGGATGGCGGCCCTCCTCATCGAGTTGGAGCGGCGCAGCGCGGCGGCGGGGGGGTCGAGGTACGGTTGCCGCGGGTGGTACTGCTGTGCATACTGCTGTTGGCTGGCGGCGGTGCGCGGCGGACTGTGCAATCGGATGCGCTTGCTCCTCCTGCTCCCCCCATCCCCATCCTCCCTATCCTCCGCATCCTCATCCCCACTGCTCGGCGCACTCAGCATCGGCTCAGTCGGAGCCTGCACCAGCGGCCTCCTTCTTTTCCCACCCACATCCTGCGCACCATCCTCATCCTGGTCGTGCTGCTGGAACCATCCAAGGGGGGCAGCGACGATGTTCCTAATCGCACCGAGAAAAGAGGAGTTGTGGCGGACGAGCTTGGAGGGCCGGGGCTGGCCACGGCCTTGGTGCTCGCTGCTCGACGACGACGCCATCGACGACGGAGGACAACACACACTGCAAAACCAACAACAACACCCCCTTCTGAGAGTCACAGACAGTCACGCGTCACATCTCACCTTATGCTCCGCTCAACCGTGTGCTCGACCCGTAGAAGCTTCGCTACGCAGGCGAATTCGGCGGAGGCGTGGCTCTATGTCGACTCGGTCTTTCCTATACAGATAGCGTCGTGGGAGTGCGTGTGTTTTGGCTTTCCTGTTGCAATTAGTACTTACGGAATCGACTAGTTTACGGCATTACATTGGCATCTTCCGTCAAGAACATCTTCTATCCTCCCTCCAAACCCGTCTCGAAGCCCTTTCGTCCGTGCATAACTTCCACCCCATCGAGCTACAGCCCCAGCGCAAAGATGGCGGTGTCTTCGTGCGGTTCTCTTACAACACCGATCCTGAGCTAGTGGGAGACCCAGACAAGCAACTCTCCGCAATTGAAAGTGCGTTGAGGGAGGAAAATGCCAAGCACGGTGCGCTGCCGTCGTGGGTAGGGCTGGGAGGTGGGAATATCTGGCTGGTGAAAGGGTCTCCGTGGAAAGAGGTCCGCACATTACATTCCGTCTGTCGACTCTGACATTTGTGAATCGGTGAATACAGGACATGTTCCGCTTCGCTTCGCCCATCCTCAAAGTTGCCTTCGAAGGGCCCGACGTGCAAGAACAATCCCTCTACGAACTCTGTCGCGTGCGTTTCTACCCTCCCCGCTTCCACCTACCTAATAACAACCCCAACGAAAACAGCCCTTCGGACGCATCAGTGACATCACCCAACCCACCCCCGTACCAGCAGGGACTCTGCGGTCCTCAACAGTAACGTTCCGACACATCCCTGCTGCAACCATCGCACGCAATGTGATACATGGGCTGGACTTTCCTTCGGGGACGAGCTCGGCACCGGGCAAGACACGATTGCGCGCGGCGTATCAGCAGCCCATCCAGGCGCACGCGATTCGGGATTGGATGTCGAGCCATCCGAAGATTATGTTACCGTTGCTGGTGTTCTTGCTTGGGACATTGACTTACACGGTACGTGTCTCCTACTGAGGCTCTTTCAAATCATTGACATGATGTAGATATTCGACCCGATCCGAGCTCTCATGGTAGAAGGAAAGATGCTAGAATGGTTCGACTACACAAGTCCGTCCATCCCACACCCAAGTAGAAGTAAATCCCACTAAACAACTCCACCCCCAGAATTCAAACTGTACAAATGGGTCCGCATCAACGCCTTCGACCGCCTCCGGTCCGCGCACGCCACAACCGCGCCCGGCGAAGACGTCTGGAAGGAGCGCAAAGACGCTGAAGCAGCCATTACCGCATACCTCTCCGACATGCCCAGTAAGTAACGTCGTCGATCACTGACGTCATATTGATCGCTGAAAATGTTGCCCGGAATAGCTACGATTGCGTTCGTGCACGGGCCTCAAGGGAGCGGGAAGACGACGATGCTGGAGACTGTTATCAAGCAGTCGGGAAGGTACGTTGGCTGCAGCTACGTACGAGTAACCACTTATGTTGTTGGTAGGAACACCCTGGTTATTGATTGTCGCGTGTTGCACAATACCACTTCCAACTCCAAATTGGTGGCTGCTCTAGCTGCTCAGACCGGCTACTGGCCCGTATTCACCTTCCTCGATTCCATGAACAGCCTCATCGACCTCGCCAGCGTCGGCCTCATCGGCTCAAAAAGTACGTCATTCCCACCCATCCTACCCATCCAATTCCAATTCTAACCACCCCCCAGCCGGCCTCAGCAGCTCCCTCCCCGACCAACTCAAGCAAATCCTCGGCGTCACCACCAGCGCCCTCAAAGGCGTCACCTCCTCGCACCGCAACTCCATCGCGCGCCAAATCAGGCACGCCGAGCAACTCGAGATCCAGCGCATCCAATCCGCGCACAAGCGCCAGTCCATCCTGCAAGGAACGTGGCACGACGGCCGGCTGGACTGTGTGGCGGGCACCGGCGTCATCAGCGAGTTGGGGGTGGGGGATGAGAGCTTTGAGGATGGGAGTGCGATTGAGGCGGTGCCGGAGGAGGAGGCGAGGGAGATGAGGGAGGAGGAGGAGAGGGTGACGAGGAGGATGAAGACAAAGGAGGATTTGGACGCGATTAGGTCGTTGCCGATTGTGGTTGTTAGGAATTATGCGGTTAATATGGGGTCGGCGTCGAAAGAGGATGTGTTGGAGGTGTTGGCGCAATGGGCAGCTACATTGGTGGAGAACCAGGTAGGTGCATGCTCAATTGATTATCCCACAAGTTCTAATTATCGGCCAGATTGCACATGTGATTGTGCTCAGCGATAATCGCGAGAACGCGAAGAGACTGGCCAAAGGTGAGCATTCGTCGCGTTTTTCAGTCAATCTCTCTAAACGACAATTAGCCCTTCCGTCGAAACCGCTGAATTCGATCGCATTATCTGACGCGGACGCTGCGAGTTCATTATCATTTGTGAAGCAAAAGTTACACGATGCAGGGATCGACATCGGGATTACTGGGCAACAAACAAAGTACGTCGAGCGCCTAGGCGGACGAGCAAGCGATCTCGAGAGTGTGAGTGCTCTACTCGGCGTTCTTTACGTTACTAATATCGGTACAGCTGATCCACAAAGTCCGAAACGGGATGAGTGTAGAAGAAGCAGTAGAGGACATAGTAAGCCGCGGCGTTGCCGAGCTACGCAAAAACGCGTTCGGCGAGGACATGGAAGATGCGAAGGGACTGGCGTGGACGCGTGAGCAGGCGTGGAAGGTGCTGAAGATGCTTTCGAAGAAGTCGGAGGTGGCGTATTATGATGTGCTTGTGGACTTTCCGTTTAAGGGGGATGAGAGTGCTTTGAGGAGCATGGAACATGCGGAATTGATTGCGATTGGGACGAAGGATGGACGGCCGTCTGCGATACGACCTGGGAAGCCGGTGTTCCGATGGGTGTTCGAGAGATTAGTGAACGGTGAGCAAATAACTACTGAAGTAAAGCTAGTACTGAGCAGAGAGCAGATCGGGTGTTTGAAGCGACACAAGAACTGGGATACAACGAGAAACAGATCGCGGAATCAGAGGGCAAAATCAAGAGCTACGAGCAAGAACTAGCCCTGCTGGTGGACACGATGCAAAAGGAAGGACGTAGGTGGTGGCAGTGGGGACAGAGCGCGTGTGTGGAGCGAGCACGGTCAGTTGGAGACAAAATGGTGAAGGCACAGCGGAAAGTGGACGTGCTGGAGCGCAAGAACGTCGAGCTGAAGAAAGTGCTGGGCAAGGACATGTGACACATACATGACGTCAGGGTATCTCCCATAAAGTATAATTAGCACTACCGCCTCTCTCTGTAATCTACATACAACGAACATGGACACTGTTAAGCGCACTCTCCAAGATACACTGCAAGAGACCTCTGAGATCGCACAGGATGCCCTCTTCTCACATGCCTGGTCCTACCCGCTCCTCGGGCTCTCATATTTTGTCTCTCACCCCGCACTGTACAAGGCAGTCGCACCAGTCCTCATGAAAGCAGTCCTCACCTCCGTCGGTATCACAGCTGCCCTCTTCTTCTTCACCTATCTGCCCCAAGTCGCCTTCTGCGCACTCTTCTCGGGGCCGTTTGCGTTCATCACGGCGGCGGTCATGGTCATGTCCGAGGCGTACGTCCTCGTTTCCGTTGTCTCAAAAGCCTTCTTCTTGGGAGCCGCTCAAGATAGAATATGTATGTCCCTAATTCTTTGAGATGTTCTATACTGAAGTCATGTAGTCGACGCGGTTCTGCTTCAACAAGGAAATGTAGCTCTTGTTGAGCGGGGCCGTCAAGTCAAATCAAATTCATCGGGCTTCAAAGTCCTCGGTCGATCTCTCACAAAACCTCTCAACCGTTTCTCCAAAGATGGGATTGTACGATACATCATCTCGCTTCCTCTCAACTCCATTCCGGGAATTGGGACAGCTTTGTTTTTACTGTACAACGGTATGTCGTGCAACACGTGGAGAGCTTCTGTACTTACTGTTGGCTAGGCATAAAATCGGGACCTGGATTCCATGCTCGCTATTTCCAGCTCAAGGGGTTCGATAGCGCCACTCGTGAGGCCTTTGTAGAAAAAAGAAGAGGCGCATACACTGCGTAAGCCTGCCTCACCGAAGCCTCGCCCACCTGCTAACCCTTTCCAGTTTCGGAGCAGCCGCTCTCGGCCTCAACCTCGTGCCCGTCGTCGGGCTCCTGTTCAACATCACATCCACAATCGGAGCAGCCATCTGGGCGAACAAGCTAGAAAGGACGCAAGGAGCCAAGACGAGTGACCCGATCGAGGTTGAAATGGAGTAGCTGTAACTGTACTGTATGTTACGTAATGACTATAATCTTTGACTCTGTTCTCGATGAGTGAATCGTTGGCGCAGAGGAAAGAAATCGACGCCTTCTTCAACTTCTTCGCCACTTTCAACCTCGCCCGTCCTGTTACCTCCATATCGGACCTCTCTGACGGCGCGGCTCTCTTTGAAGTCCTTTCTCTCGTGTCAGTACTGGTATACTGCGCTATGGTTACCCCCTAACCTGACCTTCACACAGCGACCCAGAATACTTCCGCCAAAATGCCCGATCCTCCGCCCAACCCTCCGAGAACTGGGTCCTGCGCTTCAGCGCCCTCAAGCGGCTCTACCGCCTCATGACGCAGTACTTCGCCGACGTCCTGCAGAAGCCCACCAGCAGTCTCGACGTTCCGGACCTGCAGGGCGTGGCGAAGGACCACAGTCTGCGCGCGACGCTCACGATGTGCAGGCTGACGATTGTGATTGGGGTGCAGTGCGAGAAGAATAAGGAGTTTATTGATAAGATACAGGGGTTGGGTGAGACGGATCAGCATTACTTGATGAAGGCTATTGAGCAGGTGCGTTCTCGCTGTCTCGCGTGAGAATGGGTGTTGGACAGATAGCGTTGTACCCTAGGTTATGGCGAAGATCGCTGCTGCACCGGGGCCGCAGGACATGGGCGACGCAAGCATGACCGAGTCCGTTCCCTGCGTCTTCCTTCTTCTTCACGCGCAACTCAATCTCAATGTTCGTATATGATATGCAGAGACGACCACTACTACCGCATCCAATCCGAGCGCAGCCTCATATTCACCGAAAAAGAAACCCTCGAAAAAGTATACACCGCGCTCCTCGAAGAGCACCGCGCGCTGCAAACCACGCACGACGACGTCCTCTCGGAGAAGGAGGACGCGCAGACTCAGCTCAGGCAGCTCAGGCGCGAGGTGGATGGGAGGCGGAATGAGAAGGCGGATGTGATGATGCGGGCTGAGATGGATCGGTTACGGGCGGAATTGTGAGTTGGGCTTTCGTTGTGTGTATTGCCAGGCTAATGAGGGCGGGGTAGACAGAAGAGCGAGGATAATCTGGCTATGGCGGAGACGGAGTTGGATAAGCATACGACGCTTGTTACTGATCTTACGCGGAAAGTCGATGAGCTGCAGGTGAAGGCGGACGAGGCGGAGAGGCTGAAAGATCAAGTCGACGAGTACGTGTTTCCACGTTTCTATTCTATTTCACGATCTCATCTATTGGGGTGTAGGTATCGACATGCGGCCGATAAGTTGCAAAAGACAGAGAACGTGATGGAAAAATACAAGAAGAAACTCCAAGAAGGCGCCGACCTCCGGCAACACGTCAAGGTACTTCCCCCTCCTCCCTCTCCCACTCTCTTTCTCTTCCAATTCCAATTCCAATGTAAAACACACCCCCCCAGGCCCTCGAGCGCCAAAACGCCTCCCTAGTCGACAAAAACGCCTCCCTCGAAGAAGAATACCGCAAAGTCGCCGCCTTCAAGCCCCTCATGGAGTCGTACAAAACGCAGATCCTCGACCTCGAGTCCAAGTCCTCCGCGCGCGCGCAGGAGATCGACGCGCTCAATTTCCAGCTGGAGCAGAGCCGCACGAAATTGAAGATTGCGCAGGGGGAGCGGGCGAAGGATGCGGAGGCGTTGGAGCTTTATCAGGAGAGGGTGAGGGAGTTGGAGTTGATGGGGGCGGGGAGGGGAGGGGTGGGTGCGGCTGTGCAGGCGCAGAGAAGGGAGCAGCTGGATTCTGGGACTTTATCCGCGGAACTGAACACCGAGCAGGCGGTGGAAGGCGATGCAGACACAGACGCAGACGGCGACGACCACCGCGCCCAAAACCTCGGCGGCGAACTCGACGACGCCGTCTCCGGAACCACCATGACCGACCTCAAGCTCCAAATCCGCAGACTCACGCGCGAGCTCTCCGGCGCGCGCAAGAACGAGGCGGACGCGAGCCGCATACTGGTGCTGGAGAACCTGCTGGAGGACGCGACGCGGATGAAGGGGCGGTATGAGGGGGATTATTTGGCGGCGCATCGGGAGAAGTTGGTGTTGATGAGGGATTTGGAGGAGATTAGGAGTGGGAGGTCTTTGGGCGATGGGTGCGTTTTTTTGTTTTGAGTTTTGAGTGAGGAGATTGTTGATTGTTGATTGGGGTGGATTTGAAGGGCGGAGGCGGCGATTGCGCTGAGGCAAAGGTTGAATGAGACGGTGGAACAGTTCGAGACGCTGCGCAAGGACCATACAGAGCTCGAAGTCAAATTCGACACTCTCTCCCGCGAACTAACAATCGCCAAATCAGATCGTACTCTTCCTCCCCCCTCTCCTCCTCCCCCTTATCTAACACTCCCTTCCTGTACAGTGACCCTCGTAAACAAAGACCAACTCGACATCCTCGCCTCCCTCCGCGAATCCGTGAACGAAGACAAACTCGGGCTCGAAGCCGACGTCGCCAAGCTCAAGAAACACAACAGGGAGCTCGGGGAGAAGAACCGGATGCAGCTCGAGCAGGTGAATGCGCTGCTGCTTGAGAAGGTGAGCCTGCAGAGCGAGGGGATTGGGCATCGGGAGAAGATGCTCCAGCGGGAGCGGGACTTTGGGTTCGTTTCGATTTTATCCGGTCGTCTATGATGCTGATTTGGTGGTGGTAGCGATTTGAGGGCGACGATGTCGGGTAAAGACCTCCCGGAGGATATCAAGACGCGCTTACTGGCTATGCATGAAGACAACTTGAATTTGAAGGAGTCGTTGAAGACGAGCACGGATAAATTGAATAAGGCGAAACAGTTTATCAAGGCGCAGGATAAGCTGTTCAAGGAACAGCATGCTACCACTATGGCTTCTGCTCCGGTGCGTTTCGTTTTTTTTCGTTGATGCGGAGAGAGACTGAGTGGGGAATTGGTAGCAAGGAACGTTTGAAGAAGCGGAAACGAGCTTCCGGTCGCAGATTAAAGTGCTCGAGGAAGATCTCGCTCGACAAAAGGTCCTCCCACTCCGTCTTCTTCCTCTTTTCTCTTTCTCTTTATTAACGAACTTGTTTGTTTTCAGCGGTTGATGCACGAATCAAGAACGAGGTACCGCCGCGAACAAGAACTCATGCTGAGTGCTTTGCATACCATTGGCATGAAGACCGTAAGACAACATATTCGGGCGCCGCCAAGAATAGAGAAGACTAGTTTCTTGGGTATAGAACGGAATCGAGTACGTTTCCTTCCCCCTTCCCAATTGATTTTGTTTTCTGATCGTGGCGTTTGCGATGATTGTAGAGTGCTTATGCCTTGCAAACCGAAATCGGAGGCCGTGGCTATTGATTAGATCCCTCGACTCCCTCCTCCTCTTACGATTTTGGATGACTACATCCATACATACCGCACCAGCTTCCCCTTCCCGTTCCTTTTTCCGTTATATACCCCCACCACACTACACATCGTTCAACTTTCTTCTGGAACACATTACTCATGTCCTATAACCAACTTCCGTTGTACATTTCTAAAATAATCGATGACATTTTACTATGGCTACCACACCTCGAGTTTGAGTCATTACTGATCGACTGTCAACGCAAGGCGAAGGCCCAACGGAAGGCCAGTTCTACGCACCTCCGTCTTTCCGTCTGCGCTGCTTCTATTTCTTCGTATTTGCAGACCCATGAGGCGTCGATGCTGCTGATTGTGGGGCACAAATCAAGCACGAATACGGAGTTGATCATACTTGATTGACCTCAAGGGTCGACATTGCCATCGGGAGGCACAGAAAGTCGACAGAAAGCCAATCAAGCCTCGCTGCCGAGGACGATTCGATCGGCCCATGTTGTTGACTTTTGCCCACCCTGACCTCGACCTCGTCTTCATATACCCATCAGGACCTTACCTTTTCACCATGACTCCTCGTTCCTTTGAGTGACTGCTTTATAAATACTTAGGAGGAAGAGCCTCAAATGAACATTGCAGCAATGGCGCGCACCCTCATCGATGGAAGCTTCCTGGAGGGAGGAGGTCAGATTCTGCGTAATTCTGTGTCCCTCTCTGCGCTCCTCAACAAGCCTGTGTCGATACATAAGATCAGGAATAACCGCAATCCGCCTGGTCTGAAGAACCAGCATCGCACAGGCAAACTCCGGTTATTCACTTGTGTTCTGCGTTTTATTTACTAGATTGTCTTCGTCCAGGGATAGAGCTCGCGGCCAAAATTGCAAATGCTCGTCTTACAGGAGCGCAGACAAAGTCACAGGAAATCGACTTCACCCCTGGTCGAATCAGTCTGCCAGGCCAATTTCACGCTGACAGCGTTACTGCTGGTTCCATAACACTCCTGCTCCAAGTCGCCTTACCTCTGCTTTTATTCTCACCAACACCAGTCGAGGCCTCGAACCTCACGCTTCTTGGTGGCACAAATGCCTCGCTCGCACCTCAGGTCGACTATACCCAGCAAGTATTCCTGCCCTTCATCAAAAAACACTGCGGAGTCGGCGAAACGTCTCTGCATATCGCGAAGAGGGGGTACTTCCCCAAGGGCGGTGGGAAGGTGACCCTCAGTGTCGTCCCTCTCTCCGGCGACCAAAAGCTGCGCAGCTTCAGCTTGATGGAGCGCGGAAAGGTGCTGCGGGTGGGTGGGATAGCGCATTACGCGGGGTTGCCCAACGTGGTAGGAACTGGAATGGTAAACGGCGCAAAGGAAAGACTGGCAATGGCCGGGTTCGTGCAAGGAGACAACTCAAGGGATTCTGGTGCTACTTCGCAACAGCTGTTGGAACACAGAGATGTTCCAGTCCTTATCACCAGCAGACGCGAACCGCGCGAATTGACGACGGGTGCGGGTAGTGGCATTGTACTATGGGCAGAGCTCGAAGGCGGGGGTGTGATTGGAGGCAGCGCGGTTGGTACCAAAGGCCTTGATCCTGAAAAGGTGGGAGAACAAGCTGTAGATGAGTTGATTAAAGGACTAAACGAGGGAGGGTGTGTGGATGAGGTAAGGAATACTGCCCTATTTGTCGGTGGTACGTCTGACAGGCGCGGTTTCAGTGGATGCAAGACCAGATCATCATCTTCATGGCTCTTGCGGACGGCAAGTCAGAAGTTCGATGCGGAACTAGCCTAAGTCTACATACCCAGTAAGCTATCCTTTTCTGAACAGCTGTCATTCGTTGAGCATTCTTCAGAACTGCTATATGGCTTGCGCAAGAACTTACAGACGCTAAATTCGAAGTCGAAGAGGAGCCATCGGGCACCGTTGTCATTCGATGTCAAGGAATTGGGTATACCGCACCGCCTGCGGACTCCACCGACACGGACACAAACCTCAGAACATGACGTGCGTTTTCATTCCTTGAGCATCGAGTATATATTAGATGTAGCCGACTTGTTTAGCAGAAAGAAACGTCCCAGAAGTCATATTACAAAACATTAGCATGCGACGGGAACACATCGTTAGTGTTACTAATAGATACAGACATTGTCATACCCCAACTCCTAGCCTATTATCTATTCCACGAAAGCAATGTCATGTCTCCCAGCCGTCTACAAGGTTTATTAGAATTATATTTTGCGGGAAAAGATGAGGTGAACACACCTAGGCTTGATGAGATGCCGTGCTGTGCCCAGAATCGCAAGCAGAACAAACACTCCAGCAGACGCAACATATGCCCAACCTAGGAATGGATTCTTGCCTCCAATCCAAGACACGGTAGAAATAACGAAGGATTTTGTGCCTTTATACGGAAGGACAGGGAAATCTATTCGAGAAAGTTGAGTGAAAATTGGACTTGAACGATGCGATAAACATAGACTTACTGAGACCAATGATGATCCTGTACGTGCCTTTCTGCATTTTATCCTGGTCGTTCCTACCATAAAGTTTCGTGAAAGTTGGTAGACCTGCCGTTCGCATCCAGTTCTGGAAGTGTTCGTCGTTGCGAAGATCTGGAGGTGGGTTCTGCTCAGTGTAATTGTTTGGATATTTCGCACTCCAGTTCGGTGGTGGGATGATGGAGGCAAGATCAGGGTATCCGCCGTTACCAATGGGGGAGGTAACATATTTCTTCTGTTCTCCAGGCCACGCAATTCCCGAAGATGAAAAGACGTATGGTTGAGACGATTCGGATGAACCAGAGGGGTTCAGCAAGATGGGTGTGGAGAATGTATCTGAAGAACAAAATCAGAGATGAGGCGTCGCGGCGTGAGAGAATGGGCCTACCGTTGAATAAGGAGTTAGCAATAAGACCACAAGGATAAATGGCTTTTCCATCCATAGTCGCGAGTGGTTTGCAATCGCTGTTCTCAAGGTCTTCGGGGCTAACAAATTTACCCTTAAGCTGATTGGAGTTGAGACTTTTGACATAGCGTCTGTGGTTCTGGAAGAAGTTGGTGAGCTTGTAGTAGAACAGGACGGATGGCGAAAGGTCGGCGGGCAGCTCGAATTCGATAACGCATTGCTTCTTATCTGAAACGTCGGTGACGGTGCTGTTATTGGTATTGTCGAGGAAAGCATAACGAGGTGCAGCGGGATTGGCGTTCTTCTGATCAGAGGCACGGAGGCGGTAGGAGAATTTATTCGATGGGAGCTCTGTGAACTGCAGAGAGTTATTCGCGGAGGAAGGGGTGAGTTTTTCGCAATCGGTGTAGTCGAAAGTCATTTCGGATACGAGTGAAGAGCCCCAGATGAGTAGACCTCCGATGGGAGCAAACAGAATGCCAATAATAAAGAGTGTTGGCAAAACTGTCTTCGGGGTGAGGATGGGCTGCCATGCCTTGAGTCTTTGCTGCTTGAATGCGGTGTCTGGACGATCTGGGTAAGCCGCTGGAGAAGAAGCATGGGAAGACGGTCGACATACTTGCAGGGCGTTTCCAGCCGCCCTTCTCCTTCTTGTTCTCTGAGGAGTCACCGGAGTCCGAGTCCTGCTTTTTGTTTCTATTGAAGAGACCCATAGTGGTAGAGAAGAGAGAGGCACTCCGGCGCAGCTGACTGTCACCTCAATCACGTAAGCACAGCCCATGTTTCCATCCACTACACCATCACAGGTCATTAATGATCTATTTCAAGGAGACCTCAATGGCTTTCCCAGTATTGTTACCCAGCATTTCAGGCGCGTCCTAATTAACACCGACCAGGTACCCGTCATGATTTCAGTCGTCGCTTTCATTCCTTTAACCGCACTGTAGATCCCCGTTTTGGATGCAAATCATCCTCCAGATTCCTTTGGGGATCGTGAGCTAGTCTTGTTCCATGGCATGGTTCAGGACACGTCGCTCTCACCAGAGCTTTATCTTGCCAAACGCAAAAACGGTGAATCTGGAGGTTGGGGTATGGCCGACGAGGACGACGATCGGAGCGGTGATGTCCCATATGCCGACTTAAGAGAGTGCAGCACTTTCTGGGTGGTGTCTATCCCGGGTCAGAGTGCATGGTGTGCAACTGGCAACCAGGCGTCTACCACTACCATGGACCCTCATCGTCCACCACAACCGCACAAATATCCCATTCCCGGCGCGGCACACATAGGCATTCAGGTCAAGGTAAGATTGCATTATACTATGTGCAGCGTCAGGAATTCAATCCGGACGCAGATCTATGACGAGCAACTTGCGCAATTTCTCAGAACCACAGACATCGCATCCTTCGTCGGAATATTGACTTCGGAGCCGTTAGTGGTTTGATTGTGGTATGCCCTCATAAAAACTAATCAATGCTTGTAGTCTTCACGCGAGCCTTGACCTCCCTTCTCCCATAATCGTCCCTACCCTCCATGTCCTTTTCTCAAATCCATTGCCAAGCACCATTATTCCCCGCTCTTTCCCTGATCTCACCCTTCTTCCGACCATCAAGGCACACAGGGAAATGCTCATATCGTGGATCGCAAACGAAGGGTTGGCAGGAGATCATAATGCAGCTGAATGGGTGCTGCTTTGCACCATTGCCAGGGTGTCAGTCTAGTACTTCTTCTTACTTGCATCCACTTATCGTCTTCCCATGATATAGACGCGCACGCCATCCTCCCATTCTTCCCCCTTCTTTGACTATCTCTCGCTTCCCTGCACCGGCGGACAAACTTGCTTCGACACCGGCACTCTGCCATGTCTTGTCTCAAATCTTACCTCTCGTTTCAACCATCCCACTGTCCCTAACCACTTTGAACGAAACACCATTTTGTCCTGAATCAAAGGACGAAGACCTGCACAGTGGTTGGCTTCAACACCCTAAAGGCGCAACTCTTGTCCTCACAGAGGGAGCTGTCACAGAGGGCGGAATCTTCAATAAAGGTAGCCTTTTCGCCATGCGTCATCTAGGTCATCCGGATCATCCAGCATCATAGGTGTTATGAACATCAGAGCAACCCAAGAAATGATGGAAGCCCAATCACTTGAATATGTTTTCCCTTTCAGCAATTTTCGATTCGAAACAGATGTCAGTTTTCTTGTAACAACGGAGGGCGAAAAGAGCACCTTTTTCAAGGTGAATATCTGTTATCTGTATCGACATGCTTTTGTTTATCGTTTGACGAAATTTCACAGACTGACATTAATGTCCCGTTGCGACCAAACGAGTCAGCAGACGCGAGGCAAAGCCTCTACAAGGCGCCCAATGCCATCTCTCTCCCATCTGAGGATATCCTGTTGACTTTCCGACAACTTGTTGGGAGTGCGAAGATTGGAAATGTAACGATTGGTGAAGGGACAGCAAAGGTGCGTCTCATCTGCAGGCGAATGATGAAAACACTAACTGATCAACCTCTAGTATATTGAGGAAGATTTCGTTCAAGAACGTGTGAAGGCGGAGAATACTGGTACATCTGGTGGCGGGTTTACCGCAGACGATTTGATACGACGCATGTCGGTGGCCAGGTGAGGCAAACGTTATCTCGCCATTGCTAGTATTCATCTGTGTTCTCTGGCTTTCAGACTCATCGCCCTTTCTTTACACCAAAGTGAAGTGACAATTGATAGTTGGGTGAGGGCAAAAGAGCTCGAAGTACAGATAAACACCGTCAATTTCGGAATGCTATAAACAATGATTAGACAAGAGTATGTACAACGATAAATGTAACGATGGTGGTATTTACAGTGCGAATGACAAGGATTCAAAAGTATAGTGTGTCAATAAAAGGCATAAGATTATTGTGTCATCGGAGGCTGTACCATTAAGCAAGATTAAATGATGTATTCCGTAGTACCCTTATGGTTTCACGGATGGTTTGAATTTGGATCTTGGGGCAGAATTATTAGGTGGAATGCTTCTGTCATAGACACTGTTATTAGGTGGAATGCTTCTATCATAGACACTGTCAGATATGTTCAAGGATTGCAGATAATCATTTTACAGACCTCATGGAGCCCTTCTTTTGCTCTATACACAATTGAAGGAACTTCTGGCCATAATTGTTCCACTTGTCGCCCACAACATTGGGCTCATCCACGTCCATTCCATTCATCATCTCTGTCTTGAAAGAATGATAATCTATAACTCATTGTCAATTTTGATTTTTGGGGAACACAAAAAGAATTCAAACCTGTGGGACAAATCGCACTAAGATATTGCAAAACCATGTCATCAAAGACATCTCCAGCTTGAAGGTTTTCCTGGGTCATAATCTGGGCAAGGGTCAGAAAACCATCATTTAATCTGCATTAAAGCGGCCTACCTCATTGCGAAGTGTAAGCATCTTCTTGTACAGAGACTCCGCCGAGTCCCCATCGTTCTCCGCAGTAGGCAAGGAAATAGATCTTGGAATGATCGATTGTGCGACGGGGGTGGGGCGTGCGACAGGGGTATAGGCATAGTCGTTTATAGCGGTGAAGTCGTTTGAAACGCTAAAGTCAAGTCCGTCGAATGCGTCGACCGAATCATCATCGTAGAGCTCAATGGGGTCTTCTTCCACAGCCTTCTGTTTTCCTTTCCGTGAGGGGGGAAGGGCACCGATGGATGCATTGGATGGTGGTTGCTTTCGCGGCTTGAGAGCTTTATCGTCTTTCTGCTGGAATGGCAGCAGTAGTCGTTTGTTGTAATCTATGAAAGTCCTCGCTTCCGTGCCGAGCTTGACAAAGATTAAAGCGTCAACAGCAAGTCATGGTGATATGAAAATTGACGCACCTCTAGATATTCTGTGTGAAAGCCACCACCGTTCTTGACTGAAACTTTGACAAGTACCTCAAGGTAGAGGAGCCGTTGTAGCGTGAGTTCAAGCAATTCCTTTGGCATCTTTGCACAAGACCCAAATTCCCCTAGCTTGTCATGTTGCTTATTCCTGATATCGGCCAGGTTGGCTCCTCGTAATATGGATGTAAGTTGATTGACAGTCATCTTTTCCCGGCGCTCGCTGACAAGCGTTTGTACGACTTGGATACTGTTTCTTGCATGGTCCGTTACATCCATTAAAACAGTCTCTCGGTCCTCTTCGCAGGTGTCGCAGCCACGGGCACACTGGCTTTTGTCGAATTTCTCGTCAAAGTGCTGCAGAAGTTGAACGCGCCGACATTCCGAGATATTGTCGCAAAACTGGTACACATCTCTAGCAGTGCTTTCTTGCCTCTTGAGCGCTTCAGCAGTTGCTTTTTCATCCCTTCTGATTTGGGAGATGAGGTTGTGAAGATCTTGATAAGCGTAATCTACTTGATATCAGCAACTTTTATCCCGATGCAAAACGCGATCAAACGTACACAAGATACACTCCGCGGGCTTTCCATCACGTCCTGCACGTCCTGTCTCTTGATAGTAACTGCAAGAGTCAGTAAATAAATATGCTCGGTGGAAAGAGAGGACCGTGGTGACATACCCAGACAATGACTTCGGCATATCGTGGTGAATGACGAATCGAACTAGCTCTTAAAATCAGTAAGAAGTATAAATTCACAATGACATTCCCCTTACCATCGGCTTTATCAATGCCCATTCCAAATGCGATCTGCGACGGGAATCAATCAATTCAACACAAGATACGTTGGGAAGAGCATTACTGTTGCAACTATAATTGGGACATCACCACTTTGCCAGTCGAGAACGGTTTGGTCCTTGACTGCTGTTTCCATTCCGGCATGAAAGTGGGCAGCATTAATTCCTCTCTTTCGCAGCTCTTTCGCGACCGACTCGCATCTTGCTCGAGAGTTGCAATAGATAATGCCTGCTTCATTTCGGTGCTTCGTTTGAATGAAGGAGAAGATCTCGTTGACCATATTACCCTTCTTCTTTTGTACAATATATTTCAGATTGGTGCGGTTGAAAGACTGAGTGAATGATGCCAGGTTTTTGAGCCTGAGCTGCGATAGGATATCTGCGACCGTCCGCTGGTTTGCGGTGGCAGTAAGTGCCATGATTGGAACTGTATCGTAGCGGTCGCGAAGTGAGCCTAGGAATTGGTACTGTCAAAGGCAAGTTTGATAAGATCTGTGAGAATGTCTAAAAAAATCGCTATACCGCTTCTCGGAAATCCTGACCCCATGTTGATATACAGTGAGCTTCGTCAATCACAAATCGTGCCAGTTGACCTGCGGAATGCAGCTGCGATAGTATCTGGTTGACTTTGGGACTGTCCTTCAGCTTTTCCGGTGTGATGTACCACAGGTTAGGTTTCTTGTCATGGACCATCAGACGCTGCCAGTCTTCCCCAACAGTCTCTGCGTTCGATAACAAGGCGTCGATATTCTTTCTAAGCAGGCTGTTCACCTGGTCCTTCATTAATGCAAGCAGGGGAGACACTACCACAGTGACGCCGGTCGTCTTGCCAGTCGTACAGATTGCGGGGAGTTGATAGCATAGACTTTTACCACCACCTGTCGGCATGAGCACAAAGACGTCTTTCCCCTCCATTGCGGCTGTAATTGCCTCCAGTTGGTTTTTGCGGAATGAAGTGAGCCCAAAGGTCTCCCGAAGTCGCCGCATGATTTCGGGGTAGTAAGGTGATGATTTCAAAGACTTTTTCTCTGCGTTCAAGGATTGTGTTTTTTCCGTAAGAACTGGAGTGGTGTCTGCAATGGTTGGGGGATCATGCATCGAGATATCTTCCATCTCCAGCCAGTCTCCATCCTCACTTGCATGATCAACCTCTTTCAAAGATGTGATGATGCAGCTGGACGAGGCTTTCGATTGAACGCTGTTATTGGTAAAGTTGCTCGTCCTGTTAATGATAGCCGGGGAGCGTGAGTTCAGCGTGGGTGGTGGAACATAAGAGGGGAAAGGTTGCATTTGATGAGTTTCCACGTTGGTTTGAGATAAACTTGGCAGCCCAGCGCTACTTGGGGGCTTGCGAGTCTGCTGCGGGTTTGCCGCTGTTATTGGCAGCCCAGCGCTACTTGGGGGCTTGCGAGTCTGCTGCTGGTTTGCCGCTGTTATGGCATCGATTCGCTTGTGAATAAGTTCCCTAAAAAGAGGGAGCTTGAGACTCATACTATAAGAGCGAACGGAAAACGAGGTTCCTTACTTGATGCCTTCTAGAAGCACGATATCAACGTCGGGACTCGTGCCACTCAAGTATGCTAAATACTGATCGTTGAATTTGTTTTGAAGGCCCAAGCCATAAATCAGATATCTCTTGAGGGTCTCTGGTGATGTCTGGAGAGGGTTAAGGGGACCCCGCAGAGTAAAAGATAAATTCTCACAGATGCTAAACCCTCATTTGCCTTATCCTCTGTATTTGATGGTGAAAACATATCATTGCGATTAATTTTGGAGCTTGTACGCAGCGCATTTTCCTTCCCCTCATACAACTCCCTTTTCTGTCGCTTGGGTACGTGGGGGGACGGTTCTATGACGATAGAGAGGTCCGACGAGTTTCTTTTCAAAATGCCACGACCAGGACTAGATGTTGTCGAGTCGTCAGACACATAGACGACATCTCTGTTTGGTTTTGGCCGAGAAGCAGACGCATTTGCCGCGCTTTGGAAACCAGGAGTTGAGAATGATGTTAAAACTGGTTTCCGGGCTGTAAATTGGATAAATTCGTGAACTATAATCACAAAATGGCATGAACGAACTCTGATCATTGGTTGAGATGGGTGCTATGGAAGGCTTAAATTTGGAAGGCTGCATGATACATAAGCTTCAAAGCTTCACAGTTGTTTAACATTCTCACCTTGACAGATCCTGCATTAGCCTTAGGTCTGGGTGTGAAAGAGCTCGCCTCCATCGACTTCGCCGTTATAGACAAAGCGTCGATTGCGGCTGGAAAGGGCCGAAGCTTGTGTAAAGACAACAGGCCACGCCTAAAACTAATGTATGAATGTACTTTGTGTACTTCGAGGACTTTCGATAGGTGGACAGACAGGGAGATGATTTTCGCTAATATTGCAAGAGTTACTTCAAACGCGCCTGCGTGACAGACACGATGGTCATGTGATTTACGCGTCTTTGGGACGCGACGTGACCGTGAGGACTCCTCGACGTGAACCGTCAATAATACGCGCTCGACAGTTTGTTCAAACATCAGTTGTTGCTATTCCTTACCACAGCTCCGACGTCTTATTCCGCCTTCATCTTTCGTCATCTAGAGATACTTTTGAAATTACCTTTCTAAGTCGGCGAAAGGAATCTTCCCCCAAATGAGCATGCGTGATATCATCAACGATCTGGGCGTCTGGGGTATATCAATCAGTCCAGATCAACTCAAAACACCCAATGCAGAGTTTGTTGAAGGCCTTTACTGCGCTTGCCTGCAACGCGTCACGGACCTGAGCCATGATTCTCTTAGAGATCCAGTACAGAATGCCTTAAATGTGTCCCAAGCGGAAGACAAAGTATGTACGACATCGTGTTTGCCCGTTATGTATGCTTATACCGTATGCTAGGATCTGTACGCTTCTGCGCTTACTAGCAGCGTTGTCTTATACCATCTGTAGGAGCTTCTCGCTCTGCGCGCTTATATCCTGCTAAATGTTACGCAGCACTCGTTTCGCCAAGGCAGCTCGAGTAGAGGATTTCAACTCGGCAGATATAACCAGTCCAGAACGGGAACGCACGCTCTATCTGCTGTCAGCGTTCATAAATTTCATCAAATTCAAGGAAGAGTTATGCGATGCGTTTCTAAACGATTTAAGGGAACGCTCGGATAGCCTCATAATCAAAAGGAATAACACAATAGACCGGGTCACTGAAATTCAGGAAAGAATTGACGACCTGAAGTGAGCTCTTGTTTGAATCGCACTACAACGATTGACGGAGGAGTCCACTAGATCTAAGATCGTACAAGATGGGCCTATTTGTGAACAGCTTGATAGCGAAAACGTCGCACTCAAGAACACAATGTTCTTAACCAAGGATGCCCAGACAAGGGCTGTTCAAGACGTGGAGCGGTATAAGACGGAAAGAAACGCACTACTCGAACGTAAGGTAATCATTTTCACCGGTTTACATCGTTTTGAAGAAACATTTTAACATTCGAAATGCTAAACAGAAAGCATTGCGCGACGAGCTAACAAGTATTGAAGAGATTATCGCTCGGACACGTTCACGCATTGTTCAGTCACCAGAACGTATAAAGAAATCGATTTCCATCATGTCAACCGGCGCACTGGAAGACAAGAAAACAGTCGCGATGCATGAAGCAAAGGCGCGAGATCTACAAACAAAGATCAATGCCCTTCATAACATTGAAAAGGTTGGTTTTTTGAAATGGATTCATGTTGCATACTTAGCTACCCCTAGGATGTTCGAGGATGCATTGAACAACTGCAAACAATTGAACGCGAAGTGCGCTCTCTCCAGGTCTCACAGAAAGAACTTGGAGAACAACAAACCCATCTAGATGACAAGATCATCGAGAAAAATGAATTGCGGTTACGACAAGAGGTAGGTGTCCTACGTTAGATCTTGGTAATGGAATCTACTAAGTAGAATCACAGCGTGTAAATGACCAGCTAGCAAACGCAAACGTCAAATTGGAAAGAGCTCAGAGGCATGCAGAAGACAGGAAACTCGCAAGCCAAAAGACTATTGAACGACTGCAGCTCGAATACGACGAAATGGTCATCGAAAGACGAGAAAACGACAAGCAGATCGAGGAAGTGCGGGATGAAGCCAGTGAAGTGGAAGCAAAGGTACGCGTTACGGCTAGGAGGACGGTGAAATAGTCACTCAAAACATCTCCTAGATGAACGAACACCTGAAGAACAGTGAAGCAGAGTCAAGCCAGTTGCTTGCTGAATACTGGAAGCTACGGCACGAGACAGGTGACTTCGCTTTCTTTTTTTTTTGAAGAAGACTAACTCATTCGTCTTCAGATGTCTACATGGAAACATTGGCCAATAAGCTGAACATGCGGGTTATTTCAGAATGATTGTAATCTCCAATTTTCTATTCGTATTTATTAAGTAGTGTATTATACATGTATTTGAACCTAAACGCGACGCCTTATAATGAACAATGGGCATATGACCAAACAAGTGGTATTATGCATCTACAGCTCTGCAATTCTCGCGATACCATTTTCCTCCAGGGTATTTCAGAAACAACTGAGATAGTGCTAGTTCAATGTTTTAGCATATCTCACTTGTCTCTTGTCCGTTGTGGATGTTCTTGGTCTTGTTTTGTGCAGAAAACCCCCACCCGTACGGGTAAGGGTACGCTGGGGTAGGGGTCTGGTAGGGGTACAGGTCGGCCAAAAAAACCCGGGGGTTACCTGTGCTGATCACTACTCGTCCAGCATCTTGTTCAGCAAGGTTTGAAAATGGCTAGGATGGCTGTCGTATTTCTTTGCCAATATTCCGAATTGCTCTCTCCATTGGCACTGCGTTAACAATGCGTATAACCAGTACCAGGACCAAGACGTGGGACTTCGGGACCAATATGTAGTGCTCTGTTGTATGAAGTATAACCGTGAAGCTTGCGTTGATAATACGGTTCTTCGGACTCGGTTACGAATTGAAGATGGCCATGGACAAGCTGCTTCGTTTTAATTGAGCGCTGGTGTACTGAGCGAACCCCAGCAACAAGTTTGCGATAATTCTTCCTTGATTCTTCCGGTACTTGGTCAAACGCGCCTGCGTGACAGACACGACGGTCATGTGATTTACGCGTCTTTGGGACGCGACGTGACTGTGTCCTCGACGTGAACCGTAAGGGCAATAATACCCGCGCGACAGTTTGTTCTGAGATTCCGCCTTCATCCTTCATCATCTAGATATACTTTTAAACCCATCTTTCCAAGATGGCGAAAGGAATCTTCCCCCAAATGAGCACACATGATATCATCAACGCTCTGGGCGGCTGGGGCATATCAGTCAGTCCAGATCAACTCAAAACACCCAATGCGGAGTTTGTGGAGGGCGTTTACTGCGCATGTCTGCAACAAGTCACGGACCTCAGCCATGATTCTCTCAGAGATCCAGTGCAGAATGCCCTGAATGTGTCCCAGGCGGAAGACAAAGTATGTGCGACATCGTGTTTTCCCATTGTGTCTGCTTATACCGTATGGTATGCTAGGATCTATACGCGTCTGCGCTTACTAGCAGCGCTGTCTTATACCATCTGTAGGAGCTTCTCGCCCCGCGCGCTTATATCCTACTAAACGTTACGCAGCACTCGTTTCGCCAAGGCAGCTCGAGTGGAGGATTTCAACTCGAAAGATATAACCAGTCCGGAACGGGAACGCACGCTCATTCTGCTGTCAGCATTCATAAACTTCGTGAAGTTCACGGAACAATACTGCGATGCGTTTCTAAAGGACTTAAGGGAACGCTCGGATGGCCTCATAGTCAAAAGGAATAACATAATAGACCGGGTCAATGAAATTCAAGAAAAAATTGACGACCTGAAGTAAGCTCTTATTGAATGTCACTACAACAATTGACGGAGGAATTCACTAGAACTAAGATCGTACAAGATGGGCCTATTTGTGAACAACTTGATAGCGAAAACGTCGCACTCAAGAACACAATGTTCTTAACCAAGGATGCTCAGACAAGGGCTGTTCAAGACGTGGAACAGTACAAAACGGAAAGAAACGCACTTCTCGAACGTAAGGTAACCATTATTCACCGGCTTACATTGTTTCGAAATCCAAGTTAACATGCAAATGCGAAACAGAAAGCATTGGGGGAGGAGCTAAAAAGTGTTGAAGAAACTATCGCTCGGACACGTTCACGCATTGTTCAGTCACCAGAACGTATAAAGAAATCGATTTCCATTATGTCAACCGGCGCAATGGAAGACAAGAAAACAGTCGCGATGCATGAAGCAAAGGCGCGAGATCTGCAGACAAAGATCAATGCCCTTCATAACATTGAAAAGGTCGGTTTTTTGAGATGAATTCATATTGCATACTTAGCTACCCTCAGGATGTTCGAGGATGCATTGAACAACTGCAAACAATTGAACGCGAAGTGCGCTCTCTCCAGGTCTCACAGAAAGAACTTGGAGAACAACAAACCCATCTAGATGACAAGATCATCGAGAAAAATGAATTGCGGTTACGTCAAGAGGTAGTTATCCTACCTTGGATCTTGGTTATTCATCTACTAAGTAGAATCGCAGCGTGTGGGTGACCAGCTGGCAAACGCAAACGTCAAATTGGAAAGAGCTCAGAGGCATGCAGAAGACAAGAAACTCGCAAGCCAAAAGACCATTGAACGACTGCAGCTCGAATACGACGAAATGGTCATCGAAAGACGAGAAAACGACAAGCAGATTGAGGAAGTGCGGGATGAAGCCAGTGAAGTGGAAGCAAAGGTACGCTTTACGGCTGGGAGGATGGTGGAATAGCCACTCAAAACATCTCCTAGATGAACGAACACCTGAAGAACAGCGAAGCAGAGCTAAGCGAGTTGCTTGCTGAATACTGGAAGCTACGGCACGAGACAGGTGACTTCGCTTTCTTCTTTGAAGAAAAGACATACTAACTCATTCGTCTTCAGATGTCTACATGGAAACCTTGGCCAATAAGCTGAACATGCGGGTTATTTCGGAATGATTATAATCTCCAATTCTCTATTAAGTAGTGTATTATACATGTATTTGAGCGCAACGTCTTATAATGAACAATGGGTATAGGGCCAAACAAGTGGTATTACGGATCTTCAGCTCTGCAATTTTCACAATACCATTTTCCTTCAGGTATTTCGGTCAATCCGACGCATCCAAGATGGAACTAAACATGCATTCAAATTAGCGGTTAAGGGATGCAAGTCTAACACGAACCCATTCGCGGTCACAATACTCTTGATCGCACGCTATCATCTGGAAGAAACACGACTGAGAAGCGATGACCTGGATACTGTGTCAAGACCTACTGATCCAAAAGAGACACGGTTGCAATAGCAATACAACTCTTCGGAAGGCTGCGTAGCGGGTAGAGTAATGGTTAGCGACATAGAATCTTTCTCTGCTTCAACTGCTTCACGGCCATCCTTCCCTTTCTTTCGGGTCCAGCGTTGCGATGTGTCGTCACCATTGGGTGCTTCAACGTCCGAATATTGATTTCGTCTCAGGCCAGCCAACTCTGAGAGATGAAGAGGAATCTCATTTGCGGAGGCGAAAGACAGAGACCCTTCTTGTTCTTTGATAGCTTGATCTAGAAGATGAATATGTCTCTCGACCTGAAAATCACCCAAGAGGTTAGAACACCGCGCCTATCGAATCATTCAGCTTGTATACCGAGTCATGAGCAGCCTGAGCGAGATCCGCTTTCTCCTGTGATGCACGAAGAAGGCCGTCCGACAACCAAGCAACGTGAGACAAGAGCTCCCGGGTTGTATCTGGTTTGAGACGTTCGGCAAGTATACCCACAGGGGTAGGTGTTCTGGGCGATGGATGCTTTTCTTCGTCGTGAAGCCTTTTCCAGGGCTTTACGGGACTGGAACCAAGTCCTGAATTGTTCACTAGTCCATGCAATTTGACTGGTTCAGATATTCGTGTGTCCGATTCGCCCACAGCTGATACAGGGTCATTTTGGTTGGCAGCCCCCGCTTGAATTTCAGGTAAAGGAACCATCGATTGACGGCGTTCGATGTATAGTTGCAAGGTTGGAAGCAACCGCGTCGTGTAGCCTGGTTGTCAAGCTCGTGGTCTAATGCTCTACCATGATTGGTTTCCCCTCACCTAAATACTGCTCGTCCAGCTGTCGCATAAGTGAGAATTGCCGATGCAACGTGAGAGGCAGCTGCTCGATGGCTAGTCAGACAAGATTTCATTTATGTTTCGTCAACTCATTCGTGATGTGGTATCGAGAAGTTCATACTAACCTTCGTAGTGGGCTTCCCTGACAGCTTCCCATACATCTTGTTCTTTCTCTGCTCGCTCTTTCTCGTTCAGCGTGCTGTCTGACTCATTTGTGTGTTGTATTGGTTCGTCGAGATCGGCCTGATCACGTTTGCGTTTCCGTGGGGCCATGTTCACGAGAAAGTCACGATTGAAACAGAGACGGAGGTGTGTTTGTTGTTCGTCCGGGGTTGACCAGTGTTACGATAGATGTTTCAAGCTTTCACCGATTACTTGATGAAGCAAGCCGGATGTGTATAAGTCGCACCGTGACCATTATGTATACCCACATTTGACCCACATCAAACCAACATCAAACCCACATATCCCGGAAAGTTATATCTCACACGTGCAAGGAAATGCAGTTCCCATCTTATGATTACGAGCGTCTATCTATCTCGTCGTGGAGTCAGTCGTGTCCAGTGATCGCTTCGGGTAAACCGTGTCCTCAGTAGTTTCCGCATACGACAATGCGAAGGGTCCTTGATGCCTCAACAGGCGCGCTCACCATTGCCGGGTCACTATGCGGCGTTCCTTTCGTTGGAGCGGCAGCAGTTATTGTGGAAGACATTGTGAAGACCTGTGACGAAGTCAGGGCCCATAAGGTGTGCATTGCTATCGAAGCCAACAGAGAGGCTTTCCTGACTAGTACATGTGCAGAAAAAGGCGAAACAGCTTTCGCATAAATGTGTACAACTGCTGAACACACTCAACGATCAAGCCTCCAAGGTAGATGGATCAGAATTGCAACAGATCATGGACGAGATTGTGCCGTACGTGACTCATTCGATATCAATGTAATCAGTGTTGACCATATCTTCCCGTAGTGTCCTTGAAACCATACAAACACGGACAAGAAGATGGTCAAAGTACAATGCCGTCACCACCTTCCGTGAGTCCGATTGTCTTCGAATTTATCCTTCTGACCATTGGCCATTGCATCGCTGCGCCTAGTAAAGAATGCCAACATGAAAGACGGCCTCGATCGATGCGAAGCGGAACTAAACACGGCAATGAACCTATTTCATGTATGTATACCTTTCTTTTACACGTTCAACTGTCCGCCTCATCCGTCATTTGTAGATCAAGTGCGTGCCAATGTTTGATACTTATTTCATCATTTAAAGTTCTATGCTAGCTCGACTGTAGTCTTGCATTCAACCCAACGTGAAATGTTGGAGACTATGAGAAGCAATAAAGCCGAAATGCAAGAGCTTTTGCTTCAAGCCCTGACAAACAAGTCAGAAACTCAACAGATCGTAGAGTTGCAAAATGCTGGGGAACACGTTGCGGAGAGATTCATGGAGGCAGGCCAGAAGGTGTGTTTTTGACCCTCAAACTCAGCGGCTTCATTTAGCACAACTGACTTCGACTAATCATCCATCACATCAGGAATTAATGTTCCTGCGCGAAAGTCGCGTAGTTGTGGACGACGGGGAAACACCTAGCACGTCATCAGCCCCATTTCAACCCCGCGACAGTCAAAGATACCTGCAATATCAACGTGGCCTGATTAACCTCCACCGAGAGACAGGAATTCCCCCCACAGTCAAGATCATGGACGGCGAAGTAACCAAGATAGGGGAATTGGCCGTAGCTGGGGGTACTTACAGTGATATTTGGGTTGGTATGTGGTTTGAGGAAGAAAAGGTATACATTTCTTCCCACTGATTTGCAGATGTTCGTCCATTGAAGTCCCGTTACGTTAGGTGGCCCTCAAGGCCTTGAGAAACATCAGGGCATCAGATCCGAGAGCGAAGAAGGTACATTTAGTCTTTCTATTACTTCGGCATACTCAAATCTTATGATGACGACAGCGATTTGAGAACGAGATCAAGCTCTGGGCTGATCTTAAGAACGACCAAATCCTGCCATTTTATGGAATAGTGACGGATCTTGGACAACATATCCACATGGTAACGCTTACAACTCCAGTCAATGTTTCTGATACTCACTTTTGCTTTTGAAGGTCTCTCCTTGGCAAAACAATGGGAACGTTCTTGAGTAACCACGTTAGCTTGCCGCATCCTCTCTCGCTGAACAGTGCTATCAGCTATGTCAAGGCACATCCAAGTGCTGACCGGCTTCGCCTTGTACTTCTTTCATCATGCATTCGCAACTCCACGCTGATCTAGTTCTCAGATTCTCGGAGCCGCCAAAGGGTTAGAGTACCTTCATGCCCGAAAGATCATCCATGGAAATAGTCAGTAGTGCCTTTTATCTCGTCTCAGCGTCTTCTTCAATTGGTTTTTTTTTAGTGAAATGCGTATGTCTCGTGAGATCTGGAAGAATGTTGCGATAACTCATTAACTTTTAGGCCAACATCCTCGTATCGCGCAAGGTGAGGAATCGAGTTCTCCAGAGAATCTTTCTTTCAAATTCAACATCTAATATCTAGGGCGTGGCATGTATATGTGATTTCGGCATGTCGAAACTCATCGAAGAAGTCACTGAGAAAAGTGCATCTGCAACTCTCACCACCGGAGGAAGTGCGCGATGGCTGGCCCCTGAATTGATTGAAGGAAAGGTAGCATCGCCCACCATGGAAGCCGATGTATACTCCTACGCGATGGCCATCCTCGAGCTGCTGACGGGGAAACATCCGTTCGCAGACTATAAACGAGACGCACAGGTCATCCATGGCATTGTTGTCCTTAAGAAGACACCATCACGCCCTAACGGCGCTGTCTGTCCTTGGCTGTCGGATGAGCTTTGGTCTTTAATGCAGAAATGCTGGCTGAAAGATGCTCATTCGCGACCATCAATGGCTGTCGCGACAGCTTTAGTCATGGAGATAGAGCTAACCACACAGAGGGCTGGTCTGATTTGAATAAGGATATCGTTGTAGCTACATATCTCATCTGCTCTGACTGCTGTGACTTTTAAGGACCTTTCATAGGATTATAACTTGCATATTATTCATCGTAATTACACCAGACCTCGTGGACATCTTTCTTATATCATTTCACGAGCACAAAACATTAGTCAGCTATCACCCGAAATAACTTGCTGTTCATTCAATCATACCTTGAGAGTGTTCTCATCTGATTAATTTGGAAAGGCAACAGCATGATATCAATGAGCAAAGCTAAGAAGTACAAAGACTAGGAAAGCAAGAAAGTGGTACAAGGAATGTAAAAGTAAAATGTAATGTTTTGTAAGATATTTCAAGATATTCTGATAAAATGGTCAATCTGCCTTGCCATTGACCCCCTCATGCTCCTCACTTCCATCACTTGGACCATTTCCCATCTCACCTTGTCCACTGACTGAGGGGTGCTTGGGGTAGATGTGAGCTCCATACACTGGGTATTGGTTGGGTATGGGACCTTGTTGACCATCAGACCTAGGAATGACATAGGGTGGGTGGTGGTGATAGGTCACTGGAGCAAAAACAGCTGCCTGGTAGAACCCCTGGGGAGGATATCCATGACTGTCACCCTCTGAGACCCCATGGAGGTGAGGTTGGATATGGGGAACAGGTGCCAGGAAGTATGGTGGGCTTGAGTACATGGGTGGGCCCTCACCTGGCTTCGGGGCTAGTGGTGGATACTGGCCATAAAAGCCCGGAGGGTACCCGATTGGCATATACGGGCCCGGGATTGGTGAACCAGCCTGGGGCGGAACACCGTTTGAGACAGGCACGCCCTGTGGGGAGGGCACGTCGGATTGCTCGACGCTGCTGCCTGCGCGATCTCAAGAAATTTTAGAGACGGTTCAAGTCATTCCACGCGTCGCGATGGATGCCAAAGATGGAAAAACGAACGAGACACACCTTTTCCATCGCGCTTCTTGTAGGGACCCCTTTTGATCCCTTTCTTTCGCTCCTTCCTCTGCGAATCAACACACTCCTCAGAAATGCCGTACTTCACGCAACGAAGGCAGGGCCTCGCATCGTCGCATTTCTTGCACGCCTTCTGGCAGTTGGTGCAGGCGTTCTTGACTTGCCTGCGCTTTGATCGCATGGGCTGTTGTGTGGGAAGGAGCCCGTGAGGGTAGGGGTATATGTGCATCGGCATTCCAGAGTAAGCAACGGAATGGAGTGCAGAGATGTTTGTGGTTGAGGGTGGTTCGAGGGGCTCCTCGCCATCGAGGCTTTTGTCGTCGACGGAAGGCATGAGACGAAAGACAGCAAAGAAGACGTGCAGTCGTACAGCTGCACACACGGAGCGTTTCTCGGCTCATCCGCTGACATAACCTTTCCGCTGCACTTTCAGTCCACAGCATTTACATATATCGCTCTGAGCGTCTCGAGACATGCCTCTTCTTATTCATCCACCCACTTATCATCCCCATCCACGCCGCCGCCATCATCGTCGCCGCTGAGTTCAAAGCACACTCGGCCACCGCCTCAGGCGCGAACATTCAATCTCCGCAACTCCGCGCATACTGCAATTAACTCGGTCACAGTCGCGTCCATACTTCTGTCACGCGCCTGCCTCTTCTTGCACTGCAGGCAGCCATGGTCCTCAAGCCAGAGCTCCTCGACGCCCTCACCGTCCTCGGCATTGCCCCGGACACAGACAGAGCCACCGCAACAAAGGCCTACAAACGTCTCGCCCTTATCCACCATCCGGACCGCAACAACGGAGGCCAGTCTGCCACTCAGCGCTTCCAGGAGGTGCTGTATCTGCCGTAAAGCCTCCATCCATTCCTTTTTTCTCACAGACTTCAACCCCGCAGATCGGTGCCGCGTGGAACATCTGCCAGAGACATTACGACAATCCAGCATGGAGCCATGTTCAGGAGCCTTCAAACTCCAGTCCCAATGCCTTTCACTTCTCGAGCGACGACGATGATATTCCTTTGGATGACGAAGACTTACACGACTACTACATGTGGGGCAACACGCGACTTTGGGCGTGTTTCTATTCTAACCCTTTGTTAATTATAGGTACATGTTCGCGGAGACCTTGTTCGATCGCTTTTCACGAGCAAAAGGACAACGTGAGCGTTTTCATTTCATCCCGCATCCGAATATCCCTTTCAATTTAATTATAACATAATGCAGGCTACCGCTATGAACGCTCGGGTGCTGCAAGTTCCGGCCTTCACGTCTACGATTATGCCCAACCACAGCAGATACACGCTTCCAATGCCGAACGCCAGATGAAAGAGAAACAAGAATATGAAAAGCGTAAACGCAAACTCGGTAATTCACATCCAAACACATGCCTTGTCTGCGGAACTCACACGACTCATTTAGAACTCGAAATTGAGCATGAGCAACGTGAGCAGGCAAAGGTTGAAAGGAAGATGAAGGCAGACGAGGATCGTAAAGCCTCTGCCATGGAACACGCATTCCAGGTAGCTTCCATCTCACTTGTCTCAAGTCATGAGCACTTATTCGTTCAAGGCTGCTTCCGTCGGAAACTCCGTTGCCCTGCAAAATGCTGTATTGGAATTCAATCTTGACGTCAATGCACCCAGGAGACGCAACAGACAGGCACGCAAACAGGAAGAGACCCTGCAACACGAGACGTTGTTGCATGTTGCTGCAAGCCATTGTGACGAAACAACGGTCATGTTTCTGCTTGAAAGAGGTGAATTCATCAACTGTGTTCTTGCGGCGGCGGCACCTAAATAAACGTCCTGCATAGGTGCAAAGTCGACGGCCTTGAACAATCAGCAGCTAACCCCTTTCCATGCGGCAATTCTGGCCGGTAATACCAGTGTCGTTCGTTTCATTATGGACCGACGTGGGAGGTCGTTTGAAGGGTATCATCCGTCAAAGGCAAGCGCTTCGGGCCGCACACCACTGCAACTGGCTATCGCCAGTGGCGTCGCTTCCATGGTCCAGCTTTTCATCAAGGACGCTACCACACATGACGTTGAACGTTGTTGGAACCAAGACACATTGTCTGAGGAAATCAAAGATACTTTGAAGACAAAAGTGATTAGGTTTCCTATAAGCCTTCTACGTTCAATTATTGACGCCACGTTGTTATGTTTTCAAGAAGGGCTTTGTACCGCCTGAAGACAAGATTGAACAACAGGATGTTGCATCCATCGTGTCGAAGAAAGCGCAGCGTCAACAGGAATTGGCGAAGCAGAAGGAGGCCCGCATCGCCGAGGAACTTGAGCGCGCCGAGATAAATCGTCAGAAGAAGGAGGAGCGTGCGGCTAAGCGGCTTGAGAAAGACCGCGAAGTAGCTGCGCTTAAGCTCATAGAGAGTAAAGCCCAACGCAAAGCAGAAACTGAAGAACGGCAACGAATCGAGGCACTTCGTAGAGCCCAAGAGGAGAAAGAAAAGGCAGAGGCCCACGCTGAGGCACTGACTCGTCTGGCGGCTGAAGAGAAGCAGTTGAGAGAAGAGAAAGAGGAGCAGGAGAAGCGGCTGAAAGACGAACAGGCGATCCGCTTGAGAGCAGAGGATCAAGCTCGGTCAGCAGCTCAGAAGAAGCGGATTCAAGAAAAGAAAGAGGTGCAGTCAAGAGCTGAGGCTCAAGCGAAACATCCCAGTGAAGGACAAGAGGCTAAGAGTGGTGTAGAACGATTACCGAATCGCAGGGCGGATACTAGAAAATCTGCGGCGCATTTGAGCACGTCTTCCCCTGCCTCCGCTCCTGTGGTAACAGCTCCTCCAGCACAAACTCCCAATAAACAGGCCAATTCGAAGCCCGTGAGCGATACCCCGAATGCCGAAGAGCGGAAAGCCATTCGTCTGGCCAAATTGAAGGCAGAGCGCAAGGCGAAACAACTGCAACTGAAACAGGAAAAGCGTGAACAACGAATGGCCACCCCGCAACAAGCTCAAGCGCCTTCCACAACTGATAAGCCACAGTCCACGACATCGAAGCCGCCGCCTATGAAGGCAGAACCTCTGGTAAGTTGTACGCCTCTAGATAACAGCCAACTCCTGAATATCCATAAAACAGTTAGTTGCGGAGGATATGGGGCCTTTGGATGAGTTCCAGAGGAAAAAGGTATGCCAGATTACATTGTTGTGTGTGTCAAATTTATTCATCGCATCTCAGCACGAAGATACTATGCGTAAGCGTGCTGAACAAAGCGCCAGAGACAAGGCTAGACACCAGCGTGCTAAAGAAGAGCGGGCAAACGCAAACGCTGAAGTTCGGGCGGGTCCTGAGCCTCCCGAATACGTCCCCTTGACTCCTGTTTCCACCCACGATTCGACCCACAACGATACCCAAGGAAGCAAAAGAGTTGCCAGGAAGCCAGGTGCTTCAACGGCGTCTCGGCAGACTCGGTCTGTCTTTTTTTAGAAATATAGAAATATATATAAACGCATGCTGACCTTCTGACCTTATAGTACCCCGCAGTCAAAGGCTGCTCCTTCGTCGTCTTCAACTACTGCGCAACCAGCGTTTAACCTTCCGTTAGAAGACATCCAGACTGTCCACATCCCCGACGACCTTTTTCTAGACGAAAGGTCAATTCGTCGACCCATCATCGAAAGGGAGGCATTCGTTCAAACCAGCCAACCTCAAGAACCCCCACACGCGCCCAACGATCAAGCCAGAAATACAACGCTCCGACAGACGAGCGCTGGTGATGATGGTCGATACAGACGACCTTATCGTGGACTTCCTCGACGTGGACGCCACCTCTCACAACAGGTCGGCACTAATCTTTGATCAACATGGACTCGACCTTTTTGCATACAGAACGATTCGTGATACCAAGTGTAGTATATATTGTACATAATTATGATAATACATAAAGTGATGAAAGGAGCATTGTGCGCATCTGCCACCCTGGCCAAACAAATGTAAACGCCAACATGAGGTGAGTTAGGCCAACAAACGTACTGTGCGACAACAACTCCTGCGCCAGACGGCTTTTTTCCTCTGGTAACCACACTACTCCTCCTTATCTTTCTCTTCTCTTTTAATTCTGGGTTTCATCGTTTTCTTTTTCTTCTCTTTCCGTGCTTTTCTCGGAAAGCCTTTCACGTCTTCCTCTCATGTCCGCGCCGCCATCTCCTCAGTTCGCTCGCACAGCTCATCGAAATGTTCTCCACAAGAAAAGAGACAGACCCTCAGCATTGGAGATTCCTGATGAGGAGAGGAAGACCGTATCAGACGGGGAGGTCCGTTACGAACGTGAACATTCTCGCTCTGACGAGAATAACACGGAACAGGTAATCTCGTTCATCATTCTTGTTAACACTTTGTTCATCACCCATGACCACAACCACCAGCACTTCAACGTGAACATTTCCGTTCCCGAGGATACATCGATGGACGCGGAACAATCCTTCTCGCGTTCTGCCTCTGCGACCTCGTCACTGGATCCATACTACTTCGGTATCCAATCCGAATCCGAATCACCGCTTCCCCCAATGCCACCACCGCCAATATACCTCAGTACTACACCCGATCACTCAAACCTTCCCTTAGAGCCCGTTACTCCAGCTCGAAATCCAGCTATGATTGATAGGCGGGGTCTTGTCGGTGTGGGTGAACTTACGACCCCTCGGTGGGCGCGAAGCGAGCAGGATACCGACCCAAATCCATCAACATCAGAACCCGAGCTCGAAGGATATGATGTCATTGTATCGGAGGACGTTGAGCAAGATCTGCCCGATAGTCCTTGGACAATCGAGGCCGTTGATGGCGAAGTTTCAGAGAGAGAGGATGTAGGAGAGTTTTAATTTTCTGCCTGACTGATACTGACATATTGTTGCAAGGTATCGAATATGGAACCCCCGCCACGGACTCTTCGTACAAGACGTTCCGTTGCAGACGAGAGCGGTGGGGAGGAGATATTGTACCCGCGAAACCACAACGGTGCCCTTCCTGACTTCTCACAGTTTAAATCCGAGATGTCATCTTCCGACGATCAAACGCCCAAGTTGTCACGCGTTCCTGAACGTCCGCCGATGCCTGATGCTGCCCTGCCATTGTCACCACCCAGTGCTTTCAATCAGTCGACACGACGAGCCAAGAAACGCACGTCGGATGAGTTTGAGATGGATCAGACGGGCACTTTGGTGTCCAAACATGCTGGATCAGGTTCTGCTACCAAGGATAAGGCAAAAGAAGAAAAGATGGCAGCGCGTAAGCATCGTAGTTTGAATGTTAGTACCCCTTCCTCAAAGGATACCAAAGGCAAGGAGCGTCGTCGGGAGAGTGCCGGTTTGACGATCAACAGCAACGTCAAGGCGACTTCAATTGGTGGTAAAACCCCTGAGAGGCATGTGAGGCAGACTTCTGCCAGTTCAACGTCTTCAAGCGCTCCAGACAATCATCATTCGCGGCGGGTACATACCGACTTTTCGCATCTTCCACCGTCACCTTCGTCCTCTTCTATTCAGCAATTTCTACGTCAAGCTACAGGTACAGGTTCCCAGCAATCTTCGTTGATTCACTCGACATCCAAGGATAACCTACATTCCTCTCCTAACGTTGCTCATTCTTTGCTTAGGGGCACTCAAGAGGGATGGTCTGCTCTTGATGACGATGCCACAGCGGAGGCGTTACGCAAATTGGACGGTCTTTCGGGAAAGGGAGCTCGTGCTCGCGCAAGTGTTGGCAGCTTTGGCCGTCCGTCAAGCTCAAGTCGCCCTGGGACACCTGCCAGTAAATCCGGTAGCCAATGGGAAGGCCTTAGCACGTCTGACTCGGGCAAATCGAAGCGTGGTAGTGGGGCCAGCAGGGACAATACATCCATAGAGAAGAGAGTAGAACAAGGGAATACTGGGAATACTGCAGCAACTTCCGAAACTCGGGACGGGGTAGATGCTGTCTGGACTGGAATGAGCAGCGACGAACAACAGGTTAACCAACCTATGCCTGACAAGACACCCAAAAAGTCCAACACGGGTGGCGCACGGCTGAGTTTTACGCCCAAGCGCGGGTCGACCTCTTCGACGACATACACAGGAACACCTAGTTCTCGAGATTCTGCTTCAATGTCTGCGGCTACCAGTGTCACATCTATGTCAGTAACTTCAGGTCGGCAATCATCAAGTAAAGGTAGAAGAAATAGTGCCAGCAGTGATATCTCCAGTGTTCATTCTGCGGAAGCTCATCTGAAAGACCGAGTTGCATCCATTGCGCTCAATGGTGACGCAGCTGAAGATGGTAATGTTCCACCCGTTCCACCGTTACCCAAAGATCTTTCGACATACCGTTCTCCGCCTAACACTTCTTCGGGCCTTGCGTTCCCATCTATACCACCACTTGACGATAAAGACAAAGTAACGAATCACGACAGTCAACTCAACCGAACAATTTCGCTCGAAGTTCCAAGTTATACTAGCCCTATCATTTCTCCCCCACCCTCATCCTCAGGACGCCGAGAAAGCCAGCACTACTCTTTGAACTCCGGTAATGAGTCCGTTCCGACGGTCCTCAAGACGCCATCGAAGAAATGGAGCTTTTCGAGTGCTTTGAACCTCAAGCTTTCCAGCTCTCCTTCATCTTCCAGCCAGAAGTCTTCTGGTTTCCCTTTGAGCCCACGGTCGGTTACCTTTGGTCAGCAGCTTCGCAAATCGATATCGAAAGATCTTACACCATCGTCATCGAGCAAAGGACCTTGGTCACCGAATCACCCTGACGCTATGGGCTCTGCAGGCTCATTGGCGTCACTTTCCTCTATTGGATCCGTCAGAACTCCAGCTCAGGTGTCTAATCCTTCGAAAACACCTGACAGGTCTGGCGTCTCAAGTCGCCCTGGAACAGGTTCGAGTGCTAGTACGAATCACACAACGTCGGCTCTCTCGGCGCCTCAACCGGTGCCAGCAGGCCCCCTAAGTCCATCGGCATCTGTTCGTCGCAGCCATTCAAAGCGTCTAACCCCTTCCTCCATCCCGTTTTTTCGGCGATCATCGTCTCAGTCCATGCAACTGCCACCACCTCCACCGAATGGCAATCTCAGTTCGTCTTCACCGACATTTCATGGAATGCTATCCACTTCCCACTCGTCGAAGCAAAGGAGTTCTCCCTCCCACGAATATAATCTATCATCAGTGTCGACTCCTGGGACTACTCATAAGAAGCATTCTGTTCTCAGCTTAGGTCTGCCGTCGCTGCTCAAATCTTCTTCTCGAAGAAGTCTGCACGCAGATGCAAAGGATGCAGCAAAAGAAGCCCAGAAGCTTAAAGATGCTGCTCGAGATTCGGAAAAGGAGAGAAACAAGCTTGAGAAAGAACGCCAAAAGAAGGAGGACAAAGATCGTAGTGAAAGCCGGATATCCACGATCATCAATAGAAAGAGGGGCAAGGTGATCAATATTAACTTCCTCGGCTGATAGCCTTGCTGATTGACTATTATCCAGACTTTATCTTCTACTGACCCAAGGAAGCCCAGGTCTCCGGTGAACCTACCTCCAATGCAGATATCTGCTCTCGAGCCAGTGACTGCCCAACGTGTAGCAAAGCTCAAGTCTTCAACTGCCACCCCTGTTTCATCGTTGTCCAACAGAACCTCCACGTCATCTTCCTCTTCTCGCTTGACGTCGCAGACTGTCAGCTCTATGCAGAAGCAGTCTGATTCGTCCCTTCGAAGTCGTAATCAGCTGCCCACCATCGCAGGTTCGCCATCAGTAGGAACGACGGGCACCAGTAGCTCTCAGACCTTGAAAGACGGTCGGGATCCACCGTCCTCACTTATGAACTCTACTTCTGGACTTCCGAAGGAAACTCCAACCAAGATACCTCGCATCTCCAGCCGAACATCAGCCGCGGCTTCTCCTCCTTTAAAGCAGTCTGCGTCTTCTACAACAAGGCGAATAAGTGGACTGGCACCGTCGTCAACCAACGTGTCGCCCACCAGTTTTTCCACAAATGAGTTTGGTGTAATGGACAGTGAAGACGGTGCAACTCCCAAGGTCAGACAACCTTCGGTTCGTGGGTCACCATCCGTGTCGACGTCACGAGTCCCACGTCAGTCGTCTGTGGCCGCCCCAACCTCTGCAAGCATCCAGCGAAAGAGTAACCGAGATTCTATCTCCCTCATGGGTTTGCGCAAATCCTCAACAAATTCAATTGCCTCAATATCCAGTTCTGCCATTGCTGCTCCACCTGCCGACACTCCTTCCCATCATCGATTCTCGGTGCTTTCCCCTTCCAAGGGATTGAAGCTCCTTGGACCTAAGAGTAGTGCACGTGCTTCGACGTCGGGTCTAACCCAAAGCATGCACCAATCCTCAGGTTCGCCCTCTTCCAGCCGTCAATCCTTGTCAACCCCCTCTCCCGTACCGAGTTCCGTTGATGAAGAAGAGCTCCTCGGCGACGAAGAAATGATGCATTACATCAGGCGCCAGCACGCCAAAAAATTAGCTTCCGGGGCAAATCAAGAGGAGCTAGATGAAATGCTAAAGTTCCCTGAGCCTTTGCCGCCTGGCACCCCGTCTTCGCCAGCAAGTAAGCACTCATTACATCTCTCTACGATCATTACTTATCGGTGTTTTTAGATATTTTGCAAGGCCAACAACGCTATTTGTCAGAATTTGAATGCAAGGAAATTCTTGACTACCCTTCTATTTATTGTTTTGGTGCGAACAGCAGGAAAAAACGCGCGACACTCGATAATACGACGAATAACCACGGATACGATGATGAACGAGGAGATTATCTGGTCGTCAATCATGACCATTTGGCGTATCGATATGAAATCATTGACACCCTTGGGAAAGGCTCTTTCGGTCAAGTTCTACATTGTCGCGACCATTGCACGGGAGAATCAGTAGCCATTAAAATAATCCGGAACAAAAAGAGGTTTCATCATCAAGCTCTAGTTGAGATCAAGATTCTCGATAATCTCCGGAGATGGGTGAGCGATTATACTTAGTCTTTATTCCAAACGTAAGAAACTGATGTTCTTGGATGGTATCTCAGGACGCCGATGAGAAACACCATGTGATCAAGATGACAGAACACTTCTACTTCCGAAACCACCTTTGCATCGCCATGGAATTGCTCAGCATCAACTTGTACGAGCTCATCAAGGCGAACGGCTTCGTGGGCTTCACAACTGCTTTGATACGTCGGTTCACAAGCCAGATGTTAATGTCACTCTCTCTGATGCGCCACCATCGCATTGTTCATTGCGATCTCAAACCTGAGGCAAGTACTTCAACGACCCTCGTATGTCTATCTATACTTACATGATTTATTCTCGTAGAACGTTCTCCTTCGCCATCCAGCAAAAAGCGCTATCAAGGTCATTGACTTCGGGAGCAGTTGCCTTGAACATGAGAAAAGTAAGTCGTCAAATAGAACCCTATACTGGTCACTGATATATTATACCATCAGTATATACGTATATTCAGAGTCGCTTTTATCGCTCTCCTGAGGTCATTCTTGGAATGAGCTATAGCATGGCCATCGACATGTGGAGTCTTGGTTGTATTTTGGCAGAGCTGTATACAGGTTTCCCTATCTTCCCAGGAGAAAACGAACAAGAACAACTCTCGTGTATCATGGAAGTCCTTGGCGCGCCTGACAAGGAATTCATAAACCGGAGTTCCCGTAGAAAACTATTTTTTGGTATGCCCTTATATCCTTCGATATGTTGATTTCAGGTGTTAATTGTTTCTAGATACCAACGGCGTTCCCCGAACCGTCATCAATTCCAAAGGGCGCAAGCGCAGACCAGGAACGAAGACATTGGCCCAAGTTCTCAGATGTAACGATGAAGAATTTGTAGATTTCGTTGCAAAATGTCTTGTCTGGGATCCCGAACGGAGACTGAAGCCACAAACTGCGATGCGACACCCTTTCATAACTGCCGGGCGGAGACTAAAGCCTCCTTCGACAATTACGAAGTCGACAGCATCATCGTCAAGTTTAGCTGGCCGAAGTAAGGTCCCCGAAACTCCCAAAAAGTCCCTCATCAGTGCGCCCACTCCTCTCACCGCGCGTTCGTCCCGGACAACCGCCAACGGTGGTCCCACTACACCGAACAATTCACATTCACAGTCCGTTGCTTCTGGCTCATCCCAGACTTCAAGGTCATATCGCTCGTCTCAATCGCAAGGGCTCTTCTCCGCCACCAGTCGAACTCTGAGTGGGTATGCTGTAAGTTCATTCGACATCTTCGTCTAGTGGGTTACTAAACCATTGTTGACAGTCAAGTTCAAACAAATGACGACTCGTGTTCCGTTCCTGACATGCTGAAACCAATCCGTCACCTGTTGCTGTATTTCACCCTCGCTCTTCATGTCGCGTATTTTGCGCTACACTTGCATTGTTCTTCAATATACATATAATTTGCATTCTTTCAGGAACCCTTGTTGCCTCGAGGGTATATTTAATTGACTGGCTTTGACTGGAAGGAATATACGCTATCGGCATCATATTTTGGAATCCCCCGCCTCATCCAAACATCGCAACTTTAGATAGACATCGCTCCCTGAATCATAGGTATTAAGACTCAAGTCACAACAGAATATTTCTCACTTACCCCATCCTTCTAATGAGAAAAAATCGAGGGAACCTCCGAAGTACCTGTGCATAATCTTAGTTATTGAAGCAGGTGTAACGGAGTTTCACTGACTTGGCATATAATTTGCTCATGGGTAAGCCATAGCCAAGTCCTGCAATGGTCCCCATCCCAGTCTGCAGACCTTTTCCAGTTATTTCACCGAACACATTACCATCATCGGCGTCGCCTTCGACTGCTGCACTGCCACCCACATGTTGAGCGGCATACGGACCACCTCCGTCGTCAGAACTCCCTTCGGCTCCTCTACCAGCCGTCGTGAAGGCGTAGGAAAATATACGTGCCATGTTCGACGGCAGGACCCCTCCACCTTGGTCTCTTATCCGGATTGTGAGATATGTCGATTCATTCGCAGAGGCGTCCAGGGGAGGTGATATTGTAATTGTGACAGGTGGTAGAGGTAGGTGAGGTGCAGCGCTGAGCTGCTTCATATGGTGTTCAACAGTAGCACGGAAGGAGTTCTTCAGAATTTCTGTCAGGATATACTCAAGATGTACAGGAACATATCTAGCAAGGACTTTGTGAATCAGGGGCTATTCGGAATAGACAACAAGAAACTTACGCAAATGTCGTGTCTGTGTAACCGTCAATGACGATGGTTGGACTTGCACCCAAGGTTGCCTCACACAGGTCTGTTACAAATGAACCGCACATCCGGATCATGGATTTCGGGGAGCACTTCATATCAACGACGCCTACATACGCGGCGGAATCGTTTGGGTGAGTCAACGCTTGCGACACGGCGATGTGCTGTTCTGCAATGAGTCGTACTGAAATTCGATTTCGGATAGCCCCATCTAAGAAATCGCTGATTTGTTGAGGAGACATGTAACGGGCACATTCTTGGAACCTAAACTCAACGGTCATGAACAATGAGTTACAATGGATTCGTTAGTCTGCACGCACCCCTTTGCCATTGTCGGAATGTCATTTGCGTGCCTCGAGACTAAATTTGCCAACCCATCCACGAACTGCCCATTCTCCTGGAGATTTGTGACCGGTGGATGAGTTGCAAGCCATCGAAAACTCTCTCTGTATGCGTTCAGGGTCTTTGTCACGTAAGGATTCGTCCCCACTATGAAAGGGAGTGCTTCCAGTGAACGAACTCGTGTCGCGAGTCTTCTAGGTAGTTCTGATAAAGCATACGAAACGGAAGAGAGAACAGCATCCGGCCTGACAGGGTGCCCAAACGACAAGAGTTGTGCAAGATTCAGAGGTAGTGGTGGCGTTGACTCGTACCGGGCCAGTAGGTCAGTAATCTCGGAAGATGAAGGTTCCGGGGCACGACGATGGTAGGTTTGACCCTGATACCAAGATGCACCTCCTACAGACGATGGCAACGCCTTTTGGCACACTCTTGTTAGTCTTCTTTGAACGACAAAAGACATGAGCCAGACGAATATTCAATAAACCGTAAGGCAGCCTGTAGTGGTTGACATCATAATTAAGAATGATGCCAAATTAAGCATGTATCTCATCTCACTTATCGGGATTCACGCCACAACTGCTACTATGAGAACTAGGAAAATTATATAGTATGCAATAACAAACAACACAGATACAGAAAGCGGATCTAATTGTACACTTGATATAGTGGCCTGTTAAAAAGAAAGGGTCAGTCAGCATGCGCGATGGAAACCAATCCAATTACATACGTGCTCGAGAACTTCGTTCCCTGCCTGACAACCTTCTCCACTGCATCCAGGAAATCACGCTCTGATGCCACCTTACGTCGTGCGCGAATAGCAAACATACCAGCCTGTCCGGAGTGAGAAACAGTCGAGCAGCAATAGAAAGTCGTTGATTTACCTCAGTGGCAACTGACCGTAGTTCTGCTCCTGTTGTGTTTGGGCATAATCTCGCAATGAGATCAAAACGGATGTCCCTCTCGACACTCATGCTAGAGCCAAAATGAGTAAAAGTCCGTTCAACCACCTGAGTAGAGCCTGATACTGACCTTCGTGCGTGTATTCGGAGAATGTGAGCGCGACCTTCGTTATCCGGCAGTGAGAATTCGACGCGACGGTCCAGACGTCCAGGTCGTAGAAGTGCGGGGTCAAGTGTGTCCGGTCTAATAAAATATTAGTACAGCGTTCATGCAAAGGTCCAAAGGGAGTTCACCGATTTGTAGCCATGAGGACTTTGATATTGCCTCGAGGATCGAAACCGTCGAGCTGGTTGATCAACTCCAACATTGTTCTCTGGACTTCATTGTCACCACCTGCACCGTCGTCGAACCTTGCTCCGCCAATGGCATCTACTTCGTCGAAGAAGATGATGCAGGCCTTTTTACTGCGAGCCATCTCGAAGAGCTCACGGACCATTCGTGCGCCTTCGCCCACGTATTTCTGCACTAGTTCAGATCCAATCACTCGAATGAAAGTGGCGTCTGTTCGATTAGCCACTGCACGAGCGCAAAGCGTTTTCCCGGTCCCAGGAGGGCCAAATAATAGAACGCCTTTTGGTGGATCAATACCAAGCTTGACGAATCGTTCGGGCTGACTGGAGATGAGAGAGAATATACTGGAAAGAGGAAGATTACGCACTGATAGTAAAGGGGTTTCCACAACCTCTCGTAATTTCTCTATTTGCTCTTTGCAGCCACCAACATCTGCATAGGTAACATCCGGTTTCTCTTCTACCTGCATCATGGTCACGGAGGCATCAATCTTAGGCGGCAGTGGTATTTGTATTTGATATTTAGTACGGTCCACCCTTTAATAGTTTGTGAGAAGGTCAATCATTTCGCTCTATCATGTTGATTGTTACTTACCCGACACGCATTCCTTCCTCAATATCCGTTGCCGCAACACGATCACCCAGCCCAACCACAAACTTTGCAATTTGTTTGATGTTGATGACATACTTGTCTTGTTCATCCGCACCCTTTTGTCCCTGCAATGCACCTTGTGCATTCACGGCCCTTGCAGCCTCCGCGAGTTTGGGATCCTTGGGAATGATTTTTGTGCATCGTGCAACCTGCAAAGGATGCTCTTCTCCCATTCTCTGCCTGTCAGCAGCAAGATCCCACAGATTGGGGGATGCAAGTCCAGTGTCCGATTCCTTGACGCCTTTACGAAGTTAGCATTTCGACCAAGGGCCGTGATAGACACTAACCAAGTTTCTCATTTATCCTCTTCTGAATGTCTTTAATATCCTGGTCCACATCTTTCAACTTCCTGGCGTATGGACCTTGCCCCTGCAAACAAATATATGAGTAAATGTTTAGACAACGCGTCACATATGACAAACGTAGGTCTTTAGAATCTGAATGTCACTGTCGTCCAATGCTATTTAGACAAGGTGAGAGCAGATCGAGTGACTTGAAAGGAATCACTAACCAACGATTTTCTCGTCGTCCTTGCCATCGACCTTTTTGTCATCTAACTCCGTGTCAGCTAAAGTAACTGTTTCCCGCGCACACACATACATTTCTCCCAGTCACTGCGTAGAATGTGATAAATCAATACGAGACAGGGTGCATAATAGACTTACGACTTTGGTGGCATTTGTGCGTTGCTGTAGGGTAGTCTATTGAATGGGTGTAGAAAGGAACCGTGAAAGAAGTAAAGAGGTCTCTAAGTCTTGGACTGCTTTGGAATCTGGACGAGTACGCGTCCCTCACGTGACTACTCGGCATTCCCCGATTGACGATAACGGGTTGTGGAGGCGGTAGTAGCGGGGGTACTCAATTTCATCCTTACAATGGCGGGCGCACTCCAGAATGCGAAGAGAGATCTCGCGAAGATTAGAGACGAGGACCGGGAAAGCAGGTTTGGCCAAGTCTTCGGAGTTTCCGGTCCTGTGGTCATTGCAGAGAACATGATCGGAGCCGCTATGTATGAGCTTGTCCGCGTCGGTCACGACGAACTGGTCGGAGGTCCGTTGGCATTTGCTTCTTGTCAATATGACCCATAAACACTACGTTTTCATCCCTCAGAGGTCATTCGAATTGAAGGAGACAAGGCTACGATTCAAGTTTACGAGGAAACCTCAGGCGTCACTGTGGGTGATCCCGTACTGCGCACTGGAAAGCCGCTCAGCGTTGAACTTGGCCCAGGTGTGTAATCTTCAGTATGGCTGCCTAATTACCCTGACAGATTACACTAGGTCTCATGGGAAATATTGTTGATGGAATTCAGAGACCTTTACGAGTCAGTCGCGATCGGGACCAAACCATGTTACATGCACTGATCGTATGGGCAGGCTATCCAAGAGCTATCCCAGTCCATCTATATTCCCCGTGGAATCAACACTGATGCACTAGACCGGAGCATCCAGTGGGATTTCAAGCCCACGACATTCAAGGTACCGCTATCTTGACGATGAAGTCATTCACAGTGTCATTCTATATACCACAGGTCGGGGATCACGTATCTGGAGGCGATATCTTTGGGCGTGTATATGAAAACTCATTGGTCGACAACCACAAAATCATGCTGTCACCCCGTGCGTTGGGAACGATCACGCATATCGCAGAAAAGGGCAACTATGCTGTTAATGTACGTTGGCTGTCTCAATGCCAACCTCTATAACATCCGCCGATCTCTTCTCCACAGGATGTAGTTTTGGAAACTGAATTCGAAGGAAAGACCACCAAACATACGATGATGCAGCTATGGCCTGTCCGGGCTCCTCGTCCTGTGGCTGAGAAACAGACAGCCGACCACCCACTTACAACCGGTCAACGTATCCTTGATGCATTATTCCCGTAAGTGACCGATGCATTTGGTCTCCTATGTTCTTAATATCGCGTGTAGGTGCGTGCAGGGCGGTACAACTGCAATTCCGGGAGCTTTTGGTTGTGGCAAGACAGTCATCTCCCAGGCGCTTTCCAAATTCTCCAACAGTGATATCATTGTATACGTTGGTTGTGGTGAGCGTGGAAATGAGGTGGGTAAAGTCGTCGATTGACTGTGGGTTTTAAACTTATTCGTTTTTTACGCAGATGGCGGAAGTCTTGATGGAGGTGACTTCGGTGTTCATCTTTGGATTTACCTATTGCTGAAATTTCGTAAACCAGTTCCCTGAACTGACCATGGAGGTCGGCGATCGTCACGAACCTATCATGAAGCGCACCACGTTGGTTGCCAACACATCTAATATGCCTGTTGCTGCTCGGGAGGCTTCCATCTACACCGGCATCACACTTTCGGAGTATTTCCGTGATCAAGGCCAGAACGTGGCGATGATGGCTGATTCTACGTCACGTTGGGCTGAGGCACTACGAGAAATCTCTGGACGACTCGCAGAGATGCCAGCAGACTCTGGTTACCCTGCTTATCTCGGAACAAAACTAGCCAGTTTCTACGAACGAGCCGGCAAAGTGGTTTGCGTTGGAAATCCTTCCCGACAGGGAACAGTGTCTATCGTTGGCGCGTTAGTGATATCACTCTCAATGTAAGACAAAGTACTCACTTCCGAAATCATAGCGTATCTCCACCAGGTGGTGACTTCTCTGATCCAGTCACTTCCGCCACGCTGGGTATCGTGCAAGTGTTCTGGGGTCTTGACAAGAAGCTAGCACAGCGCAAACATTTCCCATCTGTCAATTGGTCACTCTCGTATTCCAAGTATACCAAAGTTCTTGAACCATATTACGAAGCCACAGAACCGGGCTTCGTGGAATTGCGGATGAAGACGAAAGAAATCCTTCAGAAGGAAGAAGATCTCGCAGAAATTGTGCAGCTTGTCGGAAAAAGTGCTCTGGGAGAGAACGACAAGATCACATTAGAGGTGGCCCGAATGTTGAAGGATGATTTCCTTCAACAAAACGGCATGAGCGAGTACGATCGTTATTGTCCGTTCTACAAGACCAGCGCCATGCTCCGAAATTTCGTCGGATTCCACGACGCTGCCATCAAAGCAGTCACTCAGAACGACCTGACTTTCGCTAAAATCAAAGATTCTGCGGGAGATATCATGTTCAAACTATCGCAAATGAAATTCGAGGTATGTAATTGCTGAATCGCCAGAACCATTTTCAGACGCTAACACTCTCCGATACAGTCGCCGTCGCAAGGGAAGGAAGATATCAAGCAGAAACTCGACGGCCTTTATGCAGAGATCCAGGACAAATTCCGACAGTTAGCGGAGTAATTAAAGCAATCACCTGTTTGTCGTCTAGCCTTCGCATTACATATGACCCCAATTTCTACATTACTTACTCAAGTCACGCCTCAGAAGAAGAGCCTCTGACATACAAATAAGTACCTGTACAATACCTTCCAGTCCACTACAGGCGATCTATCATGCACTGAGCAACCAGTCAACGAGATTGACTATGAAATGAGAAGCGCTTTATGTGGTCATCGCGACTACAGTTGACCCTGATCTTGAATGTCTATAAATAAAACCACGATGACACATGTGCGCCGCACAAGTGGTCGGACCGAGAAGGATAACCCGGACCGTGGATAACGATGGGTAGGAGGACTGTTGGAATAAAATGTCTTTACTCCCCCCAACTCGACGACATGGTGGACTTTGACCCCTCGACTCATCCTCACCGAAGATGTAAGTGCGGCAGGTCTGAAAATCACCCTGACAGTCAATCATTTTCCTGAACAGTGAATCCGTTGACGAACGAACACGTACTGGTTTCTCCTCACCGCACGAAACGCCCATGGCAAGGTCAAACAGAGGCTCCCCAAACCGCCAACCTTCCTCAATATGACGAAGACTGCTATCTGTGTCCTGGAAATTCTCGTTCAGGCGGTCAAAGAAACCCCCACTACGGGGAAACGTTCGCTTTTGTGAACGACTTCGCGGCCGTTCTACCCCCTCCCATGCCACTGGCTCCTGCTCCAGTACACCCCTTGATGACAGCAGAGCCCGTTCAAGGAGCCTGTGACGTCTTGATTTTCCATCCCAGACATGATCTGACCATAGCCCGCATGTCATCGGAGGACATCAAGAAAGTCATTAAAGAATGGATACGAATATACGACTCAAGGGGATCAGAGCCTGGAGTCGAGTATGTTCAAATCTTCGAGGTTCGGCATTCGTCAGCAAGTTCTGCCTATCTCATCTTTGCAACCATGTAGAATAAAGGATCGATGATGGGCTGCTCGAATCCACACCCCCATGGCCAGATATGGTCACTGTCGGAGGTGCCTACGATTCCTGCGCAAGAATTACTGTCCTTAAAGCGCTATGCGTTGTCGACGGACGCCTCAGCAGATGCTCCAAAAGGTTGGCAAGGTTAGGAAAGCATCAATCGTTTTTACAATAGCTGTCGATGACGACTGCACTAGGTCGCTCCTGTTTGCTTTGCGAATATGCCCATGCTGAGCTCAAGCAGCCGAGGGATGAAGGTCGTATCGTTGTTCTCAATGACCACTGGGTGGCGCTTGTCCCCTGGTGGGCAACATGGCCATTTGAAATCCTTCGTAAAGAATCTGTAATTCTTCATACCCACTTGCGGCTGACTGGTTCGGTGTAGTTCTCCCTCATCATCGACATATCGAGTCCATCAGCCAGCTTACAGAAGAAGAAAAGGCTTCTTTCGCCGATATTCTGTCTCGCATAACGCGAAGATATGATAATTTATTTAGTTGTTCGTTTGCCTATTCCATGGGAATCCATCAGCGGCCCATACCTTCGACCGGGGCAGGCGGAGAGGAAGCTGACGAGAGCGATTTCGCTCACCTCCACCTCCACTTCAATCCACCTCTCTTGAGAAGCGCCACTGTTCGTAAATTCTTAGTCGGGTGAGCGACACATACTTTGAGAACCTGCCGACGATATTGACGCACCGCGATACATCAGCTTCGAGTTAATGGCCGAAGCACAGCGTGACTTGACGCCTGAGCAGGCAGCCACACAATTGCGACAATGCAGTGAGGTTCATTATATGGGAGATGTCTGATCCCAACCAATCTATAAACCGAATGTCCTATCATGAAATAGGCTAGTTAATTAGAACATTAAATACCTGTACAAAGTATCTAGATTTAGACGCTCGGGCACCCGAATGTTCACTTGCCATCAATTTGCGTCCACATCGACCAATATCTCCTTTCTTCCTCCGTTCCTGTGAACACCCAGTTGACTTTCCTGATCTCGGCAAATCCTTCACTCAACTGAGGCTCATCGTAGTCGCCACGGAAACCACTGAAGGCACTGTATGGCACAAGAGGTCGCTCAGGCTGCTATAACTCGTCAGAATATAACGCATTGAACAAGGGTATAGTACGGACCTCTTTGGCGGCTATCGAAGGTGGTAAGTTGAAGGCCCGGTACAAATTGTTATGCCACGCAAGCTCGAGCGATCCTGTAAAAAGGAAACACCTAGATGAATCTGATGAGCTTTTGTTCCGCCTTGAGAAACCCAAACAAAGTACCTGGCCACAACATTTTGCGCCTTGCAAATATCGAGGTAGAATTTTCGCGTTGCTGTGTTGCGATTGGTGTTATCTGATAGGTACAGGTGAGTACACATTCTTTGCAAGCAGCACATTTGCAGACCAACTACGCAGCTCTGTCCGGACTTTAGGGCCTCCTGCACGGCCTTGACGCATTTGTCCCTAGTCTTCAAGGTATCTTGATTGATATGCAGGTAGCCCTCCGGCTGAAAATGTTGACGGAAGAATGATGTCTTCCCTAAGCTGGGATATCCAACAAACAACACAAGTTCTTGTTTTCGAGGGTTATGTATGATTGGCGAAGATGTTGGTGTTATCAACGGCACTTCCGAGAATACGTCAGCTGGGCAAAGTCACGACAGAAATTCAATCTCACAGTCTGGCAACGAGGAAACATGAAACCCTGGCAAGGTGTAGTTCTTATGAGGGGGGAGCTTCAGGAAATATTCCTGCGGAAATTACATCATTACCAAGCGGCCTCTAGCGAAGAATGAAGCCAGAGAGGCGTACCTCAGGAGTGTAGAAGGTGAGACCAATGTTTAGTGCCCACTTTCGGTCTGTACTTGAGAAGTCCGCTTTGGCTTGTGTATACTGGCGGCCTGCAGCGTCGCCTACGAAGAACGATGCAGACTTATCTGTTTGTGGGTATGAAGGCAACGAAATCTATCAATTGCAATAAGAATTACCTATTTGTATGCCCTCGTCTGCAAAAATCCTCTCAAGCTCATTCCACATGCCAGGCATAGGTTTCCGGTATTGATCCCTTTGCGTAGCCGCAAATAGGCGGAATGGAACATCTTTGAGCTATGCAACATCGTTAACGCTCATTCCGGAGAACACGTACAGGCACTCACTGCCTCCCCTATCAATGGTATCTTCTCTTTCCAGACCTTAAGAGCAGCCGGCTTGATGGCTTGGTTGGATATAATGATAAGAGCATATCTGACGCCGTTTAGATTACTGATATTCTTGAACGTCCAAACAGCAGCCCTACCCAGATTCGTGCAACTCTTTGAGTTTTCCTGGGATCGATGACCGCCACCACTCCCAGGTCGGTTTACCAGTAGTGGCAAGTTTGGAGCCAAACTGAGATTTGATTACGGTGTCATCCAGGTCAAGCGCAGCCACTTTCATTGAAGCCTTTGGTTGTAGGTTGATGCCATGTAAACAACTCCCTTTCGTACCCAGTGGCTTGAGCCACTGAAAAGAGCCTTCATGCTTCTTCTCTTCAGGTTTCCCAAAGAAAGGATGAACTGTGCATGATAGAAAGGTAAGCGGCGAGCAATCAATCAAACCCTCTTTGAAGCACCTTTCTGCACCTTACGGGACTTCTCAGATGTTTCAGTGGACAAGGTGCTCTGGGACAGCGTCCGTTTATTTGAGGGACCTTTCAATAAGATCGAATACCAAACACCCTCAGCTTTGCAGAACGGTTTCAAGAAAGCACCAAGGTTCACCTGCTTCTGCCAATTTGGGGTGCTGACTAGCTATGGACGCGTCTGTACTGCTGTTGTTCCTAACCATGACTGGTCGGAAGAATGGGTTGTACAACAATGGCCCCACCACACGGGAATATATGTGTCTCGTCGTCGCGAAATTTGAACCTTGAGGCAGAAGTAATCGGACGCCCAATAGCGCGGTACCGTAGAGTATCGTGCCAGTTGTTTCTGGGCGCGTCTAAATTGTGTGGCACGAACAAAGGACTAATATCATTGAGATACGTCCTATTTCGGTGGGAGCGCGGAATGTCTGCCGTTGGGATGCTTAAAGAGCGAGTTACGAAAGGTTACAAGTGAGTCCGAAACTGTGCCTGGGCAATTTACATCACATGATATCCTTCGTGTTGCTGTAAATTGGAAAACCAAATTGTTTCTGAACTTGCACGGAGACCTGGTAATACTTTAGTTTTAAGAAATCTTGAATATGGCACCAAGCAGGCGACGTTCAACTCGCAATGGCCAGAAGTCTCCTGGTCCTGCGCAGAATCCCTCGCAGTCGCCAGAGCCGGCCACGGAGACTGCGCAGCCGCATGGTAACGACGACAGTTGTCCTTCATGCACGAGCGAGACGAGGGAGTTGATGAATGGCTCCCGCAAAGAGAACTGGATCGAGTGCGATAACTGCAATACGTGGTACCACTGGAGATGTGCAGGGAACGGCGAAGATGTTGAAAATATCGCGAAATGGTGAGATTATGTTCCAAAAGTGACATCACACATTTGAATCTACTTTTTCTTGGTACTATCCCTTAGGTATTGCGAGACATGCACACAAGCAGACGCGACACGCATCATGACCCTCAAAGCACCCGCCCGCAAGTCTTCACGCAAGCGCACTCATAGAGACTATGCGAACCTCAATTCTGGCCTCGGTTCCGACCCCAATCGCTGGCTTCGCATGCTCGAAACAAAAGAGATCAAGGATGACCGCTTCAAAAGATTAAAGGGCAGCGAACTTGAGTCATGGTTAGAGGATGATGAGGATGCTATGCGGGAACCTGTCGTAATCGAGAAACCCGAAGGCTTAGGCATGCAAATGCCGGACAAGGAGCTTACCGTGGAGGATGTTGCTCAGCTGGTCGGCGAAGATGTACCAATCGAAGTGATAGGTGAGTAATCACCTTTTGTTCTCGTTTTGCCCTCTAACTCTTTCGCCTTTTGCAGATGTCGCTTCTCAATCGACCTCTCCTGGATGGGATCTTGGAAAGTGGGCAGACTATTACTCATTGGAACCGTCCAAACGTGAAAAAGTTCTCAACGTGATCTCCTTGGAAATTTCTGGGACAGAGCTTTCTCATATGATACTGCCACCAAAAATTGTTAGAGACTTGGACTGGGTGGAAAACTTCTGGCCCAGTACACGCAAGGGAAAGGGTCACGTCTACCCAAAAGTTCAGCTTTATTGCCTCATGGGCGTAGCCAACGCTTGGACGGTGTGTTACAAGTTGTCGCTATTGCCTTGAGGCTAAATGATATGCAGGACTGGCACGTTGACTTTGCAGGATCGTCTGTGTATTATCATATCCTTCATGGTTCGAAAGTATGTATAATACCGCCTTCTTAGTTTGGCTAACCTTAACTCTTTCTTTGCGCCCAGGTATTTTACTTCATAAAACCCACCCCGGCGAACCTGGCTGCATACGAAAAATGGTCAGGAAGTGAACTTCAATATCAGACATGGTTGGGTGATATGGTAGATGAAGTGTGCAAGGTAGAATTGGTTGAGGGCAATACCATGATCATTCCATCGGGTTGGATTCATGCCGTGGTAGGCCTTTTATTTGCCTATCTTCCTCTTTACTTGTTGCTGAAGTACCGACAGTACACTCCAGTGGATACCTTGGTTTTTGGTGGTAATTTCCTACATTCTTATGCTGTCGAAACACGTAGGTGCTGTACCCTTTCAGAACCCAGGTCAATCTGACTAGTGGTTCATCCAAGAAATTCGAGTTCGGAATATCGAGATAGCGACCCAAGTACCGAAGAAATTCAGGTTCCCTATGTTTTCAAGGTCCGTGTCACCAGGCCGGGTATCGATCTAAGCTCTAATATGTGTTTTACAGACTTTGCTGGTATGTTGGCGACAAGTATCTACGCGATCTTAAGTCTGCATCGGGGGCATCTCTTTCACCAAGAGTCTTGTCTGGAATACTGGCCCTGGCTGAGTTTCTGGTCTCAGAGGCTCGGGTTCTCGAAAGCGGCTCCGAGCAAGCCAAGAAGGAAGTAAAAGAGCAAGTCCCTACCGATCGGGTCAAAGACGCACCTGCAGTGGCGAGAGAGCTCCGATGGAGGACAAAATTAGCTTTAGGATATTCCAGTGATGATGAAGGTTCTGGAGGGCCACGGAAGTCGAAGAAGTCAAGTTCGCCTCCGGTTGGATCAAAACGTAAACGTATGGAGGACCAAAACGATATTCCCCATTTCAGGAACTTTAAGCCTAAGCCTTGGGATGCAGTAGTGATAACGAAGGATGAGACGGACAAACACAGCTCACAAGGACCCAGACCACGAGAAGAAGATGAATGGACGTCGCATTGGATTACAGATAGCGGTGTCAAATTAGCCGAAGGTGAGGAAGCCAATGTGGAAAGTCGCCGGGAAGTAGTTGTGAAGGTTCGACGGACAATGAAGGGTTTGGAACGGCAACGGATAGAGCGCACGATCGAAGAATGGACATGGGATGAGAATGAAAGGACTTAGAATGGTAGTCATGTATTTGTACTGGAAGATGCATGAATTATATAACGATCCGATCACTAAGAGGAGGAAGTCAATGCCATGTGAGAGAATGATGTTTGCGTAGTTACATTCAGTGACTTTTCCCCAGACTACCTTCTTGACTCTATACTCCTTTTTGCTCTTCAAGGCTCTTTCCGTTACTTTAACGAATTGAATCTTCATGTCCGAATTGAATCCCACCGGCCATGACATTCGTCCTCGTTCAGACCCCTCTCAGCTAGCACAACGTTCAATGAACCGTCGACATGCGCTCCATCCAGAGTCACAGGCTTATTGGTCTCAAGATCTAAGCTCGATTCCAGATGATCCTCAGGATGGTCCACCGCTGCAGCCGCCTCCTTGTAAGTCTTTCTTATTGATTTGAGACCGAGTTCCTTGCTTAAATCCCAGTCTCATTTTCATTGCCTTCGCACATCCACCAGCGCTGCAGCAGACCTTCCACGGCAACCATTCGGTGCCCTCATTGCCATACCAGCAGCCGCCCCAATATACCGAACACGTAGTCCAAGCGAATCCGCAACCCTATGACCCAACTGCGAGTCTCGATTCATTCTCGGCCCTTCACATTAGTGATCCTCCTCAAAGAGCTGCAAGCGTAGCTCCCCATGGTCACGATCCCGTCCCCCGCGCGCCCTCCGCCATGTCCATGAGATCAATGCAAAGCACAAATCGCGGAGTCGCACAACCGCGACATGCTATGACGCTTCCTCTTCAGCTTCCTCCCAATGGCTATCCTCAATATGCCCAACAGTCTGCCTACAGTGACAACGGAGCCCCACCATCACACTACGCGAACAATGCGATGGGCCAAAACCGTGGGCAGTATGATGAATATGAAGCAGATCAGAGGAGCACTCTGTCTTATGATGATCAGCAAAACGGTGGCTACCTCTCCCCTGATAGTTTTGGATCTGTATCGCCTCAACATCAACAACCTTACCCCCAACAACACCAACAACCTTACCCCCAACACCAACAGCCTTACCCCCAGCACCAACAACCCTATCCCCAACACCAACAACCATACCCTCAACATCAACAACCTCACCCTCAGCAAGTCTGGCAGCCCCCACCCTCTGGTGGGTATAATCCACTTCACGCTGCTGCCTCAGACGTTCTTGGCATGGCTCCACCTCCAGGGAATCATTTAGCGCGTTCTGTTGGACCTCACCATCCCCCAGGCCCGCCTACGCCTTCGCTACGCAGTGGTTATGCTGCGTCAATATCCTCAGGGCATTCGGGTAGTTCTGGGCAGTACCAGCAACCTGTAGATCCATATTCGTCCCATCCTGAATTTGAAGCCCGACCTTCCTATAACCGAGCAGAAACATCCGCGTCTGTGACCCCATCCACTACCAAGAGTAAGGCAATTGATGTCAATGCCCCACCATACACGAAGGATTACATCGACCAATATCGCCTACGTATCAAGGCTGATCCAGATCCTGAGGCGCATTTCTTGTACGCCAAGTACCTCATCGACGCTGCGAAGTACATACGTACTATGCATAAAGACCAGCGTGCAGCAAAGAAGTACAGCGAAGTCCTCGTGGGCGAGTCTCTGAAAGTTGTACGGCGCCTTGCAACTCAAGGCGAAGCATACGACGAGGCGCAATTCTTCTTGGCAAACTGCTATGGAACGGGAGCCTTAGGCCTCCAAGTGGATCACGAGCGCGCATACCACTTGTACCTGCAAGCAGCCAAGCAAAATCACGCTGCTGCATCTTACCGTGTCGCTGTCTGCAATGAAATTGGCGCTGGTACCAAGAAGGAACCGCCTCGAGCAGCCGCTTTCTATCGCAAAGCCGCTTCTTTGGGAGACACACCCGCGATGTATAAATTGGGCATGATCCTGCTCAATGGTGCTCTAGGAGAGGCCAAGAACCCCCGGGAAGCGATTAGTTGGCTGAAACGAGCGGCGGAGCAGGCCGACGAAGACAACCCGCATGCGCTACATGAGCTCGCCTTGTTGTACGAACAACAGACTGGGGGGCTGGTGCCTTATGATCCAGCATATGCGAAAAGTTTGTTGACACAGGCAGCGCAGCTGGGTTACACCCCCTCCCAATACAAATTGGGGCAGTGCTATGAATACGGGTCGTTAACTTGCCCAGTTGATCCAAGGAGGTCGATAGCCTGGTATACAAAGGCTGCCGAGAAGGGCGATTCGGAAGCAGAATTGGCTCTTAGCGGTTGGTACTTGACTGGCAGTGAAGGTGTGCTGAAGCAGAGTGATTCAGAGGCATACCTATGGGCTCGACGCGCTGCGAACAAAGGTCTGAGCAAGGCGGAATATGCTGTCGGGTACTATGCCGAGGTTGGTATTGGCATTAAGCAGGACGTCGAGTTTGCGAAGCGATGGTACATGCGAGCCGCTGGTAAGTATATAATGGGCTCAAGGGAAGCACAAGCTGACTGTTTTTATCTTTCAGCTCAGGGAAATAAGCGAGCAATGAACCGCTTGACCGAGATGAAGCGGATGGGCAACAAACGAGCCAACGTCGCACGGCCTACACGACAGCAAGCTGAAAGTGAATGTGTTATCAGTTAATTAATGTTATCAAAGTTTTTGTTGGGCTGCAGTTGATCACTAAGACTTTACTTTGTATATAGACGACCATTGCAGAACTTTCTCTCCCTCTCATGGGCCTAATAACAGATGGTTGTACAATGCAAAAAAACTAATAATTTGGCACAACAACTCTGCTGGACATGGTAACGCTCCGAAAGTGGCTACGATATTCTTTAGCGAAAGCAGGCCTCTCTAATGGTGTTAGTTGATTGTGGACTTTGATTATAGATGTCCCGCAAGTCATTCTTGTTTTTCGCTCAGTTCCGCAACTCCTGGAAGGGTCTTAAAAGGACGGAACATCAGACATGTTGAAAGAGACGGAATTGACAAGGCACACCTTTCCTTCGAGCAGTTCGAGACTGGCACCACCACCGGTGCTCACATGACTGAGTTTGTCCTCGTCACCGTGGTTGGCGACGACAGTGGCGGTGTCACCACCACCTACGATGACAACAGCGCCCTTCTTAACAGCTTCGACGTTTGCTTCGAGAAGAGATGAAGACCCTTCTGCGAACGCGGGGAATTCGAAAACGCCAGGAGGTCTATGAAGCAGGTGCTCAGGTCCACGTTCATTATTCGAAGTCAGCATGCTTACCCATTCCAGAGAATAGTCTTGGCTTCTAGGACTGTCGAGCGGAATAATTCACGACTCTTGGGGCCTGCATCCAATCCCATCCAACCATCGGGGATACCCTCCTCGTCTGTGGCAGTTCCGGTCTAAAAATACACATTTATGGTTAGAAAATATAATTGCCGATTGGTGTGGATCATCTACCTTGGCATTTTTATCGAACTTGTCGGCGGTGACATAGTCGACGGGGAATACCAGCTTGACGTTGTTTTTCTTCGCCTTCTCGACCAAGCCAGCGACTTTCTCAGAGCCAGGTTCATCAAAAAGCGAATTACCGATCTGGAAGATGACGTAATTAGAGATATGATCGACACATGACGCGTTTACTTACAGAAACCTTATCAAGAGTCTTCTTGAAGGTGAAGGCCATTCCTCCGCAGATAATCAACGAGTTGACCTGTACACATCCTAAGTACATAATTTGCACAGCGTCGAGAGTGCTCTCACCTTGTCCAACATGTTGTCGATCAGTTGAATCTTATCAGATACCTTGGCACCGCCAAGGATGGCGAGGAAAGGTCTTTCAGGATTTTCAAGTGCCTTCGCGAAAAACTCGAGTTCTTTCTTCATGAGGAACCCAGCTGCTCGCTGGGGTAATTTCACGCCGACCATGCTGGAATGGGCGCGGTGGGCGGTGCCGAACGCGTCGTTGATGTAAACGTCGCCGAGTTTTGTGAGGTCCTCGCGGAATTTAGTGACATTAGCTTGATCAGCTTTGACCTTGCTTCCGTCCTTGTTTTTGACCGAGCCCTCCTCTTCGATGTGGAAACGCAGATTCTCGAGCAAAATGACGGCGCTCTGAGAAGCAGAATCGACTGCCTTTTCAACGTCGGGGCCGACGCAATCGTTCAGGAAAGTGACTTCTTTTCCCAGTTGCTTTTCAAGTTCTGCGGCAACAGGTTTCAAGGAATACTTCGCGTTCACTTTGCCGTCAGGGCGTCCCAGATGCGACATCAGGATAACGGCGGCGGCGCCTAAAAAAGTATTTTAGATGCGGGACAGCGTTCATCGGTAGATCTGAACACCATACCATGCTCGAGTGCATATTTAATCGTTGGGATGGCGGCAACGATGCGCTAGATTATAAGATTAGATGTTGGAGAAGTGTGTAGAAAGATAACTTACAGCTGGGTTTGTGATCTTGCCGTCTTGGATGGGGACATTGAAGTCCACACGGATAAGAACGCGCTTGCCATTGAGGTCAAGGTCTGTGATGGAGAGCTTGTTTGAGAGAGACATTGTAATAGAATGAGAGAGGTGGAAAGCGAGTGCGCACTTCCTGTTCGGGACTATAATTGGAGGTCAACCTCACAGCAAGGTTAGGGTTACTTGCAATATCAGCCGAATCTTCTTCTCATTCACACATGCCTGACGATCCATCTACCAACGCCCTGGGCTTGGATTTCTCTCAGCTTACAGTACAACCATCTCTCGACACTCCCGATGCTCAACCCTCTTCATCCACTCAGCCTCCTTCTCCTACCGTGCGCAAACTAGAGAAGGAAAAGCCTTATGTCAATACAGAACGTGTCAAAACAGGAGGCACTCAGCGGGTACGATTCTTCCGCTTTTCAGATGAGCTTGACAATCTTCAATCATGTTCCAGGACAAGTTGAGCGATGAGGCTCTTCAAGAAAGAATGGCGCGCATGCGGGAGCAGAACGAAAAAATAAAGCAAAGGCGTCTTGTACGATTTCTTCTCGCCCATCACTCTACCCAAATAATCATGTTTTCGCTTTCTAGGACGTACAGGCGGACGAAGATGCATTCAAGAAAACACAGGAATCCGAACGCGTGAAACAGGCGCTGAGCCGCAAAGTTCAGGCAAATATTGATCGTGCTCGTGATCAGAATGCGAAGCGAAAGATGGATAAGGTCCAAAGTCGCGAGTGGGACTCGGGAAAGCCTGCTGCGGACCGACACACCTCACAAACCAACAGACCACAAGCGGCTGCATCGTCTGCAGTCCCAGTCACAGCCCCAGGACAGGAAGGTACATCCGACCCTCAGCCCTCCTCAACAGTCACTGCACCAGAATCAGCGGCAGATACTGGCGGATGGACTCGAGGAACACATGTCCCGAACGCTCGTGGCAGGGGAAGGGGTAGAGGAGCTCCCAACCGAGGTGGTCCTCGTCGTGATGCTGGGAAACCCACAGAACCTACAAACGCAGAATCATCGAAGAGTGAGGGATTACCTCCTGCGGCCACAACTTGACCTGAAATCATGTTCTGCTATTGTAATTATACCCTTTTACCGAACTTGATCAGCCTTATGACTGCACTCTGCAGAATGTTAACAGAGATTGTAAACAGATTAATTTTCCACATTATGATCCATGGTGGGCAGCATATTCTAAGTCTCCACTCTTCGTCCGAGCGGCAACAGGCAGTCGTGATTTTTTGCTCTTGAAAGCAGGTATTGTCATGACATATGAGTTTTCCTTCCCACTCTTTACTCTTGATGAAGGATGTGTGTTTCTTGCAATCGAGTCTTGAGTTCGAGAGGTATGCTTGAGAGCTGTAGGTTGTACCCTGTATCTTTGCCACGAGCGTCGTGATGTACACTCTTTGCTTGCTTGCTTGAGACTATGGAGCCTTGAAGCGCTGGCAGCGACGGAAGGAGCATTAGCCGTCGCCTTCAAAGGTGTTGGAATGTCCTTCTCAGAAATTTCTGAGGACCCAGAAAAGCCGGAGGAGATTGAATAGGGTAGGCGTGATGGGACCGTCGCTTGTACATTTCCAAGAGGATTCGGAGGCCTTGATTTAGTACTCGAATTCTCAACATTCCTAGGAGCGAAAGAGGCATTCTCTTCTTGCAGAAGATCGCTGACACCAAACGTTGTCTGCAAGGTTATTAGCTCGCCTATTTCCGCGAAAACTATAAGTAATCAGGCTCGCCTCAAAAATCATGTTTAGGTCCCCAAATGACTCGATGTTGAAGCTTAGATTCGACTTTTTCGAGGGTGTAGACGTCATGTAGGATGCCCCAATCAGCCTGTCCACAAGTGAAGGAGCGTGTTCAAAATCGGCGCGAAGTTTCCGCAGCGCAGATGGACGTTTTACACTATCTTGGGCACCAAACAGCACATTTATCTCTGCCTTTAGGGACTCACTTGCGAGAGGACCGAGACGCGAGCCTGAAGCTTCCAATGAAAATGAAGGCAAAGCATGTACTGCATCTCCACTGATGTCGGCTTGCTCAGATGTCGGCTCGGAAGCGGATATTGGTTGAAGTGGAATGCTGTCCCTCTGAGACGGTATCTGGCTCAACCGAGAGATGAGACCACGCTGGGATATCAATGCATCAAGCGCCATCTGACGTTCGGCAGGAAGGGGTTCGTGTATCGAGGATATGTTTGATACTGATGGCGTGATGACACCACGAACTTGCCCATCGTCAAGTGCCTTTCGCTTCCAGAATTTGGCAACCTTTTTCTGATCGCGAAGTTCCTTTCGTGTTGCAAGGGTCATCCGAAGAGCTGTAGAGTAGTCGTCCATTGTCCTCCGGATGTTAGATGCAACTCCACTTTCGCTGACTGAAGGTTGTAGCGGTGTCGTACTTATGACCTGAGATTTCTCGCTAGCGAACTTCGACTGCAGACCGCCAGGATATTTCATCACCCCAGGAAGTCTTTCATACCAAGCCAGCACCTTACACAAGTCGGATATGATCAAACTGTCTGCTTTAACCTTTCCCTGGAGATATGTGGTCTTCTGAGTCTCAACAAGCAGAGCTGCGCGACAACACTTGAGCTGGTCCTGAAGTTCCGAACGTTCCTTCAGCCCCAGTTCATTAAGTTCAACGAGACGCGCGTTTTCCTTCTCCAAGTTGAGAATTTGTAGGTTAGCCAAAGGTTCCCTTTGATGGCTCGCTCTAGGGCTTTGCACCCTACGGTCGAAAGGTTGGAAGTTAGACGGCGTTTGTTGGGACTTGGAAGTCACCAGGTCAAACAAGGAATGGCTACTATCATGCCGGGGTTTTTGTCCGAAAACGAAGGAAGAACCGCGGCGCCGATTCGTAGGGGCGAATTCAAGCGATGGTCCTCCAGGTCCAGGTACAAACGTATCGGACTTGGTTCGACGATGCAGAAGATGGAACGCCTTGAAAAATCGCATCGGAATCAGTAAAACAGGCGAAGGAAGAAGGACAGAAATTCGAGAACAGACTTCTACTTACTCTGTATGCTCTTCATGTATTTGGTATTAGTCTGAAGGGGCTGACGAACGAATTGCTAAAAGCAGATAGTAACACCGCAATTATACAGCCGTGACCGACTCGGAAATATCTCCAGCTGCTCGACGTCCAGAGTCAGACTCATATAATAACCAACAAGCCGGTACTTCTTTGCAGCTTGAAGAGAACTGCCTCCTGGTGCCAGCGCTCATAGAAAGGTCACGATGCTTGCTGCAGCAACCTCTTTCTTCGCTCGGACTGCTATAAATCAGTCATATAACATTGGAAGTTCATCTCATGGAAGCAGACCTTCAACTCCGGGCTCAAACAGCACTTCTCTGACCGCCCCTCCACCCTCTACTCCGCCATTTATTGTTGGTCTGTGGAAAGTCCAATCGGCATGGCACAAAGTGACGAATAAGCGCGTCTCTGTATGGATATTCGACAAACGAGGACCTGACATGGAACGATTGGGTCCTCAGGGAAGAGAGAGGGTGGTCGAGGTGATGAAAGCTGAGGTGAGTCTTTTAGGATATATTCTTGATCAAGTGCATTTACATCTGCTCGCAGGCATCAGCCTTGGGGAGACTGCGGCACCCGTCGATATTAGGTATCCGATCCTTCCAACTGCTATGGATCACTAGTGCTAATATTCATGGAAGAAATGGTGGAGCCTCTTGAAGAGACCAGGAGTGAAATGATGTTCGCTACCGAGCCGGTATTATCGTCGCTCGCACTTGCCATTCCTGATTCAGGGCGGCATGCATCATTGGTCGAATTGGATGAGATTGAGGTTTGCTTTAACATCCTCTAAACCTTCGATATCATTTTGATCGTTCAATAGATACAAAAAGGCATCCTTCAGATTTGCAAGGGCCTCTCATTTCTACATAGCTCTGCAAAGCTTATACACTCTAATATAAACCCAGAGAGTGTAATAATCAATGGAGCAGTGAGTTGCTTTCCAGCTGATATATTCGACTTTCGCTGAAACCAGTTCACCTTGAGGGAGACTGGAAGATTGCAGGTTTAGGTTTGACTCTCGCTCTTCTTACGCCGGCAGGAGGCGCCTCCCGTTGGGAGTTCCCAACGTTTGACGGAAGAGTGCCCTCGTATATCCAACGGTCATTCGATTATATGGGTATGTCGGATTCTCTTGTAAATTGATTCAAGCTGAATGGGAACATCAGCTCCGGAATATGCACTGGATGAACAGCTCGTCACTTCTTCTGACATGTATTCCCTTGGTTGTTTGGTATACTCCGTACACTGTAAGGGCAGCCCACCCTATAAAACTCACGGTAGCCTTGGTGGACTAAGGGACAACGTTTCCAAACCCATTCCGGGCTTGGAAAGGCTTGATGCGGACCTACAAGGTGATCTTACATATGCCTCTTGTATCTTATAAATAACTAATGGCACCCATAATCTCGTGGGCTATATTAGCACTCCTTCGGTCCTTGATTACTCGACACTCCAACTCACGACCTACCCCTGAAACTCTTCCTTCACACCCCTTCTTTTCCTCTCTACCTATCTCAACCCTGAATTTCCTCGATCGGTCCAACTTCACCGCGAAGACAAGAGAGGAAAAGATCTCATTCATGAAAGGATTGGCAAGTGTTTTGGATAAATTTTCCGAGGGGCTGAGAACCCGGAAAATTCTGCCATCCCTACTTGAAGAAGTGAGTGAATCTTTTGATTCTTTCAATCCCCGCTAAAAATTGCTCGTAGATGAAAGATACCCAACTGTTACCATATATCCTGCCTAATGTCTTTTCTATATCTAAATCGCTCTCAGCCTCTCAATTTGCCGCAACAGTCCTGCCCAGCCTCAAACCACTGTTTGCCATCAAAGAGCCTCCCCAGAACATGTTAACTTTGCTGGACAATCTCACCATGCTACAGGATAAGACAGAGAAGAATGTTTTCAGAGAACGTACGGTCTCCACAACAATTTGACTCTCATATTTTAAGTGCATCCCATATAGATGTCTTGCCTCTGGTGTACAATGCTTTGGAGTCTGAACATGCAGTTGTCCGTTCTTCAACCCCACATATACGCTTTCACATGCTGAACCACCTTTGTAGGTTCAAGAACGCGCTTTGAAGTCTGTTCCGAACCTTTGTGAAACTATCGATTATGCAGAAGTACAAGGAGTGCTTTTCCCCCGAGTTGCAGTATGCCTCCTCTCTTGGATTTTTTATGCAATGCATGACATGGACTTTCTTTAGGTAGTCTTCACGGCAACGCGTATCTTGACGGTCAAGGTTGCAACCCTTGTCACGTTCTTGGCGATGGTGAAAACACTGGATCAGGTTGGTCTTGCTGCCTTACTTTTTGAAAGCCTGAAGTCTTGATACTGTCCCTCTGTTCAGTCCAGCTTGACTCAGAAACTCGTCCCACTGCTCTCGAAAATTCGGACAAAGGAGCCCGCCGTTATGGTTAGTTATATGTATCTGTTATGCCATGCCCCCCCGTTTAGACCTTGTAGATGTCGACCCTCTCCGTGCAAGAAGCTATGGGCATGAAAGTGGATCGTGAAGCAGTCGCCACGTTGGTCCTGCCCCAACTATGGATGATGTCTATGGGACCCTGTGAGCTTTATATCAAAAACATGTTTAGTGTCGTCTGACTGGAAGCAGTATTGAGTATCGGTCAATTTCAGCGGTTCATGGAAGTGATCCGAAAGTTGGGACAACGTGTCGAAAAAGAGCACGACCAATTCTTGCGAGACTCTCAGCGTTTGGAGGATCGATCAGCAACAGCAGTTGAGGGAGGAGCAGGGATCAATGGGGTAACATCTGGTGTTGATTTCGAGAGCCTTGTGGGCAGATCGAATGGTGCTACAGTCAAAGCAGACACTGTAATGGCGAATAATGCCTCTTCGGATGATGATGTTTGGGGCAGTATTTTCAACAGCAATGCAGTAAGTCTTTCTTGCATAGAATTGCGAAGCCCATTGACATTTGATTCAGACTTCAACGTCACAATCTATGTCGTCTCCTGTGATGCAATCTCATCCACAATCTTCTCCCGCACCTTTATCCCCCCCTCCTAATCTTGCACCACGAAATACTTCTTTCCAAGCTCGACCATCTAAACTAAATGCCACATCGGTCGCAACAAGTTCTACCAACGGATCCACATTCCAAAGACAAGAATTCAACCGTCCAAACCCGCAGCTGCACTCCCAAAACAACACCGGAATGTCGCACCCCACGTTTTCCCATGGCGCTTTCCCTCCTCCACCAGGTTCACAGTCAAGGAACAGTTTTACGACCAATCAAGCAAAACCTCTTCAAGCCTCCTTTTCTTCGCCAAATTATAACATATATTCCTCTAGTGTGGGCACACCGACGCCACTCCCTACTTCGAATCCTCCACCACTGATGCCGTTCTCAATGGCAGCATCTACACCTGCCTTCCCCACACAACCTGTTATGAGTGGACTGCTCGTTCCTTCAAGGCCGGCACAGTCGTCTTCAATGGGCACTTCATCAAATGTGCTATCTAAAGACGACTGGGGTGACTTCGATCCACTGTCCTGAGATTCGAACAACTTCCGCATTGTTACTGCGCCGATTTTAGAGTGGACGGGCTTTGCTCGATGACTGGGTCGTTCGACAAGGTTTTTTTGATGGCTTCCAGAGGCCCACTATCTGGATCAACCAAGGCCTTCAAAATGATTCGCGCTCCAAGTTTCGAAGAAACCTTGTTAGAGTCTTTACAGGCCGTGCTTTGCACGCCTGCAATTTGATAAGTATACAACCTGTCAAATCTTCACGCGACCTACATAGTTTACACCCTTCGTCGCAAGCGCATTGTTTGACTGCCGTGTAAGCTTTATTGAGTAAATCGTGGACTAATTTCAGAGATATGAGTTTCTTTATCTCACAGTTGAGAAAAACCCATACCATGATCGAAAGCCCTCGCGGCAATGCCTCCAGTTTTCCCAGCGGCGTCATAAAATATGAGTCTATAGCACAACTGTCAGGCCACTGTCATCCTTGCGACACCGAGAGCTTACCTGGGATATCGGTTGACTTGAGAGTCAATGTTCTTGTATTCCTCTTTGGCAACCCTACAATCCGTCTTCACGTCTTGCGAAAGACGGAACTGATTTAAGAATGCGTGTTCAGCAGCATGAATGGCTCCAGCACCGTCGATGTCGTGCAATCGAAGCGAATCCAAGACAGACTGTGGCAAATCTATCCAGAAACCAGTACTTTCACGTTCCCAAGGCGGAGTAATCAGTTCCACCGCGTCGAGTATAGCTTTACCCCTGTAATGGCCACACACGGTGGTTGAGAGACTAGAGTGATACCAAATGAAATATGTCATAAGACGGACCTGATTTTGAAGAAGCCTGCAGTCTCGCATGTCAAGACCATTTTACTACCCTTCATGAGAACAGAACGCACCAAAAACCTTAACAATAACTTTGATTCCTATATATCAATTAGGCACGGAATTGATTATTTCCTTGCGATTTTCTTGAGAACTTACTGCCAAAATTCACATGGACAGACTTGACCTCTCTGATGTGGAAGGTCTGGAGCGGTTCAATTCGTCTAATGCAAATCAATGAACGAGCATCCACGGAAACAGTACAGGGAAAGATTTCCTCACGTTAAATCTCTGAGGGATTGTTATGACTGATGTTAACAACGCGGGGACAGAAGTTTCTTGTCTCACCGAGGTGACGTGATGTAATTGACATCTGTACGAACAACTTTTGCAATCTTTTCATCATGATTGACCTCCTTGACCTGAATACCGTTCAGCTGAAGGATTAGTGCGTGAAGTCGGCGTAGATGTTACACACAATGAACGACGATCCTTGGTGCATGAACTTCAATAAAATGTGAGCAATGTCACCGTCTCTAACAAAGGCTGCACATACCACACCGCCTTCATACAGCTCAAACAACGCTCGCGAAAACTCGACCTGTTCCAGCATGTATGCAGATTCTCCTTGCTGGTCTTTCTTTATTTCCACGACGAGATACACTTCTTCTTGTGCGCCACCTGAGTGATTCCATTAATTCTCCTTCGACGAAGCAGAAACATGCGAACTTACGAATAGAAACATATGTTGACGGGAAGGGTAAGAAGTTTGGGTGCGTATGATACCTTTTTCAATAATAACAAAGTTGTTGACAGTGATACGTTGGGTCGGAAATTGTACTCACCATCCGTCAGCGTCCTTTTTGAGCCTTTTGTCGCATATACGGAGCATAGATGGGCCAAACCACTTCTCGTCCTCCGGTGACAATGGCACCTCATACCCTGCACACTGAAGGTGGGCTGATGCCCAGGGTAACAGTCAATACAAGCACGGACAGCGTCGCTTCAGTCTACGAACCCTCCAATATGACTTCGTTGTCGACATCGAGTATCAAGTCATCAGTGGAATCCTCGTACAGCTCCTCCGGATGAGCGACGAAGTGTTGGTCGATTGGGAATGGATCTGCCACCATGATGGCAAGTGAATCGCGTGATCTTCGGCCAGCTCTTCCAGCTTGCTGCCTCTATTAAGTTATTCAGATGAGATTCATGGCCGGAATTTTGGCGATGTGATGCGAAAGAACCTACGAAATTGGATATCGTAATTGGAAATCCAAGCATGATCACAGCATCCAGCACTCCTATATCAATACCTAATTCCAAAGCATTTGTTGCAATAATGCCAAGCAGTTGGCCAGAGAACGCTTCATGTTCGATTTTTCGGCGATCCTATACCATGTCTGAATCAGATGAAGCAATAAAGACAACCACCTGGCCACCACAAACCTCGCGAGTGTAGCCTGATTGAGATGTCAACGAGGTTGGGTAGCAAGCCGCATCACTTCTCACCTCCTCTATATGATCTGACTCTTTCCAGAATATCCTGGCGACCATCATTGCTCAAGTCGGCTTTGATTGTTTTCATTGCCTGAGTGGATATCGGGTCTTCAGGCTAGAAAAGATACAGACAGGCAGAGCCACAATACCAGTTCGCAGACTTTCCGAATCTGTTGAAACGTTCAGTCTCCATAAGTGCAGAAGTGGATCAACCAAAGACATTCCTTGCAAAACAAGATCACCCGAACACCTTTCTTCATCAGGAATCGCATTATCCGCGTCGCTTCCGAAAGAGATGAATACCTTCCCATTGAAGGATCAAACGGGTCTATGAGAGGAGGATTCCAGACCAGATACTCTTTGCTGCCCGACGGAGCACCGTCGTTCGAAACGACCGCGAGTTCCGTTGCATCCAGAGAGAACATTTTCGCCATATATTCCGCTGGATTGGCTAGTGTTGCACTACAAGAGACGAAAAGAATTCTTCTGTCTGGGGGGTTATCGAGTTAGTAAAGCAGCATGGCTTGCGTGAGGGAGGTCACCAACTCCCGATCGCAGCACAGACCCGACGAAGTCGTCGTAATATTTGAACGACATGACTGTAAAATAGTCAGGGATACCTTTCAATTAGCCATTCTAAAATTCACCTTCCAAACATTCCCGTATAGTAGTGCAGTTCGTCAACAGCCAGTATCTTCAGGGCGTCATCGAATCAACATCCAAGAGAAAGCTCTTGCAACTGTTACCTTCATTCTCTTCAAGAATCTATTCGAAGTTGATTGTGAATGTGGCGATCAGGCATAATTACGGTATATCACACACCCTCGCCATAATTCTTCGTTGGGAAGGATAGACGCATGCATCGTATCCTGTAAAATACATTTGTTAAAAGCTGAGAGAATGCCGGAAATGATCAGCAAGTACAAAATTAGTGAGGATCACGGATGCAGTATCACGAATTTCTATCGGGCAAGACTATTAGAGACGAATGAGAGAATGAATTGAACATCGCACGAACCGGCTCTATTTTCTCGCGGTGTATCACCATCATATGTTGCCACCTACACTATTAAACTTCGCTTGACAGTATTAGATGCTCTGTGCAAACCTTCAGATGGCTGAGACTAGGACAGAGTCGGAACAGTTGCTCCAACGAGGCTTTCTGGTCTTGTGCCAACGCCTGTCCAGATGCATGTCAATTATACTGAATATAGGGGGCGACTTCTGTGAATACTTTGGTGGGGAACACCAGCATGGCCGTTGAGTCGCGATTCTCCTCAAGAAAAGTAAGCAAAGGGATCTAACGATATTCAGTTTCGCTGGAAGGAAAGTTGTGAACGGCTAACGCCAACCTGATAAATGATGCTTTTGCCAGACGCGGTACTGGTGGAGACAACGACGTGCTTCCCTTCCCGTATTGCTTGGATAGCAGAGACTTGATGGGAGTACAGCGACTGTATATTGCGCGAGCTTAGTACAGCATCCGAAATCATTTGTGATACAGGCGGCTGTAGGAGAGCTTATGGACAAGCAAATGGATATGAAACGAGGAACGAATTCAAGAATCTTGAATATACCTGTCTTAGCCTCCTTCGCCTCGACTGTGCGCTGGTCCACAATTTGGTCTTTGTACCAAATGCTCTCCTTGATTTCAGAAACGATTTGTTCTATAGAAGACCGTTCGTTTGATGGAGGTATATCTTTTGAGTCCTCTATTGTATTCGCCAGTGATTGGTTGACAGGCACATGGTTTTGGCCTGCGGTCATAAGTAACTTCACGGGATCATCACCAGGTGAAGTGGCAGTAAGAAGCCTTGAGAGCCTCAGTAAGATTGCCTTATACAATTACAATGCCACAACATCTTACCCCTCAATAGCCTGTTCGAATTTGGCGTTTCTCGATTCTATTAGCTTTTTGACAGCGGCCGGGGACAATGTTGGCGGAGGTCCGTAGATTGTCCTGTGCGTAAGCGAAAAGGTCGACAGTAAGTGAGTATTTGGACTCATGATGGCGGTGTTCATTACTGCATAACTCCCGACTTCTTTCCATGTAGATTGTCCACAAAATCCAACACAAGAATTTGAGCGTCCTGATCAGATGTGTTCGTGTGGGAACGTAGGGCATTAGAATAGTCGACCGATTGAGCATTACTTTTCTTAGATTCTTCATGAAGTTGAAGTTCGGTTATTGGAATGTAGCCAAATTTGATAAGGTCAGGCAGCAATGCCCTACGCATTCAACCTCAGTCAAATTTGAGACCGCTTTCAAGTGGGATGAACCAACTTCAGCTCAGAGACTTTTGCAATTTCTAAAGGACTTTATTCGTGTGTCAACGATGTGGCAAGGTAGCCGTGTAGATGCCCAGACACATACTGTTTCAAGAGGCCCTCCACGGAGGATCGAACGGCGGAGAAGCTTGTCGCTAATTGCCTCTTGGACGAAACGAAGGCGAGAACTGTATTAATGGCCTTTCAAACGCAGATGATGAACTCATTTTCAAATGCCAGGTATTCAAAACCGACTTTGAAAATCTAACAGAATATGATTAGGCGAGAGGAGAGAGAGTGATAACCAGTGAGGAGGCAGCACAATGACTTCTAGAACGGGGTATATTTTACCTTGAAAAGCTTTGCAACAAGTCAGTTCGGTAGATCACCGGGCCAAACTCAACATACAGAACGAAAGTATTCTGGCCAGACAATTTCTTCCTTTGGTTTGACGGACGCCTTCTGACGTTGTCTCTTTTGAGGCTTTGAAGGACTTCCCCCGGCAGCGACCACTTGAGACTCGGTGATATTTAGTTTGTCGTCTTGGTTCGCTGGAGACCTGTCCGACGACGATCCCGCTGCTTTCCGTTTGAGAACCATCTTGAATTCACAATGACAGATTCTAGGTCAACTCTAGGTGCGACTAAGTTTGGTCTTAGTTCAAACCAAGTTGTCAATAATGAGGGTTCCTGGCCGTTACGTAAGAGAGTAGACGTTGGGCTTGGCGGTGAACCATTGCGAATCTAAAAAAAGACGAGCGCGAGATGTTGGAATGTTCACCGCTATGATAATGCAACGATGCAAGAGGAGTATGATGTCACGATGACCAGAACCGTCTAGACTCCGCAGCCAACATAAGACTGACCATGCTTTGGCTGCAAGTCTCAGTTCTCGCTCTCATCGCTCCATCCTCCCATGGCGCGCTTCACTTTACATTTCTTATTCCTCGCTATCCCGGTGACCTCTCTCGCAGCATCATTGGCTCAAGATGCCTTCTCTAAGTTCAATCAATTCCAAGCTCAGGTGGGAAACGAGCAACAACCGATAGCGCCCATTGGCGCGGTTAATAGATTCATGCAAAATGAAGAACACTCCGAAACCATCTATGAGATGCTCAGCAATGATCCAAGGTGCTGTCACAACCTTTGGGTGTCGAGACGGTTTGGTGCTGATTACAATATACTTCTAGCTTTTCTAAAGTCGTGAAAGCAATCAATTTCGTTGACGGCGTCGCGTCATTGCTCAATGACTCTTCCGCTCAGTTGATTAACTATTTTTCCAGCTGCAACCCTGATTGCTGACTCTGCCTTTAGCCTGACATTCTTTGCGCCTCCCGACACGGCGCTGAAGCACCCAGGCCATGGCCACCATCATTCGATGTCTCAAATGTCACAGCTTGATCATTGTACCACTCATCTATCAAACGTAGATGAAATGGCCTATCTTGCCCAACCAATGGATCTCGGAAACGCCCTTCTGATGCTTGATGATTTTGATGCTAAGATATCCACATTAGATGATCCCGACCACGAAAAGCGAAAGAAAATTGTCAAAATAATTCTGCGCGCCATCTTGAATTATCACATCATTCCAAAGTCTGCGTATGGAATAATCACCTTGGGCCACAATGCCACGTATCCTACCAACCTTACAATCCCTGGTGTTTTGGACTCACAACCACTCCGCTTGAGAATCGAGCAAACTATTATTCCTCCGGCCACAAGGATTAATTTTCTAAGCAAAGTCGTACGGCCTGACGTCAAAGCAAGCAATGGTAAATATTTCAGACTTTATCCATGCAAGCCTTTACTTAGACTATCTAGGTGTCATCCATGTCGTGGACTTTCCATTGCTCCCGCCTCCCTCGGTCTTCCAGGAATTATATTTGGTTCCCCAGATTTTCTCCACTCTGGTGCAGTGGTATATCCTGATTGAAAGGTAAAATACTTACGTAGCCTCTTGACAGACCTCAGCTTTGCAGCGCTCTGGTCTCACTGAGGATGTGGACCTTCGTTATTTCCACGACAAGGGGTTCAAGGGGTCTTCGCTGGTCACTATATTTGCTCCGACCAACCGAGCTTTTGAGTCTTTGCCTAGGAAGCTGCAGTTCTTCTTGTTTTCTCCTTTTGGAGAAAGAGTGTTGAAGAAGCTGCTTCAATACCATATTGTTCCTGATGTGGTCTTGCATTCTGGTTGGTTTTCTATATGTTGCATCTATCGCCGGGAAAGAGCAAGTTGAACCCGATTGCCGACAGATTACATTCACCACAAGCACGATCACAAGAAGACCTTGGATGAGGAAATGCATTGCCAAGCTGATTTGAAAGGTATTTTCGTTATATGCCTGCATATTAAACGGGACAGCTCATTTTATGGAAGACCAAGACCATGAATATGTCGATTATCTCTCGTGTCGTGGGTTCCAGGCTCCGGGCTGTACTCAATCAACTATCAAGTATGTCATGTCAACTTTTCGCCTGCAACTGTTACTCAATTTCACTCGTTCATAGGTCTCTCCTCTCAAAATTGCCCTTTAGCCAGACACCGCGAGTGGAACCCATTTCTTCCGTCAACCTTACTCTGGAAACCCTTCTCGAGGATCACACACTCAATGCGCACATTACTAGGAGCAAGATTAGAATTCCATTCCCAGGTCCCAAAAAGCCCTACACGATTCATACGAAGTTCCTCGTAAATCATCATCCAGTCTCCGTCCCGGATATTGTTGGGTTAAACGGCGCTGTCCATGTCATTGGAAAACTGCTTGACCCAAGGGGTTGTCCCCACCATCATCACCATCACCACCACCACCACCATCACCATCATGAGGAGGACCAGAAGATCACAGGAGAAGCCTCAGATGTGTGGCAGAATTGGGAGGAGTGGCTGCCTCAATGGGCAGAGAGAGCCGAGTAATCTACTTTTCTGACCTCCACAGTGAAACCCTTTGTATCAACCATTCTCTTCACCCGTGCATCATTTGCGCTGTACCAAATAAATAGCATCTTCCTGTACAACCTGAACACAAACCAAGTTACAGAGGCTTTTCCGGTACCTTGAACACCTTGGAAGGAAATAAGGACCATGGCGTGGCTTGCCTTAACATGGCCCTGGAGATTCTTTGTGGTAACGCGGTCTGGTCTTCTTCGCAACGAGCCGCCTGTGACTTCGAGTTTTTTGGTGAGCGTCCCATTCAGGACCCTCTATCATCACTGGACGGTCATCATGCACCGTGCATACCGGGCAAACCCTTTTCTGTCTGGCTTGCAAAACTGATGCGGGACTGGGAAGGAAACTCTCAGTAATGAACCTTTGGATTATGCTAATGCTTACTTGACATCTTTGTGTTCCACTGTGAGCATTTTTTCAGCGACATCTGACAGTGTTTTCGGATTTGGCATTTCATCGCCGATCAAGAAACCTACAAAAGATTTTCAGTCAAGTCACCCATTTGATGAGTGTGCAATTTACTGTCTAAAACCTTGACTGCTGGTGTCTCTACATTTACTACCCAATCATCCGCCAGAGCTAACCAAAGGGAAATATCAGAGAGGGATACGATGGTGGCTTTGACATACCAGTCGCATCCAAGAGGTACATCGGCGCGACATTATCTTCTGTGTTTGCCGATTCAACCGCAGGAATCAATTTATTGCGGATCCACGAGATCTGCCGTTTGGCATATTGCCGCGTCGATATTTTCATGCGATCAAGGGCTTCGCTAAGGGCAATGTTCGTGGGTGACTCTAGATAATTACAGAACTCCCTGTAGCCTGTACATGTACAATGAACAAACAGTAGTTACTGATCCACAAAACGCGTACCTATAGATTGATAGATACCCAGTGTATAATCGGAGCTCGAAGGTCCTTCAGAAGCTTGTACAGTTGCCTGACCGACATTGGCAATGTCCTTCAAGCTTCGTATTTCATCCAAGAGACCTTGCTGTTGTTCGACATATGAAGCTACGACGTGAAGTCAGCTTGAAGATGATAGCGCACCGAGAGCATATCGTCGACGCGTGCATCCAGACGAGCAGCTAGTACACCTGGTTCTGCGTAAAGCCAAAAGCACAAAGTTCGGAACCTGTCACGGCAACAGCTCAGGCTAAATAAAGTTGCTGTCGATTTCTTAGCCCAGACCTTGGTTTGCTCTCCGTGGTGGCATTGGATTGCTCAGCGATGATGTTGCTCGGACGTCTCCGGGTTTCTTTGATGATTTCGAGGCACCTCAAGACCTTCCGCGTATCTCTCCAGTGCCATCGTTGTGAGATTACTGGATCAAGAACGGCCAAGAGAGAATGAAGTCGAAAAGCACCATCAGGATCGAGTTTCGCAGAAGGGGGCTCTTCTGGAAGGTCCTGTAACAAAGAGAGGAGATCCGGAGGCAAAGTTGCAATAGATGCTAAGAGATCTTCTGGCCAGGATGGTTCGATTGGAGGTTGTACTTCGATGGTCTCCTTCGGAATGAGACGATTAGGGAACATGAGATGCTGGATCCAATACGATGTGCCCCCAACGACAATCGGCAGTATGTTATTCTCGTGCATCTCGTCTATCTGTGTTGATACATGACACAATATCTTACGCGAGTAAATGTGTTGACGAACCAGCCTCAGTGTGTCTTGCACCCATTCACCCACAACATATTGTTCGCCAGGTTCCTTGAAGCCCATCATGAGATGTTCGACGCCTTGTCTTTCTGACTCGGGCATTTTATTCGTGATGACATCAAGACCTCTATACACCTGCATGGAGTCTGCATTGATGATTTTGGCTGTACGCCAACCGGAATTATGGGTAGCGCGTTTTACATGCAGCGCAAGATCAATGGCCAGTTTGGATTTTCCAACTCCTGTGGTGCCACAGATGGCAACTATGGGTCGAAGAGGGAAGGCCATGGATGTATGCCTGCAGCTATTGGCTTATGGCTTGAAGAAGAGGTTGAATCCAACGCAGTGATTGTGGGTGACTCCTGAAAGGAAACAGCAGTGACGGCAAAAACGGACCGGCTCAAATAAAATGAGCGCGATATTTGGCAGTGTCCTCTGGCAATAAACAAGACACTTAACTGTAAAGAATCGAGACAGCAACCTTGCGCCAACTGTCCTGTCAAGCATTTCCTCGGGCTTCTCCTCTCCTTTGAACACTATGTCTACTCGCGTACGCGCTGCTCGAATAACGCTTGCCAACTTACAGCCAAGCCCAGGCTCCCAACATCATGTAAGCCTTTCTCCGTTGCACCCGTTTCACGTCGGAATGAACGTTGTCCTCGTAGCAAAAACGAGTCGGAAGGGGTCAAGGGTCAGGCTATGGAGGAACCGCGGGTCGGGGTGCCAATGGACAGAAGTCTCGTTCTGGGGCGGGCATAAAACCTGGATTTGAGGGAGGACAGACACCAATAACCAAACTGTTTCCCAAACGAGGTTTCGTCAATCAGTATGTCCGAGTTTATCCACTAAATGTTCATTCACTTGACGTACATGCTTTAGAAACGACAAAACTTGGGCACCCGTAAATTTAAATCGTCTCCAACATTGGATAGACCAAGGTCGATTGGAGTCTTCACCGGAGAACCCAATAACTGCTCGGAGTCTGTTGCGTAGCGGTTGTGTGCATAATGTGCACGACGGAATCAAGATTCTCGGTGATGTAAGTGTTAAATTTGGACACCCTTCTGGCTATTCTAACGTTGGCATTTCAAGGGAGCCGAAGAATTCAAGACGCCTATTTATGTAGTGGCTTCGCGAGCAAGTAAAAGTGCAATCGACGCCATAGAGAAACTAGGCGGAAAGGTTGTTTGCAAGTTCTACAACTCATTGGCTCTGCGTGACTGTGTCGAGGGCCGCTCGGACAGAATATCAGCTGCTCCTACACGAAGAGAGGACATCAGTAAGCCTTTCTATTTTCCCGGGTTTCTTGGTCTTACGATACATTACACGTTCAGTCTGGTATGGGAAACACAGGAATCGTGGATTCATGTCTCCTGCCACTCTCAAGTCCCTTGGAGATTTGCCTTTCGTCGAGAAGCGTTGGGAACTATTAGCAAGTCAATTGGGTGTTTGGAAGAAGCAGGGGATTCTGATGCCCAAGAAGTGATATGTATGATGTGTGTATGTATCGTCATGAACGGTCATCAACGTCCATTGGAGGTATTGAATTGCTACGGCTTCTGGCCTGTGAGGGCGAACGGGACCTTGAAGGACTTCGGGATATATATCTTGATCCTGCGTCCGAAGGGGTTCTGCTTTGGCTGCGAATGGAGCTTCGCCGTGACCGCTGAGAACGAGAAACACTGTGACTCCTACTCCTGCTCCTACTCCGGCTTCCACTCCGACTTCTGCTTCGGTCGCTTTCATTGTCGCTTTGGCCTTCCATGGCAGCAAGTAACCTGCTTTTACGGGGACCTATGTCACCATTCTCTTCCAAAACCTGCCTCTTTATTAATCGCGGCATAATGATATCGCAGACTCTCTCCTCATTCAGCAAGGTATACACGAACTCATCCATAAAAAGCAATGAGTATCCAGCTGTAAATAAGTTGGTTACATTTCCAGTACACGCGATAACAGAACTCACCCATATTTCTAAGCCGAAGTTTTCTGTAGTCTTTAAGCAGAGGCTCCAGTAGCTCGTAGACATCGATGGCTCTGAATGTCATGCGGATGTACAATGCAGCAAGCGCCCGTAAATATCTAGGGTTAACATTAGTCAGTATACCTTCTCCCCATGAGACGATCAGAGAGGACGCACTTGAACTCTTCTGCTCGCAAATATTCGACTAAGATCTCCTTCTCCGGCTGAATCTGCAAAAGCTTGAGTAAAAGACACATGTATTCGGTGGGTCTTTGATTTCCATAAACACCGCCAATGAATCGGACTTCAATAGCCTTGTCGATTAACGATTCAGCTATACGAGTTCAGGCAAATGAACATATAATTTCTGTGTAACTTGACATGCCTGTTAGAGCGAAACAATGCTCCTTCCAAAAGGTGGATTCATAGATTCGATTTCGAATGACAGTCTCAACTAAGAACTGGAAAAATGGAGTTAATACGTAGCATTTTCAGGAAACGAGTCATACCTGAGGGTTTTGGCCATGGATAGCCTGCGCACCAGTTACAGTGGTATTCGCCATTGAACCAAGATGGAAGTGAGAACCCCATCGGCCAAACAGCACTTGTGATGAGATTACGTCAGCCAATGCCAATATGTGATCGAAGACGTGTTACGGCCAAGTTACGACGTGGTTCAGTCGCGTCTGCGCTGATACTTATATTCGGGATACAAGCCACCAAGAACAAGATCCTTTAGCATGGCCCAGATGTCTCGTACGGACACAAAGAGCTCGGCGCTTCACAAGCATGTACTACTATCCGAGATCCTCTCCGTAACATCCACCATGCGCAAAAACTCGCGGTGGGCATCCTCTACTCTTGTATTGGCCGTCAGGGATTCCCCTGCGCTAGGCACAAATATGGGACTTCGAATATCATCTCCCGCATATCCTACACGTCTCCCTGGAAGGGGGACCCGGGAAGTCGAACTTATGGCTGGCTTCATCGAGCTGAAGAGAGCCATAAATGATATGCAAGGTATGCGCGTCCACTAACACAAATCGAGACTCTTAATAATTATATCTCTTAGATATACAAACAGCGGACCTTACAGATCTGCTTTCCCCCTTCTTCTCCATTCTCCGCTCCCCTCTATCAACAGGACCTATCACTTCCGCTGCTCTTTCCGCGCTACACAGCTTCTTTGCGTGCGGCCTGATTTCACCAAACTCACGAGCTGTCGATGCCGCTTTGAATGAACTCAGCAGCACCATATCTCACTGCAAGTTCGAAGCCAGCGACTCATCCGGCGATGAAGTAGTCCTTCTGAGAATCATGACCGTGATCCAGGATTGTCTTTGCGGCTCAGTTGGGCGAGGTTTAGGCGATATCGAAGTGTGCGAGATGCTGGAGACAGTGCTTACGACTTGTTGTCAAATGCGCCTCAGTGGTGAGTCCTAACAATTATCTAGTTTGATACTTTTGATGACTTTCATTGCAGAGACTTTGCGTCGCTCGGCCGAAACTACTATGCATACTCTTGTACGGACAGTGTTCTCAAAGCTATACACTCTTGACCCCGAGGAGGAGGAGGCGAAGCTCTCATCCACACCCGACGACGACGCAGCTGAACTTGAACTTCGCATGACTGTATCTACAAGCCAAGTCGTGATGGCTGCTGCTGGTGATGAGGATGTTGCTGCCGCACCAATAGAGCACCACGAAGATGTAGGGAGCGTAGGAAATGATGCCACCCCTCGCACCCCAATCTTGCTAGATAACAGGCCAGAGTGTACGTGCCGAGTAAGATTGCGTCTGTCCATCACTTATGCAGTTGTACAGACGGGCTCCCATCAATACTCGAACTCCTGCGTGTGCTCGTCAACGTTCTCGATCCAAACGATCAACAACATACTGACTCAACGCGCTTGACAGCGCTTAGTATCCTGAACACAGCATTCGAGGAGTCGGGTTCTGCGATTGCTGAATTTCCTTCCCTCAAAGCCATCGTTGTCGACTTGGGGTGCAAATTTCTGTTTCAACTTGGTCGTTCTGAAAACAATCTCGTTCTTCAGTCTGCATTGCGCACCATCTCGACAATCTTTGAAACGATGCGGAAACATCTAAAGCTGCAACAAGAGCTATTCCTGACGTTCACCATTGATCGATTGGCTCCTCCACCAAACAGTCAACTGGTCAAGGGGAACACCCCGTCGATGGGATCCACGAAAGGCCGCGCCTATTCACCCTCCCCGAGAGCTGGTGCCGGTGCCTCTGCCAACAGCCCTATGCTCCAACCAGTAGATGGAAAAAACGAATCAGAAAGTTCAACCTCCTCACATTCGAGGCTATTGGTTTCTCCTGCTCGCGGAGAAACCCGCGACCTTATCTTGGAAACTCTCAGTCGCGTTTCTGGTCATCCCAGCTTCATGGTGGATTTATTTACCAATTACGATTGCGACACTAATTGCGAAAATCTGTTTGAGAGGCTTGTTGAGTTCTTGACCACGGTAATGCTCCCAGATTTCCCCGCGAGTCCCTGGAAATAATGATCAATATGCAGGCTCTGTACCCATCGCAAGGTTTGGGTAATGCAGAGGCGCAGAGAAATGTTCAGTACCTCTGTCTGGAGCTGTTGCTTGCTTTTGTAAATGACATGGCCTCGCGGGCCAATGAGGTTCGCGACATATTCCACATATTGTTCCTGCTCTGACATCTAATTTCTAGCAGGAGACGGAGTCACCGTGGCCCCTAGTAAGCGAGCATGGATCGTGTAGAGTTCCGACTCACAACGATGTGATAACAGGAGTACCCAACAACAGAATCACTGCTTCAGGCCAAGTCGAAGAAAAAGTTGATTTTGACAGGAGCAGCTCGCTTCAACGCCAAACCAAAAACCGGTCTTGCGTTTTTGGAGGAAAACGGCTTGATATATGCGAATGTCTCGGCGGATATCACAAGGGCGCGCAGTTTGGCAATGTTTCTCAAGGATTGTACAGCTATTGACAAACGACTATTGGGGGACTTTATCTCAAAACCTGACAATATTGAGATATTGAAGGCTTTCATCGATCTTTTTGACTTCAAAAATGTACGTATCCATAGACTGCGGTCAAATGGCTTTCTTACAATCTTTTGATTCAGAAACCCGTGGCCGAGGCTATGCGTGAACTTCTCGAAGCATTCCGTTTGCCTGGAGAGGCCCAGCAGATATCTCGCATAGCGGAGACATTCGCGTCTGCGTATTTTGCAGCGGGACCAGGTAAATGCAATATTATCTTCGTTATCCGATGCCTCTAATCTCTCTGTTCTCTCACAGCGGAAATAAAGACAGAGGATTCAGTATACGTGCTAGCTTATTCGATAATCATGCTCAATACCGATCAACACAATCGTCAAATCAGGGTGAGTATATCCGCCATAACGGCTTACAACTGCTGCTGAACATATACGTAGAAAAGGATGACGATAGACGACTACACCAAAAATCTCAAAGGTGTCAATGACGGCTCTGACTTCTCTCGCGAATTTTTGGTATGGAAAGTCGCATGTTATCTGAAACGAGTCCTCATCGATTTACGACGCAGCAAAACATATATGACTCGATCCGAAAACGAGAGATTATTATGCCAGAGGAGCACACTGGACAACTTGGATTTGAGTATGCTTGGAAGGAGCTTCTCACACGATCACGGCGAACAGGTTCGTGCCCATTTCATGTGGCCGACCGCTTTCAATGACAAGCGGCTTTCCTTGAAGGAGAATACATGATCTGCAACTCGTCAGCATTTGACGTTGAAATGTTCAAGACGGTTTGGAGACCCTTGATATCCGCGATCGCATTTGCGTTCATCAGCTTCGAAGATGACTATATCATACAACGGGCTATTGCTGGCTTTAGACAATGTGCAACCCTTGCCAGACACTTCCATCTTCCAGACGTTTTCGATTTCGTCGTCGTGTCCCTCTCCCAAGCCACCAGCCTACTCTCCGAATCCTTGCCAGCTCAAGTCCCCAACTACCCAGTCATCGACGTCGAAGGGCAGTCAGTCACGGTGTCCAAGTTATCAGTGGAGTTTGGAACAAATTTCAGAGGACAACTTGCTGCAGTGGTGTTGTTCAATATCGTGAACGGCAATGGCAATGCTCTGCGCGAAGGGTGGACTCAGGTAAAAGGCTCATCCTCGTCAAACTCTAAACGTATATCTTCTGAACTTCCCTTCTGAAGATATTTGAGATGTTCCAAAATCTCTTCTTGCATTCACTTTTGCCAACAAGGATGTTGCAAATGGAAGACTTCTTAGGCGGCTTCACCATGATTCCCCTAAGAGGAAGTCAGCCTTTGAAATCCCAGCTGAGAAATGAGGGAGGACTCTTATCTGCGTTGTCTTCATACTTGATGACACCTTATAATTCTGAAATGACTATGCCTGACGCAACTGATGCTGATCTTGAGAACACTCTCTCCGCCATTGATTGCATAACCTCTTGTCGATTAGACGAACTTTATAGCCAGATAATGTGAGTGGTACCGCCTGGCTTACTTTTTACATGTATTGATCAAACTTTCCAGACAACTTCAACCTGAGGCGTTATTGGCAGCGGTTCGCGCGCTTGAAGCTTTGGCGCACGAACGAACTGTTGCCAAACTCAGAATAGACTCGGAAGATGCTATCCCACTGATCGACGATCATCCACATCAGCTTCCATACGACCCCGCATCTGTCTTCCTTCTGGAGACTATGGTTAGCATTACAAGCCAAGCACCTCAAAGTATTGAAGATCTATGGTAAGATTATAACTTCGATGGTATACTAAAAGACTGATCATGTTCAGGCCAATTGTCTTCGAGCATCTCTCTGCCTTGCTTTCGTCCTCTTCCCAGTACAGCATACTTCTGATTGAAAGAGCAGTCGTGTGCCTCTTGCGTCTACTGCAGATTTTGGCTCAAAATGTGAGTCATATCTCCTCCTCAATCTACATCTCATCTCAACCGAGACTAGCCTGCTTCAAGAGATCAAATATATGTTGCCTTTGACCTCCTGGCCGGCCTGCCGCCCACAGTGGCGAACTCTGTTGGGGAGCAGGTCATTGCTGGGCTCATACTCGTTATTCAAAAGTACAAAGATATCATAAGGTATACTCCCCTCATATTGGAACCTCCACAGACGCTCAATTACGCGTAACAGGTCACAGACAGAATGGAATCTTGTTTTCGCTTTGATCCGTTCGACCATGTCACACCCGGAGGCTGCGCGGATGTCTTTTGACCTTATCGAAGCTCTCGTTGCAGACGGACCGGACAACTCGGTCTCTCCAGACAACTTCTCTGGGCTGCTCACCGTTTTGGATGATTTTGCGACAAGCGCAGGTATCCTACAAGAGCAGCAACACCAGAGAGGACGCCGTGGTGAACCTGTATCTTCTTCAAAGTACGTCATGCATTCTCCGCCAACTTTTCGGCAATTTGAATGGTTTTCGTCACAGCTCTGCAGTCATTAAACGGGGCAAAACAGCTGTCGACTTGCTGCCTACCCTTCACAAACAACTGGTAATGTGGGTACAGACCTCGGAGATAAGTGAAGGACAAGGTAAGCTGCTCTGTGCTCTATCGCCTAACATGGCCTTACTGCATTCTATAGCTTGGAAGTTTATGGCGCTGCCCCTGCTTGCGGTTCTCGGCAGGCAATCTGTAAACGCTGCGCGTGAGATCCGACATAACGCAATCAGTCATCTGCAGCGCGTGTTGTTAGGATCTCCTTTGACAAGCGAGGCAGACCAAAAACAAGTTGAAGAGGTTTTCAACCGGGTGGTATTCCCGCTCATTGATGAACTTCTCAAACCTCAAGTTGCATCTCGAGACCCACAAGGCATGGCGGAGACACGCTTGAGAGGCTCTGCTCTACTATGCAAAGTCTTCATGCACCTGGAATTACGTGAAAGTAGGGCGAAGACGGATTTCAGATTGCTGTGGATTCAGGTATTGGACCTCCTGGACAGATTGATGAACGTTAACCGAGGAGATCAATTGGTACGTCTTTCGTACTCATTCGTGAAGGCTGTGATCATGATGCCTTGCTACAGTACGAAGCAGTACCCGAGTCTTTGAAAAATGTCTTGTTGGTAATGAACGCAGTCGGAATTCTGACACCGCCCGGATCAACTCAGGACGATCTTCAAAGAACCTTGTGGCTTAATACGCACGAGCGTATGGAACGCTTCTTACCCGGATTTTTGACCGATATTATACCAATACCTCCTACTGCCACCCCACCCAATGCCGATTAGTTATTTCTGTACAATGGTGTAGGAATAGAGTTGCATTGTAGTTCCTCGATGTAATAAGAGAGACATTAGATTGCAGTCTCCGAGTGTCATCTTGTCAGCTGCATTTTGAATAACCTATAATTCTTCAGTGAGCACGATAGACTTGCATAAGGTACAGTTCAAGGCTTACCTGACACGCCCATAAACGCCGGCCAATATAATACCAGGTGCAACGGTATAAGTGAGAAATCGTACCATCCAATTGCTGTATTTTGGCCCCCAGTTAGACCATCCACCACCGAGGTGGATGGTAAATAGAAGCAACGGGAAAAGGATATAACCTGACATCCTATGTACAATATCATGTCAACGCTGAAAACCGACTGAGTTAAGCAATGGAGGTTTACCTATGATATTTCCATAATGCCTTCCCCTTTGCTCGACCACCGAAAAGAGCGCCGTCGAACCAGACGCTGCCCGCGCCCAGTACTATCTGGAACACTATCCAGATCATACAAATAATGCCTGTCGTCTAGAAAATTGCAGGATACATATTATTGATAAGTGAGGCTAACGGAGAAGGGACGAAAGTCATACTCCGTGCCATGTCGTAAAATGGTCTGCATCTCTAAGCCATTTGTTGTAGGACACGGCAATTGTTCCCAGAAGAATGGCTGGGACTCCAACAAACAAAATTGCCACTTGATGCCGTACTAATCCTGCAGCTTTGGTTTTCGGTTGGTTAGTGGGCTGAAGTGTGATAATTCCTGCGAGGCTTTGTCAACCCGTAGTTCGCAAGGCACGCTCATCCTAGGTTGTGGCACTGACCAAAGGTAAACAGGAAGACGGCGAGAGTCTGAAGAGGCGGGTGTAATGCAAACCACCCCGCCGTAGTTGGACTATTGGTCAAGACAATGGCCCAAGTGACGACCATCAGCATCTGCAGAATCAACGCTTGAGTATGCACTTCTCCGGCTACGTGACCCATACAAGTACTGACTGAAGCTGCGATCTTGAGAAGCAACATTTGTGAAGCAGCGCTTGTCAACGAATGTGAACGTCAGCGTACCAGTGCTGCCTGTCGTGAGACGACATCTCCTTCCCGGTTCTCCTTCACTTGTGAGTCGTAAGCCATTTCTGTTGGGAACTGGTTAGGCTCGACAGATTGAGTAGGCAACAACTCGTAGTCGAGTGGATCTGATTCCTCTAAGGAGGGAGGTGTGGTGGGCACTTGCATGGGCCCGTATGGGACGGTCAATTTATACAGATATGTGTGTGAGATTTGGACGTCGCTACGGACAGCATAGTAAAAGCCGACCTATAATCGTGGGTGGCCGTGGACCAAGAGCACAGGGCGGGGGTAAAGATTTGGACCCACGGCTGCCGGGCCGTAGACACTTTGGATCCCGATTGTAGATTCCCGAAATCGAACTCTCCAAGTTCCTAGTAGGCCATCATGACTACGTCTCTCCCAATCTTGCATTTCAATGATGTGTACCGTGTCACTCAAAAATTCTCTTCTTCGAATGCGGACACTACTATTGAGCCTGAAACGATAGATGTAGCCCAATTTGCTGCTCTTATTGACGATCTTCGTGATCGATGGGCTCCGCGACCTGACGAAAGTCGGGATGGTCTTGTTCTTTTCTCTGGGGATGTCTTTTCCCCGTCTGTGGAAAGCTCCGTTACTCGAGGAAGCCATATGGTAACTTTGAAATTCATACTGAATATAAATACCATTTATACGCAAGTTTACTGATCACGCAAAATACCTATTCATTAAGGTTCCAGTATTGAACCAATTGAAGATAGACGTCTCGGTCACCGGTACGCCAAACCGTCCACTATAAGCTCAATGACTGGATTGCTATAGCCTACCTATGCTAGGCAATCATGACTTCGACTTTGGTATTTTCCCTTTCTCTCGAGGAGTCGTAAGTTTCTTACTTTCAACCGTAAAGGATACCCACATCTTTCAAAACTGGTACAAGATACGACCTTCGTGAGTCCGCAGGTGCCCCTTCTGTGCTGAGCCCCTCAGCCAAGGATAAATAGCCATGGATTCTAAGTAATATTATCGATACCAACACAAATCGCATTCCCGAACACCTACAAGAATTCGTTGTGATCGAAAGGGCTGCAGTTCGCGTCGGCATCATTGGGCTCGTGGAACAGTAAGTTAATTACTCTAGTCCCCATCGAGGATAATCACCGTTGCCTGCTTTATAGAGAATGGATTACTACAGTTGCTTCATGGCCTTCCGAGTTCGTCTACAAGTCAATGAAAGAGACAGGTTTGGAACTATCAGAGCGCCTTCGCGATCCTGATGGCGAATATCGTTGCGACCTTGTCATAGCCTTGACACATTCCCGGTAAGATATTTGTCTTGTAGCTCTTTCAAGTATACGTATTCTGAATGTGCCGATCATCATTCCTCTCTCAATATGTAGGTTACCAAATGCAAGTGGTATTGTTGTTTCCTCAAGGAAAACAAACTGCTTACCTTTCCTGTGGACGTTAAAAAGGATATCAACGTTGCCAAAGAATTGTTTGCTCTGTCACCAACTGCACAAACCAGCAGCTCGATTGCTGAAAAGCACGGCGTAGATCTCCTTCTTGGTGGACACGACCATCTGTATTTTGTCGCCCATGGCGTCAATTCATGGGAAGACTTTGACAAGTCCGAGAAGGTTCTCGGTGCTGAACTAGACAATGGTGATGTATTAGTTATCAAAAGTGGTTCCGATTTTCGCGATCTGAGCGAAATCAACCTCGAGTTGGAAGCGACACCCGAGGGCAGCATCCGAAGAAAAGTGATTGCCAATATCACCGGTCAATATCAAAATGAGTTTCTGAAAGAGATGGCTTTACTGAACTGTGAACAGGAAAAAGGCACGTCGTGCTGCCAGGAATGAAATCATCTCCCCCGATGTCGACACTACTGGAGACTTTGCTATCGTCTGTTGGGTCGACCCTCAAGGCCCCTGTCTGCAAAACCACAACCATGATTGATGTTCGCTCTACTTTCATTCGCGTCACCGAGGTAAATTCTTTGTTACAAGCTCGTCTCCAGTTGGTGATGGTTATCTCAGTCTGCAGTTGCAAACTGGTTTGCCGATATTGCGAGACATGCATACGACGATGCTCTTTGCATGCAGGGATCTGGGGGCTCTGATGCAGTCTTGCTCTGTGCTGGGACGTTTCGTGGAGACTCAACCTATGGACCAGGTATATACTGCTGATAGGATAAGGATCTCCCCATTCTAATTGAGTTACTTATCAGGCCTTGTCACTATTGGCGACATTCTTGAAATCCTTCCATTCGCTGATCCAATCGTAGTCTTGGAAGTAGACGGAGCCACACTATGGGATGCTCTGGAAAGTTCCCTCCAGACATGGCCTGCACAAGAAGGGTAAGGCTCTCCCAATCTTGCTTCAATGATCATATATATTCAACTTCTCGCATCGTCTAGTCGTTTCCCAGCCATTTCTGGCCTTCGCGTGTCTTGGGATTCACGCAAAGAACCTGGACATCGTGTGCTGGGTATCTGGTTGTTAGCATCCAGTAAAGGAAACAAGGAAAACAAATCTTCATATGTTGAAGAGGTTCCAGTCAAGAGAGAGACTGGTGGCCGGACGTACAAGCTTGTTACACGAGAATATATGGCACAGGGTCACGATGGCTTTGCCGCGCTTACGAGGGGTAAATGGCTCATTGACCACGAGTGCGGTTCCATAATGAGTAGTATTGTCAGGAAATATCTGCTGGGTAAGACACCCATCTTTCAATGGATAGGTTTCTAATTGGACATGCTTAGGCTCTCAATTTGTTAACAGACTCATCCGGATGAAAAATCAGCCTGACTTGACGCCTATTCACGAGAGAACTAAAGCAGCCCTATTGCGAGAAAGCCACGCAGAGGAGGCCGGTAAATTGCCCTCTACGAATGCTGCAAGACACTGGCATAACGCATTCCAACTGGCGGTTCACCATGGAATGTCTGCGGTCCATTATCAAGATCATCTGTCCATTTCCGCGAGCGAACACATGAGCGCCGTTGACTTTTACGATGGCTCCAGTGTCCGTAAAGGTCGCAACTGTGCACAAATTTCCCTTGAGGACGATCCCGACCTGCTCGTCGTTTCGCCAGCGATTGATGGAAGATTGAAAAATGAAGGCCAGTCAGTGGAGAGTTAACGTTACCCGAGATACAAGTAGGACATGGTATCTTGATGATGCCTTATTGAATTCCATACAAACCGATTTTGTGTGTAAATATCAATCCGAGATAAATGCAGTGGAGAGTTGATGTTTTTGCGGTCTTTCACTTCGATAAGTACCCCCGTGCTCGTTACGAGCGTAGCAAATAACCCTTCGTATTTTCATTCGGGAGACGGAGGGAGAATGATGTCTACTTTCGGAGGATGGTCACCCACCATGGTCTGACCATAATGTGTCAGTAAACCTATACCACTTCCTAGACCAGCGCCACCAAGGATTACTAGGAGAAAAGGGGCAACCTTAGAGAAACAATAACCCAATAAAACTACCGTGACTTACAATTGACAATCCGGGCTTTATTCCATAGAAGGGCAGGGGTAAGGACGGCCATTAACACAGCACCGATGGTTGAATGGTCGTTCCGTCTCAAAGTGTTCATCTAAGATTATTTGAGCAACGTGGATGAGATAAAAGCGCAGAAAAATCCCCACATTATATGCTGTTTCAAGCCTTCGTAATCTGACTGATTCTTCACTCGAGTTTGCGTATCGTACATATGCCGCACCCCCCGTTACAGCTACGCCTGTGTGCAGAATCATTTCAACGTAACTGAACATTGCACAAAACTTATTCACCACTCAGACCAGCCAACCAAGTTGCACGAAGGACCCGATTGAGCGAGAGGTGTGCTCTACCCCGTCTTGCGACAACGAAAGCGATATATGCTGGAGGTGCCAGTAATGACGACCACATGTACCCAGTGTCCATAGCATGTCGAACCAAGTATTCCGTGTCGGCTGGATGAGACGAGGGCATCTGCATGGATTTCTATGTGATAGTAAATAGTTGCGCAATTCAACATACGAAAGGGTCGCTATATTGAGAAATCGGAATTATGTAAGGCATGACGATATCAAGCAGTCGTCGAGTTCATTGATAGTATTAGTAGCCCATGTGGGTGGCAAGGTATACGGTAGGAATATGTAAAAAGGAGAACAGAAGAGATATACAGGTATGATAAAACTAGTTGGTAGTCGAGCAGACGGGAGATTCAGCTTTGGAGAAGCAGGTTAGGAAGAGGCGAAGGAAATCTCTAGGACAATAACTAACCATCCCAGGCATTCGTAATCCGTTCCCAATCAAGCAAGATTCGGCCAAATACCCTCTGCTTTCCATTTATCCACAACCTCTTTGATATTTTCATGATTGAACTCCGGCTTTGAGAGCTTGTAGCCAAGCACTCGTTTGATTTTCGAATTATCGAAATTCAAGAAGCGTTTCTCCAGGATATACTTGTCCATATAAGCGCTCAGAGGGGTATTTTGAATAGGGGGATTCGATTTCTGAAGCATTTCCGTCCAGCCACCAACATGATGTTCGTTGATATCTTCCAGATCGTCCAAGAGCTATGTAACGTGAGCATAATACCGAGGGCATACATGACATATTTTCCTGACCTTGAAGACTGTGCTCTCCACCAAAGAAAAGAACTCAAATGTGGTTCCAAAGTATGAAGCAATAGTCTCTCCAGTGCTGAGGAGGGTGCTGTGAGAGTCGTCAACCTTTAGAAACATAAGTCAGAACCGCGAGAGGCATTGCGAAGAAATCCATATATACCAGGTTGAACAACGGTGCTGTGAGGGTTTCATTGTGGGGAGGCATGCCCTCAACTTCTTTGACTTTACTTTTCTCATTGTGGAAGATTATTTCTTCCCCAGCGAGTTTGTTAGCAGCTTCGCGACCTTCTGAAGACATCCACAGGGCACAGGCCCAAGCAGCACCAGCGACGTCTGCAACATGCACAGTGTTTGTAGGATTTTTTCCAGGAGACCACCTATTTTGCAAACCGAATCAGACCGCTGATGTGATTTGAAGCTTCATAGCGACCTACATCGACCTCATGGGCTTCTGCATGTAACCGTACACAGAGCAGACAGTCAGTGCATTAGCGACTGTGAAATGGGATCAATGAGCTTGCTCGATGCAGCAGGATAAAGGCTTACTGTTCCCGAAGTTTGTGTATGGTCCATATATGAAGCCGATCCGCAAAATCACTAGGTTGAGGCTGTGAGAGAGTCAGTCACTAGAATGGCAGAACTATAGGTAACGCACTCTTCAATTGAAGCCAGCATTCGAAGACTTTCATGCCACCATATGCCTAGCGTTCCTGAGGGTTTGATATCCTCCTTTTCATCATGTGTTCCCTTGCCGGGTGTTTCGTAGAAAGGATGCTGTATCCTAACATAGGCCTTAACCTTGCGCTTCGCAGCCTCCAAACCCAGCATCCGGGCAACGCTACAAGTGCTGTTAATTTGTATCTGACGAATCATCATGAGTTGGGAGTTGAGAATCTATGGCCAGCGATGGATATCACCATTTCGGTTCGATCGTGCCGAACTTCTCCCGTAAAGTCGAAAACATAGTCAAAGTTTGCAAGGCCGGCCGGAGGGTCGAATGTTGAATGAATGGTCGCTAAATGAAGGTGGCGATGAGTATCGGACACAGGGTCAAAACCAGATAACACACATGCGACAGTCAAATTGGCCTGGCGGTATTCCACTTCGGGCTTTCCAAGAACCTTCGGAAACTCAGCACCGATATAACTGCATCATGTCCTGAGTCAGTGCTAGCTAAGATGGCAAACATTCGACAGAGACATACGTGGTTGCTGGAACAACGGAATATTTGTCCACAATACGAAGGTGCTGCAATTCAAGCCACGTTGATGGTTGCGCAGGAAACATAAGAAGAGGACCTACGGAAACCAAAGGTTCACCTTCCAACGGAACGAGAAAAGAGGCAAGTGCTCGAGAACAAGTGTTCAATCCACCTGTACGACCAGCAACAGTTAGCATAGTTAAATCTTCTTCCAGCTTCAAGCTTACCGAAGATCAATACAGATGGTTTTGCGGAAGCATCTGCCATGGTGGCTTTGAAGACGAGTTGAGCTTTGAACCTCGCTGGATACAGGAGAAGGATGAAACGGTTAAGTTGTTGTGCATGGAGATGAACCCATCACAATGTTTATGTAATCGGATGCAAATGTGCCAAATATGGGCCGTTCTGTTCCAAGAAAGGGATCAACAGTTTCCTCTGCCGCGATTCATTACTTGCCCATCGGAAAAATTGAGCTTCGATCGGGCGCACAGAATAAGCAATGAACATTGTAGCAAACGATGTTTCCATAGAGATAGGTATATTTGACACCAGTGCTACATTTAGAGCTGTGGAGCCTGCTGCATGTACTATAAAGTCTTTGAGCGTCTTCACCGACGTTCATGACCCTTCAAGTGGCGATATACGGATGAGAAATCCTTGTTTGCCAACTCAGGTGTTGCTTGAATGACCTGAGAGTATATGTCTTTCGCAGCTTCCCCCAAAGGCAGAGGACTGTGCCGTTGTTGAGCTACTTCACTTGCCAGTCCCATATCCTACGCGGAATTAAAGCAGAATCATCATTGAATGACCGTGAAACAGGTGTAGAACTACTAACCTTCAGCATGAGAGCAGTGGCAAAGCCGCCCTCGTATTCTCTTTCACAAGGGGGCGACTTGCCTGGTAGAGCGAAGGGCACGGGATTGTTGACAGATGAGGCCCAACAACTCCCAGTGCTGCTGTTGATGACAGATGCTAGAATAGAGGGTTCTAGTCCGAGTGCTTGGCCCAGTAGCATGGCTTCCGCAACGACAATTTGTTGCACTCCCAATACCAACTGCAACGAACATTCAATCTTATGAAGATCTAAGACTGAACGAGGGCCTACATTGTTGCATATCTTTGCGGCCAATCCTGCCCCAGATGGACCACAATGTATGATCCGCTGACCCATGAAAGATAGTAAAGGATGTGCCACCAGGAATGCTTCTTCCGTGCCGCCAACTAGAAATGACAAAGTGCCAGCTTTGGCTCCCGTTACACCTGTTCCAGTAAAATCATTGCAGGTTCCGGATTTCGACCAAATAACATGACATGCGTACCACCAGAAACCGGGGCATCTATCATCTGAGCTCCTGCATTAATGACGCTAGACGCGACTTCTCGGGCCACGTCTACATCTAAAGTCGTTGAATCAATACACAGAGTGCTTTCCGATGAATTTGCATGTATCCTCTGTAGAGTGGGTACAATAGCTTGGGAATAGACACTCTTCACTTGAGGAGAAGATGGGAGCATGGTGATAATCTGACTCGAAACTAATGCTGCTCTGGGGTGAACAACCACATCAGCGGGTGGTACAAGCACAGCAATGACGGGCTCACTCTTCAGGAGTATTCGCAATACTAAGTTGCGCATCGGGATATTCACTTAGAAATCGTTGGCGGAAAGAAAGTGCGCTATCCGGGATAGCATCGCAAACAACGAAATGCGAATCATTCGCCTGGATATACTGTTTTGAGAAGAGGTTGTATGCCATTTGGTATCCCATTCGCCCAAGGCCAATGAAGCTTGTACTCCGTGTGCGCAAAAGCGCCTTATTCGAAGCCTGCAGACATCGAACGGTAGAACGCATACTATCGAAGCAGCCTAGAAATGGGTGGGGCAGGGCAAGATATCATTCAAATTCAAGCCATATGGACCTCATTATTACGGGTGGGCTCCGGATGTCTAATTACATAACGTATAGTGCTACGGCCTGCCGCGGCCCGGAAAGCGCAATCTCGATATCCAAGCCATCCCGCTCTCCTTGCACAGTCCGTTTAAGTGCGATGCGATTCCACAAAAAAAGCCCCAGTAGGAGAGACGGAATCTATGTACACACCGCGAATGACTACCCTTGGGCGCCAGAGAGGAAGTCCAGAGAGGAACCCGCGAACGGCGCTGTAATTCCCCTCAGCAATAGCGCATTTATAATGACAGTGAAGGCTCTTCAGTATTGTGTTTCAGGCGCCGTGGGTGAGGGCGCGAGGAATGTCTTGGTCGCCACGGATATTGGCGGCTGGTTCCCTGGGGGCAGTATGGACTGGCTCTTTGTCATTGGAATCCGAGAATACAGCCTATGGTCTGGCTGAGTTGATTTAGTGGCAAAAGGCGTTCAGGGGTTGACGATGATCGCGAAGTTGTTCCTTTGCCCATCGCGAAGCACAATTTTCTTGCTGAACGCATGTGCTGTAGTCAATACGTCCTTCTTTTGGTATAGCCAATAGCCCATTTTCCCTCCAGTCCGCCAGCGCTCCTGCAGCTGCTTGAAACCCAAAGATTCCATGAGGAGCTTCAAGTGGTCGAAGGTCATATAGCGCGAATTTGCCACACAGGGAAGCGGAAGCTATCAATCTGGCATTCAGCAAAATGACTGTGGATGAGCGTTGGGAAGCTTACAGCAAGAAACAAGAACCCATCAGGAACAAGCATGTCGTAAGCAAGCTTCAGCATGCGTCCTCCGTAGAATCAGCACAATAACCCATACAAATGAGGAATCACCGCCTACCTCGATCTGCTGGCTCAGGAACGAAATTGACCACAAGGCTGAGGCTGATAGCATCCCAAGCTTGTCGATGTTCATTCAATTCCATTAGCAAAAAGTCCTGCTCAATGATTTGAGGATGGCGCGAATTTAAATCAATGGGCATCCACTCTATCCACGACGAGCAAGACTGATAATTGTCGTGCATCAAGGCTCCCACTTCGAGTAATCTAATTTCAACATTAGCAACAGGCAGTCAAAACCGTCCGAAACTGTACATGCCTTACTTTCCCCTTACTCTCAGACTTGCGTATATTCAAGTCCTTCATCCAGCGAATGAAGATTTTCTCACTCCCGCCACCGCGTTCCTCTCGTTGACCTAAGGCGGACATCTGCTGGTAACGCTCCAACCCTCCTAGCGACGATATTTGGTGGTCGATCTCCGCCAGCTCGATTGCAGAATTAAGATCGGTTTCCAATTGCCGTCGCCTTTTCAAAAGGATGTGAAATTGGCGAATGATGGTGCGACATGACTGAGCGTCTGTCGAAGGATTGTGGACGCGCGTTGCTATGTGAGCGATAGGAAGCTTTCGCTTGCGAGCCTTTGGCATGGATTATTCGCAAGAAAGGAAAATGTCGTGGTCGGGCACAAGTCGGATACAACTCGGACAGGCAGATTTCAGGAGGTAGAAAACCTGCCTGATATGGCAATTGTTGATCATCAGGCACCTGATTTTTTCAGGCGCAAACCACTTAAAAGAACTGACAGCATGTAACATGTTAATGAGAGGCCCTCTCGTCGCCCTCGACCCCCACATTTAAAAGAAGCGCGACACATTGATTAACTGAGATGTCCCGAAAGAATCTGACCGGTATGTTTCCAGCTTAAGACTTACGTGCTTTATTGGACTAAAGACGCGTCTATAAGGTTTCGTGTTGCCCCTCATTGTCTTTCCAGCTTTGACCGCGCTAGCGGTCAAATTTATGTTTGGCCATCTTTATGAATCTGGACTCGCAGATAAAATAGCAACAAGATGCCACCCACTTCCTAACCATTTCCCTGACCCAACCTCTACTTCATACTCTCTCCCGTACACCGGTTTGACAGCGGTGGACCAAGCACTCTGCCCATTGGTCACCTTTTTCCATGCACTCATGGATAGCCCCACTCCTCTCACCTTCCTCACATATTTCATTGGCATTGGGGGTCCCTTCTTGCTAATTCCCAACATTGAGGCCTCTCGTAAAGGACAAAGCCGCCTCCTCGCTCTCCCCGTGATTTGGGGTCTTCTCAGTCAGACAGCGACCATTGGCGTTACATTCTGTGTATATTGGCTGGTATTCATCCTATCCGGCGGTGCCAAAAGGGCTCGCAACAGTGACCTACGATCAATCACTCAAGGCGACGCAGAGGCCATTGTCTTTGGAATTGTTGTCGGCGCAGTCATCCCATCCGTGGCCATGCTGATCATGGCCGATCCATATGTCACCGCCCTATGGCAGCCATACCCAGTCTACGTCTCTGTTGCTTCATACCTCCATTTACAGTTCCGGCCACCTTCGAAACATTCTCAGTCGGGATTCGGGACCATTCAAGCATTGTTCATTGGTTGTTTTGTGATCTCGACATCCGTCCATCTTTCAACTATTTGGCCTCTCGCGGAAAAAGTTGACGCCCTCAAAGCATTGGTGCTTCCTTCTGTATCTGTCCTACCACCCTTGACGGACCTCAGCGTTCAAATCTTCGACTTTTTAAAGTGGGACCATGCATTTGGGTTTTTGTCGACAGCGTTTGGGACCCTGTGGCTTGCTAATAACGTCAAGCAGTTGCTTGCGATTATCGTATGGTATGCCGCCGCGATTCCACTTATCGGCTTCGGTGCTGCCGTAACGGGTGTGGCGATATGGCGTTATGATATGCTCGATAATACGTATTAAAGTTGTAACTTGTCCCAATGTCGTGACAATCAAGAGAGGATGGTTCAAGTAACACCGTGGTGAGGAATACTATAATACCATCTAAATACCACATTTGTACCTATTTAATGTCGGGACTTTTTGGATTTATTAATATGTGCTCTCAATTTCTGCTGCTTCTCCCTCAAGGACGCTTTCTTTTTGCTGCGTACAGCACCACTGCTAAGCACCATCATGATGGGCTTGTTTCTGGCCTTCTCTCTGTTTGTCGAGCTACTGGGCACCGCCTTGTTCTGTTTGCCCTTGTGAGAACCGAATTTCTCGCGCCCTTCACGCCCTTTCTGGATTGAAGCCATGCGTTCAGCATAGTCAGATTTTGCCTTCTTGCGCGGTCCAAGAATATCGTTCTCCGAAATGAAATCGTCTTCATTTTGTTGATCACCGCCCCTGGATTTCATACTAGCTTCCAGCGTAGCAAGTTTCCGCTTGGCCACTGAACCACCAGTGGTTTCAACAGCCTTCAACGCAGCCTTCATGCGAAGATCATTGATGAGTGCAAAGTCAGCCGGCGTCAAAATCTGTAGTTGATAAAAGAAATCAGATTTGGATGAGAACGGAAAGAAATTATGATTTACTTTGGTTGTTGCTAAGGTGGAAACGCGTGCGAGATTTGACGATGGCTGAGGATCGACCACTGCACCTTCTTTGGCCTCCTTCTCGTCCTCGCTGTCGCTAAGAACCAAGTTATTGTCCTCATCGTCATCAACATTTATCCATTCGTCCTCGGATTCTGAGTCATCTTCTTCGTCGTCCGACTCGATGTCCCATCCTTGCCACTGGGACTCGTCGTCCTCATCTAAAGTGATGCCATCTTCTTCTCGGAGCTGCTGTAGATGATCCTCCAAGAGCTGAATCGATGTTTAGTAATAAGTCATCATCATGGTTGAATACAAGATTACCAATAATCCCTCGATATCGATCGCAGCCTCAGCGCTGTGGCCATATGGCAGAGGTGCGCTCCCGCTTGCCAGTCCCATACTAGCATCTTTGCCCTACAGAACGTTAAGCTTCTTGGCATAGGAAAGGAACTCGCTGTGCTCACTCGTTCTCTCCTCTTCAGCATACTGGGATTAACTTCGCGATAAAGTTTAAGTAAACCACGAGCTGCAGAAGTCACGGCTTTGTCTCTGCTTTTTCTATATTCCACTAGATCCCCCAACATGTCCTCTTCCATTGCCCACGGTTGCCGGCGACTGACTTCCCTGATTGCATTGAGTCCAGCTGCTATGACTTCGCTGGCTACACCGGGATGTACAAATTCTTGTGCAAGTTTTCGAATCACGGGAGTTACAGCGTCCGGCGGGGTAAGGTCATGCACTGACTGTGCTAGTGCGACAAGAATGGCTGGCACGCGCAGCTGTCGATGGGAGATGTATTTGATGATATATGTGTAAAAACCAAGAACACATAGTTTGTGGGAGCCCATGACGCGGGAGAGAAGTTGCATTATGAGGATTTTGTGGTCCAGAGAGAACCGCTTATCATACGAGTTCACAGTATCGTAGAGCTTCTCACCGAACGTTTGCGGGTCGTTGAGGAGCTGGATGGCTGAGAAATTGGGGGTTGCGGGGCCTTTGTCATATTTTTTCTAATCGTGTAGGATGAGAATGTCGAAGAAAAAAAATCAGAATAGTGTCTTTACCTTCTTGGCCGACTTCAACTGTTTTCTAAGCTTTTTATCGCCACTTCTTGTCTTCTTATTAATCTCTCGACGATGGTGTAAAGCCCTGACATCGACTTCCTCGTCCTCCGAGTCCTCATTTTCTTCATCGCCTCCGAGGAAGAAATGGAGTGCAGCGCTTTGCACTTTTGTTACAGGATGGAAACACCCTTGAGCGATGATTGACACTGATTTACCATCATTCCTGCAAGCCGTAATCAGCGTGATACCAAGTGAGAGACAATTCAGACGAACCAGACACCCTTCTTCCAAAGTTCTTTCGTCAATATTACAGCCCACATCGCCTCTTCTGTGTTGTGACCCTCGCGGTCTGTGGTTGGTCCATTCATGGCCCTTAGTTTGCCTTTGTCGCCTACCACTTCTCCGGACATGCCTCGCTCGACCATGCCAAACAACATGGCTTGCACGGCGCGATTGAGTTTGTGGTTTTGTGATCGGACATTGGCAACTCGAATGTCTGAAAGGATGGTCTTACGAATATAAGACCGAAGGGTGGACGAAGAAGTTCGAGGAAGAAGGGGAAACAAGGATTTTAGTAATCTGGGTTCTCAAAAGGTTAATTACATGACATAGTGGGTTGATATCCTGAAACACTGACTCTATTGATGAAATGACATCCTTGTTTCGAAGCATCACAAGATTTTGAAGAAGAGTCTTGCGGGTATCAGGGGACAAGATCCCATAGCTCTCTAAAAGTAGGGTGGATATTTGAGTCGGAAAATCAGCGGTTTCTTTTGGGTAACAGGTTGCAACCTAGTACTTAAATAAAAACTTGTGGGAGGAGGGTCGCACTAGAAGACGAACTTGAGAGATAAAAGCCACCAGTTCTTTGAAATGTTGCGCCTGCTCGTCTGGATTGATCTTGAATATTTGGCGAATACTATTGTAATGGTTCCATTGCTGAAGAAACTCTTCTTTATATGCAACAGGATCCCGCTTAATGAGATTCTGTAGCTGGGGAAGGTTGGAAGTGAGAAGCACGCCGCGTCCCATCTCTTTTTATTGAAGAGTTGTATTCAGGTTTGGGTAGGAGGAACGAAATGTAAATGATCGATCCAAAATAGTTGATTACCTAATCTACCTCCTGTGCCCCGTTGTCCCGTGCACGACTGTGGTTTCCCTTTGACTCCGACATCTATCCCAGTGTGAAACTCGAATGCTTCTTGACCATGCTTGACTCCTACGATATGCAAATGCTTGATTACCCCAGCGACCTCGACATACAAATGCACCCTTCTTCCTCTGACCAATGGTTTCAAGACGAATCTAAAATGGAAGAAGATGGCCCTTCTGTTGTCAAACCTGAAAACCCCTCGTTCATGAGAACCGATGGTCAATTACCTATGAGATCCGATTCATATCTGCCAGAGGATACAGAAATCACAATAGAGGTCGACATGGAATCGTATGCGGACGAGTACAATGTCGAATACGAGATGTTGGATGACGAAGAAAACCGTCACGCTGAATTCGAGAATTTGGACGTAGAAGTCTATGATGTGTCAGTCGCTCAATCACCGTCGATGCTCCCAGCGTCTGTATCAGAGTCTGGAGACCAAGGCACCGTGGACCTTTCTACACAGACAGATAACAGCCTACCCAGTACATCTCCACATGTGCACCATGAATCATCGGAACCCCATTTCTTTGCAGTTCACAGTGACAACAACTCAAAATTTCCATCAGAGGCAGAATCTTATGGGACGGGGAATGACGCAGAACACGGCGTAGCTTTGTCTACACCGGTCGAATATCAAAGCCTCCTTGATGAGGAGACTCATGACTTTTTGGAGCCTCTCCTCGCGGATATGCAGCCTGAGGAACGCAAGCCTGAGGAAGGAGGGGCGAACTTACCTGAAGACGCTTCTCTCGGACAGACTGAACCGGTTGATGCAGATCATGAGCAAGAAGAAATTGCCTCAAAACCACAAGTGGCAGCTGATGATGATGTGTACGACACTACGCTTGAGACACCCGAGCAAACAGAAGGCGATGTTCAAGGCGGTTCGGCTAACTCGACCGGAGACCCGCATGAAATTTCTGAGGGCGTTTATATTGATCCCCCTCCCCCAGTGTTGCTGTCTATTGCCTCAGCAGATCAGTTTGATCTCAGTCTTTTCAATGAACCGTCGGCTTCTAGTATTTTTTCAGAAACTTCCTCGCCTACTCACCATACGCCACGTGTTGTTCTCCAGCACCTTCCAACCCTTTATTATGAGCCGCTCTCCAGCGTCTTTGAAGCCCTTCGTCAGGATCAAATCGTTCAATCTTTATCCATCATCACAGATGGCGAGTTGGTTTTGGATGCTGTGGACTTGCAACTTATCCTTAGCGAAGTATGTGTGTTTCTCTGCTACATTACGCTCAAATACTAACCATTACTAGGATAACATATATGCTCGAGAAGTGTCATTGCATGATCTCAATGTACTGCACGATGCCTCTGGGATACATGGTCTTCTTCGAATGCGACTTTATACTTCCACACCTCGATTCATCGTTCGATATCACACACTGCAGGAACAGATCGGGCGACTCAATTTAGATCAACAATCTGCAACGTTATCTGAAGGATTGAACGGACTGGATCAAAGCAATCAACAAGGTGAGATCCATACCTCAGGTTTTACGATTTGGTTGTCAATGTTTGCAGATCCAGACCAAAGAGAAATTCAAACGGAAACAAGGGACGCTGATCAAGAACAAGCGAATGAGCCAGATAATGGGTCAGAACGGAATGAGCCAGATAATGGGTTAGAACGGAATGAGCCAGATGAGCCATTGATACAGCCAGTATCTGAAGCAGAGCCTGAGTCACACGAGTATGAAAACGAAGAAGAGGAGAACAAACTTTCATACGACGACGATGTCGAGGATCCTTCTCATCAATCACACGAAGATGGCGACCCTGGATCTCCCAAAGTCTCTGCTGAAGTATCAGACGTCCAGCACAATCCATATGACCGCAGTACCACCACGGCCAGTGATGTGTATTCAAGATTGGGTGAAGATGTTTCACCAACAACTGAGGGTAATGTAATAGCTCTTGACGCTGTGGAGGCGGATTGGGACGACCAATCCTTCAACGACGAAGAGGAACAGCAATCCGAAGACTCAGACCATCCATCGAGGGATGTGTCAACTTCGCACGCTGAAGGGGAAGAAGCTTTGGAAACAAACTTATTCAGTAAGTGTTTTCGACTGATCGGTGCACGTTTATTTACTAAAAGTTTGCAGCTGATAATGGAACAGAGATTCTCGAAGCCTTGGAAACTGTGGAACCGGACGGGACAACAGAGACTTGGAAAGAAACCTTGGATAATCATAGTCAGTGTTTGATGCGTCTTCCCAGAGCTTGTCTTTTTTACTTTTGATACAGCTTCGGTCACCAGCACAGAAATGGATCCAGCCACAGCCGAGGACGAGATTGAAAATTTGGAGTCATTCAACGAACATAACTTGAATGGTAATCTACAATATTATGATGTTTGTCATAACACTTGCTGACGTGAAGAATGCCAGGTGAAACACATGTTGAAAATGAAGAAAATGAAGACAAAACAGGCGACTTCGAGATCACAGACGTTCCAGAGCTCCCTACAGAACCCATTGTATTCGATGGAGAGAATTGGGAGGATGATCTCGATGGAGAAGGTGATTTGGACGTGACATGGGAGCATGACAACGAGAACACTTTGTCGACCTCGAACGAAAGCTCCGTCACCCTTTCGAGCAAGGCATCCAAGCGAAGCTATGATGAAGTTGATTCTGACGGTGATGAAGCTGCCGAGACAGGTTTATCACCGCCAAGTTCTCCTGGTACCGTTTTCGTTGCGTTTCGACGGCATATTACTGACATGCCTATTCGCAGGTCCCAAGCGTTCGCGGACTCAATAGTTGGCACCTGGCATGCTGGCCTATCTTTGGTTTACTGCCTGCATCAACAAACCTCACACCATATGGAACCCATCGCGCAGCTCTTCAAAATGGGCCTTTTCACGCCAACCTGCAGGTCAAGTTTAAGAGGCTAAGTGACTTATGTTTATATTCTATTCTCAATGCCTTTCATTATCCTCGACTGTTGCTAACTGTTGCAGATCACGACGGGCGGGGCTCTTGACCAGCGTAACGGAAAGGCGATTTATTTTGATATGACAGGGTGTTACTTCTCCAGGGCTTGGGTTGTGGAAAGTGTCGATGGGGAAACGTTCAACAGAGCATTGCATATAATTTATACTGCTTAGCGATACCCCAACACGAGATATTTACAATCAAGCATTCTTTAATTACGCCTCCATTATCGTGAGGACAGAACTAGCATGTTGAGATTTGGAGGCGTAATAGTTATATAAAATTACAATATGGATAATATGAGTACTGATGAGGTTATAAGATGTGGCTATATGCTGCTGTACACGCAATATAAAGAAAAAAACATCAGGTTTCTGACATACAGTCAACGATGTCAGTCTTCGGCTAGTAGATCGTTGACTTCATCCTCTTCCTCCTCAGTATCTGGATCCATTATAGAATCTTGAGGTGCCTCACTCAAACTTGATGACCCATCGTCATCTTCGTCGAGTAGATTGTCAATACTTCTGTCGAGTTGTGCTTCCTCCTGCTTGATTGATCGTCTAAAGAATTATTGCTATTAGTCGATCTCATGATTAGGGAGCATTGCTTAACATACCTTGTTTTTCCATTTCCCTGACGTGCGGGATTAGGTGTGCTCTTCTCAGAGTTCTCATCATCAGAACTTATCACATATACCTGCACAGGCTTCTTGGCAGCTCTGAGATTTCCTTTTCAGCCAGGAGAAGGAGATACCAAGTCTATTGTAACTCACGCTGATCGCTTTGGAAGTGTCCTTGTGGGAACAGCTGGTGGTGGTGTCCCTCTTTGTGTTGATTCGTCGTCGACTTCGTCGTCACCTTCCGCCGTGAATCGAGGTCGTCTTACTCGGAAGTTAATTCAGCGTGCGGAAACATCAGAAACTCTGCTCACTTCGCTTTTCGCTTGCCCTTGTCCTTCTTTGATAGAGATATTCCAGAGCGGTCGTCGGTTTCAGTGCCAGTGCTAATGATGCTTTCAGAGCGCCTGAAATGTACAATGGAGTCCCCGGGTCCCAATACTGAAAGAGGAATGGGCTAACCTTTTCCGACCTTTCTTTCTTGGAGCATCAAGGTCAATGATCTCGTCATCATCCAAGGGAATGATGCTGTCGAGAAATTCGAAAAGCTCGTTAAGTTCCTCTAACTTGCGGAATTCTTCTTCTGTAGAATGTTTCAACTGTTCTTCGAACTTTTTGATGATCGTTGTGTCAAACTTGGTCAAAGCCGTATTGCAAACAGAGTCTCGCAGAGGGCGACGCTGTTTCAGGTACAATGAGGTGCACAAGATATATCAAGAAGATGTTGGACACTCACTGTGCGTAAGTGGTCGATCAGCAATTTCACGGAACGAATTTTGTAATCATCGACAACATCGGGAATATACAGCCTGTTGAGAAGTTGACAAAGCACCCTTTTGTCTTCCTCTACAACTGGGGTCAGCTAGTTCGAAGCAGAGACGCAGAGGATACATACTCTCGATTTCGACCTTCAGGTCCTTCTCAAACAGGGTTCTGAGAACATCTTCAGCCATGTCTAGTTGCACAGCCTCATCGACACCATTTCCGACTTGTTGCCCTCTTGCGTCACTACAGACCGATGCGTTTAGCTTGGAGGACCGGCGAAAAAGAGAAGATTTCCTACATTGCATGAGATAACCGGAGAGGATCTGTCCAGTCCAAAAACATCGCTGCAACCTGTGCAGAGCTGACCATGTCTGGTTCCTCGTCGGACTTTCCAGCTTCTTTTCTGTCCTCACTGACGTCCAGAAAGACATGTATGAAAATCTTGAAGGGCCTAAATCAATGATTGCAGTCGGAGAGTTGTGAGATGTCTACCTCACGCATTCTCCGCTGATTGCTGGGGGATGAATAGCTATACATCTGCAGGAAAAACGCCAAGCATTGTCGAAGCTCCTGGTTGTCGGCCGTCAAAGGAGACAAATACGTCTTAATGAGATTCTTGATAACCTGTGGACCGGCCTCAGTTCATCATAACTCCAGTGACCGAGTAGGATCAAGAAAAATTACGTTGACGTCTGTAATCATGCCAGAAAGCACCAATTTTGCGGTGCCTTCGCACAAGATTGCCTTCGCTTTTGGATCCTGCTCTTCTTTGATGTGGTGCATCAGAAAGTCCGTCAACGCCTCTAACTTCAGAAATGAAAGATCGCGGAAGTGCCGTGGTCAGTCAATGGGAGTATATAAGATAAGTTCCTAGTCACATTATTTCCTTGATTCTTGAACATTTCGGTTTCATGTTTCATAAAGATGTCAAAGAGAATTTGAAGGAGAATCATCTTGATCGAAGTTGGGGACGAGGGAATCTGATTCATGAACAAGTTGATTGACTGAAGTGCAAGACGCTGGAAAATACAAATCAGCTTGATTCCAATGACAGGCTTTGTATATCGCACTTTTGCAATCAGGCAGCACAAGCCAAGGCACTTCAAACCACTTTCCCTGAAAGCAATATCCTTCCTTTGTACAGAAGGAATGATCAGCTCCTTGAGGATACCGTCAAGCATGATATTCTCTTCAAAGGTCTACAATGAGAGTAAGATGTCAAACCTGGATGAAAAAAAGCACATGAACTGACCCCGTCAACACGTTCAAGCATTCCAATGCACAGACTAAGAGATCTTAGGTCAACCTGATCCACGCGGACCTTCTGTTCAGGGGACATGTCTTCAACTGGGTTTCTGGCAGGTCTTGGCTTCTTGGGAGTTTCATTGAAGCTGGAATCCTCGTCTGGGCCTCTCTATGATAGCAGTCAGGAAGAAAAAATCAAGAATCAGGGGCGCTTACGGAGGCATCCTCCATCTCATCCTCGTTGTCACCATAGACAGAATCTCGAATTTCTTGAACAGTCTCTACCACAACACGGATGAGATCGCGTTCACTGGTGGACAACTTTCTCAATACATCCAGGCATGGTGCTACCAGAACTTCTGGTAGATTTTCGGATCTGAGTATGTCACCTGAAGAAACGTATTCAGAATTATAGTGTGATTACTTGAGGGAGGGACGGCTCACGGACAAGTTGGAAGGTTTTTCGCCTCCCTATCTCATCAGAATAATCCAGATTAACTGCAAGTTTTAGTAGTTCTGCTAGAACAAGTTCGCGATCTATCTTTTCATCCTCTCTCCTTGCAAACTCGTTGTCGTCCTCGAGGTTAACATGATTCCCGGGAAATTCAGAAAGCAAGGAGTAAGCTTGTTGTATGTGAAAGGCAATTTCAGTGACAACTGGTAAAGTAGCTTCAAGTCTTGTCTCGTCTTTGGTAGCTTTGCAATGTTCCACAAAAACGCGGGCAAGAAAAGCTGTTTCTGGGGTGAGGGTTGTCCAGTATTGATCTACAATTCAAGGAATAAACAGCCAAAACTTGCTACTTTCAGGTCGAACGCACCTCCGAATTCAAAGTCGTTGAAGATGGCAACATCCGTCGTAAATACACTCATAAGGGCGTCAGCAGCGACTGTGCCCTGTCCCAAATCAAATAAGCTTAAGAGCGAGACGACTCCACTCTGACCCTTGACAGGAGTGGCATCATCAAGCGTGTTATTGTCAGGTTTTATGTTCACTTCATGGACCCAGGTGGTGATCAATGAAGCAGCAGCAGCTCTAACGGCTGGTTCCCTATCTCCTAGCCCGTTTTTTACAATGAGCTCCCTTTGGGCAATGCTCAGAACACGGGGATGCGTTATCCCTAGAGTTTCTTTCTCGCCCTCCTCTCCTTGTGTAGTATGCTTTGCAAGAACGGCGTTGTATACAACTTTGCGGATTATGGCATCGGTGTCCCGGGTTCGATCGAGTATGGCGGGCAATGTCTCAACGGTTACTGGAAAGTTGACAAGTACAGCTTTACGGACCTCACTAGTTGGTTAAGGATTCGGAATCAGCGTTTGCTTTATGACAATCAATCAAACTCACGGTGAGGGGTCATGGGCTAAGGTATCAATAAGGATCTCAAGAATTGATTCGCCTTCCTCCAGCTCCGAGAGATTCTCGGAACCACATAGTTTGGAAAGCGATATCACTGCTTGATATCTCACAGTAGCTTCTTTATCGGACACACGCTCTATAAGAGCAGTGCGGAGGGAAGCATAGATATCCTCACTGAAAATGAATATCAGTGACTTTCAATACGGAGCAGAATAAGCTTTGAGGTCATACTCAATCTCTCCTAAATGAGAAATCATCTCTGCCACGCTCTGCAATACCCGAAAACGGACATTTTTGTCTTTCGCTACGAATCCTTTCAATAGGTGCTTGAGAAGCCGAGCGGTGAATCTTGAAGCAGTGGTAGGATTGTCGTCATCCTCGTCCTCGTCTAGGTTCCTATCTTCCGCCGCTGAGGTGAGGTGAGCTCTAGCAGGGTACGTACAGTGGGAATGAGCATACCCTTCTCGTTCACAAACTTGGTGTATCCGGCCACGAATTTTACAATACAATCCGCCGTTCTCATACCCTTCTTGAGAGACAGAGCTTGCATCAGAAGCGAGAGAAACGTGTCTTCAAACATTCGCTCGCCGATCATCTTGAAAAGTTTCCCTTTCTGTAGTGACTCGGTGTGTTGTGCCAGTTGCGCGTGTATCTTGTGGAGGGCGACATAGTTCTTCTGATGATTGGTGGAGGAGTCTTGAGCTTGTTGAAAGATCCGTGATATATTGGATGCTAATAGCTGGGGTGAAGAATCATGGCTTGCTTGTGCTGCCCGCGCTGGCATCGCGCTCAAAGGAGTCGTAGAGGACAATCACAATCGCGTGAGGCCTCGCGAGACGCGTTTATTACACATGATTACCTAATAAGCTTCCTGGACATCAAAACATCTTGCACTGCCAAGTGACAATCTCATCGAGAATTTGTCCTTAAGGACCCCTTTATTTGACCCTCTATACTCGTCTGTCTTGTATTCCTCGATCTCAAGCTGGAAGAAAACATTGCAGTTAATCCTGCAGTCCTCTGGGTAGAACATGGCAGATGCTCATACAAGACGACTGTGCGTTGAAATAATCCACTCAAATTTTGGCCCTCTGACAGCAGTGAGATCTCATTACAGCTTCGGTATTGAGTGACATTGACAATCCTGTTAGAGACTAGCATCTGTGCTCCTCACAAGGGGACGACTCCCGCTTGGCCAGTTAGCACGCTTTGCGGAACTTAAGCCACGTACTGCACGCGCCTCTATCGTTGTCCTCGTCCAACATAATATTCTATGGCATGCCAAAGGCGAAGACGAAATAGAAATGTTTGAAATCAATGTGGATGAGTGCCTCATTAGGTTGAGGTTTGGCCAATTTGTTTGGCTATCTGAGCAGATATTCGGTCAAACGGCACGTTATTTCTACATTCCCCAAGTTCCCCTTGCTCATCCCGATTCTCAGGCATGCGAGATAGTCCAAGTTATTCTAGATCACGGAAAGCTTCGTGCGGCAGACATCATGTCTCTTCTGTCAGTGTATGACGCCAAAAGTAACTCGTATAATTCTTTGCTAGTGATGCCAGTCTAACAGTGGAGGCAGAAATTAGCCTATATAATCAAACGCTACATAAGCTTGTTTCGGGATCATATTTGAAACCGTCTACTGTTCTTTCACATCTTTCTCCCCGTGACAAATGCATCCAGTATGAAGCGGAGGAGAAACGAAAAATCACTGGATTTCCGACAGCGAAGGAATTACGTGAAGCCAAAGACATCGCTCAAGCTCGATTGAAAAGGGAGGAGGAGGAGGCGGAACAAGTTGGGCTGGTAATGCCCTTAAAACATCTTCACGTTGTATAATTCCTCATTATCGTCCAGAAACGTCAAGCGAAGGATCAGCCAGGACCTCGATCCAACAAGGTAAACTTCACATCTATGCACCCTGACTGAGCTAAGGAAAAGTTCTTTTTTAGCGAAAGATAATTGAGGAAGATGTCGTCAACGTAATTTTACGTGATAAGTCCAAAAAAAGGTTTCTCATCCAGCTTTCTAGGAATCGGTTTACTTCCGAGTAAACCACCAAAAGTTCGGTATTCATCTACGGAACATGGTAAAGTAGTCCCTTTATGAGATTGCCATATTCTTATTATATTTTCTTCGCCAGATAATTGAGACCGCTGCAAAGGAGAGGTTTAACCATGGGGCCTCGCTTGTGATGAAAGCTGCTCTCAAAGCTACAGAAACCTCTCAGCTTAGCGTCTTGGAACCTCATTCACGTAAGTGATGTTATTCTAAATCCTGATTGTTTCTCATTAGACAAGACAGCGCCAACATCGGTCGCCGGTGTCGCTATGCAATTGCCTGACGAGCCGAATCTTGCCTCCGGACTCGTATACCCCTCAAAAAAAACCTCCAGTCTTACATGTGTCAAGGACTATTTAGGAATGTTATCATCAGCAGATAATCCAACTCCAGAGGGGAAGGCATCATCATTCGTGTCCTATAGCGCATCGAAAGTGCAAGTAGAATTTGAAGTCATCGGGCGAAGGCTGCGACGGAATATCGTGGAGTCTGTAGCACGGGACAAACATGGTGTTGAAGGTGTCCGAATACTACGTGTACTGCTCGATACAGGGAAAATGGACGAAAAACAAGTATGTCAGCCTGACTTCCCTGCTTGCAGATTAAATTGACGGTAAGCATAGATTTCCAAGGTAGTCATGATGGCTCCCAAAGATGTTCGGCCATTACTTGTTGCCCTGTCCGCTGATTCTCTGATCAGCACTCAGGAAGTGCCTAAAAGCGCTGACCGAAACCCTGCACGAACATTCTATCTGTGGTGTGTACCATTTCTCTTCAGTGTAGTACTTTGATTTATGTGAGATACCAGGTACGTTGACCTTCAGAAGGCTTTCTCAGTGATATTAGGCAACGTTTACAAGACTTTGTACAATATCATGGCCCGGCTCCGAGCTGAACGTGAGGCTGGCGAGGTATCCGCTGTACTTGAGAAACGTGAAAGGAGCGACGTGAGCCAAGACGAGAGCCTTCTAACAAGATTGGAACGTGAAGTGTTGAAGGAATGGGAAACAAAACAAGCCAAGCTTGCTGTATTACAGATCCGGGTGGAGGAAATAGTGTTTCTGCTTAAGGATCTCGGCGCACTATGTGTGAACGAAGACTAAAAATATATTCACATTTTCCCTCATTGGAACAATACGTACTGTGTTCATCCCGATTTTGTCCCAACCATTAAGTAGATAGGAATTTGTGGTGCGTGCAACTTTAAAGTCCGCTCGAGAGCGCGTCCGAAAGCTGCACTGTATCCTGACTCTAGTCTCATTCTTGGACGCGTTCATTTCTCGACTTCTTCTCCGCTTGCTTGCTGTTTTCATGTCTGAGACAGAGCTGAATAAAGCTTCGTTTGCCGCTCGCGTTAAGCGGATCTACGATTGTTGGACGGTCCGTCTATTCACACAATTGCTACATTTTGCACATTTTTCTGACTGGAACATTCATTACAACTTCAGAATGCCGGAGACAATGAAGATTATGCCTCAATAGCAGGCGTGGATGCTCTTCTCCTGATAGCAGGAGATCCAGCTGCGGACGATGAACCAATGCGGAAAGGATCTTGTTTCCAGGTATAACTTTTGCTCAGTGGCTTCTATCTCCTTACTGACTTCACAACAGCAATGGTTGCTTGGATATGAATTCCCGTCAACCCTTACTCTATTCCAAAAGAACAAAATTTCCATAGTTTGCTCGGCCTCGAAAGGTATTCAATAATCATTCCTCATATGTAATGCACACTGACCATTCCTGCAATGAACCGTAGCCAAGATTCTGTCACAGATTGAAAACATCTCAAAAGCGATCACCATTGAGATTATCGCTCGACCAAAGGGCAAGGATGCTTCCAACGATGCTCTTCCCAGATTCCTTGCTCTCTATACATCTGCCACACGCGTCGGGACGCTGGTCAAGGAAGTGCCTTCGGGCAAACTTGTCTCAGAATGGCAAGCTCTCGTAAACGAAGCGTCTTCCAAACCCGAACTTGTCGACATGGCCCCTGCCGTTTCGTCGTTCATGGCAGTGAAAGATACTGAGGAACTCGTAAGCATCTACTTAGTCAAGTGCCTCAAGATGTCCAGTAACATTATCATCCTAGAAATCGACACAGATTGCTGCATCTCTTACCTCAACTCTTCTCAAGCATCACGTAGCGCCAAAACTAGAATCTATTCTTGATAAAGAATCAAAAGTCACCCATGACATGCTCGCTGCTCAGATCGAAACGCGATTGGGTTCAGGAGAAGGAAGCTCTGCGAAAGGACCTGATATGAAGGTCTGGAACAAAGGAAAGGGACTCGAGAACGTGAGTGATTACATACCGAAGTAGCTCAGTCGGCTCAAATCATACATAATACCAGGTCGACTGGCAGTCAGTCGAGTTCTGTTACCCTCCCATCCTCATATCGAAGTCCTCGAAAACCGGTTATGATCTCCGATACACTGTCGAATCCTCTGACGATAATATCGCGCACAAGGGTGTGTTTTTGGTGGCTTTTGGGATTCGCTACAAGTCATATTGCACGAATATCGGACGGACGTTTATCGTTGATCCAAATCCGGTAGGTATCTATCCAGTGTTGATCCGAGTCTCACTGATTCATATACGAGTCTCTAGGAACAAGAAGCACAATATAACCTGCTCTTATCCTTACAAGCGGAATTATTGTCCTTCATGAAAGATGGGACTTCCGCACGCGACGTCTATCAGCACGCAGTATCGTACGTCAAAAGTAACAAGCCAGATCTGGAAAAGTTCTTTGTGAAGAACTTAGGTTTCGGGGTAAGTTTCTCATCATTATGCTGTTCTTCGAGCCAGATATTTATCTTTATACAAAAGATGGGCATTGAGTTTCGGGATGCGGCTTATATCCTCTCGCCCAAGAACGCGCGTCTGTTAAGAAAAGACATGATATTTAACCTCAGCCTTGGTTTCACAGGTCTTAGTGACAGCTCTGGCCAAAAGTAGGGGCACAGTCCTTCTTTGATGATCTCATCTGAATTCGCAGTATTTTAGATATGCTCTTAATCTCGTCGACACAATCAAAATCGATTCTGGGAAGGCATCTTTGTTGACTGAAGGTGTAAAATCACCGAAAGACACCCTGTTTTTCTTAACTCCTGATAGTGAAGAAGAAAAGCCGAAAAAGAGCAACAAAAAGGCTCCTGCCCCAGTAGCAAATGGGTCGCCCGTCAAACAGAAGGCTGTTGGGGGGAAAGTGCTTCGTAATCAAACAAGGCGCGCGGCTCAAGACGAAGTCCATCATACAGCAACATCAAGGCTCATTGACCATCAGCGTGAACTGCACGCGAATCTTCAGAGTCAAGGCTTGGCCAAGTTTGCAGAGGACGGCGTTGGTGCCAGTGGAAAAGAAGGCAAAGGATGGAAGAAATTCCAGAGCTACAAAGGAGATGGCGCTTTACCGACAGAGGTCGACAAGTTACGCGTATGTCCCTCATCATCATTTTGGGTCTTTCTGTCTTGATAATCCTGAATACTAGATCTTCGTTGACCGCAAAGCTCAAACAGTTGTTTTACCAATTCACGGATTCGCAGTTCCCTTCCACATCAACACGATAAAGAACGCCAGTAAAAACGACGAAGGAGATTTCACATACCTCAGGATCAATTTTCAGACCCCTGGTCAGTTAGCAGGGAAAAAGGAAGACACTGTAGGTTGAACGTTCAGCTCCAAAAATCTGAGTCTTATATTTGCGTTGTTTAGCCTTTTGAGGACCCTGATTCCACCTTCATTCGCTCGGTCTCGTACCGTTCTCCTGATGGCCATCGACTCGATAATATAGTAAAGCAAATCAATGACCTCAAGAAAGAGGCCAACAAGCGAGAGCAGCAAAAGAAAGAAATGGCTGATGTCATTGACCAGGGGACTCTTGTTGAACTGAAGGGTAGGCGTCCCGTTAAGATGCCAGAAGCTTTCATACGCCCTGCCCTTGACGGTAAACGACTACCTGGTGAGGTCGAAATCCATCAAAACGGTATCAGATATCAATCCCTTGGATCGCAAAAAGTTGGTAAGTACCCTCAAAACTCCTAATTCTCCTTGAGATGCTCAGTTGGTATAGATGTTCTATTCAGCAATATCAAGCATCTCTTCTTCCAACCCTGTGATCATGAGTTGATGGTTATCGTTCATTTGCACCTGAAGGCACCCATCATGATTGGCAAGAAGAAGGCATTCGTATGTGCCTCGTTCAATGCTATGACTGTGCGGAATATCTGATGTTTCTTAGGATGTTCAATTTTTCCGCGAAGCAACTGATGTACAGTTCGACGAGACAGGGAATCGTAAGAGAAAACACCGTTATGGCGACGAAGACGAGATTGAGATGGAGCAGCAGGAAAGGAAACGTCGTGCGATGCTTAACAAAGAAATCAAAGCGTTTGCAGAGAAGATTGCGGAAGCAGCCTCTTCTTCGGTCGGTTGTTTCAGCTCGTTCTTGCGATACATTCTGATCTTTTCTAGAATGGCGAGACTTTGGAATTGGATATTCCCTTCCGGGAATTGTCATTCGAAGGTGTACCATTCCGCACAAGTGCTCGCTTGCAACCCACGACGGAATGCCTGGTTCATCTCACAGACCCACCATTCTTGGTCGTGACTCTGGCAGACATTGAAATTGCTTCGTTGGAACGTGTTCAATATGGCCTCAAACAATTTGATCTCGTCTTCATCTTCAAAGACTTCACGAAGGCCCCTTTACACATCAACTCAATCCAAAGCTCTCAGATGGACGATGTAAAAAATTGGCTTGAGTATGTGCACACAGTCAGCATCATCTGAATTCCACTAATCTCCTGCTTCAGTTCGGTGGAAATTCCTATGAGCGAGGGTCCAGTCAATTTGAATTGGGGACCTATCATGAAACACATCAATGAAAGTCCTTTCGAATTTTTCCAGCAGGGTGGATGGAGCTTCCTTGGGGGTGCCACTGGCGTTGAAGTACGTTGGATGATTATTCTTTGCTTCAAACTCGAATTGGCTAACATCAATCAGAGCGATCATTCTGAGGAATCGGGTTCAGAATCAGAATTCGAGGCGGATCCCGAAGAGTTGGCAGCAAGCTCAAGCAGTGCTGAGGAAAGCAACTACGACGACTCGGACGCGAGCGTCAGCGACGAAAGTGGCTCTGACTTTGGTGGAGGTGATGATGATAGCGATGAAGGTTCGTATACTAATCTTGTGTTCCGATGACTTTATGTTCTGGACTAACGCTTCTCCAGGTGATGATTGGGATGAGCTTGAGAGAAAGGCTGCGAAAGGTGATCAAAATTCCTATCCATTCCTTTGAGAGATCGCTCAATTGCTTTCAGCGGATCAAAAACGAGTGGAAGGAAAGAAAACCGCTGGGTCTGATGATTCTGATGATGACCAACCAAAAAAGAAAGCAGGCAAGACGAATGGAAAGGCCAAGGCCAAGCGTTGACCCATTGCTTTCTTTTTTTGCCATATTCCGTCCTATTGTATGCATTGACTATCTGTAATATCTCTCCTCCATATATGCTGTGTTCCCCTTTCGATCTACGCCAAGTTCAATTGGTTTGCTAGGTCGTATCCAGACGCAAAGTGAGATAAACGAGCGTCCACAACAAAGCCCTATCACAACGAATTCAATACCTGGGATGACAACTGTTCTTATCACGATACCTTTCTGTCGTAATCTGTGGCACCAGCGTCAGGCGAACCATCACGACACCGAAAAATGTGCATTTACCTTCTAGCTCAACTTTCAACTTTGCCAATTCCACAACTTTTACAATGATATGTTCTCCAACTTCAAGTTTAGGTTCAGGTGTTTCCATCTTATCATCTAGAAGAACACTCAAGACAACGAGCTTCATGTTGGCATTCGTCATGCCTGGTTGGAGGCTGTAAATCGAAATATGAATGACCGCGTCGAGATTGAAAGTTTACCTGGATCGCACACAATCACAGGAGAGACCTGAAGGACCTTCTCAGCTTTGTATCCTGTCTCTTCATGGAGTTCGCGTATTGCGGTTTGTTCAGCGGTTTCGCCTTCGTCGATGAGCCCTAAATCATAATCTTAACGATCCTATCGAATGAAACGTTCTAAGATCCATAGCCCACCTGCGGGAAATTCTGAGATAACTCTAGGGTGAGGAAGGACAATTCGAAAGACATGCATCTAGACGATACCAATGATATGCTTTCCGATAGGTGGCCTGTATTGCTCTATGACGACCGTTGAAACCGGGAAAGCGTTTGTTTTGGACTTCAGAATGGCAAGAATCGCCACAGCTATGCAAAGCTGGTCAACTAAGAGCCGAATCTCCCTTCGTATTATAGCCTTACCATCAACCCCGGTTGATTTGCGAGTCTTGCGTTCAGCGCACTCCCACAACCGCTAAAGAATTCGCTACTGAGCGAGAATAAGAAACAGCAAACATCCAGGTGCACCTCTTTGCCATCCTCATCAAGATACTTTATCTTTTTGAGCGTGATCCATCTTACTCGATTTCGCAGGTGAGCGTTTCACCACTGGCACTGATTACATTCGCCATGCTCACTTCGCTTCAGACGCAGACATCTCGGTCGAGGATAATATCTTAGGAGCATTGTGAGCCATTCTGAAGCCTTTGAATTGTCGTTCAATATGTCGTGTGAAAGAAAGCGATGAAGACGGAGAGGAAGGACGCAAGAGACGCAGCATAACAAGTAGGACAGACGGATTTGGAATAATCCTCATTACCATAGTGGGGATCAGTGCTGTGAACAGCCCTGATCTCATCCTCAACACACTGTGTAGTTTCCCGTTTCAAGCTCCCAAGTCCTGTCGCTCTTGAGTGCAAAGGTGGACATGAATAGTCGCGAAGATCTGCCGCGTGTATCAATTGGAAATGCTCAAGAGTGGCAGACGCTGCGATCCAATTATAGGGAAGCCGCCTTGGCAAGACTTCAATCCCAAATTATCGCCAATGGTCTAAGTCGCGAAAAAGACGCGTTGATTGCCCACATGGATCAGGTATATCTTCCGTGCTGTTGAGAATTCGCGTAGTGACGCGTCCCTACTACTCCAGTTCATCGAGAGAACGTTTACTATTGCCCAACCAAACCTTCGCGTCAATGGCCAGAACTTTGAATCGCTGGACGAGAACGGCAGAGGTGCGCCATGCGTTACAACTCATCAGGCTTATGTTAATGATCTTAGCAGAAATGGAAGCCTTTGACGAGACGTTAGATAGACGGATATGGTCCTTGGCCGATACTCGACTTCAATGGCATAAACGTATTGCCGAGACAAGACGAGCTATACCAACTGAAATAGAAAGCACCGTCTCTACTTTGTTGGAACGGCATGGAGAGCTCGATTCCAAGATATTGCCACCCATGCCAATCCATGCTGCAGACGAAGAGCTTTCACCGGAGGAGGATGGTAGGTCCACTACAATTCTGGGTTTTTTGTTGATCAAACACGCTTTTCTTGCAGATATCCGACAACGTCGAATTGAGCAGGCGTTACTGAAAACTTCTGCCACGGTCAATGAGTTGAATCAAGTGAGTTCTGACCAATATGAGTTCCATGGTACACAATTCATTGCAAATATAATTCAGACGATATCTCGAGAGCAAGAACGAGGGGATAGAGTCAAGGTGGTAGCTGTAGAGGTGAAATCCTTGAAACAATAGCGCTTACCCAACGGTCTGAGAATGTACAAATTAATGTGTAATCTATATGCAAATTTGACCGGGGCAAGAACGATAAGTGCCAGAAGATGGAGACAAGAGATCGCCAGAGGTTCTTCTGCAAGTAGTCTTGACTCCGGATTACCTGCCATAATGTAGAGGCTACACTATGACCCTCGAAAACCCCCTCCACCACGTCCTCCACCACGTCCACCGAATCCACCTCCACCACCAAATCCACCTCCACCTCCGCGGCCGCCACCTCCGCCCCGGAAACCTCCTCCACCAGCGCCTCTACCTCCAGAAAATCCACCACCACCTCTGCCCCCAGAAAATCCACCCCTCGGTGCTCCACGGGCACCGCCTCGCGGGAAGCCTCCTCTTCCGCCTCCAAAACCCCGGGGTGCTCCCCGTCCTCCTGGAGCTCCTCGGCCACGCCCACGCTCTAAAAGAAAAGAAAAGGATGAGTAAGCTTCGCGGACAGCTGCATTGAACAATTACTGGATACGCCTATAGGAAGAGACAGATGAGTTTTCCTTATTCATCAAGAGAACAACAACTGAGTACTGACCTCCAAGGACTTTTGGTTTCGGCAAAAATCTGTCAATTGGTAATAGTTTGTCCCCACCGATATAGACTTTGTCGCCTTTTTGAAAACTGCTTGCAACCATTCCCTCTCCCATCTTTATCGAGAAAAAGACCTCGTTCACGGGACCAAGGATTTCATCGACCTTCCCGATAACAGACTTGTTTTGCAAGTATATTGGAGCATTGAAATATGGGACTTTGTCTGGCATCAGTGATGAACAGAGCATCTCGTCTTCCACAGCATGGATAAAAGTGCCCATTTCTAAAAGTCGTGAGTCATGCATTCCAACCTACGCATATAGAACACATACCCAAGACTTGATCGGGAGGTCCCATATCTCGTTGTTGGAATCCTCCACGACCGCCTCCGCGAGCTGATTCAAAAATTGGAATCATTCCTTTATAATAAGATTGGAAGTTGGCTCACGTCCACCTCGACTAAATCCGCGACCACCGCGACTCATGATTTGATTTGAGGTACAAGCTTTTCGTCAGTGACAGGTAGAACCTTCCAGGAAGAGGGCTGGAAGTAGTTTTAGGATGAGAGCCTGAATCAATGAGACTGATATGCGTTGGATATGCGCTTCAAAATTCAAGATGCTCTCAAAAGATTTACAACATTGATTAGGTAATTATTTTCAAACACTTATCATATTTACCAGGGCAGTCAATATTCACGGCTGCTAACCTATTCAATATCGCGCACAACATCTGACGTTAGCACGGGAATGTCATTGTTATTCGGAAAGCGTCATTATGAACTTATCACAATAAGTTGTTGGCAGGGACCTGCAACGAGACAATCTACCAACAATTTAAGAGAGCATCTCGAATTTCGAGCATTATCTAATGTCGTCTTGTCGGGGTGTCAAGGTTTGCGCTGCTCAAAGTGGCGGCACTGCTTGAGATGTTGAGGTTGCTGAGGCGAGGGAGACGTATTTTGAGTGAGGGAGTGACTGGAAGGGATGGAGATATGATTGGCATTGTGGACGAGGCGGACGTTGTCTCGAGAATGGGTGCATGCAATTGGCCTTGTCGGGCGGGAGTTCGTGTAATTTTTCTTGTATCTCTTTCTCCTTTATCGCTCTTGGATTCCTTGCCTTTTTTCACAGCAACTTGTGGAGTATTCGCCTCGATTCCATTTTCTCCACCAGCCCCAGGCAGCTCGTCATCCCGCAACTTCCTCTTCCTTCCTCGTCTTTCCTTTGTGTCTTTGCGAGGAACTTCGACATCCTTTTGCTTGGCCTGACGAGGAATTCGAGTGGCTCGAGGTGTCTGAAGCGACTACGGTCAATACAGGGACGGAAAGGAGGGCGTTCTGTAGTCACCTTTGAAGTCCCACTAGATGACGCTAACGTAGGTTCCGCAAAAGATCCACTCATGAGCAATTGGTGGTTATCAACTTCCTCGAGCTGGGGAAAAGACTGTAAATAAGTGGTATAAATCAACGGCGAAAGGTGACAACCTTGACGTTGAATGCCTTCGCCTTGATCTGTAGACTTGGAGGTGGGGCAGATACAGATTCATTGAATGGGAAGCCATCCTTGCTGTTATCCTCTGCATGCTTGAAAGAGCTCTGAATAAGAACATCTCAGAGACTTGTCTATTGAGAGAAAGGTATGCCTTACCCGTGACGATACACTAGTAAGCGGTGTCTCAATATTGGTATTTTTACTCCTTGATCGCAATTCGCGAGTGCTTGCTTCTGGCGGAGCATGCTGGGCAGCTCGCCTGCGCCTTACAGTAGATATAGTAAGGCCTGTTGTGGTACTTGTCGATTCGCTCAAACGGTTTACAGCTTGAGATACTGCTCCATTTGGCGCCGAACGCGATACAGGATGCTATCAAAGAATCAATACCGGGCGATACGAGCCTTATTGAACGTCTGCTAACCTTCCGGGGCCGCCCGACTTTGTTTTTGACAGAAGGAGTGGGATTGGGATTGGGCGCCTCGACAGAAGTCTGCACACCATGATCGACCAGTTTCCTGGGACGATGATGAGCAGTAAAGATTGGATTCGCTCTTGCCGAAGCGAAACTACACAGGATCTGAAACGAAAGGTGAGCTAGACAAAGATCAGGGATGAAGACTATCAATCACTTGAGCTGCAGAAAGTTCATCCAATTCGGGAATAGAACTTGCGGAAGCTGAGAGCATGCGCTCGTCTGAATCATCCAGAGAACTAAGCGACGTGAGGGGAGAAGACATTCCAGAAGTGATGTCCATGTCCCTGAGCAAATAAAGTCAGCTACTATGGGCAGGAAAGAGAGATCTCGAAACACACTTATGAACATGTTCGTCCCATTTATTGAGTTTATTCCAGAAATCAAGGACGATAACTCTCTCAGGTACTCTGTAACGACGTCCGTTGATCGTGACTTCGTCAATAGGTACCGCAGCGCGACGAATGGTTGGAGGGAATTCTGGATGTATAACGTCTATGTTGCCATTATTGTACTGTCGAGGTTTCGTGATTTCTATGGGCAGAGCATTGTTCCTAGGAACCCGCCGCTTTGGTGGCTAAATTTGAAGGCATATTGTGAGTTCGTGGGATTTCGATTGAATTATGGGCTCACCAGGACTCGTTCAGCATGGTTTGGACACATCCACTTCTTGTTGAAGGGAGGCAGTGTCGGAAGGGGCGGTTCAAGGCAGTCCAAGTGCCAATGTAGACTGCAGTAGTCACATGAAACGATGCTTTTCCACGCGTCTGGCTGTGCTGCTTTGGAAGTTGATCTTCGCGCACGCTTGGCAGCAGGGGCAGTCGCTGCAAGGCTGGCAGGAAGGGCAGACATCCCGCACTGAAAACAAAGGACAGGCTCGCCATTCTTATCTCGAAGCCGATATGGGTCTCGGTCCTCTAATTGACCATGACGGCTGAGTAATCATCATCAGGAAAGATATAGAACGGAGGAAGGAAAATGAATCTTACTTAAGGCGAGGTGGCTTGATCTCTGAGCTGTCGACGTAGTTACCCTTAGGGCCTGAGGTCACTGTTCATTGAGTTCGTCAGCCTCAGGAGTGTAAAAGCACGCTCAAAGAAAGGACAAACCGTCTTTGAAGAATGTTCTTATGTCTTCGGGAAGCTGGAACTCTACGGGAATAGAGACCTTTATGTTGTGGATGAGGGGTGATAGCAGCGATGAGGGAGGTTTGCTAGGAGGATCCTGTTGCTGTATAGATATAATTCGATTCATACAAAATATGATTTGAAGCTCACTTTTCGTGCCACACACGAAGGGCAAAACCATCGAGCCTCTCCATCTTCTACCCCCTCCATCGGTGGGTCAAGACACCACAGGTGAAATGCTCGAGGGCAACCATCACAGTATACCAAAGCCCCATAAGAACGGCAGGAAGAACAGTGGTCCTCGTTGTTCAACTAGCACATTGATAAGACAATTGACCGTGAAAATCCATCACTGACTCACAAGGTTGTGGGGAGGTTCTGGTGAATTCAGTGAAAACGCTTTCGGCTCTTCCTTCACTCGAAGAGGCGGTGTGTCTACTTCTTTCTCTTTCCCTTTGTCTCTCCGTTTGGGTTTTCCGCTTGTGATGGGCGGTGCGGTGTCCTGCAGGTTTTGAGAAGAGTTCGACCGTGATATCGACGGTTCGTCATCTATGACCATGGTCGCCTGGTCAGGTTCTATCATCGTTGGCTGCGAAGCTGAGCTCGTCCCGGCGTCGAGGTACATAGGAGGATCCAGCGAAGATGTGGTTCCTGCTTGATTTCGAGCTGAAGCTCGTTGAGCCCGCCCGGTGGCAGTTCTGCGTGCATTTTCGGAGGTGTGTTGCATGATGGGCGAGGCAAGGCGAAGATTGGCAGGCGAGGGTTCAGACGAAAGGCGAGCAAGTGAGCTTACTTCATGCAGGATGAACAAAAAAAACGCACCCTTTGTCAAGTCGGGAACGCTTGGAGCGAGGCCCTTCCGAATCTTGTCCAATTAAAGTGCCATGCATAAGTCCAGAATACGTGGATCCAGGATCAGAGGTCGGAAGATAGGAATAAACCAGTGAAGGTTTTCTGGGATCGCGTTTTTGCGCGGCCTGCTGTGCAGAAACTAGAGACGGAGGCCCTGGTAGAATTTCCGTGGCAAGACTAGGATCACCCTCAAGATGAGGTGGCTGATGAACTTGTACACCTGGCAGCAAGTAGGCTGGCAAACTAGCCGTTGTGGCCATCCTCTCGACAGCGAGAGTTCTATGGAGCCTCTGAGAATAACGGCGTTGGATAGGAGGGAAGGGAACAAGCGGACAAATCAGGTCAGGCCCACTCTGACACTCGTTGGCGATGGATGGACATCCGCACTTGACACATTTTACATTTTTGCATTCCTCTTTCCATTTTCACTACACACTGACTGTCTACATAAACAAATTCTCCCTCAGCTGCATATATGCCCTGATCAAAGTCAGAAGAACTCCATGCGCAGCGGTCGAACAGAGATTCTATCAAGGGACCGCCAAGCATTGGTGATGGACACTAAGGAGCGGCTACCACAACCGGCGCATCGACTACTGATAGTTGATGAGTAACTGGCGTCCAGAGAGGATATTCCACCTCAGAGGCTCACATGAAAGAATGACGGACTATAGCAAGCTCATATTATGAAACAAATCATTATCGCATCAGCATGGTACCATTCAATTACAAGCGTACAGGAACATATTATTCCCCAGCACGTTGAGTCATTGCAGCCTGTCCAGCAGCTGTTGCAGCTAGTCGCGAGCGCTTTCTTTCAGCCTCTGCATTGCGGAAGTGTAATCAGTGCCACGAAATCCGAAGTCATTCACAGACACGAACCTGCTTCCTTTTCTCGTTCAATATCAGCAACAATGGCCTCGATTTCCGTCAGGTCCAAGTTCTAAGTATAATAAGCACATATTCGAGTACCCAAGAAAGAGAACTGACCGTGACTTTGCCATAGCTTTCCATGACGCTGATTTCAATGTTCTTGGCACCCGTTTGTACCACCTCCAGCAAGCTTTTCACGGTCAACTTAATGCTCTCGTCTCTCGATAGATCATCTCGGTGGTTCTTCTCCAGGAATTCGCGCACGGTTTTTGAGGAACGGCCAATGGCATTAGCCTGCACACTATTAGATTGCGTGGCCAAAGGAATACGTTGCCACATACCTTCCATGCACTGTAGATTCCACTAGGTTCCGTTTGGTAGAGGCGTGGTTTGGTATCATGGGGGTCGAATCCGACAATGAGCGTTGAGATTCCAAATGGTCGCACACCACCAGACTGGGTGTATCTCTGCAGGAATATGTATTGATCATGCGATATTCAAGACAGTGAATCTGTTACGCGTACCTGTTGAATTCCAGCAATATGCCTTGTTATATACTCAACAGTAACAGGATCCTCGACTGTGAGGCGATGACTTTGACATTCTATACGCGCTTTATCGATCAAGACTCGTCCATCTGCGGTCAATCCTTTGGGGGGTAAAGTTAGAGTGCAACACGAACGCAGATAAGAGATGCATACCAGCAAAGGCGAGGCAAACATGATCATCCAACATAACGACCTTTCGGACTGTGCGAGGGTCCTGCAATTGCAGGATGGACTTCTTCTCGACGCCAAGAACTACCACGTCCTGTCCTCTAACACCAACCTAGATCGGTTTGGTAAACGTGATACAGATATTTTGCAGACGTCTTACAGCACATGTTCCCTTTCGTACAGCTTCAAGGGCATATTCAACCTGTAAGGAATACAACAATTGAGTATATGGTGAGTCTTATGATCGTCGATTGAATGCCGACCTGGAATAGATGACCGTCGGGCGAGAAAACGGTGAGAGCTAGAGGTTGGAACTGAATCAGTACTTGTTCCTTCGAAATATAGCAAGGAACTGACCGCGATCGTATGACCTTGACATGGTTTAAGCAGAAGAAAGAGATAAGTTCAGCGCATCAGTCGAACGCGCGTCCAAGAAACACTCATCTTGTCACATGACGCACTATGAGGCGCGTCTGACTTAATTATTAGCCCCTTCTCTCCAACCACATCATCTCTCACACCCCTCTGCACCTTTGTCGAGCTCTTGGCAAAATGAATCCTTGACTACCTCTATTGCTCTTGCGGTAAAGAAGAAGGCCTCGACACAGTGGCCCTTGAACGAGTGGTTCTATCCCTTCCAGTATGCCAGTGAATCAGAACAAACTGGACGTAGTCCATAATGATAACGTAATTGTCGATTCAATGCGATGTGCATTCTGCTCCAAGTCTCTCGACATGATGTCAATCTCTGCGCGGGAAACTCACTACGAGCACCATTTTACTATGGACGGAGAAAGTGTTGAAGGTGAGTTCTGGCATCGACAGTTCTTGCGCATATTGCGAGGTTGACCGCTCTGGCCAGGTGATATCATTTTCGTCAATTCGTCCCCCGAACCCATATCCCCAAAGAGGAGCATCAAGCCCTCGTCTTCAAAACCTAAAGAGGATGATCAAAAAAGGTGGCTTCGAATGAGAGAGACTGATGTTTTCTGGTATCCTTCTCAGACAACACCGCCCCCGTCTTCTTTTACGCCTGGTCGGTCAAGAACATCGCTTGTATACGTCATCATTGAAACAAATGTGTTGCATAGGGCTTATTCCGCTCATTCGAAGAGGTCTGTTGAAAGGCCACGCTCGCGGAAACGTGAGACGAGCGGCTCTATGCTACGACGAGGTTGTTCATGTCCATCGAGAACCTTGGGACGCTATGTGGGGCTGCGGGTGCGCTTGTAAATTGACCTTCCCCCATTAAACCCATTTCATATCTCTTCAGCTATCGCAACTTTCTCATGGCGTGTGGAGCGTTAATGAATCAGACACAGCAACCATTATATTTTCCGTTACTTGATTCCCCTATTCCTCCGAGCATTCGCAATCTACAGTCGTGGATAGAAGCCGCCTGGAAGGAAGGTCAGGCTTTCTATTCGCGTTCATGAGCCATTCTAACATTGTATCCCAGGGTTCGACAGAGAAGGCAGCAAAGAGCTGAAGAAATTAGTCAACACCAAGAAGTGGATTGGAACATCAGGTAGGAAGCTGCCTCTTTATTGCTTACATGCCAGGCATACTCAAAATATATAGATCTATGGGTAGCATTCGTTTATCGAGGGATTCCGTAAGTGAACATCCGCAGTGTTCATGCATGGTGGTTTGCTCATTTCAAGCAGCGTTCAACTGGTCGACTTTGACCTTAGGAATCACCCTCAAGGTATTTTCTACCTGTATCAACATACGAAACGCACACCTATTGACATATGAGAAGGCACAGACATCGTGGTGAATTGGGTTGTAAACTATTTTTCTCCCACTGCAACGCAAGAAAGACCGACAAATCTCTTTGAATCACTCCAAGTATCGCCGGTGATAAGTACAGACAAGATGCCGCTTATCTTACAGCACGATGGTCATTCACGGACCATTGTGGGATACGAGGTGGACAAGAATGGCGTAACCAATCTATTGATGTTTGATCCCGCGTTGTATGATCTATCACTATGTGTCACAGAACTCGAGCTAACATTATGTCGGCAGTCGGCCAAATTCAGAGATTCGCTCGAAAGCACTAGCCGTGTTCGAGGAATCGCGCTTGACAAACAATTACGGTACATTCCCAGCTGTGTTTCACAGCAGACGGGATCCTCACGATTACCTTTGTTCAGCTCATCGTGAAGTTCGCGCCGGCGATGCATCCAACCCTTCAACAAGCCCATCCCACCCCAAACGTAAGCGATCTTCAGACTCGGCGTCATTCGATAGGAAATTACGAAGGATAGGGGACTCTCCTGAAGTGAGATCGCATGACGCGGAAGAACCGACATCCTCAGCATCTCGTCGCAAAGCTTCAGAGGCGGCGTCACCCGTCAAGAAACTTCTCAAGTCTGCCGGCCATGGAAACAAAGAATTCGATGTCTACGCCATGGTCAAGTCATTCCGCTTCAATCCAAAGAGTCTGAGGTATGTCATGGTTGCGATGCGACCGCTTAGCTGTGCTGACATCTTCCCACAGCAAGAAGAAGCAATACCAGATCCTATATTTCCCAATGACCGCTCCCTTGACGGATCATGAGAGGATGCAACGGAAGGAAGTCAGCAGCACAAAGATAATCTGAAATACACAAGAACCTTTGGCACGTTAACAGTTAACAAATGATCTCCGAAACACGAGTTATTCACGATCTATCTCCATATCATTTGTTGACCGAGGAATGTACTACGTAGCATTGATAACCTGATGGTTGCCAATATTTCATTCGTAAAGCTCTATAATTACAACTACACCATAATATAACAAGAATATGAAAGCCAGGACTCTCCTCAACATCTGCTCACATCTATACCGATGCCATTATCACATCTTCGGATGTATCTCCTACAGGGTGGACTTCAGTGGACTCAAGACCTACAAGGGGCGCAAGTTCAAGTGCCCCGACAGCATATCTTATTGCCCTCTCCCAAGCTTCCTCGACTCTGTATCCCCCTCCCCTCATAATCCCCTCTCGATCCTTTCTAACCGCCTCGCTGAAGAAATCGTCATAGCCCCCGCTCTTCAATTGATACCTATCCTCATACGAATACCAATCGTCCTGGAAAGGCACATGCGGGATATCAGGAACGTCCACGGCTGCTCTGCTTCTCAGCAACTTGGCACTGCTCTGGATGACCGTAGTGGACGCCGCACGCGCCGAAAATCGTTTAGCAGCGTTCGCCCTGCTCTTCGCGATGAGCTGAGCGGCATTTTTGTCGCTTGTCTCTAGTTTGTCGATGATCTCGCGTTTATCCTTTTCGCGCTCTTCTTTTTCTTCTTCCTCTTCTCGCCGAAGCTGTGAGGCGCGGTTTTCGCGTTCGCGGCGTTCGGCATCTTCTTGGTCTCGGAGTGCTTGGGCGTACGCCTCGTCGCGTTGGATGTTGAGCTCGATGAGTGCCGCGTTTTCGGAGCGGTAGGCCGCTATACGAGCTTCTATTTTGGGGATGTCCACGTCGTGTATTAGGTTGAATGCTATGAACGTCATGAGTAACGATGTATTTTGAAGACATGAGAGACACACACTGATATCTTCCACTTCCTCGAGATAGTCATTGTAGGCACGAAGGTCGTGGAAGTCTTCACGACGCTTGTTAAATCTGTGGAAGATGTTAGTTCTCTTTACCTAACTTTCGGAGTCAAAGCACGCACTCTTTTGCTATTCGTCTCCGTACAGCGACTTCCTTCTCTACAGTGAGGTCCTCGAATGTCTGTGGCGTGAAAGCCAGTTTCCTGAGAACCTTGTTACATATAGGACATGGCGCTGGCCCCAGGGTGAACAATCGGTCAATGCACGATTCACACCTAAGTATTGCAACAACAAGACTGAGCAATTGTCAAAGAACATAGATCAGCGTAGGCACATACATTTTGTGGTAGCATGAACTGACTAGGAGACGAAGTTTCGGGTTTAGATATCTGTCACTCTTGCACACTGGACATTGGTCGTCCATAGACTAATGTCATGCGCATGTAAGTATGTAAAGCATTCGCTGAGCAATTTCAGACTGACGAAGTACTCCGATGTCCTGCCCGACGCATCTTTGACTCCTCCTCCGAATACTGTGGTCGAGGTGCTCTGAACCTGAGGCGTGGAGCAACGCGTGTGTGAATTGGAGGATATGAGGCCGCCTTTCCGGACGGTTTTTCCCTGCAGCCAACCCCCGACTTTAGGACGAGCGGCCATCCTTGGATGCTCTTGGATGATGTAGTGGTGACGAAGAAGGTGATTGCGGCCCTGCAAATTTCCACGGCTCTCTTTCTGCTTTCTTACCTCAAGTCAGGATCTAATCATTACTTTGCTGCACTAAATTGTCAAGATGCATGGGAGACTCGAGAGCATCTCGTTTTGGACTAAAGCACCCATCTGCTGACAGGTCGCGTCAGATGAATTACTCATCAGATATTGGCCAACGCGAGCAATGTAGTCAGCCTGCTCATATCCATACCACACGCGCATGTGTCATCGCCTCGACAGAGCAACGTATAAGTTCATTGTTCTAACACTGCTCTCAGCCATTATCATCGCATACTGCGCAAATCTGTCGTCCAGGACCAACGCGTTCTCGAGAGCCTTGACTTCGCTTATATCCTCTCGCAAAGTACCAGCCGCCAACATGTCTACGGCTTCCAACTGGCAACAGGCTCTAGAGGCTCTCCCAGAGACCCCAGACAAGATACCCGCGTTCTTCTTCGCTCATGGGTCTCCTATGCTCGCATATCCCAAGGCCGCAATGGATTCTTCCATGGGAGGAATGGCAGCTTACCAGGGGCCGAACGGCCCTTTGGCGAACTTCCTATCGCACTTTGGCCCTACTTTGCTGAAGAAGTACAAGCCTAAAGGTATTGTAGTATTCAGTGCGCACTGGGAGACCATGTCAGAGCGCTTAGGTACGCGCATTTGCGTGTTTTATCTTAATCATATATTCACCTGGCGTTTCTATCACCAGTAACGGATTATGCTGAGAACCCGCTCCTGATGGATTATTATGGCTTCCCTCAGGAGTTGTACCAATTGAAATTCAAATCAAAAGGTGACTCTGGACTTGCTCAGCGAGTGGTGGAGTTGTACAAACAGGTACATTCCAACTTCTAATATTTGAAGTTTCCTGTGAGTGACTTTGTTGCCAAGGCTGGACAAAAAGCAAGGACAACATCTGTTTCCGAAAAGAGAGGAGAGGATGGTCGTGGTTTCTCTGGGCCTGGCTTAGACCACGGCGTATTCGTGCCATTCCGAATTATGTTCGGAGAGGAATTCCTAGATATACCAATCGTCCAGGTTTCTATCGATTCTAGCCTTGATCCTGAGAAAAATTGGGCATTGGGAAAGGCTGTTGCTCAACTACGGTATGTCATGATCTTCAGGGATCAACGGGCCCTTATATTGAAATCAATGTCAGGGAGGAGGGTATCCTCGTACTATCAGGTGGTCTAACGGCACATAATTTGCGGGATCGAGATTCTTTTTCTCCCGACACCGCGCGTGCAATACACAAAGAATTTGACCAAGCCATCCACAAGGCTGTCGAAATTGATTCGGTTTGTCCCTGGCCATCTAATCATTTTACTTGTGAACTAAAATGTACTGGTCTTGACAGGCTGATGATCGCAAGAAAGCGATGGTTGGACTTACTCGCCACCCTGGATTCCGTGCTTCGCACCCGAGAGAGGACCATTTTATACCCTTGTATGTTGCCGCTGGTGCAGGGGAGGGAGGGGATGTGCGAGTTTTATTAAATATGTATGGACTGGCATCATTCGCTTTCGGTGTATGAAAATGAGGTTGAATAACATTGATGTGATGTGACATGGTAACGAGATCGGTGTACCATACCCTATTGCTACCACCCGTGCCAGGCTGACTCTGAGAGCTGTCTGCGCAGTGCGCCGTTGTCCCACCGACCGTCTGTATCCCACTCGTGAGTTCTACCGCAACACCTTCTTGATTCCCGGCCTTTGTTTCTCACATCAATTGCGACTCCAGCCTGTGCATCCTTCTTAGTTCTCACCGCAACAGCAGCCCTTCCTTTCCTCCCCCAATCTACCATCCATATACCCCACAGCTCATCGTCTCGCAGCTCCTTCTACAGCTGAATTCCGCCTCTAATTTATCCAGCGATAACATATGACACCGCCTGCATTAATGTCTCCGCGTTCACTCTCCCTCCCAACTTCGCCTGAGGACACCCGGCGCTCCTCAGTCACCCAACATCCGCCTCGTCGGGAATCCCAACTGGTTTGCGAGCATACGCCCCTAACCCCACCACTCTCTCCCAAATTCGGTCAAAACAGCGATTCCATCCAAGTTGATGACGAATGTTCTCATATCGAACCAGAATCAAGCGAAAACAATCAAATCAAGGAGATACAGGAGATTCCACAACTCGCTTTGGAGTCTATGGAGGTGGACAGTGTCGATGAGGATGGTCCAGTCCATCGGCCTCAGAGACTCCTGGAGGATGAAATAGTTCATCTCCAACGATCTGGTATCAAACTGTCAGATTTTGAAGTACGCGGAACGCTGGGTATGCATCGTTGTTGTGCGCAACCTCCATCTTTTCTGACTCGTCACTATCATTCTAGGGACTGGAACATTTGGCAAGGTCCTTCTAGTTCGCCACAAGAGCTCCTCTTCGACCCCGGGCACACAAAGTCACTTCGCCATGAAGGTTCTCAAAAAGACAGAGATAGTTCGCCTGCGACAAGTCGAACACGTAAACGCAGAGCGATACATCCTATCCCGCGTCCACCATCCTTTCGTTGTTGATCTTTTCTCTACCTTCCAGGACAGTCTCAATGTCTACATGTTGATGTCCTACGTTCCTGGAGGAGAGCTCTTCACCCATCTCCGCCGCGCCCAACGCTTCACCCCCGATGTCACCCGCTTCTACCTGGCTACCATCATCCTTGCATTAAAATACCTACACTCCTTCAACATCATTTACCGTGACCTCAAACCTGAAAACCTTCTGCTAGACTCCCGCGGTTACCTTCGACTCACGGATTTTGGTTTTGCCAAAATTGTCGATGATCGTACTTGGACGCTGTGTGGCACTCCAGAGTATCTAGCGCCCGAAATCATCCAATCCGATGGACATGGAAAGGCAGCTGATTGGTGGGCCTGTGGGGTCCTTTGCTACGAGATGTTGGTCGGATATCCCCCGTTCTTCGACGAGTCGCCATACGGCATCTACGAGAAGATCCTGAATGGCCAGATCCATTGGCCGAGGAGCATGGACCGACTGTCGCGCGAACTCATCAGGGCCTTCCTGAATCCGGACAGGACCAAGCGACTTGGTAATATGATTGGTGGCCCGCAAGATATATTAGACCATCCGTGGTTTAGAGGCGTTGACTGGGATGCCCTTGAGCGGCGTGAAATCAATGTCAGTTCCAGGTCGTCTTCAATTGTTTCATTCAGGTGCTGACATGTCTTTATCTAGGCGCCCATCATCCCCCGCACCTCATCTGTGGACGATACTCGGCATTTCTTACACCTGCCGCTTCCTCCTTCTGAAGAAATACCTGGCCTCACCAGCCAAGAAAGTAACTCGACTTTCAACCAGCGCTTCGACCCCATCGCCTATCAATTCCTCGAATTCTAAAGATTCACTCACATCCCACACTCCTTCAAAATTCATTCTTGCCAAGACGGAAAGCTCTATCAATACCAATACAAATACAACTCCAACATTCGTTCAAACTATTCACGTTGACAACTACTCCATCTTCTTGCTTGCGTTCCTAATCTGCTCTTGACAGCATCGATTTATATCCCAGAACTGTATCCAACTCTTCCGTTCTACTATATCCCCCCGCCCAATGTCCAGCTCCGTGTGGACCGCTCTGTATTCTTCAGTCTTCAGTTTCTTGTCTGGCTTCGAATCACCCCCGCCTGTGTATATAATCTGGCCTTTGTTTGAGCTCCCTATGTTCTCATCTCATTTTTGAACGCTTCGTCGTATCTTCTGATGTAGCCTCACCCTTTAGTCGTGTATTCGTATTCGTACAAAGCAGCATCTCGTTGATAGGATCTGTACTCATTTAGAGCACATTATCTTGTTTCCGTGTCCTCAATAAATTATTTCTTGATAAAACCATCCACCCTACAAATTGGATTTCAAGAGTCTATTTAAGCTACCGCGACACAATTCAGATTGTGAATATATCTTCTTTGGATAACGCAGGGTTGATCGATCAGCTTGAGCGACTCAACAGGATCTAATCAACTTACGACGCGCTAAAATTCATACTTATTCCAGGCTCTACATCATCGTCCGAGATATTGCAACGATCTACTTGCTAATCTTTGCGTGATATATAAATGAGCGACGATACCTCCAACTTCCTTATTGCAGAAGCTCAACTTGTCCTTGACGCTGTCAGTGTACACAACCTGCTTCTTATCCTTGGGCTAACCCTCCTTCTATGTAGGCGAGAAAAGAGAAAGCAAAGAGAACCAAAACCTTAGGTGATCCTATCGAACTCCCCGGAAAGGCATTGGCCATCGAAATCCAAGATGGCGTTGCATGGATCGCAGAGAACACAACCGTTGTGCGAAAAGTGGACTTGGAGGTCAATTCTGGTACCCGTGTCTGTCATCCAGCAAACTCACAGGTGCATACTCAAGACAGGAAAACATCTTCCAGCTTTCAAAGGCCATCTTGGACCTGTTACCACTCTAGCCTTCTGCGATCGAAAACCAGGTACGGGAGATCATGAGATTTTGATCAGTGGTTCTTGGGACAAAGTACATCGCCATCTCCTTTACGCGTCTACTGTGATGAACTAACGTGCATTGCAGTCTGTCAAACTCTGGGACACAGTCGTATGTCATCTCCAAGCCCAAAGCGAATGGGCGGAACCATAATGGCTGTAACAGACTAAACGATTGATATCTTCAACTCCGAACGCGCATAATGATTTCGTCAAGATCTTGCTGGTCTTTCCGTCCCTTCAATTACTGGTTTCTGGGAGCTCAGATAAAGTCGTTCGATTCTGGTGAGTTCATGAACAGATAGGCCACATTTCTGATTATTGAACGAAGCGCCGCAGGGATCTGTCAGATTTGGAGAAACCTACGGCCTTAAGAAGCGTAGGATCTATCTCTTCGCATACGCGTCCTGTCGAATGTCTGGATGGCAGAGCCCTTACCAAGGACTCGGCGGTGCTTTACACCGGAGACACTATGGGTGTTATCAAGGTATGGGACCTGAACAGAGATTCTGGATTACCTCCTCGGTGGACAGCCACCCTGAAGGAGACAATCAACAACCATCGAACAAGGATAAACGAGCTCATGTACGGTGAAGGACAACTATGGACTGGTAAACTTTTTCTTATGTCGGGAAATGACCACGCTGAACTTGCGCAGCTTCGGCAGATGATACTGTACAAGTAATCCCCGACAAAGACTCAGAAACGTCGTCAATCTCAACAACGAAACCCCCGAGATCCATCGCTCATCCCGTCGCTGTCCGCGCAATTCTGCCTCTTGGCCTGACAGACCTCGCAGAGCCTTACCTCATCACTGGTGCTGGCGATATCCTCAGAGTATACGATGTCTCCGACCTCGACGAACCGGAATTTATCGGTGAAGTCGATGCTCACTGGCACGACATCACTGCCATCCGGCTGTGGATGCGGAAATTTGTGAGAGCCGATGGGAGGGCACTCGTTGAGCCTTGGATAATCACAACCTCTCTAGACAGGACAATACGCAAGTGGAAGCTGAGCGGTTAGTTGCGCACTTGGCTCTTCTTTGGAAACGAGCCTTGACCGTGTTTATTTGCAGAGTTGTTGAAACCTCCTCCTCCGAAAGCACCGGAAGTCAAAGCTCCCGATCCAAAGCCTGTCATCGATGCGGACTCCGGTATGACGGAAGAAGAAGAGCGCGAACTTGCAGAACTGATGGGGGAATAATTTATGTGCTTACAAGCAAAGTAGACCTCAAAAAATTGATCCTATTTGTGCCCTCCTAGCGCTTCCGTTGATATTCTCGGGTTAGTAGCATTTCCTAATGTCGTCAAGAGCAATTAAATAGATGCCTGAAATATTGATATGCAGATCTGTTTCGGCACTCGAGCGAAGTATTCAAGAGGATTCTTTTTGTCTGTATTTCCTTCCTGTAGAGCCTGTGTGGTGTACATTTGACGCGGTATAGAATTAGATATAAGGGCACAGTTCGACTGTTATAGTTTGGCTTTCGCAACTTGCAAACTTGAGGCAGCTTTGAGACTAGCAGCCGCCGTGTTTACGAGCTCGTCGACACTGTAGTGTGCACGCGTATCAGTCTGACAATAACTTCAATCCTCGGGACGACGTACATGTCTTTCGCAGGCTTTATATCACTTATTGATCCGGCGACTCGTCCCATTAACCCTGTGGGAGAACTTAGTTAAGTATTCCAGAAAGAACGCTCTGATGTAGGCCTACATTGTAAACCTTGAACACTCTTTTCGGGGTGGCTCTGGAGCTCGACGTCATGAGGTACCTTTCCTTGAGCAATTAAATCTTTCATTTCCTGGCTTCTTTTTGTCTCCCTGTGTCGTTCTTATTAATGTGCAGGTCAAGAAGGAATGAACAAAATATGATTACCATTCCTCCACGTAGGGTGTCTTGCGCACGCTCATTGGTCGCCCAGAATAGATCAATGTGCGGATAACATCGTCATATCCTGCACTAACAACCAGCTCTTTGTGTCTTTTAGAAGCACCAGCCTCAACGCTAGCAACAAACCGGGTACCGACCCAGACACCCGAAGCACCATATCTGTGAAGAGTTAAGCCAATCAGCTTAATTGATGATGACGCCGATACTCACGAAAGTGCAGCGGCAAGTCCTCGGCCGTCCGCAATTCCTCCTGCCGCCACAACGACAACAGGTTCACCTGTCAACGGGCTTTTGGCATTTTTGCAAAGGTCGACTGTGGCTGGGATCAGGATTGAGAAGGCCGTGTCACCTGTGTGACCTCCGCCTTCGCCACCTTGGGCACAAATGATGTCAACGCCTGTGATGGTATTGCCTCAGACTGGAGTTTAATACGTTTCGAAGAAAGTATACCTTGCGCGAGTGCCTTTGCGACGTGCTAGAGTGAAGAATTGCTTCAATAAATTGATGGAAAATAGCGAAAGAATTAATTCACTTTCGGGTGTCCGATCATGCTAATTGATGGTCAGCTCAACGTATGAGAAGTAGTTGATGGACAAACTTCATGACGGGGATACCAGCGGCGTGGAGTTTGTCGACTACCCATTTAGGAGGCACACCCACGGCGCAGACAAATAATGAGGCTTTGTTCTTGATGATGACATCAATAAGCTCTGGAAGTTGACCGCTTGTGTAGTCTTTCTGTGGTAGTGTGAGAGGGGGGTTTGCATAATAGCCAATGGAACATACATTCGTCTTTCGGGCGTTACCCCCGATTTGAGGAATCAGGAGGTCGACGCCCCAGGGGGCGTTTTCGTCTTCCAAATGACTCTTCAGTTCATTGATGGAACCTTGAAGGAATTTGGGGCTTTGACGAACACCGCCAATGACACCGATGCCGCCTGTCTGTCGTATTAGCTACCAGGGGACGTTGTTGAATTTTAAGAACAAATTAACCAGCGTTGGTGACAGCTGCAGCGAGCTTAGGCCCAGCAGCGACATTCATTCTATAGGGGAAATTATCATTCAAGCACCTAAAGGCGTTAGAAATCTCCGCACCCTGCAAGCATTACCGGGTGGTTTATCTTGAACAGGCGGGTTAGAGGAGTCGCGAAAACCGGTTGAGATGAAGGCATTTCAATAGTGTAGCAGGTATGGAGGGTGTTCACGAAGGGAAACTAGGCAAAGATGGAGCATACTAGTTTCTGTACCCGCGTTTTATATAGAGTAGTGGACTTGGGAAACTTGTGGGGAATTGACCGGGCTGGCGATTAGAGTTTGCCGGTACGTAAATCTATTTACGTAATCACATCAATTATTTGTGGAATTTTAAATGAGCTTGAACTTGAACGATGTCAAGTAGCACAGACCCGGCCACTGCCAAAACCGAAGGCGTCTGTCCGGTGGACCACACAGCAGCAGGCAAATCAAATTGGAGCCGTTTCTTGTCCTCAAATCCCCATCCTCACCCCTCCGGTGCTCTTTCTCAAGATCGCGAAACCTCTTCCATTCCAAAAGCTCAAGACGGAAAATGGGTATATCCCTCAGAAGCACAGTTCTTTGCTGCTATGGCGCGTAAAAACCATAACCCAGATGCCTCGGACATGAAGACTATCGTTCCCATTCACAATGCCGTCAACGAGCGTGCATGGGGCGAGATCCTGAAATGGGAGTCAGGTAGGGGCGGCGACGCGTGCGGCGGGGTCAAACTCGTCAATTTCAAAGGGAAGCCGAGCGAGAAAAGCCCCAAAGCGCGGTGGAATATGTTGCTTGGGTAAGTGTTCTGATATCCGTCTCCTAAGGAATTCCTGACGCGATCTTCAGGTATGCCGGTCCCTTTGACCGTCACGATTGGGTTGTCGACCGATGCGGCACACGTATGCGGTACATCATCGACTTTTATACTGGTCACACTGGAAATTCTCCAAACGGAGACATATCCTTCTATCTTGACGTCCGACCCGCGCTCGATAGTTGGGAAGGCATCAAAATGAGATTAGGGAACATATGGGGTCCGCGGTCCACATAAGGTACCTGATTCGCTGCCAAACTTTCTGTTCACCACCCTAGCATAGCAATGTTTTTGCAAGATATATCAAATAATGTGGCAAATAATGGAACATCAGGTCTCAGCGTTTCTCCCGAAACTTCACCTTTTTAGCAGGTCGTTCATCTTCAGAACTCTCCTCTTCACCACCACTTTCGACGTCGTCGTTTTCTCCTTCACTAACATCCTCCTCATCATCCCATACTCCGATCCCATCACCTTCCTCTGCATCGCCCTCTTCTTCTTCTTCTCCCGACTGCTCTTCTTCCCCTTCAACCTTTGCCAGTGCCTTCTTGCGCTGAACATTTCGTTCCTGTTCCTCCCTTCTCTCCTTTTTCAGCTTCGCTTTCGCGGCATGCTCAGCCTTCTGTGCCGTGACGTCTTTCTTGGATTTTTTCACTATCATTCAAGGTCAATCTTGTATCCCGTTAACAAAAGACACTGGGACATACCAAACTCATGGTACAACACGGCTCCTTCTTTTCCGGGTACGCCTTCTGTGATTTTGATCAGACGCAATTCCATCCTAGGACCCACCTCGTCAAGCCTCACAGCCCTTCTCTGCCCTTTCTTGTTATTCCTACCCACATAGTCCTCCGCTAAGTCAACTGCATCTCCATCATCCCCTGCCACACTTTCTGTCGACGAAGCAGCACTTTCGTAACCTCCTTCCGGACCTGGCTCTCCCCTTTTTCTGAGCAGGAAGTCGGCGACGTCCTTCTCGTTCCCGAGATCAAGCACTCCGGATGTACTTTTTGTTGATGAAGTATGAGTAGCCGATTCAAGCACCCGACGAACTCGTTTTGAGACACCGTAAGGCTTTACTTTGATAATGAAATGGCGGAAGTCGACAGTCGCGCGTTCTGCGTTGTAGGAAATGAGGACAACTCTTCGTGCGGATGTTAGACTCAAGGTATGTGGAGAAAGCGCTGGGAACAAAGATTGGAATGATTTCATAAGAAGAGGAAGGTGCGGTGGTGTTGTTGGGGAAGGAGGAGGAAATGATGCAAGGACTAGCTAGCAAAGGATATCATACTTGAGAATCAATCGGAGAGATGATTTGGAAGAGAAGACGTACAAGCGGCGGACTAAGATATTCCATTCCAACGCTTCGCGCTCTCCGTGATGTGTTGAGAACATCTTTCATCAAGCTGTATCTCTCAATTCTGAAACTGAGTGTTGGACCATCGGATAACCTTACAAGTCGCAGTGAGGGTGCGAGTGGGGTCAAAGTAAACGCAAGCATATGGGAGACTTGCAGAGCAGGACCAAGAGTGAGGTAGTCTTTTAGTTTGTTTCGATTTCGTTCCTAATATGAGTAGGCATATTAAAATTTAGTATTGAGTCCCGATCCAATATATCCTGACCTTCAGACGTGAAGCGGTATTGGGTTCCATGACTTTGCGCATATCGCGCACGAGTTGTGTTATTGAGTTTCCTACTTGACCATGTTTGATGATGAATGATTTGGGTGTCCCGTTTGCTGGCGTGCTTTCTTCGTTATTATCGCCGCCCTTCAGATGGGTTCTGTTCTTGCGTTTACGAGCCATGTTGCTGTGAATACTTAGAATTGCCAGGAACTGGAAAAAGTAAATCTAGAAAACCGAAGTTTTGTTACAAGGCGTGCGCCAAACATGTCAGAGATCAATAGACCTAGATGCAAGCACCTCACAACTAGAGTGATTAACTTCGTCGCGAATCCCTAACTCAATTGGCAGCAGGAGTCTATTGAGGGAGAATGCTGAAGATTCCTCGAAGAAAAATATGAGCCGGCTTGCATCTTTCCGTGGCCCATCGACCCCAACATCTTCCCCAGCGCAGCACAAGCCGCTCAATACACCTGCATCTCCATCAAGGCTTACAGAGTCCACTTTTCATCGCAAAACAAGGACGCTTCTGCAGGAGCTGCGTTCGATAACCGAAACATGGGACGATTTGGTTCTTATAGATGGCTTGAAAGCTGCCCGTGAGCTCGTAGATACGCGTACAGATTTGGAGTAAGCCACCTAAAGTGCTATCACAGTGATTCCGTAACTGACGGTACTCAGCAATGCATTGAAGTTGTTACCAGACAACCAGCCTAGGACCCACCTTGTTGGACCCAAGCTTGTGACCATGGAAAAGTGCATCGCAAATTTAGACATAGTTCTGACCAAACTTGTAAGGAACTTCGCTGCCTGATTTTTTGTTGTCATACCTTAACAGCCGCATAGCACAAACAGTTCTACAAAATAAACAATGCGGTAGACAACTTGGAATTGGTCTTGTACGACGCCCACAAGGTGAAAGGGTGGCAATGGATACAGGAAGAACCGCTCTGGACCACCTGGCCCCTGGAGAAATTTGGCAAGCGCCCATCTTTTTACCGAGAATAATCGCTGAACTCAAGACAACTAGTCACCCGTATTGCAGAACTCCTCCAACCATACCATCGTTCGCTAAATCTCCACATTGAGTTGGTGGAAGTACTTCGAAGTCACTCAATCAGCTTCGAAGACTCCCGTGATGCAGTCAACAAGTGGGTCGAACAGCCCTGGTTAGAAGACGCCGGTTGGAAAGCAGTCTGGGAGGACATATGCGAAGCAGAAGTCGAACGTTGGTGAAAGAGACATGGTACACGGCAGATTTACATACAAAAAGGAAACGACTGTGCCAGCTTCTACATGTCTTCATCATCAGAGATTTGAATCTCATCGGCGTTGTTCGCTTGTACCGGCGCCGTTTCCTTTGAGCTGTCCTCATCGGCTTGCGGGGCGATTCCAGTCTGCTTCGCCGAGACGAACGCTGGGGCATTCGTGCCATTGTTGGCCTGCTTTTCAGCAGCAGACATAGCATCTGGCGCCTCGTTGTCCTCTGCCGCGGCCTTGTTCCCTTGACGCGCGCTGATGGTCTGAGCGGCAAGATAACTAGCTTCGGTGTTGAACTGAGCCTGCACACTTCTCTTGATTCGTAACATCTCCCTGAAAGTATCTTCCGAGCCAGTCTCGATTTCGAATGAGTTCCATTCGCTCCAGAAATGAGCGTTGGTGCGGGGATCACAGAATTGCGAAGCGTGCGCGTAGATTGCGCGAGCTCTGTCGATTTCTCCAAGCTTTCGCTCCAAAGCGGCGAAACGAAGACAAATTTCAGCTGTTTGTCTATCGGGAAGTACTGGATTCTCGGTGTTAGAGCTTGTTTGTCGTATTGAAAATGGTTTGAAACTCACCTTCCAGAGCGCGCTCATATATTGGCCGTGTTTGAGGAAGGCCAAAGTTAGCAGTCGCTTTCGCGATGTAAATCGTGAACATCTGCCAATCACGCGGGCTTGAGCATCTTTATTCTTAAAATAGTCAACGGTGAACGTACGTCAAACTTGTCTTCATCAGAAACCACCTGTGTAGCTCGATCGTAAATGTTCATCGACCGCTTGGCAAGTCCATAGTCTTCCTCTAGTTGGGCATATAGAAGGAAGATAGATTTGCATGATTTGGCAGGACACTTTTCAAGAGCTTGTTCGAATAGATCTCGTGCACGTTCCAATTTTGAGCCGCCCTAAGCAAAGGATCAGATGTATCCTGACTATAAATGAAGATATGGCTTACATATCTCTTGACGAATTTCGACAGGTAGATGTTCCATATCTCGAAGGATACAGGGAACGTGAACAATTCTACTCCACGTTCGTAAACCTGCAGCGTGTGTCAGACTAGTTCGATTTGAATCAACAATTGTTTGCTCACCTTGAAACTTTCCTCGAAATAGTTGTTCTCCTCCAGGAACGATGCGTAATTTACGATAACTTGAGCATTTGCAATGCGCAGCTCCAGTATCTTGTCATACACGGCCTTCGTGGAATCGACTGAACCAATAGATTCTTCGAGGTCCACATAGAATGACCAGAGTTTTAATGATTTGAACAGGCGTGCTTGCGCAGAAAGTCCCTGAAACACATTTCAGTACTCGTCAAGCGAAAAAAGGAGGTGGACTTACATGATCGTGGTAGTTGATCTTGATGTTTTTGGGTAACGCGGTGGCCCTCTGCATAACGCGGATTGCCTCATCATAGTTGCTGGCTTGGAATGAGCGTACTGTACGAAAAGAATAGAGATCACATACTCATGTCGAAGCTCCATCTCTGACCATTCACACCATACCTCTGCAAGGTCTTCCACTGCCTTGAAATTCACCTTGGTGGCCTTATCCAGAATCTTGCGCGCACTGTCAAGGTCTGGTTCCGCCTGTCCCGCTACTCCGCCCTCTTCATAGAATTTCGCAAAGTTGACATAAAGCCTGTGCAAGTTTGCGGTTGCTTTACGGGGGTTGATGGTTTCCAGAGCTGTAGTATAGGTCTGAGCCACCTGTTCATCATCCTCTCCCCACAGCGCGACACGCTTCTCCCATTCTTGCACGTCATTAGGATTTCTCCTCAACAGAACATCGTTGTGCAAGAATGGTCTGCGATCGGCCAAGGCTTCAAACTCCTTCATGCGGGCGTCGACTTCTTTCTCCATCTCAGCCGTCTCTTCCTCGTCTTCCTCGTCCGCCAGACTCTCCATCAGCGCATTAAGTAGCGACTCTCCAAACTCGGCATAGGCATCGTAGATCTGTGTGAAGTCCCGTATTGTCAAGACCGACTTGGTACCCTGTTCAAAGACAGCTTTTGCGCGGTCGAATTCCCCTCGTTTGATCCAGTAGGTGGCCAACCCGGTCCACAGCCGACCAGCTTGGTCTTTGTACAGCCCAAGACCGTCCTTTTCGATGATGGCTTCGATGTTGAGCTTTCTCGAGCTAGCAGGATCTTCGTCTTCATTGTATGGTGCCGCCGGCTTTCCATCAGCCGTAACCGGAATAGCAGGTCCAGCCATGCGGATAAGTTGTCCACCGATAGATGCTGGCGCCGACGCTGACGATGGTTCAGCACTCGCAGCTTCAAGTTCTGCCTCTGCCTTTGCAGCAGCCTCGTTGGACGCGAGAGTGTCATCGACGTCCAAACCAACCTCATCAGGGTATTTCTCCACCACCTCGATCCAATCCTCCAACAATTGATAAGGGCTCTTACCCTCCGGACTCGTATACTGTCCTTTCGCGGCCTTGCGAGCTAATGACAGCAGAAGTTTGGCCGCCTCCAGTGGACGTGGACTTGAGTTTGTCGGGTTGAGCAGTATACCCGTGAATCGTTCCGTTAGACTAGGATCGATTGTGAGGTAGCGTCGGTAGACTGAGATTGTGGTCTCTCCGCCTTTCCTCTCTGCCCAAAAGAGATATTGTACCCAGACGCGGAAGTGTAAGGATGGGGGAAGTGTGCGCAGCGCACGATCGAAAGTTCTCCGCGCGTGTGTGTACGAGAGAAGCGAAGGACATCTGGGATGGAAAAATATTGAAAAGTACATCAACCATAATCTAGGCAGCTGAGCGAAAAATCATGTATGAGCGTGATGTCGCGGTGGAAAACGGTATTTCTGACCTTCGGTAGCCACATCAGAGCGCGCTCAAACGTTGCAATTAGCGATTTCCACTCCTCCCAGCCCACAATGGGATCCAAGGGTGCATCCCACTGCTCCACCTCGTCCTCCGCCTCCTCCAACGCGTCCTTCATCTCGGGGAACTTCTTCTTCCCTCCAGAGCGTTTTTTGATGATCAACTTCCCAAGCACGAACGACATGCGCATGGTGAGGTACGACTTCCACAGCTTGAACGAGTTGGGGAACTGTGCCAACGCGGCCTCGTACATGTATGTCAGTCGTTGAAAGGTTACGCGTGCTAGTGGTGACGCTAATGGGCCGAGAACGATGAGAATGTCCTCGGGTATGGTTGAGTTGGCCTCCGTTTTCTGCAGGGAGGTGTAGCTTTCTCGAACGGAGTTTATGGCCGACCACCATGCTCTGAAAGAGGTCGGGTTCCGCAAGAGGTCCTCCTCCCGTTGGACATCTTTTGTGAGAATAAGGTCCGGGTGGGTAGTTGGTTTGGGGACGGGGAATGATAAGGGAAAATAAGCGGAAAGCTCCTCTATCGACGGTCGTTTCTGTGCCACGGAAGGCATTTTGAGCTCGGTCAATAGTCGACCAGAGTTTTGATTAGGATGCAGCGCAAGTCTGGAAATATGAACAAGTACAGTAGCATTTGAAACAAATAAGCCAAAACTGCGTTCCAAGGCGCAGCCCGTCCTTAACTCTTGCACTTCACAAACAATGGTTTGTCTTCACCCATTATATGTGCAGGATTTATATTGAAATGACTATGGCGCATCATAGCATGGTGTTAAGCGCACGCGTCAAGCCGCTGATGAGCTCGAGGCACGGAAACGACGCGAACGAGTCAAGATCGAAGAGTTCAATAATCTAACGCAGTCGGTTCTCTCGAAGGTATGCATAGAGACGCGTCAATCCGAATCATGGATCACAACTTGTATGCTTGCAGAAGAAAAACCGGGACTGGTCTCCAGAAGCGCTCAACGCAACAACCCGATTACTCCAAGTCAATCCTGAATTCTACACCGTCTGGAATTACCGCCGCAATATCCTTGTACATGGTATCTTCGTGAACAGGTACGAACGGAACTCGTGGATTGATATCCTAACGTAAATTAGGTCTGCAGAAGAAAGGAAGAACCTCCTGTCGGATGAACTGTCGATGACGATGTCCCAGCTCAAGGCCCACCCCAAAATCTACTGGATATGGAACCATCGGAGATGGTGTCTGGAGACTGTCCCCGAAGGACCTGGCTCTGAAGGAGAGCCCGATGTCCTTGGTTGGAAACAAAGCGTGTGGGACAAGGAACTTCTAGTCGTCGAGAGGATGCTAGATGCCGATTCCCGAAACTGTATGTTACATTCACCGATAAATCACTTTCACTGGAAGTCACACTGCTATATGTTCAGTCCTTGCCTGGGATTATCGACGATATGTCCTGGGTAGCATGCCCACCTCGCGTCCAGAAGCTTCGGAACTCGTCTATACTTCGAAGAAGATCGAGTCCAACTTCTCGAATTTCTCTGCGTGGCACCAGCGGTCAAAGGTTCTGTCCTCTTTATGGGCACAAGGATTGCTGGACGAGGAGAAATCCAGGGAAGATGGTATTTCGACCGTTATTAAGCTTTACTCTCCCTGAACTGACGCTTCTACAAGAATACGATCTTCTCAGGAACGCAATGTATACAGATCCAAGCGATCAGAGTGTCTGGATGTATCACCGATGGCTTGTGGGAACTTGTGCGGTCATTTCATTGGACCCTGTATGTTCAATTCTAATTGAGGCTTAACCCAGCTGGAGGCAAGGTGCTTCTGGAGAGAGAAATTGCAGTTATACAAGAGCTTCTTGACGAACAACCTGACAGTAAATGTTGGTATTCCGGAGCTTGCCTTGCGTTCTTTGCAACTCACAAACGCCTTCGCAGGGTGTATGGAATCCATTGTCCACTACAAACGCCTCCTGCTGAGAAATTGTGCCTCCGAGGTGGACGTCGGAGCTTTGTCAACGGACTGCCGGACTCTATTGAAAACCCTTGAAGACCTGGATCCAGCGCGGCGCAAACGCTATCAAGATCTTGGTGAGTGTAGGACAACGCTCGTCTTAGGCTTTGTCGGTCTAATGTGCTTTAGCTCAAGGACTTCGAGAGTGAAGCTTAGATTCTCAGGCCAATTTATGTTATTCGAACGATGTTATACAAGAAAACGTCCTCCGCGCAATTTGAGTGATAAGGTCGATGTTGCAAGGGACCAATATGGCGTTGACATGTGAAGCGATCAGCACTTGCATTCACCAGCCTTGCAGCCGCAGCTATAGTGATGAGGATGAGATGTCGGTGAAGAATAAAGTGCAACGGAGCAAGCTCACTTGGCACCGCAGTTGCAGGTTGCGCTGCCGCAGCTAGCTTGGTTAACAGTAACGCTGGTGATCTAACGGAGCAGATTGAGTGAACATAGTGAGTTTATGGAAGGGTTCGACTGACGGCGATCATGGTGTTGTGTGTGTGGTTATTCTGGTTGTGTTTGTGGGAGAAGCGATGGAGTCTGGAGAGGTTTGGAATGATTCCAGGTAATCTTTATATCTTTATTGTTTGGAAGTGTTTGGGAGGCGTGGGGTCATGCGGTGTGCTGGATGTCGGGCGCTCGGAGCAGCATTCCAGGATCCAAGAGACGATGGGTGAAGATTGGATCTGCGAAAGAAAGGATTGGCGCGGCCAAGTTATAATTATACAAGGCTTTACTAGAAAGTACATATTACAATGTTTTGAATGGAGATACTTTGACTGACAGTGAGTGCCTCTGCGCGAGATCCCACGAGAGCAAGCCTGAAGTGATATGGACAGAGGGTGTGGCCCAAAGCGGCGACGGGAATAGCCGCGAAACGCCTTAGCCTCGTGTTTTGTGCGTGTTGAAGGAAGTCTGGGTCCATCGCCGTTCTCTGCTCTTCCTCATCCTCTCTCAACTACTCCTCCTCCGATGGACAACCGTGCTAATCTGCACGATTCCCTTTTCTCAAGAAACTCAACTCCCCCAATTCAGACTGCCCATAACCAGCCGCAGCCGTTTGTGTCCCAGCACAACAACAGTTCTTCACCCAACCTCATCGACTCTCTGTTCCAACACATATCCGCACCTTCGCCTGATCACCAACCACCGGCTAGTGATGCTCATTCCGCCCATTCTGTAGAAAGCTTTGATTCCGCCTCAATCACACCAGTCACATTTTCCGATGAACACCCCACTCCTCCTTCAAACACAAATCATACTGCTGCTAGCCTGCTTTCCATGATAGGCGGCGGTCCTTCTGCTGCCAACCGCCCACAACCTCCGTCTCAAACTCTGTCTCAACAAGCTCCTTCCCCACCGGGCTCATCATCCCAAAGATCCAATGCATCTCCGCCACATAATGATACTCAGAAAATCCTTTTGGAACAATTGATGGGAGGGTAAAGTTTGCGTATTGATCGTCCACCTCTTTGGTATTTACAATTTGCTCTGCAGGTCTTCAAGAACAACTACGTATCCTGATAATCAACGAGCCAATGTCAATCCTCAGCCGGGAGCAACCCCTCCTCACTCGCAGCGCGATGAATACCGTAACTTTAACCAACACGAACATTCGAACGATTCTTCCCCAAGAGCCCCAACTTTACAGCACAGTCTGCTAACTCAACAGCAGCCTCCGTCTCCCCGGAGGTCTATGTTCGAGTTTACCTCCCCTTTTGATCATCTCTCCACCGTGAAGAAAAGGCCCGTTCCCCCTCAGCCGTCCAGCATCTCCAGTACCAACGACGATTCTGGTTCCTGGTCGACAATCACGGATCCTAAGAGGCAGTCTGTTGAAAATTTATTGGAGAACCTGACTCGTGGCCAGGTGCCACATGCCGGTCCTACCCAGCCCCAACCACCGGCATACGAATCTTATCTGAGCGGAAGCGATTTCTCTTCCCCACCCGACCAGTCTGGTGCCAGGGCACCGCTACCGCCTATTCCAGCCCAGAAGCCTGTACCACAGCGTAACCCGTCTCCTCGTGGGTCACCGCCAAAAAATCAGACCCTTCATCGTCCCCAACCTCGTGCGGGCGACCTCAATATTAATCACCAAGTCCCACATCAAACGATTCCTGTAGGTAACATTCGTCGTGACAAGGAAGGTTCTCCGGGCCCGAGAGGTAATAATGGAGCAAGACAGAAAGTCGTTGCGACTCAGTCCAAGTTCACCAACAAATCCCAGTCAAGTCCGAGGTGAGTCAGGTTTTTTGTACTTTATGAAACTTCGATACTGAAATTTTCGCAGCCCGCACTCGCAAACCATCATCTTCGATGTGTCGCAACCTCTTGAGGAGATTCAAGCTCGTGAAGCCGTCAAATCAACCGCTATCGCGCTTGTCAAGCAGGACTCCATCTATTTGCCAGGAAGCACCATCGGGGCTACTCATTGGGTGGCTTATGCCATGAGCAGAGGTACAGTAGATCAATCGCTTCACCGCGTTATTTGTCTCATAAATCTCGATCTAGGTCGCGTTCGAGTTATATCTCGCTCCAGTGGAGATAGAACTCTCCTGCAACTCCCCCAAGTTTTCTCAACTCAATCAAGCGTCATTGACATGGCTGTTTTCGGCAATAGGCTTGCTGGGGTTACAACAGATGGTGGATTTGTCGTTTGGGAACTGCCAGAGTTGATCACGGACGATGTTCCGTAAGTGGCGCGGTACAAAGTTATAGCATATGTTCTGACACATTACATACTTTCGTCAGCGGTCGAATTCTGCTGTGCGTTCCTCCCACCAATGGTCACGAGGGTCTGCGTGCCGTCAAATGGCACCCGAAAGAGGAAGACACTTTGGCTGTTGCCTCGGACACGAAGATCTACGTTATTGATTTGGCGAATACTCATGCTCTGCACGGCCAGCCTCTGCCGGTCTCCGACCTTCACCATATCGGCCAGCTGTTCACTGTCACTTCCGTAAGATCTATCCTATCTCCACGAGTTTTTTTGCATGCTGATGCATTCAAATGTAGAATGTTGTTGCTTTTGATTTTGATGTTGTTCACTATGCTTTCGCGACAATCTCCGAGGACTCTAGCCTCACAATCTGGAACATGCATGACAGGTTGCCATATGCAATGCACACCATTCGGGGAGAGGACACGCCATCGTCCCTGACGTTCGTGGACGGCGGCATCGTCATAGGAAGGAAGAACGGAACGATCTTCCAGCTTCTCTCGATGTCCACGAAAACCGTTCTATCCACGATCAAATTCATCAACGGCATGGTAGAAGACCCTGAAATGTACGGACATGTCAGTTACGACTCGAGGATCCAGACATTATGGGTCGCCAATAGCCGACGCGAAAGTTTGATTGCACTGAAGATCAACATCGAACCCTCCTTCTCTGGCGGCGAGGAAAGCGTTCGTGGTCACATCGACCAAGTCGCCGAGTTCGGAGGCATCAAACCCACCATCCACTTTGTCATCTTGACTGCAGACGCGGATCCACATGGCGACGAAGCGCACGCTGCTTGCGTTGCCGCCAAAGTTCCCCCTGGCGAGTTGGCATTGGTGGCGTTTTCCGTGCATTACAGCGGTGTCGACCAGATCCTCATCCGCAAAGAATGGTTTGACCAAGCGCTGGAGCAAGCCGAGAGGAAATTCCCCATCTATGATCTTCCGAGTGCTCCCGTCATCGATATCAAGCCTCAGCAGCAGCGTCAGCCTTTGCCCATTCCTCCGAACGCGCCTCAGCAGCAGCTTCTTCAGCCGGCAAGTGTGTCGTTCGCTCCCCCACCCACCTCGCGCACCCCGCCTTCGGACGAAATCGACAATGAATACGCGGAAGGACGCCTCGGCGACCAGAAGGGTAAAGCGAAACAGGGAAAAATTGTCAACTGGAAAGAAAAAGAAGAAACTGCAAAGGAGAAGGAGAAGGCCCCCAAGGCAGATGCGGCAATTATCAATGACTCGTCGCTCGGTCAGGCTTTGTCGCGGGAAATCAAGAAGACGGAGGAGAGCCTCCATAATCGAATCGGGCGTCTTATCGGCAAGGAGATGGACAAACAACGTAGGTCATCGTGCACTCAAGCTAAGGTTCCAGCTGAACTGATTGGAAAATAGATCAACGATTCGAGGAAGCCCGTCTGCATGAGCAAGCCGAAGATTTCGCACGGCAGGAAAAGATCTTGAAATTGATTTCGACAGAGCTGACAAGGAACACCACCCGCGTCGTGGAGATGGCCGTCAAGTCCGAGATACAGAATTCGGTGCTGCCTTCGCTCGAAAACATCACAAAGAGCGAAGTCAAAGCTGCGCTCAATGACCAGATTGGACTTAGTTTGGTCGATGTCATCAATAGGGTGGGTGTCAACTCCTTGAAGAGATTTATCTGTACTGACGTATTTTACAGAGTTTGCCTGTTGAGATGGAAAAGCTGCTCCTCCGACCGAATATTTCTAACCACTTTGCAAATATTCTGTCGACCGCTCTCACTCCTATGGTCGAGCATCACATCAAGGAGGTCTTGACAACTACTTTCTTCCAGTTCCACTCCCAGCAGACGGCTTCGATGCATCAGGACCTTTTGAGAGAGCTTCGTGGCGAGATCTCCAACATAAAATCCGAGCTTGGAACATGGCACAACGAGGCCATGCGCACCCAGGAGGCTACGATCCGAGACCTCGAACACACAGTGAGAGCGCTCGCGGATCAAGTCAAGTTCCTCAGCATCAACTCCCAACCCTCGCATCACCATCTCCAAACCCAACAACCCCAAAATTCCCCAGGAGGACCCTCCGCACCACTACAGTCCAATATCAACACCTCGCATCTTCGCCAGGCTGTCCCGCCTGTGCCGCAACCGCCCGTGCCTTCCTACGCACAAAACCATCCTCCTTTCCAACCGCCGCCTCAACAACAACCGCCCATCCACCAGCAGTGGTATAGCGGCATTGCTGCTCCTCAGGCGTCGCATCCCGCGACGATACCCCAGGCACCTGCTCCTCAGCCTCAGCCCGAGCCGCGGACTCCTCCAGTCAAGGCTGATCAGTGGGATGAGATCTACCTTGGCGTTCTCCATGCTCAGGATCCGACTAAGTTGAGGGATTTGTTGTCGCGGACGAATCCTGAGGTTGTATTGCCGCTGAATGGGACGCCGCTTGTTTCTCAGGCGGTGATCCTTACCCTCGTTCATCGAGTAAGCATTTTATCTTGAAGCTTTTTGGTCCTCTGCTGACACATTGCCTCTTAGCTGTCTGCTGTTGTCGGTGAAACTGCGCCGAACGATGAGTTGTTCAAGACTTCGTTGTGGTGGTTGCAGCGCGTTGCGGGACTTCTTCGTCCCGAGGTCAGTTTTGTTCTTCCTTCTCGTTGTCCGATTTACTTAAATTACCTTTTGTGCAGGACAAACTTATCTCCGATTTCATTCCTCGAGTCATCCCCGTCGTCCAGCAGTCCCTGAACACCACGAAACAACGCCTGGCAATCCTACCAGGCGGGTCGGCGACGATGGAGACAGCACGGGCACTGTCGGACGTCCAAGAGGCTCTTCGTCGCAAAGTGGCTCAATGAGATGGGGGTATCATCGCTCTTGCTCGTACATTTCTTGAAGTTTCTTCGGTGATATTATACCACTCAACTACACCTGCTTCCCTGTGACTCGAATTCCTACGGCTTTCTACCTGACTCTCAAGTTTCTACATATGTTTCTATACTACCATGACATGTAACATGTACTCATGCCATCGTATGTGCCTGTAGCTGGGTAATATCTTACACTTTCATTGCTTTCTCTCTCATTCTCTCCAGCTTGCTCTTGACCAATGCCATATATCCTGCTAATACATTGACAAGAATCTATACCAACTTCGTGTGCTTTTGATGTCGTTGCTGGGGAAAGAAACTGCGATGCACGTGACCATGTGCACTCTGTGCGCGGCAGTCTCAGGAGAGAAAGGCTTGTGCCGCAACTACTTGTCATCTCTGCTGCGGCCTAGCCTCGCTCATCCACACTGTTGTGCGCTGCTGGCACAGCACTAAACGCAACCATCTACTACCACCTCCTCAACTCATAGCAGACGACGACCCTTACAACATTACATGGCGCGCAAAGGCTGGTTCAATCTCGAAGCTGGCGGCGGACTCGTTCCGGAGACACAGTTTTTTGAGGGAGACTCCGCATTTAAATCTCTAGGATTATCAAGGACGACACGACTCTATGGCTTTATTGGATGGTGAGTCTCTGTCTACGCCAAATCCACCCGTGGAAGGGGACGGTGGCTTATGTTGCTTTCAGTTTAATTGCAGGCTTCGTGTTCAGTCTACTGGGGTCGGTCGTGCTCATCCTCGGCATGTTGACACTGTTCGCTGGTATGTACTAGATGCACATCCTATACTTATTGGATATTGAGAACCCAACGTAGTGCTATACGTGTTGGGCACCATTATTGCCCTCATCGGAACCGGGTTCCTCATCGGGGTGCGTTTCATCCCTTGCTTACCTGTGATACATGCTGATACTGGGTTATATTGCAGTTCTTCAAGCAATTGAAACTTGTAAGCAATCATCATGCACCCAAAATTATCCATAAACTCAAAAGTTTAGATGTTCAAACCCGTACGAGTGGTTGCGACCATAGTTTTCCTCGCATCAATAGTCCTGGTCCTGGTGGGCGCATTCGTCTTGAATAATGGGGTACGTGTTTCATCATCTTGGTTTTACACGTATCACTAATTTTCTCTTGGATGGCGCCAGATCCTGTGTCTGAGTACGTTTATATTTCGTTGCAGACCTGCCGTCCCTGACCTTTCTTTCTCAGTATTCGTCTTCATCCAATTTTTGGCATATACCTGGTATACGCTCTCCTACATTCCATACGCGCGCGCAGCGGTGTCAAAAGCCGTAGGCTTTGGCTAACCCACAAAACCTTGCCAAGGGAACTTGCCAACACTCTTATGCTTTACTTACGGTACACCAAATGACAATGCCTGCTTGACAAAACTAAATGTCCCACGATTGTACCAGATCTGATGTGTAGATGATATGTCTCTGTGTTCTTCTTCTGGAGCTTATGTATTCATTTCCTTCCTTGGTTTGTTGCTAGAAGTCTAATTCTACAACATTGGACTGTGATTGTGTCCGAGTATTTCGAATTGCCTTCTAATTGTCATTGAGCCATCAGACTCACCCTTTGAAATTGTTCTTCTGCTCCCTCAATGCATCCATGATTGCGCTTTGGGGCATGTCGCTTGTAGCATTAGTTGCTTTCCTGAAACCTTTGTCAGTCATGAATTGTAACTGCAATCAGTGCACAGACTTGACCGCATCGCTTTCCAAGCGCATGAACACATTCCATTCTTTCTCGTCGCCGATGGTGGTCAGGCCAGTCGTAACCTTGTTCTTTGAGGTGATGTCTGCAAGCTTTGCAAGCCCAGAGTTCTCAGGATCGATGTGCCGTCCAAAAGACACACTACCTGAAGTGTACTCGTGTCCATTGTAGACCACTGTCTCTTCAGGAAGAGTACCGAGGTAGTTGAGGGCTGTGACCATTTCAGATCCTACGCCTTCGAAGAAGCGACCACAACCGGCAAGGAAAAGGGTGTCTCCAGTAAACACACCGCCGGGGTGTGTCTTGTCAGTCTTATCGGTGACGTAGTAGCAGATAGAGTCCTGTGTATGGCAGGGAGTGGCTAGGCATCTGATATTGATAAGATAAGGTCGCAAAGCAAGCAGACTGGTCTTCACTTGACGTGAACGTTATCCCCAAGAGTGAACTCGTCTTTGTCCTTGACCAGTTTGGTCAATGCGGGGACCTTGTCGCTTCCTCCATATATGATAGCGTTCGGATACTTTAATGCCTGTTAAACACAGCGCCAGCTTGAACTCAGGTGTGCATCAGGGGTTCAATAAAGGATACCCACAAATTCCTGAGGGCCCAGAAAGTCAGAGCAAGATATCTACGAGCAAGGCTGATACATCTACCTCATTTCCTCCGCTATGGTCGAAATGATGGTGTGTGGTGATGCCCGCGACTATCTCGACGCCGTGTGTTTGTGCAGCTTCTGCAACTTTGGCGACGTCGTAAGGATCCACCGCGGCGGCTTTAAGTGAGGGTTCATCGATGAGAAGATACGCGTAATTGTCGTCGCGGACGGGGACTGCGATGACCTTCATGGTGCGAACGAGACGAGGGATGGTGTGTAGGAAACGATGATGAGTGCGGAGGCAGAACATGAGATGAGTGGGACCCGGACCGGTCATCTGATCTCCGAAAGCGCTCAAGTACGCGCCGAAACGGATGCCATCAGAAACGAACGGCCGCGGTTGTCATAGGTTGTCATGAGCGCGTCCATTTATTCACGACCCATTCCTGTTCATTCTCATGCTCTGTCTGTAACATTCACTAGGTCCTAGCCTTGACCAAGCCGCTCTTTTTTCTCTCCTCCTTTTTCCCTTGGAGTCTCCAGTCTAATGGCCTCCGACACTTTTGGTATTGTCCGGAGGCATGGCTCTTCTCGCCGCAGAGTGGCAAGAGATCTCAAGGTATTTCAAAATGTCGACTCATCTGCGTGTTTCTAATCATTGGCTCTCAGTCCTCAAATATACATATACGCGAACAACCCGAAGATGAAGGTGGTAGCCGTTCCAATTCCAATGGCTTCAATGGTTCCAACGACAGAAGACAAGGCTCTGGTAGTGGTCAAAACAATAACAGCAACAATGGAAATCGAGCAAGTGGAAATAGCAATGGAAACAGCAATGGCTTTGGAAATAACAGCGGGAGCAGCAATGGAAATACCTCTGGAAGCAACAGTGGAAGCGGCGGTGGGAACACCAATGGAAACGGAAGTAACGGTGCAAATAGCAATGGAAGCAACGGTGCAAATGGCAGTGGAAACAATAGTGGAAATGGCAATGGGAGCAACAGTGGTAGTGGGAACAACAGTGGTAGTGGGAGCAACAGTGGTAGTGGGAGCAACAGCGGTAGTGGGAGCAACAGCGGTAGTGGAAACAACAGTGGTAATGGGGGCAGCACCGGCAGTGGGAACAGCAATGGGAACGGCGGGAATAACAGTGGCACTGCCAACGGGAATACCAACGGCAATGGCAATAATGCAAACACTCCTAACAACGTACCAAATCCCTCCCCTACTCGAACTACTGTTGTCGTCCCTAATTCCACTCCAACTAATGTCGGTAATCCTAGTCAATCTACCACTGGCAATACTGCATCCCCCCCAGCGCAGCCTAACTCGTCCACAACGCTCCAGGGAGGCTCACCTTTCGGTTCTCAAACACCCTCCAGCGGTGCAGACACTGACATGAACCCAGATTCCAATGGCCAGCCCCCTTCGAACTCTGCGCAAACCACGGCTACTAACCAATACGGACTTCCATTTGGATCCGATCCTACACCAAACGCTACCATCTCCGTCGGCAGTGGCAGTGGTTCCAATACTGGGGTTGCAGGCAACACCAGCGCTGCCATGTCAAAAGGCTCCGACGTAGGTGCGATAGTCGGCGGTATTCTAGGCACCATCTCCTTCCTCCTCCTCATACTTCTCGCTCTTATCGTCGTCCGACGCCGACAGAGAAAACGAATTGCTCCTTCCTCAGAATTTATAACTACTGGATCTCCACCAGGCACACGATATCCATTCGCAGGCAGTCCTCAATTCCGACAGAACGTGCCAAGCTTCGGTACACCACCCGCGTCCATACACACTATACCCGATACTCGTATGCGACCAGATACCCCGAGGTCTTTTCTCCAGATTGGAGAAAAATCTTATCAGTGACCATTCATACATACCTCATTCATTCTTTCAATTTCAGTAACCTGAGCTGTTTTCCTTTCATTGTCATATGTAGTTCTCTTCGATGTACATCTACGCTATGTAGCATTTGCTGTATGTTTGCGATTGCGTGTTTTGTCGCCCATGCTCCAGACTACTATCATTATCATTTCTTATTCTCGCGTTTCATTCTACTTGTAAATATGAGCAAGAAAAGAGTCTCCAGCAACCTATAGTATGTCCCAAAATATTGCGTCCGATTACTCTCGGACAGAGTGAACTCTCAACTCCTACAGACATAACCTCCCAGAGATTATATGATCATGACTCCAAATCTTAATATCAATCCTTCAAAATCGCCTGCACGACATTTGCGACCCTTAGCTGCCTCAGGTCGGTGTAAGTCTGTTACCAGCTTTAGAGAACAGTATTTTAGATTGAGGCCACCACGTACCTGACCACATCCCACGAAGATTATAGGTTGACCGGTAACATAGGTCATAGATAGGGCTGCGCCCACCTGCAGATGCAAAGTCAGCAAATCACTAAATCAAGATCTCAAAGATGTGCGCGAACCTTGTCGTCCACCGTATCCCACTTGGTAACAAGCATTCCATCAATACCACGACCTTTGCCAGCACCAGACGCTGATGAAAAATCACGCAGCGCACGGTCGAATTTCGTCAATTGGTCGACAGCTTCATTGCCCACCAGGGCTTCGCCGACAAAGATGATCTTGTCAGGACTATTGACGGAAACCAGCTGATTGGATACCAGAGATTATATCAATATATGAAACAGTGGATACATAGTTATTGCTTGCCTTAGCTAGAGCCCGCATCAATGGCTGCAGATCGTGTTTCATGAGATGACGCCCCAATACTCTCAAATAGAAATCGCACCTCGTTGTCCTGCATTCGGCCCGCAGTATCAATTAGAACAACGTCGAAATCGCTATCCCGAGCTAAACAGGCCATGAGTACCAAGCGCGACTGTGGAGATGACGTGACTAACCGTAATTGATAGCCTCGCGTGCGATGCCAGCTGCGTCTTTACCGTACCCTCTCTCAAACAATTCAACTCGGCCTTTACTGTCTCCAGCGCCGTTGACACCCAGCATGCTAAGATTCCGCACATGGACGCGAAGCTGTTCAACGGCTCCACTTCTACACGTTTTCAATATCAAAAATTTACACATCAGCGATATGAATTGAAGATCCAATCCAATATGCAATAATACCTGAATGTGTCACAAGCAGCGATCAAAACTCGGAGGCCGTTCTGGATCAGCCAGAAGCACACCTTTGAGAGATTAGTGCTTTTCCCTACACCATTGACTCCAACGAAGGCGATGCTGTAGGGCATACGCTGTTGGTTAGAGGGCAACGGAGCCGATAGTTTGGTGCGGATTGATAACAAAAGGTCCGTTGAGGTTTTGGGTGTCAAAATCCTGGTTAATGAGGTCGACAGTGCCAATCGCACGGCGTTATTGATGGCTGTGGGTTGAAAAGAGTCAGTCGGCACAGTCAATGGGGCCACGCTAAATAATTACTTTGGAATCCTGCAACCTTTTTGCCAACAAGGCTTTCGCCAACGCCTTCACAGACTTTATCAGCAATCTCCATTGCCACATTCTTCTTCATAAGATGCTGTTTCATAGCTTCGAGGACCGGCTTGAGATCTGCATCGGTAAGAACTTTGGAGCCCGTCAGACGGGCGAAGATGGAGCTAAAGGTTCCCGAGGGTCCCTCTGAACTGGCCAACTTGTTGTCCAGTGGTTTAAGGGCGTTTGCGATAGCGTCATCCGTGTCATCATGCGCGGACTTGTTTCTTGAGAAATCCCAGTCCTTGACCTCGTACATCCCGTCACGAGTCCTTGTCCCAAGGGAGGATTGGTCGACCAATGATTGGAGGTCATGCGAACCCATGTTAGCACTCGCTTCACCAGGTTTATCTACACTGTGGTCCAAAGAAGCCATGTCTGACTCTGTCGGAACCTCATCTCCCCATCTGCGTTGGACTTTCGCTTTTGGCTTGCGTTTACTTTGCGTGTCCGAACTATGGAAGGTCAGTCACTGTCTAGAATCTTATTTGTGACTTACTCTGATTCTAAAGCGCTCTCTCGACCACTCGTCGAGTCAACCCGCCCGCCCCTCCCTCCTCGGCGACCGCCGCGACCCCGTAGCCTACTTTTCAGAGCTTGCACATTCCTAGCTATCTGTTGTTCGTCTTGCGGTGTATCAGAATTGATGGAAGGAGCTATGAAGAGAACGTTAGACCGTAGTAGGCAGCCTGAAGGTATATAGTGTTATACCCGTATCACGGTCGTCAGAAGGGGGGGAGATATCCTCTATTGGGCCTCGGACCACCGTACGCAGACGCGACTTGCGATCCTGTGACAACCGGTCAGATATTTTTTCACCCAACAGCAGCGGGAGACATTACATTAGCAGCCTTTCCCTCCAAGCCCTTGAGAAGTTTATCAAACATCACGTCCCATCTTTCAAAGGTTTTGGCGAAGTCCCAGGAGGCGGTTTGAATTGCTGTGGACTTGATATTGTTCATAGAGTGCAAGGAAGTGACAAATGCAGCCACGAATGGCTGGAAATATTGCACGAACAAACGCTTCATAGCAACCAGCAGGTCTTCAACGTATGTCAGTTGAAGAATGCGTTGATAAGCAACCTATCCAATGCAAGTCAGCATACTTTCGAATGTGGGCATTTAACTCTAACTCACCACGAAGATAAGTTCGAGATCGTTGACAAAGGTCCATTTGACCGCATATCCATCCTTCTCGTACTTTTCATCTGTGGTACGGCCCTCAATTAAAGCTTCGCGTATGAGAGAATTAACTGGCGAGGCGGAAGACGATGCGAGGTGGGCGGCGTCCGGAGTAAAAGATCGGGACCAGAGAACAATGCCTCCTGCAATCAATATTAGATAGCGAACTCGGAATATGAGTATGCATGCCTTTATGTGAAATAGAACAATGGTCGAGCATGATGCGTCCGTAGGTTGAGCAAGGAAATACAGGTGGATGTGTGCGCCGACCGCGCCATGCGAATCTCAATTCATACCGTTTGTTTGTACTTGTGATATGTCGATGCCATCGTTTACCGCTGCCATTTCTGTCAGCGTTCAACCATGCTTTTGTATTCATATCTTGCAAGTTGAATGATCAGCTCTTCGTCAGACAAAAAGGGAAGGACAAATATCACTCTTTAACATGGCAAATCTACCTCCAAGACCAGAATCTCCCTTCAGGATGCGTGATGAGCGTCGGCATACAACAGACGACCGGGATCGAGACCGACGTTCTGCGCAACCCATGGCTCCCAGGTTTCGTGGAGAAAGAGAAAGGATCCCGGAAAGAGACAGGGCATATATACCACGCCCCAGAAGCGACACTTACATAGCGTCAGGCTCTGATAGCAGGCGAGAATATGAAGGGCGTCGAGGAGACTATGACAGCAATGACCGCGATCGAGAACGGGATCGTCACCGAGATTTTGACCGAGACAGGAGGAGCTGGGGCGGCCGCGAACGAGAGAGAGATTCAAGTCCGCGAAGGTGGGAGCCACCAGCAGATAGAGATCGACGTTCTTATGATCATGATCGAGGGCCTAACAGAAGGTGAGCTCAAAGCGTCTACAATCCGGAAATTACTTGAGCATCTCCTTGAAATGTAGGTCATCACCTGTAAGACGCTCAGGTGCGCTCTTTATTGACTGTTGCCTTACCTTTCTAACCCCTCTCGTTGTAAAGCTATTTCGCATCGTTCGCGTTCTCCACCACGACGTCGGGGCCCCTCGCCACCGTATCGTGGCAGGAATCGTTCGCGGAGTCGAAGCCCACGTCCGCCATCCCCGACGAAAAGGATACGGCTTGGAAATCACTCTATAGCAGCGAGCCCTCGAGCGCAGTCTCCAGCATACCGAAGACGCTCTCAAGATAGATCCCACAGTCCAGCTCCACGAGCTCGTATCGTTGCATCAACATCAACTCCTTCAAAGGAACAATCTGTGCCGAGAAACAAGTCTCGAGCGACAACACCAGTAGACGCCGAAGTTGAAAAGCCTGTTCTTGCCCCTACGCAACCGTCAGCTTCGGTCGAAGTCGTAGAGCAACAGGTAGGATCTCCAGACATTAAATCAATATCGCCACCGGACCCTCCCATCTCCTACCAAACTCACAGCCCAAAAATACCATCCCCAGTCGAGAAAATGGATGAAGAACAGACCACTCTTATTCTTCCTGTTCCGCAGAATCTCCCTGCATCCCCCGGTGATCAGAAGAAGCTCGATTTCCCCGAGAGCAAGGTTGACAGGCGCAGCCCTCTTCCTCCCCAAAATGTTGCGAGAAATCAAACTAGACGATCTCCCTCACCTCCAAGGTATCCTCGACACGACAACGCTGGACGTGGGCCCCCTACGGGACCACAAAGAGGATGGGCACCTCGGTCACCTCCCAGAGGGCCGCGCGGACATCCCAAGTCTATGGCTATGTCCCAAGGCTCGACTGCGTCTTATCCAACAGCTCCTAGGGGACCCCGTCGAGGTCATCCACCGACAGGCCCTTCATCTTCCTACTCCAGCCCTGCAGTCACTGTTCAGAAACAATTTCCTGATGCTGATGTCAAGATTAGCCTCCCTCAAATACCGAAGTACAATAAATCGCAAGAGATGGTTGATTTAGATAGGGAGGTTCGTGGTCTGCCGAAATCTGGTTCTTTAAGTTAAACCTCACCGTATACAAAGCTTACACGACTTCAAAGCCATCGACCACATGTTGCCGCTGAACATTTGCAACGAGCGAAAGGCTTAAGGCGTGCGCTGCATGAGCTTGATATGGCAACCATCGATTTGCGTGCTGCTGAGACTCGTCGTCAAATTGCAGACATGCAACTAGAAAAGGCGAAGTCTGGCTCTTTAGGCATAGACGCCCTCAGCATCGTCATGTCAACATAATATACCTTGGCTAGAATTAATTGGATGTACTGTGCTTGTCTCCAATGCTTGTTTCAAGAACTGCTGGCTTACGTCCCTCTGACGTTCCGAAGTTCACCTTATTTATCAGTTCGGGTTTCCCGCACATACTGCATTACGAATAGTAGTATAAAATTAGCATTGGGACAGCCCACTCATGTCTCTAAAGAGGTACATCTATTATTGCGTCCTCAAAATCCTTTCTCGTTCAGCCATTCAACGACATGATTTTTCCACCGTCCGCCTGATATAACCAGATGTTTGGAGCGGTTGATCTCGATTTTTATTCTCGACGCCTCTTCTGAGCCTTTCGGAAATAGCGAACTAGTCAATTCTTTAGCGAGGACCTGAAGAGAGTTCAGCGTTGGAATAGGATAATTGGAGAGCAGGAAGTTTGTTACATTGACATTCCCGTCTACATTTCGGAGTAGTATATGGTAGCGGCCTCCATTGTTACGGACGTCGGTGTAGACAGGTAGGTTGCCTTGGGTATTTCGTGGAACAAAGTACGGATATTGCGCACGGGTCGAAGGGGGGATTGCGGATGTGGATGGTTCAGGTTGTGACGAAACCGACTGCGAAAGCAATCGAATACTTCGCGGAAACTGAGGGAGAACTGCAGCCCTTAAAAGAGACATGTTCTTGGCGGTCTAAGCTTCAGGTTGCCTGGGACATTATGAGCACTCACCGTAACAGGGAGACGTTCTTAGGTCTAGAGGGCAATAGAATGACCTCAAAGTTTACTGTCCTTGTCAATGAGAGCTCAGTTCGACCGTTTCTAAACTTACACCTCGGATGCTGCAACTGGCTGCCCTTGCCAAATAGTCACACACACTTCTTTCCTGTGGTAAAGTCGACCATGGAAATTACCTTTGAACTTGCTTTGAACTGGGGCAGTAACATTATCCTGTCATGTGTCCAAATGAAAACCTTCGTGAACGAAAATTCCGGATTTCATTCAAGGCGACGAACAAGATTCCTGCGCGCAAAATCGTAGAATTGAACAAGGCAACAACATGTAGATGGAAGGAACGAGTCCAATAGGGGGTAGCAAGTGGTGTATACGTAAAGGCGATATATGTAAAGTCAAATTACTCTACTGCTCAATCGCCCTTCTGGCGTGACGGCGAGGGAGCATTGGATTAATAAAACCAAGGCTCTGTCCCAAGTCCTGATATTTAGCAGCAGCCGCTTGATTGCTGATTCTGAACATTCTGGCCGGGTGTAACTGTTGAGGATTTGGCGGCCCCTGAAGGCGTCGAGCTGGACCCCATTCTGTATACCAAGTAAGCCAGGCAACGAGATATTCAGCGAGAGAAAAATCATACCGGTCTTTGATTTGTTTGGCCATGGTCAGGAAAGCTTGCTCAACGTTCGTCGCATTCTTGGCTGATGTCTCCAGGAAAGGAATGCTCAGCTGGTCGGCAAATTCCTAGAGTGCGGTTTGGGATGAGATGAGCCAGGTCCATCTGATCGAAACGCACCTTCGCGACACTGTACTCCACAACCTTCTTGCCCGTAAGATCGGACTTGTTGCCGACAAGCAATTTATTGACTCCTTCTGATGCATATCGGTCAATTTCTTGGAGCCACGTCTTCACGTGTGTGAAACTTTCTGCACAAAGCCATAACAAATCAGCAGCTGTTTTAGTTCCGGGAGCCCGAGAGAAACAAACCATTGTCAGTCACGTCGTAAACGACAATGATACCATGTGCGCCACGGTAGTACGAGGAAGTGATGGTACGGAAGCGCTCCTGGCCTGTGAATGAACTGAATACAACAAGTTCAAAGGTCGATGAAATACTTTCTCACCTGCAGTGTCCCACTGTATAGATGAAAATTTGGAAGTCAGCATGTGCACAACACACGAGTTATGAGTCATGAGGCATAGAAGAAGAAGTCTAATGTGAAGGCAAGCTGACGGCAGCGATGGTGCGACGCGCATGGACCATGAACAGGAAACATAGAGAGAACAGCAGACTGACAATTTGGAGTTTCACCGTCTTGCCTTCCAGCTCAATGGTACGAATCTTGAAGTCAACACCGATAGTACTGATGTAACTTTCGGTATAGGTATCATCTGCGAAACGCAGAAGCAGGCAGGACTGCAAGTGGTGGGTAAGTGGAACGTTGAAAATAGAACAACACTACGTTGTACCTTTCCTACACCAGAGTTACCAATGAGAAGGAGCTTGAAGAGGAAGTCGTATTCGCTTGTGTGCATGATGGAGAGGTGCTGAGGGTGTGATAATAGAGAGGTTGCTGGAGTAGAAGGTGGAGGAAACTGAGTGAAAGTGCTGCGTCAACAACTCTTGACTCAAGGCTGCACCGCCGTGCACGTGGCCGGCTCTTATCGGCCAATTTCCTTTCTGGTGGTGGTCATGGCCTTTGACTTTTACTTCTTCCCCGCCTCCCGGATGGCATCTTGGTGTCAATTCGTGACAGGTCTGAACTTATGATAACAGTGATTGAACACAATCTTTCAGTGGCCAGTCTGAGGCTATTATTTCCTATGTTATGTACATATCAAGTACCAATTCATTCTGAACTTGATGTTTTCCCATCTGCAAGTAAAGAGTTAAGTTTTGCTTAGCTTGATAATGAAGCTCGATAGGATGCCGAGGTCTTTACCCTCTCTACCAGTTGTGTGAGGTCAAGATGTGCTCATGCCGGGCGTCGGACAAATTCCATGTAGTGACTCTTGTCCAATGTGCAAGTGTAGCTGCAAGTGTCTGTTCATATTTTGACGACGACGAGAATGGCATTACATGCTTGTTCCAAGTTAGACCGAGGCAGAGGCTGGAAGGTGAAAAAATGAGATAGCGAAACAGAAAACATTATCAAGCGACACTAGTAGGTTGCAAACCAAAGGGATGTGCATAAAGGGGTCCCAAGCTTTGTATTACAGCAATAAGAGCCGATGAGTCTTTCTTACGGAAGAACCAGCGTCAGCCGTTGTATTGTCCTGGACCTTGATGATATCCTGGAGGTTGAATGTGTTGGCCTGGGGAGCCATTGTGGCTTGGCTGCCAGCCGGGTTGAGCCCCATAGTACATTCCTGGCTGCAAAGGTGCATGGGATACCATTGACGGTTCCCACCTGATCAGATGAGGTTAATTTGGAATACACATATTTCAATGTCAAGATGGAAACAAACGCTTGTTGAGTCGGTACAGTCCATTGGCAGATGGAACATCTCCATTCATGTCGACTTGACATTGGTATTAGGGGCACAAAGCAGATCTCGAACCATTTCTTTGATTTCACACTGCTGACAGCCGCTATTTTCACTATGAGCCTGGATATCCCTCCAAGAAACGAAAAGTGTTCACCATTATGGCATCGGGGGCAAACTCTGGCTGTCTGATCTCCCTCGGGTGAAATCTTGGTCTGACATCCGACTGTGATTCACCATGAATTTTGAACATAACCTAACGTTGCCAGACGGAAACATGACATACATAATACAGGAAGGCAAACTGGAGCAAATTCCATGAGTTTTCAAACTCTGCTTGCCCGTGATTATGACGTACAAAGGAAATCCATTTCGAGTTGTCTCGATGAGTGTGAAGTTCAGCTCTGTTGCACATCATCGAAGGAATAAGAGATGGTCATATCAGAAGAGGTAGCAGTTATGACAATGCGCACCTTGCAAGATGGTCGCCTTCAGTGGTGGTTAAGGAACAAATAGATGCTCAGCTGCGGAGGCGCTGCACACAGCCAGGTCTGAGGATGCCGCGCGATCATCCAAGATCATCCAGTACTTTTGGTAAAGATCGAAGGTCACATGCATGTAGTTCCAACTTCCAACTCTGTAGCAAAACTTTGTCCATGTTCCATTATAGCGGGTCGGCGGGTATATAGAGGTAGTTAACATTGCGAACTCGAAAAACTAAAGACACCAAGTTGGGGAGAGATGCAAGTACTGTGATAACCCAGCGAGATTAATATGTCACTGAAGGTAATTAGAAGGTAAACGAAAATCATCAAGGAATGACGTCTGGTGTCAGAAGGTAACAGGATTGCATATGAATATAGGCAGAGATTATGGCCATCAAGAAACCCTCAGGTCTTGTTAACGGGTTGACCTATATAAGCGGGCTGATAGCCTGGTTGGTTTGGCGGGATCCATGTTTGTAGTGGTGCCCCGGTCGATGGGCCAGTATTGTTGCTTCGAAGTCCGACTTGACTGTGGGGGAATGGGTGTTACTACCTTTAGCTACAGACGACCTGTAGTGAACTCACTCCTTCGGTACATTTTCCTTCCATTGGCATGTTCCACAAAGCCACATATGTTTCTTCGAAATGGGCACAATAGGAACCCAGAACAGTTCAAACCATGTCGTGCTTTTCGCAGGGAACACAGTGACTATAATGAAATTGTTGGGGCTGAACACAATTTATTTGGAGGGTTGACCAACCATTATGACAACGAGGACATAAGCGTAACACCTGTTCGCCTTCAGGCTTTATCTTTGTCTGACATCCAACTGGTCAGAGTAGGGAAACTAGATGATTAGGATTCGACGTAGTGCCGGGATATGAATGATTCCGCACAGAAGATAGGTAGACAAACTATGGGAGCAATGAATGATTAGCCACAACCCTCGGATAATACAAGAAAGTAGCCGTTTAAACTTACAAAACATGTTCGGGATGTTGATGACAATGTGAGCCCGCGATCAAGGTGTTTCAAAGAAGCCGAGCGATACAAGGCGATACACTTGTTACTATTTGGCTGTATGTACCGCAGCATTCTTCCCGATTGTGCCAAGCCCGCGGCGCACACAATCCCCGGACTTCACCGGACCGCGCCATACCCGACTCATGAGATCCAGGAGAGCAAATCCTATCCAATCCTATGTCCTGGATATTTACCAGCATCCAACCCATAAGCAGTCGAGCCCACGTCCATTTTCAAGATCCGAAGAAATGCATGATTAAATAAGTGTTGCGCTAGAATACTGGTATTTTTAACATGAATACATACATTACGAATTACATGCACATAGACAAGGAGCAAGATGACGTGAAGTGAGACAACGTGGATGTGGTCTAGCAGGCAGAAGCCTCAGGGCCTTAATGATACGTGCCGTTGCAGTTTTCACCGAACTGAGGGCAATCGTGGAAGTCGGCATGTGGAAGCAACGATGTATTTGCATTGAACGTGTTGCTGGAGATGTAGTTTGTCGCCGTACTGGCTGTCAATGTATGAGTCGAGATTGGAGAATGGCGGTGAGGGAATGAGGCTGCGCTTGTGGTCAATCCTGAGCTTTCCCGTATGACAGGCCCCGGTAGAGGCGCGTTATAATTGAAATGGTCAAGGTCGCTGTTTCCATGATACAGTAGATCGTCTGAGGGTCCTTTAAATGTGGCCAGATGCGCAAAGACGGGGGAGCCCCTTCCACTAAAACCGGTGCCAGTGCTTGTCGCGATGGACGTGTCCGTTCCCGGCGGTGTATAAGAAGGCCAACCATTCATGCCGCGGCTATCTGTGCTACATGACGTGCTCGGAGCCGAATCGACGCGCCTCTGGGAGATGAATAGATTGAGGGATGGGAGCATTGGCCGATCTTCATTTGCAGATTTTTGTGAATTACGAGAGAGACTGAGATGCGTTGAAGAGTCGGGGACAGTGATTGACTGTGGGTAATCAGCGTCAAATTGAGGGCTATGGCCCTGTCGCCTCATCTTGCGATTCTCCCATATCATCGCAATTGTATCCTCGCGTTCTTCACTCTTCGAAAAACCCCATCTCATGGTGGCTAGAGCGGCCAAGCAGATGGACAGCCCATCATCGACTGTGAGAAGTGATGAGATACCGTCAACACTTTCCTGTTTGAAATCGTCTTCGCCTGCACTGAGTGAGTCTCCATCAATGCTGGCAGCGAGATACCCAGCAAAGAAGCAACCATCTCGAACTAGTCCGGCGTCCCATTGGAAAATTCCGGGCAGGTTGCCGTGGTCATTGGAGACATATGGCCGAAGGATTCGAATCACACGCGGCAACAACGAGAGGCATTTTCGAGTGGCAGTTGCATGCAGATGATGGGGTGACAGGTACGGCGATGAATTGATGGAGTGTGAAGACCCCGGACGAGAGGGCGAAGACGCAGTATACATAGACTGGGATGTGGAATTGGCAAGGAATGGTTTGAGGGCTTCACGAATGACATTATCTGGATAATAGCTTAAAAAGAGAAGAACCCTGTAAGAGCTGACTACTCACGGCATTCAAAAATGAAGATCTAGCACGGAAGTACTGTCAATAAGTCTCCAGAAGAGATATAAAATCAGGCTCACCTGCCACCCGCTTGCATATTGGTCGATTTCAAGCCGACGGACACCATTGTCGATGGGTGCTCGTTTGATGTTTTCAAACTCTTGCCAGCATCTGTCCAGGTCTCGCCAAATATCTCGCATACCTTGTGCGTCAATAAGTCCAAGGTTTTCTGCCCTTCGCGTCGCTTTGATACCAGTAAGTACAGAGTGAATTTTGCGGCATACATTACTCAGATCGAGTGGCGTGGAAGCAGTGGTTATGAGATGGACATATGCCTTGTGTGAAGGAATATCACGGGCAGTAAACCGTCCAGACTCTGACGGTTGGTACCCTCCCATGTTGGTAGAATCCAGCGAAGGGGGGAAGAATTTGGGGGCGGCAAAGTTCGTTGAAAGGTTTCCAAGTCTTCGCTAGTCCTGAACAACATTCAGTATTTTTGAGGAAAAAGTGTGGTGATACGTACAAAACAAAGCGGCCCCCTCTGATACCAGTAGCGATGCCCTCTTGTGTATAAGCGTACCAGAATATCCGAGCGCGAACAGCAGCGTCCTCAAACCCAGAAGAAGGGCAAGCTGACAAGACGCAAACCGCCTGAACCTGAGACAAGGTCGCCTCATATATAGCTAGTCGCTCAAGGGGTTGCGCCTCTGGAAACATCAATTATGTTAACCAAGACCGGCGCTTGGAAGGGGAAACACCTACCCTCCATAAGCGGCAGGAGCAAGAGAAGAACACGGACGCCGTCCAAAGTGGGCCTTCGTAAAACACCATGGAAATCGATGAGTTCCATAATTTCTCGGAGCATCGTTTCGGTTTTGCTTTTCCAATGCCTGCGCTTTGTTCCAGGATATGGCGAATCTGGGGTACCAGGTGTGTCACCTGAGAAATCTTCAACTACGGGTATGCCACGCTCGTCGAGGCCAAAAGATGCTGCCCAGACTACGAGAAGCATTGCAATCAGTCGACCCTCGCTCCCAAGAGATTGGCTGCCTTTGCAATGGGCAGCGAATCGCGCAGGAAATTCACTAGCGTCAAGGATAGGGCCTAATACAAATTTTGGTCAGTCTAAGTGCAGGGAACCACGATATTTCAAAATCACGTTGTATTAAGAACCATTGCCAAAATGGTGAAGTGAAGAATTCTGGCTGGAGGGTCGGGATGATTGAAGACAGCCTCGTGCCCGATGGCAGGCTGGACGAGGACGAATTCCCATCGGCGTCTGCAGTTTTACCGTAGATAGCTCTACACATATGTCAGTTTTCAAGTATTAGTAATGACTGACAACTCCACTGACTCGACCTGTTGCAGTCGGCGGCCACGTCTCAAGAGTTTGACGGCTTTAACATCAGCAAATTCATCGCTGTTTCTTTTTATTAATTCAACGGAAATTGGAGGGAAAAAGCATTACGAACACGCATTTGATGCCGCGTTCTTTGCAATTCGAGCAAGCAGGATGGGGAGCTACAGAACCGGGGGGTAAATCCTTGAGATCACAGCGAACCCTGTGACAGATCAGCTGTTACGGGGGAGGCAACAACAAATTATGCGAGCACGGACCTTCGCATGCGGCAGGCGCCACACGCAGAAAACTGCTGACGAGAGGACTTCGGCTGGCTGGTCGAGCGGCGAGAGTATGGTCCTCCAGCATTGCGAGGAGACTGAGTAGACGTCGACGAAGAGGAACCTCTCGGAGACATAGCACAAGATGACGGTGAAAGCGGAAGATCAAAGAAGAAAAGGAAGTCCGACGCCGTTTTGTTTGTTTTATAGAGCGATTCGAGAGGACCAACAGACCTTGAACACGAGAGGAATATAATGGATCAAAACAGGCTGGAAATCGAAGAAGGTCTGACGTTGACTTGGCGAATGCAAGAAAGCACGACTGGAGCGGATCTGAAAACGGTCAGAGATCTTACATGTTCGAGGAAATCTCATTATCAGGGAGAAATATAATTGTAGACATCTGCCAGCCTATGGCATCGTTTGAGACTTGTTTGGGTGTCTTTTCCTCGAGGATGCTTAGTCGCCGGCAACAGATCTTGCATGCGCCGGTGGCAGTACTTTATTTAATTACAGGGATCTCACCATGCAAGAACCCTGCAAAATCCTGTGTCCGGTGGGCAGCAACCTGATTGGTCTGTGAACATCCTTGCCGATAGGCTGCAGGCGATGATAGGCATGGAAAAAGAGGATCTCACCGCCAAATGAGGATTGTCTGTCGCGAATTGAGCTTTTCAATGCCGACCGCCTGACAATCTACCACGGAAAATTCCGCCACTGCGCACCGAAAAATAAACAAACTCCCGCTGCCCTCGCCTCTCCTGATTTGGGCCACCGACACCGTTAGCCTTTCTCATCAACCTAAGCTGAGCGTTTCTTACCTCCGTCCTGCCGACTCATCTTCCCTGCCGCTTCTTCCTAGCCACCGCTGTTATTTGAGACTTTCAAGCTTCTATCGCTCCAAGCATGGAATATTACATGTATACCCCGCCATGCATGTAACATATCTCGAAATGGTCAAACTGCCTCTGATGATCAACTCATCACATCTGTAAGAAGTCTCCATCTGCGCACGACACAACACAACGTGTATACCTAAAGGTGTCAGAAGCCAGGGTCACCCAATGTTTGACGTCAATTAAATGCTTCACCGTCCATCGAGCCCCAGGAAAATTTGCTTCTTAACGTCTAAAGACTCTCCATTCATTCGACGTATCAGGGCATATCTTTATCAAGAGAGAATTATAAGCAAAAGCGGCGTGTAGGGTTGTCCATGAATATCCAAATTTCATCAACCCTCATATTATTTTGGGCCACAATATGACCGTTTTAGCATGACTGCTCCCACAGAACGGCTCGGTGTCGGAGAAGCCGCATCTTGAACTTTATCTTACGGTGCTCACAACTTACTTGAAAACAGCCTAAGACAAAATTGAACGCAATTTATTACATAGACGACAACAAGAAACCTGATCAACAATCAATGAACAAATTCCGTCGTCTGCTTCCAATTCCCACCCAAGGCCGAGCATCATGTGGTAAGTATTCACTTATGATTCGACTTGGAACGCAGGGCCTGTGTCATCATGGTGGGCGAATCGTCCAGTAAAATGCGCTTGATATACAGCTTACGCATCATATCATACGAGACAAACAACAAACTAGTTATAGTTACATTTCGCATTATGACATAATTACACTAAAAAACAAACGACCTGGACTCAGGTTTGGAGACCAGATTTTTTCAATGCCCTTCTTAGCTGCCCCACAGTCCTTTGCTCCGGATTGAGCTTTCTGTCTCTGGACATAGATTCTATATTCGATCCGTATTTCTTCACCAATGGTTCTAGGTATTTGATTTCTCCTGTCGAGACATGTCGAGAGCCAACGCCGGAGTTGGGAAGAGACAACGTGGTCAAACCAGTTGCGGAAGCAGAAATTTGTGTGAGCTCTATTCAGGTGAGTTAGTAAAAATTGAAGATTATACGTCAGGATATATGAAGAAGATCAAGCTGCAAACACAGAAGTGAATGCGCCTCCAGTGTGTTCATATTCGTGCACATCTCCAACGATGTCTACGACGACAAACATTGCCCAACTGGTGGTGGTCTCCCTGCGTATTGAACACGATCGAAAGGCAGGACAAGGATTATTGATGACTCGCCTTTAAGGACACGCTCGCCGTTAGCGTCTATATTTGACGCACTGCTTATTGAAAGATCCACAACCCATCGTTGCCGCACATTTGCATCAGTTTCAGGCTCAAGGACTTCCATGTCCGCAGGTTCTGGATCTTTCCGTTGTTCTTCAGCTTGGTTGAGCTGAAACCCTGAGATGTTGCCGGCCTCATCACGAATGATTCTGCCAAATCCGCTAGGAATGGGTGGACCGTCGATATTAATACTAGAGGAGGAAGGCGAATCTTGTACATCAGCTGCCTCATTTGATGCGCTTGATATTAATTCGACGCCGCCATGCGCTGAAGGATTCAGGTTGAGGCTCAGGCCAAGACTCGCATAACTGATAAAGTAGTCAGCAAACTGCATGGATAAAAAGGAGCATAGTAACCGTGCGCATGGGTCATGAAAAAACTCACTTTTGACGAACAGTTTTCTGTTTATCCCAAGCTTCCTGGAGAACCTTGGGTCCACGGATGGCTAGTCAGAATAACGATAAACATTAAGTTTTGGTGCAGTAAAATAACATACGCGGCGTCTTTTTCAAATTTCTTTTTGCGTGTCGGGAATGAGAGACAGCTTTATGGCTTGAGGACCGTGCTTTACGACGTTGTCGTGGATTTGCCATCGCTTGAGATGGTTAAGGAAGAGAAAGGACTGGCTCTGACTGGTCTTGGAGGGCGGACGATAGTCAGGGCTCAAAGGTAAAGCTAGCAGAGAAAGTCGACAGAACAGGTTACCGGCATCACCCGGAAATTTCCGCCGTCATCTGCTCTTGTCGTCTGCTCTTTCTCAACTCATCCCGGAAACTCCAAAAAGCAGATATGGCTCGCCTTATATACCACACACAATCACCCATCAACGCGACTCTGACCGTGCGCCGTCTTTTCTAATGCTCACTCAGTCAATAACCCATTCACGACATAGGCCTCAAAACGATGGGTAACAAGCCTCGGGCTTTGGGGTGCCGGAGCTGGGACAGCGGCCTTGCTTGTAAGAATACAGTCGTCTCACCGTCGGCTTAGAAAACTTACCGTACTTCAAGCTTCTCTCGGTCACCCCTCTGGTTAAGCGTGAAGTGTTGGTGAAAGTCCCACTGGTGAGTCCTGGCTTCATTAGCGAAGTTGCTAAAATCACGAAACACATTCCTAATCTTCATCTCTAGTTAGGTTCCTATTACGAGGACAAGACACCCGCTTCAGACAAGCCCTTCTGAACCTCGTTTATATCATGATAGACAAATGTTGGAATATACACTCGCACCAGCCATCAACTATATAATGAATGACAATTCGCGGTTGATCCCACCGGAGATCGTTTAACTGTGAGATGGTTACAGTCTGGAGACACTCAGCGGACTTGTTAGATCCAAACCGAGCTTTCCTTCGAGGTCTTTGACTGCATCCAATGTTTTCCCAATGAATACCTCTGCCTCGAAGTTGTCAACCCATCCACAAACAAGCACTGATGGACTCACGGATAGTCTCAATCCCCAACTCCTTGGCTGCTTTCAAATTCCTGCCATACAGTTAGTCTCCCTGATTTAAAGAGAAACCATGACTTACATCCCGATGTCATCTAAAAATATCGCGTCAGACGGCACAATTCCGTTTCGTTCACAAGCCAGCAGGTAGAATGCGTGCTCCGGTTTGCTATACGCAGTTGTGAGCTCTATCATTTTCCCGTTGAAGGCATATCCAACAAACCGCATTCCAAGACTGCTGCTATCGCAAAAGTCGTCAAAGAGCTCTAGAAGATGCTTTGGCGTTGCTCCGTCATCCCATCCAAGGAATCTGCGTTCCTCGTCCGGTACGTTGACCCTGGCGAAATTGTTTGTTAAAGCGATCACCTTGTGTCGTCCAGCGGCTTAAGCTTGAATTAAAAATAGGGATATAGCGCTGAGGGTGTCCGTACCTCTGATGCGAAGTATTGCATGCTTGATATGTGGGTCATACTGATTTGCCTCTCGCATCATTGATCCAAATAACTGGCACTTTGTTGTGAATATTCGTCCGCATAGTCAGGGAGCAAGTGCAGTACCTCGCGTCCATCAACTTTCAAGTAACCAGGCAGCTCTGGACACTCTAACCGTACTCAATGCAGTGACCGGGACCAGCGCATCTCCGGGACTCACTGAGGCCTTTACGTTCACAATATGCTTTATACCTTGGTATCAATGCCTGTCAGTTTCGACATGATAAAGTGCGTTGCCCACTGACCAAATGTTCCCGTTGACTGTGTCAGAGAGATCGCGTCCAAAGGCTTCATAGAATGGAACTAACTCTATTTCACCACGTTCAAACTTCTGCCACGCTCCCTGGGAGCCACGTCCAATGCTAGGAAATTGTAATGCAGTTGGATGAGAGTTCTCATCCGCAACCAGGCTCTTGACGGGCACATACATTGAGCAATTCACATAATTGACTGGGAGACCGAGTTTGACTTCATATGCTGCTATGGCAATGAAAGGACTCCGCATGACCACACCCCCAATCTGTCGATCGTGCCAATCGCAAACAGATTTATTTCTCGCTCTCGCGAAATACCTTGTGTCACTCACATCAAAAATCACAGCCTTGTACATTAAGATCTTCGTAAGATTGTCTGAATGGCTTAATGACCGTGGCCCAAACTTCGCAATGACGAGAGAGTTGGATGCAAGTTGGATGACCCCGGGTGAAGACCAGGTTATATAGCGACTTGGAAGGAGTGCAGTTGAGGATACCTGACTTCGTAGACTCCGTTATGTAGTCCTTTTCTCGAAAAGCAGATTTTCGAACGACAGAGTATTCGTCTGGTTCTTTGTCGAAGAGTGGTGTATCATATCATACAATACCCAAGACGCGATCTTTGTAGCATGCATGTGCCGGCTAGACGTGGAAGCCGAGGCCCGACTGCCCGCCGATGCGGCAGACACCTGTGACTGCGTGAGCATAATTCCTCATTGTGTCGGAATTTGGAAGATTTGATAATTCACGCACCCGCATTTGACCGTGTATATGATAGGAATAAGAGGATAGACGGATTGCAGAGAGGAGGTAGATATGCCAATATCATGTCTATCGTGGACAATTGCAACCCCTGAGGTCTTCCCACCTTAGAAGTTAATGTATTAGCGCTCGCGTGGTAATTGCGATCGTGTATTGTTAAAAAGTTTGCCTTTCTTGACCTTGTTGATCTGTTTGTGATCTCTACACTCAACTTTAGCACGTTTTGATTTAGGCGCCAAGGCACGAATGACTTGTTTACTTATTTCTTTCCCACACAACAGCCAAGACAACAGCTCAATAGATTACAACTGGCACCGGTGTTCAAACACGATATTATGTAGCTGTATGGATGCTGGGTGGAGTGTTGACCGTTGGACAAGAGACGCCAACCATTGCGCCCCAACGTCTGTAGACTCTTGTTGTCGTTCCATTTCCTTTGCCATTTCCGTTTCCAGTTACATCATATATGGCACAGCCACCGCTACAAGTCCGGCTCCCAGGACCCTATATATATGCACAGCTGCGATTGGGCTGACATCCATACCTTCCGCCTTCTTTGCCCATACCTTGAAGATGTTCAGTAGCCACAGTCAGTCCAGACACCAGCAGCAATATCAGCCGCCCCCTTCTCGTACTCCCGACCCTCGTTATGCGGGAAGACATCAATCGACGGGAAGTTACTCGCACCATCAGCAACACGGTCCACCTCCTGGAGCAGATCCTCAACTGTGGCAATGGTTCTCAAGCGTTGATACAGATCGATCAGGATCCATTACTGTGACTGAATTGCAAACTGCTCTAGTCAATGGTATGCCTGTTATACACCAAAATCAACATACTTTATGACTAATTGACGCCGCAGGTAACTGGACAAGTAAGAATTTCAGTCAATATCGTCATTGAAAGGTTTCTCATCTTCAATCACAGGATTTGACCTTGACACTGTCAAGATGTTGATGTCAATATTCGTGAGTTATATCTCATCCTCCTCCTACTCCGCTGCTGACTTAGTTTGGATGTGATGGCAGGACACTGACAGAAGTGGCACCATCAACTTTACCGGTACTTGCAACAGTTTCTGGTGCATATAGTCAAGCTGAATCTGCATTAGAATTTGCGGGACTTTGGAAATACATATCCGATTGGCAGAATGTGTTCCGGCATTTCGACCGAGACAGGTCAGGAAGCATCGAAGGGCGAGAACTTGCAGAAGCTTTACGAAGCTTTGGTTACAACCTGTCGCCACAATTGCTTGGTCTTGTTGAGCACAAGTACGGTGTGTACCACTGTCTTAAGCTTTTGTACAGCGATTGTGCTTATGTTTTGCCACCACAGCTTCAGAGCCAGCTACAGGTTATGGACCTCCTCCCGGGATCACATTTGACCGATTTGTACGCGCGTGTGTTTCCGTCAAGTCTTTGACAGAGGCTTTCCAAAGGTAGGCCTCCACAGCTTGCCGGCAACAGCCACTGATTATTACCTTTTCTTGAAGAGTCGACACAGACCGGGATGGATGGATCCAGATAAGCTATGATCAATTCATGAATGTAAGCATTCGTTGTAACGCTTCCAATAAATTATCTCCTGAACGTGACTAATGGTCGACTACCCAACAGATCGTGCTCAGTGCGCCTTAGAAATGGTTATACCCCCATCCAGAACATCATATGTTCAAATATAGCTCCTTTTCCTTTGCAACGACTATACATGACTTCCGACTCCCCAGTATACACTGCTTCGCAACACATTCGGTTTCACGTGTTGACGATGCACCATGCCCGAACATTATAGTAAATCTGTCCTTGTAATGCGTAGGATGACATCAATGTGACAATCGACATGTAATTGATTGCGCATCGCGCATGGCGAGAAATGATCCTTAAACCATTACTAGCAAACCACTGGTTAATCATGTCGATACTACCATTGGGCATCACAGACGCGTTTGATTCCAGAAGTTGATAAAACATGAATATATGTCTCTATAGGTTAATTCACTCTGGGTTCCCAAGAACGACTGCAGGTGACAAGTTAGCGAAATAGTGCTTTAACGAGAATCGATGCCGGGTCCGAAAACGTCCAAGAGACCGTTGGTGTACTGAAATCTAACGGACAACGCTGGGAAACTGAAGATAATCTTCACTTATCGTGTTGACCTCCACTTCGCAAATCTCTTCACGATATCTATGGCCGTATATTCTGCTGAAGGAATTCCTTGGCAAGTCATTACTGGTTGATTCAGCCTCGACACATGTTATAGCTTGATGATGACGAGGCACCGTCTTTGAATACGAGCTGAAAGATGCTAAGAGATGGGCGTCAGCTCATACCGGTCACAGGGCGCAACAAAGCCGCTTAACCCACTGAAACATTCCGAGAAATGATTTTTCACGTGTGTTCCCTTCCATAATAAGGTCCCCGGTGAACTCAACTTCTCCAACTTACCCCTCCCCCATCCACGTCACATATCTCGTCCTTGCCATGCCTCTTTACTCTGAAAAGCTTGTTCCCTGGCCTGCAACAAAGCCGTACGACAAGCAGTCAGTTCCGGTCCCGGGTACGAAGCGCCCAGGTCAAACCGGTATGTACTCTGTAGCCATTTCATGGACTACTCTTAATAACCATATATCATAGCGCATTATCGCAATGGTATGTTTAACACCAGATGTGGTTCTTCTCAAAAGCTTAACTTGCGACAGGCGTCTGGGGATTGATTGACGAGAACACTCCGAATACTCTAACCACGTTGGACCAAATATTCGACGATGGAATGAAAGCAGGGAAAGACGCCGACTTTCTCGGTTATCGTGCTTTGATATCCACCAACCCAGTCAAGTATGCGCCTAAATACACCTGGATCACATATGGCGAGGTGGATGTTAGGCGGCGATATGTTGGAAGCGCACTTCATTCGCTTTTCCAGAAGGGAGAACTTGGTGGGGGAGAATTCCAGACTGTTGGCATCTGGGCACCCAACCGTCCAGGTTCGTATGAAATTAATAGTTTGTTGCGACGCTAATGATCATTTCACAGAATGGCAAATTGTCGATATCGCCCTTCAAAGTTACCAGAAGGTCTCCGTCAGCCTGTACGACACTCTTGGCAAAGACTCAGTCGGTATGTGCTAGTTTAAACACAAATTTCCTACAGGAACTGATCACACCTTCCAGAATACATGTAAATCTTTCTCATTGCTTCGCAAACACTCTCAATAAACCTATATTACAGCATCGACCACGCCCATCTCACCGTTATCTTCGCGACTTCCGAACATATCCCTACACTATTAAAGCTTGCACCAAAGGTGCCCACGCTCAAGATGATCGTCTGCATTGACACCTTGTCAATGGAAGCTGCTCGTCTCCTACGGGAATGGAGTGAGACCCAAGGCATTGTATACAAGCAACTTGCCGAAAGTTCGTGTCTTCACCTATCGTCCTTGCTCAATCATATTGAATATTTCCGTAGTCGAAGCTTATGGAAAAGCAAACCTCATCGAACCTATCCGTGCATACCCCGACCTTATTGCCTCCATTTGCTATACTTCGGTACGCTAAATCATATCTATGAGTATATTCTTTGGAGATTACTGATTATTGTACCTCAGGGAACAACAAATAACCCCAAAGGTGCGATTCAGCTTCTATCAAATAGACATTCGTTAACAGCATTCTAGGTGTCCTGTTGAAGCATAAGAATCTTGCACTGGGTACCCAAAGCAACATGTATGGTATGGAGCTGCCCCCAGACGCGTCGTTAATTTCGTACCTTCCGTTGGCACATATCTACGAGGTATTTACAAAACGGTTTCTGAAATTTCTGATTTCTTACTGACCATATTTAGCGAATTTGCGAACTTTGTGTTATCGCTGTCGGTGGTCGAATTGGCTACTTCACTGGGGATCCCTTGCGTCTCCTGGAAGATGCTCAAATCCTGAAGCCCAATTTCTTCCCCTCAGTGCCTCGCGTTCTGAACAGGGTCTACCAAGCTGCCATGGTTGGCGGCAACGTGCCTGGTCTGAAAGGAACTCTATTCAAGAAAGCTGTTCAGACCAAACTCGACTGGCTACACACCACTGGTGGTGTGACCCATGGCTTCTGGGATAGACTGGTATTCCGCAAGGTAATGGATGTTCCATCTGATCTTGTTCTCCCTTAGCTCATAATCATATGCTTAGATCCAAGCTGTCCTTGGTGGTCAAATTAAACTCGTGACCAGCGGCTCTGCCCCAATCAGTACAGATGTTATGGACTTCTTGAAAATCGCATTTGCATGTGAAGTTGCTGAAGGTATGTGTCATTTGATTGTCATTTCAGTAGTTCACATCGCTTACATGTTCTCCCAGGGTAAGCATTTCGTTGACAAGACATGTCCTTTCCGAGTGTTCAATCATTCTCGTAATAGTTATGGCATGACAGAGAATTGCGCCACTTGCTCGAAGTCTTGGCCTGAAGACCCTACTGCGAGCGGTACGGTTGGTCCTCCCCAGCCCATCAATGAAGTCAAGCTTGTCGACGTCCCTGCAATGGGCTACACATCTGAGGACAAGCCCAACCCCCGCGGAGAACTTTGCGTGCGTGGTGCTAACTGCTTCACGACATACTACAAAGGTTCGCACTTCTTTTACCGTTGAAGTGTCGTTACTTATCACGCAATGCAGACGAGAAGAACACGAAAGAGACCATCGACGGAGAAGGTTGGATGCACACCGGCGATGTTGCGGAAATCGACGCCTGTGGTCGTATCAAAATCGTCGATCGCGTCAAGGTGAGTTTTGGCATCCCTGCCCTGCCCGCATGCCCGATGGAATAGGTAATCTAAATTCCGCATCGGTAGAATATCATGAAGCTCGCTCAGGGTGAATACGTTGCCCTGGAGAAGATCGAGAACTTGTACAGCAGCACACCTCTCGTAGCGCAGCTCTACGTGCATGGGGACAGTTTGCAATCGTACTTGGTCGCCGTCCTTATCCCGGACCCGATACAATTCGCTGCCATCGCGTCGACCGTGACTGGCAAGAAGGTTGCCCCAGAAGATACCTCGGCTCTTGCTGCCGCCTGCCAGGACGAGCGCATCACTGCCCATGTCTTGTCTTTGCTCACCAAGGTGGCTCAACAAAACGGACTCAAAGGGTACGGTTTTTTTCTTTTCTTCAGTCCTTCCTTGCTTATTTGCTTTTGCAGATTCGAAATGATCAGGAGGCTCCATCTCAGCCTCGACCCTTTCACCGTCGAGAACAATACTATGACTCCCACCATGAAGATTCGCCGTAAGGACGCATATAACATGTACAAGTCTGTTCTTGATGGATTGTACGCTCTCGGCGAGCCTTCCTCGTCAAGACTTTAGATAATTAGACGGTGCTCAAATTCTCTACGCGTGTGTGCCGTTACTTTATTTATGCTCTACCTATACCGTATATGTTCTCAAACCAGCCTTGCGGCTTAACGTGAACCGTAGGCAAATGATCTGCACACTCCCGTTTGGATGTTGTTCATCTTTCCTTTGGGGGAGCATTGTAACCTGTATCTATCGTGACGTAAATGAATGCTCAGGCATCAATTCTAATGGTTTATCTGACGGCGAAAGACAAAAGGCTTGTCCGACCTGTGAGATTGACCCGGTCATGAAGATCATGGACAGGCGAAATGCATGGCATCAACTCGACGTCAGCATTGTTATCTAGAGATAAATTAAACTTTAAACCACTACCCCGGAAAGTATGTATTCAAGCACCAAAACACATTTGGTAGAAACAACTTCCCAGTTTATATCGTAGAGACCTTATCGCAGTTCCTCTACAGTGGTTTAGTGTAAAATTAGGATCGAGGATAAATTAACCGCGAACCTCAAGCTGTAAATATAGTATGTATTAGCTCGCTGCGGCCAACCCACGATGTCTCGGGGTTCGTTGGATTTCATGTTGGGTACGCGTTGAAGATTGACCTCCGCCGGTGTCCGGCGCCACATAGTCTTTAACGATAGCAGCCGGCCACCAATAACATCTCAACTGAGTTTATTTTAGTTCTGCAAAGCGAGGTATCCAGATACAACGGACATAACGTCGACCACCGACGGAGATGATGGGAAGGACAATCATCCGAGGTGCTGCAATGAACGGAACGAGTGAGTAAGTAGGCCGACGAATAGCGCGAGTCGGTGGCGGCACGGAAGCGGGGGAGTGATGCGCCGAAAGGTAGAATGAGCGGATATCGGGCCGACTACTCTCTGTTGTGTTCCGCCATGTCGAACGAAAGGCCTGCAGTCGTTGCCCCGCGCCCTGTCCGTCTCTCCTCCGCCACTTTCAACTTCACCAGACGCCAGGAAACAGACGATCTCAAAGTCTCCTTTTACGCCGACATCGGGGACAAACACTCCCCTGACCCCCGTGCTTCTCCTCGGTGAGTCTCCCACACGAGCCCCAACCACCACCCGCCCTCAAAGCAGTCCAGTTCCGCTCTCCAGACAGAGGCTCTTGAAGAGTTTCTGTCTATTCTTCGTCCCACCTTCATGCGCAAGCCTCGCCCCATTAGTTTCCCCGCTTTTCTTCACGAGCCCGCTCTTTCCCACAGACCGCGCCAGCAACAGCGGCTAGAGAACGCATCCGACCCCGGTGCATGCGATGTCGATCCCCGCGCCGATCCCAGCCACCAGACAGGGTTTGATTCCGAGTCCGTCATTAAGGACATGCAGGTTGATCCCGATGCCCGTTGGTTCTCCTCCTCCCTTCTTTGTGCGTACCCACGTGTTATATCACTTGATCCATCGTAATCTCCATCCACAGCCTCTCCCATATCCCGCATGCACACTCGCAACCCGTTCCAAAAGAACTCGGACAATCGCTCTCCAATACTCCTATCTCCCAACCCAGCCACTGTGCCCCTCCCTCTTCCCACCCCCGACGAATTCGTCGACAACATCTAGTCTGCGAATTCCTCAAATCACACTCGCTTGCTTGTATCAAAGCATATAACCTATATACCACCCTATTGTAACGGATTGTTTCTTCTGCTTTACTTCCTTGGCTCTAATTCTCTATCATACCGGCCTCTTTCATTCCCAGCAGCCGATGGCTTTTATTGCTGCCTTGCTTTCTACGTATCTAATTAAAATATCCAGATATCCTCTTTGTAAAATTGTACAATTTCATTATATGTAGCACTCTTGTTTCATTATTATCCGTGTCATCTCATGCTCAGGGCTCCCAAGGCGATAGACTCTGTCCGCCCACGCTCTCCGTGAGATACACTCCATTTCCTTCGGAGTCGATGTAGAAACAATCCTCGAGCCGCACCCCGACCTGCAGGTCTGTCAGAAGTGCCCATTTGTCCAGCAACCACGTTGGTTCTCACCTTGCCCTCGATGTAAATCCCAGGCTCGTCGGAAAAGGTGTGGCCAACACGAATCACATCATCGCTCCCTCCCCGCAAGTATGGCTGCTCATGGACTTCTAATCCAATCCCTGTTTATTTAGAAAGTCAGGTTCTGTGAGAGAATTCGATGACTGAATTTGTGTTCACCGTGGCCCAAACGATGCGTGAAATAATCCGCGTAGCCCACGAGCTCCAGCATAGTTCGGGCCGCAAGATCGACTTCCCGTGTCATCACCCCCTCCTTGGCTGCATTCAGTGCAACGCTCTGAGCGAAACGGACATCACCCCAAATTCGAACATGTTCCTCCGAGATCTCCGAGTCAGGAAGCGCCACCGTCTATGAAATCAAAAATAAGATTCGTGTGCGATCAAAGACACCGTTGGCAAAACAAATTTGGTCAAATTCACAAACAAGCGCTCGGACATCGATCGTACATGTTCGAGGGTGTTCAAGAAGTCCTCCACTTACCCGAGTGACATCGCTGTAGTACCCATGCAGCGCAGCCGTGCAATCGAAGAGAGCGAAGTCTTCCTTTTTCAAGGAACGGTCTGTACCACTGCCATGCGGCAGAGCAGCATTTTCTGCAAAAGGAAATGAGAAATTCAAGTTGGGATGTCATAGGATGTCAAATCCGAAGGCAAAAACCTGCCTCCAAATAATGTGAGGCAACCTCCTTCTTTTAGCCCTGCGGCGGCCAGAGCCTCAGACATCATGCCTCTAGCTTGAGATTCGCGGATTCCAATATACATTTCCCTGTGCACCTGCCGAATGGAGAGCAGCGTAACCTAAAACGGTCGGAGATGAGGGGTCCAGACCAGTCATTGTCAATTTCAAATAATATCTTGGGATTGGAACAATGCAATGCACAGTGCACATGACATGAAATAGCAGATGCGTTCGTCCATCACATATATTTAATTTGCGCCCACTTCCTTGTGACTGTCTGTGGTGCACTCATGATGTGTGATTGTGAGCAAGTCGACATACCTCGTTAGCGCACTTGAGGATGTCGATCTCAGCTTGAGACTTTCGTTCCCGCATGGCGGTGATGGCGAGAGGAGCTGACAGTATTTCCATAGACGGGTCTGCATGTTGGAGGCCGTCGACAATGAATTTGCGGATGCTGTTGTCCACGAAGACGGTTTTTGGACCTCGGACCGGGAAAGCGGAGAGCGCAGCAGCGTAAGGATCGGCTTCTTCTGGCCATTCCACGTATTGCACCGTGCCTAAAGGATTTGGTACAGGAAGCGTTTTGGCGCGAGTGGCTTCGAACTACCAATGGCTCAAGATTGATCTCGGTGAACAGTGGTTAAGGCTGACCTTCGGTGTCAATATTGTTATCTGTGGTTGTACTTCTCCATCTACAGAGTCCGAGGAGGCAGAGATAATCAGCAGCAGCGGACGTTCGGAAAGACGCCAGTTGGAACTAGAAAAGTTGCCATAGAACTGAGAGTTGGCTCCAGGTTCGGCGATATAAGCAGATGCGTTAAGCGCACGCAAGGCTTTTGCGAGGTTGGTTTGACGCGTATAGTACTCCGAGCCAGATATTGGGGGTATGTTGGCGCAGTGGCTGGATAGGTGACCATAGGGAGAGATTTGTCGGGGATGAACTCGGGGCTCATAGTAGAATCGCGTCAAGAACAAGGCAGCTGTTACGAGAAGGAGTGCTCCACGGAAGCATTTCTTCAATCTAGCACCCCGGCTTTGCCGAGGCTGCTCTTTTTCTGCTTTTCCAGATTCCATTGCGTCGCCTGATAATAAGAAGGAAGCTGGGAGGAAAGAGAGAGAGAAACAGTATTGGGGGTCCCTAGGAAGTTGAACGTGAAGCGAACTGGCAGATCCGCGGCGCTTACGGCCCGGTTCGGAATGCCGGGATCTGTTTGACTCTTTGACTCAAAGCTTGAAATCTTCATGGACGACACCGACACTCTCATTGCCCTCGTCGCCAGTATCTTACCTCAAGGTGCACAAGCACACACTCAGGATGAAATTCTACACGCTCTCGTCGAATCTAATGGCGACGTCGGAACCGCAGCAGAGGCATTGCAGTCCTCTAACCGAGCATCGCCTGTCAAGAAGCGGAAACGCGTAGACCTCGACAGTTGGCTCAACTGTCCCTCTAAGAAGAGCCTGAGATCCACGGAAGAGCCACAAGTCGCGTCCGGCTCGACGATGCGACGCCACACGACCATCCGGTCGAACGCAATTGCATCGACTTCGGACCGCACAGTCGACCTTATGTCTGTACTGCGACAGCCACCTTCCCCACAGAAAGCACCACCCCGTTTATCACCTCTGCTGCTTTCAACACCTGCATTGGTGAAGGAACATACGCCATGCACCATGCATCTCTCAGTTCTTCCATCAGAGCTTGCCTGTCAACTCTTCTACACAATGGTCGATCGGTCAAAGGCGTGGAACAGAAACAAATGGTGGCTTTTCGATCGTGTGGTTGAGAGTCCGCATCTCACATCCTTTTATGCGCGTAAAACCGATGGGCTGGATGGTGACGAGTCGTGGCAAGAAGCAGCTCAATACTGGTGCGTGCCACTGAGTTCGGGGGCTGATGGATAGCGAATTGTCTTGATATATTTATGGACCTCCAGGTATAACGGAAGGATGACAGACACTCCTTCTCCATTTCCTCCCGAAATGGAACAAGCATGTGAGATCATAGAACGGGTGGTTAATCAAGAAATGCGGAAGAGGCAGCGGTACAAATTGGAATGGGCAGGCGATAATGCCGATCGAGATCCTGTCTGGAGAGCCAATGTGGCTGCGTCAAATTGTTACCAAGGTGGCAAGGAAAGCGTGGGGTTTCACTCCGACCAGGTAACATATTTGGGACCTTACCCCACAATCGCATCTCTAAGCCTAGGTATGCTACATCGGCGATTGTATGTCCTCGAAATCGGACCGTCTTACGCGCTGTATAGGTACCAGACGCAACTTTAGCCTGCGCGAGGTTATACCCACAAGTGAGATTGGCGTTAGGAAAGCCCAAACTTTCAATATTCCATTGGCGCACAATTCTGTTCGTATGTGTCTCTGACCGTCGCGTTCGCGATTGACCCTTCCTATGTACCAATCCCTTAGCTCACGATCATGCACGCTTCTTGCCAAGAGAAATTCAAACACTCCATCCCTCCCCAACCCGTCATCGATCTCTTCAAGCCTGCGTATCCGAGGGCGCCTGAAATCTCCATCGAACCCTCCAACTGTCGCATCAACATAACGTTCCGATTTTACCGTCCTGACTTCCGTCCACCCAGTATTCCTCGGTGCCATTGCGGCGTGCCTACTATATTGAGGCCTGACATGAAGAATCGGATCGATGACGCGACGGACCGGTATTGGTGGACCTGTTATGCGGGGGCTCAAAATGATGGCAAGGGGTGTAAGTTCTGGAAAGTGATGGATATGCAAGAGGAAGGAAGAGGCCCATGCATCGGGTCGATTGAGACGAATTCGTGAGATGCCCCAGAACTGACCCTGCATCGAGGCATCTAAGGCAGGTTCCGTTTGGGGATACTACATATCAAAAACATTACTTACTCTTTTGTTTCTCGCCAGACTCGACAAGCTCGGGCGCTCGACTTACTTCGACTTATCGCTCTTCTAGTCTTTGTATTCGATTATGGCACAGAGGCATGTATCTCCGGTTTTACGATATATAACACAGTCTAATCTTTCTTCTTGGACAGGTAACACACGTCAATGTAGAATTAGCATTCCGCAAGTTGGTCATTGTCCGATGAACCTTGATTTTCTGGGGGCATGACATTCGACCCTGGTTCAATAGAAGTCTCTTATATCACTTCTAGCCAAAACCTTTGTGCTTGGTTTCCGCTCTTCTCTTCAATTCGCGATGAGGTCTGAAGAAGCTAGACGTTTGTTGGACGACGACGAATCTACATTGGAGGCTCGTGCATCAGGGACTGATTCTGCCTGCTCATTGAAGCCAACGCCATTGCCAAAAGTGCAACTGGGGATCCTATGTCTCCTTCGGATTCTTGATCCCATGAACTTTTCGCAGATCTTTCCCTATGTGAATCAGTTCATGATCGACCTCCATGTCACAAATGATCTCTCAAAGATAGGGTTTTACAGTGGCTTGGTGGCGAGTGCAAATATCACCTGTACATCGAAATTGCCAACGCTGATCTGAAAGTCCCTCACAGGAAAGCGCATTTGCATGTTCACAATTGTTGTCGATATATCCATGGGGAATTTTCTCTGGTATGTAGGAACATTTATAAATGGGGAGTTGATTGGGATGTTAGTCCCGTGTCTCATGCTCTAGGTCATGTTTCTCCGTGTGATTAGATCGCTTTGGTCGTCGACCGGTGGTACTTGTGGGTGTTGCAGGTCTGGCGATCACAACAATACTATTTGGTCTTTCGTCGACCTTCAACACAGTGATGCTATCCCGTGGGCTGGGTCAGCCAAATTCCAAGTGTTTGTGTTTCGCAATTGAAAGTCTGTGTCTATAGCTGGTTTATTCTCTGGAAATGTTGCTGTCATTCCATCTATCCTCTGCGAGATAACCGACCAGACGAATCAGGCATTTGCCTTCCCATTTTTCGGGTTTTGGTGGCCAGTTGGAGCGATCATCGGGTATTCCTTATATCCCTTGAGTTAACCAGTCTCGACTGACTAGAATCTTTGTAGACCGCTCATCGGGGGATTTTTCTCCAACCCAGCCACACGCTACCCAAGATATTTTGACTATGATTTTCTGAGGGTGTACCCCTACTTTCTGCCATGTCTTTTGGTGTCAAGCTTTTCCTTTCTGGCCTTTGTTACTAGCTGGTTTCTATTAGAAGAGGTCAATGGTCTTGCAATATTCTGATTCCAATACCTTGACTGACTTCTCGACTATAGACTTTGTCTAGCAAGGTTGAGAAACCCAAGACAGCACCTCGGTCTTACGGTGCGACAACGCAAGCCGAAGGTCATGTAGCAGTACCAATAAGCCATAACCTCAGTCAGCTCCTCGCGATGCCAATAATTCGTGCCCTGTGCACATCAGGATGTGCGCTGAGCTTCATTTCGACATCCTTTGACGTGATATTTGTGTTATTCTGCTTTTCCCCTGTCTCAGCAGGGGGTTTAGCCTTTTCCGTACGCGAACAACTTCCTAGTGGAAGATAAGCTAACCACTCGCTGGACTGAGCAGACGTCAGAGATAGGATTTGCTTTATCTGTTGCCGGTGGCATCGCGGGCTTGCTTCAAGTCTTTTTCATGCCAATGGTCTTGCGTCGAGTTGATCATGCAGCTATGTATCATTTTTGTATGAAGATCTGGCCCTATACATTCCTCGCCCTACCTCTCTTGAACATCATTGCACGGCATGGGGTCGTTGCAGGAAAAGATCAGCTTGAAGTCCGCGTCACTTTCATTCTCTGGATCGGTATTTTTCTAGTATTGTGCATGGCTAGGGTGGCCTTCCTTGCTTACTCGTGAGTAGCATATTCTGTGTTATATCAGGACGCTTAACTGATTGGCCAAGACAGTGTCAACATGCTTCTCATGAAGCGTTATGCCCCCAATTCTTCCTCAATTGGGTCAACAACTGGTTTGGTCCAGTTTTCCATCTGTTTATCTCGTGCATTTAGCCCTGCTTTTGCAAGGTACTTAGATTCAATTACACCTACCCGAGATACGAAGGAACAACTTACCTCGTTCTTCAGCTCAACGTTCGCGTTCTCCAATAAGATGACGTTTCTGCATGGATATTCTTGGGTCTTGGTCATGGCTATGTTAGGGTTTCTCGGGTGTCTTTTCTCGAGAAATATCATAAGAGAGAGTTCAAAATAGTAGGTTCATCGAATAATATGCAGACCCAAGTACTAGAATAGATGTTTTACTCCCCTTGGGGACGTTTCTCAGTGCTTAATCCTCGAGAGAAAAACGGGCACATATGTGTTCATTTCAGAGAATGATCAACGTGATGAATGATGATGTCAACCATGATTTGGCTTGTTGACACCGACGCGAGCGTTTCATAACGGCAAGCCGAAGTTAGCTCTGCGCCTCACATCGACCACCCCTTTAGCGCGAGGCAGTCTACAGACTCTATATATCAAGATATCGTCGAAGTCCCAGCTTCTGGACCGTCACCATGACGGATAGACTGGCACGACCGTCCACAGACGAAGGTGGGTGCAACTTAGTAGAATACGGGATGGTTCTTGCTCATGTCATTCAGAACATGCCTCACTGTTGCGAGACCCAGGAGAGGACAATTTGAGACCTGTTGCGAATACTACACCTACTTTCGGAGACCGCGTTAACTCGGTTGCTCAAGAGCCTCTCACTCCGTTGACCAAGATCCTTCTTGTCCTTGCGCTTGTTTTACTTCTCACGAGCTCGGTACGTTAAGCGCATGCGTATCGAATCCCTGGCTGGTATGCTGAATATGACTAGGTCTTCATCGGTTTATTTGCTGGCGCTCAACATAGGCTGAGTATTGAACATGGCGGAGGAAAGAAGGAAACAATAACTGTAACCGCTACCGCTACAACTACAGCAGTCACTACTCAGAGCTCAATTTCGACAACAACCACTACTAGTACCACGACCACAACTGCTATTCCCGTCCCGATTCCAGTCCCCACAACGGCACCCGAAGAGGTATTTCACTCTTATGTCGAAATCCGTCTATCTCATGTCCGTCCAGAAACGATGTCTGGATCCTCATTGTATTATCTTGTCCGCGTCAATCCTGTCATCCCTTGACGCGTCCCAGGACCCCTGTGAAAACTTCTACGACTTTGCTAGTTTGTGCCCTTTACTCATTGGTTGACTTGTATCTTGACGAGCATGCCTAGATGGTGGTTGGCTCAACGCTCATCCTTTACCAGCTGACAAGAGTAGTTATGGAAACTTTGAAGCTCTTGCACAACAGAACAAACAGGTTATTCAGAAGATCCTGGAAGCGGAATCATCTGCCACTTCTCTGGATGACGAGATTCTTCATAAATTGCGGGACTTCTATTCTTCTTGCCTGGACGAACATAGGCTTGATGACATTGGGACTGCACCTTTACTACATCTTGTCAACACCGTCAGAACGCTGTACAGAGCCAACGATACCGATATTTCGAGCACCTCCAAAGAAGATGATGCAAAGGTCAACGGGTTAACAGCTGCCGTTGCGTTCCTTCATTCCAGAGGTAGATTCCCAACTTCTAATGTGAGGGACGGCTTCTCATCATATATCCGTAGGCATCGACGCCCTGTTCTCGTTTGACATTGAGGGCGATGTGGGCGTCGACCCAAACCATATGATTCTGTGGTTCAACCAACCGGAACTTGGTCTTCCTTCCAAGGTGATCCTCTCCCTTCACAACTTTCCCGGTTGACTAACTCTTCAAAAAAGGAATACTACGAAGACAAAGCAATACGGACGGTGTACAAACAAGTTGTGGAACGGTTATTGATAACGCTTGCGGAGGAGGAAGACGCAGAACGAGGAAGAAGGCATTCCTCTGTCCTGGCCAATAACGACGATGCCAATGTCTGGCCTCCATGGCCTTGGCCGCCGTGGGGTGGTGACGACGATGGTGATGAAGGCGGGGATAAGCCTGTCAATCATACGTTAGGCGCACACAAGCTCGCCAAGAAAGTGGTAGATTTCGAGCGAAAGCTGGCACAAGCAAGCCTTGACCTGTACGTCGTCTTTGCGATTGTCTTCAAATCTAGCTGAAGAGATTACTCTCATACAGGGACGTGCTGTATCAGGACCCAATTGCAACATACAATCCTGTTCCTCTTTCCAACTTGACCAGTAGCATCCCTCAGATTCATTTCCCGACGTACTTCTCTACGTTCACGCCCCGGACCTTTCCAGATCGGGTGATCTTGACCTACCCAGAATATGCCATATCCCTCTCCCAAATTCTCAACGAAACGTCTACACAAGTCATTGAGGCGTATCTCGTCATTCGGGCTGCTCTGTCTCTATCTCCTTACCTTGGCACAAGCACAGAGGCGTGGCTAGCACAACGCTCTCTCATGGAAACTCTGACGGGAATCAAAAAAGGTGCAATTGGGGATCGCGCAGAGTATTGCATTGGTAAAGTGGAGGATACTCTAGGATTCGCATCTGGGCGATACTTTGTCAACGAGACTTTCAAGGGCGATTCAAAGGTGAAAGGAACGAAAGTGATCACAGGTACTTGCTCCTGGTATTTCGAGGTGTCTTGTTCGTTGACTCTCAATCTCATCAAGACATCGTGGAAGCATTCAAAGTGTCCCTGAAGGATATTGACTGGATGGACGAGGAATCTGCCAAAGCAGCAGCTCAAAAGGTTCAGATATGCAGTGTTCTCATTTTGGTCTTTCGCTCATCACTTAGTAGGCTGATGCGATTCGCGTCAAAGTTGGATATCCATTATCACCCGATACTAAGGACCCTCGTTCGATTGCAAACTACTACAGCGGCGTCAAGGTAGACAAGAAGAACTTTTTCGGAAACATATTGAGCTCTGCGTTAGTATTCATCTGATTTCCTTCTCCAATTACTTGACGACGAGTTGTTCTTAGCACAAGTGACATGTTTAAGAAGTGGTCACAGCTGGGTCGTCCTCGAAATCTGGATTCTTGGGAAATGTACCCTTCCACAGTGAACGCTTACTTCAACCCCCCGTCCAATGAGGTAAGCCAACTTCACAAACTCTCTCTGATTTTGCGGTTGATTTACAGTATCCAAGATTGTTTTCCCAGCAGGAATCTTGCAACCTCCATTCTTTGCGCAGGAATGGTAAACATCAAAGTTTTGCCTCCTCACGACTTAGTAATTTATTATAACTTAAAAGGCCTGGTTATCTTTCTTACGGCGCTTTCGGGCAAGTCGCTTCGCACGAGCTGACGGTGAGCTATCTTCTCGGTGTTATGAAGTCACGCCGCCTAATTTAATCTTCCTGTACAGCATGCATTCGACTCTGCCGGAAGGCTCTACAACCAACAAGGCAAATTGGCTCAATGGTGGACCAATTCGACAAGTAAAGGATTCCAAGTCAAACAGGACTGCATCATCAAGCAATATTCTGGTCAAGATTTCGATACCTTTTGTTTGCTGCTTCTTACATGACTTTCACCTACAGAATATTGGATTGATGATGGGAAAGGTGGCAAGATACACGTCAACGTGAGTCTAGCGATGCTTTTATGAACTTCTACCTTCTGACAAGCGTTCAAGGGTAATCTGTAAGTTATGATCTCACATTGCGATCTTTTCGCTCTGCCTAAACGCAACACGCCTCAGGACGTCTGGAGAAAATATTGGGGACACAGGAATTATCCAAGCCTATCGTGCTTGGAAAGCACAATATCACGTCTCTGAGAAGGACGGGAACGAATACCTTCTGCCTGGCTTAAATTTCACGAGGTAACTCACAACCCTCCCGCTGCAAATTGTACCGCTTTGAACTCGGTCAACCTAGGGATCAACTATTCTTCATCTCCTTCGCAAGGATATGGGCAAGAGCTGTGAAACCGGCTGCGGCAGTAAGCATACACACAACCCCTACAATCCGTACAATATCTGACGATCATCTCAGGTTCAGCGTATACGCACTGATCCCCACTCTCCCAGTCGATTCCGTGTTGACGGGACAGTCAGCAACATTCCGGAATTCGCCAAAGCCTTCAAGTGTTCAAAGAAAGCGAAGGTATGTTCAAGATCGTATCCGTTATGCCTACCCTCTAACTGAAAAACCTGGTTCTGCAGTTGAATCCACCGCCAGAAGTTCAATGCATATTTTGGTCGTAAGTCCTTATGCATCAAAGGAAGGCCTTCTTCCTGTCAATATATATTTATGTACATACATGGTTTCGCGAAAACATTCGAACTGCGTTGGATAGCCAACAGTCCCTTTTCATGCACCGCATGATTCAAAGGACCCCCTTGGTGCTGGGTACATCGTTTCCACCAGTTCTCTCGATTGCTGAACGTATAGCCAGAGCCAGAGCTTTGAAGGCGGATTCCGCCCTATCATATTGGTGCCTTCGTCATATTTCGTACAGAGGGAGAAGAAATTACATACCGATGATGGTCGTTCTCGCCACGCAATACATCGACGTGCAACGTAACACCTGAGGCTATAGCAAATGAGTAGAAGATATGTGGGATCATCTCCGTTGACAGCTCTCCGAGTTTTTCCCTCCGCAAGCCCAAGTCGGTCACACAGTACGGGCGAGAGCAAATATCAATGACTGCACGGGAAAGTGCCTATACAGTGGTCAGTAAGCGAAGATAATATCGAGATACCCTTATACTTCATCAAGAGGGGCGTAAGCGGTTCCGTAGCGTCGAATACCCCGGACTTCACCAAGGGCCTGCTTGAAGACGGTACCCAAAGCAATTGCACTGTCCTGTAGATGAGAATATCAGGTATCGGAACTCTTGGATGCTCAGAATGTAGCTTATCTGCAGTATGATGGTCGTCAATCCAGAGATCTCCCTTGCACTTCATTGTCAAGGACATGCCGCCATGTTTTGCGAGGGCCGTGTACATCTGCTCCGAGATTAGATTACATGCTTCAGAACAGAAAAGAGAGCAATTGCATGATCAAGGAAACCAATTCCTGTGGAGATGTCGATTTTTTGCTCGACATTTGAGCCTGGAGCACAGTCGAGGTCAATGGAGACCTCAATCGAGGTTTCGTTTGTGTTTCGGGATATCGAGGCTTGCCTGGACATGACGGTTAGAGGACAACAAGGAACAACAACGCGCCCCGACATTTTCAGATCTTTCCAAGTCGGCGGAGGACTCATGTTGGCCTTCTCCACCGCCTGCCGTCGTCCACCCTTTCGCGCTTCATCGTCTGTCCTTCTCAGGCGCACACCAGTCGCTTCAAGGTCGTTTTTCAATCTACTCAAGCGTTCTAGGAAGTCCGACACACCGCAAGAACCTGTTCCTATTCTGACCGAGGACAATTTGTTCCATCCTTTCTCGAAATCCCCTTTCCCTGCTGTCAAAGCCCGAGGCGAAGCCATCCAAGCCCTTGCGCCTTGTCCAGTCTGCGCTTCCTCGCATGATCACGTACATGCGCACACCAAGGCCCAACCAAAAGCGGTCAAATTTGAATGTCCGGATTGCGGTTGGCCGACCCATTGCACAGAAGAACATTGGAAGGAGGACGCCGAGCACCAGAAGTACTGTGCACGGCTACACGAAGCCAACGAGGACGAACATGACCTAAGGAGCGGAAGACGAATGCGTGAATTTGAATTACCTGGTGTGTTTCAATGAATTTGCACCAAGACTTCAATTGACCTCGCTCGACTGTGTAGGTCCTCAGGGTTACGAAGAGGCAATATCCTTTGCTAATTGGGACGTGTTCTGGTACACTCGTGGTTTCCCTTCCATGGATACCGAACGCTCTCGACGGCATGCTAGTAAATTGCTGACATATCCTATCACCATTGGTGGAACTTTGCACCAGCACAGTGGACTGACACTCAGCAATCAACGTCTTACGCCTGAAGGTAGTCGGTCGCTTGCTGGTAAGAAATTTGGCCTTCGAAATCACACAAGTGTTCTCATTTGTCTATCCAATTAGCTCTGCGAAGTACATTACATGTACCTATCGGTGCGCCTGAAACAGAAGAAGCAGCTGTCGGGAAGCCGCAGATGCGGATATTCATTCTTGGTGCACGGGCGGAATCTTCACTCCCGCCACATGTATGGGAACAGCTATGCATGCTCTTCCCGTCAACGCATTTCCATCTTTTCTTCATTGGTCCCCAGGTTTCATTACCCAAACCTCCTAAGACAACAAATGCTTCAACGACACCAACTGATCAAGCGGAGGTTCCTTCACAGGATACAAAAGCAAGTGGAGGTGCGGAAGACAAGACCGCGTATCTTCCCAATGTATATCAGCCACCTACCCCTCAACCGATCGCACGTCTGAGATCCACTCGTTCGTCCATTGAGCGTTATGGCGTGCCCTCCTATACTGTCCCATACACCCCTCAACTCACCATCACTGGCATGCAAGCCAACTACGCCGACGTCCACGCACAGTTCCAGCATACCCTCGATCCATACAGCGACTTGTTTTTCTTCTTTTCCCCAGGTTTCGGATTCCCGTCAGCCGACTCCTTTTCGGAAACAGGTGAACCTCTGCTACAAATTGCGTCTCCAACTGACTGGGGACCTGTGCTGCCGATGCTCCTGGCAAGCAAGTGTCCCATCTTTGTTACTGGATTTTCTCCTACCGATGTAGAGCGGGACGTAAGGTCTCTCTCGACAGCACCAGAAGTAGCCGGTGAATTCGAATGGGTTATCACGCCAGGCTCAAACGCTTTCGGAAGTGAGAAATGGGAGGTTGCCGACTTTGATCCAAGAGTAATGGTGAAAACAAATTGGGGAATCTGGGGTATCCGAGGAAAGAGCAGAGATGTGCAGGAACGAAAAGGCCTGTTTTCATATCTACCTTGATGTTAAAATACGTAGAGTACTTTCTCGTAATTAGATTTAATCTGGCAGCAAGCACTCTCACCGCACAAATCAAGTGAAAAACTTGCGAATGAAACCAAAAACGAGATAATTCCATTGGATGTGAACGAAAAATAGATGAAATATGACATATATAGGATGATAGATGATGAGTAGATACAACAGGACATGACATGACAAATGACGCCTTTAGGACCTGACTTCAGCGACAAGTTTGCTCGGGGGAGGAACGAAAGTCTGACAAATCCCGAGTAAATATCTCATGTCAGGCTTCGAATGCATAGGACTTACCCTTGTTTTGATTCCACCTGAAGACGGTAACCTAGACGAACCGCCGCTGAGCCACCTGTCCACCTCTGCTGCAGCACCCCGACCCTCGCTGTCGAAACCCTTGAGAATCTGAAGATTTGGAATGAACTGTGCACGGCTTACTTGATGCCCCAAACAATCAAAGATTGGCCGCGGCGACAATCACCGGCAGCGAAAATTCCTTCAACATTGGTAGCATATTTCTAAGATGCATGTTCAATACGAACGGATCCAAGGCCTGTTGTTTCAATTACCTTGGGTGGAGTCTGAATGTTGGAGCGGGCATCTTGCTTTACGTCCAATGCCTGGATTACCTCGTTCTGGGGACCCAAGAAACCGAGCGCAAGGAACACCAATTGAGCTGCAAAGAATTTCTCGGAATCCGGGACTTCTTCCATCTTCCAACGACCTCCGCTGTCTTTCGTCCATTCGACTCGAACTATTTTTTGAAGTAAGCACCAAATAAACCAAGACCAACCATTGCACGTACCGGTGTTTAGTCCCTTTAGTTTGCCCTCCTCGTCGAGTACGAAGTCTTTGGTCGAGATGCAATACTCTCTCGGATCTATTGACAGTCAATATATGAGCAATAAAGGATTTTTTAGGCACTGACCATTTCCAAAGTGTGCAGCGACTTCCGTGTGACCATAATCAGTGCGGAAGATCCTGCAGCTCATGGTAAGTATAACTGTAAATGACAATACAGAGTATTCATACCTGGGCCATTGGGGCCATGGATTATCCCGCCCTCTAGCAACAGGAGGTTTTGGCAGCAACTCAAAGTTCACCACCGACTTGGCACCGTGGCGCATCGAGGTACCAATGCAATCGTTGCCAGTGTCGCCGCCACCAATGACAATGACGTCCTTTCCTTTGGCATTGATGTATCCGCCATCCTGCAGTTGAGAGTCTAAAAGAGACTTTGTATTCAGCTGTACAGACATATCAGTACTTCACTCGCAGTCCATCATAATAAAATAGACCAACCTGCAAAAAGTCCATAGCGAAATGGATCCCGTCAGCGGCGCGATTGGGGATCTTCAAGTCTCGAGGCCATGTTGCCCCTGTGCAGATAACCACCGCATCATTATCTATCTGCAGTTGTTTTGCATCAACATCGACGCCAACATGAGCATTCGCGATGAATGTCTATAATTGATGATTTAATTTGACAAACGTGAACATAGTTAACATGTAGACTCACAACGCCTTCCGCAGCCATCAGGTCAACGCGTCTTTGTACGATAGACTTGTCAAGTTTCATACTGGCACGAGTTGTTAAAAGGAAGCCCAGGTTGTGAGAATGCAGCAACTGACTTTGGGATACCATACATCAACAAGCCACCCATACGGTCATTACGATCGTAAACTGTCACAAAGTGGCCTGCTTTGTTGAGTTGGTCGGCGCATGCCAATCCCGCTGGCCCGGAACCGATGACGGCGATCCGTTTACCAGTACGAACGCTTGGTGGATTAGGAGCCATCCAACCCATCTCGAATCCCTAAACAAACGACGGTAAGCATCTAGCGTGATACGATAAAGGAAGAAGTACTTTATCAATGATTGCGCACTCGATACTCTTGATTCCAACAGGTTGTTCATTGATACCCAACACGCATGCACCTTCACAAGGTGCAGGGCACACACGACCAGTAAATTCAGGGAAGTTGTTGGTCATAAGGAGGCGGTTTAGAGCGTCCTGCCATTGCCCTTTGAAGACGAGATCGTTCCACTTAGGAATGATGTTGGAAATAGGACATCCTGTATCGGATTGACAGAACGGAACACCGCAATCCATGCAACGAGCTGACTGATACTTAAGTTCGCTTTCGGTAAGGCGAGACGAAATCTCCTTCCAATCCTTGACACGTTTACGAGGGGGACGATATGCCTCGCCCAATCGCTTGTACTTCATAAACCCACGCGTCTTGTCCAATTTATTCAGGCGTTGCTTCGTGACGGAATCATCCACAAGGGAATCCTCGACATCAACAAGCGATGGTTCATGGCGTTTTGGAGTAACAGCCAAGGCTTTCGATAGCAGGATATCATGCATTTCTTCAGACGCAAGGTCAACTTGGCTGGCCGTTCGCGAAGGGATAAGATCGATAACGTTCTGTCGAACCTTTTCTTCCTTCTCCCTCACTGCTTGCTCGTCCAACACTCGCTTATAGTCAAGAGGCATGACGCGAACGAACAATGGAAGAAGGTGGTGGAAATCATGAAGTACACGGTCCGCGACCTCAGATCCTGTATAATGGCGGTGGTCTTCGATGAGGCTGCGCAAAGCTGCAATTTCACGCGGATCCGTGACTTTGCCGAGTTCAACCATCTCCATGTTGACCTTGGAAGCAAAGGTGTGTGCCGTGTCCAGTACGTATGCAATGCCACCACTCATTCCAGCCGCGAAGTTGCGTCCTGTGACACCAAGAACGACAACCCGGCCACCGGTCATGTATTCACATCCGTGGTCGCCAGTTCCCTCGACAACTGCGTTAGCACCTGAATTGCGTACCGCGAACCGTTCGGCTGCAATACCACGAACGAACGCTTCACCGGACGTCGCGCCATACAGACAGACGTTGCCGATGATGATGTTCTCCTCTGCTTTGAAGGTTGACTGTTTGGGAGGGTACACAATGAGGCGACCTCCTGACAAACCCTTGCCGACATAATCGTTGGCATCACCCTCTAGTTCGATGGTTATACCGGGTGCGAGGAAAGCTCCGCATGACTGGCCAGCTGAGCCTTGCATACGGATATGGATAGTATCTTTGGGAAGTCCTTCTTCTCCGTAAAGTTTGGAAACCTTGTATGAAAGGGACGTTCCCAGTGCCCGATCGGTATTAGTCACGTCGCATTCAATATGGACCGGAAGGCCTTTCGTGAGTGCAGGCTCGGACTCGTCGATAAATTTGTTATCGAGTCGGATGTAGAGTTTGTGGTCCTGCTGCCGCACACGATAGGTGGCTGCGCCAGGACGCATTTGCCAGGCAGGTTTTAGAATGGCTGAGAGGTCGAGATGTGCGGTCTTGGGGGTGCGAAGCTTTTCGTTGACCTTGAGCACATCGGCGCGTCCAACCATCTCATTGATAGTACGGAAACCAAGCTTTGCCATGTATCCGCGAAGCTCTTCTGCAAGATAATAAAAGAAGTTGATAACCTGCTCGGGTTGACCAGCGAATTTAGCGCGGAGTTGTGGGTCTTGCGTAGCAATACCAACGGGGCAAGTATTAACTTTTATAGAGGAGTTTGTTCAGTATATATTATCTAGAAGAAAAAACAGTCGTTACTCACGATGACATTTCCTCATCATGATGCATCCCATTGCAATCAAAGGAGTTGTAGCAAAGCCCCATTCCTCAGCGCCCAACAAGCAGGCAATGGCGATATCGCGACCAGTTCTTATTTGTCCGTCCGTTTGGACGGTCACACGCCCTCGCAGGTCGTTCAAAACGAGCGTCTGGTGAGTCTCTGCAAGACCCAGCTCCCAAGGCAAACCAGCATACTTGATACCAGTCCAGCGCGAAGCACCAGTGCCTCCATCATGTCCAGAGATAAGGATGTGATCCGCTTTTGCCTTAGCTACCCCACTAGCGACAATGCCAACTCCAACCTCCGACACAAGCTTCACTGAGACACGCGCACGAGGATTAGAACACTTCAGATCGTAAATGAGCTGCTTAAGATCTTCGATGGAATAAATGTCGTGATGAGGGGGAGGGGAGATGAGGCCGACGCCAGCTGTCGAATGACGCGTCCTGGCGATAGATGCCGATACTTTGTGACCCGGAAGCTCACCACCTTCACCAGGCTTTGCGCCTTGTGCCATTTTGATCTGAATCTCATCAGCGTCTGCGAGGTAATTTGCAGTGACACCAAAACGCCCAGACGCGACCTGCTTGATCGCCGACCTCATTGTGTCACCATTTGACAATACTAAAGAGCGCTCTGCATCTTCGCCACCTTCACCAGTGTTGGACTTTCCACCAAGACGATTCATAGCGATGGCGAGAGTCGAATGAGCCTCCATCGAAATTGAACCGTAGGACATGGCTCCAGTCACAAAGCGACGGACAATCTCGTTCCAAGGTTCGACTTGCTCAATTGGAATCGGCGTGGCGTTCTCGTAACGGAAGTCCAGCAATCCACGAAGGTGAATGCTTTGAGCCTGTTCGTTGGCATTTCGAGCATAAGAATCGTACGCGCTTTGATTTTTCTCCCTAACTGCGTCTTGGAGGCTTGCAACGCCTGATGGGTCGTTGATGTGTGCTTCTCCACCATCGCGCCAGTGATACTCGCCAGATTCGGGCATACCAGGGGGAAGAATGGTGTCCCGGCTAGGCCATCCTCGTTCGTGAAGCTCAAAGGCGTCCATGGCAAGCAAATCAAAGGTTGCTCCTTGCACCCGACTTGCAGTACCGATGAAACAAGGTTCAACAACCTCGCTATGAAGGCCAAGGATTTCGAAGATCTGCGCTCCTTTATAAGACTGCAAGGTCGATATGCCCATCTTCGACATGACCTTCAGAATCCCATTGTCGACTGAATATTGATAATTTTCCATCAGTTCGGCAACTGACTTGTTGTTCTTGACGCTACGAGATGAGTTCAGTTCCCAAAACCAGTTCAAATGAACATACACTTACAGGCCTTCTCGGGCAACCTTATGAATCGTCTCCATGACTAACCATGGGCAGACTGCATCTGCGCCATAGCCAACCAGAACACAGAGATGGTGGACTTCACGAGCCTCTCCGGTTTCGACCAGGAGAGCCACCTTTGCGCGTTTCTTTTGGCTAGTAAGGTGATGATGGACACCTCCACATGCAATGAGAGCCGACAGGGGAAGCCGACTGAGCCCTATCGCGCGATCGCTTAGAATGATGACCTTGACGCCGTCATCAATCGCTTCCGAAGCCTCGCTACATACACGCTCCAACGCGCGCCTATAACCAGGAAGGCCCTCTGCTTTGGAGAAAGTGATGTCAATCGTGCGAGATGGCCAAGTGTTGTAGGCAGTCTTGAGATTTTTCATCGCGTTCATTTCCTCGATAGAGATGACGGGAGAAGGGAGAAGTATTCGGTGACATTGTTCTGGTTTCACTTCCAGTAGATTTCCTTCGGGTCCAACGTATGCTGCCAAAGACATTACAATGCTCTCGCGAATAGGGTCGATAGGGGGGTTGGTGACCTGAGCAAATAGTTGACGGAAATAGTCGTAGATTATGCGCGGTTGAGTAGCCATCGCAGCGAGTGGTGCATCATTACCCATTGAGCCCAGTGCCTCCTTGCCATCCAAAACCATAGGGAGCATAAGGAGGTTGAGTTGTTCGACGGTAAAGCCAAAAGCGAGGAGCTTCGGGTCGGTGCTGAGAGTGGTCTCATCGAGTACAGTCTCAAGAGAAATGTTGCTTCGCTTGACACGCTTGATGATATTCGGCACTTCAAGAACGTGCGTTTCGACCCAAGACGCAAAATTTTGCTTGGACGCGGTGTTCCTCTTCAGTTCCTTGTCATCTACGATTCTCCCTTCCAGGGTGTCCACAAGAAGCATGCGACCAGGCTTGAGACGACCTTTTTGCACAACCTTCTCAGGCGCAATGTATAGCGCCCCTACTTCAGAAGCACAGACAATGATATCTTCATTGGTGACAATGAAGCGGCAAGGGCGAAGACCGTTTCGGTCGAGATTGGCACCGCAGAACCGACCGTCACTGAAGGTGAAAAGGGCTGGTCCATCCCATGGTTCTTGGACGCAAGCGGCCCAGTTGTAGAAAGCTCGCTTCTGGGGATCCATGTTATCGTTTCCTTGCCAGGCTTCTGGTATCATCATCATGACAGCTTCTGGCAGAGTTACAGCTCCATTTACCACCAATAGCTCGAGGACGTTGTCGAAAGCGGCAGAGTCTGAGCCTCCATTTTCGATGATAGGATACAGAAGATCCAGTTGATCACCGAAATGTTGGGAGGAGATGACACCTTCCCTCGCACGCATCCAATTTTTGTTACCACGGACCGTGTTGATTTCGCCTTAGAAATAGCTTAGTAGATATAAAGAATTTTGATTCTCGGACATACCATTGTGCGCTGCCCATCTCAGAGGCTGAGCACGATCCCAACTAGGGAATGTATTGGTCGAAAATCGCGAATGGACAAGCGTGAAGTGTGATTGGTACAGAACATGGTTCAAGTCGTGGTAGTAGTTGTAAACTTGGGGCGGGGAAAGTTGACCTTTATATACAATGTTCTTGGAAGAAAGTGAACAAACATAAAAGCCTTTGGCAAGAGTACTTTGGAATAAATGAGAACACGTCAGTTGCAGAACTTACAAAAAAATGATCTAAACCACAAACATGCTGTGGGTTGCTCGCTTCCGAAGCACATACAACTGGCGCTCAAAGTGTCTTGCGTCGAATGTACCTTTTTGGCTTTGTACGCCTTCCCCGTAATGCGCACGAATGACAATAAATGGTTGGAGGATGGTCGGTTCTTTGCTACTCGCAGCGGGACCAAGAATGGTACCATCAGTTGGCACTTCTCTCCACCCGAGCACACGTAAGCCCAACTCGTTCGAGATTTTCGTGAAGACATTTTGGTAGCTTTGAAGTTGGATTGGGTCTTTGGGCTTGAAGAATACATTTCCGACGGCGTATTCTCCAGGTTCCGGGAGAATACACCCTAAATCTCTTTCTGCCTCTCTTTTAAAAAAGCCGTGAGGGATAGCAGTCATTACACCTGCACCATCCCCATCACGACTATCAGCTCCTGTGGCACCGCGATGGGTCATTGCGCATAGAAGTTGACGAGCATCCGACACAATTTTATGGCTAGGTTCGCCCTTGATGTGGCAGATGAAACCTACACCGCAGGAGTCTTTCTCGTTTTCGTTGGAATAAAGGCCTTGATCGGCAGGCAGGGAGCCTGCAAAAGACGCTTCGTCACGCTCTACGGCATTGAAGCCATTGATATTTTCAGCAGAAGCGAATTCAGCCACAAGAGGCAAAGAATCAGGTGAAGGATTGTAGGATGTGGCAGCGTTGGCCATCGACTACAGAAAGAATTTGGATAAAAAGTTGCGATTGACAAATGCTCGACTGGTTAGAGTGCTTTGTGGTAAGAGGATAATGGAAGGAGGAGCAAGGACGGAGTGTGGAGGTAGAAGCGGAGGGCCGAATGTAAATCTTACAATTCCACAAGATCTAACCCGCATGATCGTTTCCCGGCACTTGGGACCGGAAAATAGGCCGACAAAGGCCGAAGTTGTCAATTCTCTTGCCCTCATTGGTTGCAGGCTATGTATACAACCCTGATAAGAGGTTCCGCAAGCTGTGCCGCCACACCCGCCACTTGTCCGCCACAGATAAGAAATCATATGTGCATTTGACAAGAATCTATGTAGTTGTGTCTATACCATTGCACAAGCCCATCCACAACGGTCCGGGACTACGACGGCTTACATATTTTTCATTGCAGCAATTCATTCATTCAATGGAATGCTCTTTCCTGCTTTCAAGGCGTTGTCGAGCATCGATCAACGCCAATGTATGATGACAATATGGGGCTGCCAGGGAATTTCATATAAGCAACGATGCACACTAAATACAGAATATGTAACGAGATACGTAATCATCGTACATGTACGAAAACCCTCAACTACAAGACATTGAATACACAGAAAGGATGAAACGTCAGCTCGATGGACGTTTGTAGGGCCTAGTTATTGACTAGATGCATGGAACAACTTCGGGTATCAGCTGGCTCCATCGTGGAGGGCACAGCATACAGCCGCTGCGGACAAGAGTAAAGATTCAGGAGAAGGTCAACTTATGTATTGACCTGACCTACCCTTATGGTGACCATTATATTGTCTCACTGTCTCTCCGGACGCCATTTCCCAGAGTCGCGCAGTGTGATCGGAAGAAGCTGAGAGGAAATATGAGGAGCATCATCAAACCATATATAACTGTATCACCTGTTACAAGATATGCTGAATCGGCGCTAAATGCACAATCCCAGACCCAGCGTTGATGACCGACAAGTACTTTTTCTTGCTTGAAATCATAGCTATGGCTTATAGACCAAATCTTGACGGTCGTGTCAGCCGAACACGTTGCAAGATACCTGATGGTTGTCGGAATGTTCGGCTAAGGATTGGCAGGAAAGATTGAAGATCTTACCGAGCATCAGGGCTAAGGAGACAACGGGTCAGGTATTTGCTGTGAGCTAAGAATCTGGTAACAGCCTGGAAGCGCGGAAGTCCAGAATTCTCTTCATTGACTTTCCAGACATAACACTGGCCCTACGTACGAAAAGGATGTAAGATTGCGTATAGTGAAGTGGATTCTTTGTACCTTGTTGTTGCCGGCTACCAGGCATGAACCATCCGAAGCCAGGGTGATTGATCTTATTGGAACGTCTCCTGCTGGTGTCTTCCGCGTTTGGAGTCGAAGTCCTTGAGTTTCAGAATGCGACCATGGAGATTATCTGAGCTCACAAGTTCATGAGAACAAATGTTGTCTGACAAATCCCATTGCTTGATGCTCCCAGCTTGATCACAAGAAATGACCTCTCCTTGGTTGGGATGGATGCAAATATCATTTACTTGAAGAGTTTTTAAGTTTGAGTGACGGGAAAAGAGGGAATCACGGAGAACCTGGTGCAGAATTTTCATACGTCCTATGAACATGATTGGTAGTGGTCCTGTCGATAGTTCTTCATTTTGTTCTCAGATTATTTGTCAGAGTCAACAGAAGAACAAGTGTTACCGGAGATCCCAAATCTTAAGCGTACCATCCTCGCTACCTGACACCAGCCACTTCCCTTCACTATTGAAGGCGACGGAAGTCACATTATTGGTATGTGATTCGAAGGACACAAGCTATAGGGAAAGCATCATGAGTTTTCGATGAACTGAATAGTTGCGAAGACACTGACGGGGTCAGGAGAGGAACTAGCAATGTCATATATAAGGATTTTCTTGTGAATGGCGGCTGCCAAAAACCGTTTGCTAGAGACTGTTATGAACTGACATAGTCCGTCCATTTCAGAGACTTACTCGTGAGAGATAGCAAGACGATTGACTTGCTATAAGGTTATAAGGATGAAAATTACATTGAAGAACCCAACAGCTTACGCCTGTTTCGCCTGTGCGAGCGATGGTCCGAGAACATATCCCACTCCAGGCTTCCCAGAAACGAATTTCATGATCGTATGAACCTGTTACCAAGATTACGGACATGTCATGTCGGGCGGGATTGCCTTTGGCTGCTGGGGTTGTGGAAGGCATTTCTTGAGCTAGAAACCGATAGTTCTTGTTGAAATGGAGTCTGAAAAGCAGGAACAATGTTATGATGTATCCAGACTGTTAAGTATGTTCACTGGTGGCCCCAAGGTGGGGGTTGGATGTGGTTAGAACGATCAATGAGGTTCCTGAGTTCAGGCAATGACGATTTTAAGATATTATAATGAAGCGGACCTATTGAAACGCAGTGATCAACGTTGCGGGATTGAGTGTGAGAGAGTCCATTGGCACAGTCCAGCGTCCCAGCGTCTGCGAGACCCAAAGCATTACATCACATGACGGCAACCATGATCTGATTGAGCGATTATGGTGTAGATTAGATTTGGAATTTCCCACTCGCATTTTGGTCACCTATCTTTCTTCAGACTGTTTATATGTACGACAATCATGACGCTCTTGCGCTCTAAAACACATCAAGGAAGGTTAGAGAAGGGGAATCTGTCAGGTTTCGGCAGAAGCAATTCACGACCTAGGCCGCCGGCGAGGTGATGATTCCGCCGATCGCTGCACACACAAGCTTCCCAGTTTCTGCCCCTTCCGTGCATTCACCTAATGACTTGGTGACATCCGTATTCTCTGCAACGCCGAGGATCACAACATCCTATCAATGGCAGCAGCCTATGTTGAGCCGCTTCAACCTATATCAGAGCTATTAATGATTGTACAGTGATAGATTGTCGACATAGGTAGCGTGGCTACCACGCATCTGTCTACAAACAGCCACATGCCTGTGAAATATGTTACAAGCTTGGATTTTTCCAGCCTCGCGTGTGGATTACGTCGACATGTACTTCGATGTGCCTTGCATTCTCTATGTGACGACTTGGCTGGTATTTGATCCATTAATTTCCACTCTTCATCACCGATCTCCCTTCCCGCGACGATCGATTTGTGAATTCATCTTCAACACGGTTGTGGTTCACACATTCCCCTTAGAATTCCTTCAGTGGCAAATTTCGAAATGTGAAACGGTGCGAACAATCAAGTCTCTACTGGAGATTGCTAGATCTACCGTCGGCGACGTTCTTTTCAGCAAGTTCTCAAGAGGCTGTTCTTCACTCATCTTCGAGTCAACGAGTCAACTTTCTCACTTTGTAACTCATCTCGAACCCACGGAAACCCTTGGTCGTTTCCAATAACGCACTAAATTCCTATCACCGGGAAGCCAGTCTCCTCCAACCATGGACTGCGATCGAACACTTGTATAAAGGCTACAGGAATGTCCTATGCTACTTCAGACTCCTCCTACTCACCGATTCAATTCTTTTCTCATCCTGCTATTTCGGCTATGAACAACTTCCCTGTCAGCATTATTTCCCGTTCGGGTCAAAGTGTCACTCACAATTATCTAGGCTGGTACACGGGTTTTTATCCTGGCGTCAAACTCGGGGGATTACCATTATGCTGTAGTACAGTCATCCAGTGTCCTTCCCGATGTATGTACTCATACTACTCTCAATCATCCATGTACTGATTAGCCCCCTAGGGAACACAAATTCTTGTTCTCAGACTTGAGGGAAAGGACAAGATCGCCACCTTACCGTATGATATTCCCGATTTATCACATAACGAAGCTTACATTGCGGAATCAGGGCAAGCGGCGTAACCATAGTCTGACGACTGGTCCATGACGGAGTTGGGTTCTTAGGACTATTACTCCACATACTTTTGACCTCGCCTGCACGCAATGCTACATCTTAACCACATTCTTTTTCTCGCAGTAAATCAGTATAAATAACTTCTATCAGCAACTTAATCTATCAATGACATTTATGACGCTAAACCCAGCTTCGCCCTAGACGCAAATAGATAAAATATTCTTGTCAAGAATCTCCGCGAATCTCCAGCAACTCTCACTAACTCTGTGGATATGTGCCCCATAAACCTCGTGTTGATTCTTGAGTCTAGGCAGAAGGAAGTATCGCTGGGTTTACAGCTCGATCGCGGTCATAGCTGGCGATCTCGGGAGTTGTATAGATCTTATTGGTAGAGCCAACACTGTTCGTAGATTCTTCAGGGCTATCTGTTAGAATCAGTCCTGAACCTTATTGGATTTTCGATTCCAATTCACTCTTGGCTGAGAGCGCCATAAGATAAAGAAGGATTCAATTCAGTGCCCAACTTTTAAGGGTTCATACAGAACCGCGAGTCAACCCACGATGCACCCTAAAGAGAGATGATGCGATTGGCAAGATGTACTTGGATAACGCGAGCTATTGCATGAGCTTATGAGAAGATCTCGCGTGTTGCGGCAGATTAACAAAGTTCTTACCAGCTGTAACTCATTGGAGTGCGATGAACATTACTTGTCAAAAGTGCCGCGCCAATACAACTCCCGGAGCTTCTTCAGCTCAAGGTAGCGGCGGGGTTTTTATCCTGGAGTATAACGAAATATTTGAAAACCTTATTGAAGTTTGATCACAACCTATCACAACAGCACATACCCTAATCATGACGCTCAATCGCTGTCCATGACGCACAGCGACATTGCCTGGGCATTCCCTCTCGATACTATGCTTGTAATTAAATCTGACATTATCCCTAACGACATATGAGTAATGGGATCCAGAAGATATCGACACGACCCACTGTTGCAGATAAACGCTTCCGGAAGGAAGAGTTACATGAAATGCTTGGTTTCCGTTTATTTGATTCATTCGGAGAATTCTTTCATCACCAAGACTGACCCCAAGTATCCACGTTCCACTGGCGGACACATTGTCTACATGTGGGAGAATGTCACCATACGACGCCAAATGTAACAGATGTGTTTGGACGTTGTCAGTCGGGCACAGAGAATATAATCGATCCACTACAGTCTTTAGGCCCTCGAACTTGTCGAAAGGCCATGTTGATAAATGGGTTTCTCGAAAATGATGAATGACTCCATCAAAATGTCCCTTTGCGATGTTAAAAAATGTAATTCATGGTTGGATCAGCCGGTATGTGCAACATGATGTTTGTTTTGTTCACTCACTTCCTGGAACTCATAGAACTCGTCAGGAGCGAATAATCCCATGACGTTTTCTGACTTGGGTCCAAGAATGGGTGTTCTAGATCGCATGAAATCTTCCCGGCTTCGACGGATTCGTCGCGTATCCAAGGCATCCAGTTTGTGTAAGGAGGCAGCAAGCAACATACTTTGCTCTGCTCTCGAGAGAAATCTTGGCCACAAAGAAAATCCTTGAGGAAGTGGAGGGCATATTGAGGAAGGCGACTTCGTATGTATTAATCTTCGACCGATTTCGCGAAATGGTAACATGTTGTAGTAGTTGAGGTCCAGCGGCCTAATGAGTATGTTCTGACGTTGGCAGGTTGACGATAAGTCTTGCTAGATGCAAATTCCACATAGAATTGTCCACTTCGAGTTATGCAAGAGCACGGAATACCAAGGACAGCATACGGTACTACTTACTTGCCAAGGCCTATAACCCATGTTTGTCCTTAATTGCTTCGATTACACTACTTAGCGCAACCTGAGCGCGGCCTAGCGCACACCCTACAGTTTACACTCTCTCGACCTTCCATCCATGGCCATTCGTTACTCAACATGCAGATTCATTTGAATGTTATATTTGACTCTTCCACTGAAGCAAGACGTCAACTATGCTGGACCCAGGCCCAGGTGCCCACACCCAACAGTTATCAATGAGTGCAGACTCTGAAGGTCGAGATTGTTGTTCTTTAGGATGATCGTATCTGATATGTCTTCTAGTGGCTGCCGCATCTCAGAGCAGCAACATACAGGCAGCCATTGCGCGCACTCTTACGCGCAGCATGGCATTATATTTCGCTCGGCCAGTTCGGCTTTTCCGGCCAGCAAAAGGTGCTTTTAAAGTCCCTAGTGCGTAGGACACTATTCATTCGCATGACAGTCAATGGCTGGTTGACATTGAAGAGCCTGGCCACACAGCAAGGAACTACATTGACGTCTCAATACCTTCTCTCCTTGGTTAAATTACAGGGAGTAAGTTTGGAGGAACAATTCCAAGCCTTGGTTTTGACTGATATGCTTCTTAGTTTTGGATTATACCCAAACATTTTGTACCTCCGATGATTGTGAACGCTTTTCTGGGAACGATTTTGTGGGGCGTATATGGAGAGGCTTCAAGCCGACTCGAGCCCTATTTGGATAACCGTATGCTCTTGAATGCTGTCGCAGGAGGGATGGCTGGTGCCTCTCAAGCTATTGTTGCTGCTCCTGCAGAGAATGTACGGATCTTGTTAGAACATGGTTTCGGAGGGCATTCATGGTCATGTGCATGGAAAGAGGTTTTCCGAGAGAAAGTGATTACCGTTAATAGTTCAGCATCCAATCAGTTACAGGATGTCCGCCAACTTCGCAGCTGGCTACAGGAGGTGGGTCAATTGGCAGGCCGTGGATGGAATGGTTGGGGGTGGACCTGTGGAAAGGACGCATGCGGTTTGTGACAAACGGTTTCCCTATCGATTGTTTGCTCATGGACAGAGAAGGCTTTGCAGCCTTCTTCTCCATCTTTGAAGTCTCTCGACGTGCAGGATCAGCGATCAGAGGAATATCTCAGGAATGGATTTCCACTAGTAATACAAGCAACGCCCTTGTAAAGCAGCAATTGCCGCCTGTAATCAATGGCGTCGTCCTCGTCACTGGCGGGGTAAGCTATTCATGCTCTGCCATCGTTCCAAACTAATATTGGCTTTCCAGGTGGTCGCTGGCCTAGCCTATGAGTTCATCTGTCGTCCATGGGACGTTGCACGGAGGGTAATACATCTCGAGAGACTTCAATCTCCAAATCGAGAAAGTGTTTTTCGACTTTTGACGCGCAAAGTTACTGCCGATGGCGTCCATTCCTTCTTTCGATCTGTAGCTCTATCTCATTACCCCCAGGAAAAACGGACGAGATGGAATTTGATCCTCCGCACCGCAGGGCGAGTAGGGCCCTGGGGCGTCGGCTTCCTGGTTTGGGAAGCTTGCGGTCCTGGACTTTTGTGAAGGAATACATGTTGACTGCGACGGTGTCAAGCCTAGATTGGGAAAGATTAGATTATTGTAAGTACTGATGATTTACGACGAACGTACCATGTCGTGTACATGAGTGATTTCCAAGATTAGATTGCGAATCTCCATAAATATCAGTGTTTGCCCGAAGTTTGAGGGTGTTTGAAGTTTCTGACCTCGTTCAAAACCGATTGCTGTCTACATAATACATATCTCTCTCTTGATAAAGGCCCTGAGCATTCCATCAGCCGCCAAAAAAAATAACAATTGTATCTCGCCTGCACTATGCCTCGATGTACAAGAAAGGGTTGTGGTGCGGAATACACAAGCAACACTGTCGAGATTTGCACGTACCACCCGGGCGTTCCAGTGAGGCCAGTTCTTCATTCACTGCTGAACCGACTTACTTTCGTCGATGTCAGGTCTTTCATGAAGGACTCAAATCCTGGTCATGTTGCCAGGACATAAATAAACCCGAGTTGGAGTTTGACGAGTTCATGAAAATTTCTGTATGCAAACTCTCCGTTGACTTATTGTATTCTTGATGAAAATCCTGGAACTCGAAACAAACTACTAGGGTTGTACTGAAGTAGAAGGGCACACGAACGAGAAACCCCTGGCCATTCCTTCGTCAAAGGCGACACCTGCGCAAGATCTGTCAACTACGATAACGAGTGACGGAAAGGAGAGTTTTCAAATCGGCGGAATACCTCAGCCCATGCCAGTACCGTCCTCATCTTCAGTACCTGTCGTAGCACCCCCGCCCATACTTGAGCTCGATGATCTGAACAAACCGGTTGCTTACGGGACCTCATGCCGACGCAAAGGTTGTGGAACTACTTTTGTCAGCGACGAAGTCAATAGACAAGGAGATGGCGAGGGCACGGTTTGCCATTACCATCCGTTACCGGTAATTCCATCGACAACTGGCTCTTCCTGTGCTACGAGATTGATGAGATAACATCTAGCCAATTTTCAGGGAGGGCAGCAAGGTGAGGTTTCTTCCGCTACAGTGCGAACTGGAAACTGAATATGATCCTTCCACCCCTAGGGCTATTTGTGCTGCAAACGAAAGGTTCTGGAATTCGACGAATTTATGAAGATTAAGGGATGCAAAATTGGCCGCCATGTTTTCGTTCCAGTCATCACTGAACCAACGGTATTTGGTCCTGCTAGCGATCATCTCTACAGATGCTAATATTTTGCAGTCAGAAGAACAGGTGAACTGCCGCATAGATTACTACCAGACACTCAACCAAGTCCATGTGTCAATCTTCGCCAAACAAGTCGATAAAGACCGAAGTTCTGTTCTCCTCGACGAGTCCAAAGTCAAGTCTTTTTCACTTTTGGAAAGATGTTGGCTGACGTCCAGATATCCAGATCACAGTTGATCTATACCTTCCAGGCATGAGGAGGTTTACGCGGAACGTCGATCTTTTTGGAAGTATTGATCCCAGCATGTCATCTTTTCAAATTATGGGCACTAAGGTAAGCACTATCAAAGGACTTCCTTCATGAACTAAAAATCGAAGTAACAGGTGGAGTTACATCTTCAAAAGAGCGACACCCGGAGCTGGACTGTTCTGGAAAAAACTGATCGTGACCTTGGTAATATCAACCTTACTTTCGGCGTTGGTGGAAAAACTGGCACAGTCGGTGCGAAAGATGTCATCCTCGACGCAAGTAATAGAGCTCGCACTTGAATGTCTCATGATATGTGGGCAATCAAGAGCTACAATCGTACGGTCTATACTCTATCAAATTACTCCGGGTTTCTCTATCCTTTCGTAAATCTGAATCAAATCGCCCTCCTCGAGGCGATTAAATTCCCCAAAACTCAAACCGCATTCTGTGCCCTTACGAGCTTCTGTGATGTCTTTTTTGAGCTGACGCATAGTATCCAGGGATCCTGTATGTCCATTCAGCGATTGTTGGTAAAAAGAGAGCGTAAGAATGACCTTCATGGATTGTCTGACCATTCCTGACGACGCGGGCAAATTTCTGCTTGTCCAAAACACCATTGATAACACGACATCCAGCAATCTTCTTGGTTTGCTTTCCCTTGAGTTGGATGTCGAATAATTGGAGGATCGTGGCCTCGCCTGTGACCTTCGTTTCTACTATGACAGGCAATAAAGATATGATGCGTTCGCGGACATCATCCACAAGCCTGTATATAATATTTGAAGAAAAGACAGGCACTTCATTCTGGGCCGCAAGATTGAGGATTGAACGGGTGGCCGAGACTGAAAACCCAATTATTGTGGCTAATGCGGAAGTTAATGAGGCATGAGGCATGAACATAACCAACATCAGAACATGCTCACCATTAGCTGCCTTGGCCATCATGACATCTGATTCTGTTATTTCCCCCACACCAGTTGAAATGACTTTGGTTATCGCTATGTTGTTACCAATTCCATTCAAGGCACCTTCCACTGCTTCTGAGCTCCCACTAACGTCCGCTTTGATTATGAGTCTTAGTACTGTGGGGCCTGAGGGAGCGATTTCCAAGGGTATCGCATCAGGGCCAGCAGAGCGTTCGTCGCGATCTTGCCGCCTCGACGAATTTATCGCCTCAACATCCTGATGCAAAGCTTCGGCTTCTGCCCTCAGCGCACGATTTGTTAGAGCTTTCTTGATATCGGCTTCCGAACCTTCAAGCACTTCGTCGCCTGCCTTCGGGAGAGTCTTCCAACCTGAGACAGTGACAGCCATTCCGGGCAAAGCGGTTTGAACAACTTTCCCATTGGAATCAGTCATTCGTCGGATTTTCGCTTGACTAAGGCCGCTAATGATATGAGAACCCACTTTCAAGCATCCTCGTCGGATCAAGACCGTGGCTGTTGGTCTGTTGGTAGTTCCGTTGGTAAATTTCAACAAGTCAAAGCATGCGAGGACTGACCCTAGACCTTTGTGGACGTTGGATTCTATAACATGACCGTACACCAAACCGTATTGTTCAGCACGCAGATCCTGCATTTCTGCCATTACAGAAATGGTTTCAACGAGTTCCGGAAGCCCCTGTCCCGTCAAGCCCGACACATGTACAGCAGGAATGTCGCCTCCATACTCCTCTAATTGGATACCTTCCACCATGAGCGCTCTTTTTACAGAGTCCTACGTGTATTCAGTAACTCGATGATCACATTGGCCGGGAGCGTGCTCACAGTGTCAGCATTAGGTTTATCGACCTTGTTGATTGCGACGACTAGGCTGACTTGACTGTCACCTTTGTTCAATAGGTTGATGACCTCCCTGGTTTGGGGCATTATTCCATCATCCGCCGCAACGACAAGGACAACTATGTCTGTTACGTTTGCTCCTCGAGCACGCATGGCAGAAAAGGCGGCATGGCCGGGAGTGTCCAGAAAGGTTATTGATTGCGGACTGCTTCCGGCGTTTGCGCTGTTAGAGACAGGCACAGAAAATGCACCGATGTGTTGTGTTATCCCACCAGCCTCACCTTTAGCGACGGAAGCTGATCGAAGTGTATCAAGGAGAGTAGTTTTCCCATGATCTACATGGCCCATTATGGTGACGATTGGAGGACGAGACGGCTGCATGGAGACATCTGTATGCCGAGGCCTGTAGGTCAATGTAAGTAGAAGAACTTTGCGTGCGATGCCAGCACATACGGTGGATAGATATCAAAAGCGGCTTCGTCATTAACGATAGGATTGCGACCAAACTCTTCAGCCAGTAGAACCGCATAGTCAGAGGTGAGGACTGTTTGCGGTTTGTTAGATTGAACAAGCAAAAGACGATCTGCTTACTGTGATCATAATTCGATTCCTGATCCATACCAGCCCGCTTCATTTGCTGCTGTAGACGCGCTTAAATTGAACCGTAAGCATACAAGCTGTGTTGTCGTATGCGGCAGCTTACCGAGTTTAACATTGAGGAGCTTCGCCAGCGAAGCCACTGATACAGTTGAAGGTATATAGACATCCATTTTACGTGTCTTCGCCTGCCGCAATACTGGTTTGGTCTGTGTCTTTTTGACAGAGGCGGAGCCAAAGCGTTGTTGTGTCGCCTTCGATGGTGGCCGATCAAATCTTCCTGTGCCTTCATGAATTTTTTTGGAACTAGTTTGACGATTAATGGGTACAGTATGTAAATTTGGTTGCTCGTCGCCGCGCTTGGAGCGTTGAATATCTTGCTTGCCTGGGCCCAAACCTTGCTTCCGAGAGGTATCTGTCTTGTTGAGATGTGGAGCACCATCTCGACCCCCCTCCACCGAGCCAGGAGACGAATTGGAATTGAAGGCCAATGGAGTAGTAGCATCCCTATCCGATTTCGTATGAGGAACATTTCGATGTTTTCCCAGGATGCCAGAGTGACTAGGGGAGGAGGAAGTGGACGCCAGCAGGGAAGACGTATTCATGTTGCTACTGGCCCCAGTGGAACTCTTTATCTGAGTTTTCTTCAAAGCCAGCGGGGGTAGCACGGGAGACCGCGGCAATACGCGTGTACTTGAAGTGTGAGATGGCTCCCTGCTGCTGTGATGGAGTGGAGAGTCCGGGCGTGACCATTTCTTGAGGGCATCGGGAGACGGAGCAGCGCGAAGGTTTCGGGTTTCGTTTTTTGCTGAGTTCACTGCTATATGCGACTTTGATGCAATTGGAGGTGAGCTTGGGGAAGGGCGTAACCAGGACTTGGCAGTCGGGACAGAACAAGAAGACTCTGGCTCCCTTCTTAAAGGCCGTGCGCGTTCGCTCATTGAAGAAGATCCAACGGGCGACCTTTGGGAAGTGGTCGGGGGCCTCCATCCGTCCACGAACGATGAAGTTGTGGTATGCGAAATAGCATCCTGGTTTCTAGGCTTTTGTTTTGTCCGTTTCAATAAGCGTTAGTGCCAACATCGATTTGCACAGGATTCTCACCTTATATTGAGTAGCAGAGGCAGCGCCCCTTGACGGACCAGCTCCGCAAAGACATTCCAAATTTGAGACGACAACTCTTGGACGTCGACGCACGAGCTTGAAGGCTTTGAATCCCCGGTGAATAGGTGGCATTTGTAGCCTTGGTCTCAGTCAAATCTATGAATTAAGGCTTCAGCCGGTCTAAGCTCCGGTCATTAGTATCCAGGAATCTGGTTCAGAACTTGAGTTCGTTTATGAAAATCTAACGCTGCTTGACATACGTGTGTCAACTTTGCTCTAACCACCACTACGGTCAATGGTCAAGATTGAGAAACCGGATACAGTTTTACAATCAAGCTCGCTCTGCCACGTGACATACAAAGTATTATTAGGGCTGCTCTCGGCAAATTCATTATGTTTCTTGTGTTCGCAGTTCACTCAAAGTACAGAACGTATACTGCACACATTGACTGGACAAGTGACAAGTGCTGACTCGGAAGTCAAGCTTGAATCCGAATCCTCTCATCTCAGTTGACCAAGTTGTCACAGCTTTGAACGTTTCCGCACCAAATTGTCTTACTGAACTTCAAAGATATCTCGTCATGCTCATTGCTATTCGGAATAGTCAAGTCCTGATGCCGATCAAGACGTTGGTCTTGAAACGTTCAGGGCCCAGCATGCGTTCTATTTCTCGGTTTCCGAAGCGGACACCGGGCGTAAGCAGGGATCGTGGTAAGTACAGTTAACCCTGCCTGGATTAAAGGTTATAATAACCGTTCGCAGGAACTCGTGAAATTCGGACACGGGATCCCCAAGAAGATGCGTTGTCGCCAGAAAATGTCCATGAAACACCAACTTTCGCCTCTCACCATCCAGAGGATGGTCTCAGTAAACTCTTGCTCAACAATAACTGTCTTGTAATTGAAAGGTATTAGCAGCACGCAATCATTCATGGCAGCCTGTACCACATTAACATGCGTCAGACAAATAGAAATGTTGAACGTCTTTGTGGGTTTCGAACAGTCCAACAAGTATACCATCAGGACGTGCTTTATTATTTGTGGTTTCGGTCTCAGCTGAAACCTTTCTTTAATCAGGCAATGAAGCTGGAGAGCCCCTTGGTTACATCGCGGAGGAGCCACGAGGCTTCTTGGGAACCTTGTCTCGGCAAGCATTCGCAACGCATAGACCGTTTAGAGCCGTCATCATGAACCAAGAAGGTTCACCCATTCTTTGGGTAAGTTCATCTGTCTTATCTTATCGACGTTCTGGCTCATTGTGATACATTCACAGATCCGTCGGCCGTTCGCTTGGATAAATTCCAGGATGCTGGTGCAACGGTTAAAAAACCACGATCCCTCGGAGCAGTCATCTCCAACCGATCTCGCCCTCGATACTTTTGGCGAAGTACAGCAGATCTGGCACCCGTGGCGCCGGCGGTATGATATTTTCTTGCGGTAATTACCTTCTAATCTAGCTGTGCTTTTATGTCGTGTTAATGAATATCTATCTATCAGTGAAAAGATACCAACCGATATGCTTGCTTCTTCTGAAATCAAGGCTGATCAATCTCAAGGCTCTGTCTTTTATCAAGTTGGAGAGATTGACTCCGGGTTTTTAGCTTGGCACTTCCGGATACTAAATCAGGCTGGAGACGAGATTGCAAGTGTTGACCGTGCATTTCGAGGGATAGGTCGCGAGGTAAGGGTGTAACGCACTGCGTACCAGATCGCTGACCTCTCTCCTCTACAAGGTGTTTACAGATACAGGTATCTCCGAAGATCATCTATCTGGTCAAAGGATATCATAGTGACACTGACAGGTCGATATCTGGTGCATTTTGAGCCCAAGCCCTCCACCCTTGAACAGGCACCATCACTTTTGAGAGATGAAATGGGCGTTCAATCAGGTCGCATAGTGAAAGAACTAAACATAGACGAGCGGGCGGTTAGTTGTCACCTTGTCGCATGCTGCAGACCCTTCTACTCACATATCTTCTCAAGCTTTGTCTCGCCTTGGCCGGTATGACACTTCACATTGTTTCTCCTTACCATAGTATCTTACTTGCGGCACAGTCAATATTGACTTCGATTACTTTTCTCGACATTCACATACCGGGGGGTGAGGTTTCAACGACAATTATTGCATTTTCATCACGAAACGCGGCTAACGTTTTTGTTTTTCCTTTAGCGGAGGTTTGTTCCATATGTCAAGTTGGGATTAGGCTTACTTAGGCAAGCGCCCGAATTCACTGGACGTGCCCCAATGTGAAAGAACGTGGATGTCTTTTTTCTATTCTTCGAACCTGACAGATCACATTCCCACATGGCGAGGCAACACGGAGGCAAATTACATTGATAAGTCATTCGCCTTATTCAATTTCTGCAGGAAGGCTGTTTGCCTCCGAGAGCCTATCAAGGAATATCATCACGGGAAGAGAACGTTCCATCGTGAGACTTGATGTGTATCATGAAAAAGGGAGCCGTGCAGTGGACTTATGTTGATATGTTCTGTTGGGTCACTCTGGCCAAAAAGAAAAGTTCACAGTATGACAATGTCTCGTGAATTGGAAAAACAATCAAAAGTGGTTTGTAATTATCGATCTCAAGGATAGGATCGAGCAGTCCCAAGTCCCTGGTGTGTGGATGTGATCTTATGAAAAGTATAGAAACGACTGTTGCTGTATGTCGTCTCCTGTTTTTGCCCTTCAGTGTAATCTGAGATGCCGTTATAAACGCGGATCCCACATGGGACTGACACGCTAGCATTTTCATGATCTGCGGCCAAGTTGTCATCTGGATTGCACGCAGTGATACGATCTGACGAAAGCCGTCGGAAAACACAAGTTTGCGATCGATTGATGTGGAAGCTGGAGGCATGAGTTCCAGAGTCCATGGAGATTCGGAGTACCTGCAGTCTCCGCCACGGTGCACGTGATTTGTGACCGACGCGTCAATCTGAATGAGTGGACGCGTGAGTTGGCGACGGGACGGTTGACAATGGTTTACCTTCCTCCACCACATCTGGCCAGTGACAGGCCTTCGTATCTGGATGCATACAACAGCATACTCACTGCTCACAGGCGTTCTCCCCTGTCCTCCGCCTCCTCTGTCATTCTCCTCGTTGCGCCCAATGTCGATGCTTTATGCGCGTCGAGAATGCTCGCAAGTCTCTTCATGCAAGATGATGTCATTTATCGTATTATTCCTGTATCAGGACTCGATGAACTTGAACATACCAGAGAAGAGGTCCGACTGTACACCGATGTGGGTCTCAACTGCACACATCTGTTTCTTGCCCTGACCCAGACTCATAGCTTCACACTTTAATCATGATTAACTTGGGCAGCTATTATGATTTGCCCAACCCTGAATGGTTCGGAGAGTTTGATCCCAAGGTGACCGTGCATGTCATAGATTCAAGCCGGCCTCAAAGCTTGGTCAACTTGTTTATGGGCGGAGACAACGGCGAGAGAATACTGGTCTGGGATGACGGAGGTGCGCAAAAAATGAGTGAAGAAAAAACCGCATGGGAAACAGTACAGGTGCGTCCTATATGCATTTTCTCGAGCCGAAGCCTTATGGTGCACTAGTATGAACCCAGACCCGATTCTGGTGACGAGGACTCTGATAACGATTTGGACGAGGAGGACGAGCAAGACGAAGACTCGGCAGCAGAAGATGGAGAGGAGGGCGAAGATATCAACTCGGAAACAGGAACACCATCCAACAAACGCAGAAACAAGGAAGGCCATACTTCTCGGAAGCGGAGACGGATAGACGCGAGGGTGAGTTCATGCATCCCAATAAACTCATTCACTCTTCACCTGGGTAGCAATACCAGATCTCTAGTGAAGACTTCGATCGTCACAGTCAGAGAATTGACAAACATTATTTGTCTGGAACATGGCATGGTCAAAGTGCAGCAAGCACAATATATATACTTGCGACACTGCTTGAGCGAGTCGACAACGACTTTCTGTGGTATGGGCTGCCTTGGCAGTCTTTGACGTCTTTTCTGAGATTGTTTCTATCCATAGGCTCGCGATATTGGGGCTGACCTTTCAATACACTACATCCCGAATTTCTCGCGACACATACGATACTCATCATGCCATCTACTATGACGAAGTCTCTCGACTCAATCCACACCCGACAAATAATGACAACGGTCATCCAGACGACGCCAGCGTCAGGGCCACAGAAGAGTTGCGATTCATGTTATTCAGGCATTGGACATTATACGATGCGATGCTCCATTCAAGTTATGTTGCAGGCAAACTTGGAATATGGAAAGAAAAGGGACGGCAGAAGCTGACAGGACTTCTCGCAAAGATGGGGTATGGTGTCTTATCATTACTCGTTGCTGGGATATTAATATTGCCGCCAATTAATAGCTTTTCAATTCCCCAGACTCAGCAACCATACGCCCACATGGACTTGGATCTCAAGAGAATGTTGGTCAAGAAATTAAACGACATCGCACCGGAATACGGCCTCGTTGAACTTTCATATCCTTCGTTTATACGATGTTATGGCTTTCGTTCTCAGCCCCTCTCCGCCGCGGATGCAGTTGAAGGCATAAGTGCCCTACTGGACGTTGCAGAGGGGGTGCGGATGGAGGTTGAGATTGAGGGAACACGGAACGGAGGAGAATGGTTTGGAGCAGGAAGAGTATGGGAAGTCGATAGCTCCGACAAAAGTGCTGCGACACGGAAAGCGGATCAGGAAACAGGAAACGCTCTTAATCCACAAAATGGTCCCGACTCAGCGGCAAAAGTGAACGCACTTGGCAACGACTTACTAGCAGAAACCGACGGACAGAATGCCCAAGAACCACAATGGTGGGTCAAGAATTTCTGGACGGCGTACGACGCTCTGACCAAGTAAGAATCTCGAACATTGAGGTATTAATCTATTGACTTGTTTATTGTAGCATTACATCTCTCCGAAAGTCCCTCAATTTGTCGATGTCTCTCCAGCGTTCCATTATTCTCCAAGGAACGTCAATCATTGACAAGCAAGATATCCGGACTATGAGGAACCATCGAGTAGTGGTAATCACCCAAGGGCCCAACCTCGCGCTGTTCTCCCACCCTGGAATATTGACCCGATTGGCGCTGTGGCTCGTTGATGCTCTTCGGGATCGAATACCTGCAACCTCTGTCGTCGCTCGATCGAAAAGAAAAGTCCTTCCCGTCGTAGTTGCCTGCCTGAATGAAATTAAAGGCCGATACACAGTCGTTGGCGTCATGGCCGCTTTGGAATACGGTCAATTCAAGAAGAAGTGGGTTCTCGCATCAACTCAGATATTTTATTTCTTCCTGACCATTTCGTTCAGTGCGTTCGCATTAACTTTTATGGAGGCTCAGAGAAAAAGCCATGCGAATCTTCAATTTGGTTCTTTTGACACGAGTGTCATGGAGATCGACCAGAAGGACTTAAACATTTTTCTGCAGACGTTATGCGAGTGAACCCAGGGAAATCTACGATGTGAGGTTGAAGCCTTCCTTAATATTTACATTGTGAATCGATACAAAGACAGGAGGAAACAGACTACAAAACGTCATACTTGCTGCATCTTTTCCTTTATTCAAGTCCTGCTCCACGCCGTCACTGTCGAAGCAAAGCCATCAACGTTGCCACTCTGGTTGATGATGCCGTTTCGATTGATGCTCAGCTGGAATGTTGTCGCTACAGTGGAGAGACTGTAAATCGTTATAGATGAGGTCGAATCAATGTTGAGAATTTGCGCCTGGCAATTGGCAGGAGTGAGGCAGGTTTGATCGAAGTTCTGCACGTGGATCCCGACCCGAAATTAGACCTTCGCTGAAGACCGAACTGAGTTTTACTTACGTTAAAGAAGCTATAGAGTCCTGCGCCTGTACAAATGTTGAGCCGCTACAGATGCGGAGAAGGCGACTCTAGGAGCGAAAGACATACCAAAAATAATGATATCCGTGGACGTCTGGACTTGTAGTGCCCATGCAGATGTAAAGCCCGTACCGAAGGTGGGGTCGTGGAAGGCAGAGTTGACGGTAAATGGCGCCGGGGGAGCAGGGTTAGGTTGGAAGTAGGGCTACATTCCCGGGTGATTTTTAGGCCATAACGAAAGAAGGATTAACAAACTGTTTCTGTCTGGATCAAACCCATGTAGTGATTCTTCGCGTTGACCAGACTGTATTGATAAAGGACGTGGTGTTCGGCTGTAAGAGTTCCTTAATCCTTGAACGACGTTGTGGTAGCAAAATCACATACAGGCTGTGCGTCGGGTTGAATGTCAGACTTCAAATGGAGGTGAGGTAGGCTATCTTACCGGTTCCAATCATCCACACAGGTCCTGCTGATTCTGATAGAATACCGCGTCCGGAGAAAATTGTCACTCGAGAAGATCCATCGCCATCCAGATCATGGTCAGCAAGCCATACCCATGTCCCCTACAGCATGTAATGAATTCGCCAGACCTTGCCAATTATTTTTCTTTCGTACCTCTAAATATGCTGTTGAACTCGCGGTGAGATGGAGCCCAAGGAAAGCTGCGAAGCAGTTTGCAGTCCCTCCGCTACCACTTTGAGGACACTGTGCAGTTTCGAGGTTGGTGCCAGCAGCTAAGAGTAGCGTGAGTGGTGCAAGACTTCTCGCCGCCCCGATTGAATGAGATTACCTCCCCCGAGTCTAAGTATCAAGTGTCGTTGAGGTGACGTCAGACGACATATTGCTCGAGGCCCACCTGATATGAGAATCCCACATACCAGCCCCTCCAGTTTGACCAGATGGCTGCTTGACGTTCCATTCCAAAACGATGGCACCCGCAGCTGTCCTTGAGAATGAAAACAGTCACTAGGGCATGAAGGGAGTTCCTTACCGGGCCCCATTGTCGTGAAAATCATATCAGTGATCTCCATGATACCCTGAGAGTTGGTATCTCCAACTTTCACAACAGCTTGTGGGTTGTTTTGATCTTGGAATGCTGAACCTTTCCCGGCAATCACTGACCATGCCTCACCCACGATTTGCGTACCAGCGGGAATCGTAATGGTGGAGGTGACGACATATGTTCCAGCGTCGAAGAAAATGATTTTACATCCAGCAAACTAAGATAATTTTTGGCAATCACTCAATCGAGGATGAGACATAATTCTCACCTTCAGGAAAATGGCTTTGATCGCTGCCGTGTCGTCTGTCTTCCCATCACCTTTGGCCCCGTTATCCTTTACGCTGACGAATTGGCTGACAGCGAAATTGGCATACTGCGGATGCGTGCGACCAAAGATTTTCCCAGAGGAATCCAATAGAGCGGAGGGCTTATTGGCTGCAGTAATTGATCCTTGAGTAAACACTGCCGAGGGGTTGGTGCCCTTGAAAACGTTCCCTTGGCCCCACGAGGTGATAGTTGTTGTGCCTCCTGCGAGAACTGTGCCACCACCCACAACGCCGACAGCTGTGGGAACGTTGTTGAGCTTTGCGTTGTTGATGACTATGGAACCTGCAAGTCTCCCGCTACTGGGCTGAGCAGTGCGTACAAATATTGGCGTGTTGTTGATCGTGGCGTCGATGATAGACACAGCTCCAGTTGTCTGCCATGCGCATCAGTGATAGGTCCTCAAACGACATACACCAGAAATGGTACCTGTGTCGCTTGGGTAACTCCACCTGTGTTCAAGTCAAATGCAACCTGTGGGTCAATGGTAAGTTTGTGCATAAGGATATCCAGATAAATCCGTACCTGACAGTTGTTGACAGTAACACTTTGGAAACTCCAGCCTATACGTCGAAGAGTTTGATAAGCTTGAGTAGGGTATAGTAATCGCGTTCTGACTAACCCCAATTCCAGTTGCTGAATATGCCTATTTGTGCATTGTTGACCGTCACATTCCGGACGGTAAACCTGTGTGCGTAATGAGTAAATTTTGAATCCACAACTCTCCGCGACAAGTCTCACTGTTGGTTTCCAACCCACATGCCGAACTTGCCTATACATACATGTCAGTAACATCGACCGCCTTCCTGCTCAAAATTTGCTTACCACCATTGAAGATCAGATCTCCCATGAAACCTCCGCTAGATGTCGCATATACGATGAGTCAATATTCATAGGGTTTGGATGATTGATTTAACCTTCCATTTTCCATCCAGATACCTTAATATGGAGGTAAGCAGTATGATTCAATTACCGAATCCCAATTCAAAGAATAAGGCTGACCTTGGTGGGCCGTATTAGCAGCCGTCGACATTTGAACGACGATATTCATCAAAGACGTGGCCTGAGCCACTTGCCAATGTAGACCGGTGCCTTGGGGTTTTTCGGCAGGGACCCTGAAGCTCAAGATGAGAATTTGAACAGAGGAACGTGTTTCTAGCTTACTGTCGAACGTCGATGACGAAATTTCGTACCGATCGGAAGCTACAAAAGGTAAGACGGGAGGCATCGCGAGCCAAGTGAGCAATAAAGACCTACAAGTTATTCTGATTGATGTAGAATTGAGCTCCATTACCACCAGGAATATATGGATCGGCATCTGGTAATAGCCATCGCTTGTATAAGTCAATGGAAAATTCATATAGAAAGGCAGTTTACCGATAACTGCAATGCCGTTGAAGGACGAAGTCGCGAGTAGAGTGGGCGGTGATTTAGCGTCTCCAATGAGTTGAGTGTAGTAGAACGCAATAATGGGCGCCGACACAACGTAGGTTCTTTAACTTTGATTAGGATGGAAGCCTCCCATAGCATGCATGATAATCCCACCCTTTAGGGAAATATACTATCGCAGGGGTTACACTGTTATGACCAACTTTGAGTGAGGTGAAATTCCAAGATTTGTTAACATTACGTAGAGGATTCGCACGAGCCGCCTCCACAGCGACTTCCAGCCGTTATGGCATTGCTTTACATGGGGCAAAGATTTAACAAGACGGAACAGCATCAAAGGCCATGGATGAAACGAACTTGATAGCTACGGTATCATCAGTGACACCGTCGCCTTTGGCGCCAAAATTCTAGATAGTTCAAAAGTCTGTATCTTGACGGTTTCCGAAACAGTGATCCCGCTCGTTGAGCTTACCTTAACATTTCTAAAAACCTGGTAACCAGTGGGATTCGCATTGAATGCAGCTGTCCCTTGATGCTTTATAGTCTCCATCCAGAATGGGTCAGAGCTGCTGGCTGTACCCGAGCCCAAGGGCGTTGAACATGATGTCCCAAGTCCTTGTGCTGAAAGAAAGAGGCCGCTCAAAATGCTGAGGAAAAACCAGATGAACATGTCGGCGAGGGGATTCACCAGTGCAGGTTTCTGAGGTTGTCATGAGGTTTTATAGCAAAGAGACCGCGAGGAGGTCAACCCTCTTCACTAATAATAACATGCATTCCACATGATTCTGAGGCAAAGGCGGGAGACGGAAAAACAATCTAGGTTGGTCCTCGGAACGATAAGTTTTTTGGAGACAAAAGATCACAAAACGAGTGCATCTTCACTTGAGGCTGGAGGCGTTGTCGCAGATTCAAGGGCAAATCGTTACTACCATTCCCGTGATGAATGTCAGCTGTATGGTCATGCTCGCGGTGTTTGCATGTAGCACTTTATCGAAGTAAATAGAACGACCGAACCACAAGCTGCACTCTCCATATTTAGCGCAAATTGAAGAATTTGGGCAATGAAACATGCGCTTTGAGCTTGCTTTGGATCCGAGAGAGTCGTGTCGAAACCCGTAGCGTTGTTATTTTTAGGTTTTATGGACGGGAGAAAGAAACCCTTCCATGGTGTGTAGGAGTTCAAGACCCGTGGTATTTGTTTTTGGCCATTATTTCCCACACGCCACAGTTATGATATCACCTCTTCCATGCTAACGACACCTCTTGCAACAACAATGTCATCAGCAGGGTCAATCTCACAAGTAGTCATCTTCTCTCCGTGTACTAAAGCTGAATAGTGACTTCGTTTGCTGCACACAGGACTCAACTTGGAAGGCGAAGGAATTGTCAGAGGAGGCTCGTTATGCACATGAGAAGGAAAGTTGCATATGATTTCTGCACCTAGATTATCTTCCTGAAGTAGCATTTCTACCTCACACAGGAACGAGAGCAGCTGGAAGCAATCCGACAGGAGCAGAACAAAAAGGAAAGCGAACAGAAAAGTATGACGCAAGGTGGCCAGGATTTCGAAGGTGGTTTTGGGGGTCAGGAAGATCTTGAAGATCGCTACGCCACCACAAGCGGAGAGCACTAGAGCAGTTCGTTGGTTGCAATTAAGATATCAACATTGTTGTATATTACCACAAAGGTTGCTTGCTATGTAAGATAACATGCATTCGCAAAGGTCGAATATATAACGATTAGCCGAAGCCTAGATGCTGAACGAGTGTGTGTGTGTGACAAGCTAATATAAAGTCCAAAAAGTCCTTGTGAAAGTGCTACAAGAGCCAGATATATGTGGCAAATAGGTGGATCCGGGAGAATAATTGTCTGAAATTGAAGATATATGGTGTTTCTATATCAACGAAGGTGTGGTCGTCAACGGCTGCTCCTTTGCTTCATGTGCGAGGAGCCGGTGTCATAGTGGGCTCAGCAGCTCGGCGGACGGCACCGGGGCAGAAAGGTGCAGGAGGGGCGACTGCAGGGTCAACCCAAGGATCAAGGTATGTGCAAGTCTGCATGGGGGCCATGATAAGTTGTGTATCTGCCGCGTTTGCCCATCCGTTGCCAACATTCGCTGTCGCGGTGGCACCACTGGCCGCTACGAAAGTTGGGCCGGGAAGAGTGGGTATAGGTCCGGTAGGTGTGTAAGACGGCAACGCAGAGAGAACCCCTGCAAGACTGATTGAGGGAGGGGGCCATGCCAGGCTAGACGACGCAGCAGCAGGAATGTTGCCTGCACCAGCACCTCCTGTTTGCCAAGGTTGCAGGGGAGGCGTCCAAGGGTTAGTATTTCCGCAAACACCTGCTGCTTGTCGAGGGTCTGTAGGCATCCATCCATTTTCCAGACCGAGTTGATAAGACCACGCGGGGGTTTCAACCTTGCCAGATGCGGCAGAGGGGCCAATTTTCCAGGTCCAGAAAAAGTAATCCTGAAAAAGCTGAGTGTCAGAAAAGAGCGTCGGGAGTTTGAAACAGCAAGTACCTGAAGAGCATCCATACTGGCGAGTGCAAATTGACGGATATCAGCTTTTGTCGCGGCATCGTAATTTTGGTAGTCGGTCCAAGTCGTGCAGCTTCCTATTCTAGGCCAGGTGCCCTGATAATAGTCGCCCTCATAGCGTATTCCCAAACCAACACCATTGAGGAATAAACCACAATCTGTGACTGCGTTGCTGAACTCGCCCGCATTTGTGAGACCAAAGGCGCCCATCGAGGTATTGACAGCATTGCCCCAAGACGAACAAGGCGTATTAACGTATGACGACATGGGAGACGCGGATTGACCACCAAAGCAAAGGTATGGGTGGGTGTCGAGACTAACTCGGTCTGCGTTGGGGATAACATTCACCCACTCATCCCGAGAAAAGAAGCCATCATGCAGAGATACATAGGGACCTTTTCCTTCTCCAATGCCACCGGCTGTGCGAATGATGTTGTAGGCTTCCATGTAACTGGAGGTCAAATGCATTAACAAGGCTTTCTTTGGCGACACATCGTGCGACTCACAATCTTGAGAGGGCATCTTGGCCCATGTCGGGCCCTCGAGGCTCGTTAAGGATACCGAAAACCGTTACAACATCCTTGTATTGCGGCTGAGATATGAACTCAGCGAGTATCCGAATATAGTCCAGAGTGCGTTGGGCATTTGCGTAACCCATCGGTCCGTTCAGAAAACCGATATGACCAAGCTTTCCAGAGTGATTCCAACCGTTTTGACTTCCAGGCACAGCATGTAGGTCAAGATTGATGCGCAAACCGTATTTGCGAGCCCACTTGATAGCTTTCAGGAAATAACTACATGACAATGTTAATCCATTAACATTTTTCGTCACGCCGGATGGAATTACGTACGTCCAAGAGACCTTTGGCAAAAAGGGTTCATTATCGCGCACTTCGATTGCCCAATATCCTATCGGGATACGGATGAAGTTGAGACCAGCGGCTGCGACTTCTGCAAAGTCTTTCTCTGTCTATATGAGCATGATTTAGCATCAAGTGAGAAATGGAAAATGGTATAAAACTGACTATGAAGGTTTTGTAATGGTCCTCCATCTGTTTCAGGCCGCCGCTGGCGGTATCTGCTGCCATGGCCACGCTAAGGGTCCATTCATCCACAGTACCGGGATATTTTTCATAAAGAGCTGGAGAGCTGCAAGAAATAAGTCTTATCTCAGGCACGCTTACTGAAGTAACTCACATAAACTAACCAACGGAAGGAGCAATGTTGTTCAGCAGTGATTTCAAGACATAGTGAGCTGACTTACAGGTTCGGTGTTCAACCAGCCACCAAAATTAACGCTGAAAATGACATTACGAGTCAGAAGCCGTGTTTGCGATTTAGAAAAGCCAAACTAACCCTCGCATTTTGTCGATACCGTAGCGGAACGTCTCGTTCAAAGCTGGTGACCAAGTTTGTGCTCTGGCACCCTGGTTAAATGGATCGTTTTCGTCCCAGTACCAGGTCCCTCCAAATGAATTCTGATAAATGAATTTGGTGCCATCTTCCATAGTTATCTCAGACTTGTCGCCTCCAGTAACCGGCGTTGCATTTGGTTTCCCTGCAGAGCCGGTACTTGTTGGTTTTGATGTATGGCTATTTGATGGTGACGATTTATCAGCAGCTTCATTGTTCGACGGCTTTATAACGAAAATGTAGACAGGAATGACGACTGCCAATATAAGAAGAAGTATGCAGGCTATGATGGCTACGATCATGATTTTGCGTTTCGATTTTGCCTTGGGAGGTGTATAGGCAGTTCTTTTTTCCTCTAGCGTCCGCCTGGCTGTCGCGCCCACGGGAGACATAGGTAAAGCGTCGTGCTCTCTAGCATAGTAGCTATCTCGTGGATCATCGCGATAGCTTCCCTCGAATCGTGCTGGACCATCATTAAGCGCATAAACGGAAGAGTTATATTCAGAGTTAGCGGTGATGGTGTTGTGTGTTGATGAAGCAAAGGAATCGCGCATGTGGGGTGAACCAGGGCCATCATACAAGGCGGCACCCAGAAAGCGTGGTTGGGCAGCACCAGCTGGAATGGCATTCTCCTCGGGGCCGAGTTCACCCGGAATCATCTGCGGTGTGTGAAAGCTGGAGAGACGAGGACCTGGAGATGGGGGAGCATTGTAAAGGGTATTGGAAGGGAAATCATCGTTTGTCAACGGCAAAGGATCGTATGCAACATTGCGCGTTGCGTCGTTGTTGTTCGACATGATACGCCTGGCCACGGAAAGAAAAGAGGACTAGAGCAGACTAGAAGGAGTGCCAACAATTCGAGACAGGGAATATGAGATGTAGAGGAGAGAAGAGAGAAGAGGGACAGCAAAAGGGAAAGCAAAGTCTTGGAAGCAAGATGCTTGCACCGCAAAGTCACACATTCCCGTTACCCTTCCCTGTCACCACCAACAAGTCTCGGCGCTCAACGTCCCAACAGTCAGACTATTTCACCTTGATTTCGCCACACAAAGTCACAACTGTCAATCGCAGTCCTTGCAAGATTCACATCCAATTCAGCACTTCAGTCTACATTTTCTTTCCTTCTCAGAACTCCCTCGAGGAACATCCATCATCCTTCGATGCCATGTCAGGCCATGTCGGACCTGCACCCCTTGCGACCTATTTTCGGTCTTGTACAAAGAGCTGCAACCGTCGTGACGTGGTCATTTTAAAGTTCCGCAATCGGATTCCCTTGGCATGAATGAGGGGAATGAGGGCCTGCGAATATCAAGCAGAAGCAAGCAGTGTGCTACTTCAGGCTCGGCATTCAATCTACAATTTTACAAGTACTTATACACATGGGAACGTGATGCAACGTGATACCCAGCACAGGCTAAGTGTTGAAACCATTCGGAGGTCCTTGGTTGGCCTGTTGTTGCTGCTGCTGCTGCTGCTGCTGCTGTTGATGTTGTTGAGCCGTCTGGATGGCCAACATCAGCAACTACACAAAAGGGTGTCTTTTATTAGCTGACCAGTAACTGAGCGTGAAATAGGTCAACCTGTTCTTGAGTTAGATTCGGGGGTAATCCGTAGAAGGCATTATTTGACGGATGAGTAGCCGTGTTTCCCGAGGCTTGGGATTGAGCAAGCAAATTTTGCTGTGATTGCTTTTGTTCGTGGAAAATATGAATTGTAAAATGGAAATGCGATGAAAGGGGGTAACATAGTTTAGTATTTGGCTTAAAATGGCAGATACAGACACACCAAATTCGCCTGTGTAGCGTTTTGTACTTGAGCCGGAGCCTGAACTACCCTCGTTTGTTGAAGGTGGTGACCTTGTTGACTGGGCGGCCGACCGTTTGCAGGTGCCGACAGCCTTGCAGTACGATTAGCAGCTCCTGCCGGTGTGCCAGCTGACCTCTGGGTTTGAATCGCCTGCTGCTGGGCTTGTAGCTGATGCAGTTGAGATATTTGAGCATGTTGGTGTTGAAGTTGTTGCTGCGTGAGTTGCTGTTGCTGCTGTTGCTGTTGCTGTTGTTGCTGCTGCTGCTGCTGCTGCTGCAGTTGCACTTGGACAGCCTGTCAAGTTTGAGGGCGATCATCAGCAGTGAAGGAATGACAACCTACAGGATTGGTGCGCTGAGCTTGTTCTCGCATTAGCAGATTTTGTCGGACTTGTTCATCTTGCCTCCTACGAGCCATTTGCAGGTCCTGAGTATCCCGGGCATCTTTTTCTGCCTTCATGCGGCTCAATTCAGCAGGAGTCAGTTTTGGAAGTTTGTTATACTGATTATGAGTCTCGTGTATCGCGGGTGGTTTACGTTGACTTGCTGTTCGCCATCCTTTTAGTAATCTCACAATGATCAATAAGAAACAAAAATTTCACCTAACACCTTCTGTGTGGCTTCGGCCCGCTTCTTTACGGCCCGTCGCATAGATTCTTGAAGCAGCAGATGTCTCCTTCGCTTCTTGGATTCGCTACCGTATGCGCCGCCTGGGGCAGCTTGACCCGAAATACTCGCACTGGCTAACCGCTTCACCCCACGAGTCGTCATTTGACTCGATGATCCAGCAATTGAGCCATCGTCTGCTGACACTTGTGTGGCATCAGCGGCAGTTTGTTTACGTTCCGAACCAAATCTCTCCTTCCAGCGCTCGAGACAATCATTGGCTGTCCTTCGATCGGTCAGTGTCGTTAAACGATAGCCGTTAAAAAATTCTGCTATGAGTGCCCAGTTGTACGGGTATTTGTCGACGAAGGTTTTCAATAGAGCATCATCGCTTGGACTCCACAGATGGTCTCCCCCACCACGTTTGCGCGTATCCTTGTCTTTGAAGGACGACGCTTGGATCTGCAAGGCATAATTTGCGTTGATTGATCTGCCATCGAAAAGCTCTGGGTCCAATCAGTAAATTATTAGCAGCTGTGAAAGGATAATTCTACCATTGTTGCTCTCCTCGGGGATCCGCGCAGTGCCATCACAATCAGACGTCACTGATGTCCCATCCATGGGTAGCCACATTCCGTCTTTCCAACGTTTGGAAGGTTGAAGAGGGCCAAGCATGGTAGGTTTCGTGAACATGAACCGTCCTGTCGGGTACAGTTTCGTGTAAGTCGTATCCTCAATGCGTTTGTTGGGGTCATCTCTGTCTGACCGTTTTTCCACCTTTTTCTTCCCTTCGACGGGGGGAATGCTTGGGAAAACATCGAGAAGGCTCAAGGGTTGGAGATCGGGAAAGAGGGCCGTCAGATCTGAGACGTCGGCGAGTTCTTTCTCTTGGCCAGTCCTGTCTGTAGTGCCTTGGAAATGATGATCAAAGTCGACAAATAGCTGCTCATCACCACAATAAGCGATTCTTTCTCGCAGTGGAGCAAGTACTGGTTTCGAAGATTTCGTCGAGGTAAGAAGGGTCTCGCCATCATCGTTTGCAGATTGAGAGCTAGACTTCGACCCCAGAATAGGATTATCGGATGTCGGTCTCAGACCTATAGGAAGATTTGCAGGATTACTAGAGTTCTCAGTGACAAACACTGCCTTTCCCGCGATCTCGACATTATCCACCGCATTCTCGTGCATCAGGCGAAGAGCGGAGTGATGGTCAACCTCCTCGTCTTTGGGTTGCAGCTCATTCGAGTTGCCGTTCAAAGCCTCTTCAATCAGGGTCGCTGGCTCGAGCCCATCGACGGCACTGGGTTGATCCTTTTCTTGCTCGTCTTCGTCTTCGTCGTCAGAACCATAATCGACACCAAGCAAGGATTGATTGGATAGCTCTCCACGAGAGTCATCTGCAGGAATGGCTTCAGTGGCGTCATCTAGATTGTCCCGGAAGTATGACGGCTTCCATTTGACACAAATCCCTTCACGTAGTCGCGTTTCTGGAACTTTGGCATGATGCCATTCAAGCACAGAGGTTGATAAATTGTACGCCAAAGCCATCTTCCATCGTCTTTCTTCACGAAAATCAATACGCATCCATTTCTATACCTGATCTGAGCACGAATTTCATCATTAAAACTTTCGTGTTGACTGACCATCTCTTCCAAAAGGTAATCCCAATGTGTTTTGGTCAACCCTCCGATGCCTCGCTGCTTCTTCGGTTGTCTGAAACTCCAACGTCCTCCATCTTTCAGTGTTTCGATGCGCTCAAGGGTACGAATGAATCTCATCTCGGTCATAGCAATCTGAGAAAATCATTAGGTTTGAAAGATGGAGCAACAAGGTAAGATGATAACATACCCCCCACTCCCGAGTACTCAAGCACTTGCTCGCCCGTGATACCTTCTTCCAAACAGGATTTGACAGGACAGTAGCTCCCCACCGATGCAGGCCCATCGGAAGGATGTCGTCTTTTTCCTTCTTCCCGTCCATTTTTTCACGCTCTCTCTCCTTTTTACGTTTCGCCGTCTTTGCTTTCCGGCTGAACTCCGCCGGTAGAATATTAAGGGGCGGTATATTATACTTGGGATCATATTGTTGTCGATAATGGACCGGTGATATTGATGGTTTAGGTGGTGGAGGTTCCATCTGGAAATCAAGTTGATATTGCTGCCTCTCAACCGTTTGTGCTGGAGCTGGGATGATAATGGGTTCCTGCCTTACAGGAGGCAATGGGATCTTAATGACAAGGACACTATTAGGCTTTGAAGAGATTATCGTTGACGAGGATTCTTTATGAGGCCGTTCTGGGACAACACGAGCAGCGATTTCCGAGCTATCTTCGATAGGTCCACGAATGGTCATATACGAAGCACTCTGTGTTGTTCCAGCCGTGACTGGTTCCCCTGAAATCTCCATGTTGTTGACGTCTGAAAATCTCGGCTTTTCCGAAGGAGATTGACCGGTTACAGTCTTTCTGTCCACCAGCATTGTTCTGTCGGTTATGGTGGTGAGGCCGTCGTCGCGAGGACTGTTCAAATGCGTTTGCAAGGTGTCCTTAACATCTATTTCCATAGCATTTTCAGCTGGGAAATCTTCTCGTTCCATCAAGGCCTCCACGACACGCTCTTCTATGATATCGGATGACGTAGGGTGCGAAGGAAGCGCCGGAGAAGAGAAGACCCTTCTTCCTTCAACAATGCCAGTGTCTCGCTCGGAGGCATTCGCGAAAGCTGTAAGGCCTTGCCGCCGATCTCCTACACTTGAAAAAGCAGAAGAGCCGATCAAGTCGAGTTCGTCATGGTCTTCGTCCGAATCATCGAAATGCATGCTTGTCGTTGGTGCTGGACTTCGAACCTTGACCGTTCGCTGAGGCGGTGGAAGAGCACTGGGGCGTGCTTGATGCTCATCAGGCTGCGAGGCAAGCGGAACTGTAGAAGCTTCACTTTGAGACCTTTCGAAAGTTGGGGAGGGCGATGTGGGGACTTCGGAAGCACGGGACTGACTATGAGTGGTTCTCGTTGCGGGTTTGACATCGCTTGATGTTGGGGTGGTCGCTGAGGACGAATGTTGTGAAGTTTGTAAGGATGGAATAATGGAAAAGGATAGCTCGTCTTCGCCAAGGTTGGAGATTGAACCGTGGTTGGGGCTGGAAATAAGATAATTTAGTGGGCTAATAATTGGCGCTACCATGTCATAAGCATACTTCTTGAACAGGTCAAACCTTTGGATATATCGATGTACATCCTCTTCTTCGTCTTCGTGAATCGGGTTCACAGAGTTTACAGGCTGCCTTCCTCGCATCATGCTGAACATTTCGCGCAGAAAGTCATTTCGACGCGCTACGATCTCACTGAGAAAGAAAACAAGACCTGAATAACAGTATTTTGGACTTCAGAGAGTAGGTTGACATACTCTAATAGTGTAAGTCGATCCTGTATTCGGATATCATTGGATGTTTGTGGCATTTACCAGTATGATTAGTTAAGAGAAAGAGGCTTGGAGAACTAAGTTGAAGCTGTTGGGGACTCGATGGAATGCAAATTAGGTAGCCTCGATGATTACATAAATAATGCGTTTACTAGATGATTTATAATTGCAAAGTGCTTACCTGGTTCTAAACTTAGCACAGGGCTTGTCGAAGGCATTCTTGAAAGAGCCGTCGTGCTATGGTCAAAACCGGACAGCTCAAAGTGCTCCTTGTCGGCCATGGAAGAATCGGCGCGTTCTCAACCGCCGTGAATCTTGTCGGTCGGCTGCGCGGATTGCCTATCACTGTTTCAGCCCGTCGCACACTCAGTACATCGTCTGTGCTACAGGCTCAATCTGGTATCAACTGCCGCCGCTTTTCGCCATGGTCTAGTCAATTTTCGGGCTCTTTGAACGTCAGAATCTTCATGCAAACAACAGTATATGCTGCACTGCTCCTGGGTACCGCAGGCTACCTCTTTGTGTGTACACAGTCCATGTCACGGCGTAATTCTTCTATGCTGAAATGACGTGCGCTCTACTTACAAGTCTCAGCAGTCAGACTTGAAGATGCCTCAAGGGAATTCTAAATCCTCATCACAGTATGCGTCTCCTGAAGAACTGGTACTCGCAATCAAGGAACTCCGAATGGCTCTACCCAGTCCAAAAGCAGTAACAACGGATGTGGACTCTCTAAAGACATACGGCTCATCCGAGCACTCGTATCATCCGGCGTCGCCACATGCAGTTATTGTAGGCTCTAGTCTAGTAAATCATATTTTGCTCGTTGACCTGTGGGTGAACAGGTTCGTCCCACGTCGACCGAGGACGTCGTCAAGGTCGTCAACATAGCGCGGCAATACCGTGTACCAATCACCCCGTATAGTGGAGCAACCAGTCTTGAGGGTCATTTTTCCGGGGTACAGTGTATAAATCATTGTTCAAGGCAGTCTGTTCACCGAACAATACATGAAGCATCCATCGGGAAGCATCTGTTTGGACATGTCACACATGGATCAGATCATACAGATCAATGGTATGTGGCTAGTCTATGATATAGCCCACGACTACCATGATGTCGTTCAGTGGATGATTCAGATCTAACTTGCCAGTCTGGCGCTCGTTGGGAAGACATCAATCACACTCTAAAGGAACGTGGAATCCCTTTGTTTTTTCCCGTGAGTCATGCCCGAATATTTACCGTACATCTCTTCACATTCTCTCCTTTTCCAGTTAGATCCAGGCCCTGGTGCTGTATGCTATGTATTGAACCCAGCTTTATTTATATCAACTGATCTCATGTTATCAAGACAATTGGTGGCATGGTAGGTACTGGTTGCAGTGGGAGTAAGTTGATGATCTCCGTCTCTCTAGGCAGTTGACTTTGATAACTTATGTCCCTGATAGCAAATGCCGTACGCTACGGTACTGCCAGAGCGGAGTGGTTCCTCAATCTTGTTTGTCTGTTGCTGTCATACAATCAAACACTCTGACGTCCTCTCTGCAGACGGTGGTACTCCCTAACGGAGAGGTCGTAAAAACCAGGAGGCGAGCCAGGAAATCTGCCGCTGGGTTTGATACGACTAAACTCTTTATTGGCGCTGAAGGAACACTCGGTGTAGTCACAGAAGGTAACTTTACTCCCTCTTATATTCGTCCCAGTTTCACAAACACCGTACCACAGCAACTTTGCGCCTCACACCGCTACTTCCGACCAAAGTAGCAATGGCCCAATTTCCTGATGTACAGCAGGCTGTTTCTGCCGTTCAAGAGATATTGAATTCCCCGCAAGGGCCTCATATACGTGAGTGTCTATCTTCGCAGCCTAGTAATTATTCCGACTTCTTTAGAATGTGTCGAACTTTTGGATGATCACAGTATGGAACATTTACCGGCTCGGAATTCTGTGGACTGACGGCATTGCTAGTGATGAATGCCATCAACTTGGCAGGCATTGTCGATAAGCCCTATCCAGTACAGGACACTTTGTTTTTTAAAATCCAAGGGGACACGGCGTCCATCAAACGAGCGTCAGAGGTTGTTCAAAGTATTGTCAAGAAGCATGGCAGCCTTCGTTTCAAATTTGCATCCACAAACGAGGAAGCGGAGGAGCTGTGGCAGAATCGTAAGTATGCTCTGATGTCAAGCCTTGCTGCCAATCCTGGGTTGAGTTGTTGGACGACAGATGTTTGGTATGTACGGTTCATTGATGTGTGCAAATCATCGTGTTTGAGTCTCGCCTCTCTTAGCGTTCCAGTTTCCCGTTTACCTCAACTAGTGTTAGAAACCAAGAAGGACCTCCTCGACTCCAATCTTCGTAGCACAATCGTGGGGCATGTTGGCGACGGCAACTTCCACGCGTTGATTTTGTTCGATCGGGAGCGGGAGCTCCAGGCAGTTAGTGAAGCAGTCCATCGTCTGGTACATAGAGCCATCGCTTTAGATGGGACATGTCAGTCGCCGTATTGTCCGGTGATTTCACGCTGACATTTCTACCTACAGGCACAGGCGAACACGGAGTGGGACTCGGAAAAAAGGAGTACCTCGTCGACGAGCTTGGGACGAACACTGTGGAACTTATGAGAACGGTAAAACGAGCGATAGATCCCCTGAACATAATGAATCCCGGCAAGGTAAGAAGGAGTACTCAAGCACTGTTGCATCCTCTAACATCGATCAAGTTGTATCCAGATGAAAAAACTTCTAGCTAGGCGGTCGGTCACCTTTGGATCACATTGGAACATGACAATCATAATGCACAATTCATCCTGATAATGATAGGTTTCGAGCAGCATGTGGAGGTAAAATATATTTCATTGCCTTGACCTTTACAACGCGTGATCAGCCAACTTCACTTTTTGAAATCTCTGCATGGCTTCACGAATATCTGCCTCAGCGAAGACAGCTGCCTCCTTTGCCACCGCAAGTTTCTTTTCGAGTTCATCTGCAGTCATGGGACGCGATATTCCACGATGTTCAATGATACCGATATTGTCAAAGCGACGCAAAGTATTGCCGATGCGTGGCAGGAAAACATGGCGGTCCCATCCACTGTCATTGAACGAAAGAACAGCCCGTACAGCCGCGGTATTGATGTCACGGTGCAATTCTTCTAACTTCGACAGTTGTACTTCCATCCACCTTGCCCGCCGCTCGAGAGCCAATGTCAAAGCCGCAACTTCATCTTCTTTGCTGGGTCCTTCCTCTCCGCCGTCATCGAGAAAGTCGTCCCCTTTCAACATGTCTCGCAGTACGCCATCGAACGAAGAACTGTCGTCCCATGTTGTGCGGGGAAGGAGTCGCAAGAGATCAGAAATAGTCTGCGTTAACGTCTCAAGCAACTGCTGGAATGATGAAACAGCATTGTCGATTGAGCCAGAAGGCATATTATTTGCAAACGACCCTCCTCCGACCGATAAAGCAGATAAGGCGTGCACGAGCGGTCCGTATTCAAGTGGCATATTGGCTGGAGAACTGAGCCTTTGGATATCGAAAAAAGGATTGTTGGCAAGATCCATCCTTGAGTGAACAACGTCTATCTCTTCCAACAGGTCTTCAACGGACGTAGGTGGTTGGTATCGATCGAGGGATTGAGATCGTGTATTATTAGAGCTTGCTCCCGTAGTAAGCCACGGAACGCGAGGTGCTTCAGTCGCGGAAGGCAGAGCGAGTTCCTCGTGCACTTCATCGTCCTTCGGGATCTTCACCGCTTTGCTGATGGGTTTGTTTTTTCTAGGCTTTTTGGATAAGAGGGGAACTTGCGCAGTTGCTTCCGAGATGGGGGCACTTAACACAGGTACTTTGCCATTAGGGTTCGTGCGGGTAGATGCTTTTGTAGTGGGGATTGTCTGCTCTAATCGCCTGCTTTGCACCACCGATTCAGTGATTTTTTGGATTTTCTTGACTGTAATAGGTTTGTCCACTTGCAGTTCTGGCGGGGCTGCTTTGACCTCCTCCGATCGAGCGAGTGACTCAAGGGTTGACTTCGACGATGCACCCTGAAGTTCAAGCAGAGCCACGCTTTCCTTGTGGTTTGATGTCTGTTGCAACTTGAGAGATGCAGATTTCTCCTTCTCTGCAGCCTTTTCCTTGGCCACCTTAGCCTTCTCCGCAGCTCTTGTGTCAGCCTTTTCTTGGGCCAACTTCTGCCTTTCCAAAGCCTTTCCTACAGCAGCAGCCTTCTTAGCGGCTTTACGCTCTGCTTTCGCTTGGCTTTTGTTATCTGTGACAGGCCCAGCATTTTGCGTCACTGAGTTTTCGCCATTGGCGACAGCATAAGTTGGTTCAGAAGAAGTTGGGAGTAGGGCCGGAAAATCTTCCGCAGAGAGAGTCGCAGAAGATGTAGGTACGACAGTGGATGGGACTAAACCAAGAAGACAAACAGAAGGAAGGTGATGATCAGCGTTGCAGTTAACGTCAACACCACACCAAGGGGAGGGAGGGTTCAAGAAAAACTGCGGAGATGACTTGAATCTTGGCGAAGGTTGTTGCGAGTTCTCGAAAACGGAGGAAGGCAAAGCAAGACTGGATGCTGGATCATTGGCGATAGTAGATATTCCGCACTGAGAAAGCACGGCACTCGGTACACTGACCTCCCTCCCCTGAGAATAGAACAAGAAGGACTCACCATGTGCAGAGTTATTCCTTCCGTCTCCGTTCGTATGAGATTGATGCAGATGCGTCATCGCCGGCGATGATGAGACACCTTGAGGGGTTGGAATACCGGGTGGAGGTCCATATGCTACAGAAGCAAGAACGTATTCCGGAGTAGGCGCACCAAAGCTCGCTGACATAATTGCAGGATCCTCAAAGCGCTGAGGGGTCCTAAAAGGCGGCTGCTGTGAATCTAAGTTAAGCAGAACTGGTTAAAGTCATTAGCCTGATCTGGTCGTAAGCGATAGAAACCGTACGGCTGTGATTTCGTGAAATTTCAGCACTGTGTCCTCGTTCTTGACTAGATTGGATGAAACTGCGCAGTTGTGCCTCGCTCAATTCCCCGCCATGAGGTAGTGGTCGATTCTGAGGCTGAAGAAAGACGGGCTGAACTTGGGAGTGTTGAATTTGGGGAGACCCTGAAAGGGAGACCGGCAAATGATTATAACTTTGCAAGCCAGGAGGCCATGGATGCAGCAGGTGGTGGGGGATCTCCTCCGGGGCATGGAAAAACGGTTGCTGGTCGTGGTTTAAAGGGGTCAACGAATGGAGGGGTGAGGAAGCAGCTGTAGAACTCCTGCGCCCCTGGGCAAACCCAAAACGTGATACTTTGCGTTCCTCGTCCACCGGCGAATACCGCGATCTCGATAGAGGTGACGACGATGTGGCATTCTCTGCAGCTGGATCAGAGAAAGGGTTGAATGATCCCAAATATCCTGAGCCTCTGGTGCTTTGCTTCTCAACCAAATGACCTGAGGCTGTTCGTGAAAGGGCAGGGTCATATATGGGCCTATTCAGGTTAGGTGAATAGCCTGCTGGGGGCGACGATGAGTAAGGAGACCCAGAACGTAATGCAGGGAAAGCATCTATGTAGGAGCCGTGAAACGGGATATTTGAGGTTACATCAAAGTCAGGTAGTGGTTCTGTAGCATCTGCTTGGTCCGCCAACTTGGGATCGAGGTTGAAACTGAAGCCTCCGCCACCTTCACCACTCAGTGTTTGCAATGTTCGATCGAAGTCTGGAAATGGACTTAGACCAGAGGATACAGGCAACGTCGATTCTCGCCTGGCTTTGACATCGTCCAGGAGAGCCCGAGCCGCATTTGACATTTGATACGATGATTGCGACGCGAGTAGAGGGGTTTGAGGTGACGCAGTCTCTGCGCGAGGGGGTCGACTTGGCGAGGATATCCCTGGAGGGGCTGATAGTCCGGGGGGTACCAGAAGCGCATTGATAGGATTGGTAGATGCCCGCAAGCTTATGTCGATTGTATGGGCCGAGTCAACCACGCTAGGAATGGAAGATATTGGCTCTTGCAAACCAGAGCCAACATCAGACACAGTAGTTGTGGAAGGCGCAGGTGAAGTGGATGGCCGAACGGTTGTTGTTTCTTTCTGGCGAATTGTTTTCAACTCGGGATGAATGTCCGTGGGGTTTTCCGTGGGGTTTGGATCGATAACAGCAGGAGTTGAAGGGCGGGACGAGGATGCCACAACTGGTTTGCGTTCCGTGTGGCCTTTCGTGTGGCTTGGGCGACTCTCCTGAGCTGCCACCGGGCTAGCGCTCGCAAGATTTCTTGCTTGACGTGAAGTATTTGCCCGTCGTGGCTGGCGTGATGATACCGTACCCAAGGTCAAGTTGGTCATGCTATTAGAGCTTGGTATAGCCGAAGCAGGAGTATGTAGGCCCTTCTGAGCCCAAGCCGCTGCACGGGGTAAACCAGCTAAAGATTAAGAGTTACTTCGAGTTGTTGTGATGCGGGCCGTCTGACAACATACCATCCTCATCACCCTTTTTGGTTATTAATGCTCGTGTTCTACTTTCTGTTGCTTTCATGGTGTGTTTCCTAGGGTAAAAAGATGAGTGATGAATCAGTGAAAGGAAAGATGTGATGATGTACAATGTGGTCAGATCTTCCTTGGTGAAGCAATCCTTCTCATCCCCCCATTCATGAAGATGCATACAGCTGTGATCGTTACAAGACACACCACGAAGGAAAGCCATACAGTATTTTGTAGTTCCATGACTGGCTCGCATGACGTCTCTGCCGCCCCCTGGAGACGATGTTCCATCCACCGCTGCGATTGCGCGTGCCGCATCCTCACGGCGGTGATACGTGATGTAGAGACCGACGACAGGCCCTCCTCCTGGAGAGTTGCGCTTCACCAGAAGGATTTTGGTAATTTTTCCATATTGCCCAAAATATTCGTTTGATCGCAGAGTCGGGATAAGCTGATATGATAGTTCAGCGTGAGAACGAAGGGATAAAGTGATGGACAAACCTCTTCTTTGGCAAATCGAGGACCAATGCCAACTACATAAACAACATTTCGTTGAACAACACGAACGTTTGCGAGCGGTCGTCTCCCTAGAGCATCTAATTCTTTTCTTTCACGGTCTCTCTGTTTCTTTTGTTGGGTAAGGCGCTTATGACTGCGGTGATCAAGGGAACAGAGGACGTCAAAAATCGCATAATAAGGCAAGATTGGAGAAAGCTGACTCTTGAGTAGCGATTGGCTTGAACTCGACAGCGTCGTCTGTGTAAACTCGACGACAAGCAGGGCAGCGCTTATTCAAGTTTTCCTTAATATGATGCCAGCAAAAGCGGCATATCTGGCGCAGTTCGTGTCATAAGTGAACGAACTTTGGAATCAGAGAAAGGTCCAGTACTTGGTAACCACAGATGCATGGTTTGAAATTGAGATCGGATATATCCATCTCTTCCAAACATAAAGGACATTCCGCGTCTTCCTACAAAATTTTGCAGCGCTGTATAAGAAGAGGCTCTAATCAGTGTAGAACATTAAAAGCCCTTACCGCCTCATCATCACTCCAGTACGCGTCCTGAACGCCCGCGAGAACATGAGACTTGGATTGCGATACCGAAAACGTAGCATGGACGACAGGTGCTGGCAATGAATGATGGGGATGAAGTCTTGTGGTGGACATCAGAGGCGTAAGAGATGCAAGGATAAGCGAGTATGAAGGGATACAAAGATGAGGAAGAATTGACGAAACGCGATGAAGGTACAATGAGGCTGAGTCCCATTTTTCGCACGGCTGCCACTACTTGTTTGTTCTAGATTGGTCGTATATGAGTCTAATGGATAAGATAACAACTTGGGATCTCTCTAGACCATTGTGACTACAGCAGAGATGGCCTCCTCAGACTCTGTCTCTGCACCTCTCGCCTCAATCTCCCTGTGCGTACTTCTTCTCCATTTAAATCATTTAAACTGACCCTAAATAGCACCGAAGAAATCAAGCCAATACTTCCCACAGATTCAGCACATGAACAAGTGGTGACTCCCTGGGATGTTCAAGGATCCGTTTCTACCGATGGAAAGCAACAAGCGATTGATTACGATAAACTTGTCGACCAATTCGGCACGCGCAGGATTGATGCCAAAGTTCTCGACCGTTTTGAGAACTTAACCGGTCACAAACCTCATGTCTTTCTTCGTCGAGGAATGTTCTTCTCGCATAGGTGAGATAAGTTCCCTGTTGGATGCCTTGAAAATTGACGATGGACAATAGGGAGTTTGACAAAATCCTAGACCGATATGAACAGGGTAAACCTTTCTATCTATATACCGGAAGGGGTCCTAGCAGCGACAGTATGCATCTCGGGCACATGGTTCCATTCGTCTTCTCGAAGTACGTCACTCATCTTCACAATCGCCTCGCAAATTCTTATTCATGCCCTATCCTGCAGATGGTTACAAGATGTTTTTGAAGTTCCTCTAGTTATACAATTGACAGGTCTGCGCTAATCAACTACATGGAGTTTTGACTGATGGTCAGAACTTGTTATCCAGATGACGAGAAATTCCTGTTCAAACATGAACTGAAACCCGAGCAAACAAAAGCCTTTTCTAGACAGAATGCGCGAGATATTATCGCATGTGGTTTCAATCTAGAGCGAACTTTCATTTTTAGCAACTACGAATACATGGGCGGAGCGTTTTATCAGAATGTATCCAGAATATCCAGACAAATAACATACAATCAAGTTAAGGCGACCTTTGGTTTCAATGAATCGTGAGTTGTTTTGAGATTCCGTTCCGTCTATTTTCTCAAGCATCGAGGGCAGGGACAATATTGGGAAAATACACTTCGCCGCAATCCAAGCAGCACCTGCGTTCTCGACAACGTTCCCACAAATATTCGGCACGACATCCGACGTCCCCTGTTTAATCCCGTGTGCCATTGACCAAGACCCTTACTTTCGTCTGACCCGCGACATTGCGCAGAAGCTCAAACACCCCAAGCCTAGCCTTATTCACTCCAAATTTTTCCCGGCACTGCAAGGACCACAAACGAAAATGAGCGCCAGCGATCCGAACAGCAGCATTTTCATGACGGATAGCGCTAAACAGATCAAAAATAAAATCAATAAGCATGGTTTTTCAGGAGGGAAGGAAACTGAAGAAGACCATCGCCGTCTCGGCGGTGATCCCGACGTCGATGTCAGTTATCAATACCTATCTTTCTTCTTGGACGACGACGCAGAACTGGAACAACTTGGAAAAGTAATAATCCACCTTACAATGTAAACCACGGCTGATTGACTTCTATATTTTAGGATTATCGAGCAGGAACATTATTAACAGGACAACTCAAGGCAAGATGCATTCAGCAGCTTCAACAATTCGTTACGGACTTCCAAGAGGTAGGTTTTCTTCACAAGCCTTCCGTTATCTCGAAGCTGAAAATCCATCTTTCCCTTACCCCAGCGAAGAGCCAAGGTGACCGATGATGTCGTTAATGCATACATGGACCCCAATCGTAAGATTCAATTGACAGTCGGTAGGAGTCAAATCGTACAACCACCACACGTCTGAGTCTACGCAAATGGATTATTGTAAAATGCCAGTTGCTTTGTCTACCAATCTGGTGCAGTTCGTACGGAGTCGAATAGGAAATCGATGTCACGGCTTATGTCGCAGCCAGGTTGTCTTCCTTGCCGGACGATGCAGCCGTTGACCAGTCGAAAAGTGGTTCTACTTGCCCACGTTCCCAATGATCTAGGGCATCGAGAGCAGCTCTACCCCAATCGAAGGACTCGTGCTCTTCCAACGCTACGGGGCCGTCTACGAAGATAACCAATCGTTTACTCGAATCTCTAATAAATCCAGCGTCGAGACTGTTTTGGATCAAACCTCGTAGGGGTTCCCAGAACCTGAGAACATTTAACAAGACAACCGCTTTATTGAACAAAGATGTTCAGGATGACGCAGATAATAGACGATAGTATGTTTCTTACGTTTGTCGTGGATTCCGATTTGGGTCCAAGTGGTAACCTCGAGCACCTGTTGGATAATGTAAGTAAGGACGCACTGCCGGAAGGACACAGTCATAAATATCATTGCTTACCTCCTCGAAGGTGCCAAACCCTCCAGGCAGACCAATGAATCCGTCCACTCGTCTTGCCATCTCAACCTTTCGTTCGTGCATGGATTCAACCACAATCTGAAATGATAGTAATCTCTCCACATTTGTCCTGATGTGACTCATTCATTCAGGAGTATAAGGCTCACCGTTTCTACCTGTGCGATTCGCCAGACTAAGTCAGTAATAAAACAGCGAGATCATGGTGCATGTAAGGTGCTACCTTGTCCCTGCCTGCTTCGTTGAGGTATACTTTGGTAGGATTTCGGACCTTTTCATCTTCGCCACCAGCCGCTACCATAGCACGAGGTACCACGCCTACCACTTCCCCGCCACCTTGTAATACAGCGCCTGAAATGATACCCATAATCCCTTTCGATCCTCCTCCATATACGAGTGGTCGGTTGGCTGCCGCCAATGTGAGTCCCAGAGCTACAGAGATTAGTCAACCCCATATCGTGCTAGGCAAAGAAGTTGAGAGGTAGACGAACACACGGCAGCGGCTGTAAATGCCGTATGTTTGCCCATAGATGAGCCGCAATAGACAGCAACAGCAGACGAAGACATCTCCAGGTTCAAGGCAGTACTTATATGACGGCGGATTTATTGAGATTTGGGGAAATGAGCTTGAATAGAAAAGTTTCCGTCTTATTTATAGTTCAGCAACGTAAGCTACCAAAGCTTGACAGGTCATCGGAGATCTTATCGAATCCGAGCATGTGGGTGAGTCTTGGCGGCTACATACGAAGCGCCCAGGTTCGATGGCAAATGGTTTGAATAGTCTGAGGACAAGAAGACTTGTGATCGCTTGCTTTATCAAGACTGTATTATCTAGTACATAAATTGAATGTCTGGCTGGAAAACGAATGCGTGACCTCCGGAAGCATCTTCCATCGATTTCGGGGTGTGTTACTGCGAGGTATTACGACAGACGTTTAAATAATCCCATGTTGTACAGGGAACTTGCAAGAGCCTATCGTCGTCTTGGGGGTCCTTTAGGTTTTGCAAAGCCTTTGGTTGGACCAACTGTTGGGGTTACGGCATTGGTCACAGAATTCTCGAGGTCGAACTCTGCGTTGAAGAACTTTTCATCTAGTTCGAGCGGATCCGAAGTCTCAAATCTACGGGGTAGCAAACTGACACTGGAGGAAGAAGCGTTTAAGATGTTTTTGGCACCTTGGAAAGTGGAGGTTGCTCCCGATGAATAAATCATGCGGTACTTAGTCGGTGAGTTTGTAGGGCATGAATAGATGAATACTACATATCGGATAGATTTAGCACATAGACAACGCGGAATAGCTTGTGATACATACAGATTTTGCGGTCCTCGTTATTCGAAGAAGATCGGGGCCACGCAAACAGAGAATAACATGGCTCGATTTGAGGAAGCGAGGACCCTAGAGAGTTTAAGTCCACCTCTGAAGCCGAATGCAAGGACAGCGTTTCGGTGTTTGGGTCTATTGTCTGACACATGCTTTCAGAACGTGAAGGAAGAATCATGCTACAAGACTTACAATGATGACAAGAGAGCAATCAATGCCTTTGCCCAGCTTTTTGACCGCATCTTCGACCTCAGGAGACCAATTGAGACCAACACCTGTTCCAATATGACTTATTCTGGCGCTGCTGCCGCCATATGAAGCTGTTTCGTTCTCGGCAGCTCGCAGGTCAATCGTTTCTTGCTCACGCGCTGACAGAGGATGTGGTGCGGCTGCATGACGAAGATGAGAAGCATATGCTTCAGCCGTGAAATCATCCTTGGTGGTGGCGAAAATTGAACCACTAAAGAGCGTTGATCCCAGGGATTTGAGCAGCAATAGCCGTGTGGAGGCATAAAGCATCTAGTAACAGACTGACGGTTCGTTGCAGTAAACAGCGGGATGTGAGTGAGACGTCTACCTTGTCACGAACTTTGGCAGAGTCAGGAACATAAAAAATAGTCATCCAATCTGAGGATGGAGTGTCGAGTTTGGCGAGGATATAGGCGGGCGAGTCGTTGTGCAAACAACTTTCATCCTGCAATATTCCTAAGTCTTCTTCAAAAGAGTGCATGATCGGCACAGAACGGTCATGAACAAGCAATTCTGCACAAGCAAGATTGAGAAGGGTGCTGCCAAAATGTGGAAGTTCGCTGAATGAGAACCATTTTGTATGGATACTATTAGAAAGCGAGTGGATTTCTCTTCAACGGCGGCAGCAAACTTGGAGGCAAGATCAGAGGAAACAGTGATTCCAGATAACGCAGACATAATGATGATGGTGGGATCCAAGTTTAGTTAGTGATTCCTGTCACAAATCAATATAAATGACTGGGGAAATGCTCCCGCAGCACATACTGTAGTGACTCCCCGCGATTATGTCCTCCCCACCTCCTGGCAGTGCTGCATATGTTCCATACCTAGCATATAAGGTCTGCTACTCTGTTTCTCTTCTAACATACTCCTTACTACCTTTTTCTCCCTCAGTCCAAAAGGCATTCACGCAACCTGTCAAACCCAAACCCGCGTTTAGTACCGAGCCAATCCCCTTCTCCTACTTCGAAACATATCAGTGATAATGGCAGTCAAATATCACATCAACCACCAAAGTTGTACCTCGACGGCGAGAACGAAACCAGTCACGAACCACACACTCACAAGGATCACTTAAATACTGGTCACGATTCGGCGGGGACATCAACGCTACAGGCCATTACTCCTGCAGTTGCTCCTGCAATTGTATTCCCTCTACCTCCGCAGCGGGTTTCGCCAACCTTTGTAAATGCTGTAGATTCGGGTGGCATACTGGGCTCTGTAAACGACACAATACAAATCAACAGTGCCTCAGGTGAGACCCCATTGCAGTGCTTAATCCACAACCGCCCAAGTTGACTCCAATCTCCCTTGCCTTATGTTAGACAGAAGACCGGAGTCAGCTCTCTCGTTGGATTCGTCAAACTCACAATCCACCTCAAAGAAAGCTTCAACATTTCGTCGGGTCCCGCGCAGCAATCGCAATGCTAACGTATCATCGTTTGGCAACCAACCTACAGCTCACTCTCAAAGCATCTCCCCACATTCCGTTCAACCTCAGCTGCCAAATAAAGAACCCAGTGAATTGAGTTCAGTATCCGTTTTTCCCATTGCATCTCCGGTTGTCTCTCCAGGGCCTGCTCAACCCACTCCACTCCCTGCGACAAGTCTTGCCAGCAGAAATGACTTGAGTCAACAACTCTTTCCAGATATGCCTCTGGCCCTTCCTCTTAAATCGGATATACTGCTTAGATCAACTTCAGCTCCTTACCGCCCCGGATTCCAACCCAAAGGAGTATACAGACCATTAACCGATAATTTTCTCGCTATTCGTAGGATGAAACGTGATAGTGAAGGTGAAGGCGGAATAACAAGGGTTGAGCGTACCAAACTGGAAAGACGGTTGGAGAAGCTTATTGCGCTCCATTTTCCTCGTCATCTGTTGTCGGATGCGGAAGAAAAGTTACGGCCAGCTATAAGACATGACAACAGAAGAGCCTCATCGCTCTTTGATTTCCAGAATTTCAGAAATGTAAGCTTTAGCGATCCGAGTGGTCTTTGGAGAGGAGTTGTTGGCGGGGACACTTCTAAAATTGACTTTCGAGGTAAGTAAGCCCAATTAGAACATTGCAATTCTCAAGTCCTTGTGTTCAGCTACAGAACAACGAATTACTCCTTGGCAGGACGATGCGACAGTTAGTAAATGTCCCCTCTGCATGTGAGTTAGTCTCTCTGCTAGAAGTCTTCGCCCAGTTTCGTAAAACTTCTATTCTTCCTCAATTTCACCGTATATGAACAACTCGCTGAGGTTATGTCTACAGGGCCTCATTCCACCCCCTCACTAATCGGAAACATCATTGCAGATTGTGTGGGCAGATCATATGCTCCTTGCCAATCAAGCATCCGCAGAGAAAAGTGCTATGTTCCGTACTCTTTGTTGTGGATAAACGGACAAGACAGATCGAAGAGGTTGGAGAGGGTGTCGACTATGGAGTAAGGAAACGCACGATGTCGAATACTTCTGGACCCCAGGCGAGACAAGAAGAGGAAGACAAATTTCTAAAGGGGGTTAGGATCTGTCGAGAGTGTCGTCCTATTCTTTTGTGCGTCCCATGTCATCGATGGTCCATGCGGTTTGTGAACTTGTTTCAGGAGGCAACAACAACAACAGCAAGCGCAAATCGTGCCATCCTTTGTGAAATTCTACGAAGTATGTTCTTTTCTTTCCCTATTCGTACCTCTTTTACGGTTGCACAAAAATAGGATTTTATCAATCTGGAAACAGACATTGAAGAGTCGCTTCCCAAGTTTCAGGAACTCCTTCTAAGTCTCAAGTGCGTGTACTGTAGGGTGGTATCCGCTGTTGCTCAAACAGCTCCAGCCACAATGATCAACCAACAAAGGAGGCTTCTGCTGCGCGCAAGCGTCTTTTGGAATCGTTTGCGCAGTATGACAAGCTCTCAAAGAAAATACGAACGTTGCCTTGTCCCAATGGTCCAGGAAGCTCTCAGGACCGTGTGCAAATGGCCATCATGACCCGCGCCAGCCTGTTTCTGCAAAAATATATGTTCCCTCTCCAGGTTGGTTTGGATTATGTTCATGTCGAGCACAAGATGTCTCAATCTTTCAATTTAGTCCCTACCCACACCGCATACCAGTGCCAACGGTACGAGAGTACCGAAGTCCCCCAGTGCCGTTGATGGCAAGGGCACGCAATCAACCAAACTGCTTGTGGATCTGGACTCGGCACTGGCACAAACTCTCCAGCCACTGTTGGAACAAGAGAACCTTTTAATGACGTTTGTCGAGGAGGCACAGGCGCAGCGTAAGTTTGAAGATGTGAAGACGCTGAAAGTCAATTTGGCCGAGATCCGTCGAGAGATCGAGAGGCTGCTGGACGGTTCATTTCCCGAACGGAGAAGAGTTTAGACTAAAAATCTTGGCGGAGCATTTAGCTCGAGTGGCTATACATATGGTACATTACAATTATAGACCAAGATTCAAGCTCTCCCGGTTTACTGATCCTCGGGTTGTTTTGAATCTTCTATTTTTAGAACCTGTCCACCAATTCACACAATGACTTGAACATGGGTCCCCCACATGGTCAACGGTCTCAATAGATGCCTTGCATTACGCTTCAGATTGAATTTCAGATGTCCTCGGACCCTGTCCCTCTTTACAACACCCGCTTCAATGACATCCAACTTTCACAGTTCAGCCTCAATCCCTCTTCATGTCTGAATCCGTATCTGCGCGGTGGGTTTACTCATGCGCATGTATACACCTCCAGTGCCATGCCCATCGATCTTGAACAGGAGGCAGTATGAGGGTGTATGGAGTCGGGAACATGCGAAATACTCACTGTGATTCTCGGTTCTCCTCGCTTGGATGACGAGATTATCCGGTCATTGCCATTGGTTTGCCTCGATCAATCACACACGGTCAATCTCTCTAGGTTCCTCATTCGCCATTTCGTGGGCACTGAACTATTCTTCGACTCAATTCATCACGCGAGACACAACTATGGATTCATCTGCTACTTTACGTTCTCGGAGTTCACCTTCTGCTCCCATTGGTGACAGTAGTCCATATCTCTGCGCTAGTGCCTCCCAAAGCTCTTAAATTCCCCCACGTCTTATTACAGTCAAATTCCATCGCAGGGCTTGGAAATGGGCCAAGGATCCAAGAGACGCCATGGTCATGATGATAGCGGGGACGATGGCAATAACGATGTCGCAAATCCCGTTAACACAACCCTAGGCTCGAGTACTTCAACTTCCACTTCATCAACAAACCCGACAACAACAATCGGAAATACCCCCATTTCTTCAGGCTCAACAAGCCGACTACCGAATACCCCAAGCCCCAATCCCTCGGTAAAGCCTGCAACGCAGAGCGGAAATATCTCCAATACCCCCTCCAACGCGGTTTCGTCTTCTTCGCCACCACCGTCAACGCAGACCTTCCAGTTCAATGATCCATCAAATTCGACGACATGTGAAAGGCTGGTTCTTACCTGGAACTACAATGGGCAAAACGCTGTTGCCATGACCTTAGCTGTCCGTGATCAGGGCCAAATGACACAGAGCACGAGTGAAGCTCAGCCACCAGCGTCCACATCACTTACATTGACAACTGATGTTCTGTCGAATGCCGATATCTACACATGGATTGCAGTCGATGTAACGGAAGGATGGTATATTGCAACCGCCCTCGACACAGCAACAACTCTGGGAATCCATGCACAGTCGAGCCCATTCTTTGTAACTCTGGGCACAAATACAAGCTGCCTTCCCTCGAATTCAGTCGACAACCCTAACAACTCATCGACACAGTCTCCCTTGCCGAGTTCTGTGTCCCCGGGTCCATTATCTTTCTCACAGCATGCAGTAGGTGTTGGTGACATTGTCGGAATTGCCCTCGGAGTGACAGCTGGGGTGGTCTTTTTGATAGCTGCGTTCGTATTTCCTCGCTTATGGCGGCGCGAACTACCAACTACAAAGAAAAAGCGACCATATCTCTTATATTGATGATAGGCATCTCCATATCTCAGATTCATCAGTTTTCGAGCAATTAAAAACTATATAACAATATACAGCGGGATTTATAGCAGAATTCAATGTAATCAAACCAATAATGACAGAATTGTATTTCAACGCCCCAGCGAGCCCATGAAACTTGATAAGTCCAATCCCTCATACTCATCTTCTGCAGGCAAGTCCTCGAGGCCCTGTAGGACATTCTTTTGCGACATAGGGCCGCCTTGCTCCTTCGCCTTAGCCTTTGCTGCAGCAATCGAAATTTCGTCCTCATTGGTACGCCGAAAGAGGTCCAAAACAAGATCAGTCTCCATTGAAGCCAATCCCGAGTTCTGCTGAGTGACAACAGAATTTGCGATGTTGAGCTTGAAACGCTGCAAGCTGAAAAGAGGTTGAATAGAAAGCTCTCCGACGTATAGCAAATGCTGCACATACCCCATGATCTTTTCTTCGAGCGTCCCTTTAGTAATGAGACGATACACGTTCACAACCTTCTTTTGCCCTATTCTGTGGGCGCGATCCATAGCTTGTAGATCCTTCATCGGATTCCAGTCATGCTCAACAAAGATGACGGTGTCAGCACCCGTCAAGGTCAGTCCCAGTCCGCCCACGTGCGTCGTCAGCAACAAACAGTCGATGCTTGGATCCGCGTTAAACGTTTGAACGATAGCGTGGCGCTTATTGGCGTCAGTGCCTCCGTCAAGCCGCATGTAGGTGACGGATGGCATGTGCGCTTTGAAAAGGTCGGTTTCTATGATGTTCAACATTTGTTTCATCTGACAGAAGATGAGAACCCTGTGCTGAGAGAAGGACCCATTGTTATCTGATACTGTGTCGATTAGTTCGCTTTTCTGTGATTCTGCGTTGACACTGGGTGAGGAACCAATGCCGCAGTCTAGTAGAAGCTGTCTGTCGAATATATGAGCATCGGTCATCAGCCCAAAGGTGTGCGCACATACTTTAAGGCCAGGAGCTTGGGAGCATGCTGGATATCGTGTAGACCGTTGTGGGAAGAATCTCCTATGCGTTTAAAGGCGGCAGAAATGGCTTCCTTGTTGTCTTTAAGGACGAGCGCGGGGTGATTGCACAGCTTGCGCAAATACTGCAATGACTGGAATACATGCTGCTGTCCAGCAGACGATTCATTCGGTTTGTCAGTTTGAATGGTGTCCTCCGCTGATACCAGTGCCTTCGACTTGGCAAAGTCATCGTACAGATACTTCTGCAAGTCTGACAGATCGCAGTAGTAGTCTTGTATGATCTTCGGCGGCAAGTCGTGAAGAACATCTTCTTTCAAGCGACGTAACAAAAACGGCAGGACTTGCTTGTGAAGGGCCTCAAGCGCCAAGGCAGCTTCATTGATATCGATGTAAGCAGTCATTCCTCAGGAAGATGACAGACGCACCTGCTTCACCATTCTTTGCCTTCCCATCACGGTTTGAAAGAATTGGTTTGCCGAAGCGATCATTAAAGGATGCTTCGGTTCCTAGGAATCCAGGCATCAAAAAATCGAATAAACTCCATAGTTCGAGTACATTGTTCTGTATCGGTGTTCCCGACAAGATGAGGCGATGCTGGGCTTGTATGCTTTTGACTGCCTTCGTAAGTTTCGTTTTGGAATTCTTAATGACATGGCCTTCGTCCAAGATGCAAAATAACCATCGGTGCCCTTCGAGGTTGGCAATATCATTTCGAACAACTTCATAAGATGTGATGACGACGTCGTATGACTGCAATTTCGTAAGCAGACGAGCTCTCTCTCTCGAATTGCCGGTGTATAGAACAGGGCGTAGATTGTCGGCATATTTCTGAATTTCGTAGTACCAATGGCCAGTAAGGGTAGGCGGGCAGATAATCAGAGAGGATAGATGCACAGAATCTGGTGCTTTAGTTTGCAGGTACCTTTCCGCCCTTTCATGATGCTTGCTCGACAGGATACATATTGATTGTAGAGTTTTTCCAAGTCCCATGTCTAGACTGTGATGAGAAACACATTCTCAAGTAGAAGATAGAGGTTTACCGTCGCAAAGGATCCCGTGCAGTTGATATTTGCTCAAAAATGCGAGCCAACTGACCCCCTCTTGCTGATACTTCCGCAACTCTGCTTTGATTGTCACTGGTATGGTGTATTGCTCAACCTTAGACCCATCAAGCAGTTGACTCAGAAATTCTCGTTCTGTTTCGCGGCGTTTGAGAAGGTCATCTGAAAACCCAGGAGGGTCAGGTAAACCAATCTAGAAGCACTTAAGAATTATTCCATGGACTTTGTTGCGATGATAACGGCGGGTACACGAACCTCGAGAGGTACCATCTTCACCAAGGATGCGAAAGTGTTGGTGGCAGTCGAACGTATTTCATCGTTGGCGTCACTCATCCTCCCCAAAACAGGCACCACCATGAATATCACGTAAGGAAGGGCCTTTATATCTAGTCGATTAACGATGTCTGCATTTAAAAGAAGTAGGTCAGATCCCCAGACTCTTCCGGGTGCACAATAAGAGGACTGACGAAATATTAATTCCGTTGCACCTTGGCGATTTTCTAGCACCAAAGGATCCTGGAGAAGAGGTATGATTTTCTCGATGACGTATCTCATTGCTGCTGGAGTCATCACATCACAAACGATTGCGAAACATCGGGCTGCCGCCTGTCGTATGATTGCAAATCGACTTCGAAGCGCAAGATCCATCATTGGAAATGTGAGTTCCAGTTGTGGCCAGAGTTTTTCATGGAATGTTGGGATGACAGCCTCTAAAACGCTCAAAGAGTCTATCACGTCTTGGCCGTATTGCTTGTCAATGAGGATGTCACATTGTTGAGGAGAGCCTAGGAACATCATGAGAGGAAGCCTTTTACTAGAAAAGACCTCATACCAGCTTGGCAAGCACTTAGAAGACCGCCCGCCATGGATTGCCAAATGTTGGGAATGACATCGAGTAGTCGAGGACCAAACTTGTCAGATAATTGATTAAATGCCTGGCACGCTCCTCTCCTGGCAAGCCGTGCTTTCCGAGCCTCTTGAGTCTTCTCCAACTCAGTTTTATCTGGGTCTCCGTTGACATCTTTGTTGCCTCGTGATGTCACGGCGCTAGCCCCTTGAGACGACAATATACCTTCAGTGAGTTTGCGGGAATAAGCAAATGTCGGTGTTTGTTCCACATCCTGACACAAAAACGTGCAAAGGTTTTTGACGATTTTATCAGGAGGTTGAACGATGCCGTGTTCTACGCAGAAATCGACGAAGGAAGCAACAGCGACTGCTGAGCGATTCTGCAAATCCAGATTTTCTTCGTTCTGTTCGAATCAGTCACACATGTTACGATATTATAAGCTTTGCATGCACCTTGATACCGTTCATTATACCTTTTACCACAGGGCTAACTTTGTCTGGCGTGCTCTTGAACGCGACGAAGGCTGATGCAAATGCAGCAGATACGCGAATATCGTTTTGAGATTTCACTTCGATGTACCTTTCGATGCTGGCAAGCACGAGGTTCCGTTTGTCACCGATTATGGCGAGCTCCTTTTTCCTTGTACGTCCCAGAGAATCCTTCAACCGGGCATACATGCTTCCGACAGCTGTTTGGGCCGTTTCGATAGTAAAACATCCAGTTTTCGTCCCAGAAATATCAATTTCTGTGCCGAGGAAAGGAATTGAAGACATCGGCAGCTTGCAATCTGAGGAGAACATTTGAAGCAGGGATATACAGTCAGCATGAATGCGACTCAAGGCGAACGCCATCTCATGGTATGCGGTGGGAGGTTTGCCTTGCAGCCATGTAAGCGTCCTGGCAGTGAGCTCTTGCGCCAGAGTCGAGGATTCAGTGAGTGGCTTTGTATGTGATTTGGAAAGGTATTTATCAGCCCATTCTTCCGCGACAATAGCAGTCAAGACTTTTTGCAGCATGCTAGTTGAATCAACGTAATGGAGGAGGATAGGTTTGAAATACTGATCAATAGGATTTTGCTGCGATTATCAAGTGTAAGACGATGATGACAGATTCAATAAATAAGCCTCGTACGTACCTCTGTTGGCCAATATATCATAAGATCCGCTAGTGCAGTGGCCGTTGAGATCCTAGCCTTGAGCGTTACTTCGACAGTGACCAGCGAGGAGTCCTGAGCCAACATGTTCTTGTCAACGTTGTGTCGCTCTGCGGGAATAGCCCCATCATCTATCACCGAGGGATTGTAGAAACCCGATGCGTCGACGGCTACACCGAGCGGGGTCATCATAATCGCATACCAATCAAGAATCAACTGCTGGCTTATGACCTTTTCTATTCTCCCTGGGCAATCGCAGAGGATTGACAGCGCAGTTTGCCAAGCAGAGAGACTAGCATCACGGATATCAGGTCGCTCTTCGCAAACGAGGTTTTGGAAAAGCAAAGACACAAAAGGAGTATTGATCCAATCCTTTGGTAGCGATGTAACGACCATGAAAGAATTCAAGGTATTTACGACAGCGAGTCGGACATTTGGGATCGTATGTCGAAAGAAGGGAAACAGTGTCTTGGCAAGAGTCGAGAGTGGCAATCTTACGCTGACTTTGAAAACTTGGACACAGATGAAAGAAAGCTCGACCTACGATATTGATTCTTTTGCCAAGATGTCGATTACTTTATCGTAAGCGACCAGCTTCCCTGTTGGGGTGTCAGCGTACTCCCGGGGCCTAAAAACCAACTTACCTAGAAGATCCATGGCAACGCCAACGCTCGAACTCAAATCATCCTTCATATCACAGAGACAATGCCATAGGACAACGAGAATTTGCTCAAGGGATCCGGGAAGTTGTTCAACAATTTGTTCGGCCACCGGCAGCAAACACGACGCTGCCACTGATCGCACGTCGTCGTCGCGATCGCCAAGGCTAATTAAATAACGATGTAAACAACCAATCCATGAGAGAGGGACTCGAAAGGAATCGCACCCCAATATCGCAGCTTCGACTACACCATGTAGAACACTTTGCACCGGGTCGTCCGAAGCGTCCATTTTTTGTTCAACATGGCTTCCGTCAAATAAGTCATTGCGCACAGCAACTTCATACTTTATTCCAAGTAATCCCGCATGCCGGACTTCCCACACATGCGATCGCTCTAGATCGGTTTGCTCTTTGCCATCGGCATGAATAGTGAAGTCTTGCCGGATCATTTGCAACAATACACCATGCACATGTAGAAGGGACCGTCGAGGCATATGAAGGAGGAGTGAAGCCAGCGTTTGAGATACCGTCTCCCGAACTGGAGCGACCACCTCCCAAAACCCTAAGCCAAAGTGCGCATGAGAACAAAGAATGACCAACCTGATCCGACACAAAGTCACTAAAACGGTCAAGAACGAAGATGCAAAGGAGTTTGGCTGCTAAGTCGTTGCACCACTTTTCATGCGCAAAGTCATTTTCCTCTCGTGAAAGATCATCTGAGGATGTTTTAGGACACGAATGTAAGATAATATGTGAACACTAACCCCGCATCCCACCGCATTTTCCTTGCATCTTTAACAATTCTCGCATCGCCATCGCAGCACCATGCCGCACCTCCCATGCCGCACTGAACAAATCAACCTCCAAAACCTTGGCAACACCATCCCAGATCCAAAGTCCTGATTCTACCTCTAGTGCTTTCGATTGTTTAGTGACTTTGGGTGATATTGCTCCGCCTCCGGAAGGATCGACGACAACTTTGTCGTTGGAGACGCCATTTACAGCCGGCACCGGACTGGATAAACGTGAATTTGCCACAGTCTTTTCATCAGGATTTATTAATCGAGCTCTTGAAAATGTCAGAATCAAACTTTAATAGAAGGGTGCCCGTACACACTTATTGGAGGGGCCGCTCGGAGCCGCCGCATATCGCGCTCCCGCCGCTTGAGGTGGAGGAGCAATTACGAAGGCAGAATTTCCGGGTTTGCGTTTACGTTTCAATCGGTTTCTTTCCCGGGCAGATAATATGGCATTATCGACCTCGGAAGGAACACTTGGTGTTGAGGGAGAAGGTAGGTTGGGCGTTGTAGAGCGCGTCGAGGGGGACTGCTCCTTTACTGCTTCAGTTTCGGGAGGACACACATCCATCGGCGATGACATGTCAACGTTTCCCTGATCATTAGGGAGGGAAGGATTTCCAGTCGTATCGACTTCCATTTCTGCGGCGAACTCCTTGTCCAGGTCCATATCGTCCTCTACGTTATCTAGAAATCCAAGTCCAAGTCGACCCATTGCTTCCTTGCGAGCTTTTTTGACTTCTTGAGAGCTTGAAAGGATACCCGCTGGCTTGACAAATTCCTTGCCGGAAGATGCGAGAAGGAGGTTGCCCTGCATTATAAGCTCTTGTATAGAGAAATTGGGGAATTCTGCTGCAGACGGCGATTCTGAATAGCTGGAGACCAACATCGACCCATCTCTGTCGCAAGCCGGAAGCCAAGGAGGTATAAGAGAAAAAATCTGCGACAAAGCCACCGACGCGGAAGTCCTGGATTCGAATGATTTTGAATGCAGGAAAGGAATGATCTATATGTAAAAAGTCAATCGGTCAAAAGGTTTATTTCGACCAGTTACTCAGAAGTTCATGACGCACCCTGGCGACTACAGCCAATAATTCCGCCCATGCTGTACCGTCGCCGAGGGGTATTGGTTGACGGCTCAAATCAGTCTTAACATCATCCTCAACGATTGCAACGTCGCTAACGACACTTTTGACAGCCAGCTGGGCAAGCTGTTTAGCAGCGGTATTCCTCACCGAAGGTGTTGACCCTGTGTCAAGAAGTAGGAGGAGCCTGTCCAACCTGAATTTATGCCGTGAGTTTTAGTTTTTCACATTCCCAGATTGCCGCCCACCTTGAAGTCATACCGTGAACGGCAAACCGGGCCGGCAGTGATCGTAAAGTCGCGAACTGAGTGTATTTGTGTTTGTTTACGGGGGGATTTTTCAGCGAGGAAGAGCTCGCCTTTAAATCTCCTCTGATGTACTGTGACTTAAGATTGTGACTGTCACTGAATTCTCCAAATTTAGTATGGAGGAGGATCACTTATATTCCTCATTCCTCATCCTCAATCTGCGAAATTTGCGTCACCTAAGGGTGCTTGTTATTCAATCCATGGATTGGTTTTACATACTTGTGGCTGCGTTCGCAGAAGAACTTACGAGTGAAACATACTGCCCCGAAGGTACTGGCCAATAATCCTTAGAACTCGCCAACGTGGTTCAATGTACGTTTTCTTCGTTTTAGCGTTATTGCATGATGAAAATGTTGCACGAGGAGAAATACGCGCAGCAGCTTTGGGTATGATGGCTGGTGATTGTGGAGGGGGACATGATCAAGAACTCTTGGGTCTCATGGACGTCTTCCACGAGAACATGAGTGTTGCAGGGTCTGGACCCGCTCTTCATACATGGCGAAAGTTTTATACCGACGTTTGTATTCTGCGAGCGTTTGAACAAGTGAAAAAATCTCAGCCTTTGCTTGCAATATCCAATCTGGATCGCGCCATCATCATCGCTGGTCCTTGCGGTGAAGGTCGACTCGAATTGATACACACCATCATTCACCATGTTCAAATACCATTGTCACCGACCCGTTTTCCCAAACCGGCGCTATCGTTCAACCTCGGTTTCGTTCCTTTGACATGTACAGTCCCATGTCTATCATCTGCCCCGTCGTTCCTATCATTTCAGTCGCAGCATTCACGCCGACCTTTCATTCTGCGCAATTTTGCCAGTGATTGGCCCGCAATGAGCATCCGACCATGGAAATCAGCTCATTATCTGCGATCGGTGGCTGGTCCCGGTAGATTAGTCCCTGTTGAGGTAGGAGAGGACTATCGCACAGCGAATTGGAAGCAGGAACTTGTGGATTGGGATGACTTTTTGACGACCCTGGATTTTGAAGATCAACCTTCGCCAGTGACTTCCGAACCTCTGTACCTGGCTCAGCACGATCTTACAAAGCAATTTCCTGCGCTTCGAGACGATATCATCGTCCCAGACTATATCTACGCGTCGTTGTCCTGCGCGGATTACCCTGAATATCAACCCCCCCGTAATGCTGATCAGGTTTTGTTCAATACATGGCTGGGTCCGAGACATACCATGTCTCCTGCACACACGGTAGCTACATCTCTGCGCATCTGGTCCCTACTCAGTTAATCATTTATTTTCCAGGATCCGTATCACAATCTATACGGTGCGCAAACTTATTACTCTGATTAGCGAATTTGTCACTTATTCATGTCTTGACACTCTAGTCCAAGTCGTTGGTTACAAATCTGTCTGGCTAGCTCCCCCATCGGTGTCTGCATCCATGTACCCATATCCTTCTGAAGGGTCGGATTGTGGTGCGAAACCCCTGAGCATGGGAAACACTTCTCAACTCGATGTCTTCTCAAATAACAAGGATTCGAGATATACGGGATTTTGGAACCAGGTTGTTCCCGAGTCTATGACCGCGACATTAGGACCTGGAGATGTTATTTTCTTCCCACCTGGATGGTGGCATGCAATGCGCAGTGAAACAACGAGTTTTTCTTTTTCCATGTGGTTCTAGCTGTTCCACTTTGATGAATTGTAGCACTTATGAGTGTCTTCAATATCATTATTATTTACGACACGGCGGCCTTGACCTTTGCGTTTGATGCTCGTCAGACAAGGCCATACATAGGCTGTTAGCTAGTCGTGATCCGCGAGGTAGCGTGCTGACGTTCACTTGATGTAAGTACTTGAGATCAGAACCACGTGCAGGTGCCAAACTGAGCCACAACGTTAAGTTCAGCCACTCATATCCAATATCATACGTCTGCTTCAGTTGAACATCGTCTCACCGGTTCGCACATCGCCTAACTCGTTTTACTTGCAACGCTCCCTCGTTGCGTCTGTAAGATTAGACCGCTGCATGCCCTTCATTGCCTACTATTCGTTCTCACACTGCGAGTGTCATTGTCAATCTGAGAGATGTCCACTCGGGACGATGATGAACAAGGGACCCCGCCGTATCCGACTCCATTAAGCTCTGCTCATATCACAGACGCAATAATTCGTTCTCCTGACAATGGCATCACTCTCTTTCTCTTCAAGTTGAACATATCCGACATTGGAGCGCATGAAGCCCAGGAACTAGCTGGAGCTAGAAACAATGACCGACAGGAAACTGGTTCCGTCGTCGAGAGGTGAAATTGGTGTTGAACACTCCTTCATTTATACTTACAAATCATCTATTCTCTAGACTTGCACTTGCAAGAAATCTTCTTACGACTCTGCCCAACGAGTTTGCACTTCTTACCCGGTTAAGATATCTCAACCTCAAGCACAATTGCTTTTCGACATTTCCGGATGTCGTACGTGCTTATGTATATTCAGTGGATGGTGGCCTTACGACAGAAACACAGTTAACGCTCATGCCTTCACTCGATACCCTAGATATCAGTCACAACAAGATCAAGAAACTACCGTTGCAGCCTGGACACCTTGTTAAGCTCCGCGTGCGTTTCATCTACATGTGTTATCTCAGGACTGATTGAGTTATCCTTTCAGGTCTTCTCATTTTCCCGAAACAAGATCACGCGGCTCCCTGCTTATCTTGCTGGGTTTCGAACGCTCGATGTTCTCAAGATTGAACGAAATCCTCTGGACTGGCCTCCCAGTTCAGTAATTGATTCTTTCGGTAAAGTAGATGATTGCAAGGAATGGATTCAGAAATTCCAGAACTGGCTTGAATCGGAAACAACAACTGGGCAAGAGTATGATGACTCAGGTTACAGCGAACAGCCAAACTGGGACAATGAGTTGTATGCATCATCTTCATCTTTACTAGGTCTAATGAAGGGTATCTAACCGTCAGGGTAGGCAAAACGTACACGATGGATGGCGCTTCCCCGTCCGTGGGAGTGATTTTGATGCAGGTCTTACCCCCCATGCTCGTTCATTCTCCATCGACTCCAATACGTCAATGTCATCAATCATTGAATCCTCTCTCGAAACCGATCCACCAAATTTCTGCACTTCTATCTCGAGTAAGAGGCCGTCATCTCCACAAATTTACAGAAATCGAGCCATGGCACCGCTAGCACAAGGCATGCTTTCCAATACATGTCCAGACGACATGCTTTCCCCTACTTCAGCCGAAAATAACTATGAGGACCAATCTGAAGAGCAACTGCACTCACGCACCGCCTCTTTTGCCAGTACCTTGCGCAAACCCCAGTCAGCTATCATTGCAGGAAAGAAGAGTCTGCCAGACCTCCGCACTGTGCATAAGGAACCACCAAAGAGGATGCCCTACTTATTGGAAGGTCGATCTCCCATTGCTATATATAGCGATGCTAGCGGCTTAGATGATCCTTCGTCTCGTCCTCCTTCTCCCGTAAAAGAAGAGGGCTCGTCATCTGGCTCGGGCCCTCCTGGAACTATGGCGTACAACGATGATTTGCTAGCGCCTAATAGCCATGCCCTCTCTTTCATAACCACCGAACGTTACGCTTATTTCCGACGTTCGTCGACAATCCCCATCAATAGTGCTTTTCCAAAATCTCTTCAATGTCTTCATGAATCTGCTCGAAGTATACTGTTCGCCATGAGCCAACTTTATCGCACTCTAGAGCTCTACGTTATCCACGGAATGGATGAACGAATTTCTTTGATCTTCAAGAAGGTTCTTGACCCCGCCAACGTCAACATGTTGCATTTGATTCGATCTCTTGATCGCTTCGATGATGTCAGCCAGAAGTCTACACCGTCCTCTGCTGTGTGCCGTGGGTTGATAGAATGTTGCCGCGATACAGTGACCGTATTTCGGAAGGCTGTTAGCCTTCTGACTCTGCAGATAGGTGCGGAACCGACGGAAGATGCACGTTATGTTCGCTGGCTTGTAATGGAGCTGTACGCGGTCAGTGCGGAGGTTGCCTTTGCGTGGCAGGCTTTGGTTCCTCAGATTGGTTTACTTAAACCTTTCCTTTATGGCAGCGTCTTCTCTCAGACCTCGAATTTTTCCTATAGTGCCAGCGGTTCAGGTACTTTGCCAGCGCTTACTGTATCGCCGAACCCAGATCAACGCCTAGCGCCTTCTCTTCGGCTCCGACCCATAGAACCCATTCATTCGAGTCTGGCGATCGTAGGAACTGGAAGAGCGCGTACAGCTCGACGTCATGCTGGTTCATTCAGTTCAAAAGATGTGCAAATCGGGAAGGAGCTCCCGTCCTATGACGTCCTCCCAGTACCAAGTATGGTTGGCAGGCTGCCAACTCATCTGCCAACGTCGAGGACACCTAAACGGCAGGCAACAGTGCCAATCGTTACAACATCAACTCCCAACCCCTTGTCATCGAGTTCAATTCACTTCACACCCTTTCGCGAATCTTTCCATCATCTGCGGCAGGAATCGCAAATGTCAATCGGAGAGGTATCATCGCCAATGGTATCGATTGAGCCTTCCGCAACTAACAACAAACTGCCCGACCACAGTCCGTATCAGGCAGTTCGGTACGCTGTCGAGCTTGCTCCCTTAGTCTGGGATCAAATTGAGGAGGCTTTAGGTGAAATCCTAGACACAGATCAAGAAGCACAAGAAGCTCTCGACAAAGCACGGGCTGTGACCAAAGGATTGTCAGCCGATATCCTTAAGATGTCGGAGGGAAATTCTGAAAGCGATAGGAAGGTTTTTCGTGAAAACGCACACCTTTTCCTGAAGGTGAGTCGAAGCATATCCTGCGCCACTACAATTGTTCGATAACACGCCTGTAGACTTTCGTCCAGGTGTCGAACCTTCTCAAGACTCGGGGCAATGGTCATTCTGTATCGGCAGCTTTGCGGTCTAACATGCTAAACCTTACCAATTTCACCGAACAATTCACTATTCCGCCCCATATTTCTTCAATCCCTCCCTCTACACCTCGCCAATATTCCCCGACATTTAACTTGACATTTGCACCATCTACTTCCAATTTTCATGCTGCGCAGGATAACCAACTGGGATCCAGTTTGTCAAGGGCGCAAACGGCGCAGCCCGCTACGGGCGCCATTAAGCACTCTCTTTCCTTGCCCACCGATAGCACTCGTGCTGTTGTTGCTCTACCTGCCAAAACATCGACTGCCAGACGACTGCGACCGCTTAGAGAACCACCCATTGAGGACACCGATCCAGGATGATCACTGAAGGGTGCATTTGATACCACCGAGGCGTTCAAAAATACCCCGCGAGTGATGCTGACGTACCATTAACGTGCATATTCTCTACAATAGCATCTACGACATTACTCGTATCTCTAACTCTAATACAAGCTGTATCCGTAATCTAGACTTTACATGTATGCATGAGGGATGAATGTAAGCTTCAAATAAAGCACCGACAGCGCTTCATATCTTGTCGGGTCAGAGCCAACCTGAACAAACATGTTATTTGACCTTGACTTGAGCCAGCTTGAGCTATATCGAATGGGCCAATACGTTGCGTTCGGCGCATCATCCATGGTAACTTGTCAGTGAGGACACGTGGGAACACCAGTCATATCGTCATCACATACTTTGCTCACACTCGTAAGTAATACTCTTTAAGCTTCAAGTTGAAAATGAAGGGGAAGGTTGTCATTGTTGGTGCGGGACCGTCCGGCCTTGTAACATGTAAGTCGTTACTGGAGGCGGCTGACGACGACTTCCCCTTTGATCCCGTAATATTGGAACAAGAGGGAGACGTCGGGGGGACCTTCAGATACCGCGCCTATGATGTACGTACCCGTTATTTCTCACTCGTCTTATCAGTTTCCCTGACGCAGACCTCAAAAGCATTCCAACTTGGTGTCGTCCAAACAACTGACGAGTTTCTCTGATTTTCGTTTGCCTCTGTCGCATCCCGATCACTTGACCTTGGGGGTAATCTCGCTTTCATTGGAGTTCGCACTCTTGCATGCAACTAAACTCACAGATCTCCAGGAATACGTGCAGTACCTTGAAAAATACGCCCGACATCACCATTTGTCCAGCAGGATTCAAACGCATTGCAAGGTTGTCAATATCCGCCGGCATGCGTCAGGGAGCCATATTGTATCGTTTGTTAGAAGGCACAGCCCTTTCGGCGAATGGGAGTCCAGTAAGCAAAGCTCAACTCGGTGCAGAAAGGTTAATATCCGAACGTGTCCTAAAACATATCTGGCAGAACCGGAGACCATCGTTGCACAGTACGTTGTATTATGTGCTGGCCTACATGTTCTTCCGTCTATCCCAGTGGTTCCCGGGGTCGAACATGTCTTGAATCCTCTGGGTGTTGCAAGGGCTAGTACACCACGTCCAATACCGACCGTCTTTCATTCCGCGCAATACAAGTCTCGCTCCCAATTAGCAGGAAGACGCGTTTTGATTCTTGGAACTGGAGAGACAGGCTTGGACTTAGCTTACGAGGCGGTGAAGGCAGAAGCGGAAGAAGTTGTTCTATGTTCTCGGTCTGGGTGAGTGATCTATCTTGGATCTTCATAGTGTGCCCATTGATGAAATGCAATAAATAGATTCCTCTCTTTCCCCAAAGCATTGGCGAGTTGCCCAAGAACCCCGTGTGATACTCGTCACTAACGGCGTGATGCTGCAGAACGATTTCGAACTTTTTGGGTTCAAATTCCAGTCAGATCGCCCAGTTCCGATTGACTCGTTGATCACAAATCTAGGTGAAACTGCGTATGTGGTAAGGCTTTCCAGATGGGCCACCCTGTACTTTGTCGTTCTCAATCTACCAATTATATCAGCACCCATGGGTTGCTCGTTCACATATCCGGTGGTTGTACGTAGTCTCTTTTCTGGAATAATATACAAGCTGACATGATTGGCAAGCTAGTGTTTCCGACTTCGTTATCAAGCGTGTTCTCTGGCTTCTTACAGGTAAACAGCCCAGTTCAAAGATGTCCGTCAACCACTCACATATCTTCATACACATGAAGGGACACAGGCCGGTTGTAATCAATGGGTATGCTTGGCTGTCCAGCTTATGATGAACATTTATTCATATGAATAGGTTGGAGAACTCCAACCTGAACGGCTGGGTAGGGCATATGTATTCCTCAACAAGGTTGGTGTGCAGTACGCTCTATATAATCTGTTATTAACCCTCTTCTTCTCAGTCGCATAAGGCAATGCCATATCTGAACCGACCTTATCGCAATCGTCCCTGGTATCTGGAGTATATTTCACGCTATATCGATCCACCAGAAGATTCTCCCCCTCAATCTTCCTTTACCGTCCACTTAGCACCGTTCCCAGCCTACTTCTCTGCAAATGGCCAAGTCGTATTTGCTCAAAGCAAAAGAAAGGATGCCCTCAAGATGTCCGGTATGGACATTCGCCCGGATACAGTGATTTATGCTACTGGATATACGCAGCAATTCGATTTCTTAGACAAAGAGAGTGGTTATTCCACACCTGGAAATGCTGACCTTCGAAGTATCGCCAAGAGTGGAGACGAATCGCTTGCCTTCATAGGCTACGTGAGACCGGGCGTCGGTGCGAATCTTGTCAATGATTGACTCTTTTGCATAATAAACAAACGCTACTAGGTGCTATTCCTCCAATCGCCGAGATGCAAGCTTTCTTTTGGATATCTCTGATAAAAGGTCAAGTAGTTCAGCCACTCTCGCCTCCTCACTACCACCTCCTTGCTAAGGATGATGCGCGTATCAAGTATGGCGTGGATCACTCGTCGTATATGAGTACATTGGCCAAAGACATTCAAGCAGCGCCTGGGTTATTTAACCTCTGGTGGGAATATGGAGCTCATGTTCTCCTGTGCTACTGGTCAGTGCTATTCATAAAGACAATACTTCACATGAGTGACTTATTTGACAGTTTCGGGGCTGCCTTTACACCGTTTTATCGTCTGGTGGGGCCCTTCCGGTCGAGAGTCGCTCCCCAAATCATCAAAACAGAGCTTTGGGACACAATCACCCGGCGAGGGATCATCGGGAATGTTTTCATGGGTTTGATTCCAATGATTTTCTATTTGACATTGAACTTGTTTGCCCTTACCCTTGGATGTATGTGGCAGCTCTTGGGTGGCCGTATTGAATAGCTATCTACCTTTTACTTCATCTGTGACCCTCAATGATTGTTATCCTTTGTATCCTGGGCTAGTATCAGACTATGCAACAAGTAGTCATGAACATAACTTTATGAACTCGCAATGCTGCCGCATTCCTGCAGCCTGTTTGCAATGCAGTTTTATGGCTAACGTGATGTCGTATTTTCCATATTCTGTCCGAGTTTCACACATAATGTTGGGGTGACAACTCCGCAACTTGAAAGCCTTATTATGGAGGCACCGACGGAGCTGTTTCTCAACTGTTTCTGCTAGCTATGAATCCAGGGACAATAGTTAGGAAGGAGATTGGTCTGGGGGGATGGTTATGTAATAGCTAGAATCCGAGGGTAAGGGCAACTTGAATGCACATGGCCACCTCATAATAAGGCGGAGGATCTGCGGATAATGGCTAGGATTTTGGTAGATAACGACTGGTTGAGGTACTCGAGGTTCCCGAGACGACCGGGCATTCGGAGATAGCGAATTGGGATGTATTGTTCTTAGTCACGTGATTACAATAACAACTCGTTTGAACTTCCAGGGTTTTGTCGACTATGCAAGGCATTCCATTGTCCAGGAACTTTGACTCGATCGGTAGCAAAGGGTTTTACACGGGTATATAACATTACCGCTGTCGAAATGGAACCAACAAACCTTTATCCTTTCTTCGACGTTGAGCGTTCCAAGCATCTTCTTTCTGCCTCCCCCAATTCTTCACCAACTCCACCTCAACCTTGAATATTTGAACTCTTCTATCAGACTTTCCAATGTTACAAATCCATGCTCTGCCTCTTCTGTTACTTGGCATTGTGGCCTCATCTCGCAGTGCTACGATCGATATCACCGTGGGTGGACCGGGCGTCCTGAAGTACAATCCGCCGTTCGTGGTATGTATAGACGAACTTCAATATATTTCAATCAATTACTTACGATCTACGAAAGAACGCCAATGTTGGAGATGTTGTTCGATTTGTCTTTCAACAAAAAAACCACACTGCTACACAGTCAACGCTGGAGGCCCCTTGCTTGCCTGCACCAGGTGGTTTCGATTCCGGATTGTAATTCTTTTCCCCTCTATTCTCCTTGCGTCTTCTAAAATTTGCTCATTGTGTCTGTTCAGTGTCCCTGTGCCGGATACTTTGACAAGCGGCTTCCCTGTTGCTGAGCTGAAAATTGACAGTACGAACCCAGTCTGGGTTTACTGCCGCCAGGGGAATCATTGCCAGCAAGGCATGGTTTTCGCTGTTAATCCGGGCGATAAGCTTGCCGCCTTTCAGGCTGCAGCCACTGGCGTCACCCCGCCGTCCACCCCTTCAGGCTCAGGTGTTGTAACAGTGACAGCAACTGTAACAGTATCTGGACAAGCTATTACCACAACTTATGCGACTACTGCACCGACGCCAGCTCCGTCATCAAATGTAGATCACAAAGTTATTGTCGGCGGCCCTGGACTGTTGACATATAGTCCTTCGAATATCACTGCCCAAGTTGGCGACACCATTACCTTCGAGTTTCATGAAAAAAACCATACTGTTACCGCAAGCTCCTTTGACGCTCCTTGTCGCGCTTTGGCATTGACCGGTCTCAATGGACAAGTCGGGTTCGATTCTGGATTGTGAGTTTCTCTCAAGGCGTACGAAGCTTACGTGCCCTTACTAATATAAACACCCTACCTGTGTAGCAAACCCGTCGCCAGCGGTGCCACTACATTTCCCTCCTACACTATCCGTGTCAACGACGTATGTCTCAATTTTCTTCTTTTACATATGTACCACTGAACATCCTTTAGACTAACCCTATTTGGGCGTATTGCCGACAAGGCAACCATTGCGGTCAAGGCATGGTCTTCTCTGCAAATGCAGTCGAAACCGGCTCCAAAAACTTTGGCGCCTTTCAAGCTCTTGCAAAGCAACTCAATGGAACTGCTGTAACTACCACAGGCGCGGGTATCGCGTCTGTCGGATTCAACAAACCTGCCTTGGCGGCTATAGTGATTCTTCTGACATCGTGGTTCTCATGATATCCACGTCTACTTGAAACGCTATCGTACTGGGTTACTATTTTAGAATAATTTGACTCGCTTACTCAATTGACTTGTATTGATGATGTATGTGCTTAATCTGTACCTTATGTAGTATGTGAATTCGAAGTGAAGTGAATGTATATCCTTGGTATTCCACTTGTACATAACCAAATCTTTTGAGTTGTCTTTTTGCGTTGAAGATTTGTCAGCAATCACGATTCCCTGTGGCCTTTTATCATGTTGACACACGGATAGAATCAGATTGACTGCCATCTGACTTCACTGTTGGTTCAGCGTCGAGGCATCCAACGCGGCAAAGATCCACATACCAGTCTTTTTGCACTTGCACTTAGAAGTGACGCAGAAACAGGAAACATGGAAGGTATGGGCGCAGCCCCCCAAGGTTCCCCTATTCCGAAGGGAGGAAATTCGGGTCAGGACGATGAGGGAAAGCGGGCGCAGGAGGAACAAATGCGAAGAGACCTATTGACGACGGTACTGGACACGGCAGCACGAGAAAGATGTATGACGCTTTTGATGCCAACTGAAGTACATAGTTCTGACTTGTTACAACAGTATCTCGCATAGCTCTTGTCAGTCCGGAACGTTCTAAGCAGATTGAAGCAATACTTCTTAGGATGGCTCAGTCTGGACAATTAAGGGGCAGGGTCACCGAAGAACAGCTTATTGATTTGTTGAACCAGGTGAGTGGACGATTTGTCCCTCCGATGTTGCAAGATTCACACAGAATATGGAAAGATGGAAGAAGCTCAAGGGAAGTCAACGGTCAAGAAATCGACGATTGTAGTAAGTCCATAATCTTTGCTGGATAATTTCCTCTGATATTTGTACAGTATCACCGAAGAAAAGGGCTGGATGATGATTTTGACATATAATATAAGTTTTGCTTCATTATGGAACGCCGCCGTCAAATCCTGCAAGAGATATCAATTTTTCGTTGGAATCATTCCCTTGTAAGCAGATCGTAGGATCGGTTCTTGATGCTGTCGAACCACCACTTCCTGGACAACAAATTCTCCTAATCAGGGCTCCATCGTCAAAACCAGATTGATCATCCGCCTGTTAAGGATAGCGGTGTCCGAAGATTGTGTTATTGTGAACATTGCTCTGGGTGAACAAGACAACAGGTTTTGGGGATGAAGAACCTCCTGTATTCGTAAAGGGATTCGGCAGACTTGGGGGTTTGAAGTTCTGAATTGATGTTGAGAAGAACGCCATATATCTGGAGAAACAGGCACGCACAAATTGTCGTCCTTCCTTATATACTTCTTCAAGTTTTTGGTCAAATACTCCGTCCTCCTCGAACTCCTGGTACGCATTATATAGTCGCAGCGCAGAACGGGCGTCCTCGATAGAATCATGAGTATCTGTTTGTATGTGTTCCCCTAAGATGAACCACGAAAGGAACCGCAGGGATAGTCTTCGCTGTCGAGCTCTAATAAAATAAAGATCAACCGTGTCAATGACTTGTTCCGGGGGAACATATATATCTCCAGTCAATGACTTTAGCCAGTGCCACAATCACGACAACGAAATTATCTCACTGATAATGCGGAAGTCTTTTGACAGTCCATGACCAATGAATATGCATCCGCAATCGACCAGAAGGCGTAATTTCTTGTATACTAGCTTCAACGGCGTCAATGTGTATCGAGAAATGACAGGATCCAAGTCGCCAACTGATAAAAAAAGGCAATGATCAGTAGACGACAGGGACGTCGAGAAAGGGTGACTATCACATTTGATTCCAGAAAACTCGGTCAGGTAGTCAACGATTATTTCACTAGTATGGATATGGTCGTCAATGAAAGGAACCCCTTGACGAGGGCCATTTCCACGTAGAACAGACACGCGCGCTAGACTAAGTCTAGCCGGTCGCAGGACTTTCTTAGTACCATCTGATCGAAATTCTGTCTCTTCCTATATGGATTCAGAAGGCGTTTGGTTTAAATCAAATCAAGAAGCGAGAGTTTTACCTGCTGCATTGACACAAACTCAGCATCGATGGCGACCAAGGTTCCTGGTTTCGGCAATTCATCGGGGTGCAAAAACTCATGTTTGACCAAATTGTAGTCCCGATTTCTGCCACTGTTGTGAATTCAAAGAAGAGCACAAAGAGAGTGTGACGGACAAAGAAATTGACGTATCGCGACTGAGGATTGTTGAATCCAATTCAAAAGTCAGGCCACTGAAATCAAGCGTCTTTTGGAGATCTAGCCGCTCAAGATAAACAATTGCAGGAACCTAAAGAGATGGCTTTGTTGAGATGGTAATGATCCTCAGAGGACGAATTTGCACAAGCCTTCCAGTTGTCACGGAATCCCAGAGCCTCCTCCTGCGATATGTTTTTCACAACAAAATCGTTGAACAGGAACCAAGGACTGGACATCCCTTGTGCCTCGGCTTCGGGGACTGTTCCGTTCAGACTGAGTGTGATCTTCGCAAAGATACATCCATCATACCTTTGATTATGGCAACTAAGTGCGACTCGCCTTTCTTTCCTGTGATCTTTACCACCAAAGCCTGTTTCATTCCGATAAACGTCGTCTTCTGAAGATTATAGGATCAAGCGACGTACGCGGATCTCGTAAAGTGTATCTTCGGTGTCATATATGCCCTTGTTCTGCCCATGAAGATACATCTGGGCTTGTAGGAACGTCTGTCCTCGGGCATCTTGCCAGAAACTGAAGTCTTCGTCGTCATAAACAGAAGCATTGACAGCGAGGAAAGCGGGCATGTTTTGGGATGATGCTGACCGACAAGTCGTGAAGGTGCAAAACTGCTTGCAATTCTGACATATGGCCTTATGCGTCAACTTGTGGAAAAGCGAACTTTGTAGGATAGTGGAAAAGTCTATTGACGGTTGCTGTTCACTTGCTGCGGGCTTCTCATGAACAATGTAAGCAAAGATATAGAGTCCGATTGATTCGACGTACTTTCCGAGGATATATCAAGTCGACTACGTGCGTCATGTTATCCTTTTCTCTGACACTTTTGCAATTCGAGCAGGTTGTGACATTTTTCCCATCAACTCCCAGAAGTTGAGTGATAGGTGAAGGTGCAGGACGATGTGACCAAGATTCGGATGACAGGAGTAACGGATTATGTGGAAAGGAATTGCCCTCGGAACTCAAATGGTCGATAAGAAATCGATGGAACGTTTGGATTTTTTGCACGTAGTCAACTTCAACAGCTTGCCTGCCATAATCAATGAGTTCAATGGCATTGGACGCTAGAGAACCAGTATGTCAGAAGGAAGAAAGAAGGTGTTCCGAGTAACATGTTAAAGACCTTGTGCTAGGACCCCAACAGTTTTACAAAAGTTGCTTGCTTGACAGTTTGTTCCGTGTGCATCTTCAAGCATACGAGAGACAAATCCAAGTTCACAGAAAAGACAATGCTCTCGAGGGCAATTAATGGATATGTGGGCCTTCGCTAGTCGCCGAATGGGCGATATATAATGCATGACTTGAACAACCGAGTTGACGTAAGAGTTCAAGATATGAGTTTCAAGACCACTGAAATCGGTCGTATTGTAGAACCTGCGCTTTCGAAGCTAAGCATTCAGTAGGGCTCGGAAACAGAAAAGTGCGCACCCAAAATCGAAGTCTTCAACCCCGAATTTAGAATACTCTATTTCGACACGGCGGTAAATCCGTGGAATTTGGTCAACATTATTCTCAAAGGTAGCACTGTCGGGCTCAGGCTTGTTTTCGAGTCAAAAACTTGGTGATATCAATCAGGTTTGGGGTTTGGCTCACTTCAGTGGTTGTCGATTTCCCGCTTCGAAATCGACCATTTCCTCTCGGGGCTGCAGTGTTTGTCATATTACGACGGCCTCTAAGCTCCTTCGGCAACGTGGCATACGTTACATTCTCATTGGTTTTCATCGAAATCAGAATTTGCGGAGGAATTCTCGGCGGTGGAGGATAATGGACTGTTTTCGAGCTTAGCTGGGAGGGCCAAGCCGACAACAGTTGAGAGTCGAAATAGGGCACGCCAATAGTATTCAATGGGCTGCAGGAATCATAAGCGTATACTAAGATCAAAAGAAAGTGCTTACGTTGACTGAGTCCATTCAATATCAGGCAATGGCGCTGGGGTATCAGCCCATGGAACTGGCTGGCCTTCGAAACCATTAAATGGTACACTGTCTTCCGCCTGCGACATCAAATGAATTGTTCCTTCCGCATCTCCAAATGCCATGTATGCTGCGCTGGGAGATATAGAGGCAGACGTTATGTAAGAAGATGTGAGGTCAAGCTTGGGAAGTGAGTTTTCTCTTTTGCTCCAAATGGCTGATCTCTTACCTGATAAAACTCACTGGAGGCTGAGGGATTCGAGACATCGACAATATTCACTAGACCCTGGTTGGAAACAACGACCAAACTCGATGGTCTTTTGGGAAATGTGCGAATAAAGGCTGGACCAGCGGAGAATGGTACAGGAGGAAGAGGCCGCATCGTTCGCAGATCATACACCTTGACAAGTGGATCTGGGAATGGACGAGACTGCCTAAGAAGACATTGAGCACGGCGTTCGCATGAGTGTACATGGTAGCTTGCCTTTCTCCCATTCCAATCGTAAATACAAAGTTCCCAGCGGTTTGGAGACCTTCGATGGAGCTGCTATGTGCTTTGACGAGGTTCTCCGATGCACCGACCCTCCCCATGCCTGTTCTGGGGTCATGTACGCGCAGATAACCATCAGATGATCCGGAAAGTAGAACAGAATGCGATAGTTCCAGGTGAGTCAACACGGAAGTTGTGGGAACCTGGCGGATGACAGCTCCGGTCATTGAGCTCAACATAACCATCTCCAAATTGCACAGTGAAGCGGCCAGGAAGTGTGAGGTGTGAGACGTGTTTGAGAATGTGATGATTTCTGTTGGCGAGCTGCGTAGGGTATGTTACAATTGCAAGAGGGGCGAATGAGGCATCGTACCGAAAATACCACTTGTTCATACCTCCCTTAGACCATGATCCTAGTCCCTCACTGACCGCACCTAGAGCTCGGACGTGGTTATCACCAGCGACGACCTTTGTAACTCCCAAGTTGCTCCCGACTCTGAACGAAACACCACGGGCACCTCGAACACCAAAATACGCCGTGACTGTCCCGCAGTTTGATCCAGACCAGAGAATATCAGATACTGGATCAAAGGATAGAGCAGTGACAGGTTGCGCGAAGCCATTAACAGCCGTAGAATTGATAGGTGTTATTGGTTTATAAGAGTTAGCCGTCATGTCAGGACTTCCAAATCGCTGGTGACAGATTGCGGCCACTGAGTTTCTGGAACAGCGGAGTTGGTAGAACGCTCTGGTTTAAGCTCGCAATCGCTGCGCAGATGGTCGCCTTTTTGTGAGTAGCAATTACTAAGTCCTAGAAGCTTCAAGGATAGGGTGCTTCAACAGAACTTGACTGCAGTCAACTGTTCGACGAGCGGGTGTCAATCCGTCAACTTGCAGCATCCCGGTGTACTAAGAAGCACAGAGCGATTGGATTCGATGTTCTCACGGGGCTACAGGAGATAATCTCGTTGGTTGCTGAGATCAGCATGCAGTCATCGCTTTCCGTTCTGCCTTTCTTCCTTCACGACAATCTTCCCCAACTCTGTCCACCGTACAGCAAGAATCAGAGCGGGACTTTACCAGCAGAATTCATTTGCTTTATTTATACACGTCGCCTCTGTACATTTCTTCCTGAGGAAACTGAAGGATGCTGACCAGAAGTTCTGTATATGAACTTATGGTAGAGTACCAAATTCAAATCCAGTTTACGAAGGCAGCCTGGATCCCATCGAGGACCCGGCGCTATAACATGGCTTCGCCGAAAGTAAAGACTCGATTTGGTTTCCTACATCTCCCTTCACAAAGAATGGGAGATGTGACTTGCTACTGCGTATGGTGGATCACAGACGTAAGGTTTGCCCTACTAACATCACTAGATTCTCGCTCTTTAACCTCAATTTGCCATTGCAAGTCGCTCCACCCTCTGACTGAATAACTGAATCGTCATTTTTGATTTTGATCCTGTAGGTTTATTTTATCATGTTCTCATAGACCTTTACGTATATCCGTAGTTGCATGAATCACACTCGAATATCACCAAGGACGCACCAAGACCTCTGAAAACGTATGGATATCAGCTATTTATATAACATATTCACAAGGTTCTAGTCCAGCAAGTAACTGTTCAATAAATACTATACATATAGTTCAACAAACTTTCCCCATCGTTCGACAACAGGTTTCACGAGATTCTGCCACTCTTTACCACGGTTCCTACCCTTCTTCCACCTAGTAAACTCAAAGATTTCCTTGTGTGTACTCCCACAATCAAGGCAGGGCTGCATCAGGGTATTGGAGTCTTTTGAACTACTGGCCTTGGCACCATCTCCTCCTGGCGGCATTTCCGAAGCTGATGGGCCAAGTTTGGGCCATGATGGATTAAGATATATCTGTGTACTAGCCAAGTCTGCAAGTTCAAGGTGAATAAGCCTCTCTGTTTAACATGTAGGGCTTCAGTTATCGTTAATACCGTAAAGGTATCGCAACACTAACCGAGTCTATGACACCATGGTCCTTTCTCGCCAGCCTTAACTCGGCCCTTCATCAGACTTCCGCTACCCCCATCTTCATCTGGTTCCACAGTTCCTGGGTAGAATCCTCTCAGAACCTGTTCCTTCGATCCGCATTGTTTTCCCCATTGGTCAATTCTTTTCACAAGATTAACAGCCCGCCCGACTTTGAGCTTGACTGTCTCAGCCTCCGATGTTTCTGGCGATATTCAGTTTTCATTCAGAACCTTTACGATGGAGATGGGACATACCACGAATCTCGAATGTATAGATGTATCCATGAACATCTGATTGTGATCGCGCCTTCTCCATTTCGACCCTCAAAGAAACCTGAGTTGCTTGTTGCAGATAAGGTGGTATCCAATCTGAAGGCGAGATGTCACGCTATTGGGCAAGGCCAATTGGCATCAACGCACCTTCAAACGTCACCCATTCACCATTCTTCCTTGCATAATAACCTGAGGGGCCTAGCAATTCTTTTGTATGTTGATGGCAAAACCTGGGCAGAGATGTCGACTGCCCAGGCGCGTCATCGATATCCGGCGATAAAAGAGCTGGTCCTGTCTTGACCTTCCGAGTGCACCGTTTGCCAGCTTTCGTGACGCCTGCGCATTGTTCTGGGTCGGGGGTTTCAGAAGGCGTTGTTACTGCACTAGAAACCTCTGACATAGTACTCGTTGGTCTAGATGGAGGAAGTGAAGGCTTGGCGCTAGCCGGACTTGAAGACGTGCTACTTTTAGATGGAGGAAGTGAAGGCCTGCCGCTAGCCGGACTTGAAGACGTGCTACCAGCCTGGATAGACGACGAGAGCACAGGATTTGAGTGCGGTCGCGCTGTGATGTAAGGAATCTCCTGCACAGGTTGAAGCGCCATCTGCATGGTTAGGGAGTGTGGATGCTCAGAGTAGGGACTGGGCATTGCCATAGGCCTTGGTAAGTTAGACGTATACATAGACGATCCAACGCCATCAACTGTTGAAGGAGAATAGGCATTTGGGATTGAGGGATAGCCTGGGTTAAAGCCTCCAACAAAATGAGCGTTGGAAGACGCAGTTGTGGGCCTAGGCTTATCATTGATTCCTAGGTCATTGAACGTTGTTATCAAGTCCGACTGTCCTGAGCCTGATGTAACAGACACTTTGGATTCGTACGGTAAGCCCTGATGTGGTGGTAACTGGGAAGACCCATTTGATTTCTACAGCGACGCCTGTACTGTCAGTGGTTCACGATGAACCATGACGATTGGGTAAACGCACTTGAACATCGAACGAATCATAAAGCTTTGATAAGAAATCGTCCGCCACCCGCTTGACTCTTTCTTTTGTTCCATGGGCGGCAGGCATGAGACGCTTCAGAAGAAAGGCAAAAACAGAAATGTGAGATGCAGCTCTCGTTTTATCTGTTGTCCATGTACTGGTTTTAGAAGACAGGACGTATATTGTGTACAGATTGCGACTCCCAGCGAGTCGAGAATAGTACCAGGCAGTGTGAACAGTGACTTCGTATGCCAAACACATCACAATAGAGTCATTGTTCAGTCATTGTGCAAGTCAACTTCTACTTAGAGACATTACAGACAATGAATGGCTATTTTTATCACAGGTGCTACTTTTGTTAGCGGAAAGCCTCGCTCCCCTTGATCCCTCACCTCTATATACATCTGGTCGTCGCTGGTAGATTGACTAATCATCTAATATCTAGCTTATACGCCCCTCACGACTTTGCGATGCTTGCCGACGACGGTACGATACCTGACATCAGGGAGCCACCGCTTTTCATGCGAACTCGATCACTGTCATTCAGTGAGTATCTTGGTCGATCCTAAATTTCTTTCTCAAAATTACTTGGACTGCGCAGGTTGTATCATATTCTTGAGTTTTTCGTGGACCATCTTTCTCTCGATAGTATTGTTTCTGCAGTGGGATATGCTGGATCATACTCAACGTTGGTCTTTCGGATGTGTGCAATTCAGCTGCTTACTTTCGATGAAGGTTCTTCAATTGCTATCATGCTTTGCATTAACGCTATTACCGTCATAATGATGCCCATACTGTAAGGCTCCTTCTCGAATCATATGGTCCGTGGCTTTACATTGAAACGGTTCTCTTATAGTCTTTTACAGCCATTCCGACCATGGCTTGATGCCGCCCGTTTCCTTCTTCTCATAATCCTCCACTTTGGAATTGCTGGTTTCATTGTTTCGAGAGATTCCACTTCCCAATGCTCTGCGCAACGTGAGTCAAAGCTAAAACTCCCCTGGAATTTTCGCAATCTGAACTCTATATAGCTGGAGACCAAGCTGCCGTCTGCAGCTTGATTATTCTTTTCGTAACGATAGCGAGCTGGCTTGTTCCAGTGCTAGGTGCGGCATCCTCTTTACCCCATCTTATATCGCACCATTGAATCTGTGCCATACAGTTATTGGGTACTTATGTGGCCTCACTTTTCTGATGTTTCGCCTTTCCAAACTACATCCTGCACCCGAAGGGGACATCGAGAAGCAGGACTTCGCCAGTCGCCATACTAGTAGTACCCAGTCGCAATCGACAATAAGGAGTTAAAAACGCTTCGCAATTTCAGTCGACTAAATCTTGTGATGGCCAGAATTATTTGGTCTCTGGGAGTTCAAGTACTCTGGCTTGAACAAACACCGCATATCGTATCAGCCGAAATGAGACTTTGAAAGAGCGGAATCCACTTGGCACAATTGCCCGACGAATGTTGGTTACTGTCGCCCTTACCCAAGTGTACTCAAATTCCCTTCGAAACACCGATGATCATGACTAGACAAGCCAATGTAGTTGTACTTCGCCATGCTCTTCACTCTAATCTCGTGATATGTACTTGTGGAAAGATATTTGGCAAGTTTCCATTCTAGTTAGGCTTCACCGTTGTAGCGACTTGGTAGCCATTGTACTCTTAGAAATGTAATTGTACTCTTGAGTTACAAGTTGTTGATGAGGTTGACTTGATGTTGACCATATATGTATTTCCCACGTGCGGGAAATTTGGAACTTTCAGGGGTGGTCGTACCTGATTCTTAGGCACAGCAACTGGCTACGCACTGTCCGAGGAAATATTGGTTCTGAAGTTGCCAGTGATAGGCCTTAAATCGCCGGACTTGTCTCAACCTCACAGGCGTACTCATCATACTCGTTGCAAGATTTGCAATCAATTCGGCTACAACCCAACCTCTCCTCCAGTCGAGTTGTTAGTCAATAATGAAGTGGGAACCAGCCATCGTCAAGGCTAGTTCCACCAGTCATTGTGCTATGGAACATTGCTCAATTGAAGTATAGAACCAGATTCGCCTGGCCAGCCAAAAATTGGGACAAGTGCAAGCCAAAAACGATTCGCAAGCCAACATAACACGCACCGACATTGCAACTTTGGTTCAACGAGGCAATGTCCCCTTAGCTCGCGACAAAGCCGAGAAATTGATCCAGGATGAAGCATTTGGTGATTTGCTGGAAGAGCTCGAGATGCAAATTGGGGTTTTGCTGGAGCACTTTCAAGAATTGGAACATGGGTACGTACGGCATGCTGGAGGAGCAGTTAAATTCAGCTCATCAATCGTGGTTAGTGTTATACCAAGCCCTATAATGGTAGAGGCCGTCTCGAGCGTCATACACGCAGCCCCGTTCGTCAACTCCAAAGGTTTTTGAACCTTCTTCTCAAACTTACAGTACTCTGATTCTGTCTTCCTTAGACCTCGATGCTGTCCGCGACTACCTTGTGTATCGCCTTGGGCGAGACTTCGCTCGTTCCGCTGTAGCAAATCGCGATCACCACGTATCTCCGCGAATACTGAAGGCACTCTACTTTCCAGTGCCCTCGGCGTACCAGCTCGATAGCTATCTTCAAACTGTTGTGGAAAGTTACGGCGTAAAGTGGTTACCAGAACCCCAGCGTTATGAAATGTATGCACCTCACTCCATAAGGCGATAGGGAAGCTCATGATTCATAGCGTGAATTCCCTTTCAGAGTGTTTGGATCCAGAAGCGAGTCCAATCGTAGACCTACCGAGGTTACGCAAACTATGTTCGAGAGGTCAGTCCGAGAAGCAATCAAGCAGCACCTGCATGTTAAACGTATTCCTTGCTTCTAGGAATACCTGAGGAGCCAAGTTGGCTTCGTCCTAGAATATGGAAGTAAGTCTTGATCGTAGCGATGTGTCCATGCTTCTTATTGAGTGTGTCAGGCTCTTCCTGGGCACGCTTCCTCTAGAGAAAACGTCATGGGACGGCGAAAAAAGCAAGAAGAGGGAAGCCTACTACGTGAGCCTTACAATCACTGTCTTTCTCCGTGTTTATGTCATCAAATGTCAAGGATCTTCTACGACAAGTACTCGAGCCTGTATCCCGACTCTCACAAATGACGGAGTCGACGCATTTGGACGATACACTGCTCAAGGTCCACAAGCAATTAACTGGCCTTCCAGCAAACCTTTATGACTTACTCGAAGACGAACCGGACAACTCCAGCCTATATCCCCAAAACGATGCTGGCGTTCAAGTATCGTTTGCTGAGGCGCTTGATCTTCGCTTGAAGGCTCTCAAGAGCCAGACTCATAATGGGCCACGGACCCCCGAAATACGACTTGAGCCTGATGTTGGTGCCACCCCAGACATCTCCCTGACCGGTCTTGAATCAATGACTTCTGAGCGTTCGGCCACATCTACGACCTTGCTGATGTCCAAGGCAATCATCTTTGGCAACGCGCATCCAAAACATTGTTCTTCACTCCTCCGATTGTTATATCTGCACACTGTGATTAATCCAGGAAACCTCTCCCCACATACGCCTTCTCTTCTAGTACCTCTATATTCAACCCTGATGCAAGAAGTAGAACCCGAAGAACTTGCACATGTGGAAGCTGATACATTTTGGTTGTTGGAGGCCCTCCTCGCGGAGCTTTCTGGTTTGGAAGACGATGGAGGCTATTTTTGGATGAAAAGATTCAGCGAACGTCTAGCATGGGCTAATCCTGATGTTTTTGCCGAATTGGTATGAATCATTTAGTCTGCATCACTCCGGTCGCTCATAATTCGTGTGCTAGCAAGCAAAAGGATTGGACCCAGCCCTACCCCATTATTCGTAGTGAGCTTCAAAAGTGTGTCTGACTAACACTGTCATTGACGTAACTCTACTTCATAGTCGGTGGCTGATGACTCTGTTAACGCATACTCTACCGTTGTCTGCTCTGTTTCCCGTATGGGACGTACTATTCTCTTGCCACGGGAGGGAGAGGGATTCTAACCCCAAACTCGATTTCCTAATTGATTTCTGCAGTAGCATGCTCATCCGGGCCAAACCTGCCTTGTTTCGGTAAGTCGATTCATTCATTGTGCTTTCGTCTGAGACTCATTTCATGTATGCATAGACTTGGCAAAAGTGGTCACAATGCTCCCAGCCTATGGACAGGCGAAACTGATGGTCTTTCGGAATCAATCTCGAGCGTTAATGAAGATGCCTTCTTGAAAGAAATATATTTTCTCCAGCATTATAGCCTTAAACATGTGGGGGGTATCGAAAGGATTTTGCAGACGGCCTTCGATATGACTCAGCGCCGAACACAGGAAACGGCGAACGCTCTACAATCTAACCTCAGTCTTGGGGCTCGAATCAAAGTCAATATATGGAAAGGTTTTACACAACAACCCTCTTCCAATGATACTCCTCCGGAAGGCAGGTCCACTGCCAATGATTATTCTGACAGTGATGATACAGAAACGTCAAGTGGTCCTAGTCAAACCAGTATAGCCTCTCGAGTCTCAAACACTGTTTGGAGGGGAATCACGAATCAAACGGCGATGGACAGTCCCCCAACGCCACCGTCACCGGAGTCCCCTATTCCCAGGCGACTTGAAAGCATAGATGTGGCCGAAAATGAGGGCACACCCTCCGTGTCCGACAACACAACAGCAACTTCTAATATATGGAGTTATGCGGAAAAGCTCAAGGATTCCAACACTGTTGCAACCCTCTCCAAAGTCGGCAGTAACTGGCGCGCAAGGGCTTTCATGGGTACGTGGGGTGGAAGCACATCAAGGACTCCCGGCGGTGATACATTACCCCAAACCTCTGGAGACGATAATGCACCTCCTTCCCTGACGTCAATTGGTCAAAACTCGAATGGAAAATGGTACTCTTTCTCAGGTTACGATTCAATAGGAACAAGGCCAACTTCAGCCCATCAACCACTTCTTGCAGCGCCATTGCAGTCGCCTTCAGAAAATCCTTTGCAAAGTAACGGAAACACGGTACAGAAAAGCAAATCTTTCCTTCCAACAGTTCGTTCCCCGCAAGCAACTCCTAAATCAGCCCCTAGACCGCTCTTGCTTGGCTCCTCAAGTCCCATATTATCCGGACAATTGGATGGCAAAGGTCAACCGCGCTCAACGGGTTCATTGACTACTCCAGACACTGAGGAATGGGCAGACGTAATGATGGCAAAGCGACAACATTTCCATAGAGATTCTCAGTCTTCCATATCTTCTTTGTCTCCATCTGATGCGTTTGGTCGCACTCCGAAGTCGACCCGGTCAGGATGGGACTCCGACGTTAGTTCTAGTCGGATTGTTTCGCTTAACCGGCGCTCAGTGTCTCCGATGGCACCTAATTTCCGGGTTAATCAGGGACGCTCATCATCCAGGAACTCTTCGACATCCTCCGAAATTCTCAGCCCGCCCACCCGTGTGCGATCCCCGTTGCAAAACAGTCGAGCAATAGACAGACAATCGAATACACCGTCCATCAATGATATTAACACGACATCTTCCATTTCACACAGTATTTTGTCTCCTCCCAATCCCCAAGCAGTGGTACCCTCCTGCAATGCGAAGGATTCAGATGGTTCTGAGACTACCTCCAACGAATTGTCATCGTCTGCCAGAAAGCCTACATGGAAGAGGGCCGAGCTAGAGGAGACCGGAAGTGTAATCCCCACCAGAGCTGCTCGAGTGCGCTCAAAGCGGTATCCCCGACCAGCAAACCTTCAAATACAAGACAATCAAAAGCCTCGAATATCTGCAGAACAAAAGGCACCAAGCCCTTCTAATTTGACCGTCGAGTGGCCAAGAGAAGATATCGAGACCGCAATGACACCGAAGGCCAGTAACTTTGAGTCAGATGATCTCACTTCTGTTTCTCCTCGTATGCCCAAATCACCCAGGTCGCCACACCGTTCAAGAAAAGTGTCTACCGGCGAGATAGATCGCCAAAGGAAAGGATCCACTGATACAATTCACGATAGTCGCCCGCGTAAAGTGTCCTCTGGAAACCGGTCTCGCAAAATATCCACCGAGAGCAGAGAAATACCGACAAGTCAGAGAGAAAGCGCAGCAGAGGAAGGCGACGACGAAGGTTACGACGAGCTGTTGAGTGCATACGAAAGCGAAGACGGACACAATGGCTCTGTGATGTTTTGACGGGATCCGTCATGATGATAATTTATAGACTTTTGTAACACATGCAGAGCATCATCTTGCTTCATTACACACATTGAAATCTTACAATCCTACTTCTTCGCGGGACAGTAAGAGTTCGTGGATGCCTTCGTAAACGTGCAGTAGTATTTCATGGCCGGGGAGAATGTTCTATTAAACACTTCGTCAGAATTAGATAGATCCCAGTAGTTATCGACGTACCTGGTAGGCGACGGCCAACGTACAGCAGCTATGGAGGTTGGCACGCTGCATTGCTGCAAGATAGTACCGAACGTTCCATCCATACAACCCTTCATTGATGACAACATCATCAAGACAAGCAGAAGAAATGAACTGTCTCCTAGTTATCAGTGGTCGCATAACAGAGAATCCACGATGTGTCTCAAGCTGGATACCATGTGGAGGAATGACGACAACAGATTCTTTAGCGGTATTTTCAATCACCAGCACTTTCGAGAATCACTGATAACTCACCATACAAAACTTGGAAGAAGGTGGAATTAATCAAAATGATGGACATTAAGACAGTGATTATGTATCGAAGCCATCCTGTAAGCTTCATGGAGGAAGTCAGATAAAGGGGCAGCCAGAGCAAAAGAGACTTCTCACCGTTTGCCAGCAAATTACGATGGCAAGAGGCAAAAACAGTGATGTCAATACACCAGATTGTATCTTGCGTGTTTTATGGCGGGGCCGCCATGCCGATCGTGAAGCTTCTACCCTATACTCACGACAACCTGGATATTCAAGTATTGAGAATTCTGGAGTTGTGGGAATTGGATGAGAGAGCCTCATTCGAACCCGTGGTCAAGGTATGGTGGTCACTATAGCCAATGGTGCTAGAAAAGGTAGCGGACCGAGGACCAGCTCTTGATGTTGCAAGATTCAATCAGGATGTATGTGCTCGTACTATGTTGCTGTAGTCTCTCGAAACAGACCAAATAATAGATGACAATCGATCTATATATCTAAGGTCTGTTCCAATTTCTGGGGCCTTTGGTGGGTGGGTCCATTCGGTCTTCTCGGTGAAAAATTGCGAGTCTTTTCGCGATCACATGGTCTATTCCAGAACACGTGCTATGTATAGATACCTGCCAGGCTAATTCAAAACATGTCTTAGGAGCGCCGTAGAGACACAGTGTCGACGATTGTAGATAGAATTAACTATCTTAACATCCCAAACTATCATGGACCCGTCAAATCCATTTTACGAGCCCCGAGATCCTGAAAACCGTCAGAGTGTGCGTTTCAATCCCTCCGGCTGGAGAGAGGGCGAAGAACAAACCCCTGAAAGACCAACACGCAGCCGTTTAGCGACATCATCTACCCGAAAGAGTCCTCGAACTGACGCAAACAAGCTTGACGCGATCTTGGACACTATTGATGGTGTTGGTTGGACTGTACCAAGATTTCTTGAGAAGCTACTTCAATTAGAAGAAACAAAACACGGTGAAAGCCAGCCTATTCAACGAAGCAATAGACATCAGAGGGTTGTTAATTCAATGCTAAGTGGTCAAACGAAGCCTTACCTTGGGAGCATTCTCGACCTTTTGAAACGAAATGCTGACAATGTTGGTTTTCTTGCAAGCGACACGAGCATTCCTCCTGGTACCAATATGTTTGCACCAAACACTCCCCTAACACAGATCAGAAACGCGACACCGGCGATGACTACGTGGGCCATTCATTTGGTAGGAGAAACAACACACCAGGAAGGCGAGGTAATGACTGAAAGATCTACGGGCCTTCACTTGCGTGCCAAGACATCCAATGAAGCACGAGCACATGAGCGAATAACATGGGATACTATTTCGACACTGAGTTTGAAGCAGCTTGAAGAAATTACAGCAGAGCACGCACCGGCCATGTCGTTTATACTCAAAGCATACACGCAGAAATCCAGTAGCCTTGACACCTCAGAGACGGTACAACCCAACAATTGTGTTGTTGCTGTACGTTCATACCGACCGCAAAATATTGTAAGCCTTCTCAAAAAATGCTGTATGAATTGAATTAATCTATGGTATACATAGGGATGCTTAAATGCGATGATGGCTCTTACATTTCTGCGCTCAAATCGCGCCAGTTTATATCCCCTTTGTCGGGGAATTTGGTTATTTGCTGTGAAAGCGCCGCGCACCCTTTTTCGAGTCGAAAGCCGCATTGGACAATCGGTGGCCTATTCAACGGTATACACTGCCCTCCGTGCAATGGGACGACAAAAGATTGATGACCTGCAAAAGGCAATTCAGTCAGGAAAGCATTTTATTACTGTCAGTGATAATATTCAGACATACGCAAAACAACGGGTCCGTCGAATTGGAAGGGAGAATCGGATGATAACGGGGCTTGGTGCGACAGCGATTGAGATGGAAGACTACGATCCAGATGCCTTTAATCTGGAAGATATCATGGAACGACAGCGCAAACAAGAACGGAAAACGCTTACCGCTGAAATGATACTTGACGACATTGATATTGATCGCCTTCATCATATTGCGACTGCGGAATTTCTTGAAGTTTTACTTGCCTATGTCCCTCGATTGTCCGCCCTGTATCGAAAAGACATCAATGACTACATCAAAGAACATATCACAAAAAATCCCATACCAGAAACCCGACGAACGAAAATCACACCCTTGGCTACAAACAGTGCCAACGAGATGCATGTTCAAGGCCTAAAGGAAGGTATCCTTGATTTTGCGACGACGCAGATGGGTATCAAAGACGAAACCTTGAACAACACAGCGTCAATATGGTCTGGTGACGGAAAGACATTTAATATGTTCTTACTCCTCAAAAAACTCCTTTCTCCCGAGGAAAGCGAGTTCTCCTCTTTCCGATGGTTGCAGCCATTGCTCAAGCTTTGGCATACGAAATGGACCGATCTTAGCCGTGTTGTCCGAACACATTGGGGCACTGAAGACGATCCATCATCGTTAGCGAGTGTCGCATCTATTGCAGAATGCCCCAAACCTACTGATCTACGCAAGGTGGATTTTTACGATGGCTCGCATCTCGTAACGGTAGCCCTTGACGCACATATCTTGAGCTGCTGGGAGCTTCGACTTTTAACCCAAGACCTGAATTCATTATTCAAGAATGACAAAGACATTCCATCTTTCAATGTCCTCCTAAAGCATGCTCAAACAAGCGCAACAATATTCAACCACACAAGCTTACAATCGTGCATGTAATCCTGCCCCTCAAGCACCAGGAAGTCAAGAAATAGCACCTGCTGGATCATCAAGGGTCACATTGACTGAAGACGTAGAGATGTTTGAGATTTTACCTGAAACACCTCTTCCATTGCCCGAAATATCTCCACTTGCCGACACTACACTCGCTAATTCTATTTTATTCATGCAAAATGCGATATGGTGGCGTGAAGTTTGCAAAGCCATAGCACAAGGTGATCCGGCTCGTGTGTGGGAGATCTTGAAGGTATTTGAATCTATATTGTCTATCAGTTTACGAGACTAACAATTAAACGCATAGGTGTGGACGTTCACCTTTTCTGGAAGCGGAAATCCATACTATTCCCGGTTCTTACTTGAGATGTATTGCAACTTTCGGTGGGAATACGGCGATAAACTGACGCACGCAATTATGATGAACTGGCTGGTCAACCTAAAAGGGCGAAAAGATCAGTTCATCGAAGGTGATTTACTGCAGGAACATCACAATTTCTGGCTCGAGGATATGGCCCAGCACAAAGGCAATGAATTTGATGCCGTCTTCTATCGAGAAGTCCTCGCGATGAACGTGAATGATTTCCTGAACCTAAAGGATGAAATGGAAGATCAGGTCACCCTCAAACCACGTACAAAGAAGCATAGCGACCCGCATCTTGATAACGAGCTTCGAGCGGTAATGGAGCATTTTCGAACAGAGGAAGTCCATCGGTATTGTCCTGGTCGTAACAAGACAGACCCTGTCCAAGACGATTTCGAAGAGGGCATGAAAAAATTGAACGACGGAAAGATTGAAGATTTTATAGCAAAAACTACCATAACATCTTCTATTCTGAAGATGCACAGTGACCTATCACGTCCAACCAACATTACTCCAACCCTAGATGCTGCGATGGAAGAGATGGATCAGTCAAGCGAGCTTCAAAAGGATACAAACGGCCCACCTCCAAACGCGATGCTTGTTATCAATGGCGAAATCTATATAAATGATACCCTTGGGGAATCCGTGAGTTTCTGACGTTTCAGAGGAAACTGACCAAATGGTTCATTAGTAATAATTCTAACTGGTGGTTCCCAAGAATCGTCAATAGGATTAGAATCAGTGGGCACAAGGGGCCGTCTTGCAGGTAATTGAATCGTCAAGCCACTCGAGGGATTTGACGGAGGGGTAGGAACCGGGGCTCTATTCTCTTTATCATGTTTGTCTAGCATCAAAAATTTGTTAGAAAATATATCATATGAATGTTTAATTGTACCTTTGTTGAATGCGCGTGTCGCAGCTGCTTTTCTCGCAGTCTCAGCCCTTTTCCTATCCTGATCTGCACGCTTTTTGCAGAGCTCTTTGTCATAGACTCGGTTGAGTTTCTCCGCAAGCTCGAAAAGGGCATTACCATCCACTGGCAGGTAGGCCCATGATGCAAGATGGGTGTCAAGGGATGCTCGTGAACGTAACAGGTGGAAGTGGGCAAGGATTTCGTCTGTCGAGGTACCTTCCCAGAAGCCGAGTACATGAGGAATGCTTGACATCTCGTGTTTCAAGCACCAGCGGCTTTTGGCAAAGTGTTCGAGCCACGTTAGTGCATTTACACGATGTGGCTTGTTAAGAGGAGGGGGAAGTGGAGCGGTGAGAGGTAAGGAAGTCTTGAGAGCTTTTGATGGAGGGGGCGCAAGTGTGGGATGCAAGGGCTCTGTTTGCGCAGACGAGAGGCCAGGTGGCCTTGGAGATGGTGATGGATTGTTCCAAAACGGTTGACAGGTGCTGCAACAATAAGGCCTGCCAGCTTTCTCGCACGAAAGACAAGAACTTGGTCCAGGGTTGCCTAACGCAGTGTTGATGGCCGCAATCAAGCATCGGTTATTGATATTAGCCTCAATAATTCCGCAAAGTGAAGGATCGATGGTGTCGAGACGCTTTTGGATTTGTGAGGAAAGCGCGGGCGAAACTGCCCCGTCGTCAGCGTCTTGCGCAGAAAGGCCAGCCCGGACAGCAGACATAGTCAATCCTTCGACATAAGTCCATCCGTATGCAGGGCTGCTCAGATCACGGCCTGCGCGCCCGTTTTGCTGGACTAGAACAGACAACGAGCTTGGTAGGCCCAGGTTGATAGAGTGTGTGATATTCCGGATATTCATCCCCATTCCGAACGCGATGGTTGCTACGATTACGGAAGTGTCGACGTTGTCTTTGAACAGCTCGAGCGTGCGCGTATTGTAGGTGACAGAGGTGAGAGAAGTCCACAACCGAACGTTCTCGAGGCGCCGCACGCCGTCCGGATACTGGGCCCATCCGTAGCTGGCTACACGGAAGCACATCTCGATCTTCTCACAGTAAACGACGGCTTTGATTCCACGGGTAAAGACCCATGCAATGTCTGGGAATTCAGAACCTCCGAGTGGATGTGTAAGCTCCTTGAAGATCGTCCGTATATTCGGGCGTTCAGACGAGAGCCGTATGCATTTGAATAGTCCTTCCTTGAGGTTGAGCTGTGAACATAGCTCGCGGTATTCATCACCATCGGAGAGTGTGGCAGTCACGGCAACCAGTCCAGTATGCGAGGGAAGTCGGCGACGCAGAAGGCTAATTTGGTGATATGCCTTCCGAAACTCCTTGCCCCACGGAATGAGCACATGTACCTCGTCAATACCGAGAAGGATGAGATTTTGCCGAAAGAAAGGGTTGCGAAGGATGGCGTCGACGTCGGGAGATACTAATCTCTCAGCAGAGAGAAGTACAATGGAGTATTTGCACTGACAGATCTCGTGGTAGAGGTTCCGGCCTGCATCACTGGCAGCGGTGAGCGTTTCGGCACTAATGGCAACCACGCTGAGGCCTAACTGTGCTATTTCACGAGCCTATGGAGGTTCAGTACACTTTAAATCAGTAATCGTTGAATGGAGACTTACGTGAGCGTTTCCGAGTTCAATAAGGGGTGTGACAACCAGAACAACAGGTTTGCTCGGTATTTTGGGAAGGCCTGGCTTCGGGTGCTTGACAAGGTGTTCGAGAACGAGAATAGGGCCGAAGAAGGCCGCCCTTTTGCCCCAGCCAGTTGACGCAATGAGAATCGTAGGAATGGCCTGTAGAGAATGAGCCCAGCATTCCACTTGGGTATCATGAGGGCCATTTGGCCATTGAGGTAGCCGTTCTTCGATGATTTCGCGGATGATGGTGCGTCCGATGGTGGAAACCCATGAAAATATATCCGGAGGAGTTGGCGATGGTGCAGACATAGATTGAGCGAGAGGAGATCAGCCATTTCGCGCTTGAGAGTACATATATGGAAGGCCTTGTTTAGCGAAAACGCGTCGCGAATAAACTACACGTGATGATTACATATTACAAATCCTCAACTATTGCCACCGAATGGACCCACCCACCCAACAGCCGGCAAATTGAACAAGACTAATGTTGCTGTATTGATTCTCAATAATATCGTTGGACACGTGATGGGGAGGAGTTGACCAATGTTGCACGTATTGCGATTAATTGTAATGAAATGATGACTCAGTATGTGTAGAACAGACTGATGTATTCGTAGTAGTTACCTAATGAAATGATGACTACAACACAAGTAAGCGACACGATATAGAACATAATGGGACCAGATACTCACCTCAGTATGTGTAGAACAGACTGAGGGGAGTTCTGCGTCGAATGAAAGAATATAACTAATCAAATATGAATGTAACGTAGAACTAGTAACATGGGTCTACAATGTAACAGGTAACGGAAAAGAGCCCGGACCGGAAAACGAGAGGGCCGATTACAAGGCCAAGCAGCTTGTAAATTCAACACTCCCCCTCAAGCTGCGCGCAGTCCCATCGCACTTGCGAAATGTTTGGCCTTCGCGCTCGGAAGGGCTTTGGTGAGGGTGTCGGCGGTTTGCTCGTTGGTTGGGCAATAAATGAGCTTGATTGATCCGGCCTCGATGATGTAGCGGATGAAGTGGTACCGAATATCGATATGCTTCGTACAAGCGTGGAATTGGCCACCGTGAGCGAGGGCGATAGCAGACTGGTTGTCGCCGTAGAGAGTCGTTGGGGTGATGAGTTTCTGGTTGAGAGGCCGGAAAATTCCGTTGACCAAGCTTTGCAGCCACATCGCTTCCTTTGAGGTGTGGGTAGCTGCCACGTATTCGGCTTCTGCCGTGGAAAGAGTCACCAACTCTTGTTTCTTCGACGACCATGACACCGCACCACCATCCACCACGAAAATGTACCCCGAAATCGCCCGTCGGTGCTCCTGCGACGCACCATCAGCGTCCACGTAGCCTACCATGTCTGTCTTCTCTCCCCCATAGACCAAGGCCAAATTCCGAGTACCCTTAAGGTACCGGAAAATTTTCTTCACCGCCTCCCAGTGAATCCACGCTGGGTTGTCAACGAATTGAGCCACAGTGTTTGTGGCAAAAGTGATGTCGGGTCGAGTACCCATAGAAGCATACATCAACGAGCCCACGGCTTCGCGATAAGGTACGTTCTTCATTCGGGCGATGTCGGCGAGGGTGGTGGGGCACTGTGACCTGGCAAGTGGCTGACTCGGGTCAATAGGAATAGCCGATGGCTTGAGGTCATCAAAATTGAAACGCGATAGGATGGTGTTGATGTAGGCACCCTGGGATAAGGATGTGGTCTCGTTGACGTGATCACGAGAGATCTTGAAGCCGAGGAGCCATTTGCATTCACCAAGGTCCGTGATCTTGTACTTTTCGTTGATCTCAACCTTAAAATCTGTAATTAGCATCCTCGAGCTGCCTGTAACAAGGCAATCATCAATGTGTGCTGCGACGATGACTATGTCCCCATCCACCACCTTCACAAACACCCCAGTGTCGGCGTCGACGACGCTGAAGCCAAGCTCCTCCATGGCTTTCTTCAGTGCGTCGTACCAGTTCTTCGCCCCCTGCTTCAACCCATACAACGACTTAAAAAGTCGGTAGACATAGTGACGTGAGTCCGTGGCGAATCCTCGAGGTTGTTCCAGGTAAATAACCTCCTTTTCATCTAGAACCGAATTGAGGAATGCACTGTCGAAGTCGATGGAGTCGAGAGGCCAGCTGTTGCGGTTGGCGAGTGCGATGAGGTAGCGGAAAGTGGCGAGGCGAGCGACGGGTGCATAGGTCTCGGTGTAGTCCACGCCATGGATCTGTGTGAATCCGCGTGCGACGAGCCGAGCCTTGTACTTGTCCACCTCACCTGCAGCATTCTTCTTGATGCGCAGGACCCACTTGCTTCCGACGACGTTGGCGTGTGGTGGGCGCTCGACAATCTTCCAGGTTCCGTTTGCTTCGAGCAACGCAAGCTCTGCTTTGATTGCAGCTTCCCACTTTGGCCAGTCGGATCTCTTCTTCGCCTCATCGTATGTTGGGTTCAACCCCTCAGCTGTGTCCATCACCGTCGCCATCGCGAACTCCATCCCCTCGACTATGTCCCAAGCATCTGCCAGCAACCCTTCATCACCATCCGCCCGCACCTCAACATCTTTCTCCACCACTTCTGGAAGGACCTGAAGACCGCGCGGAAACTGGCTTGCCGATGGTAAGTTACTTGCTGTTGCTACGCCCTTCCGAATGTCCCTGACATAGGTACTTTCTTTTCGTAGGTGTGTACTTCGCCTCAACGGTTCTTCGGCATCAGCAGGCTGCTTGGTAGGTTGTTGGATAGGGTCTGGAGCAGTTTGCCAATTGTCATTAGGGTCCTCCGGGTCCTTTCCCTCGTCATTCTCCCCCTCAATCGGTATGCTGCCCACCACAACCTCCTCTGGAACAAATCTAACACTCCTCTCCACCAGCACAGACCTCTTCTCGGCATAATAAACCCGATGCCCATGGCTCTCCTTGTCAAAACCCATCCACTTCCCCGTCTTCGCCCGTCCATCTAGCTTTGACCCACTGGTGTCGTGTACCCAGACATTGCAACCCCACGGATGCAAGTCGGAGAGATCCGGCTGATGTCTCATGAGCACCTCGTAAGGTGTAGCATCACCAAGAACTCGTGTCGACGTGCGGTTCTTCAGATAGACAGCGTGGTTCAATGCTTCACCCCACAAGAACCTAGGGAGATCAGCGGCGTGTCGCATGGCACGGACTTTGTCGAGGAGGGTGCGGTTGAGGCGCTCAGCAACGCCGTTGTATTATGAACGGTAAGCCTTCGAATTGTGCCAGCTGCCTTCAGATGATCTGAGAATTCCTCGCTTAGGTACTCTCCGCCGCGATCACTGTGGAGCTTCCTCACAGTGGCATTGTGTTGGGTCTTGAGCCAGGCCTCGAAGTGCTTGTAGGCTATGAAGGTTTGATCTTTTGAGTGAAGTAAGTAGACCCTCGTGAACCTGCTGAAGTCGTCCGTGAAACTGACAAAATATTGCTTGTGATGGATAGTCTCCACAGGTGCTGGCCCCCATACATCCGAATGAACCTCCCCTCCGACCTCTGTTGCTGGCTTCCCCACCCGTTCCTTTGCTATCGCCTTCCTATGAGTCTTCCCCCACTCACAGGACTCGCAGAATGACGGCTTGCTGTCCTCCTCCAGCTCCACGCCCTTCACAATCTTCTTCTCAACCAGCTTGCGAGCCACGCTATGGCTGACGTGCCCCAAGCGACGATGCAGCTCATCAATGGACAACACTTCCACTATCCGCCCTGCATACCCGGCAGCTTCCGGCCGAGCCGTAAACACACGATAGAGTCCACTCTGGACCTCAATCCTTCCCAACGGCTTGCGTTCCCTGTCAAAGATCCGACAGCTCGTGCCTGAGAACACGACGGTGGAACCAGCCTGAGCAATTCGGCTGATGGAGATGAGGGTAACACCCATTGTGGGCGCATAAAGGACATCACGGAGCAATTGCTTCGTTACGGTGTTGTTGCCATTTGGAATGTCGACGTACATATCTCCTTTGCCTGTAGCGTAGAAGCAGCGTTTGTCGGCGGCGGTGATGGGCTTGGGTTCGATCTTGACGAAGTTCGTGAACCGATGGCGGTAACCAGACATATGGCGAGTAGCTCCAGAGTCGTACAAGTCCATGTCGACGAAGGATTGTTGGTTGGAAAGGGTAGTGGAGGTGTAGGAGGTGTAGGCTTTGTCGCAGTCGTTCAGAGCGCTAACGAGCCAGGACAAAGGTGTGTAAACACTCTCGAAACTGTCCTCATCAACATACTCATGCTCCCCGCCCTCTGATTCAGAGTCCGATATGTCTTGTAACTCAGGCATGTCGGGGTCAACCTCTACTTCGCCAACTGGGTCGGGCATGTAGATGTCGGAATCACATTCGGAGCTGGATGAGAAAAGCTCGAGTATGTCCTCATCGGATAGGTTGAGGCTGGGGACTGAGGAGTGTTCTCCATCTGAGGAGATCATGTCGTACTCGTTGTCTGATGCCGATATGGCCATCCAGGCTTCCTCGTCGTCCTCGTCCTTGGCACTTGCTGCCATGTCCTTCGGCTTTCCTTTGCCATTGCCACTGCCACTGCCGCCACCACCATCTCTTCCCTTCCCCTTCGACTTTGGGCCCTGCCCTGCCTTTCCTCCGCCTTCCGCCCAGCAATCAGCCTTGTAGTGGCCCTTTTTCTTGCAGTAGAAGCACTCAACATTCTTCCTAGAACTCGAGCCTCCACCGCCTGGCCTTCTTCCTCCACCACCATCCCTTGAACTCCCAGCATCGTTGGAATAGAATGCCGAGTTCTCCGAGTCCTTCTTCCCTCCTTTACCGGAAATGGACCAACGATCAAACTCCTCGGTTATCGTATGCATTAATTCTTCGGCTCTGAGAGTGGTGCCGAGAACACTGGAAGTGGCATTGATGGCGGAGATGTAGGGGCTGTATTGGGAAGGAAGGGAACCCATAACGATGGTATAGAAGTCGTCTTCAGAAGGTGGCGCTCCCATGGCTGCCAAGTCCTCGCGCATCAGGCGCAATTTGCTGAAGTGTGCTTGCACATCTCCGCGCTCAGCGCACCGCTCCTGCTGGAGCCGGCGGCGCATATCCACGGCTACCATTCTGGATCTGTTTTCGAAGTCCCCCGCAAGAGCCTCCCAGATTTCGAAGTCCCCCGCAAGAGCCTCCCAGATTTCGAATGCGGAACCCTTGCCGCAAACCTTCATAAACTGTGAGTCTGATATAGTTGAGGCAATTTGTTGTTTAACAATAGCCTCTCCGTGGTTCCAGATCTTCAACTCCTTCCTCCATTCGGCATCGAGGGTTGCCTCCGCAGAGGTCAGAACCTGGCTGTCTACTCGAGTGACAGGATCGGCAGGTGCAACGGCACTGCCATCCACATGCTCGCGCTTGCCACGTGCATCGATGGACCATAGGAAACGTGCTTTGTAGATCACCCAGTTCTTGCCCGCTTCGTCGAGCCTGGGGATTTTCATGAAGTCGTCGCCTAGCTTTATGGTGGAAGACATTTGTCGAGAGAAGATGATGAGGAGTAGGGTAGTACTGAGTAAGGTCACCTGGTGAACGAGTAGTTATTAATGTTGTAAGTTCAAACGTTCTCGGGGCCCATAACCTAATGAAATGATGACTCAGTATGTGTAGAACAGACTGATGTATTCGTAGTAGTTACCTAATGAAATGATGACTACAACACAAGTAAGCGACACGATATAGAACATAATACTCACCTCAGTATGTGTAGAACAGACTGAGGGGAGTTCTGCGTCGAATGAAAGAATATAACTAATCAAATATGAATGTAACGTAGAACTAGTAACATGGGTCTACAATGTAACAGGTAACGGAAAAGAGCCCGGACCGGAAAACGAGAGGGCCGATTACAAGGCCAAGCAGCTTGTAAATTCAACAAATTGTTTGAGTACTGACAATGGAGATGGATAAATACGAACATAGACTTATCAGCATTGTTACTCTTTTGCCTCCATGTATACAACAAAAGTCATGACGTTAGCATACCCCAGCAGAGGCAAAGCAGAGGTCAAATGGATATCCAGAGTTATAACATATGCAAACACAACCTCCAGCGCGCTTCGTTTTACCTTGGAATGCTAGGATATCTACTCTGACGTGTGACCACCTCAGTTGCTGTTCGATGGCGCAAATCATGCCTCGGGCGTTTTTTCACGCGACTGCAGCGAGCATCATGTCGTTTGGTTACCACAGTTTGGGAGGAACCCAAATAGACAAATGGATTCAGAATCAGTATGGTGGGCACTCTCAATACCTCACGATGCAAGGGTAAGTCAGACTCCAATTCTTTCTTCAGAGCTTGACAACCCATGAATATTCAGGCTAGCACTAGCATGGCTTGCAATGATAGCGAGCTTGTTAAGCGATATATTCCCTTCTTCTCAGAGTAAGGCGGTCCTGTTTCTGTAACTGCTTTGAAGGTCGGCTCAAGATGGGTCAACGACTCTCAACCGTTGTCTTTTTAGGCTCGCGCTTACTCAAGCGTTATCTCGTGATAATTGCTATGCCGGTGCGTATGTATACCGGGAATTATGTCTCTTATTTGATGGCTTGTGCTTGAAGCTTTCTGTCGTCATATCTTCGATCTACTGGACACTGGTGATTTTCTTCCCGCAGCTCATCATACAAAGCCAAGGCGATGGCATGGTACCGTCTGCATCTTCTGAAGTACCTGAAATGCTTCACATACCGTTACCTATCGATCTCGCATTGCATGCGGCTCCTGCCGTCTCACTTATGGCGGACTTTTTCCTCTTTGAGTCGAGGTACGACAGAAATCAAGTGCGCGTGAAAGCACCTATGGCAGCGATCGCTTTTGCTCTGTGGTACTGTGTCTGGGTAGAACACTGCGGCAGTAATAACGATGGAATATGTATGTTTGTTCTCTAGCTTATTATGCCATGTTACTTACCAATGTGCCTAGTCCCATACCCATTCTTGACGCAAAATCCCTTGGAAATTCGAATCGGTATCTACATAGCCGCGACTCTTTTAGCGATTGCATCTTTCAAGTTCATAAATAGACTTCATGGATGAATTCGCGCATGAGAAGCACATGCAGAGTAGCACGGAAATGAAAGCTTAGATATACACTTAATGATCGTCGGAACCGGAGACGAGGCAGAGGCGCATGCATTCCTTTTATTGAACAAACTGATAGCAGTTTCTCACTTGCCGCTACTGTTGATCGGACAAGTCAAAGAATCAGACATTCGTGTCTTCTCGAGCACGGCCCACCTTGCCAACAAACCATTTACCCCCTCGGATTGTCAAGACCAAGTACACCATACTCTCTGGGACATCGACTGCGATGCATCACAGGCACACCGCGTCAACTTTACGGAGCTAGCACTCAGACCTGCAGGCAATCTGTTAGGAAACCAGTGGAGGCTAGCAATTAGACGATGGGATCTTATACAGCTCTGGTTGTCTTGACGCTTTGGGAAGGAGAGGCCGCCGCTGGATGGAATTGACCGTAATATTGGTACAGTTGTGCATGCCTCAACACGGGTTTTGCAGTGAACAACTGTGATGACTATGCGATCAAAGATGCGAGACGAAACTACGAGAAAAAGGACCAGGAGTAGCACGATGAGCAACTTTCTCTTTTGGACATCCAATATCCAGGTGTACCTGTTTGAATTATAATTCCATGTCATATACACAATTGATGAAATTAACGAAATTAACGTATCAGGAATGAGCATCTACATTCGAACGAGAATCAAGGTATGGAACACGCGTGGTATGTAGAAATCGGAAGCCTAAGGTCGAGCCCGGTGGTTAAAGTTCTTTCCTGCATCGGCTGGACTGTCTGAACTAGCAGAGTGATGTCGACGTAAGTCAACACGGACGGAATTTAAGCCGGCTTTCCTTCGAGCCTGCGTTGTTCGCCAGATTCGCCTGATAGCTTCATCAGAGACGTTTCAATGCCAACAGAAAAACGAGTAGCTCACTTCTATTTCGTTGATGTGCAAGCATTTGAGAAAGTCGACAAGTGTTGACTAGATCCTACCGATCCAACGTCGCCAGAGGATGAAACTTATGAAAAGGGCGACAATAGACGTTGCACTGGCCACTCCAAAAGTCTTTTGCCAGCATGACCGGCCCTCGCAAATCCCCTCGTCTTGAGAATTGGACACAGAGATGAAGGCGTACAGGTACGAGAACAATGGAGTGCCAGTGAAAGGAGCATACATCATGAGGCCAAAATTTCGGCCGAGATTCTGCATTCCCCACATGAAGGAAATGATGCTAGGCCTGTTGAAGTTAAGTACTTGGCCGATGCTATGGTGGCTATACGAAACTTACAGAATTGTGAAGACTGCGCTGTAACCAACACCAACACCCAAGCTGGAGAGGGTCTGATCAGTAAACTGATTGTTTCAGGTCAGATAAATTACCTCAGTGCCCAAACATGTTCCCGTGTCGTTACACCAATTACCATCCAGATGAATGTCGAGAAAAGCAAGACCGCTGATCCAGAAAGAAATGCAAATCTGCTAATTCTATGTTTCCTGGGGAAAGTGTGTGCACCTGTCGGCAAATAAGTGGCAACTGGCGACACGAAGTCTGCTAGAGGTCCAATGGCGATACGAGAGAACGTGTTGGCAATTGAAATGAACTTGACCTGGTGTGCAGCAGAGGCCGAAGCGATCGATTGCAGAGGGGTCGACTCGGTCGAAGATGTAGGAAGTGACATCAGAATAGTGCCAATATTAGATATCACCATCTCGGACTATTGCAAAGATAAGAAGGAAATCGGAATTCGAGAAATGGAACACGCACTGCGCCCAAGATGAAAACACAAAATATCGCAAGCAGCCAGAAATCAGGCACTTTGAGCAACTGCTTTACTGTAGGGTCCGAAGGCTGTCGCCCGGGAACAGCAGACAAGTCTGGGACAAGTAGAGGAGTGTTTTCAAGTGCTTGATCTAAGCTCCTTGATGCAGTCTCAAGTTGAGAAGTTGCATCAGCAGGAACGTTAATCTGTCGTAGATTTATGTAGCCAAGAGTGTACGTGAGACTCATCAAGAGCGCAAGAAAGCTCATGAAATGAGACACATTTAATAATCCGGTGGTAGCGCTCATGAAGAAATTGGTCGCAACGACAGTAAGAAACAGGGGGGAGAGACCGAAGAGAGCCATGCTAGTGCCAGAAGCCAGTCCGAGATGGTTGGGAAACGCTTTGGAAGCAGCAAATAGCGACGAGAAGTAACTGGACGAGAGATAGTTGTTTGAGAATGCCGGCTTGATCATACTTGGATGTGCTTACCCGAAAACTGTGCCAAGGCCAGCCAGAAGGAAAAAGAAGACAAGGCGATAGAATGAAGTTTGAGAGGGATGAGAAAGGTTGTCCGGGGTGATGTATATCTCGAAAGCGAATGCGCCAAATCCACACGAGAAGAGAGTTGCAGCGATGAGCGAACAAAGGGAAGGGCCGTGTCTATCAATGACCGATCCTACCAAAGCCGCAACGGTGTATTGACTCATCATTCCGCTTTAGTAGAGAATCAGCGGGGTCTTCCAATGTCCACTTGAGGATGGAACATTAAGACATGGACTCACGCCAGAACAATTGTGGTCAACTGGGGTTGGCTCAACTTGGAGTGAGCAGCCAGCGCAGGAGATAAAAGCGGAAATATGAAGATTCCTCCGGCGCAAAGGCTAATACATACCGTCAGCTTTGGTGATGAGTCTGGTAGGGCCAACGATATACACACGCGTTCAATGCAATCGAAAGACATAGCTGGAGCCGGTGTACAGCGTACATTATGAGAGGTTGTGGCCTGGCTAGCAAGCAAGATGGATCATCTACGAGAGTTCTAGGACGCTGGTAAGGAACGTAGACTGCTGAATGAATTGTGAGGTCCAAGGGAGGTCTTGCTTTGATGGGTTAGCGTCACCCCGCCGCTTAACTTCAAGGTGATGCCAAGCATATGCAAGCAAGTAAGTGCGGATCAAATGCGGCAATGACTCCAAAAATAGTGACTGCGAACTTGTTCCAGTCACGAAAAAAACTACTACTTTTTCTGTCTATTGCATCAATTTACTGAAAACATGACCGACGCACCAACTAAGCAGAAGTTATGGGGCGGCAGATTCACTGGAAAGACGGACCCTCTGTATGTAAACTCAGCCCATCTCCAACATGAATTCTTAGTATCATAGTATGCATGCATTCAACCAGTCTTTGAAGTACGATCAGCGAATGCACGCTGCAGATATCAGAGGATCTATTGCTTATACGAAGTCCTTGACCCTTGTCGGGATCCTGACCAAAGAAGAAGAAAATCGAATCGTGGATGGTCTAAAGGCCGTTGGCAAAGAATGGGAAGATGGTGTGGTATGTAGGTTTTTCCTATGAACCTGAGACATAAAGCCCATTGGATGCTCTCCTGAACGCCAGTTCCAACCCCAAGAAGACGATGAGGATATCCATACCGCAAATGAGCGTCGTTTGAGCGAGCTGATCGGTCCATTGGGCGGAAAACTCCATACCGGCCGTTCACGAAATGATCAAGTCGCGACTGACATGCGTCTATGGTTGCTGGAAGAAGTCAAGACTGTGGAAGAGAGTCTCAAAGCCCTCATCCGTGTTATGGTTGAAAGAGCAGACAAAGAGAAAGATTATTTGCTCCCAGGTTACACACACTTGCAAGTATGTGGCGTTTCTCATTAACCATCCTATATCACTAAACATTTCCTACCAGAGGGGACAACCTATCAGATGGTCACACCTGTTGCTCTCTCATGCCTTCTCATACCGCAATGATCTCGACCGCCTACGTCAACTTATTCCTCGAATCTCGGTACTTCCCCTTGGAAGTGGGGCTCTTGCTGGTAACCCATTCGTGGTCGACAGAGAATTCCTCGCCAAAGAATTAGGCTTTCAATCTGTTGCCGAGAACAGTTTGTGGGGTGTCGGTGATCGTGACTTTATTGCAGAATTCATGATGTGGGCTAGCTTGGTTATGACCCACATCAGCAAACTGGCTGAAGATTTGGTTATCTACTCGACAGCGGAATTTGGGTTCATTACCTTGAGTGATGCGTACAGGTTAGCTCTTGCGACTATCTCCACCTCTCAATACGCCCATCGTCTGTCTGTAGCACTGGATCAAGCATGATGCCCCAGAAGAAGAACCCTGATTCTCTTGAACTTCTTCGCGGAAAATCTGGAAGAATATTTGGGAACGTGAGTCCATAAAATCGCTAGTTTGATCGGTTGATTAAATTCTACAGATGGCTGGATTTTTGATGACTCTCAAAGGGCTACCTTCTACCTACAACAAGGATCTTCAAGAGGACAAGGAGCCGCTCTTTGACACCGTGGACAATCTGTCTGCTTGTCTGCAAATTGCAGAGGGGGTGATCGCCACCTTGAATGTGAGCAATATTCTTACCCATGGCATCTGATAGATCTCATAAATTAAAAGGTGCATGGCGAAAAAATGCGTGCCGCGTTGACAATGGACGTTCTTGCGACCGACCTGGCTGATTATCTTGTCCGCAAAGGAGTCCGTCCAGCCTTCTTTTTTCTTCGTAATCAATCCCCTTACACGCGAGTCACAGATTCCTTTCCGAGAGACCCATCATGTATCAGGTCGCGCGGTTGCCCTCGCAGAAGCTCGCCAATGTCAACTCAACGAGCTCACTTTGGAAGATTTCAAATCTTTGAACAAGGAGTTTACTGAAGATATATTTGAAATCTTCGATTTTGAGGCCAGCGTTGAAAGACGACAAGCAATCGGGGGCACGAGTCGCAACATGGTGGAGCGACAAATTTCCGTCCTTCGCGCTGCTTTACAAGGCTGAGGGAGCCTCAAAGGAGCCTGGGGTTGTATATAACTACATTTTGAATTAGAACATCTTGAAAGCCAAACGTAGACCATATGATTAGTTGCCCCCCGCAAAGACAGTCAGTCTGCCTTGAGTCTGCCCAAATCATGCACCAGACACAATCTCCAAGACTTCGCCAAGCACAGAATGGGACGTGTGCGGCGGAATTGCAGGGAAAGTTTGTTGCTGCTTTGGCGATCATTATGCTAACGGTATTTGTCAGTATTTATACCACTTGTACAGCCATTTCTCCAACATCGCACAGGGCGTTGTCACAGTCAGTGGTGACTTAACTTGTCGTTCCACTCCACTTGAGTCTAACCCAACTCAATCTTCATACCCATTCCCTACACCACTCCTGTCCTCTCTCTTTTTATCATTATCAGCTAACGAATACCAACCCACATCAACTACCCACAATCAAACATGGCGAGAGACAGGCTCGCAGCCATGAGGGTGCGTTCAAGCGTGGTTGTGGAGTCCAAAAAAATCTGACCTTCTGGTGACTGTAGGCTCAACAAGGGAATGTTAGCTCGTACGTTGAATACTTTAGTTCAGATTTCGACAATACTTACACTTCAAACGAACAGGAACTCTTATCCTACGCAGGCGTCAGGAGAGGGGTATCAGAGTCGCAGAGCAAACCCATACGCTCAGCAAGATAACCGCGCTTACGAAATGGCAGACGTGAGAGACAGTAGGACACAACTCGCGCCAGTGCCAGCAGCATCCGCAGGGGATATGCCTGCATTTTATAGCGAGGTTCTTTCTTTTACTATCTTCCTTATCACGTGTGGCTAAACTCACTCAATGCACCTCTAGATCTCGTCTATCCAAGACTCATTGCGAACATTTAACGATAATGTCGCCAGAATTAGTGACCTCCATTCACGGTCGCTAAACAACATGGATGACGCTGCCGCCCAGCGCAATGCTGCGCAGTTGGATGAACTTGTTGAAGAAACCAGCGCTCTGAGCGCAACGCTCAAACGTCGTGTCAAAGCACTAGAATCGCAGAGAGGCTCAGGGCGTGATGGTCAGATTCGGCAACAACAGGTAAGCGTGGTTCGCGTTTAATGAACCAGCGTATATTAACACAAAGACATAGACCGCTTTCGTAAAGTCAAAGTTTGTGGAAGCAATACAAAACTATACCTCCGTGGAACAGCAATACCGCACAAAATATAAACAGCGAATGGAGAGGCAATTCAAAATCGGTGTGTATGATGGCGTGGACTCCTTGTTTCCTTGACTCAATGACTGTGTTCCAAGTCAAACCCGATGCTACACCGGAAGAAGTCAAGGCTGTGGTAAATGATGAGCAAGGAGGCCAAATTTTCAGTCAGGCAGTGCGTTTCAAGAATTTCCAGATATCCCATATTACTAATACGCAGCACTTTTAGCTTATGAACTCCAATCGCTACAATGACTCACGAGCGGCATATCGGGAGGTTCAAGAACGACATGAGGACATCAAGCGTATTGAGAAGACTCTTGCAGAGTTGGCGCAATTGTTCAACGATGTGTGTATTCTCTAGTGATGTCTAGTTCTATTCACCGACGCTTGGCCGTTACAGATGAGCGTTCTCGTGGAACAGCAAGACGAGACCATCAACGTTATTCAAACGCAAGCGGAAGGCGTTGAAAAAGACACAGAAGTCGGGTAAAGCATCATCTTATTTTTTGATTGATCGACCACTAACCTGCTATCCTCAAAGCTTACAATATACCGATAAAGCTGTCACCTCGGCTCGGGCTGCCCGCAAAAAACGATGGATTTGTTTCTGCATCACACTTGTTCTCTTGGCTGTGATTGGAATCGTCGTAGGTGTCGTGATCAAAAACCAGGTCGATGCAACGAACGCAGCAAAGAATGCTGTCCAGTGATGTAAGTGACTATGCTATTGGGAGAGAGGGGTCCTGATCAAGGTTGCTAGTTGGCCGATTTTTTTTATGTTTCGAGCAATTATATTTGGACGTATTTTCTCTGCCCGCTCTTTATGATCATGGACTCCTCTTAACAACATTGCTGCATTGCTTCTTATTCTAGTTTTATTATTTGGTGTAATGAGTAGTAGTGGAAATCTGACTCTCTTTTGCGATACCCTATCATTGATGTGTATAGGAGATCTCGAGAGATCTCGTCATGAATGAGGAAAAGATGTAAGCCGAGAGCGATCGGTTGTCGGTGACCGGAACGGATAAGAGATAGAGAGTGGCTGATGTGGCAATGCACGCTGCTTATGTGAGCCATTACGCGTCGCCGTATCCTTGTTGCAACCTCCCACTATATAAACCCTTGTTCTCTTTCTCCCCGAACACCCCCGTCTCTGCCTGCCTTCTCCCAAGTAAGTCCCAATCCCACTCTACAACCTCTTCCACTCATAATAATAATTCTACTAGCCTTCAATTCCACTGTTCCGACCCCACACACACCCCACAACCTAACCTAAACATGCCTGCTAAGAAGCGTTGTCAATCTCAAATTGGCACTGATGCTCAGTGCAATTCTGCCGCTCTACGCATTGTCGGGCAGTGCCCACATTGTCGTGCCCAGTTCTGCGGTTCGGTGAGTAACATTGCACAAGCCTCACGATTGCACTATGTCTGACTCGTTTACGTACAGCACCGTCTCCCGGAACACCACAACTGTTCCAATCTGGAAGATTGCAGGCAGCAGGCATTTGACCGAAACAAGACGAAATTGGAAAGCGAACGGACTGTGGCTTCCAAGATGGCTACTGCGTAGTTATCTTCTCATGACTGATCTGACTCTTTTACCACATCTACTGCCCACCCCTTTATGCTCACGTCCACCTGCTTGCGGGCAATCGTAATGCTTTCATTGCCGCACATTGTTCCTCTAATTTCCTCCCCACTTCATCACCATATCTGTACACGGACAACACCCTTTCTCCTTCATCTTCCCATTAGCATTAGGTATTATTGTATAGAGATCCCTTGTAATCCATCTCATAGGTCGAGGTCGACCACACTTGTTTCACTACGTTTATTTATCAAACACGCTCTCCTTTTTTTGGTTTTGTTCATGCATCGGAGAACAAGGTGGATTCGTTTACCTCGGATGTAAGCGATGGCTTTTCATCTTGCAGCGGACTTACGCAAGGATGAGAGGCTGTTGAGCGGAGGTGAGCCGAGTCAGGCCAGAATGGTCATCAATCGGATCTATATAATTCCAATCGTTAACTCCCAATCGATACAACTCTTTGGATCATCCTCTCCTCTCGACCTATCTTTCGCGATAACACTTGGTGAGTTGGCTGTGGCACCCGTGGCCAATGTCATCTATATAGATACCTTCCAAATGCGTGTGCTGTGCTCAGCGCACTATCACATGGAAATCAGTCTCGGTCAACGGCACTTACAGCTATTTCCTGATTCCAAGCAACGAGATGCATATATTAGGACGGGTACAAACTTGTGCTCCCTCGATATTTTCTGATACCTCGCCTTCAACATCGTATACTGACTGCCATGGCAAGCAGAATAAAACAAGTCACAAATCATCTGTCTGGAACAGAAATGTCGGCTGGTGCGTTAACTTCTTCCCTCGCGCGCACCCGTTTGCGGCGATTGCGTCTACCTGGAGCTGAAAGCTGTTCATTGCAGAATTGTGGCAAGATGTTCCTCTCGCTCCCCCGGACAGGTATATGCGTCCCCCCATGGGCGTTCTCATGCGAGCTCACTCTACGCTCAAATAGCATCTTCAAGTTGTCCGCCGCATACAAAGCGGATACCTTCAAAGATAAAGTCAACTTGGGCGTCGGAGCGTACCGCGACAACGACAACAAACCCTGGATTCTCCCCGTCGTGAAAAAAGTGAGCATGATCTTATCACGAACCCCGGTGCTCAATTTTGAATGCGTATTAGGCAACATCTATTCTTCTGAATGATGAAACACTTGATCATGAATATCTCCCGATCACAGGACTCGCAGAGTTTACGAGTGCCGCCGCGAAACTGATTCTTGGTCCGAATTCGCCCGCTCTCACAGAGAACAGGACCGTGAGCGTCCAGACAATCTCGGGAACGGGTGCAAACCATCTCGGCGCGTTGTTCTTGTCGAGGTTTTACAAATTCAATGGGCCTCCAAGAATATACCTAAGCAATCCTACTTGGGGTACGCAGATCCTACGATAAGTAAGGATGCAACTAACCGTTCGTTTTGTAGCCAATCATCACGCTATCCTTAGAAACGTCGGCATTGAACCCGTCGAGTACGCTTACTACGACCCAAAAACCATCGGACTAGATTTTACGGGATTCCTTGACGCGTTGAAGAACGCACCCGACCGCTCGGTGTTTTTACTACATGCGTGCGCACATAACCCAACGGGCGTGGACCCTACGCCTGAGCAGTGGAAATCTATTGCGGAGGTGATCGGAACCAAGAAACATTACACATTTTTCGACTGCGCGTACCAGGGGTTCGCCAGCGGTGACCTGGATAAGGACGCGTGGGCTGTGAGGTACTTTGTGGAACAAGGACTGCCATTGCTTGTATGCCAGGTACGAACTGGTTACAGGGTCCCTTGACATTCAATGATGACAATCGAATGTAGAGTTTTGCGAAGAACGCGGGTTTGTATGGTGAGCGGGTGGGTGCACTGCATGTCGTATCAAGGGACCAAGAGACCGCGAATCGTGTGAAGAGCCAGCTGTCGGTGTTACAGCGGAGCGAAATCAGCAACCCACCTTCCCATGGAGCCCGGCTCGTAAGTGAGAACCCAAGGATAGAGGGAAAATATCTGAAAAATATTCATCCAAGGTATCACTCATTCTCAACGACGAGGGACTGTTTGCGGAGTGGAAAGCCGACATCCGGACAATGGCGGGAAGAATCATAGAGATGCGAACGGAGTTACACCGCTTGCTGACAGAAGAACTGAAAACGCCAGGGAACTGGGATCACATTGTGAACCAAATTGGCATGTTCAGGTAAGGAGAGACCTGGAAAAACACGAAAAGGAAGCTGATGGATAGTGTATAGCTTCACGGGAATCAACCCTGAGCAGAGCAAGGCGTTAGTAGAACAGGCGCACGTCTATCTGACTACGAATGGGCGGATTTCGATGGCTGGATTGAATAGTCACAACATATCGTATTTTGCACGGGCATTGGACGGGGTGGTGCGGGGATGAGTGTCGTCATGATAGAATAGAACGAATGGGCTAGATTGAATGACGTCATGTATTGTGTTGTTTGATTTGATGAGGGAAGAGTGTCCGTCCGTTCGCGCAGCTGAGCTGAGCTAGGCAGAGCAGAGCCATGTCCGCCGCAACAACCCGCCGACCCCCAAACCACATCCCTCTGCCCCCGCCCCAGTCCTTCAATTTAGACCCTGCAGACCCTGCCTCCCCCCTCCTCCTCTTCTACACTCCGCCCTCGTCCCCAGCACCGTCCCCCTCCGTATTTTACACCCCGCCCACCTCGCCCTTCCGCGATCTCGTCCCCCAGCCTGCCATCGCCAGTGCTGTCTCCCAGACCGCAGACCCGTCGGATGGGCCCATGGACCAGTCCGTGCTCACCGACGACCGCTTCCCCGTCGCAATGGACCTCTCCATCGATCTCGCCCTCGATGATGACGGGCTGCTGAGCACCCTCGAGAAAATATATCTCTACTCGCGCAGCAAGGCCGCCTTCCACCGCGTATTCATTGCACATGCTCTCCCCGCATATCTCCAACAAGTCACCCCCCAGGAGGCCGTCGAATATGTCCTCCCCCTTCTTAGTGGCCTTGCAATGGATGATGGTACTGTCTTCTCTTCATCTCTTTTTGCCTCTGCTCACTCCACCCAAAGACGAACCCGTCAAAGAGGCCTTGGCAGCCGAACTCGTTCCCGTCATCTGGTGGTTTTTTACGGTCCGTCATCCGTAGACTCGCACAAGCTTCATACGCTGACGGCATGTCCCCCAGCATTGCCAAATAATACCCGATGACCTCAGACCAGAGGAGGCGTATGCCTCGTCGTCCACCACAGTCACCATATCTGTGCAGGCATTTACCCCGATACTCGGGACCCTGCTGCTAAGCTCTAATCCCTTGGTCGGCGGCGCGGCTCGTTTCGCGGTCGTAGATCTTCTGTCGCGCATGAAAAAGGCAGACGACCGAGAGTTGGGCTCCTTCCGTCATCTCCCAACCGAGTCTAATGGGCGTGTCTTTCTTCCTTGGGAAATCGCGCAGAACACCATTGATGCCGATGATGAAGACGAAGATGAAACCCCTCTTACTGTCGGTCTCTTTGGCCCGCAGGAGCGCGCGATGTTCACTCAGGAAATACTACAACAAGTCGTAATAGGAATGGGTCGACTGGATGTTGACATCGAAATAGAGGTGGACCAGCCTGAAGACCTCCCTTCTCCAGGTGAAGCCTCAAGAACCAGGGATAACGATCGAATGAACCCATATTTTCCACCACTTGCTTCCAATTTTTCACCTCAATCCCCTTCTAATTTCTCAACATGGCCGCCTGCTGATTCTTCACCTTCGCGAACGCGACTTGGTGTTCCAGGTGCTAGCTACTCTCCTGGCACGGAATTCCCGAACGGAGATCGTCCTACGACGACATCTGCACGATCCTCGTCACCTGCCAGTGTAGGGAGGGCAGCGCCGGAGGCCTCAAATTCAATATCAAACTCGCCGCATTTACCGCCGGATGCGGATTGGTTAGTGGATTTTGCGGCTTCTCATGTCAAATTTGATGTATGAACGCATATTGGTAACAGGGATGATGTATATGACGGTGACGACGATACAGACGACGAACAAGCGGCTGTGGGAAGGTTGTCGAGCATGTCGCTGATGGCGGCCGTTACCGCGAGCGGTTAGTTGCGCAGGATCACTTGGTGAATCCTGGAAACCAATTAATCTGCCGTCTCAGGAACATTGCAAGATGATACACAGCGCGCTTTTGTCACAGAAGTGGAACGCGTGGGTCGTGACCGTGTCTATTGGGTCAGGCGCGAAGCGTCTTTCGCGCTCGGCGCGTTGGCTAAAGTGGTCCCAGAAGAGATCGTCGGCTCCTCATTAGTATGTATTTTTACTTTTCTTCAAACACTATCCAGCTAAAGGTATTCATTAAAGCTGCCACTGTTCAACTCGTTAAGGTGGGACGCAATCTGGCATGTCCGCCATTCTGCGCTTTTCGCCTTGCCTGCTATCATCGCGCGTCTTTCTCCTTCCGACCGCCGCGTAGTGGCTCTAGAGACAATGGTCGCCCTTTCTGCAGACCAGAATGCGACGGTGCGATCAGGGGTGTTAGAGGCGTTAGGCGAAGTATTGCATACTTTTCATGGCGATCCCGATGGTCCGCCAGATGAACTTCTTCGCCTCTTCCTGGGCAGGAAGGAAGACAGGCGAGTACGCGACGGACAACAAGAGCTTGATCGGGAAAGTCAAAATAATGAGGCGCAGACACCTCTTGAATCGTTTTATACAGATTCAAAACGGCCTCTCATCTGTGCATTTAATTTTCCGGCCGTGGCTCTCACTCTCGGCGGTCGACGATGGGGTGAAATACGCGAAGAATATCTCGATATTGCGTCCAATCCTGCGGCTGGGGTCCGTCGCACGTTGCTTGCGAGTTTGGGTGAACTCGCAAAGATCATCGGGGCTGAACATGCGCAGAAGGATTTGGTTGACCTGTGGTGGACGGGAATCCGATCGGAGGAGGAGGAGGTGAGGACAAAAGCGGTGGAGTCTTTGCACGATTTATTGGCCGTGGTAGGTAAAACGGTAGGAAGAACGCTAGTGCAGGGACTTCTGACAGTGTGGAACCAAGGCATTCTACGTGGCTGGAGAGAACGGGAGTTGATCGAGAAGAGTCTTATCAGTTGGGTTGATTTGCTCGGAATCGAGATTGCTTCGCTTGCTAGGAGTCTGGTCTTGAAGGGGCTTGAGGACAGTGTCGCGGCTGTACGAGAAACCGCGATAATTACTGTGAGTCTGATACGTGTGCTATTATTCCTTGCGTCTTCTTGAACTTTCAAACGTAACAGGTCTCTCAGCTATGTGTTCTTTTTGCATCACAGAAGGCGGTTGTCCAAGACATTCGCAGTGAACTCCGGAAACTGGCAACATCACCTATCTACCGAAGACGTATGACGTATGTCCCTTTCCATGAACTCGACGGTCGTTGACGTTGATTGACATTCCCATGACTAGTTTCATCGCTTGTCAACAAAGTATTGCCCTACCTGTTGGGAAAGACGGCGAACCTTCTGTCATACTCGATGATGATCTCCTCCTTTCCGTCTCTGACCTGGCAAAAGACGAAATCGAAGGCGTCCGGATCGGCGTGGCCCGATTTGCAGGAGCGGTCTATGGTATGTTCCATCGTGTCGTTGCAGGAGTTAACTCAAGGTTCTGGCGTGTAGGGAACTTGCTTCGTCATTCACGTTCTATTCCGAGCGTACTGGACAATCTTGTCCGTAGTCTCTCACAGGACTCTTCACACGAGGTGCAATCATACATTTCGCATCTGTCGTTCGGGGTTCCAGCCGGCGACAGTGATGCATCATTAGGAAAGAACAGCAGCCGATCACGGAGGCGACTTTTGCAGATTGCAACTTTTTCGCGACCGCCACCTCCCGTCAGCCAAGGCCAACATCGCGCGGTGTCGCCTCAATTATCACCAGCAGCTGAAACATTTGGGATGAAATCGTTTGGTAGTCGGACTATATCCGGCCAAGCCGATATTCTTGAACACGACAATGCGGACCTCCAGCCCACTTTGAAGGAACTCCATCAGGCGTCAAGTGCGGCTACTAGCTTTAATAACTCCGTTCTCACTCCGTCTGGGAGCTCAAACCAGACAGTGTCAATCACCAAACTTGCTACGAATGGTTCGTCTGAGCTTCAAGGTGGGAAGGCTAACGAACGGCTTGCTGTTCCAGGATAAGAGGATCAAGAGACGCTCTCAAGTTTTCACCAATGATTTCCCCACATAGATATCACTTTACATAGGATGGCACTGCTTCATTAATTACACACATTTATCTGATTGGCCTATCATGAAAGGATTTGCGCACATGGATGTGTGGTTGTGCCAAATGCAGCAGTGACTGACAGGCCGCCCAAGCTGAGTCTGAAACGTGCTCTATTCTTGCGTGCACTATAGTCTTGGCCGTGCGTTGCTCGCTTGTTGGAGCTCTGCTTCTTCAGTCACATCTTCCCTCTATCAAAGCCGTAGACCGGTGCCCACACGCTCCCTTTACCTGACCTTCATGAAGCGATCATGTTAAACCTCCTCAAAGCCCTCCGTTATCTTGTTTTTGGTAAGACCATGACCCCCTCCTCTTTTGCTGTCAACTAGCGAACTGAGCGGAATTCTCCAGTTGTATTTGTCATATGCAATGCTATCATTGCGAGTGTCGCTGTGTGGAATTTGAGCATCGTCGAATCTATTGCGATAGATGGTGCGTCTTGGTCTTTATATACACGATGCAGTCGATGTGCTGACGGTGGCTCTCATGGTAGCCTCTGCGAAGCAGATCAGTAGTTATTTGATCTTTGTTGGGGCTTCTGGGTTGTCCCTCATATTTCCGGTGTAAGAATGTTATTTTGTCATACGGTTACGGGCTGCAGCTGACTGTTTCTCTAGCATATTCTTCGAACTGTACGGAAAGAATGTGTTCGTTGGCAGGGTGTGGTTTGAATTGTTGTGGGTTTGTGTATTTTTCGTCATGGAGCTAGGTAAGATCGATGTATTTCGTACTTAATATCTGACCTCACCTTTGGCTTGACAATCACAGCTGGTGCAGCAGCCATCACTGGTCAAAGCAGCGCCCAAGTATGCAACTCCGTCTCAGGAGGTGCGTGTTATAGTTCAATCAGTTCGATTACAATTGAGATCGAAATATTCCAGGACTTCAAAATCCTTCCTTTTCTCAAGACTCACCTTGTGCGTCAACCCAAGTGTTGCAGGCATTTACTTGGATTTGTACCATTCTACGTATGTTCAAGATCTCTTTCCACGTTGTCACAATTCACTCATAACCTTTCCATTTGTCAGTTCTCGGTTATTTCGTCCTTCTTGTGGTTTCAGCCATAATCAGACAAAGAGAGGATCCTACAATATGGCACTGCAGCGTTCGCAAGTTCCCATGGCTGAATGGGCGTCGCAACCTCAAGAGTGTTCCGACGTCACCTTCCCTTCCCAGATTCCGCAGTCAAACGCCCGTCATTGCCGCACCTCGGCCACGACGGTTAGCGATCATGCGCGAGGCGATCCTATCGTATCGCTCTGGTCTTAGCTCTGAATACGAGGTAGAGCATTATCAGCCACAGCCGCATGCCGCGCCGGAGCCTGTGCCAGCAAACAATCGACCAGTTCCTCCGATCCCGCTCGCAATGGCGTCTCCACCCCCACTGATCCGTCAGCAGACTCAACAAGCACAACAAAGACAAGGACCCACACTCTCGACGCCCTTCTACCCCTCGTATGTACGGACCGCAATTGACCCTACTCCCCAGGCTCCTCCCCCTGCGCAATTGGGCCAAATTCGAAGACTACCTCCTTCTCCCCCTCCGCTCGGCGATTGGCCACGGCTTGATGCCACCTCCCGCCCTCCCCGTATAAAGCGGAAACCTCTACCTCCAGTGGTGCCGCCGGCATCTTATTCATTCAACGCCCCTGCGCTCTCTGCTGCGCTTCAGCCTCTTGCTTCTTCCCCCACCCGATCGCGTCCGACTGGGCCAAGAAGACGGTCGAGTTCGGGGGAGGAGCATCGTCCGTCTCATCTAGATCTTTCACAGATTAGCTCGTTCCATACGCGAGGTCATAGTTAACACCATAATGGGGGCTTTTTCTATTTCTTGGTCACATTTCGGTTTTGAACATCTATCATGTAGCTTTCAGTTGTATTTTTGTATTGTTGAACAATCTTTTTGCGATGGCAATGTTCGAGGCAAGGCAGAGACTGTTTTCTGCATGTTTGTACCTGAGTTCGTACAGTCATAATCTGTCATACTTAGTAAGTCACAGTGCCATGCCGCGTTGCCGAAATGTAGTGAAGGGTCCAAAGCGCTTAATTCTCGTCGCGTTCAACATGTCTCGTTAATTTGGAAGATGAACAGCGTCATCTCGATATCTGGAACTTTACCTGCTTTTGCGTGACATCTATAGACACGCATTTTACAAACAGGCATTGAACAGGCAGTAAGTTTCCATCCTGATCCTCACAATGTCATGATACTGACATTCTGCGAATTAGTTTTCGTCTTGACTGTGTACGCCCACTCACTTCCATGAACACGCTTCACAAGGTTGTCAGTAACCTCAAGAGCGACAAGATTAAAGAGCGGCAAGAGGGCCTGTTGGCAATCCGAGAGGTCTTTTCCCGAGAAGAAGTCATTTCCAATTTCCACATTCGCGATGGAAAGAGCGAGCCTCGTGTTTGGCTTTCCGTGTTTCAGGCGTTGTTTGCAGCTGTCCTACAAGAAAAGCTCTTAGTGACCAAGTCCACGACCAAGTCCTCCGCAACAGCCGTACGAAGGCTTTCAGACGCAGTTGGCGTAGTGAGATGGTTGACTGAACGAACAGCCCATCTCATGAACAAGAGAGTGGTCAAGGCACTCCTTGAACACCTTACCCAGACGATGGTGCATCAAAACGAGCTCTTCAAACCTGTAGCTCTGGATTATAGCAAGGCCTTGAAGTATCTGGCCAGCCACACGCAACATCTTGAGCACATGGAAGATCACACTTGGGTTAGGATCGTGGAGATGGGGTTCAACGTTATCTTGGACGACCCCGTTAAAGCGAGCTTCGAGGACGATGAGAGGGACGACGCCATGAATAATGTTGAGTCAGACATGTATGTGGATGATGAGGAGAGCGCGCTAGAATTGGATGATGGTGATGATCTACCTTCTGCGGTCGCGGTCAAGGGTAAAAAGCGCGCACGACTTGAAGGTACCGCTTCACCCGTAAATTCACCCAAAATGTCACAATACCACACCAAGTCCAAGTCTAAGGTCAAGAGAAAGGTCCTGGCGTCTGTCTCCCTAGAGCAAGTCGAATTTGCTTCACTTCTCTCCATTCTCACCGCGTCCTCTGCAGCCCCTATGCTGTCTGCCGATTATCCCAACCTTGCGCCGGGCATTCTTCATCGTCTTCAGCGATTCCTCGAGCGATATCCTGCGGATTCGTCTCTTCTACACGACTATCTGACAATCCTCTCATCCACCCTCGGACATCTCGCGCTGAACAAGCGAACGGAGGTTGAAGATTTTGCTCATGCAACCTGGAATGGACTGCTAGGCCTGTGGGGAACCAAGGATAAACGTATGAAGGAGGGCCTCACTACTGTTCTTCGGATATTATTCCAATTCTTGATAGCTCCCAGCACCACAGAGCGTACGAATGCCCCACCTTTCAACTGCGTTGACGGTATCCGGCGGCTGTGGGACTTGTTGAACAGAGAGGCTGAGAGCAGATGGGGAGTTGACGGGTTGGTTCTTGAATCCCTTAGGCTCGAGCTGAAGAGTTTGAGAGACGGCAGTGATTCCCAAAGTGGCACCGAAAAAGCCTTTGTAGCCCAAACTTTTTGTGCAGGATGGAATTTTGATGCAGGACAGGCTCTCTCGTGGGCTATATTGGAACTACAGGCTGATTGTGCAGGCAAGGTATATTCGTTTTTCTGAGCAGATGTCGTCATCACGCTGAACATACACTGGTCATCAGTTGTATCAATTGTCCGAATCCATGCATTCCACAGCTACCCCTGGTAGCTCGCGATCGAATACGAAGCGCACAAAATTGGAGAACCCAATAACAGCACTGCTGCACTCATTTCATGTTCACAGTCCTGCGCATGTTCGAAGTTACCATTTGCAGGTTCTCCTCTTCTTCATTGACCGTCACTGGCATACGATTCACGATGCCTTGAAACAAGAATGTATCAACGCCCTTCTGCAGTATGTTGCGTTCAACGATGGAGTCATACAATCGTGGGTTTTCTTAAGCTTTGCAGCCATTGCACATGCCGAGGGTGCTGCCGTCCTCCGGAAATCGTCAGCGAACCGCGACAAGCTCTCGATACTCGACTCTAACGTGTGGGACCCGATATGGACTCACGCCATACGCAGAGCCAACGTTCCTGCCGTCTGTCGCGCGGCCTGTCACGCTGGACATACCCTACTTGATTCGTTCCACTTTCAGTCTACATCTAACCAGGATTTCCTTACCTCTCATCGTGTTCTCCTCGAAATTGAAACACTGGCCAAGGACATGGATGTTCAAGGACCTGCCTACCCATCTGAATCTGTCTGCATGTTCTTGTCTCTATGTTTGGCAATCGCCAGCCAAGATGTGCGACTCTATCGGATGCGGCTCGAAGATAAAGTCCTCAGCTGGTTGATCGACAGCTGGAAGATGCCAGGAAACGATCGGACGAAGTTGTCTTTGCCTACACCGAATGACATCTTGCTCTTGCTCGAGACTGTGTGCGGATTGGCGAAGAGGGTGAACATGCCCAGCCAAGTATTGTTGCCCCAGTGTCAGATCGTCGATAGTGTCATTGAGGAAAATCAAGTCAAAGTCATTCGGGACTTTTTACTTTGTGCAAAATTGCCGTCTTTCTGCCCTAACTCCAGTGCTTCACGGTTTCAGGAAGGTATATCTACGGCGTCCAGCACCGGTGACTCTGATATCCACCTCATGCCTCCGCGCGGAAGAGAGCGCAAGGTTTCCTTATTCTTCCTCAGGGCGCTCGATTCCTTGATCGTCGAGTGGGAACTCATTCAGGGCAGCCAGCACCATCCAACTGCAGAAACTTCACGTCGATCTCTGGACCTAGCCATCACTGCCATAGCCTTCGAATCACTACTTGTGTACAATGGCACGACCTCCAATCGACAGGTTATGCAGAAAGCATCGAGGATTATCGCTCTGGTAGCTCCCTTGTTGAAAGACCCGCGATGGACTGTGTCGGAAAAATCGGCTGTAGCTCTTGCCTTTGGAAGCCTCAGTCATTACGGAGGGAGTTTGCAAGATCAAAGTGTTTGGATGACGCTGTGTCAGCCTGGCAAACAATCAGGAATCAAAGAGCAGACTTTGAGGAGCCTCCTGAGTGACGCGGCCCATCGGAAAGAAGTTCTGAGTGCACGTCAAGTTGATTTTATGCGGCTGATTTGGCAGAACGGCGATGTAACTTCCTAATCTTCGACGAATCTACAGTCCGCTGACAGCATTCTGTTAGGTTCAAGATGCTTTGACCTCCGTCATAAGCATTTTGCGCGACGTCCTTCGCAACACGATCAGTCAACCATCGAATGCCTCCCATGTACATCAAGCATCAGACGCCGATGACAAAGACGAATTTGGGCCCATTCGAATAACGACTGCTGACAATTCCCCTGTCCTCGCACGGAGAGCAGAAAAGGACCGTTCAACTCTACCTCTTCTTGGCATCTGCGTGACCTTTCTTACTTGTGGTCCATACTTACAATCCGCTTCGGGAGAGCCAACTCGCGACAAGGAGCTCACGGAATTGATTCTTGGATGTGCCGAGAGTCAACCTGCACAATTCAGTCTGGTCTGCCCCATCGTTTTCGGGGAGATTCGGCAAGGCACTTTGAACCTGAGTAGCGCACAGCTAGCCAGCTTCTTAGATGGATTCGCCGGTCTACTAACACAGTATGCATTTGCGCGAAGCGAAGCTCTTCATCGCTTGGTTGTCGACTTCTTGGATTCAACCTTGAGCATATGGTTGACACCAAACGCTCAGGCCGATGACAATATTAGTAGCAAGGTTCGATCTTTGCGTGACTGGCTTTCCATTGCCATCAAAGCAAAGAAGTTCAGGACGTGGACTGTGCGCGATGCATTGGCCCTGTTTTTGGACCGATATTTATCGATGGATCCAGCAGGAGTATGCTGGGGGTCCGCTGGAGAAGATGATGACGAGGATACAATACAGAAACGGCTTGAGAGCCTACCTACTGATTTGCTGCCAATGATGGCCGCTGATGACGACATTAGAGTTCGCTTTCGCGTTGCCGTTCTCAATGCACGTCTCTTCACACTGGAGCATCGTACCGAACAAACCCCCCTTCAAACATATGATTTATCGAAACAATGGTATACCGTTGACCTGGATAAGTACGTTCTATATTGTTGATGTTGCTCTTATCTAATCGCTTGTCGGTATGTGTAGCTATGAGCACATGCTGACCCGAATGCTTTCCCTTGGAAACACCATGGTCGTCAGTTCAGCAGTTCGCCGCGGACCATACTGGCATCTGCTGGAGACCTGTTTACACACCACTCGTTATTCCCTTCATGTCGAAGCCATTCTCACCGAAGTATCTCGAAGACTGGGAATGCCTTCTCTATCAGTGCTTTTTGAAGCATACGCCTCACAGCTTGCCTATTCCATTCGTCAAGCAAAGGCTGACTTCTCGCGCTTTCCTCCTCACCTATTGGGCTATCGTGATAGGAAACAGTATGCGGAGGCGACTTTTCGTGCTTTTACCCCGACAAACATTATTACCGACGGCAGAAACTTGTTCGAACACCACTGCAGGCTGCTGCAAAGAGAACCAGTCGACGGACTTGAAGAATGTTTTGGTGATATTGTTGGCTTTCAGATTGCATTTTGGGTCGATTCAAAGGAAGAGGATATGGAAGGCCTTGATCAAATAATAAAGGAACAATTACTTCCTCTGGACAACTTCGACTCAGATCTACGGCAGAACGTCGATGGAGTTGTGGCAACGATTCTACGCGCCCTCGGTGAACAGGATTTTTCCGAGCACAGCGCCATCGTGCTAGCACTACGAGGACTTGATGCCAGCGATAAATCTGCCCAAACGTTCCAGGCATTGACTCGATATCGCAAACTGGACCAGTTTGTGACACATACACCTAACTTGCCAGCTTTTCCAGCTCAGAGTATTCTTCGAAGCTTGAACTGGCTTACTTCCTTTTTGCCTGATGCATTCACCAAGGCCACGACATATCATATTCTTCAAATGCTCTTCAAAGATATCCAACATACGCCTCTCGTCAACGAGCAGAACCGGCTGATCAACGCGATATCATTATGGATAGCTTTGCGTTACCAGGATTTCGACGATCCGACATTGCTACACACCTTGGTTCATGGAGCGATATTGTTCTTCTCTCAGTCAGATTTGGCAAGGTCTGCGCAATCTATAATTGAATGGGCATTCCGTAGGTACCGCAAAACAAGGACAAAAGATACTCGTTTGCCCAACATCCTGATACGATTGTGCTGCATGGCCCACGATTATGCCAACAACCCTCTTGACCGTTCCACTATGGACCTTGGTCGCAGTTTGTTAGCATGGATTGACGAGCAGGTTTACTCTTTATCCAAAGTCACACCTTTCGAACCCCTGATCATCCGGGCCCTTCCTGCTTGGCCGCAAAAACCCTCAGAACAGTTGCTCAAACTGAATGATGAAATCACTGTTGACAGCCTGTCATCTGTCCTCAGTGATTACCGGATAACATCCAATAAATTCAGACTTGTCCGTCGCCTCCGCGATCATGCATTTACAGGTGATTACAGCGATACTCGATACTCGAGAACCGACTTCTGGCGTTTGAAGGAGTGTATCCCACCGCTGGACCGTCTACAGGATGAAGACGTGGGAGCTTTTGCTGCCCTTTTATCTCTGAATCGTGGACAGATTGGTAGCTTCAATATTGAACAGGCGAACACAAATGCACCTCGCACTCGACACGCTCGCAACTTCAAGAGGAAGACCACAACAGAAGATGCCACTGTTGCTCGTGATGCCATTACAATTGGGTTGCTTGCGATGCTGGAGGACGACGACCCCTCTCATGTCTCCAATGCGTACAACACTTTACGTCTTATCATGTCCGTTTCATCCTTCGATGCTGCATATCTACAGATGCCTTCGGAGTATAGGGTGGAATTAGACTACCTGAAAACATACCGTCGTTCACACAAGACAGAAAGAGGACAGGCTCACCAATTGCAGGAATTACTCCAATCTGAGATGTACCTGGATATGACAAGCAATTTCTCCCGATGGATAACCATGATTACGGTTGCACTGAGTGATGCACTGTCTACGTTCGATCCTTTTTTCGGCCAACTCAGCTCAATCTTGACCTCTGATATAACCTTTGCGGAGCAAATCTTGCCCATCCTGGTCCATACCTTGCTCTACACTGAGAGAAGACAGGATAATCTTGCATCATCATTCCGCGATATGCTCTCCAAGTATTTCACAAGAGTCTTGTCTTCGACGTGTCCTGACATCCCTTGCGTAAATTCGATTGTCGACACTACTTTGCATTTGCGTTATTTTTCCGCCCGGACGGACGATGCTCTTGCTTATAACAAATGGCTTGACGTTGACTATACGCTGCTGGCAAGCAGTGCTATCCTTTGCGGAGCATATACGACTGCTCTGTTATTTTTGGAAGTCGCCTCCGAAATGATGCCACAAACCACCATGAAAGATGCCTCCACAGAGCAAATACTATACGAAATATATTCCCACATCGATGAGCCTGATGGCTTCTATGGTATTAAAACCAAGGACCTTCATCAATTTCTAGTAAAGCGATTTCATCATGAAAGACAATGGGAAAAGGCTTTTCGATTTCACGGTGCCGCTCTTGAAGCAGGTCAATACGATGCCGGCGAGCAAGAGGGACTCCTCAAATCATTCCACTTTTTCGGATTCGATCATCTCGCCATTGACATGCAAAATTCACGGGGAACGTCCTTGAACACCAACGCTTCTTCATCAATGAGCTATAGGTTAGGGTGGAGAACCGAGACGTGGGACTTACCGGAACGCACAGAGAATGGCTCCAGTGCTCCTTTGTACAATTCTCTCAGAGCTATCTACCGTGAGCGTGACTCTGGTGTCTTAGATGGAACCATCCGGACGTCTCTCTACAAGGAAATGGATCGCATGAGATCCTTGGGTTCAGAGAATTTGGCCGAGATTCGAGAGGTAGCACAGGACCTGATGTGTCTGAGCCAAATTGTACAATGGAGGCAAGATGCACTCCAGAAGCGATTGGAACAGAAGCTGGTTGAGCCAAAGGTGTGGAAGGAGTTTATGGATATTGACAACGGTTTTGGGTGCGTGGTTAGCATGAAACATTTATTGAAGTTCTCCAACTGAGAATCCAACAAGGTTTTCTGATTTAGAGTCTCTTATGGCAACTCGAATATCGCTAATCCGTTCCGTCAGGCAACGAGAAGAGCGTCATCAGATAGGGAACCTGGTAACGCCGTATGTTCGAGGTCTCCTAGATATCGAGAAAACATGTCTGCTACGTCTATCACAAGCAGCGCGAGCTTCTGGCCAGGTCCAAATCGCCTTGAATTCTGTTGTCCGAGCCCAACGTCTGGCCTTGACACCATCCTCTGAAGTTTCAGAGGAATTTGCCAATGTGCTGTGGCTGCAAAAGGAAGAGAAGCTTGCTGTCCAGTTTCTCCAGGACGTTGTCAATAAGAATGATACTGCAGAATCATCACGCAAAGCTACGTGGCTTGCCCGATTGGTAAGTCGTCCCTTGTATGAGCCATTCTCATGCTAACTTCTTGTAAAGGGGACGTGGACATCTGAGGCTTGCTTGGAAAAGCCGATTGACATCTGGGCTCGGTACTTCGATCCCTCAATCACCCTTTTGGAAGAAGCTAAGAATAACAATCCTGACTCAGTCCTCGCCGGCGCAAGAGTTTATCGGGAATGCGCCATGTTCTCTGAGCGGCAATATCATGCTACTTTGAAATCTCCAGACGCTATCCGATGGAGAGTCTATGTTGACCGGAAGAAGCAAGAAATACAGCATCGTAATGCGGAGCTCGCGAGGACCCAGACCAATTTGGTACAACAAAACAAACTGAAGAATGACCAACAGAGAGCGCAAAAACTATTGAACGAAGATAGCGAACTTTTCAGGAAGCACAATCATGTTCGCGACAGCTTTCTTAAGCAAGCCATTGACATGCATTCTCGTTGTTTGCAAACATCCGATGCCTTTGACAACGATTCCGCCATCCGCTTGTGTTCCCTTTGGTTTGCCAACTTCGACGATGAGGCTGTTTTGGAGACAGTAAGGACTGCACATGAACGTATACCCTCTAAGAAACTTGTCTTCCTTGCAGTGAGTGACGCGCAGTTACTATTTCTTTGAAGAATCTAAGTTCTCCCAAGCATCAACTTACAGCCCGGCTCGCAAGCCCTACTGTTGCCGCAGAATTGCCAAAACCCCAAGTTAATTTACAGCGCCTAGTGGTTAGGATGTGTCAAGAACATCCGTTTCACAGTCTATATCAAGTGTACTGCTTGCAGCCAGATAGACATATTGCCACAACCGGCCCCAGGAGACAATCTGGACGTCACTCGACACCTTCCACCCAAACTGAACGCGGTGCTGCTGCAAGCAATATTTTCGATCGACTGCGAGACGATTCACGCAACGGACAACGCGTGCGTGATATCGAAATGCTTTGTGATGCATACCTGCAATGGGCGAAATACCCAATTGTCAAGGAACCCCGCTTCCAAAACAAGGGCAAGTCAACAAGTCCCTTCAAGATACCCGATGAACTGGCTATTCGGAAAATCTCGCAGCTTCAAGTTCCCGTCTCAACTGCCCGAACGCCGCTTGACGCGACAATGGAGTACAATGATTGCGTATGGATTGATCATTACGAACACACATTTGAAACTGCAGGCGGTGTTAACCTACCAAAAATCAGTATATGCCATGGGTCCGATGGACAGAGGTATAAACAGTTGGTAAGTTGTGATTGACATCCTTTGGCATGGCTCCTTAATCCGTTTCCAGTTCAAAGGGGAAGGGAATGATGATTTGCGGCAGGATGCGGTCATGGAGCAAGTCTTTGAGCTCGTAAATGGCGTCCTTAGCCATGACCAAGAAACTCGAAGGCGAGAACTACGGGTTCGTGACTACAAAGTTATACCTCTTTCTACTCAAGCTGGGTTGCTGGAGTTTGTGGGAAACACTTCGCCCATGCGAGATTGGCTAACCAAGGCACACGCGCTGTATGACTTCATTGATTGAAACCTGCAATCTACACTGATACCCGGAAATGCATAGGTATCGCCCCGGAGATCTAAAATCACTAGAGTTCGGCACCCGAATGAAAAAGGTCCAGAAGGAGCATAGTCATCAACCCGATGAGCAGCTCAGAGTATTTCTTGAATCCCGCAAGACGTTCCGACCGGTTCTGAGGCACTACTTCACGGAAAAACACAAGACGCCTATCTCGTGGTTTGCGATGCGCCTGAACTATACACGAAGTGTTGCGACGACGTCCATTGTTGGTCATGTATTGGGTCTTGGGGACCGGCACATTTCAAATATCTTAATGGACAACGTCACTGGCGAAGTGGTACATATCGACCTTGGTATTGCTTTTGATCAGGTAGGCATATCCCAAACAAAGAATGACGATGTTTAAACTGAAAACATTTGACAGGGAAAACTTCTGCCAGTCCCCGAACGCGTACCTTTCCGTATGACTGCAGACGTCGTCGATGGTATGGGAACATCGGGAACGTCTGGAGTCTTCCAAAGGTGCGCCGAGGAAACCCTGAGGGTGTTGCGCGAGGAGTCGGAGGTCATAATGACTGTCTTGGAAGTGTTCAAGCACGACCCTCTTCACTCTTGGTAAGCAGGCCATGTTGTTTTCGGTGCGCAAACATAAATCAATGCGAAATGTTCACAGGACGGCGAGTGAGGTCAAAGTGAAGCAAGCACAATCTGATGTTCCCGCATCCGCCGTGACGAATGATACCAGTCGTTTCAATCTTGGGATTGGCATTGACATGAGCAGTGGCTCCGCTGACGAGGCAGCAGACCGAGCGTTAAGCTCTGTTGCACGTAAATTGGACAAATCGTTAAGCGTTGAAAGTACCGTCAATGAACTGATTGCGGAGGCCACTGACCCCATGAACCTGGCTACTATCTTTTACGGTGAGAAAACTACCACGTAATTCCGTCTGTGCATTCTCATTTTTTTCCCTTTCTCACTAGGATGGAGTCCTTATATGTAGTATGCACGTAACACCTTGCATGATCTTTATTATTCCTCTTCGTGTAGCATGCTTTCATCCTCATCTCCATCAATCCAGACATGTATTATTAGTAGTAAGGCTAATCCACTGCGCTATCCATGCAATGCCTCCTATCACGGCGTTGGTCGGAGTCGCCTGCCTACGGGTCTGTTCTCGGAGGGGATGGGTGGAGGTTATCGATTTGGAGCCTCTGTATGGACGGCGGGAGGCTGTGGTTGACGTAGCCGCTGTTGCTGTTGAGGCGAGTTTGGAAGAGTTGATTGTCTGCGGTTGTTGGGTGGGTTGAGCTGAGCATGCGTTCGAGGAGGAGGAGGCGAGCAAGAGGCGAGCTTGACGGTGCTGAGCGGATCTTATCTTGATCTTATCTGTAACTTTGATCGCTTGACCCATAAATAGAATTATTGTTCTTTGGTTGCCCGCCACAGCCGCCTTCGCCACTTATAGTCATGAACAATGGAGGATTGCTTTGTACTCCCTGGCCTGTAAACACCCGCATTGTACTATTCTGGCCACACTCTTCCCTGTAATCAATGGATATTGCCGACGAAAATCTCTTTAAAGCCCGAGCTTTCGATGATTTACAGAATTCCCTGTCACTGGTGGACAAAGGATTGAAATCGCCGCTCTCAATTTCGCTTTCACTTCTTCAAAGGCCTTTCAATTTTCTTTCTTTCTCCAACGCGGGTCGCTTCCGTCCTCATAAAGACTCACCTTTCCAACATGCCCTTTCTACGAGATGACCCCAGCCCTTTCAACGTCGACGTACCCACCACGAACCTTCTCATGCGGAATCCTTTCCTTATTTTTCGTCTAGTGTTCCTCGGTGAGTTGCGGCGGCTCCTCTAGTATATACCTACTGACATTTGACCTCCCTGCTCAGCACTTTTGAGTAATATTGGCCTCTTGTCGCTCATATTCGCATCATGGAATATCAGTGCGACATTGTCAGTGGGATATTCAGGTATGCAATCGCCCTTTCTCCTACACCAAGATGTATACTGAGCACGACCCTCCTTATTCTCAGTCCCTACGACCTCCATCTTCATCGTTTTCGAGAGCTGCTTGCTGTTTTTGTGTGTGGCATTGTGAGTGACGCGTCTTCATGTTCAATGTATTTCATTTGACGCGCTTAAAGAGCCTTGATCGACTTCTTCCGCTTGAGGAGAAACATCTCACGCGCCATGCTTGAATGTGTATGGGTTGGCATTCTGAGTTTGTTTCAAATCGGTATGACATTTAAAGTGTCTTTATTTCAATGTTACTAACTATATTTAGGAGCTGCAATTAGTAGCACCGTCAATGGGCCTGCCATCGCATGTTATGCCACAGGTGTGTTTTGATTATTGCTTTTGGCCGATCTGTAACTTACCAGCTCCCCAGCCGACTGGAACATCTGTGCTTCATCGTCACTCCTTGTACCAACGACTTGGTTGAGCAGCTTGCTGTGTAAGTTAAGATTCTGATCTCTGCAATATACTTCACATCCTCAACAATTGTTTGTAGCTCTCGCTTACTTTCTGACTTTATTCATTACGACTATGGCTCATAAACGCGTCTATCCTGATATATGGAAGAGGACTGTGTATGGTGTAGAATGGTTCGGCGGTCATGAGGAACTTCCATCGAAAGAGAAGTCCATCACCGACTTCTGCCGGAAAATCCCTCGCGTCGACGATGATCCCTATTTCGACCACTACGAGGACATTGAATCAACCTCTGCTCGAAAGAGGCATTACCCTCTCCGCGACTCCATCGGTGCATCGGCACCATGGGCATCGGCACCTGTTCGACGTGGTGTAGATCCGCCTTTTGCAACTCGTCCGACAACAAGGTCAGATAGGTCTTCACCCACAACTTTGAACGTTCCCCTCCCGTCTTTTCCGGACAAGAGCGCTGGCTCAAGTCACACCAGCACAAGGTTCATCGAGAAGTTTCGGGAGTCGAGCGTGTTGGCGCGCTCGGAGACATCAGGACAGTTTACGACCCATCATCATGCTCGCCAGGATTCGTTTCCTCCGAGTGTCGCAGATATTGATTCACCCATCCCACTTCCCCGGTTGTCGGAATGGGTGAGAGCAGATGCTCTCAAAGGAATCGATGTTCATTCGAATCCCCATACTCTTGACAGTCCTTGACCAGCTCTATAGCACTTCCAGGCCCATGCATGTCACGGACAAATTCTTAAGATACTCGCAGCACCTGTAATCATTAGTGTATAACTGTATCAATAGTTACAAGATATCTACATAAATACAATAGCAACTCATGCTATAAATCGGTTGAGTCAAGCTGACCTAGACGCTGTCTGAGAATTTGGATTTCCGCTTCGGCTGTACACAAGTCAGCCTTGGTGTTCTCGAGTTCTCGTTGAGTTTCGAGTAGCAGTTTTGCGTTCTCTTCTGCAAGTTCTCCCGCACCAACGGCGACCCCTGCAGACAGAGAGTAACTATGATGTCTTATATGTAACAAGACATGTCCTCGTACCTCCAACAAGTTTTACTAGTCGCCACAGACGCAGAAAGATTAAAAGGCCTGCGAGTTCTCTCTCTTTACCTCGAAGAACAACTTCGAGGGTGAATGTTGTCGCGATGATAACTGCATCGAAAGTATGCAGCCCAGCGTGTGGTACAGGACCAAGAGGATTCATATATTGGAAGCCCAAGGCCCACAAGGTTAAGGGAATTTCAATCAAGAAAAGGGTAGTGATTGCCAGAGAAATGTGGGACAAGGCTTCGAGCCATTCTGGACTATGTTCAACGCCACAACCTGGGGAGAGGAATGTGTATGCAAGGTCTGCCAGTACACAAGCTGCGTCAATTGCAATCTATAGTAGAACGTTATCCCCTCAGAGCAACGAGACTTCTTTCCTTAGGATTGGCTCACAAGGGTGATCACAGTCTTGTGAAAGATAGGATGTTCGAGGAAATGGGATGTTTCAGTCCGCCATCTGCGGTGTGTACACTTGTACCCTTGAGATTCGACGTCGTTGGTAGGTTGAGTATTGAGTGTTAGGAGTAGAGGTTGCTGTTCTGACATGGGTCGACAGCCGGCGCTCACTTAAAGGACTGAAAGCGTGATACGAGACCTAGTTATAACGTCTATTAACATGCGTGAGAGTATGTATTCGCTAAAATTAGATTCGGTTGAGTCGGCTCTCTCTGTCGTCCATCCCATCATAGTAATAGTTTGGCCCCCTACGGTCAACATACCGGGTCCCCAGCAACCGTTTTGAACTGGCAGCGAGCGCCCTCCATCTAGTCAATTTATTTTATTAAAAGTCTATGCGGTCACATCTATCATCCGAGTCGTGCAGTGCAGCCTGTGTTGAGCAAGAATAGCACACGCGGACGTCTGTCAGAATATCGCCCTCTTGATTCCCAAAGCTACTTCTGGGACTAATAAAAGGAGTACGGACGCCATGTCTGTTGATCCTTTCCCTTTTCTTTCTTTTGAGGTGGTTAAGGTCGCCGCGCCCCTTGACCTACCTTTTGTGTCCTGGCGGCCATCTTTACACATTCTTTCTTAAATTCGTTCTGGCGCAGGGATACCTCTTTCTTGATCTTTAGTTATGTCGCCCGCTAGAACCTGGGCTCTTTTCAAACTCATTCGAGTTCTGGTATACTGTAAGTCTTCCTTTAGCTTGCCAGTTGATGCACCCGTGCCAAATCTTCCGAAGCTCTTTCCACAATCTTGAGCGTGGGATGGGCTGCTATCTATGCCGTCCTCCTGATACGAGGGTGGAACTCTTACAATGGAGACCAACGTGAGTTTTATAGCGCTGTAAATTGCACGAAAGACCCCAGTTAACCATTTGCGAAGGTGCCATTGTGATTGTCCTCCTTGCTATCTATGCAATTTCGGCAATCATGCTCTATCTAATGTGTGTACTAGTCGCTCACCTCATCATATCTAGTAGCTCAGAACAATCTCTCTAGGATCATCGTTCGCTTCCGACTATGGCTGGATGGTGTTCGCATCGCTCTTCTACTTTTGTTTCAAGTCGGTCCGTATTATTACGATAAATTCTTAGCTTCCATCCATCTGACCAGCTGTTGTAGGCGGGACCGTAACATTCGCGCTTTTCAATCCTACGCTACCCTGTGACAACGTCGGTAGGCCTTCTACTACATCGTCCCTTCGTAGTCCTGCGCACTGATATCGGATTTCGAAGGTTCCGAGTCAACTTGCAAAGAATTTGAGTCTGTTGCCATTTACGGTGGCTGGTCTCTCTCTGCACTTTGTAAGTTTTGATGATTTCATGTTTGACAGGATACAATTGAATTCTTTTGTAAACTTTAGTATTGATTTATGCCTTCGTTCTGGCTATCATGTCTTCCATCCCCGCACCGTCACCTCGTCCGAATCCGGAAGCTGCACTGGCAATCAATCTTGGAAGCGAGTTTCCCGCCGAGAAGAAGAAAAGGGATAGCTTTAGTTCAGTTGGCTCGAGTTATTCTCAATCGTCATTTATTGCCAGGCCGTACCCATATACGACATATCGTAGTGATGGTCCTGATGCTCGGTCTCCTACCGTTTCCAATCATTCTCAGATGACCCATAATTACTATCGGCCTGGAACTCCTGGCTCTACTTACTCAACGGCACCAAGTTCAATCTCAAGCATACGGAATTCGACGAGACAGAAATACAATTACAGTAACCGGATGCCTGCCCCTGTGCCTCGTGTACCACCTACTTTCAACCAGATGCAGCTACCACAAATGTCAATCCCTCAGCAAGCTCCCGGAGAAGTCGTTCAAAGACAAGGAACACTGATGTCAATTGATTCACGGCGCCCTATCAGAAACGATGGTTCTCTGTATGATCCAAGAAATGCAAGGTTGTTGACTCCTCCAGGATTAGGTTACAATGGTCCCGTTCAAATTGTATCCCAACCTCCGGTTTCCGGTTCAACACACCTCGCAGTCCCCCGCGGAATGTCACCACAGGCAAACCAGTTTTCGCCATCTAGAATGGGTACACCTGTTACTTTGGCCTGGCACGGACCCCAAGGACACCAATATCCTACACGGAGCCTGTCTCCAGGGTCAGATTCTCTGCATTCCTTGGGCGGTGCGCGCCTACCCAGCAGGAATGGCAGTTTCTCGTCTGTCCCTCGATCACCTTCTCCGCAAAATATGTCGTTCCATAACCTTCCATCTACCCCCATGTCTGCCATGCTTCCAGCTCATCCGGGTTTGCCTGCAGCCACCTACTACGGGGGCGAAGGGGAAGGGGTACATGAACTCCGGCGGTATGGTTCCGCGCCGAACATGAACGTTAACAGTCGGCCCGTTGGTGCCATATATCTTCATCACAGTGGAAGTGACTACCACGAAACGGCACCGTCTCACCTCGGTAGAAATGGTGAACAAATCGATATTAGACAATGGAGGCAGAATTTGGTTCGCGAGGTAGTTCGTGGCGGTTAAACGTGATACAACTAGTCAATAGACCGCTAGGCATCGTTTTCTTATTTATTTATATATCATAGCATCTTGTTAGTACGAGGAACGGTTGTTCGGGTCTGACGTCATAGGATTGATTGAACATATTTTGTTCCCCGAACCGGGTGTTCGCAAAGTCATGGCTTTCTATTTCGCATCCATCGGCTCTCGACAACTGCTTCGTCCAGTGATCAATGTCGGTACACATAACCCACTCACAACTCCCGTTGGCTTCTCAGCCGTAAGAGGTTTCTCGCGTATTCACAACACATCCCATACTTTGCCATCTGCCTGCGTGCGAACAGTCCAAAACGCCAATGCAAGCAAATCTTCCAGGCTATCCTTTATATTCAAAGGTGCTACAGTCGCTGGCGTAGGCCTCAGCCTTGCTACATTGAACAAACCGACGATAAGATGTGACAGTAAGTTCGCTGCTCTACAAAACATTCGTAATCCTGATCCTGACGAGCAATGTCTAGCTCGTGAACTCCGGCCAACCGGACCTGCGTTAGAAGACCGTCCACCTCCACCTGCTTCTTCATTATCACTTTATGAACTCGGGTTCGGGACCGTTGCGGGCTTTTGCGCAGGGGTGTTCGTCAAGAAAGGAGCGAAAGCCTTAGCCTGGTTCCTAGGAGGAATATTCGTTCTTCTCCAGGTGCGAGTTGTCCTCCCATCCATTTAATCATCCTGGAACTCACCAATCTTTTAGTATCTTGGATCGAGTTCCGTGCTTAGAATGGACTGGGGAAGAGTCGCACACAAATTTGAGAACCTATTCTACACCAAGGACACGTCGGGGGTGGCAAGAGCACCAAACGTAGGATCGTTGTGGAATTGGACGACCAATTTCTTGACGGCCGACTTCCAGCCTAGGGCTTCTTTCATTGCTGGATTCGCACTTGGTCTGAGGATAGGGTGATCGACAAGTGGCTGTAATACGAAGTCAAATATGATTATATTCGATGTTAGATATGGGTAATCCGAAGTGTTGCGTAGTGGATTGATAGAAGGACAGAGATGAACACAGTGGCCTTTCATCCTTAAATTACTGACGGTCCGGAAGGGTTTTGAGATCGTTGTTTGGTTCCGTCATCAATAATCAATACGCCCTGGGATCAGTATGTCAATAACAATTTTTTTCAGCAATCACAAATACTCAGTTGGGGTTCTCTATATCTTGGAGCTCTTATCTTTCTATTCGAAACATGGGTCGCCGCGCAAAGAACAAACAAGCTGCGCCAGAATCTATGGAACCAAAGGTCTATCCCACCTCCAAAAAACTCGGGAAACGAAAGGCCGATAATATCGAAGACGAAAAGTCAAGCTCAAGGCCGATCAAAAAACACAGAGACTCGAATGGCAAGGGCAAGCCGACAGCAAAATCGACCACGAAACCTGCCAAAAGCCCTAGCAATAAAAAGAAGGTTGGAACCTCATCCGATGCAGATGGCTCTGATGGATGGGACGACGTCGAGGACGGCGTTGACTTCAAAACCCTTACAAAGTCAGTCGCACAATTCTCATTCCAGCGCAGTGTTGCTTATGTATATGATCTCTAGGACTCTGTCCCATGGGAGCGACGACGACGAGAATATCCAAAGTGGCCTTGATGATCTCGAACTTGATGATGAGATGGACGAGTAAGTTCCTGGTATCCGTATCCTAGCACGTCTAACACTCGCTATAGCGATGAACCACTGCGAGGTCCTCTGCAAGAGTTTGACTTTGGCTCGGACGAAGAAGATGAGGTAGAGCCAGCGCCGTCCTCACGGACGAAAAAGTCGAAGCAATCCGAACGACCAAAGAAAATTATACCGACAGCTTCTGACAACTCCAGCGACGACTCAGATGATGAAGAGGAAGAGGAAGACGAACCCGTTACGATGGCCAACATGGCCGCACGTTCGCGCAAACTCGATGCTCTTGCCGCAGCCGAGGCCGAAGTCGATGTGGAAGAACTATTGCAAACCGGAGGTCTTGAGGCGGACGACGATGAGGACGACGACGTAGATATGGAAGGAGACGAGAATGCCGATGGTGATATCGACGCTGAACCTTTCCATCTCCCGACTCCTGCGGAAAAAGAGGAAGAGAAGGCAACTGGAGGTCCTGATTTGCATATAGTGCAGCGTCGGATGAGGGAATGCGTGCGAGTGCTTGCGAAATTCTCGAAACGCGCTGAGCCGGGTCGGTGAGTACTTTGAATATCGTTTGTATAACTCACATCATCCTTACCCATCATTTTAGCTCGCGTTCAGAATATACCGACCAACTTATGGCCGACATTGGCAGCTATTACGGTTACAATGACTTTTTGGCTGAAAAGTTGTTCCAGTTGTTCCCAGTCAACGAGGTTTTCATAATCACCACTCTTAGTTTGCAAATTCTTATGAATGTTTTTGACAGGCGATTGAATTCTTCGAATCCAATGAAGTATCACGACCTGTTACTATCCGGACGAACACATTACGAACAAGAAGACGCGACTTAGCACAAGCACTGGTCAACCGGGGTGTGAATCTAGAACCTATAGGAAAATGGACCAATGTTGGTCTCCAGGTTTTCGAGAGTAATGTCCCGATCGGAGCAACTCCAGAATACCTTGCCGGACATTACATGCTCCAAGCCGCATCCTCTTTCTTGCCTGTCATTGCCCTTTCTCCCCAACCTAATGAGCGCGTTCTGGACATGGCTTCTGCACCAGGAGGGAAGACGACGCACATGGCGGCGTTGATGCAAAACACGGGCGTTGTCTTTGCGAATGACGCCAATAAAATCAGAACCAAAAGTCTGACTGCGAACGTGCATCGTCTGGGATGTAAAAACGTGGTTGTTTGCTCGTACGATGGCCGCGAGTTCCCCAAGGTCATGGGTGGATTTGACCGAGTGTTACTCGATGCGCCATGTAGTGGCACTGGAGTCATCAGCAAAGATCCAAGTGTCAAAGTCAACAAGGTATCTGTCTTCGCCTAAATAACATGAACTGCCACTTACCGTGATCCGTTTAGTCCGAACGCGATTTTACACTTCTGTCACATCTGCAAAAACAGCTTATCCTCTGCGCCATAGACAGTGTCGCTCCGGAGTCCAAGACTGGGGGCTACATCGTATATTCCACCTGCTCAGTCACGGTCGACGAGAACGAAGCTGTGGTGGATTACGCTCTTCGGAAACGACCCAACGTCAAGCTTGTCGACACTGGCCTTTCCTTTGGCCGAGAAGGCTTCACCAAGTACCGAGGCAAGACCTTTAGTCCCAGTGTGAACCTCACCAGAAGGTTCTACCCCCATGTGCACAACATGGACGGATTCTTCGTAGCCAAGTTCAAGGTCGAGAAACGCACAAAGGGATCACTTGCGGCCGAATCTAAGATGGCGGACGAACCGATCTTGGTGGATGACGAGTTGGTGCAAGATGCGAGCGTGGACCGCAGTGGATTTGATGCTGAGGAAGATAAACCCTATCTTGAAGGTATGCGGTTGATGTATCTCTTGAAGGGTTCAGTCTGCTCACTTTTCTGACCTTGATTCAGAGGCTAAACGGACGCGCATGAAGGCTAAGGGTCTTCGCCCTCCGCCTCGATCGAAAGCGCCACCGTCAGCTAAGGCTGTAGAGGCAGCAGCTTAGAGGACATTCAGCATGCCAGATGGTCTTTGTTTTCCGGCTCTTGTGTAAGATTGTTATGTTCACGCGCAATATATCAGAATTGCTTGTCTAGTGCTTGATTTGCCATTTCTGATTTCGAAGGATCAAACCTGATTGTCAGATGTGTATATGTCGCTGTTCCTGACAGTGAGCGATCAAGGATCATCAGGTATCAATGTATGTACGTACGATAACGTCCAATGCTATGTGACCTTGGCATCCGTCTAATATCAGAGATGCACTTATCGGTGACGGGGCTTTTATTGCCACGATGCCGCCGGAAGGTCATGGGATAGCATCACACGGGCACAAGATTTGAGAAAAAGTCAGAGTTTATTACAAGGCAGCGAAAGTCCTTTACATATTTACTTATTGACAAAATACACGAAAGAGTCTATATCAGCGTAGCGTTCGTAACGGGTCACAAGAATTAGTTGTAGGCGCTGCGTCAACGGGAATAGGTTTTCCTGCGTGAGATCGTTGGTATCGTGATGTGTAGATGCGTGAGATTTCAGTTAAATCAATACGCAGTGGTCTTTCTGTGTCTGCGAAATCACGAAAGTCAATTAAGGTGGTCTAGACTGTGATGGTGCTAGAATATGACAAACCTTCTTCCCCCACACCCACAGATTCCGCAACATGCGCCGAGCATTGCAAGCCATAAAGCAACAGCTGCACCGAGTGTCATCCATACCTGAGTATAATATCGCAGGTCAATTTTCATGAAACTATGGAACATGAATTAGAAGAGAACGCACCCCATTGCCCCATACGAGATCAAGGTCGCCGTCGGATGCATCACGAACGCGCTTGCGCACGATAGCGACAGCAATCACGTCTATCAGGAAAACTGCCGTGGTAAGAATAGCTGCCAAACTGCCGATACCAAGGGTGAGGAGGGAGGGGAGCCTTGATGTTCCATTTGATCCGCGCCGGAGAATGAAGAGGGAGATCAATAGAGTCAGGAAGGTCAAACCACAGGCTATGCAGGATGTCAGGTCCAAACGTCATCGTGAAAAGAAGCTGATGATGACATACCGATGGGATGGAGCACGAGGGCAGCTGTAACGGTGCGAGAGATTGAGTTTTCAATTTCATCGGCATTTCTATTTGAGGATGGTCGTCAACAACATGGAATGAAGGTTCATACGAGACAAAACGTACAATGCATTGGCGACGGTGCTGTCAAACGTATAGCCAAGACGGGCAGGTGAACATTGACCGTTTTTGTTTCGGTTGATACCAACAACGCTGTAAGATTGTAAAGTTAGTATGAAGACACCCTTACTACCTCCACTCTGATAAGACGACTTACGCAACCCTGATAGTCGAGACACAATAACCCCATACACCAAAGTTTACAGACCCGTTTGCGCCGCTGGTGCTTGAGCCAACATTGGCAGTCAGGCGGAAGAGATAGATTACATGGATGATTGGTGTTGACAGGGACACCAAGAGGAGGAGCACAAAGGCAGCGAAGACAAGGAGGGGGGCTAGGGCAGCAATCATAATCGCAAGGTAAAGAAAACTGTGGGGCAATGAAGGTCTTTTATACTGGTGCAGTGCTCCACTACGCATTGTTTTAAGCACAATGACGCACTGGCTGGTTCGGTGACAGTGCCTTGCAACACTCGGCTTTTACCAAGGCGGGCGCTAACAAAGGTTTGCTTGGCCATCAAGACCCTGAGCATCATGCACGCGATCATGAAAATCGAATTGTAGTGCTCCTCCAGGATGTGCATAGCCAGCTCGTCTTTCGGACAGAGTCGACCGTTGCAAAGAGACAATTAGGCCGTCGGATCGGGTCTGGAAAGGCGAAGAGGAAAATAGAAAATGATAAGAAGAAGGATGGCGTGTGACATTGTTGAAACAGCTGATGGAGGTTTGTTTGGTGCACGTGAAGGGATGGATGGCCTCGGCTCGAGCGAGGGTCCTTCTGTTCAGATGGGGATCTCCGGTCAGCAAATCCATACGATGAGTCAAATTGCAAATATGTGCGGTTCATTCCGTCGAGAATCAAGATGGGTACTCGTGAACGGACGGGGCATGTACGGGGAGAACTGTGGACTGGCAGTAGAGGAGAGGACGAGTGCCGTGATCTCGGTTGCTGAATACATTAGAAAAAAAGATGCTTCCATTTCGAGCGATAAGCATGTTCACACTCAGGGGGGTAAGTTTTGATGGGAGCGAAAGACGGTCAAGGCGAGTCTCTCCAGCGCCTACCCAGAGTCAGTTTGCGGTTGCTGGTGAGCTCGAAACAAGACTGGCTATGCTATTATGCGCTCAGGAAAAGCAACGGAAGGGGGGGAAGGAAGGACTAGCGTGGAACATAGCGACGACCCTGGAGAGAAGTGGAATAGGGCTAGTGGCCAAACAAGAAGCAAACATCTCGAACCAAATAAAAAGAAGCAGTTGGCCGAAAACGAGCTGCTCTCTATCCCTTCCTTCCTAATTTCTCTCAACTGCCCATCTGGGTCCATAGCCTGCGTAGCACGCACATTCTCCCTCTCTTGTCAATTAATTCCTTCTCAAAGTTTGTTGCCCTCACTTTCTTTGTCTTATCGTCCTGAACGCGTTCTTTCTATTCAGCTCACGTCGCGTCCTGCAATAATGTCTGCTCCTGAAGTTGCCGCTGCTCCCATTGTCGCCGTTGAGGAAACCAAAGTCGCAGAGACCACCCCAGCTGTTGCTGCTGAGGCCCCTGCTGTCGCAAAGGTTGAGGAACCTGTTGTTTCTCCCGTACGCCCTTTCATCTCTCCATAACCCTTTTAACCCTCTGACCTGATTTCTTCCAGCTTGAAGCTGCTGTCGTTGCTGAAGCCGAGGCCACACCCGTCGTTGCTACTGAGGGTGAGGCCGTCGCTGCTACTACTGAGGACCCTGCCAAGGAAGAAAGCAAGCCTGTACGTTATTTTTATACCACTCCTCGTCTTGGTATCTTACTTTATCTGGCAGGTTGATGCCGAGGCCAAGAAGGAGGACAGGCCCAAGAGCCCCAACTTCCTCTCGAAACTCCTTGCTCCTTTCAAGGGTGGTGAGAAGGCCAAAGTAGAGAAGAAGGTCAAGGCGCCTAAGAGCCCCAAGAAGGAAAAGAAGAAGGAAGAAGCCGAGGTATTTTCTACCCCTTGTCAACCTCTTAATGTCCGCTAAATATAAATTAGGCTCCCGCTACCGAAGAGTCTGCGACAGAGGCCCCTGCCACCGAGGCGCCTGTTGTTGCTGCTGAGCCTGAGGCCGTCAAGGAGGAGGTCGTGGAGCCCGTCAAGGAAGTGTGAGTGATCATTGTTGAAATTTCTTTACATACATATCTGACATCCAATCAAGTGAGGCCACTGCTCCTGTTGTCGAGGCCCCTGCCACTGAGGAGGTCAAGGAAGAGAAGGTTAGTCATTTGGATCCTGCATGCAAAGCCTCGCCTTACCCTTGTATGTCAGAAGGACGAGAAGAAAGAGGAGAAGAAAGAGACCAAGACTTCCAAAGTTGGCCGTCGTCTCTCTGCACGTGTCGGCGATTTCTTCAAGCCCAAAGCCAAGGCAGAGGTCACCACCCCCGCCAAGGTTGACGAGCACCCACCCAAGATTGATGAGCCAACACCCGTTGCTCCTTTGGAGAACCCCGCCTCAGAGGCTACCGCTGAGGCCGCCGTTCCTGAGGTGAAGACTGAGGAAGTTGCCAAGCCAGTGGAGTCGGCACCTGTTGCCGTCCCCGTTGTTGCTGCCGCCGCTTAAGCGTCTCTGACAATCTGATTGTCAATGACCTGTGAACGACCCTCTGACGAGCTTGTTTCTATTCATCTCTTTCTATCTTGGCCACCTTACATACCACATACCATGATACGTGGATTTATGCCCTTTGGCACTGTTCGCGTTCTTTCGTCCATCATACGCTCGGATTGGTACCCTTTTGCTTTCTTTCTTTTATGATTTTTTACGACTATCCACATCCGCCTTTATACCTAATACTCGATCCATTCTCCTCACAACATACCCCATAGCTGCTTCCGTTGGATCGTGCTATCATCATTGTTTAGGTTCGCTCGTAATGCATTGGTTTATTCAATTTTTGTGATGCGGAATCAGTGCTTCCATAAATGTCCCAATTGAGTGAAGTGAGTCAGTGGACAACATGATTGTTTTTCCTCCGATCGCTATTGGACGTTGTAAATCGCTGTACCATTCTCCGACAGTATGGCGTCGAAACCATCAGGTTCGGGCAAAGAAAAGCTGATAGATGAAGAGGAAGAAGTCCTGCAAGCTGTGATCCTTGCCGACAGCTTCAACAGACGTTTCCGACCTCTCACCATACGGAAACCTCGCGTAAGAAATGGCTGTCGTCTCCGTGCCCTCGGTCCTAATCTCACATCTAACAGTGCCTGCTACCGATCTGTAACGCCCCTCTACTGGACTGGACATTCGAGAGTCTCGCTTTAGCTGGTGTTCAAGAAGTTTTCGTGATCTGCAGATCTCATGCTGAACTCGTCAAAGACGCGATCAAGTGCGTTATCTTCTCGTTTCTCGCCGTTAACAATCACTCATCTGTCCCAACCGTTCTGACATCTAGGGGATCGAAATGGTCCAAACCAGGATCCGGGATGAAGATTGTGCCCATAATGACCGCCAAAGAGACTTTCTCGCCTGGCGATGCGATGCGGGATATTTACACCCGTGGGCTAGTCACGAGCGACTTTGTGCTCGTCATGGGGGATCTTGTGAGCAATATACGGATCGACGAGGTCGTGAGAGTGCATAAGGAGCGGCGCAAGACCAATAAGGACGCGATTATGACGATGGTGGTGAAGGAGAGTGGTGTCAGGCATCGGACTAGGTTCGTTTTGTCTTCTCTCAATAAAATATTAACTTCAATGGAGAGTGTAGGGCCCGCGGCGAATCATCCATCTTTGTGCTTGACTCTGAGACCTCGGAATGTCTGCATTATGAACATGTACAAGGATACCCTCGGAAGAACGGCATCAATATACCTCGCGAGATCCTAGAGGCCCACCCAGAAGTTGAGATTCGGAATGACCTGATTGACTGCTCTATCGATGTCTGCTCAGTCGAGGTTGGTGCCACGCTTTTCCCAACCAATGCTGTCCAAAGATCTGAATCGTTGTCAAGGTTCCATCGCTATTTCAAGACAACTTCGATTATCTAGATATCAGGAGGGACTTTGTCCATGGAATATTGACGTCCGATCTACTCATGAAAAACATACACTGTTATGTTGCCAAAGAAGGCTATGCAGCTCGTGTGCAGGACACACGCAGTTACGAATCTGTCAGGTATCTATTTGTTTCCCATTTCCGCAGTCGGAATCGTTCTTTTACTGACGGCTTTAATGCTGCATGTAGCAAAGACATTCTGTCAAGATGGACGTTTCCTCTTGTTCCAGACGACAATCATCCAGGCGGCCATATCTACGAACATACCCGAGGCAATCGATACATTGCAAAGGACAACACGGTCGTACTTGCAAGGTTCGTCACATAATCTCCATCATACAACAGCGGATGCTCACAACATACCTTCGTTCAGAACATGCAATGTTGGTACGAATACTCTCATTGGGTCTTCTACCCAGGTCGCCGAAAACGTTCGAATCATTGCTTCCGTGATCGGCCCAAATTGCACCATTGGAGCCGGCTCTGTGATCAGCAATTCATACATCTTCGAAGGCACCATCGTCGGTGCTAATTGCACCATAGAACGAAGCATCATTGGTGCTGGCGTCGAAATCAAAGACGATTCGCATATTCCTCAAGGGTGCCTAATTGGAGAAGGCGTCGTTCTTGGACCCAAAGCTCTGCTGGAACCGTACGAACGACTCTCACTCAAGCGGGGCGACGCAGACATCGAGGCCGATGCAGATGACGATGATTCCGACATCGAGGAAATAGAAGCTGGTAGGCATTCTACTGTGTTCAAGTCTTCTCACGCCTGCTAATTGCAAGTCATTTGGAAGGTCAAGATTCAATAGACAGAACTGCTCTGGGAAAGGATTCTAACGCTATTGTGTGGCCGAGAGGGCCACCTGACGAGGAAGATGACGAAGAGGGTCCTGAAAATTACAAGAACTTGGCGTATATGCGCCTTGGTGCGAATATTCTTACTGTCTATTTCTCAGGACAGCCCCTTCTAACCTTTGGCCATTTTCCAGGCGAGAATGTGGTGGACTTTGACGTCTCTGATGCCGGGTCGTCGTCTAGCGATGATGAAACATCTTCAGACTCAGACGACGACGATTTCCACGCCGATAGAGAATCGCTCTCGGGCATGTCAGATATTTCTGTACCGATGGACATCCCTGTCGAATCTGGCCTGATGGCCGAAGCCGAGTTCCGCACGGAAGTGAACCAGTCCCTCGAACGAGCCTTCGCTGAAGGTCATTCTGTGGACAATGCCGCCGTGGAGCTCAAAACCCTCCGAATGGCGAGCAATGTCCCGCTGACGCGTGTGAAGGAGGCGGTGATTGCTGCCATTGTGGAAAAAATCCAGGTGTTGGACAATGACGCGGTTTCCCAGCGTAAGGATATTTCGAGTGTCATCGGTCGGTGGGGAGACCTTATTGATAGGATTGGCGGCATTGATGCCGTGGAGACTATCAGCATTTTGCAGGTAAGGTTTACTGCGCATACGCCTTGACGTATCTGTCGTTCCTAGGTGCTGATGCATTCGGCTGTGTGTCCAGGCCCACTGCGCGTCATCGACACGAATGGCCCTATTTGGACAAATACTCGCAGCGCTATACCAGCAAGACATCGTCGAGGAAGATGACATTCGCGGATGGCATATTCTTCCAAATTCGCAAGGCGAAGGACGAAAGTCCGCCCTCGAGAAGGAAAACTTCAAGAAATGCTGGATGATCGGCACGCATATGATCAACCAATTCGACGAACAGGAAAGCGACGAGGAAAGCGACGAAGATGAGAAACCGAAGGAAGCAACGAAAGTCGCGCAAGTATCAGCGACGTCAACACCGGCTGATACCGAAGACGAAAGCAGCGATGAGGAGGACAAACCCAAGGAACGTGCGAAACCACCGCAAGCAGCCGCGTCGAAAAAACCTGTCGAGTCCGAGAGCGATAGTAGCGACGAGGAGAAACCGAAAGCGGCGACCACACGATCCCTACCGGTAGCCGCAACGTCGAAAGCTGCTGTTGCTGAGAGCGAGAGCAGCGACGAGGAGGAAATCAAAGAGGTGACCAAACAACCTCCACCTGCAACAGTCGAGTCCCAGCCCACACAATCACCACCGGTAGCCACAGCGTCGAAACCTGTTGTTTCTGATAGCGAGGCCAGCGATGATGAAGAAACGAAAGAGGTGACTAAACAACCCACACCTCCAACAGTGGAGTCGAAGCCCACACAATCGCTACCCGTAATCGCAGCGCCGAAACCTGCTGTTTCTGATAGCGACGCCAGCGATGATGAAGACACGAAAGAGGTGACTAAACAACCCACACCTGCAACAGTCGTGTCGAAACCTGCACAATCGCTACCGGTAGTCGCAGCGCCAAAACCTGCTGTTTCTGACAGCGACAGCAGCGACGATGAAGAAACCAAGGAGGTGACCAAACAACCTCCGCCTGCAACAGTCGAGCAGAAAACTACCCAATCGCTACCGGCAGTCGCAGCGTCAACACCTGCCGTTTCTGAGAGCGGGAGCAGCGATGATGAAGATGCGAAAGAGGTGAAACAACCCACACCTGCAACATTCGAGTCGCAAACCACACAAACACTACCGGAAGTTACAACGTCGAAATCTGCTGTTTCGGGCAGCGACAAGGAAGAGACCAAAGAGGTGGCCAAACAACCTCCACCTGTGACCGTCGAGTCGAAGCCTGCTGTTTCTGAAAGTGACAGTAGCGCAGACGAGAACCCTCGAGATACGGCCAAATCATTACCAGCAGGAGCTGCTGCCACAAAACCAGCCGAAATTACTGATGACAGTGATAGCGATGAGGAGGAGAAAGTGGCGAAACCATTGCCAGCAGTTGTGGTATCAACACCAAAACCTGCTGTGGCAGAGAGCGAGGACGAGAGCGAGGACGACAAGGCTAAAGAAATAGCGAAACCACTTGCAGCCACAGATGTCAAGAAATCAGCAGAAACACATGTCGGCGCGCCTGTAGCACCAGCAGCAGCGACTGTACCCGGGGGTAGTCTTGGTCTTAGAGCGAGCTATGCTAGCGATGACGACGACGATGGCTCGAGTGTCGGACCTGGACTGACGAGTGGGGATGTCAGTGAAGACGCAAGTGAAGATGTAAGTGCCAGTGAGGATTCCAGCGCGAACCCGAGCCGGAACGCAAGCGATGATGAGGATGAGGATGAAGAAGAGGCAAGGGATTAGATTATCTTTTTTTACGTATGTATAGGCCTGACAATCACACAAGCTTTCTGATTTAGTTTTACGATTTCAATCATTGTCAATGCATTAAGAAGATGTAGAGTTAAGTCATATGGATGGTATCATAAAAGGAAGTGTTCTACAGAGGTTCGATGAGGTCCGTTGTCGCGAGGGTTGGAAATACAGTGATGAAAGGCAGGCCAGGACTAATACTTCAGTATAATGTATAGAGCTGTAGGATAATCATGAGTTAGCGACTAGTTAGACTTTGTGGGGTGAACTTGCCATGGAAAATGCCTGGGCTAAATGAGGAGATGTTATTAGCAAGAAAACGGTTGAGGGAAGCATTTAAGAACTTACATGTAGCCCAAAATTGTCAAAAGAATATTGATCAACTACGACAAAGAAATGAATTTGTGCGACTCGAAGCGTGAAATAAAGGGGAACATACGAGATCGGCGCCACAACCTCTCTCAAGGAATACTCCCAGAGGTGGGATGAAGATGGCGATGATGATCTTGAAAAAAGCGAAAATGAGTGAGGGAGAAGGAGGGGGGAAATTGAGCGCACTTTGCAAATGTCTGAGGATGTGAAAGCCATGGTAGGTGTATGGGAAAACAAGGCATGCTTGGATTGCTTATAAGGACAGACTGAGCGATGACGTCAGAAAATAGTTTGCGCCACAGGTTAAGGGATGACTCCAACCATGGCAGATATACCGTACGCGTCAGATGCCGATCCCTTCCGTCAATTCGACCTGTATGAGCCGGAACAGCCTTCTGAGAATCTCTCTCCACTCATCTGCTTCATCCATGGCGGTGCATGGCGCGCGTAAGTTCCATATTTCTATACTTAATACCCGCTGACCGTGTTTCCAGTGAGGACAAACGGGACCACGGCAAGCTCGCCCGCAGCCTCGTCATAGCCACCGGCTGCCCAGTCGCAGTCCCCAACTATCGCCTCACCCCCACTACATCTACCGCCCCTGCCTTCCATCACCCTCAGCACGCCCAGGATATCTTGCTTTTCCTCAACTTCATCTTGGCCTGGGATCACCCAGCTGCCCGTGCTTTCGACCCCCATAAGCTCATCCTGATCGGTCATAGCTGCAGCGCACACATGCTGGCTTCCATCTTTCTCGACTCGGCAGACGTCTCGCCCACTCTCGCCCCTTCTCAGGAGCTGCTGCGCTCCGTAAAGGCGATTGTCATGTCCGAAGGCATATATGATCTAGACTTGCTCATGGCCCGCTTCCCCGATTACCGCGATTGGTTCATTCAGCCTGCTTTTGGCCCTTCCCCATCCTACGCAGAGTTCTCGGTCCTCAACTATCCCCTCAGGGCAGAGTCTGAGATAACTTGGCTCTTGATCCACTCCAAGGGGGATACTCTCGTCGATCTCGCCCAATCGGACGCCATGTACAAGCATCTCTCAGCCCTCGATCCCCAACGAGTTGTTCGCAATGTAGATCAGTTGGAAGTGGACCACGACGACATTTTCAGTGAAGGTCGTTATGTGGAGATTTTCAAGGAATTTACCAGCCAATTTATGTAAACGTGCTTCAAAGGAATTTACCAGCCAATTTATGTAAATGTGTTTCAAAGGAATTTCAAAAATTCACCAGCCAATGTATGTAAATGTGTATTATATTATCCAAGCTATCGTTGTCGTTGTACCATCCATATTCATCTACGGAAAATCTACATAGACTCGAAAGACTTTTCAAGAATAGCCGCGGCTTGTTTACAGTCCTTCATCGTGTTATATAATGGGGTGGGCGCTAGACGGATCACGTCAGGTTCCCTTTCGTCACCAATCACCCCATTTTTCGATAGATAGTCAAACACTATCCTCATCACGTCCGATCCCGTGGGTAGGAACAGCAGCGACAACTGTGCGCCACGCTCCGAGGGCTCCGTTGGCGTGATGATCGTAAAGCCACGCTTCGTACCGTTCTTCGAGACTTCGTGCGGCGGAACAAAGTATGGCGACTGTCGCAACAGTGTATCCAATGCGTTTGTCAATTGAAGCGAGCGCTCCCTCAACGGTCCCATCATGCCGGCCTTCTTGAATATTTGCAATGAGCCACGCAGAGCCGCGACTATCAGTGCAGATGGATTCGACTGCTGGAACCCTTGGGCACCCTTGATGGCTGAGAATTTGGGCGGCATGTCGAACCGTGTGGACAATTCATGGCCCCACCAACCGGCATACCTGACGGCTCGTGTTGGAAAATATCAAAACACACGCACAGGTGAATATGTTGCTCACTTTGGATGTTCAATTTCGTGCCATTTTTCGTGAATAAAAAGACCGGCAATGCCACCAGGGCCAGAGTTGACGTATTTGTAGGTACACCATACCGCGAAGTCCACGTTCCATGCGTGCAATGACATGGGCACGTTGCCGATGGCATGTGCGAGATCCCATCCGCAGATACAACCCTAGAAATCAGGGCGTCAGTAAAGAAATGGCAATGTACATATCGAGGGAGAATTGAATTGTGGTCGACAATTTCAATTTAGGTTTTTGGACGTGTGAGATGGAAGACAGACAGACCTTCTCCTGCGCTTTCTGGGTGATAGACTGCATGGGGAACCATTGGCCTGTATAGTATTGAATTCCGCTAAATATAACGAGGGCGATGGAGGATCCTTCTTTCTCGATGGTTGCAAGGATATCTTCTTCTCTAAGCGTATACTCGCCGTCCCGAGGAGAGACTTCTAGAATAGCCGTAGCGGGGTCGAGACCGTGCGCCAGGGCCTGGGACGCGAAAGCATACTGCAATCAATAGAAAGACGGATGTTTAGTGAATATTCATTTCGCAATGCAGAAAATGCAGGATACACCTACTTGATCCGAGGGAAAGGCCCTTGCTTCACAAAGGATCTTGTAGCGGTCCGGTGTGGGTTTGTAGAACGAGTCCATCATGAGATGTAAATTATTCGTCAACGTTCCCATGCAGGCTACTTCTTTTTCATTTGCCCCTGTGAAGTAAGTATAGCGTAAGTCCCGCCTTGGCGCAGAGTCAATGGTATGCGGGACGAGACAAACCTACCAACAAGCTCTGCGAGCAATGGGTGAACCTCGTCCAAGCATTTTGTCCAAGGGCGGTTGTGAGGATGAGCAAAGTGCCCGGTCACAGCACTGGTGGGCAATAAGTTGGATATTAATTTCACATCGGGCAGGGACAAAAATGAGGGAAATATAATTCATTTCTAGAAGGCAAAGTTGACAGCCGAATTGAAATGAATGGACTTACCATGTACCCCATGCGCGCAGCTCTTCCTCAACCTGCGCAGACGCGGTTTTGGAAAGCAGACCCAGAGAGTTCCCACACAAGTATGTGCAGCTGGATTCTAGAACAAAGCAGGGCCGCAAGTCAGTTCGACAGGCAGATATGATATGAATGCAAGCAATCCATTACCGCCATCTGTGCGTAGCGTGGCTCCAATGTCACTGTTAGTGGGCACGATGAAATCATCGCTCAAGGGGATATCGAGATTGTCGCTCTGTGCAGACATTATTGAGTGGGCTCCTGGGGATAGGTTGTGGTGATAGACAGGTATGAATCAAAGGTTCGCGTTCGAGGACCAGCGCCGAACCTCTCCCTGTACTGTTTAAGATCCGGTAGTGCATGATGCCTTGGCCAAAATAACGGGAAAGGGAGGAGATAAGATTAGGCTGCTTCATCTAATCTAAGCGGCCACGATCGGAATGACGGAATCATTCACCATAGGTCCCATACGGGCCAGATCCCATGAAATTTCCTTCGGGCGCGCATTCCCGCTGCTACAAAAAATCAATGCTTATCACTCGCTGTAGTCAGCGTCGCCATAATAGGACCGGGACACCCATCTGATAGAGACACTGTATGTCTTCTATTCAACGTCCATCCAGGAAAGCTGTTGTCGTCGGGGCTGGTCCCGTAGGCTGTCTCGCAGCGTTGGCGTTGGCCAAGCGCGGATGGCATGTCGATCTCTATGAGGGTCGCCCAGGTCAGTCATTGTATTGACGTTGAGGCGTTGTCAGATGCTTATCTCCGGGGTCATAGATATGCGTCTTCCGTCGTCCAAGGCCGCCGCACAGCAGCGCTCCATCAACCTGGCCATATCGCATCGCGGCATCGCGGCTCTAGAAGCGATAGAACCAGCGGCGGCCCAGCGATTCTTGCAGTCTGCCATACCCATGCGTGGGCGTATGATCCACAAACAGACAGGCGATCTAGACAGCCAACTCTATGACAGAGATGGACAGGTACGTGAACAGAATTGTTCACATTTTACCACACTCATCTCTGCTTCTGCCGTTGTTCATACAGTGCATACATTCAATCGACAGGGCATTATTTAATGAAGCTTTATTAGACGACGCGGCTGGTTCACCGAATATCCGTGTATTTTTCAACCACAAAGTCGTTGCGACCGACTTTGACAACAAGTCCATGGTCATTAGAGATGTAGGTTCTGACAAGGAACTCTCTGTGGACTTTGACCTCTGCATCGGGGCAGATGGCAGTTATTCTATTATTCGAAGACAGTTGATGAGAGTTGTTAGGTAAGGCACTGTGTCCTTCTTTTGTAGCGTTCTATTTCTTATGATTTCTTTGTTTTTTTTTTCCCATCAACTCTCCCTGACATTAACCTTCCTTTAGAATGAATTATCAGCAAGAGTACATCAGGGACGAATATGTCGAGCTGAAAATGCCGGCAGGCCGGGATCACTCTGGCGAACCGACCTTTCTACTCGACCCAAACCACCTTCACATCTGGCCTCGCCATTCGTTCATGCTTATAGCTCTCCCAAACAAAGTAAGATTCTCATGCGAGATTTTTATGCTTCACGTTAATTAATCTTCCTTATCATCAAAAGGACAAAACATTTACATGTACTTTATTTGCACCGACCGCCGAACTTGATCGCCTCTGTACCCCCGACATTGTTGTGACCTGGTTTCAATCATATTTCCCTGATGCGTTCCGCGCTATTGGCGCGAAAACATTGGTGGAGGATTTCATGCGGAATCCCAGGAGTCCTCTGATTCATACAAAGGTATAATAAAATCTAAATCACCCTTGGCTGCGCTGAGCGTTGCTGATTGTAACCATTTGTGGTATTTTTGGCAGACAAAGCCTTACCATTACCGTGATCGAGCCATCTTATTGGGAGACGCAGCCCACTCCATGGTCCCCTTTTACGGTCAAGGTTTGAACTGTGGGCTCGAGGATGTTAGAATACTGTCAACACTCCTCGATGAGGAAGGTGTTACATCTACCCTTCCGATCTATGATTACCAGAACAATCATGATCGACGTTTATCTGATGCTCTGCAACGCTATACAGATACTCGACACGAGGATCTAATCGCCATTAGCGATCTTGCCATGGACAATTAGTGAGTCTTTATTGTTCCAGGCGGAGACATTGTTGTTGACATCGCTATGTGCTTGTCAGTGTCGAAATGCGACATTCAGTGACACAGCTCAGCTATCTATTTAGAAAGACGCTCGACAACCTTTTATACTCACTCACATCTCCTTTGATGGTCTCCCTTGATTCTTTGGCTCCGATATTGGCCAAGGTTCCATACCCACCTGGTCAACCTAAAGGCTGGCTTCCATTATATACGATGGTCACGTTCCGGCCGGATATCAATTACGCTGCTGTAAAGAAAAAGGCAGCACGCCAAGCAGCCATCCTGACTTGGTTAAGCTGGATAGGAGTAGCTGTATTAGGAGTGGCGGGAGCGTGGATAATGTGGCTAGCACGGAAAATGTTTGTAGATTATGTGCAAGACAGCAAATGAACGTCAAACTTTCTTATCCCAGAACAGCGGATATGCTGCCGATACATCTGCGTTGTATAAATTGGCTGGTAAATTGGACCGAGAACATCGATGGCGTCAGGACTCCAGGAGCAAGGGGCCAATCTAGAAGTTCTTGAATCTCGTCAGCGGACACAGATCTTCCCATGGCTTCTTTTAAACGTGTTGGCGGTTCGTTTCGCTGGTCGTCACATCCTTGAAAGGCTCTCACCATGAGGCTCGCGGTTTCGGTGAAAAAAATAGGCTCTCCGATTGTACCGAACGACACACCTGTTCTAGGACGGGATAAAATGTGGTGTACAACTCCATAATTAATGAAGGTGAAATCGATAGCGAGGGGCTACTCCCAGGTAACATTGTCCGTTCATATAGTTCAACTTTGCGAAGAAAGTTTGAGGCGTAACGATAGAGGAAGTCGGGGAATCATGTCGGTCATAAGTTGCCTAGACTAAGAATGCACAGCATACGACGGAGGATCAAGATAGCGAACCAAGCAAGGATAGAAGAGAAATATTGTGAAATCGACGCAGGGGATGAAGGTAGAACTACGTGGTTGACTTCTTCGGTGGTCGCCCTCGTTTCTTCTTTACGCTTGACTCGCCTGCTTCGGCGCTGGTTCCACCCTCCGCTGGTATGGGTTTGGGATTCTTAGGAGGCCGGCCCCGTGGTCGTTTCGGGGGAGGCTCCTCACCACTATCCTCCTTCTTCTCCTGTAGCGAGATCGTTGATTCAAAACATAACAAGTGGGTAGTAACGAAGGTGTACTCACCTTGGGCGGACGCCCGCGCTTCCTCCCTGCAACAGGCGTGGTTGGACTACCTGCAGCAGAAGTCGAGGCAGCCTTCTTGTTCTTACTGCCTTTGGGACGACCACGGCCGCGTTTGGCCGGCGTAGTAGGGGAGGTACCTAGATGATGCAATGAACCAACATCTCACCATTAGCATTAATATTCCTATCGCCTTCATCAAGTAGTGATATGGGTTCAAAATGAACTAGGTCACAAATGCGCAGGTCGCAAACATGTTGAACAGTTGGAAAGCATGCTTACCTGCCTCTGCATCACCTGCAGCATGATTGGTTTCTTCGAGCTCGTCCAACGACTGCTTATCCGCCCCCTCGTCCTGCGCCTCATTTGCAGATGTTGACATGGCGCAGTCAGACGCGCGATCCGTGTTGTGGTGGATGGGGAGGGGGGACTTTGAGCGCGCTTGAGATGTAACTGGTTCGAGAAAGAGAAAAGGAAGTGGGGAAAAGCTGAGTGAGCCGGCTTTAATGAACAATTCACTGCCGTATTTAGAACAAGTTGGAAATGTATTGTTCCCTCGCGTGCATTTGCGAGCCAAACCAAGGTTTTTATTATTATCGTTGAAGCAATCTTCCTGTTCGTAGACTTTTTACCCCTGATTTTGGGGGGTTGTACTCACGTAATGTAAATGTTGTTTAACAGGAGAAAACCGAATTTGGCGGGGAGAGCTCACGTCGCTGGATGGCTGCCAACTGGCAATGCTGGAAATGCAAGCACATGGAAAATATGCCAGAGCACAACCCCAGTATGGCAACTCTGCCTGTTATTCTCTCCTCCCCCTTATTTTCCGCTCGGGTAAACCCTGTTTTTTACATCAGGAAATAAATACACCAGCCGCCGATCAGAACGTTGGCATCGAACACAACATAAACATGATGCGATGGCCACAATACTTTGCACCTCCTGCTCCCCCTACCCCCTCCGGTCACTCGGCCAGTCGCCGCACCATCTTATCGCGCGGAGATCAAATTAAGACTCAGTTCGAATACACTCGGCATGGGCGGCTTCCTCCACGACATCATTGATCACTGCTGCTAACTTACTTGACCTCGACATGCGCGTCGTCTTGCTAGTATCCGCCTGTCTAGCCACTACCTCTGCTCGCCTACTCCACTCTCTGCCGGAAGACACGTATGCTTTCCCAAAGTTTCGCGTCGCCTTCATGAATGGGCTCCCCGTGCTCAACGAAACTGCCGAACGCTGGCTGAAACAAGGTCTCCGTGGCGGCGAACTCGAGTTCCTAGATCAGCCATGGCGAGACGGCGACTGGGACACCCCCTCAAACCGAAAAGAAATAGGCAGTGGAAACGCCAACGACCACGAACCACTAGCTGCCATTCCTGAAGTATGTTGGCTACCCTTTTAAACTCTGTGCTAGCTCCTGCTCAGGACGTTACGGCTTCTAGTCGTCTTCGTCCCTTGAAACGGCAAACTATACCCTGGAACACATGAGAATGGGCCCGCGGGACTCTTACATATGTCTGATACCAAAACCCTTGGATAGTATTCCTTCTTTCACAGAGGAGGAATCGGATGTCGATGTGACGCCTGCACGAAGCTGGTCCCTGCTTCAGCCACTCTCCGGAACATGTCTTTACGTGTGTTGTCAATTGCCTTCGGAATATCGGTCCACTCTAATCTTAACCCCATCATCTTTATTTCGTCAAAGCACCGTCAAGGATGGTTCACCTATTCCTACTGCCACAACGACGAAATCCGACAATTCAAAGAAGCCGTACCCACGCAATCTCGTTTTACAGGTTTGTGTTATTCCCTCAGTTTATTGGCCCACGTTGCCATTCTCGTCTTCCTTCTGTTTTATTTTGGTGCACCGATGATAAACGCCGCGTTCTTCTATCCCACCCCTTTATCTTTTTGTTATCACTCTTCTACTCTTCTTCTTCCTCATTTCCTTTTTTTCACCCGCATTCTTGTTTTATTTGTGCACTATTTTTCCTTTTCGAAGCCTGCACAGGGACTTGGCAGGCGGAAAGCACATGCGCAATATCCCAGCTGTCGCGATGCCAGCAGCTTCCTGCAATATTGTGTCTGGAAGGTCGAAGCACTTTGACTGATAAATCCGTTTTAATTACTAGGGACATACAAGCCCGAAGAAGACCACGATGTATGTTGTGACATTTATCCGGACAATTATTACTCATGCTGACGCTCGCTCGCTTAGTGGGAATCATATACGCTTGGACGAGCTCCTCCAAACCCTGAACCTGGGGTTGACCTGACAGTCGCCGAACAGGATGCCCAAGCGGTGAATTTAGAGCTCGCCCGAAGTGCTGGTTCTCGCTATCTGGTGCAAAGATGGGGCGACGGGACCATTTGTGACAAGACGGGAAAAGGTCGTGAAGTGGAAGTCCAGGTCAGTGCCTCTCATTGGTTCCTCCCGCGAATCTATCTGAATCAAACCGCTCTATTAACTCAACCCGCATCTGATTATTATTTTCCCTGGCCCACCTGACTCCTGACTATGTCCGTGTGTGCGCGCGTATTCTAAACATAGTTCCACTGCTCGATGGTGATGACGGACCATATCTTGTTCGTGAAGGAGGCCAAGACGTGCTCGTATGTGCTGGTGGTGCATACCCCCCGACTGTGCGGAGAACCTGGGTTCAAGTCCCGCCGCGACGCTGGAGAAGAAGCCCAAATCCGGTGTCGCGAAGTCGTCGATCGGAAGCCGGAGGGGCAAATGAAATTGCCCAGCACCGACCATCCCATGAAAGTGCCGATGCGCAAGACCGTCCTGCCTGCGCCTGTGCCGGTGGTCAAAGGCGAGAAAGGCGAGGCGTTGTCGGCCAAGGAGAAGATCTTCAACGATATTCTGCGGCAGACCTTGGAGGCCCTTATCACCACCAAGGGAGGCACGGAAGGCGCTAACAAGAACGACGACGGGGAAATGATTATTGAGCTGGAGGATGATTCCCTGGAGGAATTCCCGTTGGAGAGCGATAGGCTCGTGGAAGCGCTTCGCGCTGCAGGATACGAGGTCCGCGCGGAGGTGGTGACACTGAAGAGCGAGAAGGAGAAGGAGAAGCAGGCGAAGGCACAGGCACCACCACCGAAGAAACCTAGAAACGACCCACACCGAGACGAGCTATAGCTATGCTATGATTGCTATCTGTATTTGTAGAACATACTGCTTTATTCATGCTGGAATAACATGACCGAGGATCTCCTGTCTTTGGACGTCCTTCGACTGTGTATCTGATGTTATGTTAGTCTAAGTATATGCCTCATCAGTCTCAAACTTTGACCTACCGCCGACATGTCAGGCACAGTCTTGCGCCGCGGATGAGTAGAGTAGCCACAATTCCATTGCATTGTTAAGCCAAGCATGCAGGTGATTAGTACAGGAGTAACACTGTCGGATTACACGGCGGAAACAAATCGATATACAAGCTTTTTGAGTTGTCCGAGTGAAGTAGTCGTAGTGACCGAACCAAATGCTATCTGCGCACGAGAAATGAAAAAATAACAAAGGCGTGGAGCTAGAAGGGAATGGTTTGTCACTACTTTGTTGGAATCTTGGAAGGATGGAATAACATAACAAAAGAGAATCTAAGGTCGGTAAAGGAATGGAATAGAATGGAATGAATGGAATGGGATGGAATAAATGCTAAGAATAGACAGACACTACGGAGGGATAGCGGTAACAAGTCAAGAACATAGACATAGATAGATAGATAGGGCGGACGGACGGACGGAAAGAATAGATGGGTACTTGCAAGTTAAGCATGGTCGGAACATTTACGCAGGGCCGTTCGTTGGGATTGGAAGAGAGGGCGAATGATAGCTGTAGTTGAGATGATCCCCGAAAAGCAAGCAATGGCGAACGAAATGGAGAATGTTATCCGAGTCTAGTAAGGTGTTCAAAAAAATCAAGAAGAACGAGCACCACGAGGCCAAGCAAGATTAAGCAAGCAAGCAACTAGGTAACAGGCCCCCTCCAGCCCACCCAGGTCCCCCCAGCCAGCACACCAGCACACCCCAACTTAACTTAAAAGAACTTGCGTTTCCCCTGCTTCTCATCCACCGCGACCTTAATATGCACATGCCTCGGCGTCACCCCCATCATCGAACACGGCTCAATACTCTTCAACCACTCGTCCCCCTCATCCTCGTCCTCCTCACACCACCCATCATGATCCACGCAATACCCCGCACTAAACGACGAATCGCCGCCCGCGGCCTTGTTCGTGCTGCTATTGCCCACCGCGCAGCCGCACAGCAGCCCGCTGGTCTTGCCGCGCCCTTTGAGGAGGTCCGTGAGTGTGCACCGCGAGGACGGCTCGACGAAGAGCATGCGGCGCAGTGCGGGTCGGGTTTCGCGTGGCAAGAGGCGGAAAATAGATTCGGCGCCGCCGCCGTGGAAGGTGGTCACGCTGTCCGAGCGTTGGCGGCGCTTGGCCGGGGACGGGGAGGCGAGAGCCGGAGGGACGGCTGATACGGGCGAGGCGATGAGGGGGGGCTCCTCGATGATGGGATCGGCGTGCATGGGTTCTTGGGTGAAGTCGGTGTTGTTGCCTGTCAGGGTGAGGAATCCGACGGAGGTGGAGCGGACGTTGAGGGAGGGCGGTGGTGGGGACCCGAGTTGACCCGCGCGCGGGGTGGTGGCTTCATCCTGCAGATACGGGCTGCTAGGGAGCGACTCTGTCGAGTTGCCCGGCCGCGCAAACGTCAGCACGGAGGGGTCCATCTCCTCCGAGCTCTGCGAAGGGCGCCAAGCGCCCAGCGAAGAAGGCAGGGTGATCGTACTATGCGAAGAAGGGTGCTGCCCAGCCTTGAGCGTTTCCCGAATACGGTCCTTGTGCTCTACAATATCATTCTTTAGCGTCGCAAGGCTGTTCCCAGCCGATCCGCTCGCGAAGCGAGAAGGCGGATCGGTGATGGCGGTGGACTGCGAGTCCGAGCCGGACGAGTCGGTGAGGATGGAGGTGGTTTCCGAGGATGTGCTGGTGCTGCTGGAGGACTCTGGGTCGGGTGCGCCGGTGCTGGAAGCGCGTTCCCGGGGCGAGACCCTGATGTGATCCGCGTTGGAAGAATTGTGGGGCATGGTGACGCCTCGAACAGGGAGCCTGCGACCCTGATCTGACCCTGGATCATTAGCGATGAGCTTGACCACTCTCGGCGGCGGTTTCGCAGAAAGGTCAGGATGGGCAGTGACGAACGCCTTGAAGCTCAGGTCTGTCTTGGCGTCGGGGATTTTCCAGGGAAACCTGCGGAGGACCATGCAGAGGAAGATGATAGCGACGCTCCAGACGTCTGTTTTTCTGGGATCGTAGGGTTCTTTGTTGAGGACTTCGGGCGCGAGGTAGGGATCGCTGCCGACGATGCCTGTGGCGGGGGTGTGGGCCTTGCCGGGGTAGTGGAAGACGGTGGCGGTCCCAAAGTCGATGAGTTTGACGACGTTTTCTTGGGTCATGACGCAGTTGTCGAGTTTGAGGTCGCGGTGGGCGAGGCCCATTTCGTGGAGGTACTCTACGCCGTCGCATATCTGGCGAAAGACGCAGTAGATTTCTGGGCGACACATCTTGCCGGACATGACGACGGAAAATAAATCAAAGGGGGCGAATTCCATGACCTGGCAGAAGATTAGGAAAAATAGCGGGTAAAGCTGGGACGACTGACCTCATAATAGTGGCCGTGGTCGTATACGATATCGACGGTTTCTATGATATTTGTATGCTTGAGAGTGGAGCCAACACAGAACTCTGCAGTGACTTTTTTCTGGTACTCCTTTTCGCTCTCGCCTGACCGCTTCGGGCGGAATTCCTTGACGGCAAAGACATTCCCGTTGTTCTTGCCCTTGATAAGACGAACGGTGCCGCCTGCGCCACTACCAAGCACGCGGCCCCACTTGCCATACTTTTTTGAGAGATGGGCCTGTGTAGCGTCGTGGAGGGAAGCGATGGGGGTCTGTGGGTGGGTTGGATCGCGGACAGGAGACTGGGGCTGGGAGTGGCTGGCAGAGGGGGACGGGGTTCGGTCCTTGCTCTGCTTTACGGGCTTTGGACTGGATGCGGAGTCGAAGTAGGTGGTGCGGCGCTGGTGGGGGGTGGTGGGGGTGTGTTGATTTGAGTGTGGGGGGTGGTTTGGATGGGGCATGTGGTGGTTGAGGAAGCGCTTGAGGTCGTGGAGGGGGCCGTGCGCATGTTTGCTAGTAGGTGGTTCTGGGTCGAGCATGAAGGAGGGTTTGCGGCCGAAGCGGAAGCGGGAGGTGCGAGAGGTGATGGAGGTGGTGGAGGTGGAGGACGACTCGCGACTGGGCGACTCGCTTCGGCGGGGCGATGACTGAGACCTGCGTTATTATTAGCACCACAGTCTGACTCTGCAACTCACCTTTTCCTCTCTCTCTCTCTCCTCACTGCATATCGGCACTGCCAGCAGATTGGGCGAGCTGGCGGTCTTTGCCTTCCAGGTGGTGTCGATTGCTAGGGGTTGTTGTGTGTCGGGGAGCATTGCTGATATGGAGGGAGTGATGGCGGTTGCGTGGATGAGGGTGGATCTGAGTGCGGAGGATATGGCTGTGGATTTGGAGGGAGGGGGGGTCGCCATGTGATGCTGAGAGACGAGTGAGCGACAGATAGCAGTTGCACTCAAATCCACAAACTGTCAGCCATGCGGCCACTCGGCTCAAACCCGATCAGATCTCACCGCACTCCCTTGGCACCCCTCCTCGGCTGCACCTCCCTCCGTCTCCAGTATCACCGCACCCCCACCCGTCCCCTCCGCCTTTCCCTCCTCTCTCACCCTGACACTTCCTTTCACTTCCTGCACTCTTTCCTATCCATTTCGACCATTTCCTTGGCTGTGGCGCACCTCCTAAAGCCAAAAGGACAAATACCCTTCCACCCTCCATTATATTCTGCCGACTTCCACCCCAAGCCCCCCTTCGGTCCGCTACTGATCCCTTGTCCTCTGGTACCATCAACTGACCCCGCATTGCTCAATTCATTGCCCATACTATCACAGGGGGGGTGTTTATGAGTGTATCGTGTTTATAGATTTCAAAATTCACAACTGATAAGGCTCTTACACATTCCACAGGCCACGCATGGCTGTAGAACTCAAAAACGACATACTAATGGATATCCTTTACACGAGTGCCAATTGAGATTTTCAAATATGAGACCATCGACGTTTTTACAGATGGAAAGATTTGTATACATCAGAATCAAGAAATCAGAAATAGGAAGATCGAGAGCGCAAAATGGACATCCGAGTCTCCAGTCTTTGCAAGGGCCTGCCCTGTTATCCCAAAAACCCGATGAATCACTACGATTGCCTGCAGACGAAGCACAAAATGTTAACTGCTCCAGATACTTGGTTTCCTACCGTTGAGCGTGACATTGCGATTTTACTTGTTTCGGACTCCGCTTGGTGGTGGCCGCAGGGGAAAATTCGCCAGGTGAATGCTTTGCAAGGCCATCCTGATGGAATGCCGGGCGGGGTCTCAAGATGCCGCGTGACGATGTGTGACCAAATCTATAAACACACCCGCCAATGTGGTCGTTTTTCTAAGATCTGCGGATAACGTTTCAACGACTTCCAATAGGGCAGTTTTTTTTTGATATTCTTATTCAGTAAGTCTTCACAGACGGTTTTTCTGCTGGGATCATCTTGAGGTTTGCATTGGATCCCATTCTAGAGGCTAATTGATCAAAATCTATAAACACCCCCCCTGTGATAGTACTCGTCCTGCTTGTCTTTCTTGGCCATATTGGCAGTCCATTCAACTATCCTACAGCGCTAACATAGGCGCTATGCGGGTCGGCCAACTTATGAATGCCGAACCGTAACACAAAAGGAACTGTACAGGCTTGATACAGGCAAAATATACACGCGTCGACATGTACATGGACGCATATCCGCATCCGACTTTCCCTCGAAATCTGTCTGACGTACTTGGGCTTGCTGATTATAATCGCATGGATGATACATGCCGCCATCATCGTATGTTCGCAGTGCTCTAAATCCATCAGGAAGATTAGAATCTCACAGAACCCGAGCGAACATAGCACATCAGTATGTTTCCCGCTGTCGGCATGAGCACATCGGCCGCGAAGATTTCAAATGACGACCCCCATTTCCATGTCGTAACACGGGTGACATCCACTCGCTACCGGTCCGGTGGCATCGATGCCGACACCCCAACGCTGTCGGGGAAATACGGAGATGTCTTATTATGGAACTTTAACCCGATTGTGTCGACCTTGGAGTGAGATGGGCTTCGTTGGAGTATTGATTGCTAAATATGTCCCTGCGAGTTAGTTGATGCTAGATAGTGAAGATTTCGAGAGATTCGGAAGAAACCCAAGTAAGGCTTGTCTTATGAAATACCGAGTAAGGTCTTGTCTTATGAAATACAGGCAACGAAGAACTAGATAGCATTGATCTTGATGTCGATAAATGTGTCAATACGATACTGTAAACACATCAGTTTAATGATCATAGCCTACGAACAAAAGCTCACCAATATACACTTACTAACGCTTCTCAGGCACCCAGGCAGACAGACGCACATGCGTTCCATCCGCTCACTCCACCTCATCGTGTTCTCTTTTCCTCTTCATCTCCCGCGACACTTTATGCTGCGCCGCCTCATGCTTAGCCAACTCCATCGGCACCTTCGACACCGGACTCTTCGAGATTTCTATAGAAAAAGAGCGCACAATCAGCACCCAGCCATCCCAACAGAGACGAGTGTGGGGAGAAAGCCCTTAAGGGACGCACCTTGCTTGAGGTCGTACCTGATCGAACAAGCACCAAAGGGAGTAAAAGATCGCGGATAGAAGGGATGCTTGTCAGAGAATATGTCGAGTGTTACTTGGACATGGAAGGACCCACATGACTTCATCATCATCGTTCGTCAGGAACGTGATAGCCACACCCAATTTACCCGCACGTCCAGTACGGCCTGGCAAACACAAACACAAAAGCCGATATAAACTGAGTTTTCACCAATTAAATGATAAAAGGGGAGGCACATACCGATACGATGCACGTATGCCTCAATGGTGTTCGCCATCTGGAAGTTAATGACAAGACTAACGTCCTGGACATCGATACCTCGTCCCGCCAGATCAGTGGCCACGAGAACATCGGATTCGCCGTTGCGAAGCGACTGCAATGATGCCTCTCGCTGTTCTTGGTTCTTTCCCGAATGCAATGTCGCAGCGTTCCACTATAATATGGTCGCCATTAGAAATTAGAATTGGAGAAGGCAAAGAGAAGAAAGGATAACTTACCCCGGCCCGTGAGAGATCTTTGGCGACCATGTCGGCCGTCTTCTTCTGGTTGACGAACACAATGATAGGAGACGCGTACTGTCCACTGTTGAGGATTTCCAAAAGCTTCTGCCTGTTAGTTAACAACATCATCAGCAACCTGCCTTCTGTAGATCGAGAACACCTACTTCTTTTTCTCGTCTCCGCTGACAAACTCCACCTTCTGCTCAACAGTGTCAACAGCCCGTCCAGCCTCACCAATCGTAATCACCGCCGGCTTCTTCAAATACTTCCTCGCCAGCCGTTCAACAGCAGCCGGCATCGTCGCAGAGAACAGCGTCGTCACCCGCGTGCGCCCTTTCTTGACCATCGTCTCCCCATCCACATCCATCTGCTCCCCGAGATCCTCGCCTTGCATCGCTTCGGTGGGAAGCGCGTCCAAGATGAAGGTGAGATCATTCTCGAACCCGAGATGCACCATTCGATCCGCCTCGTCCATGACGACGTAGCGACACTGGGAAAGCACGAGAACATGGCGCTCGATGACATCTTTGAGTCGACCCGGTGTGGCGATGATGATTTCGGCGCCTTCTCGGAGGTTGAATTGTTGTTCTTCGACGGCTCTCTGCACCACATCATATGTTGGTATATGGATTCAGAAAGAAGAAGAAGAGAACGGGACTCACGCCGCCGACGATGGAAACACATTTGAAGCCCAAAGGAGACGCGAATTTGCGCGCTTCGCTTTCGATTTGTTGCGCCAACTCACGCGTAGGCGCCATGATGAGGGCGTACGGTCCCAGATGCCGGTTGTCATCCGTGAACGGCGCCAGACTAGATATGAACGCCAACATGGGAATGACGAATGCAGCAGTTTTACCAGAACCTGGAAGCAACATAAGTTTGAAATTCTGCAAGGATAAAATCGAACAGACCTGTTTCAGCAATGCCAATGATATCGCGATTTTGCAGACCGATCGGAATGGCTTGACGTTGAATAGGCGATGGTTCTTTGTATCCAATTTGTTCAATGCATTCCAGGATCTGCTCTGGGATAGTTGATTCCACCCATGAACGTAAAGGATGAGGTATTCCACCACCTTTGTCAGACAATAGTTAGTATTTCGAGAAGTAAAAAACAAGTCAAATCCTGACCTCTTGCCGCAATGCTAAAGTCCTCTCGGAAAATACGCCAATCACGCTCTTTCATCTCATCGAGCGGCTTCTCCGTCCAATGTCTATCATCAAACCCAGCTTTCGCCGCCTTCCTCCGCTCCATCGGATCCGCAAGCTGAGTCTCCGTCGCACTCGTCGTACTCGAACTCTTCCTCGGCCCACTCCCTCCCCCATCATCCATCCCCGCCAACCTCCCCCTACCAAACATCACCTGTGCACCCTGCCTATTGCTCCCCACCGCTACGGGCGAGTCCTCCGCGAAGGTGTCGTCCTGCGCATCCCAGTCGAAGACGAACTTCCGATCGTTCATTTTGCGAATCTTGCGCTTCTTCTTGTCCACGCCGAGATAGCGAGACCGGATGGCGGAGAGGTCGTTGTCGGTCATCGGGGGCACGTAGGGCTCGGACGGTTCGGAGAGGCGGTGGGGTGCTCCCGAGCCTGGGACGGGCGGGGGAGGCATTGAGGACGAGGACATGTGGATATCCGAGGAGGTAGAGCCGTTGGGGGCTTTACCGCGTTCGGCTCGAGGTCCCGTCGGGACATTCTGGAAGCCCTCGCGAGAGCGTCGGTCATCGTGGTGGTTTGACGGTGGTGGTGGTGCTTGTCGCCCGCCTCCACGAGGTCCATCCCGGTTATGTTTCCCTGAGCGGTCGCCTCGGTCCCGGTCCCGTTCTGGGTGGGCATACCTGTCTTGTTGATCTGTATATACAACATGAAGCAAGTTGATGCATGAGTAGAGGTCAACCCACTGGCGAGAGCACTAACTGCGACCTCCTCCTCCTCCACCACCACCACCGCCACCACCGTACCTGTTATTTCTCTCTCGCTGCGCTACTTCGCCTGCCTCTCTCTCGAGAGTATCGCGATCCCGTCGAGAAGCTTCATTCTTCTCTTTCTCTTCCCGAATCTCTTGCGCGCGCTTCGCTATCGCGAGCTTCGCCCGTTCCTCTTTCGTCAGAAACTTCGGCTGAGGACTTTCTTCAGCTCGGTTGTCTTCTTCTGATGATGACTATGGAGAAACGAACTGACTTTCGACGCTGCTTCCTTCTCCTCCCGTTGTTTCTGCAGCAAAGTTTCAATTGAAATAGGTTCAGACCGATTGGCGTCCATTGTGTAGAGTAAGAGCCAATTTGATATACGCACAGGTCACAGTTAGAGTCCGACGTACAACTTGAAAACGCCGCGGTCGCGTGTTGCCTATTTTGGCATGTACCAAATTTTGTGACTTGACTGAATATGATCTTCATAGACACTTCTTATACGTTAATCATTACATTTCTTCTCAAAGAGGGATGAGTTCGACGTCTTCAACACAAGACTCCGCGAATTCTGTTGGCGGAGTCAAACTCTTAGACGATGAAGGAGACATCTCCGACCAGGTGCACAATACGTTCAAGAACTTCAGTTCCGATCTCTACAATCTAATCACATTTCATTCGCATCCACCAGCTGGAAATATGCTTGAAACACATATTCTCCAAATACTGCACTCCCCCAGTCCCCAAACCCGCTGATTCCTCCGTCCTCCTTACCCCGCCGGCCAACGCATGTCTAACCACCGCAGGCCTGGATGCATGGGCACGCGACACCAACGGAGCACCATTCTCCCAAGAAACGAAGGATGAACTGTCCGAGTTTCTAGACGTGACCGACGATGGAGACCTTACGTGTGTACTCGCTGAATGCTGAATGATGGGGAATGCAGTTGACACTGGAGCGTTCTCAGCTTCAAGGGCTTCCTTCAGATTTATCAACTCCAGACTGAGAATTCCGAGGAAGAGACGTGGCGGGACTTGGTGCGTGATCTGTGCCGCGAGAACTGGGTTCACTCGCTAATCAGTGTCTACTTATCAGTCTAAGCATGGTTTTGATCGAACCCTAAGATTGGCAAGCTCTTGAAATAGGTCAAGAAGGATGGTGGCCACCGGAATGCAATCAACTATTCGCCCTCGTCCAGCGAACATAGATTGGGTGGTAATAGCGTTCTTTGATTTTACATGAATTTTTGCACTTAAGACTGGTTTGAATGCAATCTTGTATTTCATGAAAATACAGGACCCAGGAGGGTAATAGAGTGTCAAATCCCAAGCTTGAGCTTCCATAACTCAACGCCTTCCCATTCGAGCCTGTTCCAACCAACGCCACTCTGTTCCACAGTCTTGGCCAGTTTCTTCTGAGGTATGCGTTCGACGTCAAAGTGCCACACATCCTTGGCATCAGACAGGACGCGATCGACGAGCATAGGATCGCGGCGTTCGATGCACAAAAGGATAGGTGGGAAACGGAACGGGGTGGAAGCATGTGCCGATAAAGTACTCAGGCCGTGGAGAGTACGTAACATGGGTTCGATGAGCTCGACGGAATAGACCGTGTCTGCAGAATAAATAAGATCGAAGGGTGGACAGAGGAGGCTCCGTGATTCCACCGTAGGGGAAGCATGCGATGCGGCTGCAAGCTCGTGGCCATATGGCCATGCATCCAATGGAACGTTCCAGTCAAGCTCCCGAACTTGTATGGTTCCGGCGCCATGTGGAAGAGCAGCAAGGTTGTTATTGATGTTCTTTTGGAGAACAGAGGAGATGACATGACTAACGTCTGTAGCAAGTACATCCCAGCCCAGAGAACTTAGTGCAAGACTGCGCCAGAACATCAATGCAAGTAGTAGACCGTGGCAGAAGACCAACGCACGCAGTCAAGCCAATACCACTGCCGAGTTCAATCGCTCGCGGGAGTCCCTGAGAGTTGGGCGGCTTATATTTATTATGCATTTGCGCAAGATACATGGCTAGACATTGGCCACCTAGCCATAAGGCAGTTCCATTTGATACGCCGTCGGAGAGCTGGGCTAGAGAGAATGTAGACGATGCAAATGGATAGGACAGAACGGGAATGTGCTTTGTGAGATGAGCTGGTTGAGAGGACATCATGTTGAGTTCCCAAAATGGGGTTTGTTTGGATTACAGGATGTTGCACGGGCAACGACCGTCGTCCTCGTGGTCCTTTGCGCACAACGTTGTCCACCTCGTTCCGCCCTCCAACGCCCTTATTCTTGCTCGTCGCTCTCTGGCTCCCTCAGACAGCTTCTGGACGCCGTACAGGGCGTGTCCAAAACACGCTCGATGAAGGCTTTTTTTCACCGGCTCCACCTGGGCGGTGGTGCAAAGGACAAGGATCGGGAGGCCGCCAATATTGCCAAAGAGAAATTCCCGCCCCTGCCTTCTTGGCCACCGCAAGAACCATCCCGCACAGCATCGACATCGACCCCAAGCTCTATAGCTTCATTTAAACCACTTCCCGAAGTAGTCCCCAGTCAATTCGTCGCACAACTCTCGTCTCGACCAGTTGAACCTTCTGCTTCACCTCTTCTGCCTGATTCACGATCTACAGTCACCCTTACGGCCCCTCAACCTTCATCTTCATTGATCAATGTGGATACAATTGCTCAAGATGCCTCAACAGCGACGTCCGACTCCGCTGGTCGTAACAATCGCAAAAACGGAAACGGAACAGCAAACGCGACCCCCACAGCAGATGTTCAGAAAAAAGTTGCCTTTATTTCACCTCCACCAACTCCTGCTCCTCTCGATCGCGCCCTACCAGACGCACCGACTAATGGTTCCTCACCAAACATAATTCCGTTGAAAACCACTGTCTCCCGTTTTCAAGCTGTCTATGGGAAGGAACCTCGAGCTTCTGTATCCACAGGCGCCTCATCGTCTAAGACTGATGTCGCCACACTTAATAAGACAAGTGTCAAAGCGACGTCGACGCGCAATGGCTCACCCTACCTTGAGAAAACCTTCCAGGCAGGATCGGCTCCGTCACTCCGTTCTGGTACCCCATATTCCTCAATGTCTAACAATTCCAGTGGAAGCCATATTCTGGCTGCTCAATCTTGGAGCGAGGTCACTGAAGATGACCTCGTTTCGAATATTGGCTCGCGTGAGCGGACGCGACAAGAAGTCCTTTTTGAGATCATCTCAAGCGAGGAAAGGTGCGTATTTGCTCCCATCATTTTTTATGAACTACATTGACTATCGGAGACTTCCAGATATGTTCAAGAGCTTGTTAAGATGAAGGACACCTTCATTGATCCCCTACTACATCCCTATTCCATTACCATGGCATCGGCGTCATCGACCCCCAATTTGGATTATGATTATTACCGCGCAGAGTCACCATATGAATCATTAGATGATTTGCCACCTATCGCTGCTCGATTCATGTCGCCGACGCCTTCCATGGACCCGTCACTGCCCTCCGTTTCTCCGCGTCACAAGGGCACACCAAACATCGACGGGGAATCCCTTGAAACTGACGACGAAGACGAAGCTGCCGACAAGGCAGGTAAGCTGTACAACACGTCTAGAAGGCCAGCGACCAGCAGTTCCACAAAGCAGGAACATCCACGGTCACCATACCGCATTGCGGCCAGCCGGTCAACTGGACAGACAGCCGGCATCTCTGTTCCCTTCCCTACTCGATCACATAATTCGCTTCCACCGCCTATACGCAATCCCTTATCTGCATCGACGCATTCGTTGGGTCGTCAGTCAGTTGCGGTCGAACGCGAACGCGAACGGGAGCGTGACCGGAAATATAGCCAGGGAGATTCGCCCCAGAAAGGAATGCTGCGGAAGTTCAAAAAAAGTACATCAAACGCGGACGGGGTTCTTGGGAACGCTATTGCTCCACATCAACTACCCGAAGATCTCCGGGTATGTCTGGAAGTAATAGATAGCGGTGTCTTCGACGGACACAAACGTCTTTCGGAAGCGCTAAAGAAACGATATGATGACCAATTTCCTTTGGTCCGTTCTCTCGCCGACGTTTTTGTGTCAAACGTACGTGGAAATCCTCCTCATAACACTCCTTTTTTGACTCCAAAGTGATAGTCCGACATCTTTCACGGTTACGCAACATACGTGCTCCATTTGGAACGCGCTCTTGAGCAAGTTGATGCTGCGTTATCCAATCATTCCACAAAGAAGCCGAAGAAACAAGACACAGGCGAATGGCAGAAAGTTTGCAAGATCCTCCAGAAACTGGAAGAGAATTCTTCTGAAAAGGGTGAAACGGGATTGGCCATCACCCTTTCCAAACCATTCCAGCGCCTCCTTAAATATCCCCTTCTTTTCCAGAATCTTCTTTTCCACACCGACCCAAGCACTTTCGAGTATGAAAGTACTCTCCAGATGGTTGCCGAAGTGGAAAATATTGTCAGGAGTATCGAAGACGAGAAGATACAGAAAGAAGAGCGCGACAAGACCCGAGATGTGTTTGCGCGCATCGAGGGATTAGAAAGGGTTGGGCGACTTGCGTTGCCGAAGCCATCGCGCGTGCTGCTTGAAGAGCGGTGCTGTACTCCGAGTTTGAGTGCTCTCAACGGATCTCCAAAGTCAGCATTATCCTCATCTCCTCCCCCTGTTGTGAACACGAAGGGCGTTAGAGGCAAATCATCCTTCAAGCGACTCAGCGATGTCCTTAACTCAAATGGAATCGGTGGCAAGAAAGACCTGTGGTTCGTAGTGTTCAACGACGTTGTTCTTCAATGTCAACGCACAGGGACGACATCATTACCCCTCGTCGCTACTACCAATTCTCGAACAACATCGTTGCCAGAGTTGCAAGGAAAAGCAAAATATGCCACCACGGGGCGTCGGCCTGTGATCACAAGACCTCGAAATCTGTACAAATTCATCAAGGTAAGCTACTCAGAGACTTCCCGTTTGAATTTCCGATTAACTTCGATGCCAACGCAGATCGAGACATGGGCAATCGGAGATGTTTTGCAACCTCGAGAAGGCGTCATTTCGATGGAAGAGTAAGTCTACTTATACTACGACAAAATCATGAGCTCAATCCATTTTAGTGTTGCAAAACATCGTTCACAGGCGCTTTCAATCCAACCACGGATATTGCCTCTTCCGGACGACGACGAGCAAAATGACGATGGAGAGTCTGACGACTCCGACAAGAAAAGCAAAATGAGCTTTTCTTATTGGGGTGCAGACAAAGTCACAGTCCAGAAACCTCTTCTCAAAGGCCGAACGGCTGTAAGCCCAAGACGGGGAGGAGGAACCACGTCGTATGGCAGAGAGTCTTCTGCGAATGCTAAATTCGGCTCACGACTTGTGTCCGACGGTTCGTCGCATGCAAGACCGTCAAGTCGCCGAACACAAGTTGTTACCCCGACTTCACGCCGACCACCGCCTCCTGTGGTAGATGACGGCCCGAATTATGCTAGATCTACCATAACGAGACCTGCTTGGGACACTAGCACCCGGACCCCTCTACCTCTCCCTAACAAACGCTCTCGCAACACATCGCAGGCAAGTGCAGCGACTAAAACACCTCTACCTACGGCGCCGAAAAGTCCAGTTGCTTCGCCTGCGCCTTCTGAAGATTCGGGTGTCGGTTTGTACCGACAGATGCTTGCCCATGACCCAACTCTCAATAATAACCCCTGAAGTATCGCTGACTGACAAACACTATTTCCGCTCAACTTCTTCACCCATATATCCCCTTACAGTAGTATATCCAGTCATTATTATTTCCTCTGCACTTCATCGTCGTTCATTCATGCCCTGTCTTCTTTATCATGATCATGCCCCCCAGTGTTTGATGTTACCCTTTGCATCCTTCTTACGAGAATCCCTCAGTTTAGTTATGAGACTGCTTTCAACAACTTCTCTGACAACAAACGATCTTTACACCAGCGCATCTCTACTATTTACAATCTTCCAACTAGATATACTGTACCATCACGCTCTTTTCCGAGGAACTTTCACTTAATTAATCTGTTTCGTATGCTGCGTTATGGATGCTGACACTACGGCCACTAGGGTCAGCTGCACAACCCCAATCGCCACGAGGTATCCATCTGAACAAATGATATTGTACAGTGTGAAAACAAACAAAAAATCACTGAGTACTCACCGAACAGCAGTCGATGCAGCAGCCTCTGAAGGATACTGGCCTATTAGAAATTAAGTCAACACCATGCAACGCAACGAAGGAATGCCCGTTCTCCTACCATCAAAGATATCGCGGATTAGGTATGCTTCTTTCGTATCAGGTACATCAGACGACCACCGCGACGCCCGGTTAGCAAAATCTTCGTCAGAAACCACATCAGCGGCGTGTTGCTTCATGCTGTAAATTTGTTTAAGAGTAAATCTTGAACTCAAAGGGCAAAACTAACCCGTCAATCCACGAGTAGCCGACACCATCTGAAAATTGTTCCTTCTGGCGCCACAAGATCGATCGAGGCAAGTATGGCTTTTGGAAGAAATCAGTTTCGGCTGCATGAGAAGGACAACCAAGGTATTGCAGTACCTTCCCATCTGGCGAACAATCAAAAGCTTTCCGCAGGATGTACTGAATCACTGTAGGTGAGTAATGGCGAACGACTCATAACAAAAGGATATACCTTCTCCATCTTTGGGCATCCGTCTTCGTCAAATTCTTGATCCACACCTTTGTTGAAGGTCTTTTGACTGGGGTCGGTGTTCATAGCAACCTCGAGGAAGGCCTTATCAAGGAAAGGCACACGGGCTTCCAAGCCCCAAGCCATCGTTGACCTAGACATTATTCTACATTAGTTAAACGTTTGTCATTGTATGATATCACTGACTTGTTGGCACGAAGGCAGTCAGAAGTGTGGAGATTCTTGACGCGTCGAACACATTCTTGGTGGAAAGATGTGTTATCCGGAGCAGCGTGGAAGTAGAGATAACCTAAGAATATACATGAACACAACGAGGACCGGCACGCAGCAATAGACTTTTACACACCTCCGAATATTTCATCACTCCCTTCACCGCTGAGCACCATCTTAACACCCATGGCTTTGATCTTACGGCTCAGAAGATACATCGGTGTACTTGCTCGAACCGTTGTGACATCGTAAGTTTCGAGATGGTGGATGACTTCTGGAATGGCATCTAAACCCTCTTGGACAGTGAAAACATATTCATGGTGCACAGTCCCCAAGTAGTGTGCTGCCTTTCTAGCAGCAAGAAGATCAGGGGAGTTCTCCAAGCCGATAGAGAATGAGTGTAATTGGGGCCAGGAAGCCAATGTTGCTGTCACAAAATGTCGTAAGATATAAATCCCAGTAGTAGTCTGATTTCAACTTACATTCCTCATTGATAACCCCTGGTGTTGGAGTGGATGGTCCGCTTGTCGCCTCTTGGAGCTTTTTCTTGCGTATATCGTACTGCGCTTGTGCGACCTTCTCCGTCTCTCTCGCAGCGATGGCTGCAATCAAGCTACTATCAAGACCTCCACTCAAAAGAACACCATACGGTACTTCTGACATGAGCCGTTTCCGTACTGCAATTTCCAGAGTTTCTCGAATCAGGGTCAAATCGGCGGATGTTGTGGGTATTGTGCCGTTAGGTCCTTCCACGTCACCGTTCCACCAAGTAGGGTTGTAGTACCGTGTCGTCGATTTATCTTTGCTATCGTAGACATGTCCTGGCGGGAATGCGATGATTTTGTCGCACTCGTCTACCAAAGCTTTGAGTTCTGAAGAAAAGTAGACAGCGTCGGGGCGCTTGGAGCTCCATCCTTGATACAGTGTCGTAATTCCAATAGGATCCCGAGCAGCAATGATACGCGGTGGTGAGACCGATTCATCCAGAAGAACAAAGGAAAACATTCCGTCCAAAAGGTTGCATAATCCTGTACCATGTTTGCGGTACTGGGATATTCCTGTAAGACATCGACATAGAAAACTGACGGGAGTACAATACCAGTGGTATGATGACTTCACAGTCAGAATGAGTCTTGAACTTTACGTCGGGCCCAACGCTGGCACGGAGGGCAATGTGGTTGTATATTTCGCCATTGACAGCAAGGATGATTTTTCCATCCTCGCTGACAAGAGGTTGTGCACCAGTATCTGGATGATATGAGTGACTGGAGCAATATATTAATGCAATCTACTAACCAACACCAACGATCGCAAGGCGTTCGTGGACAAGGATTGAGTTTTGGCCTACATAGCATCCAGACCAATCAGGACCACGGTGGCGCTGTCTCTTTGAGAAAGCAATGAAGCGAGCTCTGTCATTAGAGGGTTTATCGAGGCCGTGGACAGCTAGTATTCCGCACATGATGGGATATGCTCGAGAGAACGGAAAGGCAATAAAGATTTTTCTAGTTGGGACATGACTCCTCGGGCGATAAGATATGATCGGCTGGAAGATCCGATGAGCCGACGGATAGAGCCAAGAGGATCCCAATCGGTCGACCTTCACAGGAGACTTCAAGGCTTGTCACTGCTTGTCATCGCGCAGGGCCATTGCAGACGGCGAATTAAGCCTGCCTCCTTGTTCTATTTGTTAATGCAAATCTAGAAGGCAGAGCCACGCGTCGGCGGTAGCGCACAGGGTTCCTGATCATGGTCAGCCAGACATTCCCACGCTCCGCGGTTTGGTTTTGGTCATTACATTTCCGTGATAGTAATACCAGTCGTCCCACCAGCACTCAACATGGCCTACAAGGATCGACTCGCTGCTTCCAGGGTCAGCCAATTACTCTTACTCGAAAATATATCATACACTTCCTCACCGTCGAATTAGGCACAGCGAGGCCAAGCGATCGAATTGTCGAACGTTACTCAGGACTTGACGCCCACCCTCCCAACTAGTCCAAGCGGCGGCCTTTCAGACTTGCCAGCATTTCTAGCAGAGGTCACTATTCATGAGAGCTTATGAATAATTTTCTTACACAACGTGTCATGCAGGATACCTCCATCAATCGAGGTATACAGCAGCTTAGAGACAATGTCGCACAAATATCCTCTCTGCGCTCCCAGTCGCTCCATGCAATCAACGACAACACCCAGACAGAGACGGACAGAATAGACTCACTGACAGCGACCACGCGGAGCTTAACTCAAGAGCTCAAGGAGCGTATTCTGCATTTGGAAAGCGCACCATCCAAGCCAGGAGATGTTCAGACGCGTCAAAACAGGGTATTACTTTGTCTCTTTTGAGGAATGAATATTCATTGACAAAGATTGATTCAGATATCTCTATTACGCTCAAAGTTCATAGAGGCCATTCAAGATTATCAGCGGGAGGAAAACGACAATCGAGTCAGGTTTCGGCAGAGAGTTGAAAGACAGCTGAAGATAGGTACGCTCAATTATACTGAGAATATGACCTCTTTATTGAGCTTCTTTGATAGTCAACCCCAATGCGACACAAGAAGAAGTTGCAGCTGCAGTGGATGGAGGAGGTCAACAAATATTTTCTCAGGCGGTATGGTTTTCCTGTTTCTCCTAAATGACTAAATGACAAATTTCTCTAGCTCACAACAACGACGCGTTATGGCGAGTCTCGACTTGCTTACAGAGAAGTCCAGGAAAGACAGCAAGAGATTCTGAAGGTGGAGCAAACCCTTGCAGAATTGGCCATGTTATTTGCAGATGTAAGTCTTGATGCTGAATCTCATAAATTCAATCTTAACATTGCCTTAGATGGGAACTCTAGTAGAGCAGCAGGACGCAGTAATAACAAGTGTGGAAACAACGGCCCAAGGCGTTACGAAGGATACTGAAAAAGCGTATGTGCATCCACCGTTCCAGAGCCTGCAGTCCTCACCCGGCCTGATGTAGCTTGGAGGAAACCAAGGTTGCAGTGGTACACGGTGAGTTTGCTAATTTCATGCATACGGTTATATTGATAGGTTCATCACAAAGCGCGATCATATCGACGGGGTCGCTGGATATGCTTCATTATATTCGTCGTGGTGATCTGCATTTTGGCGCTCGTACTTGGCATTGTCTTCGGAACGAAGAAATGAGCGCAAGTGTTCTGTGATACCTGTCTTTCTGTCTCATGCTTCCTGCTCAATCTAATACAGTACTTACGACATTTGACGAATTATTCTTGGATAATGTTTCTTCTTCATCTATGTACATCGTTTTTGTTTAGCCTAGACATCAAAAACTCATCTCCTGACTGAAAGAGACATGTCATGTTTGAGGAAACTCGGCCATCAGACAAAGTTTGCTGACGTGATGCGGGCGGCAGCAAAGTTGGTACTTAGAAATCCAAACTTTCAACTCCCTCTGCCAGTGCGATCACGAACCTTCACTGCGGCTAGGTACATAGCCATCTACACAACACAGCAACTCTCGCAAGCTGTCTCGACACCTACCTTGCTCCCTTACCTTCCTGGCTGCCCTGTAATAACTTAACTTTGCGTCACTCTATGGCTAAATCCACTTCGACGCGTCGGCGAAGAGCATCTATCGAACTTGTCGATGCAAAGCAAGCTGTCGACCTTGCCACAGCTCAGACATACTCAGAGAATGTCTTTCTATTCGTGCCAAACCTCATTGGCGAGTTTTTCCTGCGATATCTTTGTCACGTCATGCTCATGTCTTGGCTTGTTTTAGGCTACACTCGCATTATCATGGCAGGACTGTCGTTACATTACATGAGCTATCATCCTATCTACTGCACTTTACTCTACGGCGTGTCTTGCCTTCTCGATGCAGTGGACGGGCAAGCCGCCCGAGCTCTTGGTCAAACCTCGAAGTTTGGCGCAGTGTTGGACATGGTCACGGACCGGTGAGCGTTTAGGTCAAGTATGAATATTACAACTCGCTGATAGCATATGACAGGTGCACAACCTCCTGTTTATTATGCTATCTCTCGTCTGCATATCCGACCTACGCCTTATACTTCCAATTCCTTATCGCTTTGGACTTCAGCAGCCATTACATGCACATGTACAGGTGAGTGTTGACTGGGCCATCAGCCTCGACAGGAAATGTGCTCACGTACTCGTCTAGTTCCTTAGTCACTGGTTCTACAAGTCACAAAACGGTTACAAGTGATGTCAGTCGGATTCTCTGGTTTTATTACAATGACTCCGTGCGTGATAACTCTACGTTTTGTCGATATACCGGCTTACCCTTCTGCAGCGAACACTTTTCTTCGTTTGTGCTGGTAATGAGTTGTTCTTCGTGGCACTCTACCTCATGAAGTGGACAACAACGCCCATTGGTCTTTATGGACTGGATTTGACTTTCCCCACAGTCATGGCGGTCTCAACCTTCCCCATCTTTGCCTTCAAGAATTTCATTAATGTCGTCCAGCTGTGGAAGGCTTCGAAGATTCTAGTGGGAGTTGATCTTGCCGAACGTGCGGCAGCTAGGACAGTAGCCAAACAACAGGAGCTGGAAGATAAGCAAGGCATTCGAAAATCATAGTGAAGCCGGCGACACAGGCGATCTCAGAGCTCCTTGCATCAGTATATATATTCTGCACATATCGTAATGCTTTGAAGTACAGTAGAGTACTTGATATAATACTCTGTTCCTCCGTGAGAAATATTTTTGTCTGCTTGCCGCTTTGGATTTTCTTGTCATTTACCGTGAAACCCTGTTCGTACAGGTCAAGTCTTCGAGCTGCTGGACTTCGGATATCTATATAGCCTTTCTTTGAATGCGGTCGCGGTCGTTCCTGCGCAAGTCGCATCTGTTGATCAAGCGTGCTGCAACTCTTCAATCTTTCCCACTTACTCAGCCTAGCCATTCGTATTCCTCGGCCTTGCACAGTAAACGTCCCCAGCTGGTCGTAAATACCTTACCAGGAATTCGATCAATATCCTCAAACTATCCTCCGCCACCCGTAGACCCCGGCGAAGATGCGACAGAGCTTGCGTTACAAGCCTTGGAATCCACAAGTGCTGATCTCAAGAGCGTACCGGAACCACTCGCTACAATTAATGAAACCGACAAATTGAACCTATCAAAACAAAGGCGGACGCGCATAACTTCATCCTCATCAAATGGAAAGGATGCCGAGCCTTTGCATCTACCTCCAGGTCTCGACATCCTCTGGCTACCGAACGAATGTACCCTAGATTCTGCGCCAGCCAACGATGCTCTACCTCCACCAGAGATTCTTGAAGAAGCGTTGGATAATCTCTTGATTACTCTACATCCTCAAAGTCAGCACCGAGCAGTTCATGGAACTGAAGCGTTGGGTCGGCCCGTTGAACCTACTCTTGGGCTCTATTGTCCGATTGAGGGAGGGCATTATGTAGTGGATGCTACCGTCCGAGAATTGGCGCGTCGGACCGGTTCTGAAGTTCTGGTATTGGACGCTGTTCAACTCGCCGCCGGACAGTGGGGAGAATTTGGCAAAGGTACCTCATCTTTTATTGCTGAGAGACAAAATGACGAAGGGTTTGTTCAGCTGCCAGCTCATTGGTTTTACCGAGGAATCCATTGCATTTTTCTGCGCCATCCCCACCTCCAACCGAATTTAGCCGCCAACTTGGCGCAGTGGAGCAAGAGGAGGAAGAATCACCATTCATATTGTCAACACCTTCGAGGATCTCAATACCGGGTCTAAAGGGCGCACCGTCCATGCCAAGTCGTCCTTTGATGGCATCCAGCTCTCGCAGGCCTACCACTCCAAGTAAACTGGAAATCTTTTTTGACACCCTCGTCAACTTACCATCAACTTCACCGGTGTTAAACTCTGTTGATTCGTTGGCATCGAGTGGGTCCAGAAATCCACCTCGTTTGATTTACATTCGCGATTTCCCGACACTAGCATCTTCCTCTTCTCATTGGTATCCAGCTCTCCTGGCCGCCGTGAAACAGCGCAGACGCGGACCATTGTCTCGGACATCAAATATCATATCATCTCCCGTCACTATCATATTTGGAATGACTCCTCCAATTACCCCTCCTTTCAATGAAGGTCCATCCGGCGCGACCAGTAGTCTGATGAGTCTTCTCATGAGCCGCAATTCATCATCTTCACAGGTGGCATTTGGTGGGACAACCGAGGTCTCCCAGGACTGGAGCGAAAGTGAGGCAGGGGAAATTGCGCGGGAAAAACGTCTCAGGTCTAGATTGAAAAGATGGGAGAAGAACGCTACGGCTCTGCACGATGAATTTCCGAGGCTGTCCACAAAACAGGATAGTGGAGACAACCCTTTCAAGTCAGATATCATTGTGATTGGTGGGCCGCCTGGCTCGTCAGCTATGCCCCCGATGCTTGGCATGCCCATTGGTCTAGCAATTGCAGATTCCGACGCCGACTCGAACTCACAGTTTTTCCGCTCATCAGTGGTGGTTCCAACTTCTCGTTCTTTGACTCGAGAACGTGATGACCGCATCGCTCGACGGAGGGAGATCAACGAATTGACTATTCGTATGGGTGTCGGTGCAGTGGGCGGTGCCATCGAATCTACTTCGGCAAACGAGGCTTTCATTGACGTCATCAAGTCCCAAAACGCAGTGGACATTCCACCTTCCCCTGAGAGCCTCATGTGGGAGAATTGGGGCGATAAGGTCGAAGTGTGGTCCAATGTGCGAAAAGTCGCCGATCGTGCGATGGGAAGTGTTATGGCGGCCCAACAGGCTTCGGACAAGCAGGAAAAGTTGACACTCGATCCAACTATGGTACCATGGACGGCAGTGCAGTCAGCTTGGGCCGGGTATCACTCCTTAGCCGACAGTCGTAAGAATTGGCTGAAAGAGGCGTCATCACATAAACCGAATTCGGATTTGCCAGACAGTGACGGCACCGTGTCAAGTACTGAGTCGGCTGTTGACAAAGTTGTTGAGAGCGTCAAAAATGACCCGGACCTGGAGCAGCACGAACAACGGTTATTACCCTGTATCATCGATCCATGTATTCAATTTTCATCACTGCACGCATTCGATAACGTTTTGATTGACTTCTTTGGATTTAGCCGCGATGACTACAACCTTCAACCAGGTGCATCTGCCGACTCACACCATTGATTCTGTCCGAACAATTGTTTCTCTGCCCCTGCTTCATCCACATGCCTTCAAGCAAGGCATCCTTAAGGACCACAGTATGACTGGATGTCTCCTATTTGGTCCTCCCGGGACTGGCAAGACCCTGGTCGTCCGCGCACTCGCCAAAGAAGCTGGCTGCCGAATGCTTGCGATATCTCCGTCCGATGTGATGGACATGGTCAGTCCTCCGTCTTTGCATGTACGTCCCGGTTTACTAACGCAAACTCATCTGGATGCAGTATGTCGGCGAAGGCGAGAAGCTTGTTCGAGCCGTCTTCTCGCTTGCCCGACGCTTGTCACCGTGTGTCATTTTCTTGGACGAAATTGACGCCTTATTTGGCGCCCGAATGTCTGCCCGTGAAAGCGGAAGTGCTTTCGCTCACCGAGGTGTCATCACAGAATTCATGCAGGAAATGGATGGTCTGAAATCCTCGAAAGAAGATAACGTTATCGTTATTGGTGCCACAAACAGACCCTTTGATCTTGACGACGCGGTTCTCCGTCGCCTTCCTCGTCGGCTACTGGTGGACCTTCCTGGTGAGAAGGAGCGGCAAGGTATGACATGGCTCACAATTTATGAAGTTCTCAGCTCATTAGCTTCCAGAAATTCTGAAAATCCTATTACATGATGAGGTACTATCGTCCGATGTCACTGTTGATGTTTTAGCCAAGAGGACAGAGAGCTTCTCTGGTTCAGATCTGAAACGTGAGCTGTACTTAATCCATGAACTTCTGTGGTTGCTCATCTTACCTCCCAGATCTCTGCGTATCTGCTGCGTTGGATTCTGTCAAGGAACATGTGGAGCTTCCTTGGGTGTCCAGCAGGAACAGCAAAGGTTCCACAGTAACAACGTCCTCTCTTGCACAAGAGTCACCAATCTCACCAACCCTTGCCATTGACCCCGCCTCATCTACATCAGGGCTTCCTCCGTCGAATGTATCTGTTGATGCCATCTCGCGCGATCCCTCACACCATACCTCGCTCACAGATGAATCACCTCAGTCGGTTATCGAAAAGCCTGCAAGCACTGAACATCCTGTACGAGTATTATACCTGCGGAATTTCATACAGGCCTTGAAGGAAATAACACCGTCATCTTCCGAGTCACTGGGTAGTCTCTCGGACCTCAGGAAATGGAACGAAGAATTCGGTGAAGGGAGAAGGGACCGGAAAAAGCGGCAAGTGTGGGGCAAAGGTCGGTTTGGTTTTGTGGATCATGCTAATGAGATACTCGAAGAGGGGAGAGTGGCAAAGACAAATCCATAACCATTCTCTATATAATGGAACACCTCTGGATGATGTAACGGATTTAGAGTCGAGGATCGTTTCACATTACATCCAATCACCTAGTAGATAATATTACGCCATACTAATGCTAATCTTCTAACGCCTAGTACTTCTACGGGTGGTTCGCTGGGTACCTTGAGATTGGCTGGTTGGGACATCACCTGTGTCGTCAACTTCCATGCTGTTTTCAGATGGAGCCTTGTTCTGGCTTCCACGTCGGGATTCCTTTTTGGGAGCAGTTACAGGAGTTGGCTCCTGGTCCTCCTCTTGAAATTCTTCTTCGTCATCGCTTGAATCTACACTTTTGAACCGGGTTTGGCGTCTCCCTTCTCCGCCCTCTTGTGCGGCATCCTCACCAACTGGTATGAGAGGTTTAGCTTTGGCCTCCGCAGGCCACTCCTTGTCACAAGAGGGACATGATGTGTTCCGTCGGCGATACGTAGTGAAACAATGGTTATGCATTCTGGTTTCGCAGTTCGGAGTGTAACACGCAATACCACGCGTCATGATCTAAGTAAGGTTGTCAGAACTGGAAGAGATGGTTTTTGATTTATTACTGACTTCCATGCAGATTGTGCATTCTATGATCTCATCGGGGAATGTGGACTTTAGGTAAGGCAGGAGTTCTAGAAGAGAGCGGGTAGACAGGGAATAACGGCCACGTCTTTTATATAACAAATGCGCGATGAGACTAGTGAAAATTGAGGACTTCGGGAAGACATACTTGCTCTTCATCAGCCAGCCTTTGGAAACGAAGCTAGCCAACACAACCTCAGCTTGCGATTTTGTCATGCTAAGTTTGGCCGCATTCAGCTCTCTGAGAGCAGCAAGGGATGAAACAGAAAACGCTTCGCGAGGAGCAAGCATAATTTGCTCGACCTACGAAAAATAACCCGTGTCGAACCAGGAAGAGGAAAGCAGGAGAACGAGTGAAGGCTTACGATAGCTTTGAAAAAAGTAATCTCTGCAGGGGTATATTCGGTAGCCATTTGAGCTATTTCGTCGCCCTTACGGTTTACCTAACAATACCTGGTCATTGAAGAGCTGATTTCAGCGTGCGTGAAAGTGAAAGGCTTACTAGTGCATACATCTCCCTCCCAGACGTTTCATCATGTAAAGGCCGAAACTCGAACTCCAATTTATCAAGGGACCTATTTATTTTGGCGACATATTCATGCCAAGCCTCCTTGCTTTTTGAATGCGGGATATTCAATGTGGTGTCGGTGGCTACAGAGACACACAGTTACGAACAGGATCTAGAAGATGACTCGGGTTTCCAACCTTTGACAGCGTTTACACTCTTCTCCCAAAGAGTCTGCGCAAGCGTGGTTGAAAGGAGACCACGGGAAAAGACAGCTTGAAGAAAAAGACGATCGACATCGCTGGCAGACACCATAGTTGAGGAAAAAGACGCGACTTGCGCGCGTAGATCATTTAATGGTAAAAACGTGACTTTATTTCCCTTTGGGGTATACGCGCTTATAAGCTCTCACAAGGCAGTGCTAATCTTGAATCGCGTTGCATTATATAGATGAGTATCAAGTAATCAAATGGTAACCTAAAAGGTCTAGCAGTTCGCCACTGTAAAATATCTTGACCAGAGGTGCATCACAATGTTCGATGACGTGCTTTATAGCTTGGGGACGCGAAGAGTCTTGCTGACCATGGCTGCGGCCCAGCAAGCAAACACCAAGCTAACCAAATGAATTTCTCCACGACCGCCTTGCTCGCCCCAGAGGGTAATGGTGCCCCAAGGAACACCCTGTTGCCCTTCAATCCATCCCTTCTTTGCCCAATAGGAAAGGACGCCGACGAGAACGAGTGACGAGGGAATTGGAAGGCCTTCAAAATATTTCGCCTTGCCTGTTTCGTTTTTCGGTATGAGGGCGACGGTGGCATTGAACCTGGCAAGACGAGCGAGTCCACAGCAGATAAAGCCGGTAAGGACGATGGTGTCAAGGTATGTTCTCAGCCCGACAACAAAAGCTAACAACGAAGGGGCAACCCCAAACGATATCTACGTAATATCCGTTTAGTCTTAATCAGTGGAAGAAAACTGCAGAAATGTACCAGGTCTGCCAAGCTGTCCAGTTCTTGACCCAGCATACTACTCGATTTCCTCCATCTGGCAACCTTCCCATCGAGAAAGTCAAACATCAGCCCTGCCAAAGGTAATGCCATTGCAGTCCAAAGGTAATCTGGGTCGTTTGTCAAGAGGTAACGGGCCGAGGAGAATATGGAGAACGATCCGCAGGCGCCATTCATGATGGTGACAAGGTCTGCAAGTCGAAAGTTTCTACATTAATCGTCAACTGAGGGCCCTGGAGCATGATACTTCATACTAAAGTTTCCAAAAATAAATACCTAACAAGCGAGAAATGACCATCTGTCTCTTGATATTGATGGAGAGCTTCAGCCTTCGCATCCAATTCGTTAGATTTCGTGAGGGGTTTTCGTTGACTCATTGAGTGATGGTGGTGGTTGTAGAAGGAGTCAAAGGTTGAGGGGAGTTCAACCGAGGAGGTCCCACTGGCAGTGACCACAGTTCAGGGTACTAATTCGTCACCGATGTCACACGACCGTCGACGTAAGTAACACACGAGTAACACATGCCACCGATAAATTGTCCTGCTCTTAAATACTCCAATTCTTATATACTCGTCATTCAACCACCATCGCGTCCGTTTCCTTCGCTTTGTGTAACTCCATACTCCTTGCCGCATATTGGTTTGGATGTGTAACACTCTCGTTGGATCCTACTCCGTCACCCTTTTTAACACCACATGATGAATGTGTTAGCTCGAAGACACGCGTGCATGCCACATGGAAATGACTCGTTTTCACTGTTGCCATTACTTCGGGTAAGTCTGTTGAGCGAAGCCCTTGTTGCGAATACATCGAGAGCAGAGATGATTGTAGATTTTCGGGGGAATAGTTGCGGTAAGGACATCCATATTCAGATGGCCCTGGTGTAAGGATTTGCAAGCAACTAAGCCCTTGTCAGTACACTTATTGGAACTAGAGAAATTTCAATACGTTTTAGCTGCATAGTTTGCCCGTTTCCCCTCCAAACCATATGAGTGCCGAATATTATACTTGTATTCTTTGTTGAACTTGTCCTCAGTTATATTTTTAAAGGATTTGCGCCAGAAGATAACAGCTTCTTCGACGGAAACCCCCAACACCTGCACGCGAATGAGACTTCGACGAAGATTTTTTTTGGGAAAATGGAGCCCACCTTGAGAAACAAACCATATTGGAGACGTCCAAAATGCTTGAGATGGTTGTCTCGCTTCAAGTTTTCATGCAAAGCCCTCATGCACATAGGGAAATGTCTTTTTGAAAGTTCATCAATCATTTCTGCCTTGATCTCTTCGCCGTTCCCTGAAGCTGATGCGGTTGCCCATTCTGATGAAATACCAGCCAAAAATCCTTGAGAGAGATTATTGAGAATGGGAACCAAGCGAGTATCTTCATCCAAACGAGGAAGTAACCGCGCTGTCACCTGGAGAACATGAGTATTGCAAGCAGATTCCACGAAGGACAGTGTACCTCAAGCGCTTTTTCAAGATGGTCTTCGAATTCTTGAAACACGATGCTAGATTGTTCACGACTTGGAACGTAGGCCCAGCCTCCCTTCAGAAAGACCCTCCTCTTCTCCACTAAATCGGGAACTCGGGTCCATTTCACCTGCATGCAGATGTCAGATCTCAGTGAATGAAACACGGGGAGCATAATTACTTACCTTGTAATATCTTTCTGCTCTTTCGGGTTCAGTTCTTGGGCTATAATAAGCTGCTAACAGTTTTGCGGATAGTTTATCTTGCTCATCTGCGTCTACCTGCTGCACGCTCAGCAACGCCAGGATCAATCCGATGCCAAACTGACCGGAATCCAATTAAAGTCTCGAGAGCTGAGAAATTGTTCTCTCTCGCTAGTAATGAGCTGGTCATACCGAACCTTGAAAAGTGTGGTTTCTGCCTTAACGAATCTTCGACGGAGGTCTTCCCTGCAATTCCGTCAGCGTAATGGCCATTCCCATCATAAATTTGACTCACGAGCGACAGAAAGCGAGTCTAAGAACAAAGTGGCTGAGATGATCCTTCTTCCGCTCCGTATCTCGGTCGTGGTACTTGGATAGTGTTGGGTTCAATGGCATGTATCTATCACTTTGTGTGCTGGTAACAAGTTTAAGTTCTTCCCATGTCCTGTTTCTGGCCGCCGATGATTCTATTTCCGCGAGAATCCGCAAGCGATCCAACGCGCAAGTTTCGAATTCTTCAATGGTCACATCGTACAGTGGTGGCAGATCATAGCTAAGGAAATGTTGTCAGGTATCGCTAGAATCATCCGGAGTAGATACCGTACAAATTGAGTGCATGTGGATACTTCAGCACGCCATGGTTCGCCACTTGAGGGGATGGATCATCAGTTGTAGCTTTGTTGCGTGCGTTGTACATGGCAGACCGATTTATATGAGTGAGGTTCAGTTACAGTAGTCAGGAAGGTAATTAAGTAAACCCGAGAGAAGACGCGTCGTGGTCACGAGCACGAACCGTCACAAATTCTGGGCCTGTGTTACGCGGTGGACGAATGTAGCAGCTTCCGATCAAATCATGGTGCTCATCACCGCTCATAATCTTTAAGATTCCTCATGACTGGCTGCCGAGAGCTCATTGACTTCGAACATTCACGCGTAACTGGTGTTGAACTGGTGAGGATATATTACAATAATACAACTAAGTTACATAACTTTACTAGATAAGTAGTACATAAGACAACGAAAGCGAAGTAGAGATACACATAATTATTGAAATCGCATTAAGATATTGCTCTATTATGTTCATGCAAGTGATCATTCGTGTGTGGGTCGTCAAAAACGTAGATCGTCATGAGATGGCGTCAACGGGAAGGTTCAGCCTGTTTGCTTGTACTTCGATATCGAGTTCGTGTCCGTTTCGGGCGCTGGCGACTGTCCTCTGGTGTTTCCTCCGCTACATCGAAGACGACGCCTGGCCGTTGTCTCCTCTTTCTAATCCTGGTACGAGCATGTACATCAGCTTCTTCTTTGTTTCTCCACTCCTCTGTAGCTGCCATTGGATCTCGCATGGGAGGCGGTTGTAAAGGAACTTGGCTGTGCATAGAAGCCGTAGGAGATCCCACCACAGTATTTGGCTGTGAATCAAGCAATTAGAGCTATGTCGTTCTTGTGGTAAGTTCGTACTCACTGCTGTACCATCCTGTGCCTCCATTGAAACCACTGATACAGCCCTATTTCTTCTCGTCGTCAAATAACGAAAGGGTGTGAACACCTTGGGTTTTGGGCTCCTCCGTTCATTTGCGATAGGCACAGACCTCGATATAGGTGCGATAGGCACAGACCTCGATATAGGTGCGGGAGGAGTCACCTTTACCTTCGGAGGTGTGGACGTCAACGCTTTCGCATCTGATGTTGTATTCAAAGATTTCGCATCCTTCATGCCTGGATCCAGAGTATGTGAAGAATTGGGTGGATGCCAAACTGCGTATTGCTGTGGCGGTGGTTGAGCAGGGGTTTTGGACCGAAACATGCTGAATATACCTCCTCCTTTTCTTACTATTTGTGACGATACGGAAGGCGTGACAGATTGTCGTGAGGCAGTGGGCTTGAGCATGACAGAGTGTGCAAGCGACGAAGGCGTCATGAGAATCGTTTCTTCAGAGGGTGCGCGGGGTAGAGCTGAAGTCAACTGGGATGGTTGGTGGACTTGACTAGCTGTTGCTTGGGAAGAAGAGATGAATTGCGAATGTGACGGAGTCGCTGATCGTGGCAGTCCTTCATTCATGGGAAGAGTGACTCCTACTGGAGGCGGAAAAGAGGTTGGCAAAGATGTAGAATGCCGATGTCGACTGGTAGAATGAAGAACGGAAGTCGGTCGGTTTGATGGTGCGGTAGTTTGAGCATGAGAAGCCTCGGTACCTGTAAATAGCGGAGTAGTAGGCTTTTGTAGGCCAACCTCTTTCTCATGAGACAGTTTGCGATTGACTGGGGCCTGAATACTGAGTTTCCTGTCAGGGGCAAAGGTCGCGGATTGTGGGATTGTGTGCACCCCTGCGCTACGAGAAGGTGGGCTGTCAGCGATCTTCTGAAATGCGGCAATAGAATAGGGAGACGGAGGCTTTGCTGTTGGTGGATGAAGCGACAACGGTGGGACTTTGCTGAATGCATAGGGAAAATCACTGGGAGGGTCAGATGGAATATGAGGTTCCCTTCCCTGAGTACTGGCAGGTATGCTCTGAAAATCAACCTGCCTAGAAGGGGGTGTCTGTATTCGAGTTTGTTGGAGATGACCTCTGGGGGAGTCTCCGGGATTTTTATAAAGCAATTCAGATGTTTTCCTCTGTGAAGGCGATAATTTAGGCGCCGTCACTTCTTCCATGCGCTGTACTTGGGATGGAGAATCGTGCAATTTGCGGGATGAATCGAGATTCGATACGAACGTAGAGGAAGCAGCTGGGCGTGAGTGCGAGCTGGAGAACATGCCGGAAAGTGAAGGTTCACCCATGTGCACTGTTGCAGAGGCCTTGGACGGTGGAGGAGAAGAAAGAATTTCAGCCAAGATAGGGTGTTGAATGCGTGGATGCGAAGGCGACAGTGGAGACTTGAGTGTGTGATTGAATCCTGTTGAATTATCCAAGACTTGGGACTGAGTGTTATGGGTCTTAGAGGTTTGTACGACATCTACATGTCTGCCATGGTTAAGGTCTCTCCGATTGATATGGCGTTCTATGGAAGGGGCTTCTCCTGGAAAGATGTGGTCCTCATGTGACGCTTCAGTGCGTCCTTGCCGCAGATTGACCTGGTTGTTAATTTCCTTCAAGCCAAGCACTGGTCCCCCAGATTCATCCTTGCTCAGCACAGTCTTACCGATTGCAAGCCCCGACTGTGAACCAATGGAGATCGGAGTTTGTCTCTCAGCTGCGCACGGAGGAGCATCCTGATGGGCAGGGTTTCCGTTCACGGAAGGGCTCAACACATCACGCAATGCACTGTTGAAAAATCCTAAAGACGGTACCTCAGGAGTGACATACTTCGAAGTCGGTTGGTAGTTTTCCAAGATTTCTGGGACGTGGGCATGGCGTTTCGTGTCGGGATCAAGCCGTATTGGCGCCTGATGTTGGCTTTGGACAGGGACTGATGACTGACCGTCTTCAATCCCCCCCGATTTGCTCAGGGTCGTTGGATGGTCGTTGTCAGATCGAACGCCGGGAGGTCTCTCTTGGGCCGTTCGCGAAAAGGCCACACGAGAACCTGAAATCATTGGTGAGTATTTGATACGAGACCCAGATTGTTGATACACACCCTGACCAGATGGTGTCATTGTATCCCCTTTTCCAAGGTCTTTTGGCACCAGATTCGCGTCCTCGAACTGACGGTTTAGGTTGCCGATGAGTGGCCCTTGTGCCATTGGGCGGACTGCTTCATACTCATTTCTGGCACTCTGAAGACTGGGCAGATAACGAATCTTCAACTGCGGGACAGAATTGCTACTAAAAGTCGTTGGAAGGACAGGGCGGTCTGTGTGTGGTTTGACTGATTCATTCACGATGCTCGTACTCGCAGGCAAGTGGCTTATCTGGATCTGTGGAACCGAGTTGGGATTTGATGTATTTCTGGGAATTTGGCGACCTGTCGGGGGCTTTCCCGGATCGTTTGGAGTGCATTCGCTGGAAGACGCCTGTGGAACCTGAATATGAGGTGCAGAGTTCGTATTGCAAGCTGGAGGAGAAGGAGGCTGTTGAAAGTGATTATGTTGGACAAGATGCACGATCGATGTGGAAGAGGGAGGGAGATCGTTATCTTTTGACTTTCCCAACATGTTTACCCCGGCAATGTCATTTGGTAGATGGACAATAGGGAATTGCGGAACAGATGTATTATGTGTCGAATAGGGCAACGGCCGAATGGCCTCTTGCTTGATTCCCATGGACGCGGGCTGCTGCTGCAATTGGTTCTGTGAAACAGAATTGCCGGGAGAGACTTTAGACGCTTCTAGGTTGGACAGACTTGGCGCTAGGGATATGAAGTGGTTGCTTCGAACAGACGTCGAAATTGTGGGACTAACTTGCTCAGGGTGCACTGCCGCAAGTGGTGGAAGCGGTGCCTCAGGACTGCGTGTTGATAATACATTGAGGATAGGTGAATCATCGCGTGTCTTGGGTGGCAATCCTGAACTATTTTGCTTCCACGCGGACGTCGATGTCTGGCCCAATTTTTGATTGTCGAGGTCTGCATTCATGAATAATGGACTAGCTTGCTTGGATTCCGGAGTTGCCGATGGTCGCAGAGTGTGATTTTCCGTACTTAGCAACAAGTTTGACGAAAGCGTAACGTGACTATGGTTCACATTCCGAGAGCTGTCTTGCTCAAGACTTCTTAGGTTGCTCGTTGCTTGAGCGGTCTGTCCTGCATTTGGAGGTGAAGCCATGCTATTGTGGGATAAAAATTGTAAGCCTTCTGGCCTGACATCCAAAGCTGTTGTGGGTTGACTCGAGGCAGTGGACTGATCTCGTCTGTGTCCAGCTGCATTACGCGTGATCCCGACTGGCACTTCTGTGAGCGGCTTTATCTTGTGAGATGCCACACCGAGGTATTGGTGCAAGAAATGGGTAGGATTGCCTTCTCTGACCGCTGCAGCGGTTGCTGGCCGCACAATGGATGCTCCATGGTTGTTTTGATTTTCTGAGCGATCTGAAGCTGAAAACTTGTGCTGAGTGGCAGCTGAACTTCGAAGCAGTGCAGGGTGCAATAGAGTGGCATCAGAAATTGCATTGACTTGATATCGCGAACTCTGCGCCTGCCTGATACCTGTGGTCGTGGAAGGCCGGTTGATGGACATTTCCTGTAGATCAGCAGCCTGAATTCTGGTTTGACTGTAAGCTCTCGAATGACTCTCTGTATTCAAACCTGGGGCAACTGCGATGCTGTCGGGGTGGGGATAGGAACGTAATGTTGTTTCCGTGAGCTCCCGGATTGGTACTGGGGGGATGGGCACCAGGGACGCGACTGTCTTCATTCTACCCGGTGGATCCAAGACAGATGAGAAGGTTTTGGAAATATGGTCAGCCGAGGTAGTTGGGATACTCGAGCTAGGGATGAGTCGACGATTCGTGAGATTTCCACCCGCTGTATCCCTGTACCCAGTGACTGTGGAAGGCCGTTGTATCGATAAGCCCGTATACATATGAGCTTCCGAACTTTGATGGCTTTGCTTCGGCGGTTGGCTGGGCAGAGAAACGGGGTTGACCTTCACCAATAAAAGTAACAATCAATCTACCGTTTTGTGATATCGGCAATGAGGATAGGGACCTACAAATGGCCTGTTATCGGTTTTCCTCATCTGAGCCTCGAAGTCCGACTGGCGCTCTACGGGTTGCGCAAATGCAGGCATCGCAGAATCATGTCGACCTGTGTCTAGAAGTCCACCCTCAAGTAAGTGTTCAACCATTGGATTAGGGAATCTGTGCAACACCGCTTTTGGTGCCGTTTCCTCGTCATTTGCTTTGTCGGCTGTTGCAACCCTCAAATGTGATTCTCGAGGGAGATTATTAGGCATCGCATCTCGATGATTTCGATCCGATTGCGTGTTCTTCGAATCCGAAGTGGTCCCAGCGGCAGGGGTTCCAAAGGGGGGTTGCGAGATTGGGATATGGGAAGCCTTTCGATGACCTGATTCTATATTTGACGTTGGCGTTACTGTATTTCCCGACACTGCTTGTTGAGAAGTATGGAGTGAACGATCTGGCAGTCGTTGACTTGGCATATTTGCCACAGGCTGAGGAGGAGTACGGTTCTGAGTACCGAGAAAGGCAACTGGCATTAAGTGCGACTCCAGCTTCGTGGTTTGCGCTTCCGATGAACGTTCTACTTTGCGACTCTGTTCCTGCTCCTCTGGCCGTATCCTTGGATTCATTGATTCACCTGGAGTTTGGATAGTTGCGTTCGCAGTAGGAGCATGAAGATTTTCGGCCGCGCCAGTGAAGGCGTTCTGAGCAGATCTTGGATTGGTACCAGAGGCCTTGCGCATCGTTTATAAATAGACGTAACCGCTCTATAAGTAAGAAACTGACCCTTTGAACATATATACTTTCGTGCGCATTCTTCATGGGTTGATTGTTAGCTGCAAAGGATGGAGCAGCCGTATAGGTGGGACCAAAAGCTCGTGATGGAGGACGGCGAGGGGGCATGGGAGCAGGCTATAACATAATGACAACGTTTTATGAACAGAACATGGGGCAAGCAACTAGAATCATACCTCCGTCATCGTAGGCTGGTTCTCAAACTGATGCGACGACGGCTCCTCTTGTCGACTGACAAACTTCAAGCGAGTCTTTGCAATAAAGAATATAAGTGCGAAATTGCTTGTAGGCCTCGTGACGACTTACGATTTCTCTGCGTGGCAAAGCTTCTGAATCGCTTATAGCACCAGATACATTTTGCGGTTTAGTCCGGTCGACTATGTTACCATCTTTTGGAGGAAGATATACGGGCATGTGATGGGGCGTTGATGTTAGAGGTGGTTGGCCGTCTAAGGTAGCTGGTGGTGCGCCCGTCAAGGTCGGGGCGAGGTTCACAGTCTGCGGGTTATTCGCGATAGAAAATTCAGCGGATGGATCTTGACGGGAGCGGATCACCTTGGGACGTGGTCAGTGGGCGGCAGAGACTAAAAGAAGTGTCAGACCTTTGCAGGAAGTCCCCCTTCTTCTGTTCGGTGCCGCCTATGTAGCGTACGAGGATGTAACGATTTATGCTGCATGGAGTTGTCTGAGCTGTCACCTTCATCTACGACCAGTTTGTTGGGTAGGTTGGGGTCGGACATCTTGAGTAAGACTTTGCGGTTATGGTCTGCGTATACATCAGAGACTAAGCCATGGTTGAGTTCTTGCCGTCTTGCACGATCCGTCCTACCATCAACGTCCTGCTCTCCGTCGGTCGCTTCGGCACGATGTTTAGTATGAGCCTTTTCCCGCACCCGTGTTGCCTCATAGTCCTTTCCAGTCCTTCTCTCCCTTTCTCTGCGCGAATCGCGGTTGTACATGCGATCTTCCCTTCCTCCGCCATCGTTCACAAGCTGGTCTCTCGGTCGCGGCCTGCTACGTTCCTCTGGTCTTGGGGTTTCCTTGTCATCCGGGACATCAACCTCCCGTGCCCTATCTCTGGCTTTGGCATTGGGGCTCTCTTTCACGCTGTCTTTTGCCTTGTCATTTTCGCCTCCCACTTCTCTCTCTCGATCCAGTGGACGGTACCGATTGCGTTCACGCTCGTGCTCGCGATCGCGACGTTCTTTCTCGATATGCTTCTCCACTTCCTTCACCCGTTCCCGTTCCCTTTCTCGTTCCTTCTCCCTCTCCTTTGCCGTTTCCCTCTCCCTCTCTCGTTCTCTCTCTCTCGCAGTCTCTCTGTTCTTCTTCTCTCTTTCCCTTGCCGCCTCTCGTTCCTTTTCCTTTGATACTTCATTTTCCCTCTCTCGTTCTTTCTCCCTTGCAACAATCTCTCGTTCCTTCTCCCTCGCTAACTCTCGCTCTCTCTCCCTTGCAACAATCTCTCGTTCCTTCTCCCTCGCCAATTCCCGTTCTCTCTCCCTTGCAACCATCTCTCGTTCCTTCTCTCTTGCCAACTCTCGCTCTCTCTCCCTTGCAACCATCTCCCGTTCCTTCTCTCTTGCCAACTCTCGCTCTCTCTCCCTTGCAACCATCTCCTGTTCCTTCTCTCTTGCCAACTCTCGCTCTCTCTCCCTTGCAACCATCTCTCGTTCCTTCTCCCTCGCCAATTCTCGTTCTCTCTCCCTTGCAACAATCTCTCGTTCCTTCTCCCTCGCCAATTCTCGTTCTCTCTCCCTTGCAACAATCTCTCGTTCTTTCTCTCTTACCAACTCTCGCTCTCTCTCCCTTGCAACCATCTCCCGTTCCTTCTCTCTTGCCAATTCTCGTTCTCTCTCCCTTACAACCATCTCGCGTTCTTTCTCTCTTACCAACTCTCGCTCTCTCTCCCTTGCAACCATCTCCCGTTCCTTCTCCCTTGCTAACTCTCGCTCTCTCTCCTTAGCCAATTCCCGTTCCTTCTCCCTTGCAACAATCTCTCGTTCCTTCTCCCTTGCAACAATCTCTTGTTCCTTCACCCTTGCAATCTCTCGTTCCTTCTCCCTTGCCAACTCTCGCTCTTTCTCCCTCATTATCTCTCTTGTTCTCTCCTTTGCAATCTGTTCCTTCTCCCTTGCTAACTCTCGCTCTCTCTCCCTCGCCATATCTCGTTCTCTCTCCTTTGCAATTTTTCGCTCTCTCTCCCTAGCCATCTCTCTGTCTCTGTCCTTTGCAGCTTCTCGTTCCCTCTCCCTTGCGATTTCTCGCTCTTTCTTCTCCCTCGCTATTTCTCGTTCCCTTTCCCTTGCTATCTCTCGCTCCTTCTCCCTTTCTCGCTCTCGCTCTTGTTCTCGCTCCTTCATGCGAGTTCTTTCCCTATCCCTATCCCTATCCCTTTCTTTTTCAAGCTCCCACTCTCGGCCCCGTTCCTTCTCTTTCCTTTCCTGCTCTTTGACCCATGCTTTGTCACGTTCTCTTCTGTCTCTGTCTCTATCTCGACGTTCAAGCTCTTTGGCTCGTTCTCTTTCCTCGTTTCGTTGACGTTGTCTGTCTAGCGTTTCAGTCGTTTCCTGAGTGCGGCCGCGTTCTTTGGCCTGTTCTTCCACATATCTGGTAGACGGAGCGGTAGGGGGTGGCAGCCATAACTCGTGTGGAAAGGGCGAGGCAAAGTCAAGTTTTGGTTGCCCATAACGAGAGGATTTGACGTGATCTTCGCGTAGAGCAGTAGGTCCTGTAGCTGTGGTTGAGGGTAGTCGATGTTTGGCATCACTGTAGTCTCGAGGTTTAATTGTATGGGCTTTGATTGGGGAAGGGTTGATCTGGTGGTACTGTGTCGATGAGCTCCCCAGGTTTGGCCGAATAGTTGTATGCCTTGTCGCATCATTGGGAGGACGAGCCGATGTCGATGCGACCGGTGGTGCTGGAGGCTCAGTTTTGGCGGCCAAGAATGGTTTGGGTGTGCGACTTGAACTCCGTTTCTCTCTTTGTGGACGCGATGTTGGGAGTGTTGCAGCAACGTCAGGATGAGCAACGTTTGGATTAGGAGGATTTCGTTCAGAATCGGTATTGGAAGGAATCCAGAATTTGTACGACTCTTTCGAAGCGGATTTGGTGTGGCCCGTGTGGCTGTCATTTAGACGTGAGAGGAAACTTTTCATGCAGACGTTGCAGCCAAGACTTGGGGGTTATCTTATGGCTCTAGTGACTTTCCAAATACGAAGAAAACGAAAACAAGCTGTAAACACGGTTTGGGAGGGTATAACGGGGTATAAGGGTGTTGTGTCGACATGAGGCGGAACGAAGGCACCTGCTGGTTTATGACTACCAATTTAGGCCGGTATTCCATTAAGCACTCATAGAGGTGTTCTCCACGAGTTTTCCACTTTGATCTTTCTTTCTTGCATGTAGCAATTGGAATGAGTCGATTTGTTACAATTAAATTTACACGAATACAATGGTATGTTTGATATGTATGCCAAAATGCAAAACCATACGATGAAAACGAATGCAGATTGCATTCCGATCGTGTGCAATAATGCGAGGGCTGAGCCAAAGGACCCGTAGTGAGCGGAAAAACTCGGTCGCTCAGAAATCAAAACGATATCTGAGCAGCCTTCTACGAGCCCTCCGATTGATGTTACACGATTTTGACTCACTACATGACAGTAGAACAGCTGCAAGGCTGATGGAAACGCAAGGTCTCCCTGTCAAGACAATTTAAGGATCGTGTGTTGACGAGAAAAGCAAGGATGACAGGAAACAATAGAAGAAATGCAAGGATCGCGTTTGATGAGATAGGAAGAATAGATATATTGTTTGTGCAAGGAGGTGAAAGAGAAAAAGAGTGCGAGGCACGTTTTTATGGGACTCCGGCCGGCATGTGCCGCATGAGTAATCAGTCGGCTGTGGCCGCACCCTGAACAGACGCCCCTCTGACTGGGTAAGGCTCCGTATCTTCACACAGCATATACTATCAACTTTCGCCCTTCTTGACATCCACCTTTTTATATTTTGCTGTATATCTCTACTTCAACGTTAATCCGTCGTTATCTTGCTGTCCTGGGCCAGATATGGTTCGTCTTCTGTCTTTATCTTCATCACTACCCATTATAGACATCTCGTCAAGCAGAACGACACGATGGATGTTATAGACGGGAAAGGGGACGGCGCTCCTCCAATGGAAATAGACGACCTGGTATCAGTACGAGATCGTAAGCTTTCCCATTTTCTTTCTTGACGCCATGTAACTAATGGTGTCGTCATCCTTGCAGACGATGCATTCGCCGCCAAACATATGCCAGACTTGGGCCACGACGTGAAGGACTTCAAGGTTTTCTCATGGCGATTGAACAATTGGAAGAAGCTTGACAAAAAGCTCACGAGTCAAGAGTTTGAGTGTGGCGGTCACAAATGGTGAAGGACCTTTCTTGTGTTTCAACCTTTATTTCACTAATCTTCTCGTGTTTTCATAGGCGAATCCTTTTATTTCCCTTCGGGAACTCCAATGCACCACCAAATGACACAGTATCCGTATATCTGGACTATGCTGAACCAAAGAAGGCCCCGGAAGGATGGCACGCATGTGCCCAATTTGCTCTGGTCATCTCGAACATAAACGATCCAACTATATACACAGTTAGCCGTGCGTGTGCTATTCGAGCGCAAAGTTTATTTCCAAGTAACTGATACTTGCGCAGATGCTAATCACCGTTTCATCGCCGAGGAGTGCGACTGGGGGTTCACTAGGTTCAGCGAATTACGCAAACTATTCAACGTGCAAGAAGGCCAAATGCGCCCAACGATTGAAGATGAATCTGCTGAAATCACGGTTTACGTCAGAGTGTTGGAAGACCCTACTGGAGTGCTGTGGCATAATTTCGTGAAGTGAGCCTTTACATCCGACATGCTCTCAACTGTATCCTTACGGAGTCACAGTTATGACTCCAAGAAGGAAACTGGGTTTGTTGGCTTGAAAAACCAAGGAGCCACGTGTTACATGAACTCTCTTCTACAATCCCTCTACTGCACTCGCTACTTCCGCAAGGTTCAATCAACTTGTCAAAGCTTGAACCCATTGAACCCTGACACCTCGTTTTCAGGCTGTGTACCAGATTCCTACCGAAGATGATCTGCCGATCGAAAGTGTTGCTCTCGCCCTGCAACGTGTTTTCTACCATTTGCAGACATCAGACCAACCTGTTGGTAAGTTCATACCTCCTTATCTCTCAACCACACAAGCGCTTGTTTACATCTATTCATTTACGTAGGAACGACCGAATTAACAAAGTCTTTTGGTTGGAAATCCCTCGATTCTTTTCTTCAACACGATGTGCAGGAATTCAATCGCGTTCTTCAGGATAAATTGGAGTCGAAAATGAAGGTAAGGATCACGTCCGATGTTATGTGATTAGTAATAATTTGGGTTGTAGGGTACGCAAGCTGAAGGCGCCATCGCGAAACTCTTTGTAGGAAAAATGAAGAGCTACATCAAATGTGTCAATGTAGATTACGAATCATCCCGAATCGAAGAATTCAACGGTATGCATTAGACTTATGACACCATAGAGATACAGATATTGACATTGGCCTAGATATCCAACTCAACGTAAAAGGAATGAAAAATCTTTACGAATCTTTCAGGGACTACGTTGCTGTCGAAATGCTCGACGGGGAGAACAAATACCAAGCAGAAGGATTAGGACTCCAAGATGCTAAGAAGGGCATTATATTCGAGTCGTTCCCACCCGTCCTTCATCTGCAACTTAAACGCTTCGAATATGACATACAACGCGATGCAATGGTCAAGATCAATGACCGTCACGAATTTCCCTTCGAGATTGATCTTGACGAATTCCTTGATATCAACGCGGACCGATCGCATCCATGGGTTTATAAATTGCATGGTGTCCTTGTTCACTCTGGAGATCTACATGGTGGCCATTACTTTGCCCTCATCAAGCCTGATCGCGACACACGGTGGTTGAAATTCGACGACGACAGAGTGACTCCAGTGACGGATAAGGAAGTCCTGGAGGAGAACTACGGCGGAGAAGCACTCAATGGCATGCCACCAACCTTGCAGCGTAATCAAGTTCGAGCAATGAAGCGCTTTACGAACGCATACATGTTGGTTTATATTCGCGAATTTGCCATAGATGAAGTTCTTGCGCCTTTCTCAGTGGACGATACGCCACCCCATTTGAGTGCGTCATTGTTATCAATATCCATATTCAAATCGTTGTCTCTGACGGTATCTTTCAACAAACAGAACGGCGTCTAGATGAAGAGCGGTTGCAAATTGAGGCGAAGAAGAGAGAGCGGGAGGAACAGCACCTCTTCTTGACGGCGAAGGTATGCGGTTTATCTTCTTATCTTCTTCTTTTGTTACTGATCGTTATCATTTCAGGTCATCACCGATGAAACATTCGCTCACCACGAAGGCTTCGATTTGGCCACTTTCGACGAGAAGAATTGGCCACCTTCAGATCTTCCCAGTTTCCGTGTTTTGAAGCAAGAAAACTACAGCACTTTCAAAAGCCGCGTTGCACTTCATTTCAACTATCCTGAGAATCAGATACGATTATGGGTACTGGTCAACCGGCAAAACAAAACGGTCAGGCCTGACACCCACATTCCTGAAAATGAAGCATCGCTCAGTTCGTCCTACGGTTTCATGTTTGCTTCTATACTCACTATATCTTAGCTGTGGAGTTGATTCGAAATAACATGGCAGCGAGGCAAACGGACCTTCGACTATACCTCGATGTTATTGCTGATCCATCGAAGGTGACTAAGGCTACGCATATCTTGTCGCATCCCAATTTACATGTTTTGCAGCCTGACCCTCCATCACAATCTATCATGATTTTCCTCAAACACTTTGATACCTCAAAACAAACCCTGTATGGTGCTGGGAAAGTCTATATGTCTAGGACAAGCAAAGTTGGAGATCTTGTTCCCATCATCAATGAAAGAATGCGTTGGACGCCAGGCACAGCGCTCAAACTATATGAGGTAATGACCTGCACACCAGTCCCCCTCACATACTCATTCAATAAAATAGGAAATCAAACCAGGCATGATTGAACTCATGAAGCTGAAACTTTCCTTTGGCCAGAGCGAAATTCAGGATGGCGACGTCATATGTTTCCAGGTCGATTTGCCTGAGAAAGAGTGAGCTGTCATTAATTGCCGTCTTATCGTTATACTAATTTCAGAAGAATCAACGACCTTGACAGCCAAGGCCTCTACAACAATCCTGTACAATTCTACGATTTCTTGCAGAATCGGGTGATGATCATCTTCAAGCCGAGATATGACGACCAAGGCGACGATGAGTTCAGTCTCGTACTCAGCAAAAAACAGAATTATGATATAGTATGTGGTTTTGATGAAGCTGCACGTATCTCTCTCATGACCTTATGCACTAGATGTCAGCAAAGGCGGGAGAGTATTTACGCCACGACCCAATCAAGCTCCGTTTCACGACAACAAATCCTACCTCCGGCGCAGCGAAGTCTATACTCAAAAGGTCGTTGAACCAGAGTATAGCCGAAATCATGGCGCCTAGCTATGCAAATCCAGCCACCACTGTTATTATGTATGAGAAGCTGGATGTCAGCATTGTTGAACTGGAGACGAAGCGCAGCCTAAAGGTTACCTGGACGGGAATACATAACAAGGAGGAGGCAACACATCCATTCCTGCTACCGAAGACGAGTATGGTGCATGACCTCGCTGATCATCTTGCAAAATTGGTCACTTTGTCCCCTGGTGGAACGGGTAAAATTCGCATCTTCGAGATCTCGAAGGATGGGAAAACCCAGAAAGAATTTACTGGTTCTGAGATGATTGGCAATATTCCGGAACCAGTGGAACTATATGCTGAGGTACATGGCCTTATTGTCTCATCGTTGCAAGTGCTTATCACTCTTCTCAGGAAATACCTCGTGAGGAACTAGAGGCAGACGATTCAGACAAAGTCATCGGCGTCTTCCATTTCTCAAAAGAGTTGTCAAGGACGCATGGAGTACCCTTTAAATTTGTTGTCAAACGCGTAGGTCCCACAGTTGTTGACACGTACTTCCAAAACTCAAACTAGAACAGGGGGAGAAATTTGCGGATACCAAGAAGCGTCTGCAAGCACGGATAGGTGTTTCCGACAAAGACCTCACTAAGTATCGCTTTGCCCTCATCCAAGTGTCAACATTCAAACAACCGTCATACATTGAGGATGGTATGTGACTTTCTGAACTTAACCAAGAGAAGAAGTCTCACAACTACAACAGAGGATACCATCTACGAGCACCAATTTGCGCCAGAGGATGTTCTGGGCTTAGATCATGTCGACAAAAAATCGAGATCGGGAGCAGGGGAGAAGGCAATCGTTATTCGCGGCTAATTGATCACAGGTATTCAGCTGACCATTGGTGTTCCTTGATCCATCTCATATCATATTCAACTTCGTCAATCATTGTACTTTTTCCAATCGACCTTCTTTTGTTCACGAGAAAGACACGAGACTTAAATATTCTGCTGTTGATTAATCGTATAATCAGGGAGGATATGTACCATTTACAAACGTGTAAAGAGAAGGGTATAATTTCGCAACACTTCACGATCACTTCCGTTTCTTTGTCTTTTTCCCCTGGTTGCATTCCGTGAGTATGATGTCTAATTGCAGGGTGAATGGTCGACTCACAGATCTTGAACTAACAGACCCTTCACCATCACTTGAGACAAAGCTTTCCGCTTGAACTGAAGGAGACAATAAACCATTCGAGGGCTTGCTTGATGGCGCCACATCATCGGTGATGCTTTTTGGATCTTTATATTTCAGCTCATATTTTGTTTCTGAATACACGGTGAGAAGCAGCCAAGACACAAGAACCAACTTCGTACCTAGTTCTGACCGTGCTTCAGCTGTGCGTTCGAATACGGCACGCATTTTCTCATTCGCCAGCATTTCATTAGCAGTTGGGAAAATGACCTGCCCCCAACCCTCGACGAACGAGTTTGCCTCCGCAACCACTTCCATTATCTCGACCTCTAATTCTTTTTCGGCGTTGAGCATGCTGTTCCAGAGGTCGTCACCTATGGATCCTTTCTGCAATAGGTTTTGAAGAGCGGGTTTGTCCTCGCGGATACGGAGCACGCGTTGGACATCAGCCATGGCGCGTCGTACAAGTGCCGACTTGAGGAGGGCATCGGATGCAGGTGGGTCGCATTTTTGAAGGAGTGTTATGTATGCATTTCGTTCTGGGTGCGAAGGAAAATAGGGCTCATAGATTCTTGCTATATTCGCGTTCGGATCAGATTTGAAGGTGGAGGCATAAGTAGTTCAGGACGTACTTGAGGTGTGTTTCCGGTAGAAAAAGCTGAAAACAAAAAGTCCCCCAAAGACTATAATGACATATGCAACGGGGACCAGCACGGAAGCCATAGTGAAGGATGAGGAAAAGGTCGACGTGTTCTTTGCAGTTAGATGCGCTGGCGGAATTGTTCCAAACTTAATGTGTTTGCCATAGCTTGGCTTCGAAGGTCTTGTTTAGGTAAGCAAGGGTATGCCAAGCCTGTCCGGTTACCCGGATCTAGCCAGTCAAGCTTCCCCAAAATCATAGGGTAACCGAAACTCAGAATTATGGGCACTCCCGGGTTGACTTCCTACTTATGCTATCCAGAACTGCTCTTTCCTCTCGGGCTGGCCTGCGCACTGGTGCTGCGTTCTACACGAACCGTTTTGCATCCACCAAAGTCTGTGTCCGTAAGACTTCATTACCCCCCACATGCTGATCATATTCGGGCTAGCAGTCATTGCGCGAAACTCTGCAAGACGTGATCCCTGGAAAGCAAGAACAATTAAAAAAACTTGTAAGAGATTCGGCTCTGCAATGAACTTGGAAAGTCTACCATTGTCTCTTTTAGAAAGCCGAGCATGGCGAGACCATCGTTGGCGATGTGAAAGTGCGCCGCATATTCACCGGCTTGTAAATTGATGCCTATGTCCGCCCAGGTTAACAACATAATTGGAGGTATGCGAGGCTTGAAAGCGATGTTATGGGAAGCTTCAGTTTTGGACCCAATTGAGGTGCGCCTTACAAGAGCATCTTCTGCCCTCTTCAAGTTTTGAGCACAATTCAGGGCATACGGTTCCATGGTCTTTCGATACCCGACTGTCAGAAAGTGCTTCCTGCTGCTGTGGGAGGCAAGGAGATCATACCCGAAAGTATGCTTTGGCTTCTTCTTACTGGACAAGTACCCTCTGCGGAGCAGACGCGAGAACTTTCGCGAGAACTTGCGGAAAAAGGAGAGCTTCCAAAATTTGTCGAGGATCTTGTCGACTCGTAAATTCTCTGCCGTGATGACATAGATTGGTAGCTGCTGACCAGGCTTCATTAGGCTTCCAAGGACATTGCACCCTATGACACAGCTAGGCATGGGCGTTGCTGCTCTTGGTCATGACAGTTCTTTCCAAGCAGCATACGAGAGGGGAATGAAGAAATCGGAGTATTGGACTCATACCCTTGAAGATTGCATAAATCTCATTGCGCGTCTGCCTGCTCTTGCTGCCCGAATCTACCGCAATGTATACAAACCTGGCACTGATCTTGCCGCCATTGACAAGAACTTGGATCTTGTTGGTGCGTGACGACATGTTGGCCGCATTCAGCGTTTGATTAATGATTGCGATTTAGGGAACTATTCTAATATGCTTGGTTATGGTAACAACGAAAGCCTAACTGAATATTTGCGTCTGTACATCGCGCTGCACGGAGATCATGAAGGTGGTAATGCATCGGCACACACCGCGCGTACGTCATCCGCTGCGTTTCTGAGGTTCTGAAACGGTATCTTACCGGCCGGTTAGACTTGGTTGGGTCAACACTCTCGGACCCATACCTGTCATACTCTGCCGCTCTTTTCGCTCTTGCAGGGCCTCTTCATGGGTTCGTTGTCCGTTCAATATCATATCAAATGCTAATCTAGAGATGTAGACTTGCCAACCAGGAGGTCTTAAGATGGCAACTGGCTATGCAAAAGGAAATTGGAAACGATATCACGCACGAGAAAATCAAGGACTACCTCTGGAAGACACTTAAGAGCGGACAAGTTGTGCCTGGGTGAGATAAATTGCCTGTCCAGCTTTATTCGTCTCCAATTTGATGCCTCTGCAGTTATGGACATGGTGTGTTGAGGAACCCTGATCCCCGTTTCATTGCGTTGCAAGAGTTCTGCGACACTCGACCAGAACTGAAGAACAGCCCTATAATCGAGCTAGTCAACAAAGTGAGAGATTCATCCTTCACATTGGGAGCAAATTTCCAACATTTGATTCCAGACATTCCATGTTGCTCCTGACGTGCTAAAGGAACACGGGAAGGTGTGTTGTCAAAAGAAATCCTCTACCATGGAATCTGAGCATTTTCCATTCTTGACAGACCAAGAACCCATACCCCAACGTTGATGCCACTTCCGGTGCGTCCCAAAATATATTGCAAGATAAACAAAATGCTGACATAGTTGTGCAGGTTGCGTTCTCTACCACTACGGACTGACTGAATTTAAGGTCAGTATCCTTCGTTCATCAATTTTCAGTCTGTGCTCAAGATCATTTCTACAGTATTACACTGTCATATTTGGTGTTTCCCGAGGTATGTACTGTTTGTTATCAAAAGGCATCATCTTACAGTTGACTGTTCCAACAGCCTTGGGTGCTTTGACTCAGCTCGTCTGGGCGCGAGGTATGTCGAATTCTTTAATCTATGATATTAACCTGACCTAATCCAAAACACCCTGCAGCTCTTGGGCTGCCCCTTGAGCGGCCGAAGTGTAAGTTGGACATTCTATCTATATGCTCACCTCAGACTGACTCTCCTATAGCTTATTCAATGGACGCTTTGACAAAGCTCATTAAACACCCTTGAACTTTAAAACTGCTACGGCAAAATAGCTGATACAGCAGATGCACATTGAAATTTTACAATAAACAGCCATTGGCAATCTCGGATATCCGGATGCTGAAGTTTATACAATATACAACACTTTGATTGTTTTATGGTTATCTTGAAACCTAGAAACGACTTCATGATTCCCTACTAACAAAATCCAGCCCAGCAGAACATAATAAATAACAATCAGGAGAAAAGGTCTTTTAAAAACACAGAAGTCATCAATGTGAAACGGGTATACCACGCTGCCTTACACGCAGCAATATGGCGTCGAACATGAAAGACAGATAAGAAGGTCAAGAGGATTTATCTAAAACCTTCTTATCTGTCCTTGGGCTGCCGAAGGCTGAGGTTGCGGCATTTGTGATGGAGGAGGCGGCGGACGCCCTCCATAACCAGCGGGTGGAGCAGGACCTGGAGGAAGACCGCCTGCAGGGCGGGGCTGTGGTGGACGTCCATTGGCAGGGCCCGGACCGGGACCAGGTTGATATCCTTGGGGAGGTTGTCCATATCCTGTGGGGGGTCCTGCCTGACCAGGCGGTCCATATCCCCCAGGCGGCTGGCCCTGAGCAGGTCCATATCCCCCAGGCGGTTGGCCCTGAGCAGGTCCATATCCTGCAGGAGGTGGTCCTCGACCAGGTGGGAAACCTCCAGGGGGCGGAGCGTACCCTGCGGGAGGACGGCTGCCCTGAACGGGCATTGATTGTGAGTTTGGTGGTGGAGGCGGACGCTGTTGAGGATTGGGTCCCGGTCCCGGTCCTGGGCCAGGGCGGCCAGGAGGAGGACCGCTTGCAGGCCCAGGGTCACGCAGCGAAACAGGCGCTGGACGGCCGTTAGCCGCTGGATTAGGGCCTGAAGGTGGTGGAGGATTCTTCTCTGCAGCTTTCATGATTTCATCACTGTTAGAATTTGAATGTTGTTAGACATAGAAATTATGAAAAAGGTGAAGTACGAACTCAAGGAGATTGAGCGAAGCGCACAATACGACCCATTCTACACAGTCCTCGTTCCCTTCACCAAGAGTTTGCCAAACAGCCTTCTCTTCCGGCGTTTTGCCTGTAATGCTGATGCGAGTTCCACCACCATTGGGACCAGGGGGATTCTTCTGAATCTTTCCAAATTCAATGCGCTTGGGTGGAATATTATGACCAGCATATGCAAAGTAGAACATGCTCCAAAAGGCGGCATTGGGGTTAGGCTTTGATATTTGGAAGAGCGGAAGATCCGGGGAATCAGGAGAAGGCAGAGAGAGCTTGTATATCGGTGATATAACGCCTGTGTTAGCAATGGACCACTTGAGGTTGCGAGAAGCTTCACAGCGAACGACACGTGAGGCCGATGACGAAGAGTGCCCGGGATCTGATGCAGAAGCCTTTCCCGGTTCCTTTGGACGAGGAGGAAAGAGCTTAGCGACACAGAGATCGCCCTGCGGAGACGGAGTTAACAGATAATTCTCTGAATTCTAAGAAATTGTGAGCACATAGAAGGTGGGTAATGACAGAGACTTACATAGTTTGTGTGCAAGTATGAATAAAGGATGTTCGAAGGCTGGCCTGTGAAAGGTTTAGAGTTTGAGTAAAGGAGAAGGTTGGACAATTACCATGAGGGGTGACAATGAGGGTTGGAAGATGATTTGGAATTGGGGGGTGTGATGGAGATGTGTATACGGCGTAGATAGCTGTATGAACGGTGAGCAAAGGACAAATAATGGGAGGAGGACATACTGACCAGCCATGGTAACAACGAAGATCAAACGCAGGCTTAACACAGACTCAGAGGACAGTCCGTCGTCGAGGTGTCACGCGTGACTGTCAGTCCCAACTGTCTCTTGTTCATCGATTCTCCTACTTGTGAGCCTGCAATTTACGCGCCATGAAGAGCATCAAAAAATCGCTCGTATGTATTTCTCATGCCCACATTTACTCTTGCTTATCTATTATCCATGCAGCTCAGTAGAAAGAGCTCTGGAGATTCAAGTTCGACGAAGAAGGATTCCAAATACACAGCAAACCCGTCACTATCTGCAGCGGCGGCGGGCCCTCCGCCCCCGCCCCCAAACTCTGCAAAGCCAACATCCCAGCCTACTGTTGCCTCCAACCATCTTAGCGCTAATAGCCACCCACTCTCTACTCAATCCTCGTCCTCATCTGTCCGATCGGCCACAAGCCTTACCCAGCCAGATCACAGGAGAGCTCCCGGAGACGCCCCAAACCCTGCTCCTCCTATCGTCGTCGTCAGCTCAGATGGCGGAGATCTTCCGCACCGCTCAGGACTTCAGCCTGCCAGCCAGGATAGACTCTCGCTGGGCTTGGATCATACCAATGGTTCAGTTCCCAGAGCATCCACTTTGAACCGCCTTCGTGCTGGACCCAAAGATACCATTCCCATGGTAGGAAAACCACCTCGCAAGCAACGCAGCAGTCGCTTTGTTGTCACAGAGAAAGTAGAGATCGAGAGGCTTGCTCCTTTCATGGGTCAGTATCGGTTGATATCATAGCGTCATGTCGACCAGCTCACTCGTTCATGCCAGAAACCCCTCCAACTGAACGTCCTCAGCTGTTCATAAAAAAACTTCATCAGTGTCGCGTCTTGTTCGATTTCAATGATGCCAGTGCCGAACTCAAAGGAAAGCAGATCAAAGCACAGACACTCCACGAGATGCTTGAATACATAACCACTCAACGAAACGTCATCACAGAAACCGTATACCCAGAGGTGGTTAGCATGGTCAGTCTTTCGTTCTCTCTCACCCTCCTTCGTTCTAATTCCCACCCGCCTAGTTTGCGACCAATCTCTTTCGCTCGATACCCCCTCCCGTTAACCCAACGGGGGACGCATTTGACCCTGAGGAGGACGAACCCGTGCTTGAACTTGCCTGGCCACATCTACAGATCGTTTACGAGTTCTTCCTCCGATTCGTGGAAAGCCCGGATTTCAACACTAACATGGCTAAAAGGTTCATCGATCAACCATTTGTCCTCAATCTTCTAGAGCTTTTCGACTCTGAGGATCCCAGAGAGCGAGACTTCCTCAAGACAACATTGCACCGTATCTATGGCAAATTCCTCAATTTGCGAGCTTTCATCCGACGATCGATAAATAATGTATTCTTCCAGTTCATATACGAAACGGAACGCCATAACGGCATCGCCGAACTGCTAGAAATCTTGGGATCCATCATCAATGGTTTCGCGCTTCCTTTGAAGGAGGAGCACAAGACATTCTTAACACGCGTGCTCATTCCCCTACACAAAGTCAAGAGTCTTTCGCTGTACCATCCACAACTGGCGTATTGCGTGGTTCAATTTCTAGAGAAAGATTCAACTTTGGCAGAAGAGGTTATGATGGGCCTCCTGAAATATTGGCCGAAGGTCAATTCACCAAAGGAGGTTATGTTCCTCCATGAGGTTGAAGAGGTTTTGGACGTCACGGATCCCGTGGAGTTCCAGAAGATTCAAGTCCCATTATTCCACCAACTTGCGCGGTGCATCAACAGTCAACATTTCCAGGTAGCGGAACGAGCATTGCTGTACTGGAATAACGAATATGTGGTCAACCTCATGAGCGACAATCTTTCCATCATCCTTCCCATCGTTTTCCCTGCACTGTATACCAATTCGAAATCACATTGGAATCGGTAAGCTCATTTACTTTCACGAGGAGACTCCACCTTACCTACCTTCTGTAGAACCATTCACGGCATGGTTTACAATGCTCTGAAACTCTTCATGGAGATCAATCCTGATCTCTTCGACGAATCTATGCAACAGTACAAGCAGCACAAGATCGAGTCAGTCCCCATCTGGGCAAGCTTTCTTTTGACTTCACTCCACTGACCCGTTTTTTGTAGTGAACGAGAACATACTGTCAGCCAATACACTGCTTGGCAGAGATTGAGAGAGAAGGCGTTGCAAAATGCTCCTGGTGGTAAGATGCCCGAAGGTTACGTTGAACCTTACCGTGCACCGCCACCACCACCTGTGGTCATCGATGATGCGGACATCATGGACTTGTCGATCGAATTGAATGCAGCCTCCATTGACGATGTTCAAGGCGATCTTGATGAAACAGGGATAGAGAGGGTACCCATGGCGGACCCTGGGCTGGACGTACGTCGATGAACTGTCTTTACTTTGTAGGTATACGACATAACATTTTTTTTCTGTTTTTTTTCCTTTTCGTATCACGTAGAGGCCGATTCCCCAGGTTGGAAATCATGAACATTCAAGTGAGCAAACATTGCACACACGCCGAAAGAGCGTTCTTCCAGGTACTTTGATTTTTGTCGTTCCTGAATTGCGTGTTCACGATTTCTTCAGTTGACCCGAGTGTGATACGGGACCTTCAAGCCCATAGAAGTTTAGAGGAGACAGCCCCTCAAAGGCCTCGCTGAGAATCAGGAAAGCAGGCTCTTCATATTCCGTCCCGGACTGGAAAAGACGTCGCATTATTAATGCTTATCCCATCACTTCCAACTGCCTATGACTTTCTTCCTTAGTTTATATCCCAGTCCTTGCCCTCCTTTCTACCGACACCCAACCCGGATTGGCAACTACCTTTATCTCGCGTCGAACTTGAACGATAAGCTCATAACATACCAAATCCCGCTTTTCCCCTTTTACTTTGTTGTTACGATACACATCTGTCTATTTCGATTGTACGGGCAGGGTCTGAAATATCTGATATCTATTTCGGAGGAATGGACGAAATTTCCACGAAGCTCTGGAACTTGTGGAAGTCCAAATTTGGCAAGAACGCATGACGCAATATGTGCACGTGATATGTGAAAAGGTTCCAGAGGATTCGCAGAGATTCTGGTCAATTCCACTCGAGAAGATATATAAAATGAGATTGAGACAGGACCCAACCATAGTTCCACTTCTTCTTCCCTATCTCTCAAAGTTCGTTGTCACTTCAAATTATCGCAACTCATCCTCATTTTTCCCAAGTTCACCATGTCTTCCTCAAAAGCTATCGGTATCGATCTCGGCACAACATACTCGTTAGTACATTTTATCGCTTCCAGTCCCCCAACAATATCTAATCATCTTTTATCTCCTCTAGATGTGTCGGTGTATGGCAGAACGATCGTGTCGAAATCATCGCTAATGACCAGGGTAACCGAACCACACCCTCTTACGTCTCGTTCTCCGATAACGAGCGTCTGATCGGTGATGCCGCAAAGAATCAGGTCGCCATGAACCCTCACAACACGTACGTACAGCTCTACATCTGTGTAACGGAATCATCTCCTGACGCGATTTGCTCTACAGTGTTTTCGACGCGAAGCGTCTCATTGGCCGCAAATTTGACGATGCTGAGGTCCAATCTGATCTTAAGCACTTCCCCTTCAAGGTTTTCAGCAAGGATGGAAAGCCCTACATCCGCGTTGAGTATCGCGGCGAGGAGAAGGAATTCGTAAGTCTTGATGTATGCACAGGTTAACTTTCGACTAACTTACCTCATTTCATAGTCCCCTGAAGAAGTTTCTTCCATGATCCTCCTTAAGATGAAGGAGACCGCTGAATCTTACCTCGGAGCCACTATCAACAACGCTGTCGTCACTGTGCCAGCCTACTTCAATGACTCCCAGCGTCAGGCTACCAAGGATGCCGGAACCATCTCCGGCATGAACGTCCTTCGTATCATCAACGAACCTACCGCCGCTGCCATTGCATATGGTCTTGACAAGAAGGTTATCGGTGAACGGAACGTCCTCATTTTCGATCTTGGAGGAGGAACTTTCGATGTCTCCCTTCTCACCATTGAAGAGGGTATCTTCGAGGTGAAGGCCACAGCTGGAGACACCCATCTTGGTGGTGAAGATTTCGACAATCGCCTCGTCAACCACTTCGTCCAGGAGTTCAAGCGCAAGAACAAGAAAGGTATGTCAATCTCGCCTAAATCTTCGTCCACGTACAATTTCACTGATTACTGTTTTCATTCTAGATCTTTCCTCCAACCCCCGTGCTGTTCGTCGTCTCCGCACCTCTTGCGAGCGTGCCAAGCGAACCCTTTCTTCTGCCACCCAAACTTCCATCGAGATCGATTCTCTCTTTGAAGGCATCGACTTCTACACATCTCTCACTCGTGCCCGTTTCGAGGAACTTTGCCAGGATCTCTTCCGTGGGACCCTCGAGCCCGTCGAAAAGGTCCTGCGCGATTCCAAGATCGACAAGGCCAACGTCCATGAGATCGTCTTGGTCGGCGGTTCCACTCGTATTCCCCGTATCGTGAAGCTCGTTTCAGACTTCTTCAACGGCAAGGAGCCTAACAAGAGCATCAACCCCGATGAGGCTGTCGCCTACGGTGCCGCTGTCCAGGCCGCCATTCTTTCCGGTGACACATCCGAGAAGACTCAAGACCTTCTCCTGCTCGACGTTGCCCCTCTTTCCCTTGGTATCGAGACCGCTGGTGGTGTCATGACCGCCCTCATCAAGCGAAACACCACTGTTCCCACCAAGAAGTCGGAGATCTTCTCCACCTACTCCGACAACCAGCCTGGTGTCCTGATCCAAGTCTACGAGGGTGAGCGAGCTCGCACCAAGGATAACAACCTGCTCGGCAAGTTCGAACTTTCTGGCATCCCACCTGCCCCTCGTGGTGTTCCCCAAGTCGAGGTTACCTTCGACATTGACGCCAACGGTATCTTGAACGTCTCCGCTTCCGACAAGACCACCGGCAAGTCCAGCCGTATCACCATCACCAATGACAAGGGTCGTCTCTCCAAGGAGGAGATCGATCGTATGGTTGAAGAGGCCGAGAAGTACAAGGCCGAAGACGAGGCTGCTGCTGCACGTATCACCTCCAAGAACAGCCTCGAGTCCTACTCCTACAACCTCCGCAACTCCTTGAACGACGAGAAGCTCGCTGGCAAATTCGAGGCTGCAGACAAGACCAAGCTGGAGACCTCCGTCAACGAAACCATCGCCTGGCTCGACGCTTCGCAGGAGGCCTCGAAGGAGGAATACGAAGAGAAGCAGAAGGAGCTCGAGGCAATTGCGAACCCCATCATGCAGAAACTCTACGGCTCTGCAGGAGGTGCGCCAGGTGGCTTCCCCGGTGGACCAGGCGCTCCTGGCGGCGCTCCAGGAGGCTTCCCTGGTGCAAGCGAGGATGGTCCCAGTGTAGAAGAGGTTGACTAGTTTCTTCTTTCATCTTCGCATCGCCTCTTATTTTGTCGCATTCACTCATGAGGACTACCGCCAAAAGTAATGACACCCAATGTAACGATAGCATTCCATTAGATTACAATCATCGTTTTCTTTCATATCACTTGTACACATGCATACAGAATGATTTTACTCTCAGTATGAATATGCGTGATGACGATAAGCAACCAAGAACTCATTCGATACTGTGAGCTGACTACTTCTTAACGTACAAATACAAATAGACTAAAAGTATTTTGCTGTCTCGAGACAGTCTCCATTCTCGAACATGATCAAAGTAACTCAGAATTTGAGAACTCCAGCTCTGACCGAACCTCCTGCAACCGGCCGGGACAACTTATTTTGTCCGGCTTTGACCACAAACTGCGCGCTCACAAATCCGTCTAGATTCGCGAAGCCTTATCGGAGGTGGTAAGTTCAAATCTTCCAGAATAAAAGGACATGACGAACTAATGTTGCTCATAGCATAGTAAGTCGCATTGAGATGTTCGGAGTCGATAGTCAGGGTAAAAAAGCCTCTGTATGAACCTTCGCTCCATTGCAAATCCGTATTGACATCAACAAGGGAACGCGACATGACATCGGCGTTTGCTGGTGTGATTCCCGATCCGAAAGATGAACTGGATGTAACAGCAGTGCCAGCAAATTCAACGCCGATCGCCCCTGCTCCTGTCTTCGCGTCGTAGCTAGTCACGACATATTAAGGCTGCGTAATATTCAACTGCGGTGCAGACCTACGTAACGGTGTCATTTGGGTCTGCGGGAAAAGATAAACGTCGAAACGCCGAAGCAACAACCGAAGATTGGTAAGGTTGACTCACGCGCTAGGTCAGACACCCAGTTTGCATGACTGTCACCGGAGAGAATGACAGTGTTGCTGATTCTATTCTTGTATAGATGGTCGAGGACACGTCCTCGGTTGGCACGATAACCATCCCACGCATCCTGCGCGAAGCGTCAGTCGCAGGCATGGAAATTGTGACATTCAATACCAAGTCAACTAGACAAATGGCAGTAGATGTCAGTTCACATACATACATGTATGAATAACCAACGCATCACGTACATGCTCCGTCTTCGTTAAGTTGCGTAAATACAATCTGTTGGCTGCTCCGTATTAGTCAAGAATTTATCTCGGATTTAATGGAACATCATTATATACCCAATAACACGCCAAATAGCACCGCGACTTTGAGACTGGGAAAGCGTATCATAGAACCCTATTGCCGTTTAGCTGTTTAGGCGCAGCATAAGTAGCGTTGTGTCTCACATTGCTCTTGTGCCGTCCCCATCAAAGAACGATTACCAAACGACGAGATTGTGTTCACATCTAAAAATGGAATATTTAGGTGGCCGGCAAATTGGTTTCGCATGACTGACATTCTGCAACGTTTGGAATGAATGGTTTAGGCGGTTAAGCGGGGAATGAAGTAGGTGTATATAGGCAGCCATCACCCACCAGTATTGTAGTATACCTGGAGGATTGTATCGGTCTCAGTAGCCTTCAGAAGTGGATTGAATTCACGTACATCCGTGAGATCTCTATCATATTGCCCTAAAAGTAGTTGGCGACACTAAGTACAAATAAAGCTAAACATGCTCACGGGTATCGAGCATCGTCAAGTCCAGGAGCTTGCCAATTTGGAAGTTCCTCCATATCCTGAGCTTGTCACGGGGATCCACTTGTCGAATTGGCATCCACTCATGGTATGCTCTGATGGCTGCAAGCTTTCGATCGGTGAAACAGGCTCCAGAAGGGGAAAACGAGCATCCTGTTGCAGTGTCATTTGAATCGGCGGTTCCTGCTTTCCACGCGTTGTCTGCAACCTATACGACGTGAGTATTAAAATGAGGGTCAGCTTTGTGGTACTTACTTCATGGTCATCCTGACTCCCATGCCAGCGTCAATACAGGGAGATCGAAACGGCGGTTGAATGCAGGCACGTACCCTGTTTATGGGAATATTGGCAATTTAGATCACCACCACAAGGTGCAAAGTGAACTTCACTTGCCAAACTGTAATCCAGGGAGCATGCTGGTGTGCGAACACAAGACTTTGATCAGTCCTATATTGGTTCAATCGTTGCCGATAATCATGTATGGTGGCAAGTTCTCTGCCAAGAGTTTGTCGGCCAATGTGAGCGCTGAAGCACGTAAATGACGATGTCTATATATCCGAGTGTGAAGATGCTCACCCGTTTCCCAGCGACTCGTAAATCTAAAAAGCAGATAGCACATTGACAATCAAACTGGCCGGAGCGCAATGTTAAAGAATGCCCACATAATCTCCCAGATGAACAAAAATATCCGCAGTGGTGTTATGCGCCGCAAATCCGTATGCATTGAACCAGCCTTGTACGCGCGTATGTCTTAGACTCGTTTGAGTAGGTGCTAAGCAGCATACCTGCTTGATATTGAGAGCAAGAGAATACCGCGATTACCAGAGGCTTTCCTCCATTCACTGACCGCGCTGGAGCTACAATGATGAACAGGGTAACATAGGTAGGGATCAGCGTTTGGGTCTTCGCAAGTCAACTGCTTACTATTGGCACTTGCAATTGTCCTTGTGGACCCAATGGGGCTGGAACTTGTTGTGGCGCAATCCGTGAACTGGTAGAAATATTTGGTATCCGGACGCAGCCCCGAAGCTTCCACTTTCACCGTCCAGTCGACATCGTAGCTTGTGAATGCCTGGCCACTGTCAACAGCCTTGCCAGATAAGTCTTTAGACGTGGTTATCTTGTACGAGAGGCAGACAGGAACGCTTTGGTCTGGGGAAGAATTACTTGACGACGTGGGAACAGCGCGCGTCCAGAGAAGAACCGATTCGTCGAAGGGGTCTCCCTGTCACATATGAGAAAATATAATGAAGAAATATGTGATCACTCACGCTTGCCACTGGAATCAAGCCGGTAGAGTTTGGTCTTATGAATCAATCAGGGATGGCCACATACCTGCGTGAGTGAAATTTACGCCTCCGGCCCAAATGAAGGGACTCTGTGACAGGTTTAAATCTCGGGAACGATGGAAGATGCTACCGTCACGAAACACACATTACCGAATTCACCTCCATAGAATGTGGCGTAGTGTTTATCATTGAATTTAGTTGCGTCTATTTCTTGTCGACGCTCATGTATGGCTCTTGTATTATGGGCAAGCTAGTCAAGATGGTATTGGAGCTATATAAACATTTGGAAATTGGACGTTGGCCCACCTGAGGATGGTCTGTGAATGGCGATTCATATGCAAGGTTCCTATCGAAGAGGTTGGCAGTCACGACGATGACCCCAAAAGACAACTTCACGAGGGATGCGCATAGAAATCTGGACATTGTAGCCTTTTGAACGGTCCTCGAAGACGCAATCCTGCGGCTGCTGATCCTCTTTTGTGCACTCTTATAGAGCGGAATGGGTACTCGTGGTGATTGGGCACCTGACTCCTACCTTCGTCAATTTTAACGCAATGGAGCGCAACCTCTTCTGTGACGACGCACGTTTGCGGCGAAATCAAACTTTTTTGCGGCCTGCACATGGAGTACTTTGGATAGAAGACATGTTGGCACAAGCAATTGTCAGAGAATACGCTTTCGACATTGTGAGAGTGGGAACAAATAGATTACAGGTTACGCAGATAGAATCATCATTTCGTAGGGGTATAAGCTTTTCCCTCCCGCGCTTCTAGCAATCCGAATTCGGTCAACCCTTGAAACCAGCCTGCTTGAGCAGAGCCGTTGGTCGTATAAGTCGCAAGAGCTTCCTCGGGGGCAATCTTGATCGCAAGTCGTCCTCTCCCGGCGGCAGCTGCGTCGGCTAAGAGTTGGACTTGACAAGCCTTCTCCATGGCGATAAAAAAGAAAACCGTGGCCTCGATTGAATCTGTGGCCACAAGTAGGCCATGATTTTGAAGGATGGCAGCCTACATCGAAAGAAGAAGGGGTATGTGTGGAACTTTAACGTTATTGAGAAGCAAACACATGTACCTTCTTATTTCCAAGAGCTGACGCGATATGTTTCCCTTCCTCTGGATCCAAAACGACACCATTGAATTGATTATAGAGAACATGGTCCTGTCTCCACTGTAAGCCGAGCTCGTAAGCATGGACTGTAGGAATAGACGAACATCAAAGAAAGCACATGTGTCCTGGCACAACATATCGAGGTGAATGCCCAGAGTGGAAAATGCTTTCCCATGGATGGAGTGCGTATGCGCAGCGCAAAGAACATCGGGCCGTGCCACGTGTATGGATGAATGAATCATGTACGCTGCAGTATTCAAAATTCTCCGAGGGCCTGACTCCTCCTGTATGTTTGTCATTCAAATCAAAAAAACATTGACCGTAGTCATGCATACGAACCAAAACTCTGCCTCCATGGCTACTCTATGTGAAAAAAAGGAATATTGCGTGAAGAAAGAGGCGTACTCAACGAGCAATAAATCTGAGGGTTGGATCAGACAAAAGTGTAGTCCCTTTTGTTTGTTCGATCATGAATGCATCCGGACTTTATCTGACTCAACTTACAAATGGATTGACCCAAAAGCAATCGGGTTTGAGAGGGTCCTGATGGAGGTTATCAGGGTTATGCTGCTCGCAATGTCTCAGTACTCACGCGAACGGTAATATGCCCAGCGACACCTTCATTGTAACCGAGGTTGCCTTCGAAAGGCTTTAAGCCACGGTAGATCTCTATCAGGCTGGGCGAGCTCACCAAAAATGCGAAAAGCTTGAGCGAGCCGGAATTTCAGGTAATCCCTTTCCTCAAGTTTCGAAGCAAAGGTAGGAAGCACTCGCTTTGGCATACCGCCACTCTTCATATCAGAGAATCCATTGGCAGGAATAGTACTTTGCTCTGCAACAGGCGCCATGATGTTGAAGGGAATGCGATGAACCAACTCACGTAGTAGAAGCAACGAAAGAGTATTAGTAACCACATTATGGGGATGTGAGCAGATTACATGAAACACGAGTTGGAGGTACCTTCGATAGACCTGTTAGTCAGTCTTTCGCAGGTGAATTCTCACAGTGTATAATAATATAGATCCTAGGCGACAGTCGGCTGACCATTCGGTGATGATAAGGTGATGAAAGAGGTCTTTAGGGACCTTGGAACTCCTTGAAAGGGTCTGGGCTACCCGTAAGCCATGGGGCACATCACATACCTCGTAGGTTTGGTTGGAGAGACTAGGTCTGGGCGGCAAAGAGCTCCCACATGATGGACGGTGTTCCACGGAGAGAATCCGAGATTAGCAACAATCTGCAACAATCGCATGCAGCCGCGGCAAAGGGAGGATCATGATTATGAAATACGGTGAAAATGTGAGCTTAGGCCTAGTCACTTGCGCGAGACAAGCCGGCGCCCAATTCCCCGGGACCGCTCGGTGAGGGTCTGTAAGGGTCCTGAACTATGGGAGAATTATCCCAAATAAAGTGATCATCAGCAAGGTGTTCACGTTTTGATGCCGATGATTCGTGATCAGCACAGCACAGCTTCTTCCAGTTCTTCACTTGTTCTTCACCTTCCACACAATAGAATTGGCAACCTCCATCATTTTCCATTTCCAAGGTTTTAAAATTTGTGTCTGTTGCACTGGACAGACACGGAGTTTCTTTGCGAACGATATTCAATTTACGCTTGACGCTTTGTGTCTCAACTGAGCCTGGTGACACGTTCCTTACTTCCGTCTCCGAAAGATAGCATCCTCATGCTGTACTCACTATTGTCCGCCGAAGGACCCTGATTTCGGGCACAACTGGACCCTTAAATCTATGGGCGCCAACTTCGGGTAGCTGCCGATATGTGCTCATATTGTGCTTATGTGCTATGTACTTCAGGAATGATGGATCTCGATTGTACTTAAAAGAACAAGGCTTCTCTGCATATGTCACCAACCGCTGTCGTCGGTGAAACTTGAGCCCACAAGATTAATAAGTAACACCCAGAAGCTTTAAGGTTGGCATCGTTTCGTTCCCCTGTGTCCACTCATTAACGCATCTCCTTGCCAGCTCGATTCGTGACGAATATCGTGCGTTCGCCGAACAACACGCCTTGTTGACCTATTTTTTCCCTGTAAGCCCCACTAATTTGAGACCATTTTGACCGGAAAATCCTGATCTTCTTGATTGCCGCGCTCGCAGTTAAAACAAGGCCTTCTGATCTACAGGAAGCCATGCCTTCTCAAATCTCCAACCCTCTACTGTTTCCTTTCTCAGATCGGGACGACGACAGCGTGGAGATATATGATGACGAGCAAGATCATACAAGCCGGTCTACACAAAAATCTCACAAACTGTGAGTCGCTATGTCGCGCATGTAATCTGTAAGCTGATCGTTTTCTAGGTCTGGTGCATGTGTTGACTGTAAATCCGTGAAGGTGTGTTCTATGAACATATTATGGCCAGCCCTGATGCTGAAATACAACAGGTCAGATGCGAATTGGTGACTGGCGAGAAAAAGTGTCGTCGCTGTCAGACAAGAAATCTTCCTTGTCATCCTCGGGAAAGGAAGAAAAGGAAAGCAGCAGAGTATGACTCTTGCATTATCTGATTTTTCCAAAAGTCTCATGATTAAACAGCACCCATGAACAATTGATGGAGAGAGCGCACGAACAAGACATACAAATCCAGAATCTTTTACTCAAGTATGACCAATTAAGGTCCGAACAGAAGTTGAACCAATGGATTTCTGCTGCACCCCATGCCAACAATGGTGGTGAGTGAGAGTCTTTTTCCACCAAACGAGTTGGCTAAACTTACTTCTGGTAGATGGGATGGCAAATCTGAAATGGATTCAAAAGGGCAAATCTCCCGAATCAGCTGCAACATCATACTTCTCGAGTCGTAGGTTCTTACTGAGAACTTTGCACGCCTTGTCTGATTTGCATGTGGTTCAGGATCTAGGGATCATCAATTGATTCCACCGGATATCATCAAACATTGCGGCCTCTATCCAGAGGAAATTATTGAACTCTTTTCGATGTAAGTCTCTTCCTGCCTCCATATCAGCGACGAACCAATGCCCTTCGCAGATTCTTCAGTCGCGTTAACGTCGGTCTTCTGATCCCTCAATATTTACGGTAACTGATTTCAAATTCTAGCCCTATTTCTCTGTCCTCGACGAAGATTATCACACCCCAGAAAGATTGATTTGGTCCAGTCCTTTCTTGTTTACAGTCGGTATGTTACATTGATTAAATGGTAGGTATGTCATGCCAATTGATTACTGTCAGTTTGTGCGGTGGCGTCTCGGTATCATACGTCAAGAACCGGTCTTTATCAATTAGCGATGGAGTTTGCTAGAGATCTTGCTGGAAAAGCATTGGTCGAAGGAGCACAAAGTGTCGAAATTTGCCAGGCATACCTGATCTTGGCGGTGTATCCTGTGCCTAAAAAGAAATGGGCTGAGGACAGAAGTTGGCTCCTGATGGGAGTAGCAATTCGGTAAGACATAGCAGTTCAAAGCCGCTTAAAAAGTTCATGGGTAGATAATTATTGCAGGATGGCTATAGAACTGGAACTCAACGACCCCCCGCCACCCGAATGTGACGAACGCGAAGCGCTGAACAGGACAAGGACCTGGCTCAATTGCTATTGCGTTGATGGCTTACATGCGATTCACTTTGGAAAAATCCCGATGTTGCGGTTGGACGACTTCCTTGCTCGCCATTCGCGTGATTGGTACAAATCGTCACCTTTTAACACACCTTTCGATGTTCATCTGTGTGCATGCGTGCAGATGATCATTCAGATGGCGAAATGGCGGGTTGGCATCATGGCGGATACCCCGAATCCTGTCGCAGACGTTCGTTTATCTCAGACTCTATATGACTTCGCGTGTGTGCTGAACGTTATGTCAGCCAGAAACCCTTGCCACATTGGCCATCGAAACTCAAGAATCATTGACGCAAGAGTTAGAACAATGGATTGACAATTACGCCGAAGAATATGCATTTATGCGTGCGTACCCTCAAAGTTGTTTTCTGAGGTTTGCTATTGACTCTACACTCGTCCAGCTCTCCCAATATTTAGCTACCGGGCGAATACGACCCAAATGTAGGTTTACTGCAGCAATATTTGGATTTCGAAGCTGACGACCCCATAGGCTCACATCGTATTTAAAACTTGTAGTACTCCTGGTCGGGTTTCAGAGTGCGAAGAAGGAAGACCTTCATCGTCACTCCCAAATTTTGCTACTGTCCATCGATGCAGCTCGAACGGTGATACAAATAATGCTTGAGCGCTTGTACCCAACTGGTTATCTACGTTTCGCCGTGGAAGCAAACTTCGTATATGTATCTTTCGCGGCTGCATTCTTGATCAACGTAGGTTCTCGACAAGATTTCTCAAGAGTTTCATCCTGATAGTTGCTACAGCTTTTTCGTCGTCGATTCCTACACCTTTTAGACGATAATCTGCGGAGGGAGATTATACTCATCGTCTCCCGTCTGGTCGCAGTCCTTGGTTCGAGCGACGTGGCACTGGACGGCAGGCATACACCTGCACTGTATTCTCGTTTTCTTTCTTCTCTGATGGCGAAGCACCACGCCAACTTTGAGCGATTGGATGCAAGATCACCCAGCAATAGTCTCTCGGGGTCGCCAAGTCCTAACACAGTGAATCGTCTCACAACGCCTTCGAACGCATTCTATTGGCCAGACATTCCACAAAACAGTTTACTGCGCGGTCCAAACATCCAGGGCTTCTCGCAGGACATTGCCTGCCAACATCAAAGGGAACTGGATATGGATTTCAGCTTGTCTCATTTCATCAATACTGTATCACAACAAGCCACTCCTTCAACAAACGAGGTGGACGCTGCGGAGTTTTGGGAGACTTGGTCACATTCTGCACCAGTCTCCAATTTGGTAAATGAACTAAGTAATATATAAACTAGACGGCTTGCGATCATTAGAGGAAGAGGAGATGTTGGATTAAATTATCACGCTTAATTATGTATGGCTTATATTTATTTCAACAAGTGCAAACAATGGAAGTAAACACGATCACGAGTAGAAATGTGGGAATGAAATGAGACGCGCTCATTGCTAGATCGCGCTTCGTTGTCCATGTATGCGCTATGCATCGCTTCCAGCCAACACGCGCATCTCCACCGGCTAAATCCCTGGCACTGAGTACTGCTGCGTCTGATGTATCGAGCGCGGTCGCGCCAGAACTTCAACATCTCTCTACTGAAGACATCGACATTCTAGATGCTGTGATCCAACGAGCAGGTCCCTCAGCGAACACATTTTTTACGGTTTTCAAAGCATACTCTGACGTACTGAAGGAACGAGGGCTTCATCCACAGGAAGTGGTATACTATGGAAAGCTCTTGAAGCTGGGAACTATGAAGGGCAAGAATTGGGGTGATAAATGGGAAATGGTCAAAGCACAGCTGGAGCATGTGAGTGTTGATACCCTAACTACTACGCCATCTAAACTGCCATGTCAGCAACCATTGGCCGCACCTTCCTACAAGGGCTCCAAACATGACTACAACGACTTCCAGTCTCTGCCTTCAGACATTGAGGCCTCTTACGAACATGGCGGGGACTTAGACTTACTTCGAGCGTCTAATCCTCGCAAGCCCCAGCAACAATCCAGACATCCGTTGCACCATCCGTCTGCAGAAGTTCACCTCGCAAATCTTCCCCAATTCAAGAGACACCATAATCCTCTGAAACCCGTGCTTGAACCCAAGAACTTCCCGATTCCGGACAAGGGTCCGCGAAAAGACGAACTTCAGCTTGACTCAAGGGCTTCAGTCCTCTCACATGGTGATGATGGCGACGGGGCGTTTCCAGTGCCACCGTCATACAAATCCACTGCTTTCGAGTCGACTTTCCTCCTCACACAGCGAAATCAAGCTCCGGAGTCGCCAACCCTGCGGCCACCTCTTGGTGTAACTCCTACTTTGCAACACGCAACCGCACAACCAAAGGTGCGAAAAGATGTCCTCAACCTGGATGACGCCTGGAAAAACATCAAAATGGAACAAGACGAAAAATTTGCGGATAAATTCCGACAGGATATGCTCCTGGCGCGGTGCTGGGAAGTATGGAGACAAGGTTTCCAGTGGATCACTGTAAGATTTATGCCTCTTGGATTGATACAGTCATTCAATTTCTTCAGACAACTCATCGGCAAATTGGCGAGGCCCGGGATACGCTCTTGCTTAGGCTTTCTGTGCAACGCTGGCAGGATCGCCTCGCCTCTCGCCATTACCTTCACGATCAAGTAATGGCTCACTTCTGTAAACGCTACATGAAATCTGCATTCAGGGTGTGGCAAGCGAAGATGAAGCAAAAACGACAAGCGGTCTGGAGACAAGACATGCGACAGAAAATGAAATTCATTAAGGGCAAATCGGATCTTAAACTCAAGAAAGATGCATGGGCAAAATGGCGACAGTTACTGTTGTCACACCGCGCTGATAAACGCTACCGGCTGTGTTTGATTGTCCGCCGTTATGCTCGGTGGAAAATGAAGCTGGCACAACTTGATAGCATGGATATCATTGCCGAAGAGTTCTCCAAACATATTGATCTCAAATCTGCTGACAGATGCTGGGATCTTTGGAGGAGGGCTGCAAAATTCCGACACGATGAGTTGATTATGATCCAAAGGATAGATTGGAGAATCATGACAAATGTGCTAGATTTGTTGAAGAGACGCATGTAAGTCCGCAGATATCGATAACTTGTGCTGCGCTGAACGGCCAATAGGGAAGAAATCAAGGCTGCTGACGTCTTCCGCAAGATAATGGCTGCGAAAAATGCTTTGCGATTCTGGAAAGATTCGCTGGAAAGATTTAAGGTGCGCTACGCCTGTGTCAGTAGCCTATCCCCCTTTACCATGTGTTACAGGCCAAAAATCGCCGCGCAACGAAGCACGTTGCTCGTCAAGATAATCTTCTGCTGCGCGCGGTTATTCGGGTTTGGAGAGCTCGCATGAGAGGAAGACGATTCGAACAATTCCGATCCGTTAACATTTTGAAGGATGCATGGGCGATCTGGAAGGTTCGATGTCAAGCCCACGAGGCCCAACTCAGTGAGTTGCTCTATGTATTTAACGGAGATCTGAGTAATGATTTCCATTCTTCCAGGTGACGCGACGAAATTTCAGCGAATATCTCAATGTCGATTAGCATCTAACACGCTCTCGAAGTGGTCCCGAGTTCTAAGCACTCATCGGAATGCACTTGAGTTTGCTGTCAAGTATGACCAAACTCAATTATATGGCAAAGCGTTACTACTGTGGCGTCTTCGCCTTCGCGAAGCTCATCAGTCGGTCAAAGTGGCTCGATGGGCGGATCGATTTTTTGCCACACGCAGAGCTTGGAGAGTGTGGCTTGAAAAAGTGGATGAGAGAAAAAGACAAGAGCGATTAAGATTATGGAATACATTCAAAGCTGGCAAGGTCTTAAACGGTAGGCTCACGTGTCTCTTCCCTCACGGTGTAATACTCATTCCTTCGATAGTTTGGAGACGTCGGGCTAGGCAGGAGCAATACCTTAAACGTTGCGAACTTGTCATGAAGGACCGCCTGGAAAAGGTCATACTTCAATATCTAGTTTCCGTTGAAACGCTAATTACGTTTCATTCAGCGGTTTATGAGCCATGCTTTGGCTCATTGGACAAATCGTGTCATTGAGATCAAGTCCCATGAACTCAATGTGTCACAGAGGCGTGCCTTGTCTCTTCAACGGTTAGTCGGTCCTATACTTTCTCATGATATTGATTCAAGCATCCGCTTTTCAGTGCTGCGTTCCATAAGTGGAAGGCGTGCCGACGTCAACACGCCGAAGAAATCAGTCTGCTAGAGAATCATCTGCTAGTGAAGCAAGAAGGTAATGATCATGCTTGTTCGATGGAAAGCCAATTTCAATTAAACGTTGTTGATAATAAAACAGATATCCTTCGAAAGGCTTTCCATCATTGGTTGACTGCCAGACGTTCAGCGGATCACAGACGCCAGACACACCAGCGCAAAGAAGACCAGGTTCGGCAAACTATCATTGTGGCTGCTTGGGAAAAATGGAGAGAAGTGTTCATGAACGAAAAATTACGACCTCTGGTAAGTGTGTTTGCTACACCATCTGATTTCTCCGTTGACCGCGGTCTTTAGGAATACGAAGTCATCCTGCAGAATCAAAAAAATACCGCATTCCGTGCATTCGACTTATGGCTGTCCAAAACACATGTCAGTCACTTCCATAAAATCCGCATATGTTTCCTGACGTAAGAGTTCGTGCAGTCTCTGCCAGCAATCCGATTTCACTCGAAGCACACAAAAGAGAAATTCTTCAAGATCTGGAAGAATGGAATGCCGCAAGCTCTCCGTGCAAGGACAGCTCGTGATGCAGACAGGCATAACACTCTATGTACGATTCATTCGTCATCTGGGAATACCTCACACTGATTGTATTCCTCTGATAAGCCCGTTACTTCGAGAAATGGGCAAAGAATTACCGAACAAAAATAACTCTTAAAGCTGTCGCGTAAGTCCATATTTTATGCGACTGCGAAGACTTTTTGACAGAATCTGTTATAGACGCGCAAAGTACCTCCGATTGCCTGTTGCTTCATCTCGTGCGTCTGCAGCAACGTCACGACCAGTATTCTCTGGTTCCCGCAATTTGTTACCCCGCAGAAGCGCAAGACCTTTGGGGGAAGACAAAAGCTTCACAAATGAATTAGTTCCATTCATGCCCTTGAGGAGGAACGCTTTCATCTCGAAACCGGAGGTCGTCACAAACGAAGACGTTCCTGACAATGGTTCATCTTCTTCTGAGTATGCACCTTCCGTTGCAAAACCAGCAAGCGTAGTCCGTTCCATTGTCTCTATGACGGATAGGAGATCTGCAAGTCCGACTTCGAGAAGAGGACCTAGTTCTGTAGCCTCGGGTGGAGCTGGGGGTAGCAGGCTGTGGTCAGCGATCAAAGAGGTTGGCCAGATTCGTCCTTCAAAGATTTCGTGATTCTTGGGTAGATGTTACATCTAACTTATTGGTTTATTTATTATTCCTCCTATGTTGTCGTTCGTTATGACTATATGCCCTTTCATTTGTATTCTAATTATGCAATAACATCTTCCATACGCAATCACCACGGCTCACTTATGACATCACGAATTGCGGTAATATTGCCACCCTACCCAGTTTGCGATGACAAAATATGATGTAGTGGGTATAAGCAAGAGGGTGAAATATTTGTAGTGGGTATCTTTTGCCAGCACATCGAGGATCTAAGGGACATGTGTTGAGGTGTAGGACAGATTACTATTCCCTGAGTACACACCACGATTCCAGTGAGAGGAAATAAAGTGCTGAAAAGAATGGCATAACTAGCGACCGCGAAGAAGAAGATTGAAAAGCCAATGAGGAGATGTCCAAAGTATGAGTCTAGAGACATTTGAAAAGCCCTGGATCGTCAGGCCAACATGGAAGGAGGTTGACAGTCTTAGCCGAACTTCGACCCTGGGAAAGGTCAAGCTTTCTTATTGAATTGTTATGTAAGACGGTTCATTTAAGCAAACCTATATCTTCAGCCAAAGTACATACAACATCATAAATACACATTCCCCTCGTCACCATGAGCTCTTCAGAGAACCCTTTCCCGGAGCAAAAAGAGCAGACTGGGTCTGTTGTTTCCATATTCTACCAGGTATTCAAAGGAGGGTCGATCTAATCAATGACCCTCAGGCATCCCTCCGTGACCGAAGATGAACAACGCGTCAAAACCCCTCTAATTCTTCCACCACTGCCAGAGATTCCCACCGTCAACGACTTGAGTTTTGACTTCTCGTCGTTGATCGGCGCATCCGACGTTGAGTAAGTTCTCATCTTCCATTCCTTGGGGGTACGCGTTGATTTGGAAATCGGCAGTCAGGAGAAGATACAGAAACGAGCGTCGAACGTCATGAAACTTGCACAGGAAAACGAGAAGCTGAAAGCAGAGCTCAAAGCTATGACGGATCGACTGGAAGCTGCTGAACGCCGGCGAGCACAGCTTAAAACGAAGGAGCAGAAGATCATGGAGGACCCATCATCATGACCGTTTGACCTGGATCTGCCTCCGCAAAACTCGAGGCGTATTCTTGACAGCTTAGCTATGGCTTAGCGCAAGGAGATGAGCTTGACAAGAGCGGGTTGTAATAATAATTTAAGATAGGCGCTTTGGATTTTGCACGTGACGGAACTCTTGTTTCTTGGAAGAGACGCGTCGACTCCTTTTTGACTCCTTTCAGAATGCTTTCGAAGGGAAAAACATTGGCCGATGGAGGTCTCTTCATGCACCATGTGATCGTTATTTCATTGATATAGATATTCTTCCGCCCCATATCCAATCTTATTCACATTGATCCATCTCCATCCGCCGCAGGGGCAGGTAATCTATATAAGCCAACACAATCTCTGATCCTGGTTCCCCACTTTCTCGTCCATCCTTTCTCATTCACATTCACATTGATTCTGCTCGCTCGATGTCCAGTCGCAGACCCTCCAAAAATGCTGACTCTCGCCGCGGTTCAGAGTCATCTCGCCGTCCTTCTATCGATCCTTCAAGACTGGTACCCATGGACAGGCAAGTTCTATCATCCCTGGTCGCGCGACGTTTTCGTTTCTTGCGGGGGCTGATTATCGATCTTCACATATTTTGGTATCAGGGTGACCCATGTTGGCGGATCTGATGATTTCAATGTTGTTTTTATCGGGGCAGGAAACATCATGTTTGGTACCACAAGACCCTCTACCTTTCTGATCATCGATTTGATTGCCCTGTTTGTTTCTAGGATCTGATGAGGGACCTTGGAATCACTCCTTCCGCTTTGAACAGTAAATTTATTCTCAGGTAATCTCTGCAGGAACTGAGACGAGATTACAGTAAACTCGGCCCACGTCTCAAGGTTGTCGCTCTCATCGATCCTGCGGTTGAACGTGCTACCGCAGTCCTCCAAAAGAAATGCGACTCCTTCGTGGTTTCTGCCTACAAGGATACCCGCGTCTTCAAGACTTTTGAAGATTTCGTCAAAAACATGTCTCCTCGAGACCGCCCCCGTGCTATCATCGTTGGAAGTCCACCAATGTTCCGCGGTTCAACCAAAGCCGGATCCGACATTGAAATACAAATCCTCAAGCACTTCCCTGGTGTCGCCATATTTGTTGAGAAGCCGATTGCTACAGGCCCTGAGAGCGAAATCGCCGAAGGGTTTAAAATCGCCAAAATGATACAAGACTCGAAAACCATATGCTCTGTCGGGTGAGAATTCTCTCCATCCCTTACGTTGTAGGAAGCTTATAGAGTATACTTACAGTTACATGCTTCGATACCTCAAGGCCGTGCAGATGATGAAGCAAATCATTGATGAAAATAAACTGACCGTCATGAGCACTGTCGCGCGTTACGCGACGGCCTACGAGGGGATCGAGAAGCCGGATTGGTGGGATAAGTCCAAAAGGTAAGAGAATATTTGTTTGTGTCCTTGCTTTTCCTGATGGTATGCAGCGGTGGTCCAATGATTGAACAGGGTACTCATTTCTGTGATTTGTCCCGATACTTCGGGGGTGAAGTGGACATTGCGTCCGTGCAAGCACATTCCCTTGATTGGGACGAGAACGCTGGTCAGCTTTCAAAAATGGCAATAAACGAGGGCCAGATTGCCCCCGAAAATCGCATCCCCCGTGTAACTGCAGCCACTTGGTAAGATGTTCCTCGCCCATGTCTGGAATTACAAGTTGACCTTGCGCGACAGGAAATATGACAGCGGAGCCGTTGGCAGCTTCACTCATATCGTTGCTCTGCAAGGGCGTAATTACAGCTGTGAACTCGAAGTATATGCGGATGGTTATTCCCTGAAGTAGTTCCATTCAGCCCATCTATCCAGTCATCAAACTCACAAGTTTTTAGATTGGTCAACCCCTATGTGCTACCTGTGCTTTACATCCGCAAGCCCGGTGATGACAACGAAACGACCATCAGATTCGCAGACGATGACCCTTTCTTTTCGGAAGTCTCCAATCTGATTGATATCATTGAAGATATCGAGGAAGAGCCGGAGGCGGCGCAGATTCTGAGTTCCTACGACGGTATGTCTATTCCCATTTCTGTGAATGCCGCTCTGATGCATTGTTTCCAGATGCCGTGAGGACATATGAATTCACATGGGCTATCCGCAAAGCCAGCGAGCGTTCTCGTGCGGAAAGATCTAAAGCTAAGGTGGAGGCTGCGAACACCCAGAAGGCCGAAGCATGATGATTGCCCTTGGCACCAGATTTTCATTGTATTGTATAATCTATTCTTTGTTATGAACCAGTGAAACTGTAGGTTCCTCGTCAACAGCAGACTTCGCTCTTTTGGAACTTCGATGTGAATCCTCGTTATCTTCCTGACTGTGTTGTTCAAGGTTCGCTTCTACTTTCCTTTTCCGCTGAGCACTTTGCCTTCCTCGCCGTTCAAGCTTATCCCACTCTTCTTGGAGGTGAACCTTCAGAGTGGGCATATTCTTCATTTCAGCGTTACAATGAAAACAAGCCAGGCCTTCTTTCAACATCGGCTCATATTTGCTGGGTTTGAATTCCTTAACCTGTAGACAGCCGCGAAATGAGTTCGGCTTGGATGTATGAGAGGCGAGATATTCATCCACAATCTTACCAAGTTTGAGAAGAAGGTAGGTTCGGCGTCAAACCAAGATAGAACGTCTTCAATATGCAGGAAGAATCCTAGCTTAGGATGAAATGAGTTATAATGCCTCTTAGTCTTCATTTTATCCGAACATAGGTCTGCCGAGAGAACGTGCAGGTGAAGGTGACTGCAGATAACGCGTTCAATAATAGAAACAGGAGGGAGCAAAACACGCACTCCATCGACGGTGCTCCATGGAACCCAGTCCAAATATCCCATTTGAATCCGTACCGTTCTTCCATCTCATCTTGGATCTCTTTCTTCACTGCCTGCGCGTCTTCCCAAAGAGCTGTGACCACTTCTTTTGCTTGTTCTTTGTCACCTTGCAGCAAAGTTCTTAGACTACTAAGGTTAGACGCGTTCAACTCAGGTCCTTGGATACGCGGCAGGATCAGAAAGTGGAATATTGATTTAGGATATGCATCAAATATAGTCAAGTTTTTCGATGAGTGCTTGAAGAGAATCGATGAAGGCAGGGACTCTGGAGATTGTTTCGCGTATGTTCGAAGGATTGTCAAGTTTGCCATGACAGTTTGATAACAGTGGTGGTTTGTGTGCAAGTCTAGTGACAAGATGATGTATGTAAAAGTCGCTAACGTGTCAATTGAGTAACTGAACTTGATCATGATTTACATAACAAGTGCGATGCCAAGTTGGTTCCACCAGTTGACGTCGAAGGCACGCAACGAAAGGTTAGAGTCCGAATAGGTTGCCATATTAAGGTACTAAGGTATGCAAGCCGTGTATACATGGAGGAAATGAGACCGCTATTTTCTATAAGCGTGATAGATATACATGTCGAGTCTTATACAAGGATGCCAGAAAGCCCGGTGTGCAGTAATTGCACCAGTTGAAGGAAGGTAACGATCACGTTGTGCCAATGCGTTCAGTCTTGAGAAGGTCCCTGAGCTCGTCGGAAAGCTGCAGGACAGAAAGATCTGTGCCTGCCAGCTTCGCAGTACTTGCGGTAGACCGACGGCGAAGTACATTGTCTGAGCGGAGACTGGCTTGCTCTGCTTTTCGCCTGTCGATGTCGGCGACTATCTGAGCGAAGGACAGGAACAGCACTTCTGCTTGAGCCAGTGTCGAGTCGAGCTCGATGGTCATGCTGAGCTCGTTGCAATACTGGAGAACGTTGTTTATCAGTTTCAATTTAGAGGTGAAAATAGCGAAATGGTTTCACCTTGAGAATTTCATCGAACTGAATCGCATTGATGAGTATAGCCATCAAACAACATGAAGAAAGCTTACCTCTACAAGATATCGAAGTATCATGTCTCGATGTGATTCCAGAATGGCGAGTGCTACGAATAACACGAAGCCATGGGTGTAATAGTCGGTCCACAGGACCTCCCAGAGGCGAAGGACGTCTTCGAAGGGGAACTCTCTTTTGAATGAGATAAGCACCCAGCTTCAAGAGGATTTTTATGAAAATCTTCGCAAACCAAGCACATGTCAGCACTTACCGGAAACAAAAGAACAGGTTCAAGCCATCTGTTTTTTCTGAAGGTGCAAGTCAATGGCGAGTAAGAGCTATAAGGAGTAACCAACAGTACCTAGATGCCTGAATAACTCTGGGTCCATGACTTCAATCAATTGCTGCAAAGTCGACAGCTGCTGTTTCATCCCACTCTGATCTCGCATGAAATTCTTCTTCTATACCCAAAATCAGTACATGACCCATCATTCAGTGAACAACCTAAACCTACCATGCGGTTCATGACTTCGACGAAACACCAGAACGTCATTTCCTCATTTCCGGCCATCACGATGTAGACAGGTGCGCACAAATCCGACATTCCCTGAACATAGCCTAAATCCGATTAGATGTACTCAGATCGAAATTGATGCTCACAGAGCGATAAAACATACCCAACTCCTTCTCATAGAAGTTATACGTGAGCAGAATTCCAGCCATTCGGTCGATGTGTTCGTTACTGGGCGACTGTGCTCCTATATCATTCATACTGGGAGAGATGATGGAGTAGTGATTTTGTAAGCCCTTTTCATCATCCAAGTCTGTAGTTGGTAGTTGTGCTGGGGCAGAGAACATCGGTTGATTCCGATCTGTTCGTCGACAGTCGACATCGATGCGATGCCGCTCCTACCATGCCAAAATACGGATTAACTCAAACCTCACTTCGGAATCAAGTAGTCCCACCTCGAGGACCTTCGCACTGTCAAAGACATCTGGTACACCGCACCACTCATCTTTTACAGCCTGATATTGTTGTCTAGAAAAAACCTCAGTAAAAAGTCATGATGATGAGACAATAGAATTACCGTTTTGCCTGCCACCTTGTCTCCCTTTCTTCAGACGTCACATCCCATTCAAGGACTCCCAGTACAAACGGCCAGATCTTCTGCCTCAACGTTGCTTTGGGACTGATACCTCTTCGGAAGACTTCTCGTCTCATTTGTTCCACCCTGATGGTCGGCTTGCCATCTTCAGCAAACCACTTTGACCAAGTCTTCTCGTCGATCGGATGAGAGGGATCCCGGGATGTCTTCGGTGTAGGAAGGTTCGACGTTGAATGCAGCAGTTCGAAGATTCCCAAAGATGAATCCTCTTCCACGACACCAGCCGAATATGACGGTAGCGCCAGTGCCTCCTTCCTGCGCGCGCGCTCCCCTTCCTCTGCCACTATTCTCGCCCAACGAGCCAGATACACCCGGGCACTCTCGAATTCCCCAACACCTCCTTTTTCTACCCAACTCCCCCACTCCCATTCTCCGTTCGCATTTACTAGGCTTCTTACAGGATCTGGGAGATGGGGTACGATTGGTTTGGCAAGGGGATGAGAGAGAATGTTTTGGGCGGCATGACGCGTCGCGCGAGTGATGTTTGAGAATGACTGCAGAAGTGCCATGCGAGCTTGCGATGAAGGGTTAGTAGGTGATGTCGGAGAGCCAAGTGAACGATGCAGCACAGAGGAGCGTTGTGAGTAAGGGTTAGATTCTGAAAGGGGTCTAGGTCGTCGATGAGCAGGTACTGGTGAATGTGAATTAGCGAAGGAAGATTGCGCCAAGATATCATCTACAGCGTCGTCTGAGAATAGTTGCGTCGAGTGAGCCTCGATATCCGCACGGGACGGATCAACAAGGAATAATGAAGGTTGAAGAGTTGAGCGCAGAAGGTGTGCATAATTTCGCAGTCGGGAGAGAAGGTTTTCGCCACCCCAGGAGGTGATCGATTTCGGGATATGCGAAGAGGCCTCCGACGGAGGTGGAGGGTACGGCGTCACGCTGGGTCCTTGACTTTTCGGGGACCTAGGGCTTGAGAAAGTAAAGGAATGAGACTCGTCGTCGTGGAAGTGAAGGGTGGGCAATGTGTCGCCATTGATGAGGTTTAGACCAATGGATCCATCTTATATGACGTTTATTAATAACTTTCTGTATGAAAAGGGGATTACAAACGTACACCACGAGGCGAGCGATGGCGGATTCACAATGAGAGAATATATTGATGTCAAAGGCACCGAGAACGCGTATGACTCGGGACGTTGACCTGGAAGGTCGATGAGGACAACGTCTAGAGCCGGTAATGCTATGATGTCAGTTCATGCATTTCCTGCACTTTAAGAAGCACGCACCGTCGTCTTCCTCCGAGAATGCTGCTTGCTCCTCAACCTTCACAAACTTATCCCATTCTGATGAGCCCCTTTCGTTTAGTAGTGACTCTGGAATCCAAGCTAACAAGTATATCGGATTGATTGCTTCCTGAGTGCAAGTTAGCAAGTTCGTTTCAAGATCACGATCGGGTAATGGGCACATACCCGTTTAACGAGTGCCACAAAGCCTGGGATATTATCTCTCGCATATGCAGTTGGGTTCACATATACTTTCGACTTGCTGTATACCAGACGATACTTGTCATCGTCGTCCGCCCTGATGCTTGGATCCTTTGAATCCGGGATGTCTGTGCGCTTTATTTCGACCATAGAATCTGACTGGATGAAACACCAGGGGTGAGAAGATCTCTAGAAGATAGATTCAGGATCTGATGAACTGACAGAAATAGTCGATATGTTGCTGTCTATTGAGGAAGGACGGAAGTCGTAGTAGTCAACCATCGACCGTAAGTACGTGTTAAATGCTTTGAGTCCATACTGCGATTGCTGCGCCATCATGCAACGTCATGTCACGTGACATCCACATTATTTCCAAATGCAAGCGCCCATGCGTTCAAAACAATCCGGCATCGTACATGGTGTGTAGGCTTGTGTAGGGTCGCCAGCTTACATGCGACAACGTATTCATTGCCCATTGGTTCAGTCATCACTCAGTCGGATAGGAAGGTCATGGAAGAAAGAGTCAATATAAGAGTGCACAGCTACATCAATGGTTTCCCGATTATCTAACGGTTACTTTTGGTATGACCACACATTGCGGAGAACTAGACAACGCATGAGTACAAGAAAAGAGTAGACAGATATAGTAACTCACGCCCTGCCTTCGTTGCTAGTCTGTTGACGGAATCGTCGCCCTCTCCTTGGGATCGGACCTGTCCGCACAGGGCGAAGGTGGTGGTAGTGTTCAAAGCCCGGCCATTGGCGTCAACGTCGACGACGCTGATCTGCACTGAAGCGTGATCTTTCGAGGTGATCAATCGGTCTATAGCACATCTTTAGAAACACTGATTAATTTCATAGAGAGCCGAACGCACTTGTGGCAGAGCACTTGCGGGGAACGTAGAGATCGACGAGGACACCCTGGATATTCGATCAGCTCAATATTGCCAGGCGTAACATATCTACTCACTGAGTCGTTTTCCATTTTGACTTTGAGAGCTTGGTACTGCAGGCGATGGTAATGAGCAACAGTAAATCCAATGCGTGGGAGAATTCTACATAAACTGTACAGCTGAGCTCGGCCGTGTTTGCTTCTCCTCATGTTGCCAAACAGCGTCCCTCGTTGACAAGTCCCTCGTTCATTACATCGACGTCTACTTACAAATTGCTTCTGCCTATCCAGTAAATTACATCTCACCCAGAAATAGGTTCTATCGTTGGATCAAACCCTTTCGGGAATACTTGCCGCACATTAATATTAATTCTCGTTGTTGTCAAATATTCCTCATAAGGTTGCCATGAATTTCTTGCTTGTGCGTCCCCCAGGTGGTCAGCTCTCAAATGGGGTGGCAGGGTGCCTTCCAGAATACGAGGTACTCCGTGATAGGCCCGCCGGCAAGCAGGTCCAGACATTATTACAACGTCCCCGGACCTCAAAAGGATCGGCGTTGGCTCAGCATCCCTTGTTAATCCGCCAATTAGAAAGATGGCTGCGTTCCCAAGGCTTCTCGGTCTATTGAGTTAAGGACGTCACTTGAAAAGCGAATACACTCACGAAATGGAGACAAGCGGTGATGTTGCGCAAACCTCGGAGCGATCTACATGAGCCATCAAAGTATCCTGTGAAGACTCAGTACTTTGAAATAACATTCCAACGCCATCCTACCTTTTCTTGGTAAAAGTTCACGATCCCGGCGTCAGGTTCTATCCGCGGTCACTGAGCTTGCAGCTGAACAGAAAAGAATATGCACTTACCATATGTCTGATTCCATGTCGTCCAATCTGGACCATCTGGGCCCCAATCTGCGTCCGTAGAGCCATGCACCTTCTCCCAGTCAACCGACTTCACAGCACTCTTGCATATACTTCTAAGCTCATCGTCAATACTTCCAGGTCCTTTCGTGAAGTCGTATTGCTTCGTTCCCCAGTGGTAGTACCAGCCAATATTTGCCCACCGGAGTTTGTATATCAAAGCAGATATTGAAGTAGGCTGTACGGTTGAAGAAGGTGCCTGGGGAAGTTTGGGTAGGGTGGAAGTTTCCTGGAAGCTCTCCGGCGAAGCGGGTGTATTGTTGACCAGTTTCCGAGGGCCAGCTGGTTCATATTGAGCATACTGGGAGCCGGCAGCCCGTGGTTGAACTTGGTAGTCTTGGTCATGTTCATTTCGAGTACGAAGCCATGCATTCCATAACCCATCTTTAGGAAGCAGGTAGTGAGTGTCAAGATTCGTCTCATTGGGACTTCGGGCATGTCTCGCAAGGGACCATCGGACTAGATCTCTTTGCTTCTCACAAGAAACAAAGGAAGGGAGGATGACGAGACCTAGACGATAGGTAGAATAAATTCGCCAGTTCCATCTGAATGAGAGTGTGGCGCACCAGGAATCTGAGGTATCGCGTACGCTGTCGCTGATTCATCGCTATTGCACGATCTTAGCGAAACTCCCCGGCAATCTAAAGCGTCAGACGATCCTGCCCAGATACCATCCTCGATTTCAGGAATTCTTGACTCATTCAGCCGGGCAAGGTCCAGAACCGACGAAAGGTCGGGTGGAGGAAATCGAGCTTTAAAACGCTTTTCCACAGCCCTAAAAGCTGTCCAATCCTGATCGATATCTTTGGGTCTATTCTTTGTCGCCTTTAGATATTGGCGTTGGGCTTTCTTGTACTGCGGGGTATCGGGGAGGAGAGTAGCGGAAAGCATTGGATAGCAACAGAGCCAAACAGCCCGCTCCTGCACAGAAATTAGCAGAAATGGATTTGGAAGTTTTGAATATTTACTCTTTCTGATGTCTCTATGGCTTCCAACGCGCCCCGTGCATTTCATTATCGCTCGCTCTTATAATCGTTCTATTACTCATATATCGCGCTCTCACTTAATACTGCCCTCTCCTCTCCCCAGGCCTCTTGCCGTTTCTCCCCGGTACCTAAGCTCCAAATCCACACCCCCACCTATTTCCACTTCTGCTGAAGGCAAACCAAGCCCGCCCGCAACTAGAGAAGCGCCGCTGGTGCCGCTGAAAACGCGCGTTTGGAAGAAGGTCAAACACGAAGCCCAGCATTACTGGCATGGCTCGAAACTCCTCGTCTCGGAAGTTCGTATTTCGTCAAGGCTGCAATGGAAGATTCTGCAGGGAGACACCTTGACTCGACGTGAACGAAGGCAGGCAAGTGCGCTTCAATGCCTTGATGATTTCTACTAACCAGCTCTCGGTAGCTCAAACGCACGACGCAAGACTTGATGCGCCTTGTACCATTTGCCGTCTTTATCATCGTTCCGTTCATGGAGTTCCTCCTCCCCGTTGCGCTCAAACTGTTCCCCAATATGCTTCCATCTACTTTCGAAGACAAATACGCTGCCGTAGGTCCCGTTCATGTCTGGTTATCTCTCCGAGCTCAAAATTCGTTTCGTGACGTAGGAGGAAAAGCAACGTAAATTGCTCCGAGTCCGACTGGACATGGCCAAATTCCTCCAGGAGACGCTCAGGGAATCCGGTCTCAAAGCCAACGCTCACATAGTCGGTACTGAGGCGTTCAAAGAGTTCTTCCGCAAGGTACGTAAATTGCGTCATACTGCTTTCTGCGTTGGCTAAGTCAACACCGCACCCCCAGGTCCGTTCAACTGGGGAATCACCATCGGCAGCGGACATCATCAGCGTAGCCAAGCTCTTTGATGATGATCTAACACTCGACAACCTCTCTCGTCCTCAACTTGTATCCATGTCGCGCTACATGGGTTTGAACGCATTCGGCACCGACAACTTCTTGAGAGGCGCTATTCGTGCTCGGCTCTTGCATCTCCGCCGCGACGACCAGCTCATTGACGCTGAGGGTGTCGACGAACTCTCAACCTCGGAACTCCAAGCTGCCTGCCAATCCCGCGGTATACGGACTGGCGGTATCTCGCCCGCCCGTCTACGTGAAGAGTTGACGACATGGATAGATCTGCATCTGCACAACCGGGTCTCTGGTGTTCTTCTGGTACTGGGCAGGGCCTTCAATTTCGACAGGAAATTTGGCGAAGATGAAGACGGAAAAACGGCTGTTATCTCGAGCTTGGAAAGCGTGCTGTCAGGTTTGCCTGACAACCTGGTTGGTCGCTTAATTTCGTCCGAGGAGCATATACTTACAACTTGCATTAGCTGAATGAGGCGGAGCTGGAGGTAGACTCAGAGAAAGCTTCATACAAGCAGAAGCTCGAGGTACTGCAACAACAACAGGAACTTATCGACGACGAAGCCGAACAGGAGCAAAAAGAAGAAGACGCCCGCCGTGTTCAAAGAGAAGCTGCCGAGGCCGAAGCTCGCACTGCTCAATCACTGCTCCCCGACTCAGAGGTCAGTCTTGCGTCGAAAACACAATTCTCATGAAATGGCTTATAAACTCGGCTTGACAGCTTCTTCCTGAAACCACCGAGGGTGATGATGCTCGAATGACCGGCGAACAACTCAACGAACTGGCCGATGCCCTTCTCATTCTGTCTTCCAAATCAAGTGTACTCAAGGAACGCGATGAACTTCGTGCCCTGATGGAGGAGAACCTGCTTGCCGAAGAGGTACCTAGCTGACGTCTTCCTTCTGCCGAGACATCGCTGATTAGTGTTCAGGACCCCAAATCACCGTCTGGTGCGCTGACGAAGCGCATTCGTTCTATGTTGAGCAAGATCGACACCCAACTCCAGGAATACGATAACCGCGTGGGCAGTTCATTACAGATGATTTCTGCGGATGCACAGGGCCGGATCTCAGTACAGGATCTTGAGAAGGCGCTTGCTGTCATTAAGCATAGACCAGACGATGAAGTCGGTCAGGCAGTCGTTCAAAAATTAGATGTGGACCAGGATGGATTTGTAGAACTTGAACACGTCTTGGGACTTGTGAAAGAAGAGGGACTAGGTATGTTACAGACTGCCTCTATTCCACGAATCATCTGAGACTTCGCGGCAGGAATTTTATTGGACGATGAAGCCCAATCCATCATTGGGCAAGGTCATGAGATTAAAAACTCAAAGCCGCGGAAGGAGGACATTGTCCAGGAGTAATCGCATTAGACAGGCTATAATTCACGCTGTTCAATCCGTTAGATTAGAGAACACGTTTTGGCTGGTCCAGAAGAAAGCGGGTACAACATGCTCGTCCGTAGCAGCGAATTGGATGGGTGTAAATTATGCAATCCATTTATAACTCGAAGAATAACTCAGGAAAGCGGGATCTGAAAGCTTGGAAAGCTTGGAATCAGCGTACGAGTTCATATCAACCATTGTCCCAGATAAATTAAGTACGGGGTCGTCAAGCGAGTCTTGGAGAACCGTCATTTTGTCATGTTAGAGGTCATTGCTCTTCCCTTCAACTCTTCACTTTCTCTTTCTCGTCGCGTATGTCTGGTGTTTTGCCCCGTGATTTTCTCCCTTTCGACTCGTCTGAGGACTCCATTTCTTCCTCCTCGTCGTCATCGTCTTGGCTCTCTGCCCAGAATCTGCCTGCTTGGAGCGCAAGTACGCCTGTCAGTGCAACGCTGCAAATAAGATTGCTGGATGCGAGAGCGAGGGTTGCGTCGCGTAGGGCACGCGGGAAGGGGTCTTTGAGTTGATGTGTTGGTAGGGAAGTGAACTTGGCAAACAAGCCTGTGATTAAGAGAATGTGAGCGAATAGTAGGAGGTAACAGCTGAGAGAGGCGTACTGGGGAGCACTGATGTTAAATACATTACAATGGTTGTGCCGAAGAGGACTGAGGAGCGTCATGAGTTGAGGTATTGACTACGCCGCAGAGAGTGGGCTTACAGATGCTTCCACCATCGAACATGATATTTCCAGCCTCAAGATCGTTGAGACTCCATAGAATAGTCGTTCCGCCGAGGATAACGACTGCAGCAAGGAAATACAGGATTTCCGAGGGCCCTTTAGCAAGGATGGAATAGTAGGACGCTGCTGTCCAGAGATGCTCATCGGTGACAGGTGATTTCCATAAGGTAAGTGAGTCGGCAATCCAGTGGGTGAAGAGGGCACCTGTTGAAGATTAGGTGGATATTATGGAACCAGGGGTTTGAAAGGGACATACCCAACAAAAAGCTGGTTACACACACGACTACACCAGCTCGTACGCCCATCTGAATAATTGACGGGATGAGAGGAGCTTTCAGCGCTTGACGGACTGCACGATCATTTTGTTTCAAAGTCCGATCAGACTAACTCGGAGTCGCAAACCAAATTAGTAGAAGTAAGTATCTACTAAGTACGGCGACGACTGGCAAAGATGCAAAGTCTGCGATGTACTCCAGCTTTTCGCGCCTTGTCCCTGTGCTCTCGTCCCACGCGTCACTTTGCCTCGTCGTCAGCTACGAAAGAGGCTTCTGGGGTCCCATGGTTCGTTGACCAAAGTCACAATTTCAGTCGAAGGAATCCACCACCTCATCTCCCAATGACGACGCCTGCTGCTGCGTCTGATATACCGGCAGATACTCCAGAGATAATCAGGAAACTGCATGCGCAACTGCTTGAGTCGCCGCATCTCGACAAAGCAGAGTTGTTGGTGTCGAAGGCGCTTCTGCCAGCTCCAGGACCTGCACTGCCGAGAATCATGCCGCACGGGCGACGGAAACGCGGAGGGACATTTTCAGGAGAGTCGGGCTATGATATGCCTGGCGGTGGTATCTGGGACTGGGTGGTGATGGCGCAGGTTGGTTTTGGTTAGCTTCTAGTTTTGGGAACGCGCTTATAAGTTTGCAATAGGTGAAGGAGGGCACAGAAAGTCGTGGTTCAATAGAGTCTGTGGTACGAGTTGTACGGAAAACGGTGCGCATGCTACTTGGATTATTTGCGATATAAGCTGACATTGAGTTGTAGCTATTGACGCATGAACCGCCGCTGCCGCTGCCGCCCAAGTCACGACGACAAGCGGGGACTGAATGGGTGTTCATAGACGCGGGTTCATTCGCGGTGCATGTGATGAGCAAGGGAACGCGAGAGAAGTATTTTAATAGCAATCGTGAATGGTAGCCCTTGACGTCATTGAATGCAATGCGCAACACCGTATATAAACCGTCGCTCTAATACTCCATACTCTAACACCATGTCTATCAACGATCAGTCCCTCCTCAACCAGACAGCCAAAAGCTCTAACCTCTACCCGGGCATCGCAAATCCCACAAAGGCCTCGGGCACAACAGACCCTATCTCGTCCAACTTTGTGCGTAGCTTTCATGCTTGTGTGCTGCCTGGATTCGTTCCAATAGTCAGCAGGTAAACAACCCCACCACATCCACTCGCGGAGCCGGAGCGGGTGAACACTTTGAGGGCCATAAGCATGCGGAACGCGCGTTGAAAGAGAGGGGTGGCGTGATCGAGGCTCGGCCTGGCATCATCGAGAGCACGCACATTGATCCCCTCGAAGACGAAGATTGCCACAAAGGTCAGTGAGACTCTGGACTTGAGCAGACTGATCCACTAAACGAATATGGAAAGATGACAAGTAATGTAATACAACTGTACAAACAATGTAACATAAAAGTAACGAGAGTGTGACTGCTGTTGAAAGTAATCCACGATGTCGAGCAAAGCGGGTGGTCTCTATGGAGGCATCCAATTCTCCTCAGGCTCCGTTTTCCAGTCGTCCCTCCCCCAATCTCAGCCACCCACTCAGCCACCGCCGGAGCAACCGCAACAGCAACCCCAACCAGAGCCACAACAGCTGGATGTAGCAGTTACTCCCACCGCAGGAGCTGCAGGAAAACCCACAGCTGGTATCTCTTCATCTGCTACACATTGTATTCCATACAGCCTGTTTATTAAATTTTCGATGTTACCCATGCAATTTCCGAAGCTTGGTCCGCTGCTCTCGCCTTTGCCCCGGTTCGCCGAAATCAAGCTCAAAAGGCAAAACCACCCGCCCCCCGCCTGCCCGCCGGCGCGTCCCTCCTCTCCGCAATGCCAGGCCAGAGCTCGGGCATGTCGGCTACCGCAGTGGTCTTCGCTCCGCCAACGCTGAATGACAACTCGAGTTCGACACCGAAGGCCACAACTCAGCCAGAGCCAGCTCCGACACAGGGCTGGGGCCGGAAGGTCAAGCCACCGTCAATGATCCTTGACGAAGACATCAATGGCTTCAAGGGCACACAGAAGAAGAGAACCGGCAAGGGAAAGGGAAAGAAGGCATCTTCAGTCTTGCTTGTTTCTTTGGTCGTTGTACTGACTTAATGCCAGAACAAGAATGCGCCTGTTATTCCGACCTGGGACCCTATGGAACTGTACGACCCTTTGCGTCCGAATGACTACAACGAATACAAAGTCTGGAAAGTGAAGGACCGCATCGAAAAACAGGAGCAGATCGCTGAAAAACGCAGGATCGAGGAACGGAAACGGTCAAGACGAAGTGCCAGTTACTCTGATTCAGAGGCCACCGGGTCTGAGAACGAAGATAGACCTCGTAAAGCTGGTACGTATCTCCTTCCCTGCATCCCGCCTTCTTTGTCTGACATCTTACTGGATATCTAGGGAGATATGATACCTTTGACCACTGGTCACGGGGTAAATCTGACAGTAAGGTCCGAGATATACCGGAACACGACGCCCCTCCTGTCGCAGTGGACAGAAATCTTACTGGCGACGAGGCTTTCCAACGCAGGCTTGCCATGTCAACGAAGCCTCAATCGCCGCCGCCGCCGCCGGTAGCGCCCCCCATTGTTGTTCAACCAATGGACGAAGACCTACCTTTCATCACTCCTCATGCAATGGAGACGAATGAAGACGTAGATCATCGCCCAGCAGCAATGTCGCATCCCCCCGTTCCTCATCGTCCACGCTCACTTTCACCCCCAACCCTTGCGTACAATCCATTCGCGCCACCTTCTGTTCCACCGCCGCCTCCAGGACCACCGGGCACAGCTTTCCCAGGTGACTTTGAAGCCAAGGTCAAAGCTGCAGCCGCCATCGCTGCGAAATTAGGCGCTCTGGCCGCGTCATCCGGAAGCATGCAACCTTCCGTATCTGCTCCTACTGAGGACTCAACGTAAGGCTCAAGCTATATTTTACGCGTAACAAATGTTCATTATACTCTGACAGGCCGGACCCTCATGGATTTGCTGCTCGCATGATGGCCAAATGGGGCCACAAAGAAGGTCAAGGCCTAGGCGCCGACGCCTCAGGCATCGTCAACGCGCTCACCGTCGAACAAGTCTCCCATACGAAAGGAAAGGGCAACAAGTCTGCCGGTCCCGCTGGTAAGCCCACGGGTATGGGGTCCAAGTTGGGGAAGATCATCAACAACAACGAAGATGCCAAGACGAGGGAAGACAGGGAGAGGTTCGGAGAGCCGAGTCGCGTGGTTGTGCTCACGAATATGGTGGGGCCTGAAGATGTCGAAGATGAAGAGCTTCGTGAAGAAATCGGTTCGTCTCTTCCTCGTTGCTTGACATCCGTTGTTCATCATTGATTTGCAGGAGACGAATGTAACAAGAACGGAACAGTAGAAAGGGTGGTCGTGCACCCCCTGTATCCAGCCCCTCCCAAAGCTGAAGATGCAGTCCGCATCTTCGTGCTATTTGCGGGCCCTGTTGGCGCGTGGAAGACCGTGCGTGAACTCGACGGACGGTATTTTGGTGGCCGGACGGTTCGTGCGAGATACTTTCCGGAGGTTGCGTTCAGGAAATATGATTTAGACTCTGTCCTTTGATTTGAGCTGCTTTTTTGATTTGTACTAGCAACGTAAAATTAGGAATTCTATCTTGGTTAATCTCCTGAAGTTCAGATGGACGTTTATATATGTGTTTGGTTATCAGGCTCTTTGGATAAGAGGTTAAAAACGGTCTTGTGACCTTGAAGCAAAAAAGCGGCAACTGCGTCGTATTCATTGTTGAGGGTGAAGTAGGTGAAGCTTGAGACCGACGACGTTGCGTGCAAGGCTCGTACGGGGCATAGACGTTTTCACCACGGCTGATGGTCCATGATGTTTCAGGCGAAGCGAACACCAGGAGAAAGGGCACTGAAGGTTTCTTTCAATTACGACCTCGTTGAGCGACCGATTTCTGTGGCCACCAGGACGAGCCCACCCAACTTGCTTTACAATACTGGTACATACATATTTAGATACACTGCTACATAGACTGACTCCGAGCTAACCATCGTCTCAGTGCAATGCTCCTAGGGGATCCTGATATCCTTCACTCTTGGGTGGTATCTGATCGCGCGGCTGTTTGCCCTCTCGTCGCAGGCTTTTCGACGTAGGAGGTGGAGGTCGCGGCATCATCGTTGATGGAACCGCTGGCGTCGAAGCAGATCCAAAACTCGACCGGGTGTAATTCCAAGGCGCACGTTGGGAAACTTCCGCATTGGCTTTGGGATAAGCCGCAGGAAGTACAGGGGAGCGCGGTCTTGACCTTGTCATCGAGTGCTTTGTCTGGGAGTCGACGACTGGCATAGGCAGAGGGGGAGCGACCACCGCAGATGCACTAGCTGCACGCAGTTCTTCCTTCTGCTTCTGAGCCTTCAACTTCCGTCTCGTTTTCTCCTCCCCTCCAATAAGTCTATCATCATCCAATAACAATGTATCCGTCATGAGCACGTCTCTCACATACGAGAGGGACTCCAACGCTTCACGTTTCTGTAACTTTATTTGTTGGGCATTCTCGGATTCGCTTTCGTCCTGAAGGAGGGCATCTACAATCCATGCAAGAGACTCCCCTAGAGTTTTATCTCTTGCACGAACTTGGGTTATATCACGTTCTATCTCAAACCGCGTCCGTGGCTCCCAAGGCGGTTTTTCCTCGATGGGCCTTTCGTCTAACAATGGAAATGATGAAAGTTGTTGGTTCGGTGTCCGTACGCCTAGCGATGCAGCCAGCTCGGGTATGTTACGCTAACGCCAGCATGTTTAGTAAGTTGTCACCAGGGAAATGTCGTAACATACTCTTATCTCGGTCACTGCATTTAAAAGCGTTTTGTTAATGCCTAAACTTTCGCCCCGTTCAACTAGACCACGAGTGAACATCTCGGAAATACCAATTGCTGATGAGGAAGCTTGTCTCGAATGGCCTCGTCCATAGGAAGCATCCATTGGTGGGCTTGTGGTGCCAGACATTGACGGTTGTTGTCGGAGGGTACGACTTCTCTTGTCTGGCGAGATAGGTGGGGTCGTTGATGGCACCTCCAATGGAATATCCAGAAGAGTGCGATTTTCCATGACAATGGAAGCACCTGTCGATGGCGTCGGGGACAATTGAAGAGCCAGCGCTTGTCGAAGTAAGAGACTGGTATGATGAGGAGCTCCATCGATTCTGTTCATGTTTGTCGGAGTCGGGTATCTTAGGAGCGTCGTGAGTTGTCCACTATAGTCGGCGGGGATCACTACACCTACGGTGAGTGTGTTTTGTTTTGTCCCGAACAAACCGGTACGTACATTCGTTGCGAATTCTGATGAGCATAGCAACACATATCCATTGCGCTAGGCCAAGTGTTGCATCACAAGCAAACAGTCCGTCCCACAACCGCAACGCGTCCGACATGCTAAACTCACGAGTGAAGAGTAATCTTAGCCAACGACTGTTGCAACAAATAGTCATTATTCAAATCCACACACCTCCGAAGCACAATATATTTGCTTACATCCCATAAATCTGAGGTTCGATACCGCCCTTTTGCATGCTTTGCCACAAGTGTGGATCGCATGAACGGAGGAGATGTGACTGGATGTGGTTACAAGCTTGCACGATCGGCGCGACATAAGGTTGGATACCGTTGAGACCGTTAGAAATGTGGACATGGTTGGGAAAAGTCGAGGGAGGAACAGTGTCCGATGCAAGAGGTTCTCTCCACTCATACCACTGAGAAACCCCATTCATCACAGACTGGAACAAAGCCCAGGCGTCTGCAGCGATGTACTTTCCAGAACAAAGCTCCCCTAAGTCCGCATAACGGTTAGCCGAGAATTGACCGTTAGCGATTGCGTCATAATGGACTGCAAAATACAACGGTGCTAATAACTCATGCATGCCTGGAATAGGTCAGGAAACCTTCGCCTTTTGAGTGTGCAGAAAACACACCTTGTCGATATCCAATGGATGGATGCGCAACCGAATATAAGAAAAGAATATTGGTGAGTTGAATTTGCACATCGCTCTCACGAAAGAAAGGAATGTCGGGAAAGCTGGAAGCATCGTCAGGATATACCTCGTTGATGTAGTAACATACTTACGTCCTCTCAACATCCTGAGCAATGACCTTGCGCAGTTCAACGCCGGCAAACCATTCGTTCCATGGATTCTGATTCAATAGACTCAACCATGCGACTTTCATGTGCGAGACTGAACATATGCTCACCTCGTTATGAAGGCTGAGAGGATTGTTCAGATCAAGGTTTCCAAAGCCATCTACTAATTTGTGATGGACCGCCTGTGACCTGTCCTCAAAAACCGCGTCCGGTGCTCGTGTTTTCTCGGCGAGCAAGAACTCATATTGCTTTCTGCTGTCGTTTATGGAATGCAGAAGCGTGGAGGCACGGGGTGCTAGGGATGCCTGGAGCGGTTCTTCATTCGCAAGAAATAGCTTAGGGACGAGAAGTCAGCCAAAAGGCATCGGAACTCGGTTGGATCCAACGAAAGACCTTCCAAACTAGACTCCGTCCGACTATGCTGATAGAATCTGCGGGGCCGAAATAAATCCGCTCAGCCAGTGTCGCGTCTTTAAGTTTAGAGAGAGGGAGTCCAGATGCAAAGAGACGATCATATAGTGCCCTGAAGGTCTGGAATTATATTCGACATGATTACTGGCAGAGGAAGGGAACTGACTGAAGCAACTCTATACGAGGCAAGCTGCTGTCCATTTCAATCTAATGTTCAAAACATACAGGAGAATAAGGATGCCAAATCGAGTGCTTCCTATCAATGTGAAGAGTGAGGACCGTGGGGTGGACTCCGCCGAGTAGGATTATTTGGCTGAACGTACCCAAAACAAACATCGCTGGATCATCATTGGAAATGCTGGAGGCAACTGATATCTTGTAGGACTTTGAGGTGTATGATATTGGGATGATTGTCGTAGCTAATAGTGTTAAATAACATCCACCATAGAGCTAGAGATACTGGTAGCATGGATGATATCTACACCGGCAATAAAAGTCTACATCGAAGCGCTAAAGGCAAAGCTAGAGCATTGATGTCCAAGTCTGCCTTCGATAATGAATGACTTCGATCCGTTAAGTAACATACGAGCCGGGAAAGCAGCAATCGAAAACCAGATCAACCCGGATTCTACCGAGGCTGTGAGTTTGGAATCTACGGGTGGGATGTGGACCTGGAGACTGGAGTTCTTTGGCCGCGAAGTCAGGCAGGCGCCGACAACCTTCAGGGGAGTGATTTATACGGACACAATATCCAATGACTTGCCACAGAGCTTGAAATGGTGCCGAATTGGCCTTATACTGTACAAGCAACAACATGTTTGTTACAAGTAGATTCGCTGGGCCGATCCGAGTAGGGTTTCAACAGGACAATATGGACATTTCGATCGTCTATAAAACCGACGTAGATCAGTGCCTGGAAGCGCTAGAACATAATTACACCTACCCGCCAGATTTATTGAGTTTCTGTAAACTGTCTTTCGAGATAACATGTCCACAGGTCATCATCATAGGTGGATTTATCTCAGTAGACTGTTCCTTTGATACCAAACAAGCGAATATTGAGTGGTATCTGTTTTCCGAGGAAATGGGTATTTCAATCTGTGCATCGGTTGAGATGGATCAAATATGGCATAAAAATGTTGAACTTACTGGCAATTCGTCCATCTGGCGCCATTCACCCTTTCTATCACCCATCACTTTTCTACCTTTCTCGATCCTGGCCAACGCCCCGCCACCACCAATGTCTCCAACCACACGCAGAGGTACCTGCCGACTCATTCCAAGGCTCGCACAGTACTCTTTCGCAAACAGAGGTTCCAAATCGAAATGGAGTGTGGGGAGAGCAAGATCCTTGTAAATCGAAGTTTGAAGCTTGGACAGCGGGACAAAGGCCACGCATGCCATTAATCGCCTGAATTCGATCTCGTGTTCCTTGTAAAAAGGTCGCAGATTTGCATTCGCATACGATATCGCAGGTAAAGGGTCTGGGGGATGCGTTGAAAGTAACAGCCGGATGTACTGTGAACGGTGCAAATGGAATTCGAGAGGGGAGGAACGTGACTGAAGGAACAATTTATGGTTCCTGGCCCAACTATCGTAGATGAAAGGTCAATGATGCATGAGAGGAGAGATGGAAAAGGAATGGGTCAAACCTTAAGGCAGGATTTATGTCTTGGTTTCGCAAAGACTTGAGAATCTGGTGCAAGTCCACGAATTGGTGTCTTAGGTCATCGGATATCTTGATTTCTGATTCCTGTGATTTCTGGGCGATGAGAGTGCTTGACTTGCCAAGATTGACTAGCCAAAACTAACCTGGAGGAATGTTTCTGCCACTTCAAACTGACCCGTCCGAAGTAGATGCAAGGCAATAGTCCTTTCAAGAGCATTGACGGAGGAAGTAGAGGAGAAGAGATCAGAGTAGGTTGGCAAGGTCGTTGGAAATTTCTACAAAGGCGGTTTAAATATGTCACCTTTGTCATGAGAACTAACTCACTTTGTCTAAAGTCTTGCCGAAACGAGACAACACTGAGTACACCTCCTTCTGGCGGTCATCCACTTCCTTCTTCTTGTTTTCAACCGTTCGAGCCAGAGCTCTAAGATGGTCTTCAGTACAATTTCCAGCCAGAAACGCCTGCTTGGCTTCTTGTAATGACTGAAGCAAAGAATCTAGAGAGTCCGCTATCGTTGATCCTTTCCCTTTAGCGGCAGTCGACCTTTCGAGCTTTGTCAATTCTTTCAAGGACGAGTCCATTGTGGTCTATACGCTTGTAGCAATGCGAATGAACTTGTTCAATTGCCAGTAGATTGTGGTCAGTTGCGAACGGGACTGTGCGGGACACAATCGGGACAAGTTAGACCACTGCATCAGTAGGATGTCACATGTTACGAAGTGACAGATGAACTGCAAAGTGGTCCCGGGCCGACGACAATTTTTTGCAATTCATATTCAACGAATCAAGCAAGTTCTCATTTTTATCCCTTGAAATGTCAAGATTTTTGTTAGGAGACGATCTCGGGAACATCAAAGTTTTGCGTTACCTTTCTAACCCGCAAAGCGACACAAAAGTCGACATCAAAACTGCTCACCACCAGGACCTTGGTGCCACCTCTGCCAAAGGTGTTCAACGCCTTGCCATCGCTCCTAGAACTGACAATGACCGAATTACAGTACGTAGTCATATACTTGACATATATCAGGCTTTAAATCTACTTTACAAGCAAAGCTAGCTGCTGCGTTCTCTGATGGATCATCACTTGTGTCTGTAGTGAAAGATGATGACACCCTAGAGGTGCTTTCAGAGTGGAAAGAAGATCGGATCGCTGCGAACAGATTCGTTGGACTGTCGCTGACGGAGAGGTTTGGACACTCTTGTTCCCTCTGCAATACTGTTCACTCATAACCTTCTGTAATAGTGCTACATTATCTTGCACCTCCAATGGAATGCTCAGAATGACTCCGTTCGCCCTCGGAAATGACGACACTGTGCCCGCAGCGAATCAATGTAGCTCTCTCCCAGATCGTCTCTGTGACTGGAGATTATCCGGCAATGGAGAAACTTTTGCATATGGCGGCGATGAAGTCGATCTTTCTGTCTGGAATTTGGAACGTGCATTCCAATCTCAATCAGAACCCGCTACGCTACCTGAAAGCTCCAAGAAGCGGAAACGGAAGAATGATGACCTATTTCCTGCGGAAGTTTGGCGAGCTCGAAACGTCAAACAGTTTTTGTTATCCAATCTTCCGCTGAAGCTCACTGTTTTTATTATCAGGTCCCGAATGATAATCTGGGACTTCGCCAACCGATTCGCATCACATCTCTGACCTACATCTCATCTTCAGACGTCGGTCATCATCTCGTCGCTGGGACTCAATTTGGAGATCTACGACGATACGACACAAGAGCTGCGCGCCGGCCAGTCTCTAATTGGGCGGGCATTGGCAAAGTGGGGGGAGTTAAAATAGTTGAAAAAGGTCAATCAGAAAAGTGAGTTATGCACACAATCACTCAAATAAACCTCCTCACCGACGAGTCGTATTAGCGAGCTTTTTGTAAGCGATAATGGAAATAACCTGTTCTCGGTGGATCTTCGCACTGGGAATGTTTTGTATAGCTACAAAGGTCACACAGCACTCATGCTATCTCATATTATCCAGCTCATCGTAGTTTTGACAGGACTATCCGGGGCCACCACATCTATCGCTCCTTCACCTACCGTGATGATATCAACAGGTCTCGATAGATATGCTCGAGTCCACAGTGTTGTTGCTCCTCCCGCAAAAGCGGGAAGTCATCAAGAAAGAAAAGGTCAAGTGCTTGAAAAAACATACCTCGCAAGTGTGCCGAGCGTTGTCGTCTGGGATGGACGAATACCTAACGATACTCCTTCAAATGACATTGAAAGACAGTCTGAAGATGACGAGATCTGGGATAACATGGAGCATGCTGATAGAGTTTAACTACAAATTACACATAACATCCAGCCACGGGGTGATTTCGATTATTTATGGGCAATTTCGCTTTTCCAAGTGTGAGCACGTTCAAATCCGTTCCTTCCTCTCTGGTCTGAATTATTCGGGAAGAAAGTCAATTATGTGCCCAGGTGATGCGGTGAAATAAACCATACAATCAACTAGAGTATCCTGGATTTCTTCTTTCGAAGTCATGACAAAGGGACCATACTGGAATACCGTTTGATCCAGTGGTTCTCCCGCGACCTTCACAATTTCTTCGGTCAAGAAAAGAATATGCTTGTAGATCTTCATTGGAAACTTACCAAGACAAACTCTGTGTCTTTAGTACCAGAAAGAGACACTCCAGTTTGATTAGCATCGGCTGATAAGATGACTGTGTTGAATGCATCGATTTCTGCCTCGTCGGAACCAATGACTAGGGAACCTTTCAGAGCTATCAAAAGATTTATTCTCAAGTTGTTCATGGTTTGGTGACCTAGAGATCTTACTGTACAAAAAGGACGTCCAGCCGATTGCTGCAAAAGATTATGAGTGCGGTGAGAAAGAAAAACCCATACTGACATACGTATGTCTTGGAACATTGTTCCCTTGTTGCTAAAGGTGACGTGGAAAAACCAACATCCCCCGAGTGGCCTCACAGGGGATTCGACATTGTGGCTCTTTCCACTAATGACTTTAACCTTGATGGGTCCGTCAATCCCCTGCGGATACGCAACAGGTATTCTTTGATTGAGAACTGATTAGAGTTTGGTCGAACAATATTGTAAACAGCCACACACTCCTCTGGCGAAAGTTCTTGATAGCTTGGGTCCTAGATATGAATTCTCCAACATTGATCAGATTGCACACTTCGTTACTTTGTTTACATACCACCATTTTGAACTGTGGTATCAATAGTCAGAATCTTCCAAGGCATGAAAACGAAAGTTTCGTACCTTTTTCGGCAGGTCTACCCACAGCTGAAGACCACGAGGATCTGGGGATCCCTCTACATGCACTGGCATTTCGGCGTGGATGATACCCTTACCCGCGCACATCCATTGAACACCGCCGGTAACTGCAGCAAATTAGCTCCGACATTGAACAAAGATGAAGCTTGGTCACCAATAGTTCCTTTGTGGCCAGCTGAATCTTCATGTTGGCTGGAACTAGGTTGACAAGAATCCTTAGTTGACTGAGACGCGTTAAGACACCACGTTTTCGTTTACCCTTGTAGCATGTATGTCACGGTCGCCTGGCCTCGATGAGGATGATCAGGGAATCCCTTAAACCCAGAAGATTGTCAGAACAAACAATCAGGTAGATCACTTCCATGCGATGAACTTACTGCACCCTTTTTGATGTGGAAATGATCAAGCAAGAGGAAAGGTGTGAGGTTTCGAAGGTTCATTGAACCTATACTCCGTCGGACCAGAGCCCCAGCACCCTATTTTGAGAATTGTGAATGCTCATTCGTCACACCAAATGTTCAAATATACCTCCGGCGTTTCTACAGCAAGTACTGTCTTTGCGACCATTCGAGAAATTGCGGGGAGAGCCATGCTATTGAAAGAAGATTCGGTCTGTGATGGAAAGCTTGATAGCTCAAACTGGGAGAAGAGAAAGGATGTAAGGAGTATTGAGGACGAGAGGAGCATCCCTTATTGACGGCTGGTTCATCTTTATGGAATTTGAATTGTCTGTGGGCTTGAGATATCGACTTGACAAGAATTGATTACCCGATTTGGAAACGTGGTGACTAAAGGCGTTGTAATGTCGTACCTGTTGGTCATTTGCTCAGACTAAGCCACTCAAGTCAACTGGCGCAGAAATGGCGCTGGGTGAATTGCACTTGGTTAAAACTTGGTTAAAACACCAGCAACCCTAGACAAGCGAGCAGGTGAGCTCAAGAAATCTGGGATTTGGGAAAGACGCCGTCCTGAGCACGTCATACAACCTCTCCGTCTTGGATCTTCACCTACTTCTACTTGTGTTAATGACACTTGGCATAAAAACCCCCAGATTTCTTCGCAATCCTAGGACATGGGCACATCGTTACACAGGCCACGAATATGCACGACGATGTGATGCATGAAAACCCTTTCCATTGGCTCTCGTTGCGAAGGCCTGGTTCGAATCGTCACGGAGAGTCTTGTTGAGGGCACTTATAATGATTCTCGGCGAATGCCAGAAATCCTCCACATCTACTCCAACACTCCTGGTATGCTGCTCCTGATATCCGCGCACTCGTCCTGGACTTTGCACTTCGATGCGCGCGCATGTCCAACTATTTCGCCTGTCACAGGATTCGCTACATCATGTCCAAGCGCATGAACATGCGCGCGTTGCACATCGACAATTTCCGCACTCTATGTCGACGCCTATGTTTCTAGAGGACCTGGCGATTTGCCAGGTGCGGAACGCGTCTCGACCTTTGGTGTTCGTTGTACCGGGCCAATGCTGTTGCCGTCGATGAATCGGGCGTACATCCCAGCTATCGTAATCTATCCGGGCTGGCACTGAGCCATGTAGATCTGACACCATTCTATAGCTGACACGCGTGCTCGCAGAGGAAAAGATCATGATGAGCTTTTCAGGCATACGTTTATACTTATCCAACAATGGCGACTAGTTAGACGAGCGCATTTCCACATTCATAAACGTCAGAATGAACTTACTTGACTTATGTCAACATCAAATTACGCACAACTCCTTTGGTTCAGTCGGACTCTTAACTCGCCATGTGAGGCCAATTTTACATGCCTGTTTTTGTGAAGTGTATATACAAGGTAAATTACCAATGAAATACTGTAAATTACAGCGGTACGTATAAGAAAAATGAACAGGAGAACGTCGAGCATACGAATTTACAGGACGTTGTTATGAATCTTATGATGCATTTTTCTATGTGAGGGATCGTAAACTTTCAGTTTACGATCCCTCACATAGAAAAATGACCTTAAAAAATCATACAAGACACCAAACACACAATTGTCTGAATCGCCTGCGCGCCACTTGACAGATCTGAATGACAAGCTAATAGTTCACTTTTACATACGAGCATGTTAAATACATCCGTAGAATAGACGGTTCATCGGGAGACGTAATGTCGTTCAGTAGCATGCCTAGAGGGAATCCCAGAACTTCCTCAACCCGGTCTGAGGCCCCCTAGCTGCCTCTTCAGCGAGGTATTTCGCCTCCTCTTCGTCGATAGCCCGCAGTCCTGTTACGAGGTCAACTCTTTCTGGGAGAATTCGAGTTGTTCTGAACATGACTTTGTAGCCAATCCATAGGATGAAGAAAATTGGGACAGCGATGTAGCTCCTGCGCATATGAACTCGTAATCAGCAAACGGTGAAGGGGTGGCTCGACAGACAGCTTACGTGATGAAATTGGGTGCATTCCAGGGTATGAAGGTGTCGAAGCCCTTGAAAATGGTAATGATAACTGTCGCGGTCAGGGCTAACCAACTTCCCCATGGCTGGAAGGGGGCCTTGTAAGGAAGATCATCACGAGACATCCCCTGTGCTTTCAGAGCTCTCATGAAACATCTTTGAATCTACTTTCAGGAATTGAGTTCATGCATCAATCAACTCAAACTCACATGTGAGAGAATGAAATGCACATCCATGTCAAAGCACCGAACGTAGAAACGAGATTGACAAACCAGCCGAAGACTATGGAGTAAGAGTCAGTCAGGTTACATATAGTTCTGGAGACAGGCGCTTACCTTTGGCACTCGACGCTGAAACGTTGAGGAAGACCAAGCCGCAGAATGCCGTACACAGGATCAAAGCAGGGTATGGGACACCCATGCGATTAACTTTCTTGAAAATAGCAGGTGCCTTGCCTTCTACAGCAAGTCCATACAGGGTACGAGATCCGATGTAAAGATCAGAGTTAGCCGCACTCATGACGAAGACAAGGACGGCTGCATTGACGACGTGGTCTAGGACCTTGATACCAACCTGTGTCAGGGAACGGTTAGCCGCAATTCGCAAAATTGAAGGACCATATGCGAACCAGCGTTGTGGCAACGATGAAGGGGCTGGCAGCGGCTCCAGGCTTGGATTTAGTGGCAATAAACAAGGCTTCGTTCGTGCTTGGCACAATCAAACCAATAACGAAAACACCTCCAACATAGAAAATCAAAATGCGGAAGAAAGTCCGTTTGATGGCGATGGGAATATTGCGGCGGGGATTTTCAGCCTAGATTCTGTTCAACAGATTTGCTATATGAAAAAGGCTGCAAGATTTCCCACCTCTCCGACTGTTACCTATAATTAATAGATGAGCTATACACCAAGACTGATTTCAAGGGAATACATACTCCAATGAGTTCGGTTCCCATGTACGCGAATAGGGCATTTGTAAGGGTAGCCCAAAATCCAAGAAATATTGACAAGGACACATCGTGGACTTGATCGAGAAGATATTTGCCCATAGGTCCGTTCGGAGCATTCCAGTAACGGAAGCCGATGCGATCTTTCATGGGGTTGCCACCTGCAAAAACAGTGTGAGGGAAACTCTAGATACGACTCATGAACAGACAGACCAAGATCAATGATGATACCCATCAACAATAGGCCAATCAATGCAAGAACTATTCGGATTATTGATAAGACTTTACTGAAGCTTAGAGATCGACTTACCTTTGATACTCGAGAACCAGAACTCCAGTTCCCCGAATACGCGGACGCCCAAGAGATTGACGATAAAGACTGTGAATATGTAAGGAAACGGGTTGTGTCCAACGCAACTGAAATCCACATACTCAATCCAATAAATAGGACTAAAAAACTCGCTTCAGAACCATTTGTGTAATACTATGCAAGACTACTCACCCATCCAAACGGCCATGTGTACCTGTTTTGTCCAATATTGGATGACAACACCAGCAGCATTGATGTTGTTCGGAGTGACAATTAACTGTGATCCGCTTTTAATTTTCCGCGCAAAAAAACACGAGATCGATATCTTGACCCACATATTTCATAAGATAGTTCCATCCGAGAGCAAAGCCGAGGGCCGGATCCACAAAACGCGTCGCATATCCAGCGAAGCCTTTCTTGTGAGGTAGGAATGCAGCCATCTCGCCAAGTGATATCATGACGAGGTAGCATACAAACCCGACAAATCCATATCCCAACAGCAAACCTTTGAAAACGAAAATCAAACGTTGCTTTAATCTCCAAAACGTTCCTTGACATACCTAGAGGACCACCTCGTCGTAGTGCAGTCCCTGAGCCAATGATAAGACCCGTTCCTACCGCGCCACCCAGCTTTTGTGAATCTCATTAGTGCGCAGGACCACTTGCTAGAGAAGAATGTCGCCACGTACTGCAATCATGGAAATCTGCCGGGCTTTCAAGCCACGGTGCAAGCTTTCCTCCTCGGGCGGCTCCTCAAGTTCCTTATCATAGTAGGCTGGTGATTCAGTAGGACTGGTCGACTTCTCCTGGTCAACATGCTTCTCGTTGTACTCCATCTCGACGACGGCGAAAGAGAAAGAGAATACACGGAGAGATTACGGGGAAGTTCCTAGACTTCGCGAAGCATGCTGTTTATAAAGAAGCACAGGTCATCAGGCGCTAATCTCCAGATTGTTCGGCTAAATTTGTACAGAGATCTCTCAACACTGGATCGGGAGTAACTTTTAAAGCAGTGGGAGGCAGTGAGACGAGCATGCAGAGGCATAAGATGATAAAGACCTAGGACGCATGTGGTCGCATCCGTTACTCCAAGGGAACATTGGGGTGATGGGGAGATCATCCGCATGGAAAAGCGGATCCAGGCTCAGGATGCGGTCAATCATCGATGAAGTCAATACAATTCAACATCTTGATTGGGAGAGAACCATGGAACCCACATGAGAATTGAAATGCCAAGGCAATGTCAGATAGCTTTGAGAAACTTGACGAGCATCAGAGCATTGGTCGTTGGTGACCAAAAAATGTGTTTCACAGCTTGCCTTGCTCTTGGCCTTATTTGATCAATTGCAAAGAGTGGCTAGCGGCATTTTAGGTCATATATTATCCTAATGCGGCCAACAGAAACTTTTCCGGTCTCACTGAAGCTCACTGTCACCACATAACGAACACCGCAGAGTCGAGTATGCTATATCTTTGACATGAAGCAAGTACGCTATTTTTGGACCCCCTGTATTCCCGGAGTTAACAAACGCCGATATATGTACGCTAGGGGCCTCGATCTTAAGTGGGTATAAATTATAACCTTACTCCCCACAACGACAATGATCATTTGACAGACTAGTGCTCCGTCAACTTTAATGTCAAAAGAATAGCGTGTACACATATATTCAAGGCCCGTCCGATACCCTTGGAAGATCGACTGAACAGATTACAACACAGAGCATCTACACTTCACCACATATCAAAGTCATGTCTCCAACTTGCTCTATACAGCAGGCTGCGCGCGCCTCAAGCTCTCTAGAAGTGAATTCGCAGCCTTAGCCAGCCTCTCTTCTCCTTCGGCGTCCTGGGAATCTTCCGCAACTTGTTGCACCACAGGTAAGATGGTCTCTCGGATTCGGGCCAACGATTCATTCAAAGTGTGCCGTTGCAGTTGGAGGAAGAAAGTGCATGTGTTCACCCTCACCTCGATCGGGAAGTTGACGGGATTGTCGACATTGCGGAGGACAGAGACGAGCATGTCCAAAGCACGTCCTGGGATTAACAAACCTTCGTTTCGCGAAGATGTAGACGGTGTCGGGAGAGAGTTGCTGGCATCATTGTTCGCCGTTGCGGGTGATACTTCTTCAATTGTTGAGGCCCCATTCAAAGGTGTAGTAAGGGCCTCGATAACCGGTGCACCTGTCAATTCGATTAATGATTGTAGTGAAAAACAGATATCGATCATACCGCCTAACTTATGCGTGCAGAGTAAGCTGATGGCAACAATCCCTTCATTCACCAAGCTCGGGTACCTGCCGCTGCGTCCGATAAGGTTCGTCAAAGTTAATGCGCACTCCGGAGTAAGGACCGAAGTTAGACACGCGTCTTTCTTTCTTTGTCTGTCAGGAACCTGGCTGAGAGCACCGCGGTCGTTCAACCAGAGAGATTTGACTACATTGACAAGCACGCGTGCACCCTCGCTCTTGATTGATACGGAATCGGAACGTTTAATCAACGCGAGAATCTGAGATAGCCCTGTAGGACGGTTGCTTTCGCCTGGAAGGGCTAGGGCGAATGTATGATCAACTACAACCAATCTCAGCCAATGAGATATAAAGACAGATCGAGAAAGAAAACATACGACTGGCGTTGCACAAATGCTTGGCTACTCCGATAGCGCTGAGCTGTATCACATCGGCCATGGCGTCACTCTTTTCATCCCAGACACCGCTTGCCGCAATCCTCCCGAGGATATCAACCTGCGAAAGAGATGCGGGTATCACAGGCGAGAGCCTGGAGAATTGTGCAAGATGTTTGAGCAATCCGAGGATACCATGCTTCAACTTGATATCAGTTTCAGGGGAGAAGAAACGATCTGAGGAAAGAACAGGTGCAAGAGTATGAGGCGGCGAGAGAAGTGCGGCCGCAGTTGTTGCTAAACGCATTTATGATAAGTTCACCGGTCCAAACACCGAAGGACAGATGCTCACCTTTTGTCGCAAGATTTCCAAGGCAAAGACTAGCGCATATCGCCATATCGTCTCTGTAATTTCCAGCGATAGGGCTACCGATGTCGACGTTATCTGCATATCGTTTGATCCAACTGACCATTCTCTTGACATATGCTCCTCCGGGACTCTCTGAGTCGCCGTCGTTCCACAAGATTTCATCGTTCTTTTCTTCTCCGAAAACTTCCACCACTGCCTTGATAAGTGCGGCTTTACAGATGTCGAAAGCTTTCTCTTTGCTCTTTCGTTCATCTTCGTCAAAGACGGAACTGTTCCACAGGGGAGGGTATGAGCCATATTCGATGAAGTCCAGTATCGTTGAGATGCAAGGCACGGCGTTACTCGAGTCTGGGTAACAATTAGTTCGTGCCAGTTCTAGACGAAATTCCTCAAAGTCAAGCGAGAGCGACTCGATCAAGGTACAGGCTTCTTCCAAATAATCGAAATCCGCTTGTAAAAGAGAATCCAGTAGATCAGGGTCTGCGTCAACTAGATGATGACTTTTAGGCGTCTGGGGGGGACAGAATTTGAGCAAGGGAGGTGTTATCCATGGTAAAACATCATAGTTTATGATCTGGAGACCTGGTTAGATGTATAATTGCGTGAATAGTTGCATTTTTTATGCATGGATCTGGAACTCACTCTCGTCTTGATTGTCTTTCAATGAAGAGATCGTCCTCCACGCCCAGCTGGAGATGCCAGTCCGCAAGTTCCATTCTTCGGAAAATAAAGCCTCAGTTGCGCTTCCATGGTATACTGTCCACGAGGTTGGGGGATATATCGAGGACGACAACTTGATGATTGTCAAGGCGGCCTCAAGGGATATCAACCGAATCTTCACAGGGTCTACATATTATGCTTTTGAGTGTTTTTTTTGATATTTCCAGTTTAAGAAACACATACTAAACCCAATGCTTGCGTTCAGAAGCACTCCAATGGCTGTTCGTACAACCTTGAGATGAGGAATTGACAGGGGTAAAGGGTTGGCGTCCGGGGGAACAGGAATTGTCTCCGCATACCCTTCTAAGAGAGACATGACAGCCTGAGGGAATCCTATTTCGAGGAGAGTAGTGCGATTATCGTCTTCCGATACGCGTGAGATGGATCGAAGATGCCTAATGAAGAAGCGCTCACTCACCGTGGTCCATGCAAAGATTAGCGCCCACGCGAAGTAACTCATAAATGGCCGAGGTACGATTATCACTAGGTATATGGGTGCCCCCGAGGGCGAGTGATAGAAGGGTGCTCAGAGACTGCGGAAGTTTCCCCTTCCCTAGGACTGTATGGTTGTCCACTACCGAAGGTAGGATTAAAGCTTGTCATTGAAGAGTGGGACGAATGAACAAGTCGTATGCACCTGGCCCGCCTCGCACACGCAGACTGTTTGCGAGTTCCCTTGATGTTGTCTCTACAGTAAGCCATGACTGATCTAGGTTGGCTTCGCGAATGGAGGCAGCGAGACTCTCAAGGAGGTTGTCGAGCGGGATAAGATCGATCGACGGGTCGGATGCCATGGGTTATATGTAAGTCCTGTTACTCTATAGGCAGAGAGTATAAGTAATAGCGAGAGTAAGGTTTGGGAAGAGTTGGAGTGTATAATGGGAAAGCAAAGATGATCTTCGACCATGTTTGTGGCGTTGTACTCGGATACCTTGTACAGCTTGTCAGATTAGATTAGATTACGCTCGTCAAAACATCTGCGCTTGCTCCCTCTCGCTCCACCTCTCGTCACTATCATGGCTGGCTCGAAACGAAGCAGAATAAAAAAGGCACTCTCTCCATCAAATCATCAGCCACACCCGCAGCCGTCCGACATGAATGACGATGACGATGAACTGATGAACGACCTCCTTGTACAACTTGAATCCAGAGACCACACCGTGCAGACAGAATCCGCAAATGTACTCAACGAAATGAACCTCAACGACCAGGCAGACAAAATTGAAGCAGGTCAGAAACAAGATGCCAAAAGTCGCTTCAAGGCTCGGCAGGTCAGTCTTTCCCAATTTTATTCATTCGATAGCTGCATACTACATGAAACAGGCAAGGAAGGCTGCTGTGCTTGCGCAATCATACTCGGAAGATGATCCAGAGGTACAGGCAAGACTCGAGAAGGAAGCCAAAGATGAGGCAGATGATATCCAGCGAGTCTGCAAAGATTTATCATTAGAAATCCAGCAGGTGTGTCTGCATCTCACAGGTCGTTGGCATATTGATCATGCATAATCCGTAGATAAACCCGGACGGCCACTGTTTCTTTTCTGCGGTGGCAGATCAACTGGCATTACTCGGTGTGCTGCCTCCGTCTCAGGCTAACTATGCAACTGTCAGAAATGTGGCTGCGAACTTCATCCATTCCCATCCGAATGACTTTCTTCCATTTCTTCCTTCCGCCGGCGGTGAGGATGGCGCGGGTGCCCTTGATGCTGGAATGATGGATCAGGAGCAGTTTAATAATTACTGTTCCTTGGTCCGAGACACTGCGCTATGGGGCGGTGAACCAGAGATTGTTGCTCTGAGTCGTGCATATAATATTCCTATCCACATCGTGCAAGGCGGCAAGCCTGCTATTGTCATGCACAATCCGGACGGCGAACAAACAATCAGTAAAGAGGCAGACAAGAACGTCATCAGGATTAGTTATCATCGAAAACTGTATGGTTTGGGAGAGGTCAGTAACCATCGCTCGTGTACTTAACCTCATGATTTGAATTTGACTTGGTACTTCCAACAGCATTATAATTCTTTACGGCCTTTGAACAGGCGATCATGAGATCCTTGAATACAAATCTAAACACTTACCTCACACCGTAATGGTTAATTGTTTTCAAGAAGATGCTATACCAACTGAATTACAGCGACCTGTCAATATCTTACAAGGTGGACGGACGCGATCATCATAAGCCTAGAACAAAAGATCATCTACTTCGTTATGTCTCCCACCACGATTGTTGGCTCCTAATGGCTGTGGCTCGTCGGCTAGATAGTTTCCAAATGCTCCGTCAAGGTTCGAATATGGGTCACGCTTGCCCGTCGGTTCAGCATCGCCATCGTCTTGGTCCGATCCGGCCGCATCTTCGTCCTCATCATCGGCACGAGAATCTTTGGGAGCTGGAGGTGGTGGAGCTTCAGCATCGTCTGTGCTGACAGCCTCCGGAGGTGCAGCATGAGTTTCGTTGGGCCCAGGTCCAGGAACGCTAATCACTGTTGGAGGAAGTTGGACAGGAGTCATTCCAATGAGAACAGCGCGCGAATGCGGATTCAATGCAGGACTATCCACGAGTGCCTTCCCCGTGGCATTTCTGATGAACGTCTGTAAAAAGAAATGATAAATCACCATGAAAAGCCAATTCGGGAAAAGCACACCTCTGGATTCTTATGGTAAATGCTGCCTAATGTTCCCGTATGCAGGAGTAGTTGATCGAGAGCCCCTCTATCCATCCTATCTGAATCAGTCGTAATCGCCGGTTTTTCAGCCAAGACGATCTCTCCCGCGACAGTAGGGTTGATAGCTAGCATGCGCCAATACATAAAGCCTCGGTCGCGCAAATCAGGGTTATCTACGTCTTCCGTTGCCCACTTTAAGACTTTGTGGACAAGTTCTTTTGCGCGGTCTGACTTGGACTTGTATACAAAGAGCTTGACTGCTGCTGTGAGCAGTGCAAGTTGAACCTGGTTATGACTTGGTTAAAGACCCCTAGTTCCGCTGAGGGAGTCAAACATACCTCCACACTTTCTTCTAGGAAAGTGTACAAAAGGTCGTCAAGCAGTTCATCGGCGTTGTCAATGCGATTGGCAAATTGTCCGATGATCCAAACCATGGCTGCTTTCGATTCCGGCTCATCCAAGGAATCGAGGTTCTCGCAGAGGGTAGGAATGATACCCTCGTACTTGCCCGGATATCGTCGGAAAACGTCTTTGATTACAATGATAGCCTCCTGGACCACGTATGTCACCTTTGTCTCAATGAGGTCGAGCAAGACCTGGATACAATTATCCGCAGCCGCCTCCACTTTGATGGCCAAGCGCCCAATTGATCGCACCGCTTTTCTCACGAAGTCAATGTCAACTTCAGAAGCATATCTGAGGTCAGAACATAAGTATGTGCATCAGACGGATAAGAAAATATAAAATCACTCCTGCAACTCCGCCAAAACTTCATTTGCATTCTCAGCACGAGCTAGACGGTACATTATTTCGAGCTTTGCAAGTTTGACGTATATTGGGTCGTTGTATTTGCAGAAAAATACTCTGACGTCGTTCTTGAGAACAGCAGGTCGCCGTTGAATAATGAGTAGGATATTCCTCAAGGCAACATATTGAACTTCAGGTCCTGAGGACAAAAGAGTTACTGTCGAGACATCGTCAGACGTATGACTGAATCGATATTCATGCACAACGCACCCAGAGGTGGACCCATTTTCTTACAACAATAATCGATCAATCGACGATTTTCCATGTAGTTCATCAAGTATAGGAGCACTTTAATGGTTGTAAGTACGACAGCTGAGTTGGCATGTTGAAGCTGAACAATGATCCGCTCAGCCATTGTCTCGGCATCCGCATGTCTCTCCGGGACATAACGCAGCAAAGAATCCAAGATATAGATCTGCCCCCATCTGCGCAATCCTCAGTGTAATTCGACCAATATAAATGGTTGACACAAACTCTGAACTTTCTCCAAGTGCTGCAAGGAGTTTGTTTGCGGTGGTCAGGTTCAACCTGAAGATTACTCCATCCTGTCGATCGCCAATTTCTGACAAGGCAGCGACAGCATTTGCCACCACTGTTGCATTGCTGTCCAGCATGAGGTCGCGCAACATCTCCACGAAGCCTCCCTTTTCAGCTCTTCGTGGATCCGCGCTGTAAAGCTTTGCGACACATATCGCAGCCGTTTTCCGCACATAGGCATCACGGTCTTTTAGGCAATGTCGCAGATTTTCTGTCAGCGCATCCGTGACCACGGGTATGGGGATGTATGACATAGTTCGAATAGCCAACGCCCGGATAAGCGGGTTGCGATCGTTACAATCCTGTACTTATGTTGATCTCAGTTAATATAATACGATTGTGAGCAGAACGACTCGCCTGAAGAAAGTTTGGAATTACAACATGTATCTGGTCGGGTTTTGACCTTCCATAACTGACAAGGAAGAGATAGACCACTGCAAATCATGTCAAGGTCGATTATCCAAAGGAGAAGGCAGTCCTACTCTTCTTGATCTCAAGTAATGGCGTTCCTAGACATTGAACCACGTCGATGAACAATGGGGACACTTGAGAGGCGTACGACTGAGCCCAGATCCGCATATGTAACTGATGCTACCGACTGTCATTGCCCATTGTGATGTTTGCAACAATCTTCTTCAAGACAGTCTTCCTTTTCACAAACTTCTTGTCTTTCGTTTCCGCTGCTTGGAGGTCAGCACGAAATTCCTATGTTTATGTTAATTGGGTCGGTTGTAGAAATGTATCGTAGCTACGGACTTCTATCTTTCCCCGCTGGAAGAACTTCGCATCCTGCCCAGGTTGAGCCATTTCGCGAGCCGTGAGCAGCCTGAACTCGAGGGAATATCAGAAGTAGAGTCACGATGCACCTTGAGGGTATGTCAGAATCGCATGACGGTGGACGTTGCCCTGAGTGTGAACCAACTTGTTGAGGCAGCGTGTTTGCGGGTGCTTGAATTGGGAGCCGTCGATGAGACCGAGAGAGCTTCGAAGGAACAAATCTCGAACGCCACATCTGAAGCTTGGACTGGCTTTTTCAATCCGCAATGTCTGTTACCTGTGGAGACTATCTTCTCCGTGCAGCCATGGACCCATCTCACTATCCGAAAATTGACTCTGCGCTCAAAGATCTCAAACTATGTACTCGTCAATTGCTATCTGTTTTGAATATCCACGAAACAGAGCTGCAACTTCTGCAGAGATTGTATTACAAGAACAAAAACCAACATCGGGGGTCTCTCTTTTGGAGGAACGTTGTTGAAATTCGACGGTACTCGGAACGGGTTGATAATCTGGATCTGTATGCGAAACTTAATGCCTTCCGCCATACATTCCATGGTTTAGATCAACAACAGTATGCCGTCTCCTCAGATCAGTGAAGGACAACTCTAACACTCTCAAGTGCGAACCTAAAGGGCCCTTGGAGCCACTTCCCGGATATGAAATGCATCTCTGCTATCTCAACGCAAGTCAAGAGTAGCCTAAAGTTGCTTGAGAAGGTTTGTGAAATCCACTCACTTTCTCTCGTAATGTGGCCAACCAAAAAATAGATGAGCGAGAGGTGTATGAACGCGTTCAAGAAAGTGTATCGCATGCCCGCGAAAATTACATTTAACATTTTGACTTCCACAGATCCTTCCATCGCTCCATGCAGTCGGCAGCCTTCCTGCAAATCCTCTTGGTGTTTATAGCTATTGCCTCGAGGTTGCGAGTCTTATCATTGGAGCTACGAGAAGTTCTCAAACAGATTGCTCTCTCCTTGGATCAGCTCATAGGCGTGGTGAGGGATTACAGGAGTTCGAATTCAATTATACAAGCTCATTGACGAAACACTTGCGAGACACAGATCCCAAACGCATCTAACAAACAGGCTCTGGTTTCTTATGAGACTCAAATGCATGAGCTAGGTGACGGGACTCCTCGTCATATATCTTTGATACCTGTCACTTTTGACTCCGAACTACGGTTTAAACCTCAAAGACCTCCGTCGACATCAAGTCAAGTGGAGATGCTAGAGAGCCCTGGTGAGCCTCCTTTGGTTGCGTGCATGTCCAGGTGACACTCAGAGTTACAAAACAGCATCCATCGACTTCAACCGCGCTGATGTTTCTACCAAAATGCTATATGACTCCGCGCAATCGAAGGTATCTCAGTTGCCAACCCAAACCCAGAAGAAAAAGAAGCGGAAAACTTTGAAAAACGAGATCGACGACATTTTCGGCTTTTAACGCAGGAAATCTGAATTGTAACTACACTTGGTGCTCCTCCGTGCTCCCTCAGAAACAGCTCATGTCGTGTTGCATCCAATGTTTGCTCTGACTATACATTCGTCATTCATCGCGTCTCTTGCCTGCCAATTGGTTGAAGTGCATATCCATTGGTGTCAAACCTCGATGTAATCAAAAACTGATACAACATGGCTACAATAATGGGCAAAAGATGACAGAATGCTTTCTTGTAGCCGCAAGCGAAACTACTAAAGTAAGTAAAAGTAATTCAAAATAGCAATGAAGGATGCACTGGTGCAGTAAAGGATTCAAAAGTTCGAATGACAAAGACGTAAACGGTATATGTGAACGGTGAATATATTCTACGAAGGTCCGCGTGATTGGTGCTCTACGGTTAAAATGCCTTAAAAATCAGCATTACATCATCAAGAAGGTGGCGAAGGCAGCGACGAGCCCGACGAGAATTCTTGGTGACGAGATGGAAATCGCCGCATTAGTGAAATTTTCAGTGGTTCCCGACGGTGTTGGCGACGAAGTGGCAACGGTCGTAGGCACAACGACAGGGGTATTGGCAGTCGGCGTGGTTGGTGTGTTAAGAGCGTCGGCGAGGTCTTTGGGGATCATCAGGGGAGTCGTTCCTGCTGCGCTAAGGTCAACGGATCCATCTTCCTTGAGAACTTCAGAGTTGGCGGCAAGGAAAGTACGCGTGTACATGACATTTTCAGCGATGTACTCGTGCGACCAATCGGGCATAGCTCCCATGTCGATACTGCCTCCCCATCGGGCGGCTTGGGTGTTGCCTGCCGTTTGGGTATCAGCGTAAGCGGCATAGGCAGCAACGTTGGAGTTCTGCGAAAAGACATAAGCGAAAGGGACATATGTCAGAGAGACATGCGACGCACGTTGGCTGCCAGAGGTTGCATCATGCTGGACACAGAAGTCGGTGCTCCAAGTGCGTTCGGTGGGTTGCTAAGCGACGAACGATAAGACGGCAACAACTGAGAAATGTAACTTGTGAACGACTTACATGATACCGAACATTCCCTTTTGACAGTGCGTGGGAGTCGCGCAGTAGAAGAAGGTTGGGTTAGTGTCATTTACGACTTGCGTAACTAAGTGATAATGTTCAAGTTCATAAACGCAGAAAATGGAGTGAAAAAAAGACGTACAGACGAAGTCCTTGTTCTGGCTTCCTGAAGTGAAGAGTGCATCCGCAGACCTGTTGCAAGGGAGCAAAGAAGAGGATTTCGTGACAGTGTGGTTGTTGGCTCCCCACATGAACTTGATGGTGTCACCAACGGAAGCGTTGACTGCGAAAGGAATATAACGGAGAACACCTTGTGTTGGCGCAACAATGACCGTGTGGGTAGCACCTGTGCCGTAACTTCCAGCGTTGGTTGCGGTCGGCGTGTATGTAGCAGGAAGACCGCTGTAAGACGCAACGCATTCTGATGGTGATTTCTAAGTAAGTGAAATATAAGCTCGCATTATATGCAACGTACGTTGCACGCAGTCATTGTAGCCTTGGTTTCCCCAGTTTGAACCTCCGGACCCGTAAGAGGGAGAAGAAGAGGACACCCAAGCCGAGGACGTGGAGGTTGCGGCGGCAACGGAAGTTGACCAAACGACAGAGCTCGACACTGAATTGTCTGAGCCGTATTGGCCACCGGAACCGTATTGGTCGCTGGACCCACCAGAACCGTAGCTTCCGCTCGAGCCGTAGCTTCCACTCGAGCCGTAGCTTCCACTCGAGCCGTAGCTTCCACTCGAGCCGTAGCTTCCGCTGGAACCCCAAGCAACTGATGTCATCTCAGCACTGTCGGTTACCTGTGTTTGCCTGAATAATGTAAATACATGTTACATTTCTTTTTCAAACGGAGGGCCTTACGAGGGAATATCAGAAGTGTCGGTAATGATGATGCCATCGGGGGCTGAGACGGCAGGCTCATTGATGGAACTGTCGGGACGAGGGAGAGCAGCAGCAAAGCCGGAAAGAAGGGCCGCGGCACCAATAAAAGGAGTGATGAAGACCATGGTAGAATATCGAAAGGACCGTGAAGGTGTGTTTGTCGAAGAACTAAATTGATATGAACCTCCCTGGAGGACTGCTACTTTGAATCTCTGTCAAAGAGGATGATCTAGGTCCCAAGAAAACGGTTGGTGGTCAATCACACATGTTTTGAAGGTAAATCACTGACCTCGAATGAACGAAAGTTGGCAAGCCGAAGATCAACTCGACGAAAAGAGAGAGTGAAAAGAACGAAAGGAAGGAGACAAAAAGAGGCGGCCAAAGGAAAGGGTGGAGAACACAGAAACAGCCGTGGTATTTATTCTGCCATGGCGTCGCGGAGAACCAATACCACCATGGAAACAGGGATCATGAGGAGGAAGTAGTCCTAGATGCATATGGCAATCGATCTTGTTCCCGTTCTCATGGGTCTGAAATCATTTTTGTTTTCTTTTTTTATCCTCCATTGATGGACATGCCATTGAGGTTGATTTCGACTGATTCTGCATCGCATGCGTGTTGTCCAAGACTCACGAGCTGTCTGTCAACATGAGATTGAAAGCCTCACTGGAGAAACCAGCTTGTGAACAGTACCGCTTCATTGAAATGGTCTGGCCACAACGTTGCGATGACTTCTAATGTGGCGGGGACCTCGGACTGGTTACCATGCGTATTATCTTGAACTTCAAATCACTGTGATATACCGAAGTTTTTAATATAGTTGTCCAGACACACACGCATACTTATTTAGGACCGAGATTACAAGGATGATTGTAGGTTGATTGATAGCCGCGTATTTCTCTAAGATGCATCCAATGTCATCCAAATCTTCCTACTTACAGCAACTGCTATCCTTTCTGCGCTGACATAGTTGCAGGTTTCTATCAGAGAATTTGGATTTGACACTGCTACATATATAATTATCTTACTCAAATCTGTCAACCGATTGAGTCTCTCACATCAAAGATTTCGGGTGACACTTGATACCTGATCAGTCAAATTCTTGTCATACTCTGGTCAACGAGTTGGTATCATGAAATCAAGGGACACAAGCATTCAATGTTCGCGGCTCGGAAAGTTAGCGGTGGGAGGTTTGCGTCTCAGCTCTCTCTTCACCTTCAGACGGTCCGAGCCACCAATCTCTTGTTTGTGTCCAGGGAACGTGGTGCCTCGGGAAGGTCCCGTGTGAAGGAAGCGATGGTTGTTGGACAAGGGTTCCGAATCTTTGGTACGGTTCACTTGGTAGATATCTGGACGGTTACGAGGCTCGGCTTGCTGGGCGGGATGATTTTCTCGTTCTTGGGTGCTATGGTTGTCAAGCGGATCAGAACGCGACACACCACCTCGTCCCCTTTCTTTCTCGCTGAACAGCCAATCAGGCAGATCACCAGGGTGCCGTGCCTTTGAAAGATGGTAGGCCCTCATGACAAAAGTGAGGTGCGACTCTCCACCTAAACGACGTTCCGTCATACTTTGTAAACTCTTGATAGGTGGTTCAATTCTCACCTTCGTCATCGGGTAACGCAATGTTGTTGAGAGGGCTCAACCCTGTCGACCACACCTTGCTCACTTCTTGAGTAATGACATTGGCGACCACAGCGACTCTATCCCACACCGGGCTACTATTCTTGATGGGATTAATTTCAGCATCACGTCCTCTTTATACATTGTTAACATTGAAGCGACTACCATAAGTGACTGCTCACTGATACACTCCTAAGTTGTCTGGATTCGGATTGCCATACCCCGCAAGTGTGGGATCACCAAAATCACGTAAAGTCGTTCGTGAGGAATGATTGCTACCATTTGTGTCTGTCCAGAACGACGATTTGGATGAAGAGATAGAACTGGTATACCCATAATCACGGGTATCGGTCCTGCCATGATAGTCATTTTGTGAATGTGGTAGATTGACTTTGGAAGCAGTCTGGAAAGCCCCCCGCTGCGTAAGAGTAGCTTTTTGAGGGTGTTTCTGTGTTGGGGAAGTTCCGAGTTGGTGGCTTGCAACGTGCGGAGATGAGGGCCGTGCAATACGAGAACGGGGATTGCTGGGAAGTCCTCCAGGGATGCGACGAGTTGAAGACATTGACAATGCTTATCTTTAAAGAACGATAGACCTATCGAGAGAAGAAATTGAGCCAGATTCCACTGGTCAGAAGGTAAGTGTCCTGCACTGTCAACGAGGCGATGGTGAAGAAAACGAGCGATTCAACCAGGATTCACTAGAGCGGAAAATATACCATAAGAATCAGGCAAAATACAGTTACAGCTTGACATGTCCTGTCGAATTCCGAACGGGAAACTAACGGGAAACTGTTGCTTCCTGTTACATCAACAGTTTGCGAGTAGCATGAGTGGTAGGAATAGTATCCTTGGCGATCACATCATCCTTGCGCGATCCTGATGCTATATATAGAGATTGTTTTCCCATCAATGGTGTTTTCTTGGATAACTCAAAATGTTCAGTGCGAACAGTTGTTGAACAGTTGCTGATTGCACACCATGTTCAGCGCCAATTTCATCCGAGGAGTTTGCCGGGTTTCTCGGAAGGAGGCTTCAAGCGGAACCAGGACGATGGCAAGCGCTTCGCGTTCTGGTGGCAAATTTAAAGTTCTCATTGTCGGTGGAGGTCTGTGATTGCTTACTTTGGGTCACAATTGATGAACGTGCAATTGATGTCATCTCTCTCAAACTCTACCACCAGGAACTGGCGGGCTTTCTGTTGCACAACAGATCTATAATCGCTTCAAGTCTGCTGGAAAACCTTTGGGTGACGGAGATATCGGTATAGTAGACGGTGCAGAGAACCATTATTATCAGGTACGCGTGCTATGATATCAGGCGTTCATGCCTTCTGATTGTTCTCATAGCCGGGATGGTACAAAACAGCATAAAACCACCCCAAACTCGAAGCTAACACTTTTTTTCAGGACACTTGTCGGTTCAGGACTTCTGCCCAAAACAGACTTTAGCCGCCCTCTAGCGTCTTTGATACCGCGGCACCTGACGCTTATCCCGGACAACGTCAAATCGTTCTCTCCTGAAACATCATCTTTAACAACCACCTCGGGCTCTAATATCTCTTATGATACGCTGGTGGTTGCTGCTGGACTCCAGACAAACTTTAACGCCATCAACGGTCTTCAAGCCGCACTCGCTGATCCAAGCTCTGGTGTATCGTCAATTTATTCGTATAAAACTTGCGACAAAGTATGGACGGACATAGAGAGTTTGAAATCAGGCAATGCTGTATTCAGCCAACCTTCCGGAATCATCAAATGCGCCGGAGGTAAGGGTGTTTGCTTTCATATTCAATTGTGTCTTACATCTCTCTCTCAGCACCCCAAAAAATCATGTGGATGGCTTGGGATAGATTCAGGAGGACAGGACGCAAAGACCTGAAAGTAGATTTTTATACTGGCATGCCGACTATGTTCAGCGTCAAAAAATACTCCGACGCCTTGGATGCGCTGAGGGTACAACGCGGCGTAGGGGGCCATTTCGGCAACGACCTTGTTTCTATCAACACAGACAATCGGAAGGCTATTTTCAAGAAAGCAGATGGCACAACTGCTGAGGTCGATTATTCTTTATTGCATGTAACACCCCCAATGGGTCCTTTGGATGTTTTCAAGGGATCATCGATCGCCGACGCTACTGGTTGGGTGCCCGTCGACAAGGGCACTCTCCAACACATAAAACCGGAGTTCAAGAACGTATTTGCCTTGGGTGACTGCTCTTCACTTCCCACGTCAAAGACTGCAGCAGCGATTTCAGCTCAGGCGCCTGTCCTGACTGAGAATTTATTTGCACTCATTGACACTGGCAAGGTCGGAACAGCAGAATATGATGGATATACCAGTTGTCCAGTTCGTATATCTTGGCTTTTCCCCTTTCATTTTTGTTAAATCCGGATTCCCTAGCTATTGACAGGCTATGGTGAGCTCATGCTCGCTGAATTCAAGTATGGTCTAGAGCCAAAGGAATCCTTTGGGGGTATCTTTGACCAAAGCCGAAGCAACAGGTAATTCCACTGAGCAATGTAAATCATCCACATCGCTCACAGCCATTCTCACAGAGTTTTCTATCATCTGAAGAAGGTAGTGCTTTTCATTGTTGCAAATTTTTATATGCTGAAATGTAATCAAGGATCTGTTCCCATACGCCTATTGGAATTATATGGTAGGTTTTCATCCATCGAAGGTCACAGCGCCTAACTCGTCGTGCCAGGTAAACGGGCTATGGTTCGGTTCCTCAGGTTTGCGCCGTCCAAACTTCGATTGATCCCAATACCAAATCAATTGTCACCTAAATACATAAATTACATCGGTGAACTCCTTGGAACTCTGGGATATTTTTCGAGTTGTTGTGAACAAAGTGAGATTGAGGCAGACTCTAGGCAGACTGTCCCATCAATCAAAGTCTGGAATCTCAATCTCCGGATGGACGAGTGTGAAAAGCAAGCCAATTACGTAACGCAAACACGTGCCTTACACGTTGACCCGTGAGGCCTCAGAATAGCGATCACAAACAAACAACAGGGTATCCACCTTGGACCCACCCGTGGTGGTACATTCAAGATAGCAAGTTCATTTACCACAAGACATATACTAGACGGCCCTAGTCGACGCTGAATATCCCGACAGACTTGGTCTTGAACCTATAGAATGTCACGCTTAACCTCAGCCCAGGTTATCAGTCTCGGAGAATATCTCGAGCCTGAATTTGACCCGACATCTCTCACAGTCTCACAGCTATTGGGTGTTTTGGGCTTCCACAATATCAGGTATCCGACTCCGTATACAAAGGTCAAGCTTGTTCAAGTGTTCAATGCCGAGGTCAAGACCAGAACGACCAAGTACAAGAAAGATCGACTGAAAACAGAAAATAGTGTTGCTAGTGAAGATGGAATAACTGATGGGCACACTGGGCAGCCTCTAGGAAATAAAGGCAAGGTTCGTCAAATCCGTTAGGCCCTCAATTGAACATGAAAGATTGACACTGCCGAAGACCAAAGCACCTGCGCCTGTCAGCAGGCGCTCTTCGCGTCGTCTCTCCCAAGCTCCAAACATCGAAGAGACATCGCCGACGCGTCTTCTACCTGTGTGTTTGTTGTATCTAATCCATCGTTGCAATACTGATAACATCACAGCCGAAGCGAAGACGGTCTTCCGCCCAGCCAACCTTTGGGGGAACTACACGAATATTGGCTCCAAGCCCCAGTCAGGCAACTTTGAACGAAGAAAGTGAACCGGAAGAAGAAGAACTCCCTTTGAAGAAAGTTAGCAGAACCAAGAAATTAGTACGAAGTTCCACTTGAGCGCATTACTTCTGATCTGACAATCGCCTTTTTAGTCTTCTGCGGGAAAGCAAGCTCGGCGCATATCGCACGCAGTGCGTCATTGATCTCAATCGTGCATTCTTCTTCGCTTACAGTACTGTAGTCTGGAGACGAAAGTGGTTGGGAGGATAACAACATTTTTCAGTCTGGAGCAGAATCTTCCTCTCCTGTGCGGCCCTCCCCCGTACGTCCCAGGACGTCAAGACCCAGTGGCGTCCTTCGGAAAACGCGCAAGTCGACGTCTGCCCCCCCGCAAATGTTGGAATCCTCATCACCTTCACGGCCATCTTTTTTGCAAGACAATAGCTCTCGTTCTCCACCGCAATCGCCATTTCGACCAAGTCTTCCCCCGATCCCAGACTTCAGCCAACTGCAACGGGCGCGTGCATCTCCGTTTTCACCAACTGGGGAATCTAAGACAAAGTTTACCCCGGCGCTAGTCCAACCAGAGCCTCATCCCACTGAGGACTTTGAAGGTGTCGTTGAAGAGACAGAGGTCCCCAACAGTTACCAAATCGTTAAGAAGCGGGATGACGAAAGTGAATTCTCTCAAGACAGCGACAGCCATTCAAACGACCTAGCTATTTCCCGCCCAATCTCTGGAGACAGTGGTACAGTGGCTTTGCATTCACCAAATGTCGGAGGTACAACCTTTACGGGTATCATTGCACGAGTCATAAGCTGGTTGGTGATTCTGAGTGTGTGTTACTCAGTTTTCGATTACAAGTCGGAGTCCTCTGCAATCGGCTACTGCGATACGGGAAGCAATACCAGTCTCGCTTTAGAAGGGCTACTCGCACAACGTACTGCTGAGGAGTTGTGCAACAAAGACAAACTTCTCCGCCAACTGGCATTGTTAAACAACAACACTACGTCTGTGGAGGAACAAGTTGCGGTCAATGCGACGTGTCCCTTACCACCCATTGTCCCTTTACCCCGTCCTTCTACCTGCACTCCTTGTCCGGAACATGGCACCTGTACACAGTTCAGCGTGACGTGCGATCCTGGGTACCTCTTGAAGCCGAATATTCTGCTTTCATTCATACCCGTCTCCCCTTCTTCCTCAGTACTTTCATCGAAGCACGCATCACCCATCGCGGAGGCGTTCTTCAAGTCGATCTCGGTTCTAACAGATGGTCTCCCCGGGTTTGGAAGTGTGGGATTACCACCCCGTTGCGTGGAAGACCCTAAAAGAAAGAAGAACATAGGAGCGTTAGGCAAAGCGGTAGAGTCCGCTTTAGCGAAAGAAAGAGGGCGCCGTGTTTGTCGTGGGGAGCACTTCGAAGACTCTGGCTCCCAGGACAGTGCGGAGGAAGCCATCAGGTGGGGAGTGGAAGTTGACAAACTCAGAGAGACTTTCAGGCAAAAAACAGCGGTGCGTAATGTTTGGTTGCTTCGTCGGATTGACTCTCATCTCAGTCCTTGTGCAGCCCTCCCTTCTACCAGTCTTCGATGATATGTTCAATGAGGCGATCCAGCAGCTGACACAATGGGGCGGCGTATTCGTTGGCGAAAGTACAGGGTGAGTGGGTTTTCGCCCTGACGATTTTTTCTCAAATGAATCGAAAATATTGCAGTGGACAACGCTATGTAGCCCATAAAACTCCAGAGATGACCTGGGATTGCATCATCACCGTGAAGTCAAGGGAATTATGGGCTGCTTGGCGAGCGACAGTTCTTGGTGCGCATCGGGTATCGCTTTATTGTTCTACGTGGAATACTCATCAGCGCTGTTCTAGCTTCCATTCTCGCGATCGTTACCTCATTGGGGTTGCGTATCCGATTGACGCAAAAACAAAAGGAGAGCAGGCGGATCGCCAGTTTAGTGCAAGTCGCCCTTGATACATTACGTAATCAGGAGTTGTCGCACTATGTTGACCCTCTGACTGTGCCACAACCCTATCTTTCGTCGATCCAGCTTCGCGACTTGGTGTTACAAGATGAGCATGCGGTTTCTATCAGGAGGAGACTATGGGAACGGGTTGAGCGCGTTGTGGAGAGCAATGCGAACGTTCGTGCCAATCTGGAGGAAATTGACGGCGGTGATGAAACCAGGGTTTGGAGGTGGGTGGGAAGTACAGGCATGACTCCAGGGAGGAAGGGGAAGGAGACGGAATGGATCGATGACTAACTGTCAACGGAAGATCTTTTTTTGTGATGTAGCTTGTGCAATGTCTCGTTTATAGTACGAATTCCCTTTTACCGAAATTATCTATCCGAACTCTTTTGTACTTTGTCAACAGATGAGAAATCTAATCTCGCAAGCGTATTGAGGGGTATTGACTTTTTTTTCCCGTAAGTCTTGTGATTTGTTGCATTCCACCATGCAAACGCCCGACTTAGCTAGTGGAAGTACAGCCATCGGAATGTACAAGGAATATGCAGGACCTTGACATTCAGTATGGTGGTGGCAAACAGCCAGCATAACGGTAGCAACGGTAGCAACGCAGGCCCCACAGGGGAACTTGAGAGTTCGACTGAAGCGACAGGAGCGACAGGAGCTGGCGCAGTTGCGGTAACTTGATGTTGGCACATGTTATCATCTGACGTTTATGAATGTGGAACTTAATCTAGTCGCCATTGCTTGATAATAATAACCGACAAATAAATGTATGCTTGAGAAGCTCATCAGGCCCAATTAGATGCAGTTGTGGGTGACATAGTTGACATGCCCATCTGAATTTTGTCAATCAAAGCGCGTTTCATGAACTGTTCCTCTGCGAGCACGCGTGTCAGCTATAAAATGGGGTCAGGAATGAACGTATTTCATGAGATGAACGACCCTTACCCGTAGGAAGCGTTCCAAATCGATTCGACCAGTGTTCAGGGCTCTATGGAGATGATAAATGGTATCTTCAACTGCATTATCATCCGCGATAAGATTGATGAGCCTAGGGACCAAGGTGAGTCATGCAAGCATAATCGAATGTTTATGTTAACTCACTGATTGTGTACAATATTTGTCACGCAGACGAGCTCGTCCACCTCGGGATCGCCCTTCCTCCTCAATTCAGATATGTTAGATTCTGCTTGATGGACAGCCTGCCTCGTCCTGTTCGCAACATTCCGACAGACATCCCTTACCGCCTCAAGACGTGCCATCTCGTCTTTAATGGCAGGTTCCCCAGTTAGAAGATCTGTTTGATACGTACGTAATCGATCTGCATCCAGTGCGAGAGCTTGGGACAGGGAATTCAATTCAGACACTAGCTTCTGGTGCACCTGTGCTTGTAAGCTTGCGAGCTCGGGATTTGGCGGTCGAGGAGGCGGTGCCGGGAACGAAAAAGTTTGCCCCGTGAAAGATGACGAATCGGTATCCCCGTCCAATAGATCCGGAGCTGGAGGATGGGTAGGTTCCGTTCGTGGTGGCTCTAGTGCGGCATTGCGTACGTAGTTGGGAATGACAAAAGAGTGAGGTAGATGGGGCACAGGTGGCGGGCCGGGCGGTGCTTGTGGCGGTGATCTCGGCACTACTGGAGCTTGGAGAGGCGGTGTGAAGGTGTGCACAGGAGGAGGCGGATCTCCCCGTGAAAATTGTGTACTCTGTATAGCAGGACCGACAGAAGGGACACGCGGAGGAGACCCATAACCGAAGGAGTTTAATATCGGAGGATGAGGTGGAAGCGGCGGTGGCGGTTGTGTTTGGAAAACCGGCGACGGTATCTAACCCTACAGATCAGGAAACGATAATTGAAGATTGGTCTAGAGCCGTACAATGTTAGTTGATATCGGCCGATGAGGTTCATGGTACTGCAAAGGCAAAGCTGAATTGAAATCCTGTGGCTTACTTGGCAGAGCAGGGCGGGCGGGCGACGAAGATGGATGCGATGGTGATAGAGTGTTGGAAGTTGCGGGACCACTGGAAGGCAGAGGCGGTGGAGGCCGACCTGCATATGGTGAATCAGATTGCGAGGGTTGAGAAGCAGGTCGATCGTCCTTTGGTTTAGAGTAAACAGGTGGTTCATGGGAGAAATGGTCTTGCAAAGCTTCAAAGAGAGCCGATAGAGTACAACCCTTGACAATGGATGATCAAGAGGTCAGATTGTCCGATTGAATATAACCAACCTCATGCTTTCGTTCCCAATGTTGGGTGTATTCAATATTACATCTTCCGCTTACATCGAGATACTTTCCCGGTTTAACGAGCATGTCATTTGTGGGGACTACAAAGACGAGAGGAGGATGCCGAGGGTATTCTCGAGTGATCCAGACAGCCATGGGAATATTGTAGGAGGCGTGACGGAATGTTATGGGCAATAAACCATGGACGCAGAGCAGGAGCTGACTCCGCCCATCATCAAAGACTGTGAAGGTTGGCAGAGGGAATAGAGAGGAGCAGAGGATGTACGTACTGTAGACATCTGATTTTGGACGGAGGGTATTGAATCTTGCAAGGGCGGCGTCTATATCTGCATAGACGCGATTGCTATTGGGATAAGGCTGTACGTTCTGGCGCAACCACTTGTGAGTAAGAGAGGACATGGGGGAGATGAGTGACCGGAGAGGATGTCACACCGTGAGGGCCAGATCGTGTACCTTGTGATACGAATTCTGGGGTCTGTCCTTCCCTTTTGGCCACCTTGGATCTGCTTCCGCCCACTTAAGATCGGTCGGCGCCAACCTGCTGGGCTCGGCGCTACGGGGACGGAGGACTGTTCCGGCTCCGGGGAGGACTGTTGCTATGCGGAGGGTCGGTCGTCTCAGTGCTCCGCCGCCATTGTTCTGTTTTGGGCAAGTTGAAAGGCACTGGACAAAAGAAAGCTCCTGTGGTTCTCCGCTGCGTCCGCACCCTCCTCTTTGTTCTCAATGTCATCTCCGATCTTTCCACAGGTACACTCACAATGGCCTATCTCCAAATCAATGGTTCCCACCTTCCCAATCCGTATCCATCTCGGATCTTACTGCCACTGCCCAATCTCCCTATCCTTTGACTCGATATTTAGTCCCGGGCAAAGTATCCATATATAACGTTCAAATCTTACATAGCGTCTCTTTCCTTCCCCTGCGCAGCCTTTTCTTTCCGTCCTCCCTCGAATGATCTCCTCGCGCGCTTCGTCCTCTACCCACCACATGAAGAAGCAAGACTCAATGCCTCCCACTATCACGCCCCAGCGGAAGCACCGCAAGCTTTTGAAGGATGGCAGTGGAACCGAGGTCTGGCCTGAAAGCATCGAAAAGATCTTCGTGCAAGGTACGTCTAGCAATGCCACTTTACTGATCTGTCCCCATCCTTATTTGTGCTCCAAAGGTCTTCGAGAATACTGGGAATCACCCTATGCCACTTACTCCCAATCCCGCGGCCGCAGCAGGTGGCGCAATCAGTTCCTCGTCGATTACCTCCAAAAGCAGGGTATCGAACGCACAAAAAAACAAGTCGCGAGTCATATTCAAGTCCTGAGGAACATGTGGAAAGGCGAACCAGGTTGGTCATCTCAATGCTCCAAGAAACGCCCCAAGAAGGTGCTGATATTGTGTGGAGCAGAATTCCATCTTGTCGCCGGTGGTGATGAACTGTATCCCGATTCAGGTTCTCCCGTACCCGTGAAACTAGAGGAACATTGGGAGTCAAATTCCTTGATCCCTTTCGAATGGGAAGATGGCGACCTGCCATCTTCAAACTCTGTCTCGCCTGATTTCTCTCCTGCAGAGTCCCAGTTTGAGTTCCCACCCACGCCCGAGCAGCGCCCAAATTCTTTCCCTGCTGATATCACCGCTATACATACGAAGTTGCACATGGCACCCTCGGAGCTTTCCTACCGCGCTCCGGGGATGAGCAGTCCTTCAATATCCCCCCAAGGAGAATTGATTCACCAGTTGCCGCCATATCATGAAGCATCGCCATTCAACATGCATCGCACCCAATCAAAGTACCCTTCCGTACCGCCCTTGTCGGCCCAAATACCACCGGCGCCTTTCCAGGCGCCACGCAAACCCACGGCGGAAGCCGCACAGAGCGTCAATCGTCATCTCAGTGTGACGCCGACGCATCACCGATATTCACGCAATAAAGTCACCTCCGTATTTTTATCAGCGGACGGGATGACTCCCTTTTCTGTCAAAGTGGATGCACTTGCGCATCCATCGGCACAGGTTCAACCCCCGTTCACGCTGCGCATCCGGCTGTGCGTTCCGACCATGAATGACGCCCGAGCTCCCCCGACACTCCATGGTTTTTCAAGCACGCTCTCCTTGGAGAACGTGTGGAGCGTCACAGGGCGATGCATAACTAAGGTTTACGCGAATAATGCCTGCATGTCAGAAGAGACCGGCTTCCTCAATATCACGCACATCAATGTCGGGACGGTCAATGCTGCCATACCCGAATCACCGTTGAGCCGCTGTCGATGGCTTGATACGTGTACGTCCCATTTTCCTCCTGATTGAGTTATAAACTCACAACCATGTGCAGCCATCCCAGTCGTGCTAACCCAGGAAATCATTGTCGATGACGAGACACTCCTCTATGTGATCTATGACCTTGACAGGCGGAATGGTGGGCCCATGCCTTCCGCGGCGCTGCTAGGTTACCAAAAATTCCGGGCGGCTGATAAAGGATCGCCCTTAGCATCTTTCTCACCAAGCCCGAGTGCGAACTACCCATCCCCACACGCACAATCTTATGGCCGACACGCAACGCAACCATCCCTTTCGTATACACTTTCGCCCATGCGGTATCCCTCGGCGACGGCTCCGCACTTTTAAATAGGTGCCTAGATCGGTTGCTCACTCCTTCGTTTTTGTTCAATCTTCTTTGTCTTCTGGAGAACATACCCAGAGAACATACCCACTTCGTGTCTGTAAGTTTATTGCTATCGTAACGTAATTCTACACTAGCTCCCCCTCATTCTACTTCCCACTACTCAGACAACAAAAGGACTTTCTTTTACCCATCTGTAATGCGACGACACGCGTCGTCTGTATTTATCATAGCTGTTGTATCTATCTCGCCATTTGTAACCGGACGTGTGTTGACCACAACAGATGTATAATACCATACAAGAACCCTATTTCTCTACATAACTATGAGGGTTTGTAATTCAACAAATTTCCAGCTTCTTTTCTGACTCGGGGGTCCCAATGATTTTGATGTAGAGCGTGCAGTTCCCAAAATGACGATTCGAAGGGATGGGACAATTCTGGGTCGTCAATATCGGCCCGGTAAACTCCATTGAAAATTCGATCCTCTGTTGATAACATGGCTTCTAATTTTGAATCCTTTGCGAGCAAACCTCCCACAAAGTCCAGCGTGCGAAGCACGGCGGCTGACGGCCAGTGGAGGGAAACAGTGAGCAAACGCTTGGCAAAAGCGGCGGAACGCCACGGCAACGCGCTGGCGCCTGACGTTCGCGGTGAGAAGATCATGTTCAGCGCGCGAAACAGCATATCAACGACTGTTGACTTCTCCGGCCCCACAACGGTTGCGGATTGGGCGTCGATCTCAAACACGAGACTGAGGGGAAGAAGCATGGCAAACAGACTGGAGATGAACTCGCTTAAGTCAATGTTTAACGCCTCGCCTGCCAAATGGAATTAAGACGATCAGGCAACCTGTCCTCAAATGACCATGAATGAAATTGACCTTGTCCTGATAAGAGTTCAAACGCAGTGACGATGCACATTAACCGGCGCAATGCTCCTTGGAATATATCCAATGATTCCGGTGATTGAGGATCTACGTCTTCGGGCGCGTCTTCCTCCATCGAGATCAGATCTTTCAGGACCTTCAGGAGATCTTTGAAAAAGTCGATGTTGACCATGTGTGAAAACTTGGAAATTCCATTGAGCGCCGCTGGCAGCAGGGGAGATGGTGCAGGGTTTTTGAGTATTCGGAAGTAGAGAGCGAACAGGAGTTTGAGTGTCTCCGTTTGCTGTTTTTTTTGGTAATGAGGCGACCATGAATAAGTTAAAGGATGTTAGGGACTCACGGTAGTCCTTCGTTCCTCCTTATCCACCTCTGCTTCTGCCTCACGCATCTCCTTGTCGATTTCTTTCTGTTCCTTCAGCGCTTTTTTCGCCTTTTTACTGAGATGGGTCGGTTCTGCTTTTTTAGCCTTCCCGTATTTCTTCTTGCCGCTCTCTGGTCTGTCGGCATGCGTATCGGACGCTCGAACTCCGAGTTCTGTCCTCAAACGCAATCGGAGCAAACAAGCAAGAACTTTGGGGTGAACTCTGAAATGCCGTTCCTTGATCATCCTATTCAAGAGCCGGACAATCTCCAATGATGCTAATCCCGTCAAGTCTGCACGAAAGACGGCGCACAGAGTTTCATGACATAAGTCTGAGGACTTGGGAGTCCAGTGTCAGATATTTTTGATTGAACGAGTGGGATTCCGTACCTTGTCCCACGACTTTTTGCTTAGTCGCGTAACAATACATGCCATGATATTTGTACGGAAGTTGAAATGAGTGAGTTCGATCAAGAGGGTACACATAGACTGTAGTGCGACCTCAGCAAGCTCGGTACGGGCTACCTGGCAATGAGTATCTGCCGACATAGATACTGTATGACGACTCACTTTTGAGCTCAAGCTCCAGAAGTCGGAGGTACGCCTGGTATACTGATACCAGCCCTTGCTCCCATTCACGAGTTCGCGCAACCATTTGACTGACTTTTTCAGACTTTTCAGTGTCCGTCAAGGATCGTATCCGGTATCCCGGAATGACATCTTTGAAGATGGCCAACTGCGACAAAATAGCTAATTTTCGGATAATGGGATCATTATCAACAGGCTCCGGATGTAGAGGGGTTGTAATTGTTTGCAATGAAAAGGTGTGCAGCCTTCTAAGGAGACCGAGCTATGTATGAGGACGTCAGCAGCCGGAGATGCAAAACGGATCGCAAAGCTTACACTGTTTTCCGGATCTGCTAATATCTCTTGACAGATGCCAGCTATTTGATCTTTGGCCATTTCGACCTTGTGTCTGCGGGATTTGGTTTGAAGCACATCTACAACGGCGGCTCGACCAAAACGAGCACCAGTTGCGATATCTTCTCGTGGCTGTCGTTCTGGCTCTTCCTCTGGTTCACTGTCGGTTTCTTCGTCCTCTGACTGCGCAACTGTTGGTTGTCCGATCTTAATGCCTGTCTCCTTTATTCTTCCATCGGCCAATTTAATTGGTAGACGCTGTACTGCAGCGGTCTTTGAAACCCATGAAGGTTTTTTGCGAGAAGCTGTTTCATAAGGCATCTCCGCGTCAGAATCATCTGAGCCAGCAGCACTTTCTATGGGAAGAGAGCCTTCGTCGTCCGTTCCGTCCTCTTCGTCTGCAGATATTCCGGAGCTCCACACGTCTTCGTCGTCGTCGTCGGAATTAAGTGAAGGTAGATCATCATGTACTTCTTGTGTGCGAACGGGTTTCGTTAATTCGTGCAGCCGTATTGTCTCCTTTTTACTCCTATAAGCTCAGGTAAACATTTATTCGCGAGCTTGGGGGAGAGTCTGCTCACCTCATGAGTCCATTTCGATCTAGCTTGTTCAAAAAGCTGGCTGCTTCGCCAAAGTCACCGAGCATATCCATGTCTTGATCAGACAGGTCAATGTCATCGTCATTCATGTTGGGTATGGGAATGATTCCTCGATCTGCAGCTTTATCTTTCCCTTTCGCATCGCCCTTCGAATTCTTCGAGTTCTTCGAGTTCTTCTGCTGCTTTCCATTATTTAACTTGCGTTTTTTGGAAGATCCCTGTGCATGGTGGTAAGTTTCCTGGACAAGTGTGTTTGCAATAGGAAAGGTTCAACTTGAGAAGAGGGTGCTGGTCTCTTGCCCTTGATAGTTCCGGCCATTATGTAGTTAGCGATAAACGATATAGAGTTCTTCAAGTTTTCTCAGTTTCAAGGCATCCAAAAAGAGACGCCAAGCAAATGTGAGCGTTGCGCAAACCCGCCTGAAGCAAACAACGCGTCTAAGTTAAGGCTTACCCAAGGGCTCAACGTTTCATTAGCGTCTCCGCCAATGTCCCTAACACAAGATTCTGCAAAAGACACCCACTCATCTATCCTGGTCTTGTAATTTACAGATCTCAACGAACTCAGCCATAGGCCGTCATTACACTGCCGTTATAAATGGACGATGCACCCCCTCCCACTGACCATGTCTTGCGCCCGCACCACATCACATTGTTAACCATTCTTATGATGGCTTTCAAGGATCTGGAAATCAAGAAATTTCCTGCAGCCTTTGCACTACATATTCACCGAATCCTTCTGAATGAGGTCTCAGAGGTGTGTTCTTTGGTCGCCCTGGCGCAACAGGCCTGACCGACAGTAGATTGCCCAATCAAGAGGTCATGAAGAATTAATTGCTGAAATTTGTGGAGGGCCAAAATCAGATGCGGAAGAGTGTGCTGAATTCAAGATTGCAATCAAAAGTATTGTAAGTCATGAGTTCTGAGGACCACCGTAAGAGACAAAGCTAACACCAATGACAGCATCTTGACATTGCTACCGCTGACAAAATGGGAAACTTTCTTGGAAGTTAGTGAACTAAGCTTAGTGGTGAGAGGACTACTGAAGACTGGTATAGACTTGCCATCACTTTGGCTGTCGAAAAATGATGTAAGTTGATCTCAGTCTTCATTCATCACTCACCTCGAGCGAAATTTTTATGCAATCATAATGTAGGAAAATCCGAGAATGGTACGTTGTTGTTCAGCAGTGAATTTGACGTGTCCTCATGGGGTGACAAGATACGGCGCTCGATATTCGGATTTTTTTGCCGTCGGTGTTATCTTACCTTCGTCAAGTTATCATTCGCAGGACTTGACCAGCTTTGCCACAACTATCAAGCATGGTGTGCTGGAGATTCTTCTGCTGGCTACTCCCCGGTGCAGAAAGATCAGCTAAGCAGTGAATCTGCCTTCAGTGTCAACTAGCTGGAGCAATCTGATTGGGAATTGTTCGGCAGGCGACCTCCTGATATACAAGACACAGGCGGACAAGAAAACTTGGGCAAAACCGGACACCTTCGAAGCGTAAGTTGTTATATCTGTCGCATTTTGCTGTTTTAAAGCGGTCTTAGTTTTGAAAAAGGCCAATTGTTAGGCGATGAGAACATTGCAGCTGAGAATTTGCGCCGATTTTTTGAACAGCACTTCCATGAGAACAATGATTCGTGAGCTTGATTTCTATCGATCAGTGCAGCCACGAGAACGGTGACTTTTAGCGGCGTTCGACAGCATGCCTTGTTGAACTTGATTCGAATGCATTACATCCAGGGAGAAGATGCTGCGGTTCGCAAGGTATGTTTTCAGAATAACTTAACTTTCGGTAGGGTGACGATCCATGAACCAGCTACTATCGGAAGCCATCACCGTTGCGCGAACCAGCAATGACAGGATCACGCTTCATCACCTTACAAGGTACGGAACTCGCCCACATCTCTCTTCCTTGCTGAATAGTTTTCTTAGTATACTCCACCGCCTACCAGAGACAACTCCTGGACAGAAGCCCGTTCTGCATGAGATCCAGCCGGACCTTCACCCTCTTGAAGTCCTTTATGATATTTGCAAGCTCCTCGACGAACGGAATGTAAGACTTCGCATCGCATATTGACACTTGATTGTCCTTGACTAGTTACGCTTGCAGGATCAACCCTTGAGCGCTTCGTTTATGAAAATATTTCAAGCCATCGGTCTCTATGATCACTGGCTGGATGTGCAGCTTGCACTCCCAGTGGAGGATCAGCAATGGGCACAACATGCCGTTCAATCTATTATTTGGAGGGAGGCCGGTCAGTACTTTCGGATATCATGTTCAAGACAAATCTGGATTGTTGATGTAGGTTGTGATAAACTGTCTGCTATTGAGGAGAACCTAGTGATGGCTTTCACCGAGCCAGGAGGTGACAGTACCAATAGACTTTCCATCATTCTCAATAAAACCTACAAGGTGCTTGGATATCACATTGATGTCTATTTCTCATATTGACATATTTACCAAGAATGCAAGGCAAGGAAATTACAACGACGCACTGGCCTCACTTCTAGATCCTGCTGTCTGGCGTGGCTTATCCATTCCGGATTATGCATCATGGGCCCACCAGATTTGGCACATTTTGGCACTACGCATCACGCGTAGGTACGCAATGGCACCGCCATGTAATGTTCTCGACTGATAATGCTTTCAAGGGGACAATTCAGACTCTATCGTGAATTTCTTATCACTCAAAAGCCGGCCGGACCCTTCAAACCCAAAGACTACCTCTTTAATGTTGGGTGGCATGTACAAACTGGCATACGAGAGTCGTTATACCAGATCATACATCTAAGGGTGAGAGAGAGCTTCTTTTGAAAGCATCATGGTGTCGTTTCTCAGATACAAGTTAGCAACACGATCAAGCTACCGCAGGCGTCGAGTCCCTGTTGCAGGGGTTATGGCATTCTGAATTTCTTTGCAAATTCAACCTGTATAGGACAGGTATGATAGTTTTGGCTGATGTTGGACTTGAGTTTGGTATGTCTCGAAGGTCTAGACAAATTCTGGAGGACATAATGCCACAGGTATGGAGCTCTTCTACGCTCTGCGATAGGTCTGATTCTGCATTCAAAGGTAATCAATGGTGATGACCTCGAACAACGAGCTGTCGCTTGTTTGACACTTGCGAGATGCATCATTGTGGCAGGAGAATCTACCGGTGCGTCCTTCTATAATGTAAGCCCGTCTTGATTCTAATAAAATCAAAAGCTTCTGCGTTGCATGAAGCGGTCCCATATATCTCGATGGCTGAGTCGGATTTTCAAACTCTGGAAATCTTGTCCTCAACAAAGGACGCGCAGTATTTGCTTTCAGTTGTTTATCACAATCTGGGCATGGAGAAAGAGGGAAACGAGGCTGCAATTAGACACTCTGAAACAGAGGCCCTCCAACGGCATCTGGAAACTATAACTGTTGATGACGAGATGCAGAATATTTTTGAGCTCGTGGGAACTGTAGGTGCTGCTTTGGCCGCTAGATAGAAAGCTCGGACATGCCAACGGGATGCCGACTCAGTCGCGCAACTTCTATGCTCTTTATGATAAAAGTAAGAGTACTTGAATATATTCCCCTCGTCTGCCAAGGCTGCGATGGGCTTTCCATTGGCTTGGAATTTGAGTAGACGCCCCATTTCTGCACTCCTGATGCCTGAATTAAAGAATCTCTAACTTCAAGTAACCGCAGGCAAACGCGTCAGCGTTACCGATAAATGAATCACGCACATGACCGTGACGAGCTGTTTACTGATCACGTGCGTGACTTGAGGTTTTGAACCCGCAAAGCCTTATGCAATTGCTAGTAAACATCGTTCTCCTCCACTTTCTCGCACCCAGTTTTCCTTCGCATGGACGGTCCACCGCCACAAGAAGAGGACTTTACCTCTATCCCAGTATCTGAGAGGCTTGCTCATAAGAATTGGAAAGCGCGTGTTAGTGCATACGAATCTCTCAGCAAGACGTTCGCAAACACAGCATCGGATACCGATCCTGCTTTCAAACCATATGTAAACAACGTGGAATTGCTGAAGAGGATCGCTACAGACTCAAATGCGGTAGCTCAAGAAAAGGGGGTTGAATGTCTCGTTGCTCTCGTTAAGTTTGCTGGAGAGACTGCGGCCAGAACGCGTGAAGGCGTTGTACCCGCTCTGGTCGATAAGTGCTTAGGATCGACTCGAGCTGGAACCCGAAATCAAGCCGTCGAGCTCATTTTGCAATACGTTGAGATAGAAAATGGAGGTGCAGGAGTTGTGGTACGTTCTTAGGTGTGCTCTCAATCTGTAATTCATACCTCATCCTTATTCTTGTATAGACGGATGTCCTTGTCGGCCTTGGTGCGAAGCAGCCAAAGGCAGTAGCAGGATGTATCTTAGCCTTGAAAGAAGCCATGCGGTAAGTGTGCATGCCACCTTTGCGTTCCCAACGTTTGTTCAATTGCGCCACAGAGTCTTCGGGGTTCAAGTGGTGCCTTCGCCTCCGATCTTGAAGGTTCTTCCCAAAATCTTCGCTCATTCTGACAAAACTGTTCGTGCCGAAGGAACCAGCCTCAGCGTCGTCATATATCAGTATATTGGCCCTGGCATTGAACCATGGTTAGCGGACCTCAAGCCCGTGCAGGTCAAAGAATTGAAGGATTCTTTTGATGCTTTGGATAAAGACGGAAAAGGCCACAAGTCATTGCGACCCGAGCGACTCACGCGAGCTCATGCACGAGAGGCCGCCTTGCATGGCGAGGATGATGATGCCCCTCAAGAGGAAGAAGAAGGCAAGTTCATGGTTGGTTACTCAATGCTTTTCACGTATTAACGGTATATCACAGATGAGGCTCCCCTCGATCCGCGTGCGTTCGCAGAAGCGGTTGATATCGTTCCCAAACTGTCCCCATCTCTTCAAACGAATTTGAAGTCGTCGAAGTGGAAAGAACGAAAGGAGGCTCTTGACGATTTAGCAACATTGCTCACAAATACTTCTAGAATCAAGGATGCGAATGAGTTAGCTGAACTAGCCAGATCTCTCGCGTCTTGCATAGCAAAGGACGCAAATATCAACTGCGTCATGGTCGCTGCTAATTGCGTGGAGGAGCTGGCGAAGGGATTAATGGACTCGTTTGCCAGACACCGTGAAGCTGTGGTACCTCTCATGTTAGAGAGGATGAAGGAGCGAAAGGCCAACGTCACAGATGCAATCGGTGCTGCGTTGGATGCTGTATTTGCTACAGTGCGTCATATTATGCTTTACCTTTGTTTCCAGTCAAAGACGGTTTGTTGCAGACAAATCTGGCCAGCATCATCCCAGACATGGACGTGGCTCTCAAATCAAAGAACCCACAAGTTAAAGAGGGAACGCTCAAGTTTCTAGGTCGATGTTTAGGCTCTGCTACAGCACCAATCCCGCCGGCCCAAGTTAAGCCACTGGCCGAGACCTTGGCCGTTTTGTTGGAAGATGGTTTTGAGGGAGCTCGTAACGAAGCTGCGACTTGTTTTGGCTGTTTGATGAAGATGGTTGGGGAGCGACTACTGAACGCCACGATGGACACTCTTCCCGACATGCGAAAGGCAAAAGTCAAGGAAGCTTTCGAAAAGGCTGTAGTGAAGTGTAAAGCTGGAGTTCCCCCCGCACCCAAAGCTGTCGCCCCACCTCCTCCGGCTAAAAAGGGTTCTAAGAAAGCTCCCCCACCCGAAGAAGCCCCCCCACCGGTTAAAAAAGCAGTCGCAGCGAAGCCTACCGCAAAACCAGCTGTATGTCCGAAATTTATCTCTCACTCTATGTTTTTACTTAAAAATCATGCAGACCAAAAAGGTAGCAGTCGCAGCCCCTCCTGCAGCCACTGTAGGAAAGAAGCCTGCGGGCACCGCAAAAGCTGGCGGCTCGGGTACGACAGTCAATCTCGATGCTGTGAAGTACAAGCACACACCCGAAGATGCCGAAGCGCTCGCCGATGAACTAATTCCTTCCTCGATCATGACCGATCTCGGCGATGCGAATTGGAAGACTAGACTTGCATGCCTGGACGACATGTCCGCATGGCTTGAGCCTGAAATTGAGTCTGTCGATGCAGAAGTTCTGATTCGTGCCTTAGCGAAGAAGGGATGGGGGGAGAAGAATTTTCAAGTTCGTTTGCCCATTTGACGGGTCAACTGATGAGATGCGACTGATTAGTGTGTTTAGGTCTCCGCCAAAATCTACGGCATTTTCGGTTTGCTTGCTCTGGAGTGTTCTTCGTTTGGACGATCCTGTGTGGCTCTTTGTGTTCCTCATTTGACTGAGAAGCTGGGCGACATGAAGTTGAAGAAACCAGCGGGGGATACATTGCTCGCTTTCGCGGAGAAAACATCTTTGCAATTCGTTCTCGGACAAGGTACGACATCTGTGTGTCCTTAAGAAGTGTCTTCAATTCAAGAATTGTTATTATAGCATATGCTCCATTATCTGCACAAAAGGCACCAAAAGTCCTTGCCGATGCGATAACCTGGATGAACACAGCTCTCGGCGATTTCGGCCTAAAAGGGGTGGCTCTGCGAAGTTTGATAGATTTCCTCAAAACGGCCTTGCAGAACTCGAATGCCGCCGTTAGAACAAGCGCAACGAAGACTCTTGTGACTGTGAAATTGTTTGCAGGATCAAGTAAGCCTATCATCGATTTCCAATCATTCAGACGAACTGACATAGTACAAAGGCATCAAGGACCTTCTAGAGGACCTCAATCCTCAACTGTTGAACACCATTACTTCGGAGTTCGACAAGGTAGAAGGCCAGGACGCTCCAGAGCCCTGTAGAACGTCCGCAGATTTGGCGAGTGTCGGTACAGAATCTTCGAATGAGGCGAAAGTTACTGGGGGAGACGGAGACCCTCTTGACGACCTCTTCCCTCGCGTTGACATCGAGACTCTTCTCAAGGGAACTACTATTCTGACTGATGCAAAGAGTGATGCATGGAAGACCAAGAAAGAGGCCCTTGAGAACTTGCAAGCTATTCTTGATCAAGGGAGCAACAAGCGATTGAAGTCTAGCATGGGTAGCTATATTTTCACTGACTACATGCGGCCAGACATGAATTTCTCCTTCTGTAGGTGAAATTGGACAGATCCTCAAAGCAAGAGTGACAGATACAAACAAAGCTGTTCAGACGCTAGCTCTCGATATCGTGTCGCGTATAGCAACAGGAATGGGCAAACCCTTTGAAAAACATGCACGCCTATTTGTCCAGCCGATCTGCACAGTCTTCGCAGATCAAAAAGCTAGCATTCGGGCCTCAGCGTTGCTATCACTGACTGCAATCGCCGTAGCATGCGATGGTGTTGAATCCATGGTGCCTGGCTTTACAACGGCGCTGGAAGCTACCAATCCTTTACAAAAGGCCACGATTTTACAATGGATGGTGGAGTGGTTCAAGGAGCAGAACGCACCATCTTCTCTCGATCTGCACCCATGGGCAGCTATTGTTGTTTCTTCCCTCGACGATCGTAACAGCGACGTGCGCAAAGGAGCTCAAGCTCTCTTACCAACTGTTATCCAATGCGCCGGGTTTGATTTCGTCATGCAGCAAAGTAATTCATTGAAACCAGCCTCTCGCGCAAGCGCTGTGCCGTTAATCCAGGCAGCTCGGCCTCCACCGCCTGAACATATTCCAAAGGCATCCGCAGGAGGAAAAGGACTCTCCACGGTGGATGTCCGAGCAGCGAGTCCTCCGGACAATCCGACTACAGCCGCTGAAGCCAAACCTACTACAAAAGCGTTGGGTGTGAGGCGAAAGCTACCTCCGGGTACTGTCAGCAGACCTGATTCGAGAGCTGAAACCCCCGACGGGGCAAGCAAAGTTGTTTCCAATGGGATCAAGAAATCAGCGGCAGGGAGCGCAGCAGCTACAAGACAGCAAGCAGCAACACCTGCAGCGCAAAACTCTTCTTTACCCTTCCTCAATATCAATGCTGATGTGAAGAAAGCGAGGCTAGCGAAAGACGCCAACAGATGGGTGAACGAGGGTGGTCCAACTCGGAAAGACCTTGCAGAGCTCCTTCAAAGTCAAATGGAACCGAATGCCAACAAAGAGTTGGTTGCTCGCTTATTTAGCCGTGACCACAACGCTGTCAATGACTACATCAACGGCATGGGTATTATGGCCGACTTCTACTCGGAAGCTTCAGGTGCCGATGACAATGTGGAAAAATTGTGTATCGCAAACCTCGATCTTCCACTGAAGTACATATCAATCAAAGCACATGAACCACAGCCAAATCTTATTTCAAAATGCATGGACGTCGTTGAAGCGGTTCTTGCATTCCTTCGGAATGCCAACTATCAACTCACCGACAATGAGGCAATGTGTTTCGTACCTACCATGGTCTTTAAGGTATGTTCATTTTTGCTTCACAGTATTGAAAGGCTCATAAGTATTACAGCTTGGTGATGCTCGGGAACAAGTACGGTCCCGAGTGCAACAAGTCATTCGAAACCTGCCTACGGTATATGCCTACAGTCGAGTATTCCAGCTATTGCTAGATCATGGGTTGAAAGCCAAAGTAGCGAAAACGCGCCAGGGGGCTTTGGATGAGATGTCTGCCATTCTGAAGAAGTCTGGCATGGGAGCATGTGAACCATCAAAGGCCTTTCCTTCGATCGCGTCCATGCTTTCTGACAAGGACCCACAGGTGCGCAAATCTGCACTTGGGACATTGAGGTACGATTTTTGCGAACCTTTCCCCCTAAATGCTCACTTGACATATAACTCTGATTTAGCGAAGCATATTCTCTTGTAGGAGAAAAGGTGTGGTCTCTTGTGGGCTCTTTGTCTCCGAAGGATAAAACGCAACTCGAAGAACGTTTACGTCGTGTACCTGGCCCAGCTGCGCAGACAAAAATTGAACCCCCAGCAATCGTATCAGGGGGTGTAGCACGTCTCACAGCCAACGTCCCAAGACCAGCAAGCCCCTCCGTGGCAGCTGTATCACGACTAGCTCGCCCCGCATCTCCTGCCAATTTTCCGAGATCAGCTTCACCAGCTCCTATCCAATTGCGTTCGGAATCTCCTGTACGCCCTCTTGCGACCAACCCCGCCACCTCTTCTGCTGTGCCTTCATCGCCAGGAAAGGGCAGGCCACGAAGCATGCTACCTTCACGACTTGGTCGACCCCGACCAAACTTTGCACAGCCGGCTCATACCGTGAACATTCCTGAAGAACCCAGTCACTACCATCCCGTTCAAGAGGCTGTTTCAAGCATCCCCTCCAGTTCCAGGCGCAATCGTCCTGTTGAAAATGACGATCTCATGAATCAACCAGAACCCGTCTCACGACCCGACGGTCCAGATGATATCACCCTCACAATTTCCAGTATCTTGAGTAGTGACCCCGCTCGTAGTGTCGATGCCCTCAAGAAAATCCAGAAGATACTATCCGTTGGTCCTGATAATGGCCCTGCTTCCCCCCAGTATCGCGAACTCGCCGAACACACTGAAGGTCTTGTAGAGACGATAACCCTACAGATGGCCCACGTCTTTGAACACCCCGATGACCTCATCTCGGATGATAATTTCCGACTCGCCAAACATCTCATCCAGACACTCAATAACTTCTGCGATCATGCATTTTTGGCAGAATCCTTGACAGTTGATATCTTGACTGCTCTACTAGAAGAACTGACATTGCGACTGCTTGAAACCGATGATAGTCCCGTGAAGAAGGTGAAGGACCTATCTAGGTTCATCAACATGATCATCTTGCGTCTGTTCGCGACGGGCAGAAGAATGTCTATATTCCGGTAAGTAAGCCCTCTCAAACTCATGGATACCGACTGAAAAGATTGTTAGGTCGCTTTTTGCACTTCTGTTGCAGATTGTCAAACCATTCCCAAGCAATGGGGTTTTGCCAGATTCGAAGGAATCCAAAGTGGCAGAGCTGGTATTGAAATGTGTTTGGAAACTCGCCAGGAATATACCACAGGACCTCGGAGAATCGCTTTTGGATCCTGTCGAACTATTTCCCGCTATTGAGCATTTCTTACAATCAGTACCTCCAAATGAATGGCGCGCTCGGGCAACCAACAAAGTCCCCTGCGGGGATATGCCCCTCAGAACAATCAAGGTTATCATCCAACATATCGTCGGTGAGTTCGATCCCTGCTTGATTCGTTATTTCATAAGATCTCATTATATATCCAGCACATTACGGGGATGATGTTTATGAGTTACTTTCCGCATCGTTTGATGATCCTTCGGCCACCATCGTGTATCCGTATGTCTATCGAATCCTGAATTCGGGCTCTCGGGCTACAGAAGCAATGCCTCGTCGAAACGGAAACGCCGCCATGGAACATGCCGTACGACCAATATCCCAAGGGTCCAATCGCCCTCTATCTCCGCAAGGAACAGCGTCTTCTGCTCAATCAGTCCATCATCCTCCCAGTCATAGGACCAGCCCAAGTGAATCATCAGCTCAAGGAAATGGGCAATATTCACCAAATGTCGAAGAACCGGACCCAGATGCCCAGCTACTGGTTATCATCGGTCACATTTCCAGTGAAACGACTGGCGCCCTGCACAAGGAAGGAATCACCGAGTTACATCACTTCTTAAAAGCATACCCCCATAAGAAAGCACGAGTGGAGAAAGTATTAGAGTCCACAGGTGCGGCTTTCAGGAAATATATTAATCGAGCACTCGCAAGTCGGGCTGCGGAAGACCAGGAACGCAACGTTGCTGTCGCTGATACTTTATCGAGTAAGTCGTGTAATTCCATCTACTATAATTCAATGATTTGATTATGTGGCAGAGTTGGAATATAACAATCACGAAGCAGTTGCGAATATCCCATCGTCATCAGACCCAACTACTGGACCTAAATCGCCTTCCCGAGGAGCACCCGAGGAGGGCACAGATCATCAGCAAAAACTGTCGCGATTGCATGATATCTTTCAGTATCGCTCGAGCACTTTGAGTTCCGGTTCGTCTCAAGGCCGGACGACTCCTTCTGGTTTACGGACTTCCCTTGGGTAACCACCTGCGTGATCCACTTGCAACTGTTCTGGTCATATTTGACAATGTACATTATACATTTTGATGCATTATATTAGACTGACGCTCGTTAAGTATCATGTAAATAATATTCCATAGTTTAATCTACTCCATGATCTCTGGACTCCTTGTTTGCGTGTGCTTGTATGAGACGGCCTTGAGCCAAGGCTGAGTTCGAGATGATGTCGTATGGCGGTTCAAGTAGACTGGCAAAGGTACCGACATTGTCTTCACCCCTCTAGTTTGGATGCCCTTTGAGCTCTCGCGCGAACCTACATCTCTCGTGCTCCATCTTTGACCATGACGCAGCTAATCAACCATTCCGAGCAGTCCATGTCTTACGACGCGGTCATGCTCTTCTGGAGGACTATAACCCAAATCTTCTTTCGAGAAGTAAGGCCTCGCGGTGCTTTCAACATTCCTCGCGAAGGTCCTGTGATATTTGTCGGTGCCCCCCATAATAATCAGGTATACTGCTGACTGGCTCTTCGAGATATCGACTAATATTCTTGCCTGGCCAGTTTCTTGACCCTCTACTCCTAAGTTTGGAGGTTTACAAAGAAACTCATCGACATGTTCAATTTCTCACTGCTGCCAAAAGCATGGAAAGGAAAGCCGTTGGCTTCTTTGCGCGATTAATGGATAGTAGTATGTCCTTGTTTCTCATGCGCCTTCGTACTACGCTAACAGCTCGGAAAGTTCCTGTTTCGCGCGCTGCAGATTCAGCGAAGCCAGGCGCAGGTCGAATTTGGATATCACCAGATGATGCGTGCCTTGTGCTTGGAGAAGGAACCAAGTTTCTAACGGAATTCTCACCCCGAATGCAGATCATGCTTCCGAAGTCCGTGAACTCCGCCCTTGCTGAAGTGAGCGAGGTCATTTCGGATACGGAAATTCGGGTGAAGAAGGAATTCGGTGGCGAAAGTGGAAAGGGCACGGCGCGAATCAGAGAAAAACTGTCAGAGTTACGCTCTGAAGGCTTGGCGGGGTTTGAGTACAAGAAATTACTCTTCGTTGATCAGCAAGAAATGTATCGACATGTCTACGAATGCCTAAACAAGGGGGGGAGCATTGGAATATTTCCGGAAGGTACGGCAGCTGCTTTAATTTACGATTGCAATTCAACATCGCTCATGGTATTTCCAGGTGGAAGTCACGACCGTACCGATCTCTTGCCACTCAAGGCTGGGGTTTCTATCATGGCTCTTGGAGCGATGGCCAATGATCCGAAAGTACAAGTCAAAATAGTGCCAGTTGGTCTTTCGTATTTCCATGCTCATCGCTTCCGCTCCAGAGCCGTGGTTGAGTTCGGTACTGCTCTGGATGTCCCCGCAGAATATGTGGAGATGTTTAAACAAGGTGGTACACAAAAGCGAGACGCCGTTGCCAAATTTCTTGACCTCATTTACGATGGTTTGAAGACCGTAACGATTCGCGCACCAGACTACGACACACTCATGGTGGGTCTACAGAACGTCCCTATGAACATAGCCTGCATTTATCAATCATCTTGATCTGCAGCTCATTCAAGCCGTTCGTCGATTATACAAGACGCCGGGTCAGCACTTGACTCTAGGACAAGTCGTCGAATTGAACCGCAGATTGTTGGAAGGTTATGTGCACTTCAAGGATGAGCCACGTGTACAAACTCTTCGGAAGGACGTACTCAAGTACAATCGTCTCGTTCGAGATCTTGGCCTTCGAGACCATCAGGTAAGTAATAATTTCTTTTTCTTTTTCACCAGGCGTTGAATTTCAACATCATCAGGTTCCACGCGCGCAGAAAGCTGGCTGGAAAACTCTCGGCCTTCTCACGTACCGAGTCTTGCTTCTTGTTGTATGGACGATTCTTGCTTTACCAGGTACCGTTCTGAACGGGCCGATCTTAATCTTGGCCTCCATCATATCAAGGAAGAAAGCCAAAGGTGGGTATCGGCATAAGTCAGCTTCAGTAGCTAACGCATTCGTTACCAGAAGCTCTTGCTGCGTCCGTTGTCAAAATAGCAGGCCGAGATGTTTTAGCAACATGGAAAGTCCTCATTGCATTGGGTGTTACGCCCATCCTTTACACTTTATACGCAATACTTGCCACTGTTGTTGCTGCGCGCGCCAAGGTTCCAATGAAGTGGAGAATATGGACACCCTTCCTGGTTATTGTGTCACTACCTTTCATGAATTATGCAGCGCTCAAATTCGGTGAAGCTGGAATGGATGTATTGAAGTAAGCACCTATTCGAAGCTCACTGGGACATTGTTAAGCTGTTGTACAAGGTCTCTTCCTCCATTGATCGTTGCTTTGATCCCTGGACAACAGCGATCACTTGATAAACTGAAGGCGATGCGTGTTCATCTCTCGAATGAAGTTGCAAGCCTGATCAATGACTTTGGGCCAACCTTATATGAGGACTTTAATGAAGTGGGTTTTCTCTCTTTCTTTCTTACCTTTTATGTCTCTGATAAATGTACATCAGGCGCGTATACTGGTGCCATCAGCGAGCGCCCCACCATCAAGTGGAACATCTGGACTATGGCGTCGAAAAAGCAGCACTGGTGCAGTAGACGCACAGGGTTTAGGTCTCACCCATCCAATGACGTGGATTGACGAGCGACTTTTCGGGTGGAGTCGCAGTTCTAGACGCGGAACTAGCGCTTGGAGCGGCCTCGCTGACGACGCGAGCAGGATGAATAGCAGTGTCAATACTCCTGATGATACTGACGACGAAGATACCGGCGACTACGACCACGTTGTCGGACTTGTACCAGCAAGTAATGATCAAGCTTTGGCGACACAAAAATCGCGCAGTCGTCAAAGCTCATATGCCGACCTACAACGGCTACGCTTGAACCCCATGACTCCCCTTTCTCAGGCTTCCAAGGCTCAGTCAAAACATTCTGCACTCGCAGGTGTGGTCTCTCTAGAAGACAATCGCGAACAACCACAACATCGAACAAGGAGACCAAGTCTGACCGATGTCGTACCAGTCAGTCGTATTGCGGCCGTAGATCAGGCAGCACCATTCGTTGATGATACCAACTCACTGAATCACGAAATCTCGCAGTCCAAGTCTAAAGAGGTCTGAACAAAACTCAGCAGAAACGTTGATGGTCTTTTTCATGGGATTGAGGGTTGTTGTCCTGGTTAGGGTACGATAAACCTAATGCAATGGACACATTTTGACTATGACCGCAGTAGCATGACATCTTTAATTATCTATACTCGAGTACGACTGCCCTTCGTTAGTATCTCAACTCCAGTCTCAGTGATTCTAACATAAAATTATTAGTTCAGGGATCAGATCGAATGAGGGAATGCGCATACAATAGGGTATCCTCAAATTGGGCACTTTTCTTGCCGTCTACGGTCGTGGCAGTCCAATCATCAGGCCAGTGTACACCTGCCCAGCTGTGGCCTAGATTAAGCATCTGGAGAGGGCATTTATACATAACTCAAAAAGGAACAAGGAAGTACAAACCGGTTCAATGCTGAAAGTCTGTCGAAGGAGAATGTTAGATCAGGGGAAGGTTACGATATAATCTACCTCACCATTCCAGGTTTCATCGTGCCAACCGCCTTGTTTTTGGCGTAATGTGGGATGTTGGGTGTCGTATGGAATAGATCATTTACACCATGACCAGTGTAAGTGCGCACAACAGCACACCCATTGGCGCGTGCTACTGGTTCGCTATCATCGAGTAGAAATCAACATACTGAGCAAAGATTAGCCGAAAACAACAACCAACATCACTTTACCAATGTCGCGAAATAGAGCTCCGGGTTTGCATATTTTGATAGCTTCATCTAGAGCTTCGCGCGTCGTGCGGATGAGCCTTTCCGATTCTTCATCTATTTTGCCAACGGGGTATGTTTCGTTCAGATCCGCGTGGTAGCCTATGTTTCAGCGATTATTATGGGTTTTCGGGGGGAGCCAGTAGTTCTCTTGCCGTCATAGTACAAAGACACATCTGGATATTGGATCATCAGTTTAGCTGAAACATAATATACATAATATGACGTGAGAAAATCTGACCGATGTTCAAAATGTCGCCTTCCTTCAGCTTCCGTTTGTCGGGAATGCCATGGCAAATTACTTCGTTTACAGATCTGCGAAAAAAGTGTGTTTACCATTCGAGGACTGGTAATGTTTGAGAGAATACTGGACGTACGTGCAGACTGATTTTGGGAAATTTCTATAGTTTAGAGGTGAAGGATATGCATTTCTTTCGATGGTAGCGTTGTGCACAATCTCGTCGATCTCGTCCGTTGTAACCCCTGGTTTCACATGTGATGCAGCAATGTCAAGAACCTCCCTACCGAGCTGGAAAATGTGAATATGATGTTTTGGACGTTAAGGAGTCACATCTTACCCGACAAACAACGCGCATTTTTTCTTGCTCCTCATTGCTCAGTAGTCGGGGAGGTTGGCCAGCACGCTGAAGTTCTTTTCGCGGAATCCCTACAGCCACCAGGGGTGAAATCAACTGAGCACATATTGAAAATCAACGGCTTACCATCGGCGGCATATTCTGGTCTTGGGATATGATCTGGTACTATTCGGGCTGGTGAAAGTGGATAAACTGGTCGCACTGTTCCTGTAAAATTGTAATTCTCGAAGGGATTGTAGGTCCCATCTATTATGATTGAGACCATGTATTTCAACGAATGACATAGGGATTTCCTGTACCTTGATATGCGCCGGTCTTTGCGATATCATGGATAATTTTGTGAGATTTCTATTGTGTTAGCTTAGCCCTTGTTCATTTGATCATCCTTGTTCTTGGTCTCACCCCTATGACAGGTTCAGACGGCATTATGTCACAGTGCAAAAAAGGGCTCACAATCTGCCTTGAAGCATTCTTGACCACAATAGAAAGATCCACGAATTCCCAATCTGTTTACATATAAGCTCGAACAACCTTTAAATAAAGTCGCGACCAACTTGCTGCATGTAGGGCATTCTAGTCGGGAGATTGGATGCCCATTGGGACAAGTTTTGCTTTGACAGTTCACTCCAGACGACATGAGATCGGCGGCCGAGGGGATGAAACGATGAAGGTGGTAAGTTAGCAACGGTATATAGGTCCGATTATTAGGACTGAATTTATTTCGGTGCCGTCGTCTGGCTATTGTGATGTTGTCCGATCACCCCTGACAATAACATTGTTCAGTTTTTGTGTTCCCCTTGTGTTGCCATGTACTTTTTTTGGAATGCAATGTTTGTTAATTCTACGGTTTTGATTAAATGCGACTATGCTCAAAGGCGGAGGTACAGATGTACTGTAAAATGCGGTATGCTTCGGGAATAAGTAGATAGATATTGACGACCCCCTAGTTTCGAGTGGGAATAATACATACGTATGGATGAAAAGATGTATGAGTTCGAAAATGATGCAATGTGAATGACCAGGAGAAAGAATAAAAATATGTGCAAGTTGGAAGAAGAAGACGGATGTAAATTCGAAAGCAATATTAGGGTCTAAGTTGGTTCAAGAGTGGATGCAAGAGTCGAAAGCGATACAGCAGAGCGATTAAAGGCAAGCGGAGGTATATGTAGCGTGATGGTGGGTTGCTCGTTGTCGTGCGGAGGCGCCGAATGCCTGGCAGTGATAAATTGGCGCACAAGCAAGGTTTAATGGTAAGGAACAATTTCAAGTTTGAAGGCCGTCTTTGTGTCGTTGCAAGCCTTTCGTAAGGCTCTATAACGAGACTGGCCAAAAACCTCGACGAGTAAGGTTTCGTTGGTGTTGATCCATGAGACTGGGGGTAAACCGCGGGTCGTGCGATAGATGGCGTCTGGCATATGCTCCTCGAATATGAATGTCACGAGGCCGGTGAGGAGGCATTGAATTAGGTTGAGTATGTCGTTGATGGGAGGGCATATTTTCCGAACAGATTCGAAGATATCGCTATGGAAGACCATTTGCCATTGTATCCGCCTTTCTGGTGAGAAAAAGGAACTGGCGTGAACGGGGAGTTGTAATTTGAGTTTTGGACCAGCAGGCATGTCCATGGACGAGCGCCAAATAGACGAAGTTTCGAGGGAGATGAGCATTCGGTGGTCAGAGGGTGACATGTCTGTCCAACGGTATTCACGAATTAGTTGTAGCTTTAAGGATTGCAGCCAACGGTGGGCGCGAGCATAGGTAGCTCCCAGAGCGTCTGCAGTAGTGAGAGGGATATTTGTGCGCTTAGCCCAGTCATCCATGTTGGCGACATCGCTGGAAAAAACGACCTCTGGTCGTGGTTTTGATGCCTGCATGTGAGAGAATGCCTGAACGAGGTGTTGAGGATGATGGTGAGAAAGGGAGTGAAAAAAGGAAGAGTGAGGGCAGAACAGCCAGTACGCGTCGGGAGAAGAGGAAGACTCGGGAGGTGGATGGACGGCAAAGGCAGGAGGGTCAGAGAAGAAGCATAGTTTGGGGCAGGTTTTTGTAAGAGACCCTGGCGGCGAAGAAAACCGAATATTAAAGGGATCACCGATCGAGCCATTGGGCCGTCGGTCGAAAATACACGTGTATTCACCCCGACAACACGCGCGGACCCCAGATACCCACAGAACAAGATCTTTCCACCCAGCTCGCCGCCAACACACCCCCCATCCAGTAAGTATCGGTCAGAGCACAATCAGCGGGGTCCTCCTTCTCCTACTTCGTCACATGTCACTTCTCATCCTGCCACTACACAGAAACTATGCACAACATAGTGCCAGACTTCCAGCGCATCCTCAAAAATGAGGAGGTCCGTTGCCATTAATTAGTGTATCCATCTATCAAATATTCATCAGCCCTTAGATCTCCACTCCTCTTGCTGCCATCCTTGCCCTCACAGAACTCATAGAGAAATCCGATGGTATGTCTCCTCCACCGTGGATCCACATCCACTCACTCCACAGCAAGCCGGAACCATGTTTGAACTCGTAAAGGCACTCAACGATGGGGCCGAAGCTCTCAAGAAGCAAGCATCTAATCCAATCAGCCTCAACGCAGGTTGTGAATTGTTCATTGCATTCGTCACTTTGTTTCCCCATGACTCCGCTGTAGGATCTCTTTCAACTCGTTCTGTCACTTTATCTCATCATCAAAATCACATAGAATTTCTCGGACTTGAAGAAGGAACTTATCCGTCAAGGCCAGAATTATGCAGCAGAAGCACTTACCTATCGCAAAAAGATCGCAGAACTGGCGTTTGGATTCATAAAAGATGGATCCGTGGTATGTCCTTTCCATTCTGATGCCCAGCTCAAACTTAATTGTGTCTATCACATCCAGATTCTCACTCATTCGTATTCACGGGTTGTGATGCAAACTCTCCTGTTAGCACACAAGCGGAAACGCATATCAGGTACTTTTTTCATTGAACCACCGGCGGAAATACAGCTGCTAACTTAATTTCTCAAGTTTTCGTCACAGAAGCGCGTCCTCGAGGTCTGGGGTAGGTGATTCTCAACTAACAACAACGTGAATATAATTCTAATTTACGAATCACAGAATTAGGACTGCCGAAGCCCTGACAGCCGCAGGCGTTCCTAGTACCGTGATACTAGACTCCGCAGTTGCATATGTCATGGACAAGGTGGATTTCGTTCTTGTCGGCTCGGAAGCTGTGGTTGAAAGTGGAGGCCTTGTGAACGCCGTGGGCAGCAATCAGATTGCAATCATTGCTAGAGCAGCTCATAAACCCTTCTACGCACTTGCAGAGAGGTATTTTTAATTTTGTCTTGATGCTATCGATGAATCTCTAACACAAGGTTCTGCCCAGCTACAAATTTCACCGTTTGTTTCCGCTATCGCAATATGATCTTCCAAGTCACAATTCAAAAATTCTTTCATTTCCCCGCCTCCCCCTACCCGAACGTTCCTCTCCGATACACACATCAAGGGACAGTTCCACGGAGTCTGACGATGAACCACCCGCTCCCACCAGCAATCAACCGGATCTCGTTCCTCCAAGAATAACGCAGGAACAAATCTCCCAAAACAATCCAGATGTAGATTACACTAGGTGCGTGCTCTATAGTTCTACCGCTTTGAACACGCCCTCAACGTTCCGAACTCTATTCAGGCCTGATCTAATTTCCCTCGTATTCTCGGATGTGGGCAGTTTAACACCGGAGGGTGTCAGTCAGTACCTGGTCGGAATGTTTGCAGGATGATGTCAAACCATGCAAAGAGCATGGACAATGACCAATCATGTCAGGTCCATGTACTACGCTTCACATCCATTCCCCTGTCAGATTTGGAGATGGATAAGGCGATAATCTATCATTTGTAACTCAGATTGCAGTCCTGACTTCAGCTGACTTCACGATACTCCCAGATCGTTTTAATGATGGTATCAAGAACAGTGTTTCGCCTCGACATTACCCGAATGGTTGATATTAATATCGCGCTCAACCAAGCCCATGTTTACCAAAGAATTTCCTGGAATCACCGTAATGAAGGACCCAAAGTCTTTTTTCTTGTCAAATGGTGGATTGACCAGGTGATCTAATCACAAAGCATGTGAAGAAGCGCGGAACTCCACTGGGAGAACTGACGCTTACTGATGAATTCTTTTGAGAGTTACATATGTCTGAGCCGCTCTTGCGACGCTGTTCCAAAGTTAAAGTGACTGCTTGTGCCATATGAGTTTTAAAATTTTAGCTATAGGGTTTTAACAGGTCGAAGCTCAATCAGGCGATACATTCAATCACGTCCGGGCGATTCCACACACCCACAATGATTTTTTGATTTCGGTACCTGTTTTGTGGTAGAGGGGAACCTGAAGACATCCTATTTGGTGCAAGTCGATGTGCTTCAAACTCGCGGTCCGAATCGGCGTTGATCAGTGGACACACCTCCACCGTCTTGGGATTCAAGCATGCTTCTCGAATTTCTGTAAACATATAAAGCAGAGGTTTCTTCTATCAATCAAACATCAGGTCCCCACCTTTCATCCAACCACTCGCATTTGAACTCGCACCCAACCCGATCCAACGATGTGCAGGTGGCGCCAGTCAGTTGTATCCCATGGCTCTCATATCTGCGCCACTGACCATGCGCCGTAGAATCGAAGATACCTACGCTTTCTGCAATCATACCTACAGATTGGTATGTTTCCGTGTGCTCCCCTTACGCGCCATGTGAGGTAGAGACTGACGCATTGTCCTTAGCCTGATGAGATGGTTTTGATTTTCCTTATTAAGGGCCACTATGACGATTGTTGACCATAAAACAGGTTTACTGCCCTGAGCGGGACTGCAAGTTCAGTCCAGCACACCCTCCCAACTGCGGGCCCAGATGCTCAACAACGTGCTGGCAATAGTACGTTGATGTGGCCACCGGCTTTGATCTCGTTCATTGACCTCTTCTCTTGTTTTTTTTTACTCAAGCCGGCGATTTCCCGAACAGATAGGTGCACAGTCTCCACTTAATGACAGTGGATCAGGGAACTAATAGCTTGGCAGACCGAACATTTCAACGCCTCTGTCCTTCGTGTCAGCATGCCCACGATCAGCAACAGCGAAACCAGCCTAGAGCTTGAAGCTGTACGTAGCGGCGACATGAGTGGCAGGATAGCAGAATTGCCTCGGTATATGATAAAGTAAACTTGACTGCGCTGTAAACGTCTTACGAATTGTTGATCAATACTAATAATCCTCGGATTGAATATAACACTACGTTTGAATTCTCGAAACATCGCTCCGTGGGAAGTGAATATCCAGGAGCTGCAGCTTGAACGCATATTGAGACCACAAACGTTAACCCCATGCGCTCAAAATCTCGCTGGTCATCTGAGCAAGTCGAGACCTACTGTGTCTTCCGGGATCGGATGGGGTATGATAGGGCGTTCCGCGGTTTACATTCGGAACTGTGCGAGAATAAGTATGGCCACAAAGCAAGACCAGCGGGAGCATTGCTTATCCATTGTCACGAAGAACCTGGGACAGGAACATGGTATCACCAAGATATTGAGAAGCACCAAGACAATCTGGGGATGGAAGAATGACGGTGTGAGGTCCCTTCTCCACAGAAGTTGGAGACAGTCCTTCGTTCCGACAACGGCAGCTCAAGGCACTGGAAGATTAAGTTTCTGGTCGGAGGATGAAATAGTGACCATCGACAGTAGGCGTGGGTGTTGAGCACATATCGTAAACCTTAATGGCCGAGTGTCATGTTTTTCTTTGCTTGCACCAAGCTTGTTTTTGAGTCAGAAGCATCAACGTGCTGTGCTGAGTGATTTCACAATTCCTAGAATGTTATATTCCAGACGAGTGTTTATCGCCTGTCACATTTGGAAGGGTTCTGGAACAAAAGCCTATTGTTTCAACTATCATGAAAGCGGAGAACGGCTTTCGGGGCCTTTGACTCTAGGCAGTCGAGGCCCAAGGATATGGTGTTTACTACCGTTGTTTGATCAATCAAGCCTGCCAGGTCAAAAAATAGGGACTTTCCACATTTCATCCTAACGGTCTAAGGCAAGCAGGACCAAATCCTTTGGAGTCTGTCAGATCCATAGACAGAGATGCTCGGGAAAGGAAGGGCCCCGTAAGCAAGGAACCTCTTTGTTCTGGAATGGCAAGAATTAGGGATCTCGGTAAAATTCGCGAAACTCGGAAAAAGAAAGCACTCAAATTTCCTCGCGTCCTTTGAACGCAGTCCCCAGGTCGCTGTTGACACGAACGCCCAAAAATGGAATTTCTAGAAGCTACAGATAACGAGCTTGGGATGTGAAGGAACAGGACCGGAAAGAGGCAAGAACGGGTTACGGGATGTAATTATAGTTCGATCACATTACGTAATCAACCAGTGTCAAACCTCCTGCCATTGTAATGACTTGTGACCTTCCGACCAAATGTCAGGGAACGCATAATCTCACCACTCGATGGAAATGGCTTCGACGACCACCTCCCAATGGTTGTTCTCAATATCTACACTGGACGCCACACCCTCGGCCTGTTCTCTTGTAAAAGAGTTCTATGACAGAGCGAGAGGCGTTGAGTTCCTATTCCGACTGGGTTCATCCCTTGCACTGTCAGTGTTCCTTAATCAACCCCTGTAAGCTGGAGCTCATGCACTGTAACAGCCCCACGTCAGCAATGTGCACTGCGGCTACGTGGTTCCATCGGTTCTACATGCGTTATTCCATGGAAGACTTCCATCGCCAGGTGTGTTTCTTGACAAACGCAGTATTTATTTCTAATTTATGATAACTTGCAGGATGTAGCTGCCTCCTGTATATTTCTAGCCACCAAAACCGAGGAATGTGGTCGAAAACTTCGCGATGTGGCCAGGGTTTATCAGGCAAAAGTACACAATGCCGACATCTCGCATATTGCCGCAGACAGTAAGGTATGTCTTAGCCAAATGTCCACTCGTTTAATTACTAATGGAGTAGTGCAGGAAGTTGATCAATGTCTATCGGCAATCCTCCTTACAGAGGAAGTCTTGCTGGAGGCGCTTTGCTTCGATTTTGTTGTGGAAAGTCCTCATGCGGAACTCCTTGATCTATTTGAATCTTGCGGCACCGACTCAGAAGTACAAGAATATGCTTGGAGTCTCGCTCATGACTCGTAAGTTTATAGTATGCCTGCTCTCAATCCTTTCAAACCATGTTGAAACTGCTCAGATATCGGACGCCAGCATGTATCCTTTATCCCCCTAAGGTTATAGCCAGTGCTTGTTTTATACTTGCTCAGCGGATTGTTGATGGTCCCAATTCTCCATCTCTTGATGCCCGTATATCGGCCTCTGCGCCATCTACTTCGCTCCCTACTCCGCCATCTAACAAACCACCATCGCCAGACGCCTCTAGGGCGGCTATCGATCATTACAATCTGGATGAAGACGACCTGTCTCTAATATCAGGTTCAGCTCTTTCCCACTTTCATTAAATTAGTCTGACCAAATTTACAAACAGAGGCTCTGAGCCTTCTGCTTGAGTTCTATTCCGCCCAGGATCAGGTCACTTATCCATATCTTTCACCGATCATTGTCGTTGGTAGTCCCAAATTTGGTCGTATTCGGTGGTCTGATTTTATTTTTTAGGTGCCAGCCCCAACCCATCGAACCCAACGAAAGACGCTTTTTGTAGCACAGTCGGTTTTGAACTCATTAATAGATGGGGTTTCGCAAATGCCTCCGAACCAGGATGGTTTAGGCCGTACCCCCAGTTCTTCACATGGCGGTCGTACCCCTTCAACCCAAACACAGAACGAGTGTAGAGTATAATTTTGACATGGTCACTTTGTATAATCATTATATAAATCATTATAAAAGTTATTATAGCGTGAGTGCATATATAAGTCTGTGGCTACATCAACCATTCTCCGTATAGGCTGCCTTGTGGCATTGGAGGAGGAGAGACAGGGAGGAAAACGTCCTCTCGAAGCCGCGGATTCCCGGGGTTTGTGCACCTCTGCCTCCACTTGTCAATATCGTTAGCGGTCTCCCGCATTGATCTTTGATTTGCGTCATAATGAGATGCCAAAGAACTTCTTCCAGAAAACATGGATTGCATGTCAACCATCGCTGAAGATTCCACGTCTGAAAGATATGAGACCAAATTCAAGAAACAAACTTTTCGAGCGTACCTCCGGCAAATCCACTCCAAGCAGTTGACTGTAAGTTTTTCGGTGGCGAAAAGGACGATGGTACTATATCAATTCGCTGGTCTGGAATGATGGGTTCGGGTACCTACATGGAGGTGTAGATGTGTGAGAAATCTTATCCATGACACAGTGCAAGGACCGCATCGGAACCAAAAAGTAACGCATCATATGCGGTTGACGGGCTTTCATAAGGGTTCGGCACTTCGTCACCCACCTTCGGAAGACCGTAGGTGTTGTTTAACTTCATCGATGTGGCCACCCAAAATGACAAATATTCGATGATCGTCGGCGATGTCGCGTCGTTTTTGTAAATCGGTGATACAAACCCAGTCCTGTAACCTGAAGTATGATGAGTGACTGTGGTTGTACTGCTCTCGATCTTCACTCACCCTCAGAAAACCCACCGAAAACCCATTGATTGTACGTCGATAACACGAAATACTGTGCTTTTGCATTGACGCAAGTATCCCACATCTGGTGGTTGTGTAAGAGAAAAGGAAGAAGTTAAACATAAATTATCGGACCTTGGCCCAAACCCTGATGGGGCCTTCCAGAACTGATGGGAAGGCGTATCCCGGCATGCTGAAGGGCGGAAACTGATCAAATTTCAGCTCTGATAAATCTCGAAAGAGCATTGCAAAAGCTTACCGATTTGCAGTTTACAAACTTTTCCAGATCCTTATCGGTAAGAACCCAGTGGGGTTGTATAGCAACAACCAGAAGACCAACCCGTGTTCCTCGAAATCCGCGCTGCTGATAGATAGGAGGACACCAAACAAAATGCCTGAAAATTGCAAGATCTTCCCTGTCACCTTCACAGAGAACAAAGGCCCAGTCACGGGTTGATGGATGAGAGTGATGCAAGACCTTGGTCGCGGTGACGAGAGCTAAATCCATCCAGGGAATCACGCTGGAGGAGGCATACAAAGTTGAATAAATGAAGGCGCAAGATAAATAGAGCCATACTTGTTGAAAACGCATGGCTTATGCGCCCAAAACTCGGGAAGTATACCTGCAAGGTTGCTTCGTGCTTCCGGCCTCTCTTTGGCATCGATAATGACTCTGCGCAAGGTACCGGAAGGAAGGCCATTGAGCCCTGCCAAAAGTCAAAACTAGTAATTTTCTTGAAGGCAAGACACCTACAATCAGGTATCACTGAGCCTGTTATAAAAGCCGGGAGCTTGTATATGTTCTCGAGTTTGCGCCAAGGTTCGGAGCGAACATTGAGACGGTTTTTGTAGATTTTGTTGTACCAATCAATTTCAAGCAGACGTGTGAAGTCTCTTGGATCGCAATTGTCAAGATTTGGGAGAGTGCAACCCCTCATGAAGCTCCGTAGATTTTGAATTCCATAGGTTTCGAAGTCCTGAACTGTTCTTCCCATACTAGCGGGTTTTGTAGGTGGCAAGATAGCTTTTGGGAGATGTCTGTTTGGTGTGAGTTGAGAGTACTTTTGACATTGTAAGCATTTATAGGGACGTGACTCGAAGAACAAGGAAGACGAAAAAGTACAACAAGGTCGTTATGGTTCGACGAAAGCAGACAAGTGCACTTGCGGCTACTTGCGGTCAAAACCCAGGATGCCGTATATATGCCATATTGACACCGTCTTGTTAATTCCGGCCCGGTAGAACTTACCGACTAAAAGTATGTCGTCCTCATTCTCCGTCGACGTCACAAATAAGTTCAGCAATTGCTTACAGATGTGCCCATATCGATCTGTCAGAAATCGAGTTCTTTGCCATATCCTATGCTGTTTCTCCTTCTACAATTGGGCCCCCTAAGAAAGTGGTAATGTGCGTGTTTGCGATTTATCGTCAAACCAGAAAGGGATTTTTAATACAATACAAACATGCGGTACGAACAGATATTTAAGGCTTTGTCCACGAGTCAATATCCAGACTGATAAATATAGAGGTCGAGACTTGTTCGATTTCAACGTCCTCGGACACCGACTGCTCCACTCGTCTCTCTTGCCCTGATCATACATTCCGCGCATGTAGTCTTGCTCATTCTTATTGGGTTGTGAGTGGGTGGGGACATCATGCGAACGCAAGAAGACAATTTGCATCCTGCGTCAAAAGTCAGAATGGAATGCTGAATACTGTATACCATGGACCCGACGGACCTGGGCTATGTCGTCCACTGAACAAGCAGGTTTGTCGATCACAGTCTTTTTTGTAGGTGGCCATAGCATAGAAATGACCACACTCGGTATGGTAACGTCCGTCAATGATCTGAGTGAGGAAACATGAGATTATAAGGCATCTGCTGCGGCAGTACGACAAAGAGAAACACACGTTATGGCACATCGTCAATTTCGTTTCAAGGGCTTGACTGGACTAGGGTTCAAAAACCTGGGGGGGATTCGGGGCCATCATGGTAAGAACTCAAATTTAACCATCGTAGGTGCAGGAGCTGCATGCTGCCTCGTTCTGGAAGGTCAGCACACATATTGTCGCGAGGCATCGGGATCTGCCGATGTGCAGTAACAGACGGATCGTGGTCTTTAGCTTTTCATTGAGAATCATTAGTTCCAACTCGTTCCTTGATTTTGCTTTTATTCTCCATTCGCTTCGGCGGTCCTGGAAGTTTGTGTTGGCTTCTGGTGCTTGAATTCGGTTAGGTGTGCGCTCATGATCAAGGTAGTACACGGGCAAGACCAGCCTCCTCCCTAGTCGCGTGGTCCGGTGATGTGAGATGACGGAGGTGGACAGTCATGAAGGGTTTACCAACGCCTCGAACGGAGCAATATCTAGACACCCTATTCAAGCACTGCACCATTGAAACAAATTATAGCTGCATGCACATCGGCAAATGGGTCGTGGAGAAAAGGTTCTTTCATTTCACCTCTATGCAAGATATAACGACTTGGATAAGGGTCGGATCCAGATTTCAGATGCCGGATTTCCGCAGGCAAGACCATTGCGGCGAGCACTGATGCCGAAACCGCACTATTCATCACAAGTTGAGTAAGAATGGAGTTCTGAATGCCCTCAAGCTCCACGGTTGCGAATTTTGATCACTAGTTCAACCTTTTTCCGCACCTGCAGGCATGGGAGCTTTAAACGGGTAACCTGAAATCGAGGTATGGATACGCACTTCGTTCGCAAACTGCCTTCTCCACCGCTCACTTTGCAATCTGCGACGCTTCACCCCCTTCTTCTCGTGTCGTTCTGTCAACCTCAGCTGTTGGCGGACCTTGTTACGCATGAGAATACCATCAAGATTCTTGAAGGCCATGCCCAGGTCGCCCCTCAAGACAGGAACACTGCGACCTATTCAACTTGAATGAGAACAAAACGTAAGGTAACAATGATTACAATCAACCTGAGTACGCATTTGCCGGTGGTTCTCTATCGACCCGGTCATGTGCATCTTTCGACTGTCGTGCCCAACGGTCTTCAATGGATGGAGTGGCTTTTGAAGAGGACTCTGTTGCCTTGGACATGACATTTTGTTCGTACTGGGGTAAGAGATGTCGCACGCGGGTATGGGTATGGTTGGTACGAGCATTCACGCGAAGGTTTGGGATTGTGGTGAAGGAGGAGGCGGGGAAATTTGTCATGAAGCCTAGCCAATGCCGTGTGTGGGACTGGGATATTGGTCGAGCACGCAGACAGGATGCCGATAAAACTTGAGATAGTCTTTGCATTTTCACCGAACTTTCTACTACCTCGAGCGTTAGTGTTCAGTGACCGACAGCAGTGGCCAGTAAATACTTCCCAAAACTGCATTCGGTAGTGACACACCCGTGACTCGCAGTAACGTTGTTACTTTCCTGATAAGATTATCCTTTTCATAAGTTCAGTGCAGCCAAGAATTGGGTGGTTGAATTGGCATTCTAACACTTGACCCATTCACGAACATGTCAGATGTTCTTATTGAGGAGTTAGAGGTAAATATCAGCCTTAGCCACCGCAAATGACTCCTCGATCACTTTCATTCAGGTGCTGGAATCCATCTATCCCACTGAACTTTTGAGTTTGTGTTATCGACATCGTCCAATGTGAAAATCGCTGAAGCACCTGTCAACTTGAAGGACTATCCGAGAACGATGTTGAAATAGAAGCGGAGGCTGATGACCTTCCAGACGGCGCTGAGAACCGTACGCTCTGATTATTCTAGTTCCCTCTGCATTCGCTCAATCCTTGCTCTCGCTAAGTTCTAGTCACATTATGTGTTCATTACACACCAGATTACCCGGAAGAACTTCCACGACTGTCCTTAAAGCACGATCACTTGAATATAGATGAAGAAGACGTGGACGAACTCTTAGCAGGTCTTCGGACAGTGGTACGTGGATGATCTTATGTTCACAAGCAGGACGTGTTATGCACCGATTGATCAGGGTGAAGAAAATCTTGGAATGGCGATGACATTCACTCTGGTATCCCATCTTCGAGAGCAAATTTCTCAGTTGGTTCGCACAAAACTGGAAGAACAAAGACGGCATGAATCAGAAAAGGAACGTGTAGCCTTGGAGGCAAGTGATTTTATATACTCAGTCTTTCATTTGTCTCAATGCATCATACAAACTTGTTACAGGCAGAGGAGAAACGTACCCGTGGGACTCCTGTGACCATCGAATCTTTCAAGGCATGGAAAGAGAAGTTCGATAGTGTGCTTGCCATCAAAAAAGCACAAGAAGACGAGGAACAGAACAAAAGCTTGACACCAAAAGAACGGGAAGAATTGAAAAGGCTTGGGACAAGACCGACGGGTAAGTGCTCCTGCAGCGAGCCTTCACAAAATTGTAACATTGAATGGGTTTTCAGGACGCCAATTGTTCGAACGTAACAAGAATTTGGAAGATGAGAATCTAGTCGAGGAAGGAGTCGTGTCAGTCGATTTCAGTCAGTACGAGAGAACTAGGGAGGAAGAGGAGCAAGATGCACTCGAATTTAGCGACAGTGACTGATACCCAGCACCGCAGCAGTTGCTGTGGCTTATGTGCCTAATGAAAACTAATATTGACCATGTTCGATTCTAAGATCTAAAGTTTATACAGCTCAAAGTTTACAATCCCTGTAATATACCGTCCTCACCCCCGTTGCCATCAATTATACCTCCACCTTCAATCAACTTGCATCCCAAAATCTCTCGCCCTTCCTCTCTCAAGAAACCATCATCTCCAACGGATATTGGGCGCCCTTTGGGTTTCGGATCGTGCACCATGTCTTGACCGACAAGTTTTAACCATTCAAGAACGGGTTTGGTTGTCCATCGACCGACATAGCCCGGACCTGCCTGGAACCATCCAAGATGACCCCCGCCTTTGGTTAACTCCATCACCACGAGACCGTTTCCCCCACCGTCCATCGGTACATGCCTAACGACTGGATCATCCGCGGCATTTATGGCTAGGAATGGGACGGTAATATGTTTCACCATGTTATGGCTAGAACCCCAGATATAGTATTCATCGGCATTTCGGAAAGGGAAATGAGGGGAAGGACCGCCAGCAATTCTTGTGAAGGTATCATCAAACTTCTCAAGAGTAGGATTTTTGAGACTAAGCGCTGCATTGGCGGCATGAGCGACCTGGTTATCAGGATCTTGCACCAGTGCATGGAAATGTTTCTTCATGAGTCTGAGGAGGTTACCTCCCATGCCTTTTGAATAGATATGCTTTCCGAGGAACGAATTTAGAAGGCTATTGCATCAAAGTTAAATCAATCACTACAATGAGGGCAGCAATGCTCACCCATGGTTATTCTGTCTGAGATCCCACGGCTTGAATAAGCTGAATTAACCAAACTTGATTAACGAAGCGAAGGTAAAGTAGAAACTTACACATGCGAGGGAACATGCTGAGTGCACGCGAGCCTGTATACCTTCTTCGCCCAGATATCTCGTCATAACATTTGCACCCAATGAGAATCCGAGGCCCAGAAGCGGGGCATTAGGGTATAGGTGCGCCACATACATCAGAGCTTGACGGGTATCGTCGGTATGACCCGCCGAATACAAGAGGGGGCTGGTAATTGGGACTCCTGCGCCTGCACATATATGAGATAAACGATATATCACAGTAATATTATACGCACATCCTCGGAAATTGAGAACCACAGCTCGATATCCAAGTCCTCCCTCTGCTACTGGTGCGCAGGCACGACTTAATATGGCCCTGACATAGGGTTCATATGATCCTGTGATATCATCGCTAAGATTAAGTCAGGGATGGATGATTATCATGCCCACCTCCGGTCAATCCATGCTGGACAACAACAATTGGTGTATCGTTATGGAGCTGCGATTGGTCAGGTGGCGCGAAGTCAAGGCCTCTGCAAAGAACATCAGGCAAAAGGCGCTTCGTTTGGTTGGCTCACTTACAGTGTTCCCCCATCCGCCAAACGCAAATATTTTCTAGCGCGATCATTGAGGTTTGACCGGTCGAAGATGAATGAAAACAGTTTACCGGTCATACCACATTCTATCATTCCCCTTGAAATTTCCCAGAACACAATATATTGTTTGCAAGTGACCACTGAATAGAGATATGGCGGTTGGAATTGTCTTCAGCAAGAGGAGCCAGACTTACTTGAAAAGCCACCACAGTGGTCGAAATTCAGTGAAGAGGCTTTTGCACCTCGTTTCCAATAGCGACCGTATAGAAACGTATTCGATTTCATCGGAATTGTCCTTCCTGACTGGGATGTCTGCAGGTTTTGACGGAAAGTGGACGATTGGGTATGTGTCTGTGTACCGACTGCTGGCGAAGGAGAAGAAACCTCCCATTATTCCAAGGCCTATGAGACTAACAAGCGCACCCATGAAAAGGGACAGTACAACAGCGAGGGGCGGAAACAGACGTGATATGGCAGGCTGAAGGTGGTGTCTGGATTGTACAGAGGCCAGGAAGCCTTAAGTTGGATAAGGAGCGCACTATAAGCGGCGCAGAGTAATCTTTCAGAACTGATGCCGAACCGCGGGTCTGTCGGGACAGCGGGGTAGAGCGGTATTCTGAGTACTTGCAAGGGTCGCCCTTGCTATCCGAGATCCCCGGTCGCTGTTTTCCAGTAGTAAAACGTTTATTAGACTATGCCTCTATTCAAACATCATGAGTACGCCCACAGCAAAAGTCAGATCGGTTAGTAGACGCAAATAACAACGGAGGACCGGGGCAACTTTCAACTCCGGGCCCGACGCGTCTTCACATGCACCTAAGGTGAGAGATGTGCACACCTATTACATAATCTTGAATCACTAAGGTATTTATTGCCTCGTATGTATAGCATCTCCTACTTAGCTCTGCGCTTGAGCATGACCTAATCCACCCACCCTTCTCTTCTCGCAAGCTACGCCAGAATTCATATCCGGAGTATGTACAAAAAGCATCCGTGCCGCGTGTGTGCTTCTCATTCCCCACATTCGGCGTCTTTCTTAACGAGCCCCATTCAGCACTTCGATCGAGACGGTGGACCCTTGAATCCTCCTTGCAATCAAGGCGACAATTGTCGGCACGCATAGAATCAGTTTTCCGTAGGTCCTTGACTAACATCCTCTCCACGAGTAGCTTTCTTCATCCAAACGATCCAAATTGGATCGGTAAAAGTGAGAGTTGATAACAAGACTTCAATTTTGAGAAGGAAACGAGTATAAGCTTTCTTTCTCATTATAGCCAAGTCATGGAAACCTTCTCCATATGGCACGCCTGAGGCCCAAACCTTGAAGCACTCAAAAGCTTTGGTCTCACAATCTGATCTATTCCTTCGTCGCAGGAATGACAGATTCACAGAGGGTATTCGCGAAAAATATAATCGTTGTTACTCAGAAAGTGACCAGGCGAAAGTAAAAAGGAATCCTGGTTCGTCCGGTCAGAGTGACCGCGACACATGCCAGGAGTTCGCAGGAGATGGTATCGCAAGGTGAACAAATTATGGTTTGTACTGTCACGAGAGAAACATGAGCTTGACCCGCCAGGCACTCTCGAACTAGCACTCGCCAGACCAGAGCAGATTGCGAAGACGTAAATATTATATTCATGCGATGCTTGCATAACCTTCAGTCACTGACGGTCGGTCCTCATAGATCCCGCAAAGCATTCGAGATATCCCGTACACAGTTCGACGGCCGGGAGATGACGATAGCAAGTCGTTAAAACAATATTCCAAAGTTCCCAGAACTGAAGAGACGAAGCTAGAGCGGAAGATCCACCCTCTCCCGCGAAACCCATTTGCAGGCGAAGTCACGAATGAATGTACCAGTACCTGCAGTCAGATAAATCCCCTCTTCCAGGACCTGGCCAGGTTCGTTTTCCCGGAAGTTATTGTTTACCTAATAGCAGCTAATAATACTGTCACGACAGACTTTCCAGGGAAACGGACGACCTTCGTGAAGTTCACCGGAAAGCAGAAGCCAAAGTCAAAACTTATAATGACATCTCAGCCACTTTGGAAAGCATATCTGCCTCAGCCGCCATCAGTCTTGCGCCGAATCTCTCTCAAGCAATAGCCACTCAAGCAGACTACAAAAAGCGTATCGAAGAAAACGAGAAAGCCAGCCAGAAGTTATGGACGGACATGGTTAAAACTTTGTTTGGTGAAGTGACCCTTGCAATTGACGAACGCCTGCAAGTCGCCTTGCTCTCGATAAGCCAGGAGGCAGCATTCGTTTCTAGATCGATCTACGGGAAACCCGATAAACGGCAGAGAAGAGACATGGAAGGTGAAGTCACAAGCGCTGAGGAAGACAAAGACAGAAGCCAACAGCGACATGGCGCTGCGTTTGACTTCTTCAGCGAGTCTGATTTCCGGGAGACCAAGCGCCGAAAATTATGTTCGTCAAGTCCATCGGTTGCACATGGATTACAAGACCTTCCCCTGGACGAAACTGCCTTAGTAAATGAGATGAAGTTCAAGATCGAGCAGCAGGCAGAAGCCTTAGCGATTCTAGCGCAAGAAAATAAGGAGGTATGAGCCGCATCAGACGATCGAAAGCTTTGTCAGTGCACTTGAGGCTAACATGAGATCCTGATACAGCTACGTGCACGTATCCGAGTGGAGCATCCGTACAGACCTTCTGCAGCTTCATAAATGAAGTGGAGTCAAAGGGCGCTAGAGGAGTTGCACGCGAATGAGTCGGGGAGGAAAGCCTGGCACAAAGCATCATGATCCATGTTGAGGTAAAGGGTGCATTGTTGTGGTTGAAGCAGAAATGACAGTCTCAGTCTCTGTGGCTGCAATGCCAAATCCGGTTGCATTTCAAATGAAGCCACTTAGGTCACGTGTTTGCGTGTTTAGTTTGTCGCGCGGTGAATGCACCTTCACTTTTGGACCTTGAACTTGTTGTTCGCCGAATCCTCGAAGCTCTTGGAACTGAAGCTTTGCAGGCTCCGTATCATCTTCCTATCTTTCTTCATTCTTGGAACATAACGATCTATGCAACATTGTACAATTCTCAAGTAGTGGTTCCAGCATCAACATCTCCCTACAATGGAAGACATCGCAGTCGCCTCCCCAGCGTCTTCTTCGGCATCGGATAGCGATGCTTGTAACACGGAGTCTGCGCGTGTCTACTTTGGACCTCTCAAGACACCGGAGCGCAATTTTGTCGCTGTGTCAAGTCGCCTTTTCCCTCCAGCACAATCTACCAACCTCCGCCGCTCTCCACGATTATCCAGTCCTCGGCCGAGATCAGCCTCGCCCGGAGATGTACACACTGCTGAAGACAAAGAAGATATAGAACTAGTCGCGCAACTAATCAACGAAGACGACGAAGAAGATGAAGAAACATCGCGTTCAGGAACTCCCCAGAGGACGGATCTTTTGCAGGACGGTGAGTTGTTAATTGCATGATCTTTGCCCGAACACTTTTAAAACATGAAACAAACCTGTTAGAGCCATCTTCCGCATTGGCCGACAAAGTCATGCACGCTTTAGACAATCCCTCTCCGCCGCCTAGTCCAACTATACCTTTGAGCTATTTTGACCCTTATCACACGAACACGCCAGACGTTCTGAACAGTCGTCAAGCTGATTTCTTTACACCCGTTGGAGACGATGGGCCTCTTCATGACGGCGATAATCCATTGCTTTTGTCCATGCAGCCGTTTGACTCGAGATCTCCCCGCCTACATCCTCCGGTGTCCCATACAAATGTTGATCCTGATATGGTAGTACAGGAGGACCTAATCAATTTCGATTCGTTCTCAACTCCAACATTGCCAACGCAAGCTTACAACGAGAACGTTGTTGTTGCATCCGCCTCTATCTTACCTGGGGCCATTTCCGTCGACGACCTTCTCTCACAATCCCCGAGCATTGTCAAGTCTCCTAGAGGTCACCAAGAATTTGGGGTCCCTAGCCTGATTGTAGAGCCTCCAGAGGCCGAACCTATACCGATGGAGTCTGTATCATCCCCAAAGCAAATAAACTTGCCGAAGGAGATAGGTGATGCAGGGGAGCTCGTTCTTCGTACACTTGGGCAAGATCAGCAAGGTCTTTCAAGCAACACGTCTGAGGCCAGTCATGCCATGTTACTGCCAACAATGGGTGAAATTACGACGACTCCCGTGCGTCGATCACCACGGCCTCGAAGAAGTGTCTCTCCCAATCCTCCGCAGGTCACACCTGTCGTTTCATTGTCACCGTCAATAGCCCGGACGCAAATCAAGAAGAAGCCTGCAATTGGTAATCTTGATGAAGACGTCGTAAGCGATTCACAGGAAGAACGAGAATTGGGCAGCAACATTGTGCAGCAAACGCCATTGCGGGCTACGCCCAACACTACCAACCGAGTTAGGCAGCGTAGCCCTGGGAAGTCCCCTATGGTTTTCAGCCGAGAACTTGGATCACTATCTCCAACCTCCACCGATGTACTTTCTAAGTTAGGTTTTACTCCAGCCCCAGAACCAGGTGAACCAATGAATGATGATCAACCATCCAACGACGCCCAACCAATGTTCTCATTTTCAATGTTCCCTCCACCGTCGGATGCTATCCCTCCAAGTACTCCTGCGCGTTCTGGGCCTATACGATTCTCAACTCCGATGAGAGCCGGAACATCTTCCCCAACTAAACTCCGTCTACAGACCCCCGCACTCAATGACCCCGCGAACACACCAGCGCGTCGGATACCCATCGAGCAGGCTATCTTCGAAGGCCAAGTCTCGCCACAGAAAGCGGTTCAGCTTGGCTTCAACCCTAACGGGACACCATTACCTTCAGTGTCAACACCAGCTAGGCGAGTCTTGATTTCCGAAAAGCCCAAGGTTCCTGTCTCGAAAACGAATGGGTTACGCTTTGGAAGCCCAGCCAAGCCAAAGGAGCGAGAGCGTTCTGTTGAACCTAACCTTAGAATGGCTGCATCAGTCAAGGGCAAAGGCAGAGAGATGGCACCAGAACAGCTTATTACGGGACGCTATATTGCTCCTTCCACCAAGCTCGACAAGCTCCCATATCCTCTTGTTCCTTCCGAGCCACCTGCAACTTCGAGATCGGCTCAAACTCAGGAAAGCCTGACTCCAGCGCAATCTAGTCCCCTCAAATCAAATCTGAAGCAAGCAACCAGCCGTATACCAAGAATCGGTACAAAGCCCTATGCACGCCCACCTGTTTTGAAGCACGAAGGCGCCAAAGATCGAGGTACGGCAACCATGAGGATGGTTGATCTTTCCAAAGTGAGCCAGACAAGTCATTACTCATATATTGAATCTCATCTCAATTTTGACGTTTCATTTCAGCGTACACCGAACAACGCTACGGACAGTGCCCCTCTCGTTAGACGTGCAATCTCTGGTCAAGAGCTAGGTAAAAGCACCACCATGACAACCACAAGTTCTAGTCGTGTGAAACCAACTTTCGCCGCTTCAGCGTCTATGCTGAAGCGGAAGCGAGAACAAGAGAAGAACTCGCCAGCCAAGCCACGAGTTATCATGCTCCGTCAAGTACCTCAAGTTATTGTCACTTCCCCACCAGTTTCTCAAGCTGTACCCACGGCCATTGCGGATCGTAAGAAGCCAGCTCAAGCACAGTTACGGATTCGAAGAGTTGTGGATCCTGAACCAAGCATCGTGGTCTCAAAAGTCCATACAGCACAAAATCCAGCGGGAAGCACCATCCTTCACAATCCCCGATATACAAGTGCTGAGCCGGCAGAGATCGATGAGCTATCGCCACTGTCTCCCCTTTCAGATAGCCTTCAGCTAGGTTCGCCTATGAAGCAAGATCAACATGTGGCTCTTGATAGCTCTTCGCGAGAAGAGCAAACTTCTATTGAATCTGCCACAGTAGCTGTAGCATTGCCTGATGATCTTTCCACCTTGGACGCTTCTTCGCTATCCAATCCTCGTCGGACCACTCGATCACGGAGGACTACAAAGCAGGATTCATTCAGCGAAGGCAGCTCCCGTCCGTTAACTAGTCGTCGAAAACCTGCATCTAGCCGGTCTGATGACATTTTCTCTGGAATGAGCATGACAGCACTCAAAGACTTGACGATTTCCAATACAGTTCGAAACCAACAATATCTTTCCGCCAGATTGGAAACAGAGGTCATTCGAAAAGAAGGAGCTCGACCAGAAAGTCCTGCTGTCAAGATTCGTACCATTGTTCAGCGGCAAACGGAAGAGAAGTTGAAGCAGAGATCGGAAAGAGCACAAAGACGGGCGCGAAGAAGCGGTGATGATATGGCTTCCAGCGACATTGAGGGATCAAGCGACGTTGGCTACTCTAGTCCGTGTGAAGGCCAAAGCAAAGTGGGACTGGTGAAACATCAGAGAGGACCTGGAGACGAAGATGATTACGAAACTCCAGAAAGACCTGATCGACATATGAAGAGGATCAGGTTATTCGAAGATGGCGATGCTATTCAAGGCGTTGAACAACCGCAGCGTCGAGTAAAATGGGATCGGGGACTGTTCACTGCGGTATATCTTGATGAAGTCGAGCTGGGAAGCCGACAACCTTCCAAAGAAAACAGATCTCTGAAGGGAATACTGGCCCCTACTGCTAAGGTACGTATTGGATAACTGGAACTTTTATTCCTGATCTAAACTCCCTTCAGGCTCTCCGATTGGACACGCTAGGCAACTTAACTCAGGCGGAGTTACCATTGACTGAGCTGGTGCAAGAAAACGTTACAGTCAAGAAATTTGTGTATGACAGTGACGTAGTTCCGGTCCCAGAACTTATCGTGGTCAAGAACACACGGTCAAAGGGCAGGAAAGGCAGGAGCTAGGCCTGACAGAGAGGAAACATCAAATCATCGTCACGCCTTGTAGTTGTATATACCATCTTAAAGTTTCACCCCGATCTATGCTTCATATGCCGTCATGGATCACCCTACCAATTCATACCATTGCCCTTTGTGCTACAGTGCGCTGCTTCGTGGCAGTTGCCTAAACCTTCATCTGGATCTAGACGGAGATGAATATGGGTGTTTCTTACTTGGGCGCCTGGTATTTGATGCCTGCACTGGCTTGATTCACTGGGAAAATCAGCATTTCGGCAATGTTGACATGAGGAGGTCGAGATGCTGCCCAAACAATCTCCTCCGCGATATCTTGTGCCGTCACTGATGATGCGCTTTTGATCAGTACAAGCACACATCGTACGGTATAAACCTGAGACGCACATGGATCGAGGCCTTCGTAAACTTTCTTCGCGGCGGATTCATCTCCCCTGTATCGTATGATCGAGAACTCCGTCTCAACCATTCCTAAGATGGGCTAATCAGCACTATGAAAACCATTTTCGAACGTGTTCAGCAGTCACCAGGTTGAATTTCAGTTACACGAATGGGGGTGTTGACGAGCTCCCTCATCATGGACCCTGTAAACGCGTTGACAGCGTGCTTCGTCGCTGTATATATACTGCCTCCAGCATATGCTTCTCGGCCTGCAATCGAGCCAAGATTGATGACATGACCAGATTTCTTGGCTTTGAAGTCTTTGGATGGTCAGAGCATGGTCGATGTTCCTTCTAGCGGATCGCCTACCTTTGACTAAAAGCTGGGTCATGGAGATCAGTCCGAAAACATTTGTTGCGAACATTCCCTCAATATCTTCGTCGGCAATGTCTCCGACGTGTTCCGTTCCCAGCACATATCCAGCGTTATTGACTATTGTTCAAGGCTCGATTGGGATGTTTCCAACATAGGCTGTGGACGTCCTTACCGAGGATATCGACATCCCGAAGATTTTGGGGGACCTTTTGCCATAGGCCAGCAATCTGTGCTTTATCGGATACATCCAATTGAACGGTCGCGAATTTTCCACCTTGCGTCAAACCAGACTCCTTATGGGCCGCAACACAGGCATCGGAGACCTTGGAAAGCGCGTCTGCTCTTCTCGCAATCAAGATAACATTCGCTCCTCCCTACAAGATGCATTGACATCGATAAGAGACAAGACAATATGTTTGTTTTACCTTGGCGAAAAGTATAGCAGTAGCCTGAAAGATGGATTAAATATCATGCAGAACAACGATGTGTGAACGACATTTACAGCACCGATTCCGCTGCTAGCCCCTGTTACAAGGACAGTCTTTCCAAGGAGGCGCGTTGCGTTGAATACTGACATGGTTCGAGGGAATGATCGGATAAGATGTGAAAGCACCGGATCTCCCAGGAGACTAGCGTGTAGGGCCAAGTCTGGTGGGAGTGTGTGGCCTATTTTCAATGGCAAATTCAATGCACATAATGAGAATCGACGCATGATAGCTCGCCATGATCGGCCCGGGAAATGCCCATGAAAGATTTCATCAGGATTCAGGAGCTTCTCTTGACCCTAATGACAAGTTTACAAGTTGAGCCTCACCCTCGTTGGAACGCATTGCTTCAATGGCTCTCAGGTCATGGCATGGATATCTCACCCGACAAAGCATTCGTTGAAGCGAGATCTAGTCCAGGTTCGCCTTCAGCTGTATATGTCGAAGATCATTCTAACCTTGAGCTCCCTTCCACCTAGGTGCAGGGTATGGGTTATTTGCGCTACAAGATCTAGATCCTTCTACACCTTTGTTCCGTATCCCAGCAAGCGCCTTGATCAATTCTCTCACTCTTGCACCCCACTATCCTACAGCGAAACCCAAGCTTTCGTGCACTCAATTCATATCCTTGCATCTCTTGCTACATCGTCCGACTGCGAGCAATACATCAAAAGATCCTCTTTTTGGCCCATACATTTCCGTGCTTCCTGAATATTTTGATTCTCATCCATTGACTTGGTTATGGAGACAACGGCAAAACCAAATTGACCTGGCTCTAGAGTCTCGCCTTCTTAAGGCTTTGCCCTCGCGCTCGCTTGTCAAACTCAGCCGAATGTATGACTTGTTTGATAAGGACTGGGACAGAGTTCAAAAATATCTGGTCTGTTGGCATTCTAAGGGGTGGTAATGTCTTGACAACGGTATTGCAGCGAAAACATCCAGTTTTACTCGATAATAAAGCCAGACAGCTTGAAGGTACAATTGCCAGTCGTCATTCCCTTGAAGAGGACTTCCTCTGGGCTTGGCTTAATGGTCAGTTTGCTTGCGTTTCCGTTTCTGGACGATCCATTAACCAGGAAGACACCTTCAGTCAACACTCGATGCGTTTATCATCGAATAGCCAAGTCTCGTTCAGATCCTGATAACATGACACTTTGTCCTATTCTCGATTTTGCCAACCACACTGCGAACCCTCCATATACCTTTCCCCAGCCGTCTCCTGGCGAAATATGGAACTCAGGACCATCAATCAAGAAGAAGCTCGGAGATCCTTTCATTCTGCTGTCTCCTTCGACAAGTAGTATCTCTATTGACCAAGAACTGTTCTTGAGGTATGGTACACATTCCAATTCGACACTCTTTGCGGAGTATGGCTTTGTGAACATGTCGCCTTCTGATGGGACCGAAGGCGAAGTTGAAATGGATGCTCTGGTTGAAGCTTTGTTCGACCAAAAAGGAGCCACAGGACTTTGGATGAAGGAGGTTCTCGTCCAAGAAGGATATTGGGGGTATGATTTGACGTTGATTAACGTACAGGGTTTTAATTCATTCTTGTCTTACAGAGACTGGACGATGCACTCTACACCAGCGCAAGCATTTCCATCATATCGTTTGATAACAGCATTGCGGATTTTCCACTTGGTCGCAAATACAGACACTGTACCAGAGGATTCGGAATCACTGTTGGAAATCTGGAGAGATACGACACTCGGCAAACGAGGCATAATTTCCGAAGAGAATGAACGCCTTTGGAGAGCAACTTCTATGCGTTTATGCGGAAGCTTGATCGAAGAAGCCGAGAAGGGGATTACCACAATTCGCGATAATGACATATATATTGGCTTGGAAGATACAAATGCATGGCTTGGCTCAGTCAGACTCTTCATAGAAATTCTGCATCGGGAGGGAATAGAGGTGGCGAAGGCAGTGGAAGGGAGCCTTAGAGAAGGACTGGATTTCTGAGATCCGACGTGACATGACTCCACTGACCACCTCAGCACCACTTGAAGAGGCTCCCAGTATCTGTCCAGTTTTGACGGGTTCCTCAGTGCAATGTGTATTAAAATGTTGAACTGGTATTGCTTACAGACCATACTATCCATAGGTCGTAGTGATGAGTATGCAAGCAGTTAAAAGGGTATGGGGCAATGGCAAGCTTGACTAATTTGACATGATGCATAAATAGACACTGCATGCGGACATGAGCGGCACGGATGAGGGGTGTGAAATTATGAATGGATCGCTGTTGTTCACGACCCTTTTTTGTATCAACTCCAGGCATAACGCCTTCACTTTCCTTCTCCAATTTCCTTCGTTCCTAGTGTGTTGCAACCATGGCGGTTGAACCTTTACTCGCAACGCGAGCGCAGCGTGCTTTTATCATAACAAGTAAGGACTTTCACCTCGTTCTGTATGTAGCTGCCTCTGACTTTGTGGCTCAGTTACTCTCCGTCAGTGATAGACTCTTTGGCTGCGTACTGAGCTTCTAATGGAAAACGTGGTGAATAGAGGCTATCGTGGTGCTTGTGATGGTCGGCATCACCTTCAGAATGGTCCGTTCATTCCAATCATGCACGAGAGCGAACGTTTGTAAACCATTTCCATTGCTGTGTAGGTCGATGTACATGTTCAAATGCGATCGGCAAGATACAAGGTATGTTGCGTCGGTTTCAATCTTGTTCTCAGTCATTAATGTGTGTCATATGTAGACTCTGCCTTGTTATCTGGCACTGTTCGCCTTGGCCGAGTAATCTTCCTGTTACACTCCCTGCACATCAACCATACTCAAACGATGACAGGATCTTTGAGCTCTTTATGGCCTTCGACGCTTTGCGGTTGCGGAATATCATCCAATTAATCGGGATCCTGAGTGCGTCGCTTGTCATATTTGCTGTTGGTCCGAGCATGAACTTGGGCGCTTTTGTAGTCTTCCATGTTGCTCTTATGGTATTTGCAGCTCTTCAAGTGCATCAAACAAGAGCAGCACTAGTTACAGCAGGAGATTGTCTGGGATCCGAGAACTTTGTGGTGAGTGTTCTACTATATTCCGTGATCTTGCATCTGACATTAGTTAGAATTGTGGAGGGCCAGGTACACTATGGCGTCAAATTGAGCCATTTCTGATTGTTGCACCTTGTGTCATCGCTGCCTCGTGGTTCCTAATGTTGTTCTGGATAAAACAACTATATGCCGAATTCGGGTCAGCTAAGTCGTCGCTATCTGTGATACCATTCTCATGTCGGAAAACAGTTGGGCAATCTTCCATGTTGTTGGAGCTAACCCCAAGATGAAAGGTATGATGATTTCCAAAGCTTATAGTCATTCCCAATCTCACGAAATGCAGCAATGTACCAGTGGTACCAAATCATGATCTGTCTCTTGAAATTTGATTTCTTCTTCTTCAGTGGGGTGACGATGCAGGTGCCCCCAGCTTTGATCTTTGAACCCTCTATATGTGCTGAGCTTTTCGTTTCTTGTAGCTGCTCATCGTCGTCCTGCAACGGAATTCTGCTGAATTCGGAGTTACCATTGCTGCCATACCTGTCGTTCTTGTTCTCCTCATCCTGTGTGGCTTGGCCGTGCAGCGGGAAATCAAGCCGTAATTTTTACATATTTCTCGAGGTCAAAGCCACCTTTTCATGCGATTGTACAGGATTATGGCACTTTCTCTAACCATGATGTTGGCTGCATTGAGCTACTGTGAGTAGAACGATTTACATTCATGTTTCATTTACTAAATTCGTCATATCCTCACAGTCTGTAAGTGACTCACATGGTCTGCAATGTCAGCTGCTCATGGGGTTTTAGTGTACAAACTCGTTCGATTCTATCAACCCGTTTCAAGAGATGCTTACGACACAACTCGTGCATCCCTAACTGTATTCAGTAAGTCAGGCATTTCATGCAAGTTGCCTCTCTCAATATTTCTTCACAGCAATCATCGCCTTCGTGTTACTGCTAGCAACCTTCGCTGTTGGCTTGCGCTGTTTCTCTGATTTCGATCGGGGTCTACAAAGTTCCAAAGTAAACTGTGAGATTTTCCGTGATATTGTTCTGCTTATCATTTCTCATGCTAACGGGATCTCGTGAAGCTGTTCCCCTGCGACCAGGTGCCACGAGCTACGGATCGTCTGGAAATATGAGTCAAAAACAATCAAATAACCAACTAGGGGCTCCCTTAGGTCCCCGTATATCCATCGAGTGATAGGACTTTTTCACAGGAATTGTACCATGCTTTCTTGTTAGAACTATTTCTGTTGTTGCATCGAAGATCTATCATGCACATTACGAGTAATTATTACAGACATCCGTTACCTTACCATTATATACCTGCTTAAACTACTCAATCTTGGTTAAGCTTCCATGTTGAATCTCAAAGGCACAATCACATTAGCAGAGTCATCAACTGGTACCTTGCATCTGTGATCGCTTTGTCGTCATTTTGATGGTCTTCTGAAGTCCCACAACATCTTCCTCAACCGCCAGTCGAATTGTGATTTGGTTCATCAACGGGCATGCCAAATTCGAAGAACCGTGCGTGGAGTTTGTGGTTATCGTTCTTGGATAGAGTAAGTACTTCCCTTGTGATCCCCCCGATGGAGAAGGAATCATGTAATTTCTTCTCCTATAGACAAATTTCACAGTGATTGCATTGACCGCGGGTTTTGTGTTGTACACTAGGTCAGCTGGGGTAGCCTACTTCACTGCTGGAGCTATTTTTTGCAGCCTTTCCGTGAAAGTTGTGAAAAGAGTTATTCGTCAACCCCGGCCACCCACGCTTTCAGGCAGAAAGTTGAAGAAGGTCACGTATGGGTAAGAAGGATTTTAATCACATACGCGGCCAAATGCAAAGCGCTGATCTATCCTTCGTTATAGCATGCCAAGTACACACTCTGCGTCGATCAGCTACTTCGCAACATACATCTTGTTAGCGTGTAGCTACCTCCCCATCCACCCATCGTTGCAGTCCGTGTTATTGTCCCGCTTACTCCCACCTCTCATTACGCTTCCGTGGGCGACATCCATTGTCATGTCAAGAGTGTGGCTCGGGCATCATACATGGCCCCAGGTTTTCGCGGGTATTTCGTATGGAGTTGCATGTGCGTCTGTGTGGTTTGCGATGTGGACGAATGGGTTGAACATCCTGGGAAACGACCTGGAGAAAGTCTTCAACAGCTGGGTAACTTCAGCCCTGGTAAGATGAGAAGGCCGTTATTTTATACGGGTATGTGTTATACATGCCAGACAATATGCTCTACATTTAATAGCAATAGAAATGTAGCATGCACAATAGTCTCTGAATCTCGTTTGAAAAACGCGTCTTCATTCCTTGTCGCGTAAGTCACGTGCTATCGTTAACGAGATATTTGCCAAGCGCTTGGGCCTCTACACAGCTCACGCCCCAACCTCTGTCTTCTAATGGACGACAACGACCCAATCAACCAGTTCTTTCCTGGACAAGAAGATGTTGATCTCTATGCTGTCCTATCTCTACAAAGAGATACCAACCTTGACGCCATCAAGAAAGCATACCGACGTCTCGCCCTCGTCTACCACCCAGACAAGCACGCGACGGCTACTGAGCAGGCCAAAGAGGACGCGTCGACTAAATTCCAACAGATTGGTTTTGCATATGCCGTTTTGAGCGACGCAAAACGGAAGGCGCGTTACGACTCCACTGGCAAAACAGACGAAGGTTTCGACCTGGGTGCAGGCGAAGATGGTTGGGAAACATACTTCGAAGAGCTTTTTGATCGCGTCACGCGTGGAAAGCTAGATGAAATGAAGAAAGAATACCAAGGCATGTATCAGGAATTGTCTCGTATCATATCTTGTCTAAGCATGGCACTAGGGTCCACCGAAGAGATTGAAGACTTGAAGTCGGCGTACAACGAGACGAACGGTTCGCTGGGTGACCTTATGACCTACATCCCACATTCAGAACATGAAGATGAAACGCGTTTCGTTGCCATCGTATCCGATTTAATCAAGAATGGCGAACTGACTGCCACCCCTACGTGGCTCACGAGTTCGAGCGACAAGAAGTCTAAACTAGCACGAAAGAAACAGAGCGAGAAGGAGGCAAAAGAAGCCGAAACAGCAGCTAAAGAACTCGGCGTCTGGGACGAATTCTACGGCAGTGGAAAGACCGCCGAGAGGAAGCAAAGAAAAGGCAAAGGCGAGAAGACACATGCCGATGATGCAGAAGCAGATGAGGACCATTCAGTCCTTCAAGCTCTTATTTTGAAGAAGAAGGAGAAGAACATGGATGGTTTCTTCGACAGTCTTGCGGCTAAATATTCGGAACCGGCACCCAAGGGTCAGTCACGAAACAAGAAGCGAACACACGACGCAGCGGAAGAAAGTGAGGCTCCCCGAAAGAAGACACGTTCGAAGGTTCCACCCCCTCCTGAGATCGATGATGAAGAATTTGCAAAGTTACAGGATAAGTTGTTTGGGGACAAAGCTAAGTCTACTGCTGCTACTACGTCGGCAGGGCAGAAGGGAAAAGGTCGAAAGGCAAAGTAGATGATAATGTACATATAACTTACTTACTTCCGTCGCTCCCTTTTTTCATGTATTTGTTGTCACTGCATATGTAATATAGATGTCCTTTGAAAGCGTGATTGAAATTGACTTTGTATACAATGAGATTAGCAACGTAGAGGGTATCAGAGGTAACGAAGAGAGTCTATTCCGAGACTCCTCCTTGCATGGATGATTGCCACCAGTTCTTTTATGTTTTCTTCTAGAATTACGACATTGTCCAGCAACTGGGACAGCGTGACAGACGTCAATTTTGGAGACTCGACCACTTCATCAACAGGCATTTCAGACTTATCTGTCCATCCAGATCCAAACACGTCTTCTTCTGCTGCGGACCACTTTTGAGATTTCGCAGGTGTCCATGGGCCCGTGCTAGGAACCGGTGCAACAAATGGCTTTACCTTGACTGATCCAGTATGTTGATAGTGTGTCCCAAAAGGACTTGCCGATACAGATGTAGGCATGGCTTTCCGAGGAGGGGTTGATGGCTCGGGAGGTGGCACAGTTTTCGCTGGTTTGCTCTTTCTCGGACTCAGGAAAGACACAAACGATGACGTTGCAGATGCCTTAACTTTTGGCAGTGGCTTTGCTACGACCTGTGGTATCCGCTTCGCAAGATTCGATTCCTCTTTGATATCCAACTCGAGGTTTAGTGCATCGGTCAAATTCTCCGAGAACAAAAGACCTTGACGTCTTTCCAGTAAAAATTTGTCAAAGTTGTCAACAGATTGGCGATATCGCTCCAACTGAGTCACCAGACCGTGAAAGATCGTATGCACGACGGGCCGACTATTTTCATCCATACTGGCTGCAGGCAGATAATTCATGTCGTTTGCCAGTTTTTCTTCGATGTCGAAGTCAAAAGATCGGTCATCTCCGTCATCGTTATCTGGCGTAGTCTTGTCATAGAGCGACTTTGATTTACTTGAAGACAGTGCATCATCGTTGGTGGCGGCGAATGTTAACCAGCCTGCGAGGGATCGGTCCGGATGAATTGCTAATGTTGCCAATACGCCCGTCAAACCGACATTGAAGTCGGGTGTATTCGAAAAGAAGGTCGTAAGGGATTCGAGTATTACAGAAAGGATAGGATCATTGACGTTCAGGCGGTGCTTAGACCGTTGGTTTGCATCTTCGTCGTCAATATCTTCAAGAGCCTCCCAGTACACTGGCTGGCTTTGGATTGCCACGAGGGCATCATGGAGATAGTGGTCGTAGCCAGTACTGAAGCTGTCGTCGTCATGGGATGGGTCTACACGGGAAACGAGCTTTAGATAAAGTCCCATTTCCCGTTCATGCGTTGAGTATGTGGTATCTGGTTGGACGAAATGAGGGCCTTCTGGATAGGGCGATGTAGCATCTTGTTCTTTTTCATCAGCACCAGGATATTGGAACTCAACTTCGTCGTCCTCTTCCGGTATTATGTGATGGACGTTCCCTCGTTGGGGTGCGCTGACGATTGCGGGGTGGGGGAATGCAGTTGCTAGTGAGTCCGGGATTACGAGGATGATGCGTTCAATAGTCAATTGGGGGTGGAAGACAAGCATCGTTTGGAATAACTGCAGAGCTGTTGTAGCAGTGGCTTGCGATTTGGATCGCAAATTAGACAACAAGAGATCCTTTAGTGTGAATCGACCCATCGATGTGAAGTAGTCTGACGGTTTTCTTGACTCAGGAGCTTCCATCTCCAAGAGCATCATTGCGCTGCTCTGCCTTCGTCGGTGCTTCTTGCGCTTTTCATCTACAGATGGCGGTGGAGGAGCATTGTTTCCCAACGTCAGCATCGACTGTGGCCGCTGTCTCAACCGAGAGTCATCATTATCTTCACTAATGAGGAAATCCACCAGAAGGCTTGCGAGGGGACCTTCGCGTAAAGTCCTGACCATGATTTCAATGTAGGACATGACGGCAATTGCACTACCATCTGTATCAGAGCACTCCAGAATGGAAGGATAAAGAACATTTTCGAGGAATATCCGTCGCACGGCTTCTAGTATTGATTGCACGATAGCAGTTCCCACCAGAGCCGATGCATCTACATTTTCGTGCGAGACATTTCTCCTCAGAACATCCTGCAAGAACATGAGAAGTTTAAGGAAATGGTCGAGTTTGACCTTGAGATCTGGACTCCTTGCGTCTTCAATCCCCATTTCAAGGCTTTTCTCCCGTAGGGATGCAAGTTCTTCTTTCTCCTCGGACGGTGCTAGACCAGTTGCACCAATCTTCATCGAGTTGTCGGATGCTGTGCTTTGTGGAAAGAAGCCCAACTTTGACGGTAGAAGAGAGTAGACAGCCCCTAAGCCAGCTCCCAGGACCTCCGAGAAATCGCCATCCAGTATGTATTCTGCTAACGCCAGCGCAGCGTCGTTTATAGGGTCGGAGACTGGTGACTTCTCATCGTCCCCAGCTGGTTGGGCATCGGATTCTCCAGTCGACATCGCAACGTCCATGAGGAAAAGCAGCCCTGCGCGGGCAAATTCGCCTATGTGGCCTTCTCTGTGCACGAATCGTAAGAGATAATTGAACAAGAGGAACTCATATTCTGGTTTCTTGGCTTCCACAGGCGGAGCTGAGGTGACCGTGGCTTGGGACGGACTTGGTGACGGCGGTCGACCCTCGCCTATCTGTTGCTCGGAATTTGGGATCTTGATTCCCTTCAGAGTAGCATCAGGGTCTTCCTCTTCCTCCTCCTCCTCCTCCTCCTCCTCCTCCTCTTCTTCTTCTTCTTCATCTTCGTCATCCTCTTCCACAGAGAACAAGGGTTCAGAGCGATACCAATGCTTGTCATGGAAGAAGATCATGAGCAGTTCACGATATGTCCGAATGCGACTGCACAAAATGCAAAGTAGGTTGACCACTGGGGATAAAATATCACGAAATACATTCGAGTGAGGCGAGAAGTTCACATACAATCTTCTTCGTGCTCAGAAGGTTGGGCACGGGCAACGTTGCCTGCTGCTCCCATGACTTTGCTTCGGCCATCAAGCTGCTCCTGGAGATCATCTCCAACGCAGGTACGAAGCAGACGAAGCACCGCTCTGTGGACAGCCGAGTGTACAAGGAACTGTTCGTCGAGAAGAACCACCATATTTGAGACAGCGCGTAGAACTTCGGCCTGAATACCAGCAGGTCGATCTGTCTCGCTCAAGCGTACCAGTGTTCCTAGGACATCTGCTAAAGGGTCAGGTTACGTCATTTACCAAACATATGAGAGCCCCCACCATTCTTCAGGAGATATTCCAAGCATGCCCCAGTGCCCCTACCAAAAGCATGCTTAACATCTTGCTCTCACATCGGATGCAAAGGCGGGACGTACCCCTCCTCTATCCTGGTCGATTCCCACACCAAAGAGTCCACCATGGCCCGCAGGTGGGCGGGCACGTCAGTCGATCCAATGCCTTTCGTCAATTGACGCTCATCTGGCATCAGCAAGGTGTTCTAAGGGGTCCATGAAATTAGTAACCGTTACTGAATACAAAGATCACTTGAAGCAACCTTGACGGAGTTCCATGATTTGTGCAGTTCTTGTGCATGGTCTACTTGTGTTCTTGGGGATGGTTGACTAGATGTTCTGAGGAACTTTGAGAAGTAATCCATGGATATGCTCTCAAAGTCCAACCTGAACCAAGTCAACCTTCGATCGCGACGACGGTAGCACTCTCAATCAGGAAAGATATTATAATATCCGAGATAGGTTCTTTGGGTCAGGTGACTCGGTACTCTAATATTGGCCTTGCAGACTTCATAAATCTTGTACCAGGCTGCTTGGTGTTCCATCCAGTTTGACGCTCAACTCGTACCACTCACTCAACAATCGCGCGACACACCATTTAGTTTCAAAAGAAATTCCAACGATGCAGACCTACATAAATCAAAGCAATCAAACCAACACCGCACCCCGCTCCGCCAACAAGAAACGAAACGAAAGAAAACGTCAGGATGGGATATTCTGTATCTGTGGGCCTCATATCCTAATTAATAATGCTCCACGCGCACCAACAATGCATGGTTATCTATGATAATTATGGTGGTACATGAAACGAGGCTCTGTCCTCGGTGTCGGTGGGGTTTGGTATTCAAGGGGCTGGCCGCTTGGTGGGTTGGGGTTGGGGGTTGGGGGAGGGGGGAAGGGGGTTATGTATATGCTACCATTGCAGATGGGAGCGGGGTGTTAGATTGTTTAGATGTTTCTGCAGATGGCACAGTCGAAGGTGATGCGATCCCGGAACAGCGCGGCTATTTGAAGAGATTGTGAGAACGGGAGAAGAAAGGGAGGTATGAGGACGCACGCAAGATGATCAACGACGCGAGAAGGGCAACCATGAAGATATACACTATGGTATACTTGACGACTATCCATCGTCGTTGCCTCTTCTGTTTTGTTGAGAATAACGGCGCGCGAATCTGTTTCGAAGGGCGCAGCCAGACTACATCAATGCCATATTAGAGTTAACCCACCAAAGAAGCATGTGGCAAAAACATACACAGCATCGTAGAATGCAGACTATTCATGTACGGTATCAGGATCGGCGGTGTCAAAATGATGAGCAAGACATGAGCAAGCAAGAAATCAGAGCCCCAGAGCGACATCTCCACGATCTTGACGATGAACTCTCGCGCGGGCTGCGACATGGCGGAATTGCCGAGCCCCCGTCCGTACCATTTACCCGTCCACCATGCGCGATTCGTCTCGTCATGCTTGAATTCACGGGTGAGGAAGACAGAGATGAGGAACTTCTGTATCGCGCGTTGGACTGCGATGATGGAGATGATACCCAATACCGCGTGCGAGGCGTCCCAAAGCTCGAGGAACCACTGTGTCAGAAGGCATCAGCAAAACGATACCAATGAAAGCTACGAATACGTACGAAGAATTCGAAAAAGGCAATGAGTCCAACAAGACACAGAACATGAGCCAGCGTCGCCATGACCGACGCGAACTTCGTCCAAGACTCCAACATAGGTCCCAAGAACAGCGAGATGAAGAACAGCGTAATCAAAATAGCCGCATTCCACACAACAGGCCCAATGGCAATGACCCCAATCCGAATCAGCGGGCTCGGATGCTGGTTCCCATCCTTATCCGGGAACGACTTGACGAACATATACGCAACCACAAACAGCACCGCGACGCACGCGGGCCACACAATCTCCGAAAAAATAACCGTGCGCCACGTCGCCCTCGGCACATCGCTCGACAGCTTCTCCGACGGATGGCCCAGCTTCTTCTTCTTGAACCCCGTAATCATCGTCCTGGAGAGCCGACAATACCCATACCAGCTGCTCGCCTTCGTCCGCGAGTTCCCGCGCGACATCCACCGGAGGAACTCCCGGTAGTCGATGATGAAATCCGCGTAGGAGAACTGATGCGGGTTGAACAGGAAGGGCGCGATGCACAGCGAGAGCACGGAGAGCCAGAAGTAGATGAGGTGCGGGATCCAGATGGACATGGTCGCGTAGAGCAGGATGAGGAGATTGCGCATGCCCATGTAGATGCTGGGGCCGGCGAAGCGCGAGTAGAGGATGCTGAATGAGATGCGCGTCGTTGCGAAACCGCGGCCAGTTGCGATGTAGCGTGCGCCACCGAAGGTTAGATTGCTCAGGATGGAGTTGGAGTAGATCTGCGTCGAGAAGACCTCGAATATGGGCGACAATGACAGGAAATGCTTCCCAAGTCGGAGAAGCGCCTTGCCCGTACCCCTTTCCACGAGTTCTGCACAAGATATTAGTATAGCGAATGACACAGATTCAGCGAGTGGCATACCCTGTAAGAACAAGGGCAAGAAAGCGATAAAGAAAACCAAGAAGATAGATATAATGCACCGCCTGATCCAGTCAAACACCGGAATAAGGTTATAACACCCCGGCTGCCCCTGCAGCACATTCCCCAGCGCGTCCACTTTACAAATCGCCAGCTGCTTGTTAAGCGTCCCAATAAACAGCACTATCCCGAAAGTCAGCCGAATCACCCGGGGAAAAAAAGGAAAAACACATACGAGTGACCATAAACACCTGAATCGAATAAATGACCAAGATATTATTGATATGGAACCCCGGATGCCCATAATAAAACGTCAAAAACCGATCAATCGGCAACTGCGTCCCCAAATAATAATACTCCCGACTCAACATCTGCTCCCCCATCCCCGTGCCAATCTTCGTCTGAAAATTCAATATCGTGCCGAACCCAAGATCGCGGCCCTTCCCGCACTGGTAGTACTCGCTGTGCTTGATCCGCCCGCCGCGCCCGAAGGCGTTCATGCCCGCGAAGATGTCCTCGTTGAGGTGCAGCCCCTTTTGCGCTTTCGAGACGCCGCCGCGGGTGTTCATGAAGGTCGCGTTCAGGAAATCGGGGTGTCCGTAGTGCAGCTTGCCGCCGATCCACGCGAGGGCGCGCGCGGTCATGGTGCCGAAGGTCTGTTCCTTCCCAGCGGCGATGTCGCCTAGCACACCGATGTTCTCTGAGAAAATGTACTCCCGCGTGCCGACGATCGCCACTGGTGATTTCGTGAACTCTTTATGGCCCCACTGCGCGTACGGGCTCTGGCTCGAGACGGAGTATTCCTCGAATTCACCTAGTATATTCCGGATCTTGAGGCACTCCTCCAGGTAATTATCCTGATTCGCGTCGATGAGCTGCAGGTACTCCCCGCGATAAAAGATCATCGCGTGGTTCTGGTTGTCCGACTTTCCATCGCCGAGAATCGGGTTTCCAGGCAGCTCAACGCGGAACTTGGGTTTCCGCTTCCCAGTCTTCTCGTCCAGCTCCGAATGCCCATCAATAAGCGTCGAGAACAACCTTGCCTCGCCGCCCTTCTTCAGACTCGGCTCCTCATCCAGGTACGCAATCTGCAAATCCGGATACGCGCGCAGCAGAAACTCCGCATTCTCCTGCTCCTCCTTGTTGAACTTGCAGAACCGCTGCATCGAAATCGTCACCTTGAACTTCCTTCGCGCCATCCTCTCGAGCTCGCGTTCCAGTCTTTCCGTGTTGTTCCCGAAGTTATGCACGATATCCGGGTTCTCGACGCGGTACAAAAGCTTGATGGCCTTGGAATAGTTCATCATGCCCGAAACGGTGCGATACAGCGTCTGCGCGCGCAGAGAAGCCCAGATCCGCGTGCGGAGGGTGTACTCGGGCGACGAGGTCTTGAATCCGATGCAGTAGAACGGCAGATCGTCCGTCTTGCTCGCTTTCTCGTTGTGCCCGCTGGCAGAGCCGTCCGAGCCGTCCGTCTCCTCAGCGAGGATCTTGGTGTCCTTGACGAAGTTGTCCCATTCGACCGGGTGCAGCTGCTTGAGGTACTCCAACAGCGTCACGCGGGTGTTCTGGTCTTCTTCCCTGATGATCTCGCGAAGACTGAGCAGGATTTTCTCCGAGTAATGGGGAACCAGGACGGTGAACGTGGGCATGGCGTCGACAGGGAGCGGCTCCGGCAGAGATGTGGTCAGAGAAGACGCAAAGAACGAAATACGACGTTCGGCTTCGCCTCCAGCTGGGAAAAAGTTACCCTTGAACCCGGCTCCTTCCTGATTCGTGAAGAACGGAGGCGCACGCAACGTCCTACGCCCGTCGGCCCCGTCCACTTGGTGGTACAAAAGCCGCTGGACATGATCTATCGAAAGCAGATGTTCGCGGTACATCGAAATAATAACCGCGTTCCAGATCTGCGACACCAAAACCTTGGGCTTGTACTTGACCTCCATCTCCGCCGTCGCCAGCAGCTTAGCGTAGATCCTCTTCGGCAGCCGTGTGTAGATATCCTTCCACGGCGTCCAGATGGAGAGCCCGAGCGAGAAGGAGCGTCCGATACTGAAGATGACGATCCAGATGATGTACCAGAGGTAGGTGTCGAGGAAGAAGAGCACGAGGTCCATGACGTACATGATGGCCAGAGTGAAGGGAACCTGGTTGGTGCAGAGGGCATTTCCGAAGAGCTTGTCGTTACAGCCTTGGACTTTCATCCGAGCCATGACGGCAATGGGACTACTGAAGGACGACGTCAGGAAAAAGTAGGATTCGGTGAACTTGCACCCAAAGATGAGGAGCCAGAGGGTGATCGAGGCACTGCGTGCACTGCGAGCCAAGGTAGGATACGAAGCCGTAAACGTCTGCGAAGCCATATACTTGCGTGACTTTCCTGCCACACGATCACCAAACATCCTCCCAGAAGGAATGATACCAAAGGCAATAGTGACCACCACCGAAACAAAAAACTGGACAATGGCAACAATCAGCGGGATCTGCCCCTTATTGGGCTGGCCGTCCACCATGGCGACGTAGAAAGTCGGGCCGGCAGTGAGGGCGAGGATGACGAGGAGGAAGATGAAACGTGTGGTCAGATGCGAGGCGTTGTTCCATGTCGTAGGGATGTAAGAAAATTCAGCAATAGTAGCGGCGAGCATGATAGAGGTAGAGACGGCGCCTCCCAGGGCAACGGCAGACCAGGTCATTTCTGGAGAAGGGGCGGTTTTGAGGCGGGGGGCGTACACCTTGGGCGAGTTGAAGGCGGTGTAGAAGTAGTACATGGAGACGTGCAGAATCCAGATGCGGTTGAAGTTGACGAGGAGATGGGCGGTCGACCGCTTTTCGAAGTAGGTCTTGAAGAAGACGCGATCCCATTCGATTTGGCTGAACTTCATATAGCGTTGTGCAGGCGGGATATCGACAAGGCGTTGCTAGTACAGAATTAGCCAAGGAGAAAGAGATGCAGCAGAGAACGTACATGGCCTTTGAGGACGATTTTGGCCAGTCCTTCGGGGTACCAGAACAGCTGGTTGACATCATCATACCCAATGATCTGCGCATGATCTTTTTCTTTCCTGACAAACTTGCCGTCGACGACTTCATAACCTTGATCTCGCATGAAGTTGTAAAGAGGCTTGATGACGGTCTGAAGATAGAGACCCTCCTCGACGGGTTCAATCCTGCTCTGACACTCCGGACTACGATAATAGTCGTCCGCGCATTTGAAAATGAAGCAAAGACACTCTGGCACGAAACGAACGTTTCCAGCTTCGCCCCAGCACAAAAGGTAGAGTGCAATCTGACGAAGACGATCGTACTGGCTCATGTTGTTCATTGCATTTCTCCAGCGGTTGAGGGCAGTATCAAGGGACTTTGAACCAGCCGTCTTGGCCCCACCCTTTACGCTCTTGAGGCGTTGAAGACCCGGGTTTTGAGACTGGCCAACTGCGTCGTCGAGGTTGAGTTGGGCGGCAAAGTACCACTTGCGGTAGTTGGCGTGTTGACCGCCGATATAGTCAGCATGGAGGGTGAGTAGAGCTTGGTTTGGAGTCATGCGTGAAGCACGGGAGTCGAGGAGGTGCATTGTGAAATCAAACTAGGTAAAAAGTCAGGAATAGGTTGTGAGAATGATGGTTGCGGCATACCATATTGCGCATGGAGTCCCGCTGGAAACCGAACTTTTGAGTGAGGTCGAGGAAGATGTCCTCGATTTCTTCGGTGGACATGGGTATCTGGCGGTCTGCAGACCAGGCCGGGTAGTGCTCTGATGACCCGAGGGCAGCATCTGCAAAGGGGGACATGGAGGGTATACTTGAGTGTGAGTCGACGGAGGGGTCATAGCGACGACCGTATATTTCAGAGCCCGCATCTCCTGCAGGTGGAAAAAAGTGAGTTCAGAAAGAGAGAAAAGAGGGAGGAAAGTACCTTGCTCGTAGAAGGAGGGTGCGCCTGCGAGCCTTGTAGTGCTCGAGTTCATGGAATAGTGGTCGCCAGCATCGGAGTCTGCTTCATCATCACGGCGTGGGATTGGAAAAGTGGGTGCGCGTTGTTGATTAGTGTACGGCTGCTGGGACTGTTGTTGAGCAAAAGGATAGTTGTTGCGTGTGTCCTGAGGCCGTTGGGGGCCCGGAGCAGGGGGCATCTAGACAAGAGAAGGGGAAGGAGTAAAGAGCGTTGGAGTGAATGAGGGACAGGGACAGTGCACAAGCTGGGGCGAACAAGACTGGGAGTGTGTGTGCGTGGGAACATCTGTGTGGTTGCGTGACTACAACCTCGTACATGGACAGAACACTGATGCTGTTCGCACAATCCTCCTCCGTGCATACTGACCCAGCCGGCCACACCGTCATCCACTCCACCCATCCACCCAAATACATCCCCGGCCCTTACTCAGACGCTCTCCCCACAGACCGAGTGCCGCCGCTCGTCGAACTCTGCATCCGCGCACTCGCACCCTTTGCAGACCAGGTCCACCAACTCCCCGTCCGTCTCCACCTCCGCACTCGCGCTCTTCTCGATGACCTCATCCCAGACCCAGCCAACATCGATCCCCGTCTGTGGGCGACCATAGTCCAGGTATACAGCGCCCTGCCACCGGCATTCGCCTCCTATACAATCCCACTCGCAGACACCCATCTGCCATTGCTGCAGTCTATCCCCTCTTCCCCTTCCTTTGCTCTGCTCACCCTCCTCAACATCCCGTCCTGTCCTCACCTCACAGATGAAACCATCCCCCAACTCAGGTTTCTCCACTCCCTCACCGCATTCGACGCCGCACATTCTCAACTCACTCCCTACGGCGTAAAAGCACTCGCCGCCATCCTCCAACTCGATGAGCACACTCACAGAGGCCCATGGCAGCTCCGTGTTCTCTCTCTCAGGAACTGCAAAGACATCACAAACGACGCGTTTCCTCACTTGTACAAGTTCCCCTTGCTTTCTGTTATCGGTTCGTTCGCGTCGCGTTTTTTTTGTTCGTTGTCTAATTATAGCACAGATCTTCGTGGCACTCGTTGCATTCAACAACCGGACAACCCATTTCAGCCATCCTCCAACGAACATCTCTACCACCCTGCGTCCCTCGCTACTGCATTGACCCATCTACACAGCTTGCACCCCAACATCTACCCGTGCTCAACTCCCTACATGCTCAATGTCAATAGTTTGCACCATCGTCCGACGCGTAAAGTTCCCAAAGCAGACATCACCCCGGAAGACGCGTTCGTCGTCATTCCTTCCAACAACTCTCGTATAAAAATCGGGAATTCTCACATCCTAGCGCGCCAAATCGAAAGGAGAGACGAAGCGTTGGCCCACGAACGTAATAAAGACGCGTGGTACGAACGCCAAGAACGAATAGAGATGCGTGCTGATCATGCTATACTAAATAACGCCTCTTGCGTACGTATTTCTTCCTGCAAACTCTCTTTACACCTAACATTTTACCTCAGAAACGTGGACTTGCAAAGCTGGCCTCCTCAAGTCATCTGACAAACGCGAACATATCAGCGACCCACCAATCGTCCAAACCCACCGCTTCAACCCGCATGGCTCGGTCATCCTGGATCGGTGTAATCCCCCCACCGGTCCCACGTCCAACAAAAGAAAAAGAAAAAGACACACCACGAAACCGGCCGAGAAATTCATTTCCCCTACCCAAATCAGCCAGCGCTGTTTCCATTGCGCCGCTTAGCTCTACCAGCGCCCTCTCCAAAGCAAACGAGCCTGCACGGCGAGCAACGGGCACGGGCACGATCCCTTTCTCTAATTTTAGTTCCGTTTCCGATCAAGCGATCGAGTGTGGCGCCCGTGATGCCCAATCGGGACAGTCATCTAGACCGCCTCCACCGATGAGCGCTCAAACCCACGACACTCTCAGCCCCGAACCTTCGGCACGTTCGCCCCTAACTGCGCATCTAACACCGGGATTTAGTAATACGGCGAGCCTGTCAGACACGAGCTCGGACCCCCATGTGGTACGCGACGAAACACGACTTGGGGGAGCTCGGGGGAACGGTACTGCCCCCTTTCTCGATTCCGGCGGGTTGGGAGTTGCATCCATTAGGCAAGGCGTTGAAACGCCGGCGATGGTGCGGTCAGACGCAACCACCGGCGCTCGTCTACTTGCTTCATCTTCCGCCAACACTTCATTCTACACTGCGCCACACACCCGTGCCGCAGCGCAGCCCGCCCCCTCATCTACCTCCAACCATCCAAAGATACGGCCACTCTCAGAGCGCGTACAGCCCAATCCCAACACCAGCACCCCGCGGCGCCACGCTTCCCGTCTCACGCTATTCCGCGACCCCCCACCATATTCCGCCCTGCAAGACGCCCTATCCAAAGCCCGCACACTAGACCTCGACGCGGAGCGACAGAAGCACCTCCGCCCTATGCCGGGCGGGGAGAGGGCGGTGGTGGATAGGGGCAGTGCGAGGGCGGCGGGGGTGAAGAGACGGCTGGAGGAGATGGTGCAGAGGGAGGTGGCTGAGAAGAGGAGGAAGGTGGCGGAGAAGGAGAGGGAGGGGGAGAGGGAGAGCGGGATGGGGGTGCTTGAGAGTATTCAGGTGGAGTCGAGGAATCCGTTTAGGAGGCGAGTGCAGTCTGATGCGAAACCTCAGGTCTGTGCTGTTAGAGATGTCTCTGGTATCGCTCAAGCTGGGGTATGCTTCGAAAATGGGAAATCGAAGCCTCTGAGACCTATTTCTACGGTCAAGGTTCCCATCCTCCCTCCTGAGATGCGGAAGCAAGCTTTGGCCCAGGAACAAGAGGAGATAATCAAAAAGAAACAGAAGAGGGTGGAGGCTCCTGCACCAGCCTCAAGAAAGAATGAGGCTCGACGCACGAGTCTGCCAAGCTCTGCTAGTGCTTCCAAGAAGCCGGCTAGTGTTATCAAAAACACTGCGTTTGACTGGAAAGGGTGGAGTGGGACTACCTAAAACTTCAACTCTCACTGTAATCGCAACTATCCCGAAGGCGAGTGCAGTCTGATGCTAAACCCCAAGCCTATGCTAGTGGAAGTGTCTCTGGTATGGTATCGCTCAAGCCGGGGTATGCCTCGAGAAGAGAACGTGGAGCCGAAGCCTCTAAGACCTCTTTCGACAGTCAGGGTCCCATCCTCCCCCGAGATGCGCACGCAGGCTTTAGCCGAGGAACAAGAGGAAATAGTGAAAAAGAAACAGAAGAGGGTGGAGGCTCCTGCAACAGCCTCCAAAAAGACTAGCGCTCGACGCACAAGTCTGCCAAGCTCTGATAATGTTTCAAGAAGCCTTCTAGTGTTAGCAAGAACGCTGGAAAGGGTGGAGTGGGACTACCTAAAACGTTAACTCTCACTGTGACCACTGTAATCGCAACTATGTACCAACTATGTACTTACTTCAAACTCTGACCATCTCATGAACGATTTTCCCGATCACGTGGTATGAGGTGTGTTGGCGTTGGCGTCAAACGAATGCATTTTTACGACCAATCCGTACATCTTTCCACCTCTGCTAAGTATCCTGACAGTGACGATTAGCAGCCATGCGTTCCCGCCTCCCAATGAACATGTACAGCGCCGCGTTCTGCCGCCAAATAGCACGCAAGTCCCAAAAGCACCCGCGCCTCCCAACCCAAGCCCAAGCTTCCACCGTCGCTTCCACGTCCACGAATTCACCACCCCATTACCAGAACCACACCCCGCGGCCGTACACGTTCCATATCGGCGCCAGCTGGGCTGCGAAGCCCGATGACCCGACTGTGATGAAGAAGGTGCCGTTCCCGCCTGACACGCTCATTGGGTCGTGGCGGGATAGGACGCTGGCGCGTCAGAAGGGGGTTAGGAGCGTTGATGCGGGGGAAGACTTCTTTTTCGTGCAAGAGGTGCGTTCTCTTTCTGGAAGGGCGCGTCGTGCGCTTGAACTCTTCGCTCGCACGACGCTGCCTCTTCAAATGAAGCGTGAATGCACAGTCCACTCATTATACCTTTCTTAATATACAGATGCGGAACCAATCAGTATGTCTTCCTAAAAACCCCTCCCGCACTCTTACCCAACCCCCTTTCCGGTCCTGGAGGGCGTCTCCTTCGGCCTCGCCGACGGCGTAGGCGGCTGGGTCGAATCCGGCGTCGACCCCGCCCTCTTCTCCCAGGCGCTCATGTACCACGCCCACCGGTACTCGCGGAACGCGTGGGCCGGGGAGCCCGAGATCGATCCGACGATGGAGTATGAGGAGCGCGAGCAGGTGGAGGGGTGGGAGATGACGCCGTTTGAGTGTTTGGATTTGGCGTATGGGGGGGTGTTGAGGGAGAAGTATGTGCAGGCTGGTGAGTTTTGGTTTTGTGTGTAGTTTGTTTCGGTGTGGATGGATGGTTTATTGTGAGTTTGGTGGTGTAGGTTCGAGTACGGCGTGTATCATTAGCTTGAATGCGTCGTCTGGGTTGCTGCGGTCTGCAAAGTGCGTCCTTTCTCACCTATTTTGTGAAGCATCAGCCCTGACGTGAATACAGTCTTGGAGACAGTGGGTTCTCGATCCTTCGCTCAACTTCAATACTACATCGGCAACGTTCACAGACGCACTTCTTCAATTGCCCAAAGTCAGTCAGATTACTACAGCCTCCGTCCTTTCACATTCCTTGCTCCGCTCCAATCCTGATTGATCCTCCCCATCCCATCCCGGGTATCACTATCACTATTCACAGGCAGCTGACGAAACTTCCCACCAATGCTGGCCGCAAGTTCGCAAGGGCATGCGTCGACTCGCCCAGCGAAGCGGAGACGTACGAGACGAAATTACGAGACGGGGACATCGTTGTGGCTTATGTATGTTTACCCCCTCTCCGCATTGCATTCCTTGCGTGCATGCAACTCCACTTCCAAAACCGACTGAACTGACCGTTTCTCTCTTTGCCTTGCGTTTCTGTGGGGCAGACTGACGGGTTCTCAGATAATGTCTTCCCGACGGAGATGCTGACGATATGCTCCCTCGTTGCGCGCGCAGGAGGATCAGAGGACGATCAGGTGCAGGCCATGGCCGACCGCATGGTAGATTACGCCCGGCAGTGCATGAAGAGCAAAAATAGAGTCAGCCCCTTCGAAAGTGCGTTTCCTTTCCGACATCAACCATTCCACTCTTCCTTCCTTGATGTGCTTCTCCCGTCGGGGTTCTCCTCATGTCATGTCTGATATCTGATATTTGTCTGTTTTTTTCTCAGGGGATGCTTCGAGACAGGGCATGTATTTCCGAGGAGGAGTGAGTGCGATAACAATCTAGTACCCAATAAGATTGACTGATCTATCTATCTATCGAACTTCGTTTCTTTTCTTTCTTTGAACAGAAATCAGATGAGTTCGTGGCTCCGTTCTGTTTTGGATAGATTGAGTTTGGGGCTTACGACATCTTTCTTTTTCTTTGTGCAGCGTGACCGTTATCGTTGGGCTCGTTCGGGAGACATCATGACCGTCGAGTGCATTCCATTCAGGACTACATATTCATTTTTTCATCCTCCGCAAGCATGCATGCTCACTTGTATATTACGCATACCACGAACCCAGGGGACCAAATTTATATTATTGCGTTATCGTTAATTCCATCTGCTCTTTGATGTTGTTCGGCCAATAGACCATAGAACCCACGTATACAAATAGCTCCTCCTTTGATGCCGAAGGTATAAGTAATAGCTAAAGGTTCCGTTCAATGAAGCTCTGGATCACCCCTGACGGCGTCAGAGGATATTCTTTCAAGATAACCTTTCCATCCACCACAATGGTATTCGGCTGGACAAATATTTTGCGAGGCTAAACAGAGGTAAAGTGAGAAATGGTGCATGGCAAAAGTGGAATGGTCGAAGATGTCGAAATATATAGGATAAAGACAAGAAAGTCAGAAAACGCACTAGTTTCTTTCGAAGTACCATATCTCTGATCTCACCCTCCCATCCCGCAATGGGTTTAGTTAGGTTAGTGTAGAACTCTCGGGAACCAGCGGCGTCTGCGGTGCTCTTGCGGACTTGGAGCTCGATCAAGAGTTTACCTGCAGCTTCTCTGCCTTTCGAAAGCACAAGCGAGCGATCGACCTGGGGTGGAAAATTGAAAAGTAAGTAGGTCCATTTGATCTCGACGACGACGAGGGAAAGGCAGGCGCGCGCGTACCCGGACATAGAGGTTCTCCAATTTCCCACTATCGTCGCGCACTTCTTCCAGCCGAGCGATCCCGGATTGAATAAGGTGTTGGGTGATACCAAGCCTACACATGTCGAGGTATTATTAGACAAACAACCAAGTCGGATAGAGAGCGTAGATAACGATCATACCGAGCTTGCATATGAGCCTGTCCATGCTTTTGAGTGGCAGGGTCGTAGAATTCCAGGGCCCTCAAACCAGCTCGTGCCATGAGCAGGAAGGTGATGTACTGGATCTCCTCTATTTCCTTTTCGTCGACGTACTGACAGAAAGAGATCGGGTTAGCGTTTCGAGACCTCGTGGCTGATGGCGTACATTAAAGATCTTGAGGATTTCGGGGTTGCTGACGACTGATAAATAAGAGACATCGGTGTGAGCGCGCCGGTAGCGACAGTTAATATAAGGCTTACGGTATAGGGCCACTGTCTCAGCACGGCACTCCTCCATCGACGAGGAGACCTCTCCCAGGACAGATCCAGGAGTCTGGCCTGGCTTGTACCATGAAGCACTGTCGAATTTCAATACTAAAAGGTTTGGAGAAGAACAAAGGTGCATACATTTTCTGACCTGTAAGAGGGTTGATAACCTGGGAACAAAAGGAACTTCAGGATTTGGTTCCTTTCAAGATGTCACATCGGTGTACCTTTTCATGGTCAAAGTTCTTCTTTCCGTCAGCATCTTCTTCAAAAAGCTTGCCAGAACCATGTCCAAGGAGTTCGTGATTGGCAACCTGTAACTCGAATGCTCTGTTATCCCATGCATTGTAGAGACTGACATCACTTGGATGAATGAAGGTCAGCTCCTCATCTAACGGGCGATCGGTCAAATTATTCAGGGACAACGGCCATGCAACACGCACTTGGAGCCTTTGCTGCAAGAATGTTCTGAAATTCCATGAGCTCTCAACAATCTTGCGAAAATAGAGATCAGCTTACTGCTAGAGAGACGTTCTTGAAACCAGTGGACTCTCGGATGTCATAATAATTCTAAAGGATGTCAGAACATCTGGGTTCACAGGCCTCAATCTGAGCTCACAGGAATCTATAGTTTTCGATCAGTACGCATTTCATTTCCAGTATGTCAGAAATTTGAGGTACGAACGTTGATTCCAGCCGGAATTCCTGCCATAGGATGAGCAAGACGAACCGGTTGAAATCCTGGATTAGAACACTAACCTCCTGTTGCGAAGGAAACCACCTCTAAAGCCGTGAAGTCGGGCTTCCTGAACACGTCGACCTCGAAATCGGGCCCCCATGGGAGAACCTTGATGAGATTTGGAGCGTCATTGACCAAAATCTCATATTTCGCGCTTAATTCCTTGTTGACGATTGCAGTGAACCCTAGATAACGTATGTGAGGAATTACACGCCAAGACACATGAAATTAAGTTACCTTCCCATTCTGCGCGGCCGCCGTAGGGGTCGACGTAGGTTTCAATGAACTATCCAAAGGCTCTTATCGACTGCGCAGGAAGACGAACGTCCAACACTTACACCAATGTATGATTCGACGACCGGACCGACATCCTTGACCCACCATTTCGAGCCATCCTTGTGGTCCTGGATAGAGCCGGAGTCGAAGCTTTCATGAAGATGAGCAAAGGCAGCTGAGGGCGAGTGTCTTTTAATCTTACGATTTGATATAGGCTTCAATCATCTTGGTTTGGTTATCATTCGCCGTGTATTTCCTTGCCTATGAGACTTTCAGAACGATGAGTAACAGAGTAGCTCTTGGCAAACCTCTTGCAAAGCCTGCACCACCTTGGAAAGATCTTCGGAAAAGTCTCCGTATTGAACTTTCAGTTTGGCTTTATCACCCTGAGTGGTTTCAATCTCGTGTAAAGCGGACGTTCCAGTTTGAGCAGAAGCAACCAAAAGTGTGTAGTCATTCGATCCATTCTTGACAACCCTTGGTTTCAAGTCGAGATAATTAAAGTCAGTAACAAAAGTGTGAACCTTTTGAAACAAACAAACCGTGTGTTCAAGACATCGATGCCTATTTTCTCAGCAGCTGCCTGTACGGCAGCGACTTCGTCGTCGTTCATAGGTTCGCCCAGATAATAGTTTGAAATGTGGCCAAGATTTCGTTTACCAACAAACAAACTGGCTTCAGGACTGACAGCATAGATGTGATCTTTCAACTACAGTGCTGGCACATCAACATTGCATTTCGGAAGGTAACCCCTTGACGAGTGAAGTAAGCTTACGTTTTCCCACAAAGCCACTGTCTTGTTCTTGTTCACGGAGGTGCTGACAACGGCTTCAAATTTGTCGGAGGAAACACGAGGGACGATCTTAGTAAAACCAAAAGACTTGAAATTGACTAGGTTGCTGAAGACCTATAGCCAAGAAGCACGTCCATTTGCGTCAGACGTATGGATCAGCTTCAATTCGACCGCCCTGCTCACCTGTACAACGTACTGCAACATGTCCTCCCATTCTTCCGAAGACAATCCAGAGTTGTTCTGAAGCGCAGTTAAATCAGCAATGGCACCTTGACCATCACTAAAGGTCAGTATCAGAAGATCATAGAGATCCCTTGCTTGAGGGGTCCATTGCCCTGTACAACGAATCAACTTGCTTCATAGAGATGAGTAGCGAGTTGACAAGTATATTACCCTGAATGATTCGCGCTCCTGCCCATGAAGCCACCGACAGATGATGCGCGTACTGTTTTTCCTTCTCACTATATTTCGTAATTCATAAAGATAGGATTCCACGCTCTCATGAGTTTGACGCACCTCAATTGTCCAAATGTTTTGCCGATGTCAAGACTGCATAGTGGGGCTGCTCGGTCTGCCAAGAACCGTTCGGCATTAATAGCAGCAGTGGTTGTCATATTTCTGGGTTTTCCGGTTTGCTTCAGATAGCTGTGATGTCGCGCCGATGTTGTTAGATGCAACTGATTGCGATGTAACTGCTTAGATGATATCGGTAGCCTGCAAGTGCAAAGGTGCCGGATTCGAATGCTCAGGCCGGCTCGAATCATCCGAGTTGACGAAAGAAGGAAGAGTTTAGCAGAATAAATATAGATGAATAGCCGGGTCATGTGTATGATGTGTCCAACCAATCCACATGGTCACACAATATTGTACGTTTGGACAAGTTGCATTGGTAGAATCATGTTTCCGAGAAATTCTCATGTAAAATTAAGAAGATCTTTAGGTCTGATATTCAGAAACCGCAGACACCAGCATAAAGATACATTTGCCATTACTGTATGAGATACTTTTACTTCGCCCCTGGCAAGCTGTCTACATTTGTGAAGCTTCTTATTGCGGGCAGGACATACCATTAGCGCCAAGGATGGCATGTGGATTCGTATCGAAACCGTGGTCAACGCAGTCAACTTTGGGCGGACTTGGCTAAAGCGTTCTTAATGCGCTGGTAGTTGCTCGAATAGATTTGCCAATCTGACTCGAGGATGGCATCGGCCGCCTCCATATCATTGTCGCCCGGTGCAGTTGTGCCTGCCCAATTGACAGCACGCTCAAAGCAATTGAAGGCCGTCCGTGATAGCGGGCCCTGACGGTCTTCGTATAGGATTCCTAGCAAATTCCACGCTTCTGCTGCGGTTCTTTTCGCATCTCGTAGCAAGGCACTGGCTGGTTTATTCATGGAACGCGAGGATGCGTAGACGGGTGACAAAGTTCCGCTTATGGAAATGCCCGTGGAGCTGTTTGTCTCCAAAGCAGGTGGGTGGCGCGAATTCGAGTCAGTAAGACCACGAGCAACTCTTTCTGAGGACTCCGCTGCAGACGTGAGCCACTGGATGGACGAAATAGCTGGCCGTCGCCGGGCGTGGAGCACCTCTGCGAGATGCAGACAAAGAAGTGATGATCGTTGCAATAAATATAGGGCGTGTAGCGCTTGCGGAGGGGAGGCAGCTGCCATTGATTCTGGTGGAGGGATAGATCGAAGAAGTTCCAAAGCGGTTTCTTCGAGATGTTCTGCTTCCTTCAATTTCCCGGATGATGCAAAGTATGCAGACCGCGAAATCAGACCGGAGAAAAGTATACGCTGGGCCATCGGTGAGGACGGTACTGTCAAAGGCTCAGAGGAGTCACCAGAAAGATGGGCCCTCCCTTGAGCTAATTGAGAGGATTTGGCCCACCAATCCAGCGCGTCAGCGTCATGACCTAGACGTATATTAACGTCTCCGAGTTTCTGAGCAATGTAAGCGCGTTCCAACCCTTGAACTGCAAAAGCGTTCCATGCGCGTTCGTATTGTTTCTTGGTTTCCAGCAGAAATCTGTCGCCCAACTGGTCTAAAACATTTGCACGTCGAAGCAACAGGATGGCCAATGTGTCGGAGTGGTGATGGGTGGAGTCCGCATCGATCAATTCTATGGCACTTCGGAGTAGCTGTTCAGTTTTGACGAGACGAGCGTCAACAACGTGAATGATCGTCGTTGGTGCCATTCCCGAGCCATTACTTCCTGATGGCTCTTCTGCTATAACGCCGGTATTGTATCCCACACCCCAATTATAGGCCATCCAAGCACCACGAATGAGATGCCGTGCCCTTATGCCAATGGAAGCATCTGTGCCCCCTCGTGTCGAATCGCCAGACCATCGGTTGTCGACTGCATCCCATTCCCATTTCTTCACCTCTGGATCTGCCTCCGGAGCCATACCAACATGTTCGACGTAGAGATGGATGCCCTCAAACGCGGTTGCAAGAGTTACACCGGTTGCGAGCAACGCGACAAATGAGTATTTGAAAAGGCGTTTGGCAACATATGAGACAGTTGGGGTGGCCTTGCCTGCACTTCGCGCCTCGTCCGTCGAAACCCGAGTGGAGGGGAGTGTGGACTGGGATAGCCTAGCGACATAGCTGTTGACTCGCCATGTTGCTCTGTAAGTAGGGCGAACCGATGTTGCCAAGGTGTGTCTGAACATGAACTAGAAGCTAGCGCCGCTGAGCAGGAGCTCCCACTTTGAGGGTCGGTGTATCACATGATACCAGAAGTGTGAGTGTGTGAGTGTGAGCGCCAATCTGCCAAAATACTTTTCGCGTTCATTCATTCGAGCCATCAACCCGTTTCTCTCGCTGATTCTATTTTGCGGAGAGTCCATCATAGCTTCCTAGTTTCACGAAGAAAGGAAGTATTCTGGGGGTTTGACTCCGCTTCCCCGCGCCGGGCGGCGTAATATTCTGACATTACTTTATCTGGAATGATTGAAATCGCAAGGCTGTATCAAGCACCACATGCCGTGGGTCTTGACTTACCAGTTGATGTCGCATCTCGGCTCTTTTCACGTTTGAGAATCGCCGTGTGAACGTAGATGGAGATATCACCGATGTTACATATACCTACGCCCACTAGCCAGACCCGACTTTTGCGCCTTGTCCCCGCATTTGTTCTTTGTCATTATGAACCTCGCTCTCCTGTGGCAGGTCGCCGCCAGTGCTTTGCTGGTGTCCGCAATCACGCCGACGCCAACAGTGAGCAAGAGAGACAATATTGAGCCTTCCGTGACTCCCCAATTTGTCACGACTCAAGATGGCCAATTCATGTTCAATGGCAGGCGAGTTCCCTTCGTAATCTACATTCCCTCATCATCCTAATTCGCCGATACACATAGTACCCTTCCATTTGTTGGGACGAACGCCTATTGGCTGTCTTCTTTGAATTCCGATGAAGACGTTGACTTCACTCTGGGAAACTTATCTGCCATAGGAATCAAAGTTGTCAGGACTTGGGCATTCAATGGTGCGTCCTTGGCTGTCCCTAATCACCCTACTTCGCTGACACACACCATTCCAGATGTTGATACGATTCCGGAGAACGGGACATGGTTCCAGCTGATAGCGAATGGGACGACTTCCATCAACAATGGAACGAATGGCCTACAGAAGCTGGATACGGTCGTGCGCCTTGCAGAGAAACACGGCATCTTCCTCCTCCTCTCGCTCACCAACAACTGGAACCCGCGCCCCCTGCTGGATAACCTTGGCGCCGGCCCTGCTCTCAGTGGGCGGGACGTAACACCAAACACCAATAACAGCCTTCCACGAAATACACTAAGTAACGATTATGGTGGGTGGGCAGTTTATCTTGACCTTGTGTTAGATATTGATTAGACTGCTTTCAAAGGTGGAATGGATGCTTACGTCCGTGAATTTGGTAATGCGACCATGCACGACGAATTTTACGTAAACCCCACGATACTCAACTCGTTCATGAATTACACAACACAAGTTGTATCTCGATATGTCCACAGTCCTGCGATTTTTGCTTGGTGAGCTTGATCCGATGATTTTGCCTGCATGGTTCTCAAACAATCGTTATTCAGGGAAATTGCCAATGACCCAAGGTCCTGCACGCCGTTGTTCAAATGTCTAAATACCTTCTCTGACCTACCGCAGGTGTAATTCTTCTATTCCAGCGACCAATGATTGCAAGACGACAACTGTTACTCAGTGGCATTCTCAAGTTGCTCAGCATGTTAACACTGTAGACCCGAATCATTTGGTGTCCTCTGGGTCAGTTCTTTGCACAGCATCAGAAGTCTTTGTCTGAATTAACATATATACAGCAATCAAGGTTTTATTTGTATGGACTGTCCCAAACTTTTCCCCAGGATTGTTCCTCCTCCACCACAAACATCTCCTGTTCCCGGACGACGTCGAAGCGTGCCTAAGCCTTTGACCAAGACCACACTGTTGCAAAAGCGTAAAGCTGCATGGAAGAAGACCCGAAGCTTGTTGAAACGCTCCGACACCAACACGGAAGGAGTCCGTGTTCGAGGACGGTGGGTTGCCACACGTAAGTCCCTGTCCGTCAGGTCGGACGGTCCGATATTCACCCTGGTGTGATCTCTCAGAAACAAGACGTCAAGACGATCAAGGTGTAGGCCCCGGCTTTGACGGGTCGCAAGGAATTGATAGCGAAGATATCCTGAATATTCCGCAAATTGGCTTTGGTACCTTCCAGCTTTTCCCAGATCAAAACCAGTATGGTATCGACGATCCCAGCCTACCTGCCTTCAACAATACAGTATTGCAAGGTATAGAATGGATCCAAGCTCATGCGGCCATGGGGAAATTGTATGATTTGCTCTCTATGCCTCACTTCGCATTTAATGACAACAATTCAGGTTTGGCAAACCCGTCACATTAAACGGGTTTGGTCTCGTCACTCAGGCAAACGCGCCCTTTTTCGTACCTTTCAATAAGACCCAAGCGCCATTCGGTCCTGACGCCAGTGAGTCACATTAGATTTCCATTTTCCCATCATATGATCTGAGGTTTGTCGACATCACAGCCAACACAACAACAACACCAACCCAGCAGCCATTTGGTGTCACCGACGCACAGCGAGACGACGCGTACACACAGTGGTTGAAAGGTTCGTCACGCCCTATCCCAGTGCAAAATGAATGCTGGAACTGATTCTCGTCTTCTCCAGCTGGTTTGGCGGCTGGGGTTCAAGGAATGCTGCAATATCAGGTTTGTCAATTCCCATTCTCAATGCTTAGGGGCCGTGAACTGATTCGTCCGCAATTTTAGTGGTCGCAAGGGAATTTAACAACAGGTGTGGGCACAGCAATTGCCCCAACGGTCACCGGCACAGATGTAACACCTATCGTAACGGGCACTGGGTTATCCCCCAACGATGGTTACTCTATTCAGGGTCAAGGGTGAGTGCATCGTGGTGACTCGGAGTATCCGTAACTCACTTTCATTTGTTCCGCCAGCCAACAAGTCGTGGTTGATACCATTCAACAAGCGGCTCAGCAATTTGCACCCGATGACCCGACCACTATTACGACTTGATGGTCTCCAATACGAAAATTGAGATGAAATTGATGTGTGGTTGCAGGACAGAGGATTTTTTCTCGTTTTACGGACATCTTACGGACTTCTAATGAACCATTAATACTTACGTTTGTTTTTCACAATGAGATGTGCTTTGTTGACTTTGTACAGTTTTTATTCCAAAGGCTGATGTGCATTTTGCGTTGGATAATACACATATTCCACCGTTTTATCGCTCACAGAGAGCGACTTTCTCGCAAAGTGGTCGCAAGGAAGTCCAGAATCACGTAGTTAATAAAGGGCACTGTTTCAGTACATGGAATCTGGAGCTTGTGACGAAGTAGAGAGCTTACACCGTGTACAGATCTGGGTGCACAAGTTTGGGTGAACAGCAATGCGTTGTGTATTTGTTCACCTTGTGTGAACCACTGCCTCATGGGTCCGGGTTTGAAATATCCACAGTTTATCATTCCCGGCTTTCATTCCAACGTTCGTTTAACTCTCCACCGCAATCTGGCTTCGCAGCTATTATCAACATGATTCGCAATGACTTTTGTCAAAGGCTTCAAGATCGACAAGGGGGAAGTGGCAGGAATGATCCAACGACCATCTCGACTCCGAGGTGGATGAGTACATCCGCATCATCGTCAAGAATCTTTCCCGTGACGCCTACGAATATATCACTACAGCGAAGGGACATAACATAGCCCTGGTCAGGAAGACGGTCTTATCGCTTTAAAGTCGTTCTTGCAGTGGACGAGGACGAGGAGGCTTTGAAGGAGAAGGAAATCTCTGTTTACGAGTCAATCGAGGAGGTAGAATCCCACGTGCTTATTGGCCCAGACATTTGGGAGATGGTAAAATTCTTGTGCTGTAGTCGTAGGGAGTAACGAATAAAGCTGAGGCTTAGGCAGGCTCCTGAACCCACCTCTCGTATCGAGAGAGGAAACACGGTTGTATGATACTGTAGAACGTTCCAATTTGGTTTCCAATAGCTAATCAAGTTCACGTGACATGATGCTCCCGCTTCCGAATTTCAAGTCAAAACACCTTGGTCTTGCCTTAGACCCAACACTTACTTGAACTGCAACGCTGCGGGACTGTTGGAGGTTTGAAGCAACGTTCTAGTCGTATTCAGCATATCTCAAGAAACCTCGCTATTAAAGGCTGAACAATCCAAACTACTACCTGAACGTTGAAACGGTGAACCTGACCCTCGTGTTGCCCTCGTGAACTGGGAAAATCTGAAGCATCCAAGGAGGACTTGTGCTTGTGAGGCAACATCACTGACAACGTCACTCGATCTGTCAGTCCACTTCGAACGCATTTACTGCATTTTCCTGTTCCAGAATGAAATTCTACATCGACAATCTACCAGTGGGTTCAGCTCCCTTCGTGACATGCAAAGGCTCACGGAAAATAGATCATCTTTCCTTATGACCGCATCTATCCTGGTAAGATTGTCCCCGAGCTGCGCCAACAAGTACTGTCCTGACTATTGTTAGAGCAATATGCGTATATGTGTGATCTCAAGAGGACTCTGGACGCAACTGTGAATATTGGCTTGCCTACACTTACCATCTCCTTGCATACTCATGACTACATTCAAAGGGTCATTGTGTCCTCGAAATGCCTTCTGGGACCGGAAAAACGGTTTCACTTCTTTCCCTAATTGTATCATACCAACAAGTATCCCGGCTTCACTTCGAATCCGCTTCAAAAGTTGAACCCCTCTGTTGTCTAGTTCTACCCTACACGGCGGAAGCTAGTTTATTGCTCACGTACAGTTCCCGAAATCGAGAAGGCCCTCACCGAACTGAAAAGACTGATGGCGTATCGAATAACCTGCGCAGAGACGGAGGAGGAGAAAGTAAAAGAACAGAACTTCCTGGGACTGGGCTTGACCAGTCGAAAGAACCTTTGCGTCAATCCAGAGGTATAAACATTGTTCTTGATCTTCTACCATACTTATTGTTTTACCAAAAGGTTGCAAAGGAGAAGAAGGGAAAAGTTGTAGACGCAAGGTGTAGGGATCTGACGAATTCAGCGGTATGCGAGAAAAGTCGAGCAGATCCAGGTTCCGTTGAGGTTTGCGGCTGGCATGAGGTATTCTTCTATCTTATGTTATTTTACAGTTACTTACTTTACCAGAATCTAGGGAAGATGGAACCTGGCAGTCTGATACCGGGCGGCATCTGGACACTTGCTGATGTTTTAGAATATGGACGTGATAAAGGGGTTTGTCCTTATTTTGCGGTTCGAAGAATGGTATGTATCTATTTCATCATTGAATTCGCTCCTCGTTCTTTAACTTCCTGAGGTTTAGATGCCTTTTGTTGATATCATCATCTACTCTTTCCATTACCTCCTCGATCCCAAAGTTGCTGAACAAGTCTCGAAGGAAATGTCAAAAGATGCCATTGTGGTGTTTGATGAGGCCCACAACATCGGTGCGTCGGAATTCTCGAGACAAATTGATTTGTCTAAAGCAAGGTCCTCAGATAACGTTTGCATCGAGGCTTTGAGCATTGATCTTACGAGACCGATGTTGGACGCTGCTGGCCGCAGTGTTGTTAAACTTTCTGAAAAGATCGAAGAGTGAGCTTTCTCTTTGTCAGACCATGAAAGTATAATCTATAGCTGACACAGAATAAAGACGACGGATGCTGCAAAGCTACAAGATGAGTATGCGAAACTTGTCGAAGGGCTACAAGAATCCATAACGGACGACAATGATGCGGACGAATTCATGGGAAATCCGCGTAAGACCTGTGTTTCTTCGTGTTGAACTCAAAACTGACCCCTTCCAGTACTTCCTGACGACCTTTTGAAGGAAGCGATACCAGGGAATATCAGAAAGGCTGAACACTTCGTAGCATTTCTCAAACGTTTCGTCGAATATTTGAAGGTTATATGTTTTGCCACTGTCTCCCGAAGTCCCACTGAACTACTAACTAGACGAGAATGCGTGTCCTCCATGTCGTGGCAGAAACTCCCCTCTCTTTTCTTCAACATCTGAAAGACATTACCTACATCGAGAGGAGGCCTTTGCGGTATGTTGTCGCTTGTTTGAATGGCTATTTTATGAACATGACTCCAGATTCTGTGCCGAGCGATTACAATCTCTTATAAAAACCTTGGAGCTGAGTCGTCTGGATGAATATGCTAGCCTACAAAAAGTCGCAAGTTTCGCGACCTTAGTCTCTACATACGAGAAAGGTTGGATGCACGAACGCCTACATATAGACACTAAACTCATGGATTTACCTAGGGTTTCTTCTCATTCTGGAGCCTTTCGAGACCGATAACGCGACAGTTCCCAATCCTGTCTTTCACTTCACGTTCGTATCGCGCTTTCTCTTGTAATCATATATACTCATGTTGTTTACAGATGTCTAGATCCATCCCTTGCAATTAAGCCTGTCTTTGAGCGGTTCAGCAGCGTGGTCATCACTTCAGGAACAATCTCGCCTCTGGATATGTATCCCAAGATGCTACAGTTTACGCCTGTTGTCCAAGAAACTTACCCCATGACGTTGACGCGAAACGCATTCTTGCCATTGGTTCGTTCTAAAATTGTCTTTCATTCTGAAGTTAATATTTGCAACTAGGTCATCACTCGCGGAAGTGATCAAGTTGCAATCAGTTCACGGTTTGAAGTCAGGAATGATCCTGCTGTTGTTCGCAACTTCGGAAGTATTCTGATCGAATACAGCAAGATTGTGCCGGATGGTATAGTGGCATTCTTTCCTAGCTATTTATACATGGAGTCAATCGTAGCCGCATGGAATGATATGGTATGTTGACCCCTTTTATATCAGCCTTAGCTGATTTCGGTCTCTGGGTATCGATAGGGCATCCTTAATGAAGTTTGGAAGCACAAGCTCATATTCGTCGAGACACCAGACGCCAATGAGACAAGCATTGCGCTCGAAAACTATCGAAGGGTTTGCAAGCCCGCACCTATCATGGTGTTTCCCGATTAATGATGATACTTTAGGCTTGTGACAATGGCCGTGGTGCTGTTCTTTTATCTGTCGCACGAGGCAAGGTATCTGAGGGCATTGATTTCGACCATAACTACGGGCGTGCTGTCATTATGTTTGGGTAAGTTTCATTGTATTTCATAACTCCTCATCTCACTCGTTGGGGACAGGGTGCCGTATCAGTATACTGAAAGCAGAATACTGAAAGCCCGCCTTGAGTACCTGCGTGATGCGTATCGCATACGAGAATCGGAGTTCTTGGGCTTCGACGCAATGCGAAACGCTGCTCAATGTGTTGGACGTGTCCTGCGCGGAAAGACGGACTGGGGGCTCATGATATTCGCGGACAAGGTTTGCTACATCTGCTGCCAATCCATTGCTTGCTCATATTCTCGCAATTTTTATAGCGTTTCGCAAGAGCCGACAAGAGAGCCAAGCTTCCTCGGTGGATCAACCAATACATTACCGAGACCGCGTCTAATTTGTCGACGGACATGGCGCTGACTCTTTCAAAGCTTTTCATGCGCACAATTTCTCAGAATCCCAATGAGAATCAGACTGGGATATCGTTATGGACTCTAGCGGACATTGAGAAGGCTCAAGCGAAACAGAAAGCACTCGAGATAGCCGCTGAAAAACTACAGGATGATGACTATGGGGACGGAGGTATCAGCGATAATGCTCTTATGGACTTCGATTTAGATGTATGAAAAAGTCACAGGACGTATATATCATGAACTTTGATTCGTTGGTTGGCAGACAAATTTCATCTTGGTACACATTGGGTACACTTTCCTGGTACCTGTCGTTTTCGATGAGAGATGTAAGTCAAGTATTTACACAAGCAAGACTGACCTCATGACTAGTCAACCGTTCTGGCCTTTCGTAGTACCGCCGGCATTGGACATTGACACAATTACGAGGATGCGCGCTGCTCAGCTGGCAATCTGTGGCGTGACAATCGACGACGGTCTCCCCGGTGAGGGTTAGGTGTCCACATCCAAGGGACTTCACAAATCGGAGTTGTCTATGACACATGTCTGCCATGATTAGGTTATCGCCGTACCATGAGATCATAACCGGGCAATTGTTTAGAGACTCACTGTTCGTCGGCGGAGGTAGGAGGAGAGGTCTAATGTGATCGCAATCGTACTTATTTTGAGTTCAATCTGAAATGGCTGAGAAGTGTATCAGCGATCGTGATTCTGGACTGCAACTGCCAAGGACATACTTTGTCTTTCAACGAGAGAGGTGTATGCAAGAGGAGGCGTAGGTGTAATGCAATTTGCCCTCTTCACAGGGCCTTATAAAGCCTGCATGCACATTGCATAAACGTTTCCCTATGAGCTGATTCGATTTGCGTTGGTTTGCATTCCAGACCCGAAGGTGTATATCCCCTGTCCCGAAAACATGGAATCGAGCCTGACAATGAAAAGATAAATTAAGGTTATGCCAGGAAGTACATGATGGGACAAACCTAGGAAGTCGATGGATAAGGAATGGATTCAAACGGAAATTTCAGTTTAATAATCACATCACAGTCAGCTACAACAGGCTTCAGTCCAAATTGAAACGTACGTAAACGTCAATCTAAGTCCATTGAGATCAACCTGATGGTCTGTACTGCTCGAACCTGAACACCATGAGATCAACGCTCAACACCAGAGCCATGGGTTTGGGTAGAATCACTCTGTAGGTCCTCGATGAAGCAAGGACGGACCGAATACATGGTTGGTGGGTGCCGGTGAAGGACGACGTATCGGAATTCGCACTTCAATGTGGGATGTATCGCCTCGACGCTTTCCTGCCCCCTTTCCGCACTGGGAGCGAGAAGGGTGTGTGACCCCGAATCATTTTCGCGGTGCCGCTCATGAGCTCGCCTTGGATAGATAATGTACGGAAAGAATTTTCGCCACCCTGGTCATTATCCATCGAGCGTCAAGGAGCTGACTCGGAAGTTTTACTCAAGTATAAATGAGCAACTTATTGTCCAGGAATTTGAAACAGGATTTCTTGAATGGCATCCTGCTTGATTTCTGTGACATATTACGGAAGGTTAAATAAAATATGAATTTCAAGTTGAAACACTGACAAACCGCTCTAAATTTGGCTTCTACAGTAGACGCGCTCGTAGAAAGTAGTTCCAGCGCTGGGCTGCATATGCAATACACTCTGTCCCTGGACTAGCATGGCTCGTAAATTTCCCGCTAACTTCGTCATGATCCATTTCTCCATTTGCAATTAGAACCTTGCACATACAAATACCATATCACTCACAGGATAAGATTTGTCGTAAATGCTAACATTTCATCATCAGCGAGACCGAAATTGTTCGTTAAGGCAGGTGTGCGATGGGACTGGCGAGGCATTTGCACAAGGGATCGAGGACAACCCAATCAGAATACAGAGAAGTTGTGAGGAGTGTTCAAGCTTAATATGATTGCTTTCTATTATGAATGTTCAGACTCTAAATTAGAAATATCGGCCTCCAATACTTCGGTAATAGTCCGTATAGGTTCGCCTTTGATCACCTTCTTGACTTCCTCTAAATCCAACGTTTCGTGCTCCACCAAGGCTTCTGCAAGCTAAAAGACCAAAATTAGAGGTAGCACTGAACTGGGCCGACTTAAACATACACGATGCAATTCGGCCATCTTAGTCGTAAGAAGGGCCGTCGCACGAGCTTCTCCTCCTCGAACGAGACTGTATTGAGGAGTAATAAGATCAATAAGCCCCGATGAAACACGAGGGTGAGGAAAACTTCGGCACAACGAGTGATGCGTTGCGAATGTCAACAATAACAATGAAAAAGGAACTCACTTCGAAACTTCTTCCTCAATCTCTTCCTTTCTGCGAGGACTCATTGCCTCATCCCTATCGTCATAGAAGATGGGGCCTAATTTAGAAAAGCCCCAGTGCTAAATAAAATATGTTAGAAACAATGAGTAGATGGTTTGGTCCGATGGATATTCCCTACTTTTACCATGCTTTGTGCTGTTCGAGTGGCACTGCGGATATCCGAACTTGCCCCACTTGTGACATTCTCAGCCCCATAGACTGATGACAAAATGCCAGTGAGAACGGCAATACCCATTGAGAGGGATAAACTCACTCAATTCCTCGGCTACACGGCCTCCCATCGAGACATCAATGCCTGCGATATACTGTTTGTAGCTGACAGATGTGCGATCATCCTCGGGCAGTAATGAGGTCTTGAGAAGGCATCAAAGATGAGATACTGAAAAATTGAAGCAAGCAAGTCGAGAAGACCCACGTAACCCAGAGCATGACCACGGGGGACACATGTGACTTTATGAAGGGGCATTGCTCCATCAGTATAGAGCGCTACAAGGGCATGGCCACCCTGCACAGAGGTCAGCATCAATGACAACGTCGAAGGTGTCTACACACCTCATGATAAGCAGTAGCAAGTTTGGATTTATGATCAAGATACTGGCTCTTCCTTTCAGCTCCCATGAGAATCCGGTCCTAGTGATGTGATGTTGTGAATAGAGAAGAATGACAGTTGAGCGTATGTATTTACCTTTGCCCATTCGAAGTGACTAAGATCAACTTCTTTTGCGCGCAGCTTTGAAGCTTGAATTGCGGCTTGGCTAAGGTAATTCATCAGTATCCGCCCCGATCCTTCTCATGTGGAGACGACTGACTTCACCATATTCTGGAGATCTGCACCTGAGAAGCCTGGCGTCCCACGAGCAAGGATCTTGGGGTCGACATCTACGGACACGTCGGTGATAAGTAAGTCTCGATAAATGCGGTTGTGATAATTTACCCTTGGATATGGTGACGCCACGCATATGGTGTTGTAAAATTTGCACACGTCCTCGCACGTCAGGCAGGGGAACGGCAATAATTCTGTCAAAACGACCGGGACGCACGAGGGCCCTTGAAGAACGTTTAAGCCAAATTCCGTGGACTGATGTGCAAATCAAGATAAACTTACTGATCCAAGCTTTCCGGGAAATTCGTTGCGGCGATAACGATGACGCCCTCACTCTGCTGGAATCCGTCCATCTCTACGAGCAACTGATTCAAAGTTTGTTTCATGTATTGCTGATCCCTGCTGCTTCGTTTACCGCCAACAGCATCGAGCTCATCGATGAAAATAATGGCAGGTTCCTTCTTACGAGCGGCCGCAAATAGCTCTCGGACACGCTTGGCACCAACACCGACGAACATCTCCTCGAAGTCGGACCTGGGAGCCGGTTAAGTAAATATCGCACGCCCAGATTGATTGACATATCAGCTTGACTTACCCTGACGCAAAGAAGAATGGTACTCCTGCTTCTCCAGCAACGGCTCTGGCCAACATCGTTTTTCCTGTTCCCGGAGGTCTATTGGCTATATGAGTACAGCAATACGAGTGAGGCAAGTCGAGCACAAACCCTGTCAAGAGAACACCCTTTGGCAATTTACCGCCTAGGGACGCAAAGGCCGTTGGGTCTTTCAAGAAAGCTACGACGTCTTGAAGTTCCTACCACCGTCGTGAGATCAGCTAAAAAGTGGACGATATTCGGCTCTAATACCTCTTTCGCTTCGTCCACACCGTGAACGTCGCTAAATGTTACGGTCTTGCCTTCGGTGGGCTCAAATTGTGATTGGCGAGGACCGGCTTTCATGAAACCAGAATTCTCGAAAAACACGGACAAGATGACCAAGAAAACTAACAGCGGAGATCAGCGGGTGTTCTTGAGATCGCGACCAAAACTTACAGAAAGAGCTGACGGTTACAAGAACAACGAAGCGAACGAGACGCGGAATCCAAGCACCCTTTCCTGTAGGATTGTCAGATACGTTTGGGATATCAAGCGCACCAACGTACGTTCAACGATAGAAACTTGGATAGGCGAAGCTTGGCCTGCTTCACCATTTGCGGCAAGTTTCGAAGGATCTAAAGCGAGTGGAGTTGATGCAGGTACCGAGCCAGATGCTTTGGAGTCGGATAGAACATCCTGGGCGATTTGTTCACTCGTCGGTAGTGTACTTGACGCGAGAGTTGGAGGAGCAGGAGTTGCATTTTCAAGGAGGCTACTGTCTGTAATAGTATCCTCTGATGCATCCGGTGTTCTAACCGCGCTGGTGAGTGTACTCGTTTGCGTTGCCAGTAGTGAATCCCGTTTCTGCACAGCGACATTGATCGCAGCATTCTGTCCGACATTATTGAGGCATGTGACATACGCCTTGAATGCCTCGGTAGATTTGAGTAGCGGAGAGGAAGAGTCCTAATGTCGTAGTGAGACCAACATATGTAGTGTACAAGAAATGACACAACGCACAAATTCGCACATCTTCTCCCAGCGAGTGATGATCAACTCGTATGAAGACTTGAGCTTTGTTTCCATGAGTGCCTCAAATAGTGCCAGCTGTTTCGAAACATCATGGGGGTGAACATTTGCTTCGGCTTCAAGTCGAGTTATATGAGCGACAACCAGCGGTGTCGGAGCTGCTACTGGTTTGGAGCGCGAAAATATGGAACCAAGGGAAAGTAATCGACGATTGTAATGTGGTGACGCGAGGCGGTATTGAAGTCCAGGAACAGCATGAACATAAGGCGTTCGTAGGGCATTAGAGCTCGATATTGAGAACAGTCGGGCGCTTAGGGATAAACTGGACTTTGGGAAAGTAGCTCGAGCAGTTGAGACGCGCAGGACCCCCCACAACTAACAGCAAAAGTAAGCTCAGAAGTGTCTAACATCGAAGAAATACATACGAGGGAGTGCTTGAACATCCCGAAGTGCTACAAGCGAGCCAATGGCGTTGGAAATTGAACGGAATGACTGACTCGGAATGGGACTCGGAAGAAAAGTGAAATGTGTATGTGTACGAGTGCGGCACGTCAGTTGCACGTGCTCACCTCGGCCACTATTCTTCATCCAATCTTCAATTTATCCACCGGTGACCATGTCCGATGAACAGAAAGGTAGTTTCCATGCAATGGATCTCCAAAACTTGATACATTGAATCCTTCTCTTGCAGCGCGCCTTGCTTTAGATCTCGTTCTCGAAAACTGTAAGGCTGCTTTAAGTGCTCTAGCCCAGGCAGGCACCGAAGCCTCTCAAAAGCAGGACAATCATGCTTCCACCGATTTTGCAACCCTGCGCACCGATTTTCTATCTATATTGTCTCTTCTCCATGCTGCATCTACAAAGATAGCCTTGGTTCTCAAGCCATCCTCTCCCCAGCACAAAGCGGCCCTCGTACCTCTCAGAGATATCTCGAACAATGTCGCTGCTCTCGTTCACTCTATAAGGCTCATGCGTCAAGATCAAGGCGCCACGCTCCTGAAAGACTACGAGTTCGTGGCACGAAATGTTATCGGCGCCATCGAGTCATTAACGCAGACATTTTTGACAAACCATGCCTCCACCTCCAATACCGTGAAGGCAATGGAAGATTACCTCGTGCGCACTGGCGGTGTTCACGATCTGATTGACATGGCACGTAAACCGGGAGCTTTGCCTCTGACAAACCGTGAGGCTGTACGAAAGCGATGGCAGCAAGACCACGACTCGTTGGTAGATGGCGCCGAGGAGATCCAGGAAATCTGCGCAACCGTCGGCCCTGATGAACTCGAAGCTGATGATTTCGCTGATGATGGATGGGATGAACTCGGCCTCGCGTCCAAACAAACACTATCAGCTGTTGAGCTTGACCGTGCAGAAAAGGTGAGTCGTGCTATTCCAGTGAAGATGATTCCTGATGTTAATTTTACTTACATCAGGTACGCTCGATGGTCAAACTTGCCGTCCTTCTGCATAAACGCGTTCTTCGAGATGTACTTTCACCCGGAACCCATAAGGAAGACAATCCATTTCTAGATGCGCTTGGAGAATTATCGAACGAGCTCCTGGCAGCTTCCGACGACCTCATATCTTCCATGTACGCGCCCCAACAGCTGATGAATATTGCAAACTATCACCAGGCGTTCCGAGATGTTGTCCACAATCTATGCACGACACTTTTGCGTCCTCAAAACAAAGGGTTGGAGGAACAACTGAAAGATATGTCTCTTTCGACGGCCGCTGACAGTAAATCGAGTGCATGGTTTGCCACTTGTTTCGAGCAGATTGATAAAGCCGGCGCAAGGATAGAAAGTACGCTGGCAGAACCAAACTCTGGATCTGGGTCATGAAAAGGGCCACTTGCTGACAGATCCTGGTATAAGAATGACTCTGGCATTGGAAGAAAATACATAGCTACATTTACAAGGACGGACTAATGAAAACAAGCAATAGGGATGGATTGATCACTTCACCTCGCCTTCCTCTCGACTGTTGGGGTCGTTGGAATAACCTGATTGCCAATCCTTCTCCTTCTGTCTTCTCTTCTCCTTGTCCCACTCCTCTCTCCATTTCGCGGCCAAGAAATTAGGGTATAAGGCTGAACTATGGACTGCCTTCAGCTTCTCTTCGAATCGAGTTATCTTGTCCAGCTGAGCTTGCAGATCAAAAATCTGCCGCTACGCATCACTGTCAACGCAAGGTTCAAGATTCATCGCAGAAACAAAACTTACCGCTTCCACAGCCCGTTTAGCTTTCGCTTCATCCCTCTGTCGATTCAACTCCTTCCGCCTCTCTTCTTCCCGAGTACGCCGATTTATGCCCGTCCGTGGTGTTCCTCCGCCACCCTGAGCCTAATATGAAAACGCGTGAATTGGAAAGGGATGTTATACAAGGCAACTCATACCGTCTTGGAGAACAATTCTTGATATATAGATTTATTGGATAAATCAATGTCAGTCATTTCGATGAGTGTCTTGCGAACTCCGTCGTGAGTCGGTTTGCTGCCAATTGGCAAAGGAATGTTGGGTTTCGAAGGCGTAGTCGCCGAGGTTGGGGTGTTCAGATGGGGCAGCTTGATTTTCTTAATCGTAGGAAGTTTGACCTTTTTCTGTTGCTGTACAGGTGTTGGTGCTGGTGATTCGTGCTTCGACGCCGCGGGACTGAATCGATCCCCTGCCACCGACACTTCCGGAGTGGGAGAGGCATCACCGACAACGTCAACGAGAGTATCATCAATTACGAGTGAGGGCTTTGGCCTTTTCTTGCTCGGCGCAGGTGCATCTTTTGACTCTGCAAGGTCTGCCTTAACCTTCCTCTTCACACCCCCTTTCCCAGATCCACTTGCTGTGGTGTTTGAGAAAGCCTTCGCCTTCCCTTTCAAGGCCTTGCTAGGTTTTACGTCCGGCAGGAGGTAGTCGTCCTCATCATCGTCCCCAGCTTCATGCGCAACGTCGACGGCAACATTCATGTACTCATCTTCTGACTCGGGTTCCGACACGACGACCTTCCGGGCCTTTTTTCGAGCAGGTAACGGGTCAGCCATTCCTTTGCCTTTGGACTTAGTCCTTGCCTGAGTCGACATCGTTGCCACACTGGGTTGACTGGAGTGTTCAGAATGATGACCATCCCCAAGGTCCGCACCTTCGTCCTCACTGTCTTGAGTGGGTGGCGCTGTATTTCGACCCCGCGATCTCTCGACGACTGGAAAGCTTTCACTGAGCACATCTGGTTCTGGAATAGCGCCTCTCTCCTCGTCTGAGTCAACATAACGTTTTGGCCTCTTGCGCTTTCTTTTGGCCGGGTCAGAGAGCTACAAGCTCAGGCTAAGCTATGTTGGCAGTCAAGTATTGTTCACACAGTACCTCCATGTCCACGGCTGTTAGTGATGGTTTGAGAGCAGGAAGCCTGATTCGGAGGGACATTGACAATTCCGGACAACAGAATAATATCTTACGTAATACATTGTTCGCCAGAAGTAGATATGACGTAACGGTGTGATTGGTTTCCTTGATGAAAAGTACGAAGAACACATCCACATCTATGAGGATTCAGCGGGCACCTCCTTGTAAAACTTCATCAGATCTTGTACATCATCCCGACTTCCCAGGAACACAGGGCAACGCTCATGGATGCTCGTGGGCACGATATCCAAGATTCGTTTCGTTCCAGTTGTCGCAATTCCTCCAGCCTTCGACATACATTATTCGGGATCAAAGACCAATACAACATGACTCACCTGCTCGGTCAAGAACGCCATGGGAAACGCTTCATATAGTAGCCTCAATTTCCCATTCTTGCTCTTCTTATCGTTCGGGTACCCGAAAATCCCGCCATACAGCAATGTCCTGTGAACATCGGCAACCATCGATCCGATGTACCGAGCGCTATAGGGTGTCTTTGGGGAAACAGGATATTTGATAGATTTGAGGTAGGCGGTCACAGGTTGGTGGAAGTACATCGAGTTCCCCTCATTGAACGAATAGATTTTACCCCGATTCGGGATGGTGATCTGTGAAAAGTAGATCAGAACACCTCAACTTGAATACAAAGAGATGTCGCTTACATTAGGATGGGTGAGTATAAATTCTCCAAGCGAAGCATCCAGTGTATAGCCGTTTACACCAGATCCAGTCGAAAGAACAAGGTTCGCAGATGAACCGTACCTATCACACCCATGTTAAGTAAAGACCAAATGGATCACGTATAACTCACATGGTATATCCGGCAGCAACCATCTCGCTGCCAGGGCGAAGCACATCTGCAACTGTGCCAGTCGAATCCGGTTGCTGTGGAAAAGAGAATAAACCTTGAGCGCATTTGGAATCTGATGGCTACTACTCACCACTTTGTAAATACCGAAGATCGTGCCAATGTTCACACCGGCGTCGATGTTGCTGCTTCCATCAAGTGGGTCAAATACGACGCAGTACTTTCCCTTGTAACTGTCTTCGATGATAATGGCATCGTCGAGTTCCTCTGATACGAGAACTGCCGTCTTGCCCGACGCACGCAGAGCATTCACCATAATGTCGTTTGAAAGCACATCTAGCTTCTTCTGTTCCTCGCCTTGCACATTGGTTTCACCCGCAAGACCAACACTGAGGGGATCGGATCAAGGAATGTTTATGATGAAGGTGCAACACTTACAGGTTGATTAGGCGAGCCTTTCGCACGTTAGTCGCGATGAATTTGGAAGTGACCTGGATGGCGGTCAGGAGCAATGTCAAATCGCCTGTCGCCGCTGAACCTAAGCGCAATTGATCACTGAGGACATGTCTATGGCAAACTGATCAATGAGACCGTCCCCAACGAATCGAAATGCAAGACACATACCTAGTGAGAGTAATCAGGTCGACGCTGGGGGTATCATCTAGCGCCATTGCAGAGAGATGGAAGTAAGAGTTAGAGATGTGCAAGATGAGAAACGGACAGAGCCGGACGATGTTATGTCAGGAAAGGAACGGTATTAGCTTCCGCCCTTTCATCTCTTGTCGCGTCGGCTCAGAGGGCGTTCCGCTAAGGAGCCGGTCATCCTATCACGTGTATCGGATCTTATCAAGGCGCACCCACAGCGAGCGGTCCGGTCCAACCGTCCATTAAATCAATGTTACAAACTTGACAAGTCATTACCGTTTCCTCTTGCTTCCCGCTGCAAGTTCTCGCGCCTTTCTTGCCCGTAAAGGCGCTGGAAATGCATCACTGTCCTCATCTTCCTCTCCTTCTCTCAGCTCAGCAGAACCCTCTTTTTCAGGCGGCCCAGCACGCTCACCAACACTCAGACCTCTGATGCCGCTGGTATTAGGCCCAATTGTCTCAAGGCCACCCATCTCCTGTCCAGACCCAGACTCTTCTCCCTCCTCATCTTCTTCATCTTCATATCCCCGAGATTGCGCCTGCGCAATGGCAGCTGCAATTTCTGCGCTGATACTGGCAACTCGCACTTCCAATGGTTCGTCGGGCCCGTCTCGTGATGGCAGCATCGAATTACCTCCAGCTTGAAACAATGCCGATATTGTTCTCACTGATTCTGCTAACTCTTGTTCATCATCATGATCCATAATCTTTCGCTTTTTGCCTTTGAAATTATATTTCCTATTATTGCAACATCAGGATAAAATCTGATTGTGAGAACTGCATACTCACACGTTGGGATCCGGTTCCCAGTTTGGGTCATGAGTCCGCATGTGCGTCGTCAAGGTCGTTCTACGAGTAAAGGTTTTTTCGCAACTAGGATCTTCACACTTGTATGGTCGCTTCCCGGTGTGTGTCCGCCGATGACGAGCTAGACTACTTGAGTCACCAAAGGTTTTGCCGCACCCTGGATATTCACAACAATGCGGCTTTTCCCCAGTGTGTACTCGGGAGTGTACGTGCAGAGCCGACCGCTAGATTGGCACGAAAATGAGGTCGCATCAGTGATATATAAACGAAGTATGAATGTACAAGCACCTGGATGAAAGTCTTGCCGCAACCATTATGTGAGCATACAAAAGGTCGTTCGCCGGTATGTATTCGCATATGACGGGCGAGATCACTCCGTCGCGTGAATGACTTCTGACATTGCTCCTCCTCACACGTGTGTATATTGGGTCCCTTATCTTTCCCCAGGTTCTTTCGGATTCGTTTACTCAATTGGTCGTTGGGTGGCATTGAAAATGATGTCGAGGCGACAGGTTGTGGGGCACTGACACGGTTCGATGGTGCCAAGACGGGCACTGTGGGAGGATGCGATATCATTACTTGTGACTGCTCGTTTAGAACATGAGAGATGACAGGGGAGGAGTCAGGAGTTGATAGATCATGCCCGTGGCCGTGAGTTGGGTCGGGTTCAAATTGGACAGAGAATTGGTTGAGGATATCATTGATATCCGAGAATTCACCTGAGACAGATGGAAGGTCGTTTGAATGGGTGTTGGTATCCTCCGTTTGTCGATGAGGTGACGATGAATGGCGAAGTCCACCCTCGGCATAATCCTCTCTATCGCTGCCATCCTCCCTTTCTGAAAAAAGATAGTCTGATCCCTCTGATCCACTTTTCCCATCTCCCCGTCTACTCTTCCCGAAAGTGCCTTCGGATGTCTCGCCTGAAGTGAGGGAATGAAAGGCAGGCGCTGTTCTTGTCGTCCTCTGTTCCTTTGGACCAATTGAACCCCGTGGGATGTCTTCCGGTCGCGTGTTCAAGCCTTGCGCATGCACAGCTTGCAGAACGGCAGCAAGGCCGCTCAGCCCAAGACCAAGGCCAGCGATGTTATCAGAATTTCCGTCCATGCAGTCATTTCCCTCCCTTCCGAGTTCAATATTGGCTTGCCTCTGTTGCGCAGCAGCATTGAGCAATGCGGCGGATGCGGCTGATGCATTCTGATTCAGAAGACTGGCAATTTCGCGCTCGAGCATCTCGACCGAGTACGAGTCGGCAGCCGTAAGATGATGAGAAGAGTGTTCTGAGACGGGGTAGCTATCATGAAGAGTGGATAGCATGCTTGAGTTATGGTCGAACTCGGAATGGCGGGGATCATGGTGGTTATCTGTCGAGTTCACATCATGGTGTCCGTCGTCGTCGATAGTCTCGTCATGGACCACGTCAGACAGGTTTAAGACGTGTTCATCGTGATCCATTCTTGAGGTAGAAGGTGCGCCGAAGAGCAGAGGCTGATGCGCACTAGGGAGCCAGACAAAGGGGAGACGACAACAGAACTGTAGTGGAAGAAGATACAGTGAAAGAGGAAGGAGGCAGAATTAGATGTTGACTATGAATGTTCGGTCCAAGTTTATGTAAATCTGAACTCGGTCCTGCGCAGCTACCATTTATGGCCACTCAACCCATCAAAGCCTTCAATCTTGTACAGAATCCAGATCTCCATTAATCAATATCGAGAGGGACTTATTGGGGACTGAGAAATACTCCGTCTACAAAAGGCGCCAAATGAGCATTACGTAAGTGGTCAGAACTACTCCAGGACTGGTCTGCGGTTGCACAGTGACAGGAACCCGGGACGCTCTCTCCTCTCTACTTCTCCCAGCCTACCGTCGCATTATGTCGGCGGCAACCAATGGCATTATCCCAACAAAGATAGATCTCACCCCAAGACGCCATCATGGTTATGCTGTCTTGCTCTTCATTTTGGGCACTCTCCTTCCGCCTTTAGGTGAGCATCAACTACTCATTTGCCACCACAGCAACCCTTCAACTGACTCTCTTTTCTAGCGGTTGCTGCTAGATTCGGAATAGGGAAAGATTTCTGGATTAATCTCGTACTCACACTGTGCGGTTACATACCTGGTGCGCTATTCCCCATCGATCAAAATTGAAGGGTTTATTTTAACCCCTGATTTTCAGGCCACGGTCACAATTTCTACATCCAGGTGTGTTCTGGTGGCTTCCATTACTTCGGTGTGCTCATAAATCTCTCAGAACATACGAAACAACAAGAATCATGCACGAACACCTAAGTGGGTCCAGCGCTACGGCCTGGTCGACACCTCTGAAATCAAGCGCAAAGAGCGCAAATCTCAATGGGCGCGCCGTTATAATGACCGTTTACCCCATTCAACCCTCGAAGGACAGCCATACGAAGAAGGACAAGAGCAGGCTTCCAGTGTCGATCTATCAGTCGAGGGCAGCAATGCTCGACCACGAAGACAACCCAACGGAGACCTCTGGCGTCCTGAAGATGAAACGTATTACAATCCCGACAAATCAGCTGCTCCGTCTTCCGGACGATGGCACTATCCTGCTAATTTCAGCGATGTTGAGCCCATCCCTACGGGCAAGCGGGTAAAGAAGAAGAAAGAGAAGAAGGACAGATGGGAGAGGACTCAGGATGCATATTCTATGACGTCTGAGGGTGACTCAGGAAAGAAGAAGAAGAGGAAGAAGCGCAGGTCAACAGATGTTTCCAGTGTCGCAGACCAGGCTGAGGTCAATGAATTTCCGGAGGATGCGGAAGGAGGGTTATATGGCGAACGCTCCCGGGCTCCAGTTGAACCAAGAAAGGATAAAACAACAGAAGAGGAGGTTTTCAATCATCAATTCTGATGTTGCGCTACATTGTTGATTATTATTCTATGTTAGGGGGTTATTCCTCCAGGTTTTGGCTTGATAGTGTTTATAGGACCTGTTGTAACACTACTGTCATCCATTCTCATTTGGAATAGATCTGGTATCCGCAGCTCCACTACAATGTCTTCATGATCAATGCAGTGAGTTTTACCGCTTGTATATCACTGTTACCTGTACACAGCACGATACATATGGGGTGGATGGGAAAGACTGGCCATATTCGACGTCTGCGAAGTCGACTTATATCCGAACAATACAGAAGCTCTCGACTGCTTCAACCCCCAACTGTGCTTTGAAGCAGTCGACTCTGGTTATATTCGGGTACGCCACATTCATCTCATCAACTCGATATTGAATTACAGATCATTTTCACTCAGTTATGACTCATAAAGTCAAGCTATCGTCCGCCTCATAATTATTCTCCAGCGAGTCGTTTTCTAATTCTTAACCTGCGAGCACATGGCAGCTTTCTCGCCCTTCCCAGGGTGCTTCTGCACCATGCTTATATTCGGTATAAGAACGGGTCCTTATTGATCGCCCATCGTCAACATTTCCCCCCTTCACGATGCTTACGAGAGCTCAAGACTTGATATCAATCGTGCTTGTCACGTTTGCATATGCATGGTTCTCCCGTGCCACGGTCCTTGTTGACTTTCAGGTTGCGCAGCCTCCTCCGGTACCGAAGAATGCAAAGCAATGCACTGTGCAGATACTTCAGTGAGCTGCATATGCATTCGTGGTCAATAAGGGTAACGGGGGACTCATGTACGTATCAGGCGCGACTTTGCTTTTTCCTTCGGAAGGTCTGCACGCATCTTTGCACAAATCTTGTAGAGAAGCTAAAAATGGGTGATTGCGCCACGGACCGTAATCTAACAGTGCGGAAATTGTTGAGTTCACGTAGGCGCATATACCTCCATTTATCTTCATTACGGGCTGAGTTGACCATACAAGGCCTCCGACCGATTGTGGACCCGTTGGCTCCTGGGCTGCTATCACCCTCAATTTCACAGTAACTAGCAATGGGACTCAATTCGACAGGCTAGGAATCTTCACATTCCAGAACGTAGAAAGTGGGTAAACGCCTGACATCTTGCTGAACCCAAGTCGACGATATTCTTAGTATGGCGAACATCCACTCCGGAACCTACGCGCGGGGACGGTATTATTTGGACCTACATTAAGGATGCGACACGATACACCCCGCTGTTCGAGAAACCAGGAACATTCATTCTGCAGCTAGACAATCTCATCCAAACAGGATTGGATGGAATCTATTCCAGTAAGTATCTCCTTCGGTACTCCAGGAACCTGATATGTGCCTAAACGATGAACAGCCGTCCTGCATGCCACTTTTTTTGCTTCATCCCCTGCACATCCTCCTGCACCGAAATCCGATTTGATCATCCCTCTGTCAAACTTGAGAAATGATACTGGAAACGATGTATCAGTCCCGCCAACATTCTCGGTATGAATTATTTTACCGGAGACACTCATTGAGACTCAAGGACCGCAATCTTAGCTGAACGTAACTGTCCCACGAAACACCGTCCAAGTATTCGCAGAATTGTACGCTTCAGGAAATGGGAACGAAGAATTCTGGGTACTTCACTCTTCAAATTTCCATCGATCTGCGCGCTGAACTCACAGTAGTACTTCAATACCGCGAACCAATTCCTCCCTGGCCTACCTCCGGGGGTGGCTCTAGGGCAAGGGCCATTCCGTGAGGTCCGGCTCCTCGTCGACGGCAGAGTAGCAGGCACGGCGTATCCTTACGCCACAATCTTTACCGGAGGTATCATTCCCACTGCCTGGAGGTAAGAAACACGATAGTCTCTGTTTCAATCTTGCCTTGTCGACTTATTTTGTCTTCGTACAGGCCGATAACATCCTATGGCGCCATAGACCTTCCGACTTACTTCTTGGATCTCACTCCATTTGTTCCAATCCTGGCTGACGGAAACCCACACAACATATCCCTGGATGTTACTTCCGCAGAATCTGACCATACCATACTACAAAACTGGTTCCTGTCTGGTTTGCTGCAGGTCTTCACTGATAAATCCAACAAACCCACAACCGGGAAGATCACACAATACACGGCTGATCCATTTTCGCGGACCACTACAACAGGGAGCGTCGGCACAAACGGAGACGTGATTGTAACTGTCTCTGCGACGCGAAATATCCATATCGAATCAACGATAATCAGTGGCAGCGGCAAGACGAATCGCGTGGTCTTTGATCAGAATCTCGTGTACAAGAACATCCAGAATTTCTTGAATGATTCAACAATCCAGGTAAACCGAACTGTCATACCCCCAACTCCCGTTCTGGTGTTCAACAAAATCTGTAGAATGTCCACCAGACTGCCTCGGGAACAGTATCGTCGACACATAATAATGTTCCGATGGTCTTCGACGACTTCTCTTATCCCCTCGATATCCAACTGACACTTTTGGATCCTTCCGGAAATAGCTGTAAGTTCTTTAGAATAGATATGGTTGCATTGGCTAAATGGGTCACGTAGTCAAATCGACCTTCGACCATTCTTACAATCGCGACCTTCTGCCCCTGCCGACGGTGGTAAGATCAAAAATCCAGGAGCGTCAAACAGCAAGTGAGTGGTGTTTGCCGTGTCGGCAGGCGCGCGACTGATCATTGCATGCAAACATAGCTGGTTTTTTCCTGTTGTCGGCGAATGGTAATTCAGGGAACGGGACAAACAACAACACTTTCAACTACGTAGATCAAGCTGGCAACACATATCAGCGAGTGGTCAACGCAGCTCTGAACAACATTACGCTCGACGTGCAGACTGGATCGTTGGCACCGGCAGTGGCTTCGCACTCGCCCTTCTCGCCATCGAGCAACGGATTCTCAGGAGCTGCACGTCTACCTGGAGGCCGGCAAATTTCGAGCGGTCATTGAGCGTACTTCTACAATTCGATAAACCTGTGGTGTCCAAAGTCCTTACTGTCAATTACTGCTTAGTAGTATAAGCACATCCCAGTCCCCACTTTCGATTGAAAATGAATTTAAGATTACATCAGTTATAGTTTGGTATTGCTCTAAAATAATCCGACTACTCTCCCTGTCGCAGTGTCGAGACCAACCTCCCAGAACCCTGCATGAGAGGAACAGGTTAGCAGACTTCCAGATTCGGATGCCATTGAATTTACCAGGGCGTGTACCAAGGCCAGGCATGGTTTGCATGTCGCCAAGTATCGGATACAAGAATCCAGCACCTGCAGAGAGTCGCACGGCGCGGATGGGAAGAGTGAAACCTACATACAATCATGTTAGTCGATGCATGTTCCAACGCGAGAGATAGTTACCTGTCGGAACACCCTTGAGTTTAGGGTCATGCGAGAAGGAATATTGTGTCTTCGCCATGCAAACTAAAATCGGTTTGGTGTCAGTTTCTAGGAAAGCTGATGCCGAGAACTTACTTGGTAGATTGCTGTAACCTTGACGAGTATATGTTTCGACTTGTTGTCGGGCAAGATCGCTCAGTTCGATGCCATCAGCGCCATAAATTTCTCTTCCAATTATGTTAATCTTCTCCTCAATCGGAAGCTCCAGATCGTAGAGGAACTTGAATTCCGAAGTCCCTTCGCAGATCGCAATGACTGCCTCGGCGAGATTCTTTGCTCCTGCGCCACCTTCGGCCCAATGGTTACTCACAACTGCAGCGTCAGCACCAGCAGACAATGCCTCATCTCTGACAAGGGCCAGCTCTGCGGGAGAATCGGAACTGGAGACCAGAATCATTGAGTACTTTATCCAATGACAAGAAAGGATGTCGCTCGCTTACGCAAATTGGTTGATAGCCACGATGACTTTGACTCCGAACTTCCGTGAGTTTTCAATATGTTTGCGCAGGTTCTTGCATCCCTCCTTCAGTGTCACAAGATCTTCTTTCATGTATGTGTCGTGGAGAGGTTTTCCAGGAGTAACGTCAGGACCGCCGCCATGCATTTTCAATGCGCGGGTGGTTGCAACAATGATAGTTGCATCGGGAGTAAGCCCACTCACACGGCATTTGATGTTGCAGAATTTCTCCATGCCCATGTCGGCACCGAAACCTCCTTCAGTCAAGACATAGCCGACTCTGTCCGGCGAGTCTCCCTCTTCAGTCCCAGCTAGTTTGAGTGCGACACGGTCTGCAAGAATGGATGAATTGCCGTGAGCAATGTTTGCGAATGGTCCGGCATGCACGAAGACGGGAGTTCCCTGATGCATCTGTTAATACCAAAACTATACTTCACAACTCCACTTACCTGCAATGTCTGCATAAGATTCGGTTTAATGGCGTCCTTGAGAAGAACGGCCAGAGCACCAGAGACACCAACATCAGCAGCGGTGATTGGTTCACCCTGCTTGCTAGTCGCGACAACCATAGCACCTAGGCGTTCGCACATATCTTCTAGGCCCGTTGTCAGCGCGAGGATTGCCATGCATTCGCTGGCAACAGCAATGTCAAATCCAGTGACGCGCTCATGTCCTTGTTCAGTTGCAGCTTGGCCAATGGTGATTTTACGCAAGAAACGGTCGTTCGTGTCCATGACACGATTCCATGTGATGGTGTCGAGATCAACGTCCAATCTGGCAAACCGAGTGATCTCCTCAGGCGTCAGGGCATTAGGGTCAGTCTTATCAATACCGAGTTTCTTGAGTCGTTTGAGCATGAGAGGAGCAAATTCTCGCTTCCCCTTCTTTGTGGGCACTAGACGGCTGTACAAGGCCTGCAATCCGTTGAGTTGGGTACGATGATGGACTTCAGGGACATATCACCTTGTCGCTTTGTGTTGCTTCATGTAGAATACGAGCATCGAGGGCAGCCGCTATTCACGACTTGAGAATAGCAAAGATAGACAATTGCGATATCTTTACCGAGTAGATTGTTCGCTGCAGTTACGGCGTGAATATCACCCGTGAGATGTAGGTTGAACTGTAAAAACATTCATTTTGGATCAATGTCGCTGGTAAGCTCAACACACCTCATCCATGGGAATGACTTGACTGTATCCTCCTCCTGCTGCTCCTCCTTTGATACCAAATGTCGGTCCCTGACTGGGCTGACGAACACAAGCAAACGCAGGTCGACCCAATTCAGCGCCTAGGGCTTGCGCCAAACCAATAGTTGTCGTCGATTTTCCTTCTCCAAGAGGAGTCGGCGTGATTCTTAACACAAAAATAAGCCGACGATCTAGTGAGGATCCGACCAAAAAGAAAAACATACCCTGCCACTACAATGTATTTGCCGTCCTTTCGGTGGCTTAACCGGTCGAGGATGCTGAGGTCTACCTTGGCTTTATATTTGCCATAGCTTTCCAGCTCGTTCGAGCTAATGCCAAGCTCCTCTGCCAGATTCGCCACTGGCTTCGGTGTTTGAGCCATGGCGATTTCGATGTCACTGGGAACCTTCTCAAGCACTTTCAAGGGCAAGGGTTTGACTTTTCGGTTCCGTGCATGATCCCATTGGCGGGTAGCGGCTTGGAGTGTGTTTTCCATAAGCATCGCGACGGTCATAGGTCCAACGCCTCCGGGAACTGGTGTGATGTGGGAAGCTACGCGTGATGCAGACGCATACTCCACATCCCCGACAAGCCGCTGTCCAGATTTCTTCGTCTCGTCTTGTTTGGGCTTCAGCATGCCAGGCAGTATAACTTGAGTACAAAAACATACCAGGGATGTAGTTGATGCCAACGTCGATGATAACAGCACCTGGTTTGATCCAGGACCCTTTGACAAACTCTGGCTTTCCTATCGCAGATACGATGATATCAGCAGTTTTTACCTGGAGAGGCGGTTTCGTGAATTATATTGATTGTTATCAAGCCATACGCACGATGTCTGGTATGTTTTTCGTCCGACTATGGCATTGGGTAACAGTTGCGTCCGCGTTTCTGAGCATAGATGCCACAGGACTGCCTACGATGTCACTGCGGCCAAGCACAACAGTGGTAGAGCCGGAGATGGGCACGCCAGTGGATTTCAGGAGACGCATGACCGCGGAAGGGGTACACGGAGCAAAGAGTGGGTCAGATGCGCGTGAAGAGAGATGACCGATGTTGTATGCATGGAATCTAGATAGACGAGACGCGCGGCGATTAGAGTTTTCAAGACATATCGCGAGTGGACTCACCCATCAACGTCCTTCTCGGGACTGACGGCCTCGGTTACAAGGCGTTCACCCGCAGAGCTTATATGGTCACCAAGAGGAAGCTGAACGAGAATACCGCTGACTTCTTCATCTGCGTTCAAATTTTGGACAACTTGAACGATCTCCTCCGCGGATGAATCTGCGGGAACGTTGATGTGCCGGAATTTGATTCCAACTTCCTCTGCAGCCTTTGCTTTCATGCGCACATATGTGGAGGAGTCCGGACGTTCTCCAGCCTGCACAATTGCGAGCCGGGGTTGAAAACGCGGATATTGGGATTGTTTCGATGTGATTCGCTGCGCAACATCTTCGCGTATAGATCTGATAAATACGCGGGTAAATACATCAGTGGAGTGGAGGCTTTATGACTCGACACAAACTTTGCCAAGGATGTGCCGTCGATGATTTTTGCAGCCCCAGCAGCTTCCGATGGTTGTGGGGCCATTGAACGAAGATGAGGACGAGATAAGATGCGGCGAAAGCTGCCTAACACGAGCATCACGGCGATGATCTTCTTTTGAGCGGATCCGGAACGCCGCTTTGTTTACACCGGTTTGACCGTAAGACCTTGGTAAAAACGGAGTGAAAAGCGCGTGCGTTGTCAAAACGGCTGCGCCTGGGGGTTGTCCTGTTAATGGCCGCACCCGTGGAGTATCAAGAAAGTGTACAAGACGCACTGAAGGAATGAGCAAGGGTGACAATAGGGATTTTCGAGGGCTCTGGCAAGTTTCAGCAGCGAGCTTCGGCCGACTTGTACGCTCAGCATAATTTACATTTGGTAATTAGTTCGCACGGCGGAATTATCCGCGGCGGCAAAAAATGACGGATTCGGAATACTTTTTCGTCCTTCTCCTCAAAGCTACTCGTCACTAGTAAGGAAAATGAGTTTGTCGGCATCCACATTCCAGGCGTTCAGGACATGCACAGCATCTCTGTCGTCGCGCTCCCTTGCACGCCCAGCCACTGCCATAAGTCGGACACGCATGTCTCGGCTGGCATCGCGAAGTTACTCGGAGAAGGCTACCTCTGTGCCGGAGGAATCCAAGGAGGAAGGTCAGGCAGGACAGAAGGTCGGACAGGATGCTGCGTGCTCAGAGTTGGAGACAAAGCTTAAAGCCAAAGAGGCGGAGACGGTTGATCTCACGGTTGGTATTCTACTCGATGTCAGCTTCATTCATGTCTAACTGTGTCTATTTAGAGCCGACTACGCTATTTGCAAGCAGACTTCCTAAATCTACAGCGAAACGCTGCTCGAGAAAAAGAGCAGACACGCGACTTTGCCATTACCCGTTTCGCGTCCGACCTCCTGGAGACCGTCGATGTGCTTTCAATAGCATTGAAGTCTGTTCCCCAGGCCGCACTCACACCCTCCACCTCAATCCCCCCTGCTCCTTCCGAGTCCGACTCTCCCGATGCTCCGACTTTAGCACATAATCCTCTAGGCAAAAACCACGAGACATATCTGCAAGAGCTACACACTGGCGTCGAGATGACTCACCGGCTCCTGGTTCAGACACTCTTCAAGTACCATGTCAAACCTTTCGACCCCACCGGCGACCAATTCGACCCCAATTTCCATGAGGCGTTGTACCAAGCCCCAATTCCTGGAAAGGAACCTGGGACTGTCATTGACTGTCAGAAAGTTGGTTACAAGATTAAAGAGCGTGTGCTACGCGCTGCACAAGTCGGTGTTGCACAAGATACCTCGTCATGATCCGTCGTCTTGGACGCCTTCGTTTGGCCCTATTTGCCAATAGGACGTCCGCTCCAAAATTATTTAGCCCTTAATCATTCGACAACCCCACAATCCCAACTCTTTCAGTTTAGATGCGTGAAGCATGTTGCTAAGATATATATAATATTAATTCAGGAATCAACGTATTTCTACACCAAATTGACTTGTCAATCTGGAATTGACCCGGCTCTGCACCTCGTTGATTTCATCGTTCGACAGAGACCTGTAGAGTCAGCGTCAGTCTTAGTCCTGAAAGGCATCATCTCTATCCCGTACCTGTCCATTGAACGATAGTTTATTCGGTAACAAAGACTTGTCCTGTTGGATTTCGGATGGACGAATTGATCAATCTAGAATAAGGCTGACAGTGAACACAATTCAAATGATATTCTGAACCATCGTACCTTCTTCACATCCTCCACCAGATCACCAGCGGTGTCGCGTACGACATCGCAGAAATCGTTTTCATGCAGACTGCTGTCTTTTGGTACCCAAAAGCTGACATCCTTGAAGCACGAAGGGTATCTCGAGTATGGTTGGAAGGTGCTTATTTTCCCTTGCTCAAATTGCGAGAGGAAGCGCCTATCGGTAGACCAGAAAAGGCGAATATCCGGAATTGAGAATAGGACCATCGCGATCCGCTCAAGACCCAAACCAAACGCCCAGCCAATTTTGTTGGAAACACCTAGAATACGAGTACGCATTTTAGCATGTGTTACGCAAATTGACCATTGAACATACCAGCTGTGTCCAGGGTTGCTTGCCGAATGACGCCTGAGCCCAGAATTTCCAGCCATTTTCCTTGGAAAAATACCTCCACCTCGAAGCTTGGGCTCGTGAAAGGGAAATACGCCTCTATCCAGCGAACTCGAAGTGGCTGCTCTTTGCTGATTCCAGCTGCTTCTCCAAATACCTTCAAAAGCAGATTGTTCAGATTGAGCTTCAGGTTTTTCGCGAGTTGTTCAGAGAACAGAGGGTCGTGGTTGAATTGTACCGGATTAGACGGTGATATGTGTGGTACATCCTCTATGACGATATTGGCCTGTGCTAGGACATTCGAGAGGCGTTCGTTGTCTTCTATGACTTCCCTTAAGCCAGACGCGTCGGCGTTGAATATCCGAGCACCTTCGACCTGGTGAAAGACTGGATAGTGAGACGAGTCAATTTCGTCGCGTCGGTACACGTCGGCTGTTAGCAGCCATTTAGTTTCGCCGCGGCGGAACATTTCCACTTCATGGGCAGAAGTATGCGTGCGCAGCATCATGTCTTTGTTAGCATAATAGCTGTCTGTTACTGCACGACCCGGATGGTCTGCAGGGAACGAGAGCTCGTCAAAATTCTTGAAGGGCGAGACAAGTGGCGAGATCGAAGATACATGAGTAAAGGTTGGGTAGGCAGATTCAATGAGACCGCGCAGAGTGCTCAAAGGATGTGACGGTTGGAGATGTAATTGAAGAGGTGTTTTGGATATGATTGCGGATGTTATGTTGGTGTATTCGTCAGTAGGAAAGCGTTGACCAAGGATTTCGAGATGTTTCCCTGACAAAGACGGTGTAACGACGGTGGAAAGACGAGAAGTGAGAATTTTATGCGAAGAAAAGGCTGGAGGGAGGAAGGAGGGCGAACATATCCTTCGTCCAAGACGCGACATTCTCCAACTTTTATTCGGGATGGTGGTCCGAACTTTGTTGCGTTCCGGGTCTTATGTAATGCATGGTTTTATCAACACTCTCTCTGAAATTATCAACCCTGTTCAATTGTATTCAAGGAATGAGCCAACTACTCTACAACTACATAACTACATATATCTGAGTGCGTCCAGGTCATGAGTGACATCAATGGGGCGGCGTCAGCCGTCTTTTATAGTCGTGATGTCGTGTAATTGAAAAGGGGGATATTGAATAGATATTATGGTTCATGAAAAAAAGAGCCGTCGAACAGCACAACATAAGAAATCGCAAGACGTGAACTAGAATATCAAACAAAATACACCAAAACTGTTTACCAATTGCCGAACCACCGTGTTGGCACTCGCTGGGGTCCACGAATGATAGTCCTGGGTTTGCGACCATCGGTTTCCTCCGTGACAACCTCCATAGCGGTCGTACGTGGGCTGGCTGCAGTGGATGAGGAACTCGCGGCTTCCGGTGTCGGGAATGCGGCTAAACGGGTGTTGGCGGGCGGTGGAACAGTAACAGTCTGGGTTTGAACTACAGTTTTGGTTTCATACGCGTACTCGTCAATAACGATGGGGGGGAGTTCTTTGTACTAAAAAAGAAGGAAGGTCAGTTAATGGATTCAAAATCGGATTGAAGGGAGGACAGGCTGTTGACCAGTGTCGGTGTTAACAACCACCATCACGTGGACAGTGCCGATCGAGAGTTCGATCACGATCGACAGTCATATTAACAATGATGAGGCGCGTCCAACAAGCACTGGTCAGCAGCCCGCGGGAAAGGACAAGGGGGACGAGATAGAAGCACCGTGGTCCCCCAAGCCCGGACGAAGGAGGGGGTGAGGAGGGGCATGAGGGATTAATACGGACTGGGAACGTCGTAGTGGTCATGATGGGACCCCCTTCGTCTCAGAGCTCAGAGCGGCGCGGGGAGGGTGGCGGTACCTTGGGTTTTCGCTTCGACGGCTCGTAGACATATTCATCTTCAACGACATTTTGTGGATTGTCATTTCCCAGAGAACTGAATAACAGCTTTAATAACCAGGTTCCCACAGAAATATGCATAGGCTTACATCAATTGTTCCATGATCCAACCTTCACGGCGAGAGGCATCGTGTTCTCGTCGATTGACATTTTCTTCGCGTTTGCTGATATCACGCTCTCTTTCGGCAATCTTCAGCTCGCGTTCAAGAACTTCCTCGGCGCGGTGACCTGAAAATCCAGGAGGAACTAAGGAATCTTCCTTGACGATCTCCTTGATGATGGTCTGTATAGGCGGGGTGACGGTCTCTGTGACAGTGGTGGAGACACAAGCCGGGCAAAGGATAGGGGATGGGGAAGGAATAACACCGCCAGGGGCACCGGCGAGAAGCTCAGCCTCCCGACGGGCTACTTCTGCCTCACGGACAGCGACAGCGCTTTCCCGGGCAATGAGAGCCTGTGTCCTCTTGGGAGTAAGATAGCTCATGACACCTGGCTTCTCAGCGTCCGTGGTCGAGTTAGAGGGAAGGGATAGCATTACGGCCAAGACCGCAAGAACGAGTGATAAAACAAGCAGAAGAGTGGTTGATGAAATGGTTCTGTGGTGATGGTGTGACGACGATCGTTCACGTTCACGATCGCTTCGGTGGTGGCGGACTTCGCCATGATGAGAGGAAGAAGGTACGGCCATCCCTGCTGCTGCAGCTGTGGGACGAATGTCAGATAATACTTCGCAAGACGTGTTCAAGACTACTGACCGCTGATTGATGCACTTGGCGAAAGGGACGTTACAGACTTTGTAGTACGTGGGCGCGACGTGGTGGATAAGATAGGACGGGCGTAAAGGGAATGGTCGAGAAGAAAAACAGGTAGCGCGACAGAAGGAGAAAGATGGGGGTTAAAAGCAAAAGGTTGCGCTGCAATTTCAACTTGCCATTTCCATTGTTCAACCACCACGTGTAAGACGCACGTGCCCATCATTTGGGGTACAATGCCCGTCACGTGGCGTATTGTTCTGCCCAACACAACAACACGCGTTACCCATCCACCACGGTCCCCGACAATGGCACTTCGTCGGTTTGCACACGAAAATCATGCTTTGGCGTCTCCGAGAAGTCCTGAAGCAGGGACAGGCTCATCGGCGAACGCACCGCCACCAAGTACCCCTCGGCCAAGGCTTTCTTATAGCATACATCGTTCCCCAGCCGACACACCCTCGATATCATCCTCTGTGCCTTTTGACTGGGAGGCCGCGCGATCAAGAGCTCCACCACCATACTCGACTCCAATAAAGGCAAGGGGACGGAAAAGTGTTGGCACAGGCACTCCCAATGGAATCGGAACACCCCGCAAGGCGGTTGTACGCAAGAAAGGCTTCATTGAACGGTTACTATTTGAATTGATATTCAGGATGTGCGTCTGGCTTATGCCGACGATCTCATAGGATGCAGAACATTCCTTCAGCTATTGCCTTTGAGATCGCTTTGTTCCCTCAGAATGTACCATTGCCCACACCAAAAACCTCAGCTCGAATCCTAGGGGAAGCATACACTTCATTCATCTTTGTATCAATGCCAGTCATGAATCAGACAGCAGCTGGGACAGCCTGTCTTCACGAAACCGTAGCGATTCATGGTTTGATTGGGTCAGTCTGCATAGCTTCCTCCATTATCGCCAAGTTTACCGATCGTTGATGATAGACAACGCCAATCACACTCCTCCTGGTGTCTTTTTCTATTGTCAACACATATAATCTCTATACGAGGACCAAGAACTACCAATTTCACGGCCGCACAGATCCACTTGCATCTCCAAATGCCAAATTTGTCCTGACCAAGGTCGACCACGAACCTATAGAGATCCCCTCGATAGGGAAGCGCATCAGAACCAATGTGTGGTATGCGTTCTCCGTATCTTGGCGGTTCTTGCTCGGTTTTAAACAACCAAGCCGAGGGCCTGCAACGAAAGAGAAAACTCATAGGGTGCAAGAACTTGACATGTGGACCCCAAGCGACTTGGATCTTGAATTGTTCAGCATCTATTCACCCGCTCACGCCCTCTTATGGCTAGCAATGGGCTCAACAAATTGGATTGTTTCAATTCTTGTTATGGGATTGATGGGCATACAGGTATGTTGCTGCAATAGTACCCTTCGTTACAGACGGTGTTGAAAAACTTTCATCGCAGTTGAATGCATTGTCGCATTCTTATACGACACTGCTGAAAGATAGACAGCTTCTTGCTTCTGAGACAATGAAGGAATATAACGACGTGGTCAGTGATATAGTTTGCTCTTTTACACCCTTTCCTCAGCCCAAACACACAGTTCGTATATCCTCGTATCAACCCCATCCGTCGAGACGTAGCTGTCATGACACATCAGTCAGAAGTTGTCAACGTCTGGGAGCAGTAGATTTCGAGTAATGCATGCTACATATATACTATGATCGACCATCACATTATGGAGGGTTTTGTGTTATGTTACGATAACTATATTAACAAAGAAACAAAAGAGAGTGGATGATAACGAGGAAATAATCGAGATTCCAAAGTGTGAAAAAGGCAAAAAGATGCCCATATCGAGAGTCGAACTCGAGACCCTTGCATGGTCAGATATCCTCATAAGTACAATGCTCTACCAGCTGAGCTATACGGGCTTGACGGATGGTCTAATCTTGGCCATAATGTGTCCGTCGGGGTTTGCAAGTACCCAGATCTGAACTTTTGGTTAACTTGAACCGGCATGTTCACTCTAAAGATAGCACCAAAAGGTTGTACATGGAAGAAAGGCGTTACCCTACAGGAGTTGAAGGATAGGGAGAAGGTGAAGGACTTGCATCCTCACTCTCGTAACAGGAACCTGCGGACAGATAAATGAACCTGCTTCCAACCCTTCTACTTTGTTCCGGGGAGTGTGTTATCCAAACCAGTGCTTTCAGCCTCGTCTTGCCCTCGCGAACCATGTCCACCAGACACTTCTCAACCATAAGAGAAGATTCCGAATCCAATGCAGACGTTGGCTCTGTCGATTCTGTCAGTACGGCCCAGCACAAACCTAGTAACTGGTTCGGTACACACCATCAAGCAATAAAACTTCGGCAGCATTTAGAGAAACAGCTACGGCAATAAGCATTCTCTGTGCTTCACCACCACTGAGGTTCAACCAGTCGCGATCCCAAAGCTCAGTATCGATTTCCCAAGATTGTGCTGTGTCACGGGCGCGTTTCATGACATCGTTAGTGGTATTTTCCGGCGTATCACTGGAGCCCTTCTTCAGAGCTTTATGTGAGCGCAAATTCGTGATCGTTTTGAGAAAGTCGGAGGGTGTTCCCGGTAACAGAGAGGGCCTTTGAGGGACATACATGACCCGCGTCCTGTATGATGGGATTCCTACACACGGTCGTTTCAGCCAACAAATTCATCGGGCAAGCACCAGGAACGCGCCATGTGCTTGAGGCGTACTGTTTGAACCTGTAAGCGAAAGATTATGGCCAGAACTGGGCGACTCACCTCCCTCTATATAGAGTCTGCCCAGAATGTAGAATCAAGTGTGCAATGCATTTGAGTAGTGTCGACTTTCCCGAGCCACTTCGCCCTTGCAGCACGAGGATATCGCCTGATTGTCAATCAGGCCCTTGCGAAGGAGAGAATGTCGCCCACCAGCTCAGATCACGGACCTTCGTTTACGCTGAAATTGATATTACTGAAGATGTTCGAGCCTTTCTCCAGGGAGCAGGATATATTTTGCAAACTAAGAATATTTGTTGCAGAGTCCGACATGGGAGCAAGAGACTAAAACGGAGTAACGGCATGAACCAGAGTACATATGCGTGACGTCACACTATATTCATAGATATTAAGACAAATACTAACACTGGCAGAGACAAAACTATCAGCGTTAACGATAAGGGCTGTCGTGTTTTAGGTCAGAAAATATCTACATTAATAAGAGTTATGCTAGTTTTAGGGCTCAGAGACCATCCCCATCTCCTCCGGCGTTAAGCTGGAGCTCTCGATCATTACACCTACACCGACTTTGGCAGCATTCTTTAGACAACGGATTAGTATGGCTTCGCAATGCGGATAGATGTTCCAGTTACCTTGAAGTGATCAATTTCTCCCGAGACCAGGAATGCAAATGCTGGAGTGAATCGCTGCTCCAGCAATGCAGAGACTTTGCCCGTCGAGTCCAGCTGAGCCCTGAAGGTCGCAAGTCGGAAGTCATATTTGGCCCCAAGGGTCGCGATGGCGTCGCGACGAGTCGGGGCGGAGAGAACTTGGAGATCGGCAGCAACTTCAACCTTCTCACTGAGCCTCTGCCAGTATGTAGCTTGTAGGACTCCCGAGGGTTGCAACTGAGCAGTGGCAATCCAAGATTTGTCTGTGCTGGTCAATTTCGCGAGGTACGAGGTGGTAATCTCGCTGTTTTCGGGTGTTGGACGTTGATACAGCGTTTCCAAGCCCACGGCCAGATTTTTGGTGATGGATTGAAGGTAGCTGCCAATGTAGATGCCAGTGAGGTTGGTTGGTGATGGGTTGACTGCTTTCATGTTCACACTAAAATCTTGGCCGTGATAATCGTGCTCGAGCTGTATCATGTTCTGGTCAGGTTGCTGGGAGAACTGGAAGAACACGTAATGTCAATATCAGAGGAAGTCCAAGACAGATGGGCGTAACATACCTGAGCTTGCACCTTGGAAACGTTGGACTCTGTCCAGCCGTTGTTGAAACGTGCGCTGACGCTGCCTTCATGGTCAACGGAACCTTGGAGGAACACCTGCAGCAAAGGTCAACAAGAATGCCGCATAAGCTTTCAGTGATGGGTTACCTTGGGGTTAGCAAAGATTGCTCCGAAATTATACGAGGACGGAAGTGTTTGGGAGCCAAGAGCAAATGAGTGTGTCACTTGGAACAGCGGGTTCATTGACAGACTCTTAGTGAGGTCAGCTCGGGCTCCATCGAAGATATAGTTAGATAGATGGGTTGCTGCATTCACGTTGAGCGAGACGCAAATATACGAATTGAACGACACGACATACCCTTCACTTCCTTCTGCAGGTTTTCGACTGAACCGGGTTGTGGAAGGCCGAGGTCAACGCGCCAACGAGCAAACCGGTCATATGCATTGAAGAAGGGGGATACAGGGTTGAAGTAGGAGGACCCTACTGGTGTAGAGGGCGCATAGGGATTAGGGTGCGCGTCCTTTTCTGAATGGGAGGTGGACGCCATAAGGAGGGAGACCTTGGACAAGAAGTGCAACGGTGGCAAGAGAAAATATTAGACCAAACACAAGCAATCATAGGGTGTAGTAGGAACGGGCCGCTCTCACAATGCCTCCCTGTCCCCCGAGGACATAAATTGCTTGCTTTCTGTTGTAAAATGGGCTATTTATTGATTCTACCGTACTTGAAACAGAAATACAATTTACTGGCTGGGTGATGGAGGCTGTTTGTGTAATCTTTGCTTGACGGAGTATTTTTAGACCGTCTCTGCCGTCTCCACTCTGACTCTGGTGTCTTATCCTCATCTTCTCGTCAGCTGGGTCGGCCTATCTCATCGTTCGATGCTTTAGTATCTACCCCTTCTTCTCATCTAAATTATTCCCCATGGCTGTCCTTCTCCCCTCCGTGCTTCCAGCCAGGCGGTTTCTTATCCTCACCTTCATCGTCGTTGTCGTAAGTCCTCTCACTCTTAAAATCTTCGTGCGGGCTTGAAGGGTCCCATAGATCGGCATCCATTATCTCTTTAGCGTCATACACAAGGATTATGACCGCCTGCCTTCCCTGACGCATTTGAGTGGCCAACTCGGCCTCTCCAAATTTTATGAAAACAGTGAACTTCTGAATAGCACGTTTTCGTCCACAACACCACCAGTCCCCGCAAATATAACGGCGGTTCCGGAAGTACTCTCAAATCGTGCCAATGCCACCTTTGTATTCCTGTGTCGAAACCAGGACCTGGCAGGCGTCGTTACTAGTATTAAGCAGATGGAGGATCGATTCAATAGAAATTACCAGTATCCTTGGGTGCTACTGAATGAAGAGCCTTTCACAGAAGAATTCAAGAGGTAAGCTCACACTTATTATACGGCTGTTTTTCTCTACTAAAATTCGTCTATCCAGGCGAGTCCGTATACTCACAGACGCCCCGATATTTTTTGGCCAAGTACCCTCAGAACACTGGTATCAACCTGAATGGATAGACGAGAACCAGGCCCAAGCAGGTAGACTGCGCATGATGGCACAGGGTATCATTTACGCCGGCAAGTCTTTCGTTCAAAAAATAGCTTCCGTCGCAGTCGCTGACCTCAGTATGCAGGAAGCGTGCCGTAGGTCGCTCGCTCCACAGAGAATCACGAATCAAGGTTCTCAATGCTTTGCATAGTTACAGAAATATGTGTCGATTTAATTCTGGGGTTCGCTATCGCTATTTTTCGGCGCTTGATCGGCTACTCAAGCTATTTTTAATCTGTAGTTTTTCTTCCAACACGAGCTTCTCAAGCCGTTTCGCTACTACTGGAGGTGCGTGTCACCATGATTTGTATGTCAGTACCTAAACCTTTGATAGGGTCGAGTAAGTTCCAAGGAACATGGACCTGTTTCTTTTCTCATTGCCTTTGCTAGGCCTGAAGTTAAATTCTTTTGTGACGTAACTTATGACCCCTTCCGATTCATGGAAGACAACAGCAAAGTTTATGGTGAGTTGTGATCAAACCGTTGCTTTTTGTAGACACTCATCTTTGTTGGTACAAGGTTTCACGATATCACTGGTAGAATGGGAGGCAACAATACCGACTCTATGGGCATCAGTCAAAGGTTATTTCCATGCTCCTGCCTTTTTTCTTTGCTCATCTTCAGCCCAGAATTTATCGTGAACAATTCAGAGCTGATAAGCCCAGACAATGCCATGGGTTTCCTATCGGACAACGGTGGCGATTCGTATAATCTATGTCACTGCAAGTGAAGTCGTTGGGTTGCAGATTTTATTTACTGACATGATACAGACTGGAGCAACTTTGAGATCGCGGACATGGATTTTTGGCGTGGTGAAGCATATCAGAGGTTTTTCGACTTCTTGGAGGCAAAAGGAGGATTTTACTATGAAGCAAGTCATTGTGCTTACATTTCCCTGCCTGACGGCGCCTAATCTGAGCAGCGATGGGGAGACGCGCCTGTCCACAGCATAGCAGCGTCATTATTTGCAAGAAAGGATCAGCTACATTTCTTCCGTGACATCGGCTATAGACATGATCCCTTCCAGCACTGTCCATCTGGTGAGGAATGGATCAAAGGTAGATGCTCTTGTGATCCTAACGATAGTTTCGGTGAGTTGACATCATCCCAGCCTCACAACTCGTTTGACTGATCTCAACCTCCGAACCGAAGACTATGTGGTCAACTCCTGTATCAAGAAATATGAATCATTATTCTAGCTAGGATACTGATATAATGAAACGACGTATGATTGTGTTCATCGTAATAATACACGTTCGGCGCAACATATTTACGATTGCAATCCAATGTCTATTCCGAGAGCCGATCCTCTGAAATTGAACAACTGACCAATGCACGGGGCGACGTATGTTGCTGACATTGGTGCCAAAACCATCTCGAGCATAGCCGAAGTCCATCTTTATCCAATTTCAACAAGGTTTAGGTGAACACCCAAAACGTCATTAATATATGGGGTAGCTTTATCGCTGCTACGGCCGAGAAATATATGAAATTGTAGCTACAGTATTCTTCCAAGCAACTTCCAAGCTACCACAGGTTGACCGCAGGCAAACCGCAGGTCCCGGCCAGAACTCGCCGCGGATTCCTTCACCGTTGCCCATTACGTAACCAAACAGCCATCTTGCGCCGTCCCAACGCAGTCCTTCTCTCCTTAAAGTGTTACGGCCTGTCAATAATTCTCTATTCTTAACAAATCTTGTTGTCACGTTCATTCGTGGTCATACATCCTCCACTATACGCCTGGTGCTCGTGGTACTGACTTTGGGTAGAAATCCACACAGCCATTTAGACGCTTCTTTTACGGGTACTGCAAGATGATGACCCCCATGCGATATGTGGTCCTTGTGCTCGGCGTAATTGTTCGTTGTTGCATGTTCAGTAGGCTGTGCACGACCCTTGAACTCACATATACTTGTATTTGTAGATAAGCTTGCACTACATCATCAGTTTTTCCAACGAAAACTATGGACGCGCGACTTCTATCACAAACATTAAGCAACACATTGGAGGCTCGACTTCGACTGGGCCTCCCTATAAGGCTGGCGTTCCTGAGGAATACTTCCTACACAAGAACGTCACCTCACCCAAAGGTCGAAAAGCAAATGCTGCCATTGTGATGCTTGGTGAGCGTCTTCGTTTATTCAGTTGGATACCATAGTTTCTCATCAGGTTTTGCAGCTCGTAATTCCGACTTGAATGGCGTCGTTAGCAGCATGAAACAGATGGAGGACCGCTTCAACAAAAAGTATTCGTACGACTACGTGTTCTTGAACGAACAACCATTCGACCAAAAGTTCAAAGAGTTCGTTCGTTTTCTTCCGTGATATCGCATCCTTACTCATCAGCTTGCAGTCGTGTAACGGCACTCACAGACGCCAAAGTACAATTTGGACTGGTGCCGAATGACCACTGGGTGCAACCAGCCTGGATCGATGAAGCCAAAGCTACAGCCTCACGAGACAAGATGGTCAAGGATCAGGTTATCTATGGAGGTATTGTCATTTCATTCACCATTTGGCATCCCTTTCTCATTTCAGTCAACAGGTAGTGTTCCGTACGTGTTAATGATGTCATTATAGAGCTGCCTTTTCTCACAGCTTTTCAGGTATCGCAACATGTGCCGTTTCAACTCTGGTGTGCGTGCATCTTCCCCGTCTACATCTTTATGTCCTCACTCCGAATCTGTTCAGTTCTTCTATCGTCATGAGCTTTTGAAACCTTACCAATATTACTGGAGGTTAGTTTATATCTCTCCTCTGTATAGCCATGGAATATTGATCACTTCACAGAGTGGAGTGAGTAATTTTGTTAAGTGCTTCGTTTCAAAATGGATTGACATCGGCCGCAAGACCCGACGTCAAGTTTTTCTGTGACCTCGACTACGACCCTTTCCTCATCATGCAAGACCAGAACAAGATGTATGGTATGTATCGCATGCAGTCTATTGTGCACGTTTTCTTGCTCAAACATTTGCATTGCAGGCTTTACCGTCTCCCTGTACGAGTACGAAGCTACCATCCCCACTCTTTGGAATGCAGTCCGAGGTGAATAGGTCTCTTTGAGTGTTATATTACCCACGACTAAACTTGGTTCAAGAATTCATCACTGCAAACCCCGGTCTTGTTTCGCCTGATAATGCGATGGCCTTCCTTTCTGATGACGGGGGCCTAACATATAATCGATGCCATTGCAAGTTCAGGGATCTCACCACACAAAGTTCGTAAACTGATGATTTCGCTTCTAGTCTGGAGTAACTTTGAGATTGGTAACCTCGACCTTTGGAGAAGCGAAGGATATACCAAGTTCTTCGATTTCCTTGATGAGAAAGGTGGCTTCTACTATGAGGTAGTTCTTTTCCATATCTATATACGAATCTTCCTCCTGTTGACCGTTAACCTTTTACTCCAGCGCTGGGGAGACGCCCCAGTTCATAGCATCGGGGCTGCTCTTTTTGCTAGGAAAGACCAAATTGTACGTTAAGAATTTTGCAAGGCATCCTTTTTACCCCGGCTGATACCCCAAATCCAGCACTTCTTCAATGAGATTGGTAAGTCTTTCTATCTTTTTGTCAACGGAATACTGCTTATGGTTATTACAGGCTATCGGCACGAACCTTTCCAACACTGTCCCCAAGGTGATGCCCACAAGCAAGGAAAATGTTGGTGTGACAGCACACAGAATTTCGGTGGGAATCATTCTTCGGTATTGTCTTTGATCTTTCTGATTATTCCATATCCAGATTACGAATGGTATTCGTGCTTGAACCGATATGACAAGATGTTCAGCTGAATGTGTAATAACCTGTGTGACAATCATAATATACAGCCTCATATGTAGAGACGCGAGTGAAAAACATTATTATCATGCTTTGCTGTGTTTTTACATGTGCATGACCTGATTTATTGCCAGTGGAGGGTCAAGCTAATCATATATGTTACAATATTGATTGGGAATAATATTGATACTATGAAGCGATAGAGTCAGATGAGTATTAAGTTAGTCAAGGAAAAGTCACCCACCGAGTCGTATAATCTCGTCCAATGCGATCCAAGAGAGCTATCGATTAGTCTATTGATGTGGTCCCCAATAAAAGCATGCGTTAGTGTCGGTTGAAACCGATCACGAAGCTGGGCTGTAGTTTGTTCCCCCGAGACTACGAAGCAGGGTAGCGTCGAATCTGTGCAATGTACGAGCAGTCAGCAGTGCAACCACAAAGGGTAGATACGGTTGCGAAAGTCTTGCCTTTCTGCATTAGCTCAACCAGTGCTTCATGGATTGAATGAGCTACCGAAGGGAAGACCTAAAGATGACCCACGCACTGATAATTCGGTCGCAGTGTTTCCGAGCAGCCTCGAAACCTTCTCGGAAAAGATTCTTGAATATAGTGAAAGCAGGTCCGTTGATTCCTCCGAGGACTTCGACATATTCTGGTGGGAGTTTAAATGGAGCTGCCTCGAAACCGATATTTCCAGGGGTATTGCTTAAGATAAATCCAAAATCGATATGTATAAGGTGTCCATCACGGTCCAGAAGAATATTCCCATTATGTCGATCCTTGATTTGCAGAAGATATGTTACAATAGAATAACCTGCATAACATGTGAAGCGACACTTGGGTCATGATAGAATCGCTTACCTGCCAAGGATTTTGCAAAATTCTGTTGCGCCCTCATGAACTTTGCTGATGACCTGTCGCCATATGTCTTTAAAAATGAGCATGTCAAAAAATGGGAACCTTCAAAGCAAGGAAGGTACTAACGGCTAGAAAATGATCAAGAAGTGTGACATGGCCAAGTCTCCCACTGGTCAGCCGTTTGGCATACTCTGCCTTCTTGATAGAGTGTATAGAAACGGCGTCGGTAATGGTTTCTACCAGTCCAGAAGTACTCCCCGTGATCATGATGCGGAAGCTGTTGAAGCTGTTGAACCAGTTGATTTTTGAGGAAGAATTGATCCATACTATTTCACCCAACATGAACATCTTTCCTCCGCCCAAATTCCTTGGAATTCGCGAATGAGCTGTACCGCTAGTTGTTCTTGTCGGAGATCACCGCCCGTCTTGACGATCACAGAAACACAATCCCAGTTGGCTTTCATCTTATTTGATTAACGGTCCAACTGGATTTAGAGAAGTATGACATACCAAAGTGGCCGTATGGTGAGCCGTGGCGAATTCGGCTCTGGGCGTCATCACAATGATGAGGATATCCCGTCGACCAATTCAAACAGAAGAACTTACCTTCTTCGCACTCCAAGACTCACTGAAGACTACTGCCGAGGGATCGACTTTGTTGAGCTCCCTACGAATGATGCCTTCGTCCTCAGCGGATTTCATACTGCCACTGACGTCGCTACTGCGCATCATAGCATCGCCCTCACTCCCCTTCATCCGCTCCATCCGTTCTTCTTCCAAAGCCAACATCTCCTTCATGATACGATCGCGGATGGCTGCAGCTTCTCCGCGAGGTAGTTTCATGCGGCTATGCATCGGCTGTAATATCTCTCCTGATCCTCCAGCCCTATCTATTACGACAAAGGTGGATCGTAAAATTGTGTGCCTGCTATGGAACTTTACACTCACTGGAACGATCCGAAGTGTTGTCCATGCGTGGGGGTCCGTTGCTTTTATGAGGCATGGGAACAGGTTCTCGGCCATGGTCGGCATTGAGTTGAGCAAGCATGATGGCGGCCGTTCGCATCCGTTCTGAGTACTCGTCCATTGAAAGCATAGTGCTATGTTCGCTATCGATAGTCGATGTCTGCGATGGGGATGGGGATATCTGATGTATTCTACTGGAAGATTGTCTGCGGAAATGGCTGGTCAAAGGGGTTACCCGTGATCGAGGTTCATCCTGAGCGTGCAGAGATAGAACTGGAGAGGACCGGGCCCAGGCAACCATGTCGAGTTCACGATTCTTGGGTGTAGGAGGTATTACAATAGATTCCTCGATATCAAGCATTCGCGATCGAAGTGGTTGGTCATTCCCATACAGCTGTTCTACAAGGTCAATCTCTTCGTCGTCGTTTGAGAATGTACTTGTGGAAGAGACAGCTGAGTAAGGAACTCCTGAAAAGGGTGATTGTGCAAGGTGCATGAATGGGGTCCGAGGCGTGCCATTGAACTCGTGTGATGTTTGCAACTTCGGAGTAGCACTCGAAGATAGGCCAAAATCTATCCATGTCCCTCTATTTTCGACTTCCTTCGTCACTACTTTCCTCAGCACTTCTTTGTTCGCCCTCCTGGCAGGATCAAAATCCAGGTCATCGGTGAGAATTTCAATGAGTAGCAAATATGGTGCACGTTCCGCTGAATTAAGGACAACGGCTTCGCCAGGAGGTATTCGGACTATCCGGTGATGTGGTTTTGGAAGTCCTGGTTTTCTTTCAGTGTTGTTTGAAGAAGAACACCACATTGGCACGCAAACCTATAGACGCATATCAGGACTGCAAGATGAAAGTATGCAGCAATGTTACCTCCGCCGGAAGCTTATGGTTGAGCGCTGTCAATTCTGCTCGAAGTGCAGAAACACGGGCAGGTTTAGGAACAATCACCAATCGGTTACAGATGTTCTCAAGACTGAGCAAAAATTGAACCTTTTTGGATATCAAAACCATTGCGCGAAAGAGTACGCAAGCGACGAACCTCGGAAAGATAATAATGTCCTCGAAGAAGCTGGATTTGGGACTGGGTATCATATTTTTGTAGAAGTAGATCAGCTCGATTTATCGCCGCGGTACGAGATGGTGTACGGGCTGATGCAAGAGATGGGGAAGACTGGTAGGGCATGGCGTTGCTTTCTGAATCCAATTGACCCAAAGGGTCCTCAGAATACCTAGGTCGTCGGATAGTTTGCAGATGAAGAGGCAGGGCGGGGAGTGTTTGAGCACCGAATGTTCGTCGGCGGCCCAAGAGCCCTACCTTTGTACCTTCGGACGACTCGGACGTGGGTTTGAGTGAAGGTTGTGGAAGAGACACTTCTTCCAAACTTGAGGGACTGTCCGTGTCGTCTGTATCTTCCTCGAGAGGAGAAGAGAGAATGGTAGCACTGTACGGAGCGTTGTCGGCATCTAATTCCAAGCTCCTCATATCATCACCCTCTTCCACAGCTCGCCCTTGTTCGACGGCCACCTGGCCAACGTAATCCGCAAGCTGAGGCATAGCAGGTGTTCCAGCTAAAAGAACTCCAATTCCCACAAAGACGGGTTCTGCATGATGTCGTATTTTAAGTTTACGTCGGTATGCCGGAAGGTTGAAGCTGGGATATGGAGAAGAGTTGGGCAACAGTTGATCTCCGAAGATAATTTCATGGCACTTGTGCAGGACGCGTTGGCAAATGATGAAGGATTGTGATTCACGACGGGTAGAGAGGTCGTTCAAAGCAGCCTGCATGAACCATAACGTCTAGGGAAGGATGTCTTTAGCATAATAATTAATAGAGCAAGATGGCCACGGACGATTAATGCGATATGGGTAGAACGCTGCGCAATCTCAATGACGAAACACTCCAACGCGCGAGACTTTGTAGGTCTGGTTACAAGAAGGTGACTAGAAGACGAAAATTAAGATATGTTCCACCTGATAAGATGATGTACAATATTGACCATATAAACCCCCACACATCACGCAACTCATGGATCTCAAGTTCCCTTAATCTTCGAGTAAGATAATAAGTAATTCCTATGTTGTCTGCATAGATAAGAAGATATTTGAGGGCAACATGGACCGAGAAGAAGGAGGATGATAGGAAAAGGCGCAGGAGGAGGGCATGGGAGGACATAACCAATGCGACCAACCCCGGAACGGGAGGAGGTCAGAAAAGCTAGATGGTCATGTGACCTACTGCTCGCCCGCGGACACGACACGTTCACTCGAAATCTACAACCTCACTCACAACCAGAATGAAGGGCATTCTGCTAGCAGGCCTCTGCGCGTTCCTTAATCTTCCTTTCTCTTTCGCTGCTACTCCCCACCAGCAACTCATCCAGTTATCTGCTGCTGGAGCTTCAAATGGCATCATCAAACTCGATGCCGATACATTCGACCTCTTAACCTCTCCAAAGCGTACCTGGTCAGCTTCAATACAGCTCACTGCTTTGGACGCAAGGCGGAAATGCAACCCTTGCAAGTCAGTGCCATAACTTCATTGAATATGTCATTGCCCATGCTTAACTTCCTGTTAGAGAATTCAACCCATCTTGGAATGCTGTTGCGAAAGCGTGGGGCAAACTCCCTGAAGGACAGCGCAACCAGCATTTCTTCGCCACACTGGACTTTGACGATGGATCGACGATATTTCAAAGGGTCTGTAGCTTCGTGCAAACTATGAGTTTGCAACTTCTCACGGGCTTCTTCGTTCCAGCTTGGTCTGGCATCTGCACCTGTTGTCTTCAATTACCCTCCTGCGGAAGGCGATCGCAAGCCTGCGAGTGGACGCCTCGGGCCTTTCAAATACGACTTCTCAGAGTAAGTCCATGGCGTGCTCATTGCAGCCTGCTTGCTGACTCCATGTCTGCAGTGGATTTGCACCTGGCCCTCTTGCTGAATATCTTTCTCAGCATACTCCCACTGCTATTCCTTACAAGGACCCTATTGACTGGACGCGCTGGATAACGATTGGAGTCGGCATACTGGGGGCTCTTCTGACTCTGACATTCATTGCTCCCATTGTGCAAAGCAGGTGGACTTGGGCTGCTGGAACAGTTATCGTGTCGCTAGTAATGACCTCAGGCTTCATGTTTACGCGTATCAGGGGTGTCCCATACAATGGTGGAGACGGTAACTGGATCGCTGCTGGATATCAGAACCAATTTGGCCAAGAAGTTCAAGTTGTGTCCTTTATCTGTGAGCCCTCCTTGATGAACTTGGTGCGTTCGGAAGCTCACTTATTTTTAGATGGTCTTTTGTCCTTTGCGTTCCTTATGCTCATCATGATTGTCCCGTATCAATCATCACCGCAAAGGCAGCGCATGCAGGTCTACCTGTGGACGGGCGTCATTATGCTCGTATATTCAGTCTTAGTGTCCCTCTTCAGGGTGAAAAACCGAGGTAGGCATATAGTTGGAATGAAGCAATATTGTCTTACTAGACGCTTCCTACAGGATATCCCTTCAAAATGTTCTTCTAATCATGTTGAAAATAGAGCTTTCTGTATGATGAAAATGATCGGCATCTCGTCGTTGAACAGCTACTCCTTTAGTTCCAGCGAACACGGTGAAATATTACGAAACCATAAGGTTATGAGAATAAGTACAAGAAGAAAACCTTGCAGGTCTTCTAATTAGATGTTCATGCTCCTCCAGATCCCTCTTGCTGGAACACGTCTACATATCGACTACGTATATTCCGCTTCGCAGCGCTTGATTTAGGTCGACCAGGAGGTGGTGTTCCGGCGTTCAACCGTGTTCCTGTAGGGGTGGGAGGCGCCGACTCTGTCGGTGGAGCCAGATTGGAACGAATGCGCGCTGGAATCTTCATAGGGGGTTCTGCGCCAAGGTCTATGGCGGAAGAAGAACGAGGAGGTGGGCCGGCTGTGGGTGTCGATTGAATTCTGGATGAGGACATCCCGGGCGAAGCGGTCTGAGCTCTTAATGGAGGCGGAGGTGTGGCGGCGGGTTTTGCAGTTTCCTCAGACCCTCCCCCCTTCTCGACGTGTAAGAATAAGGAACTTTAGTGAACGAAGGCTCAGACTACTGACCTTCCTGTTGACCCATCGCTTTTGTTCTTTGTCGTAGAAGAAGGCAGACTCCTCACCAAGACTTGCCTTGATAGGTCCAGGTGTGACCGGATCACTGCGTTTCCACCATCCACCGAACCAGGATTTACCTCCTGCCTGTGAATCTGCTATATATACGTGAAGCATGAATTCCTGTCTGTTGGAGGCCTAGTTAGACACTTACCAGGTTGGTTGGACCCGATAGGCTTGCTTTCTGAAGCTGGAGTTTTTGTGTCGTTCATCTCAGATTGTGTGTCGTGCATAACTTGTTTTGGCTTGGGATTACCAAAGCCAAGGTCATCTTCGTCAACGGCAGTTTGGGGGGAACGACTTGGATCTCGCTTGACTGGTTGAGGGCCTACGGATAATGGTTGGTTATCCATCAAAGATATGAAACCGTCTGTACTTGGTTGAATAGACGATTCGTCAACTTGCATGAAAGTCGCAGCGGTTGGAGTTCGAGTTGACGCATTATCGGCATCATAACCCCACCAGGTTGCTCCTTGAACGGGAGTCTCCAGAACATCGTCGGCAGGAGATGTAGATTGTGGGGCATACGAATTGGTGGTATGCGTTACACTGTCAGTCCCAAAACCGACAGGCGACGATTGGGATGATCCTATAGAATTGATAGAAGTATGGATAGTCGGCTTTTGGCGCATATAACCTAGAGCCGACGATGACCGTTCGATTTGAACATGTGGATACGCTGTCGTCGAAGCCATCGCCGAAGACGTCCGTGGAGGGGGTTGCATGCTGAGGTTGGTTGATTGTGGTTGTGGAGATGATCTCGCGGAAGGAGTGGTTGATGATATAGTGCTATAGTGTGCGAATGGACCAGTGAACGGATGATCTGCAGCCTTAGTTTCTTCGGGAGTCGGTATTGCCGAATCGCTGTCTCCTGTTACAAGCTTAGTGAACCTTCCCTCAAGCCAACCACCAATTGTATCAAGGCTGGGTTTAGCCAGTTTGCCGCCCATCCAGGAACCGGATTTATCACTGTCAACTCCTGTCAACCGCTGGGATAGTCCATGTAATTGCTCCAACAATGCGATTGTTGTGTATGGAGACGCGTGGTTCACAGAGGCTGTAATAGCTTCGCAATAGCTACGCAAAGACGGGAGAGGTTGTAAAATATCAATATTACTGCACTCCGCGATTAAAAACTCACCGGTTAGCGAGTTGTACGTGACCTGATTCAGCAAGAAAGATTGCTCTGATGAACCGGTATGCCTGAAGATGGGGTAAACCATGGAATGCTTCCTGTCCTTTGGCTAAAGGTGCGAGCGATAAAGCAAACTCGTGGATTTCTGAGAAGGTCAGCGCATCTGGATCTTTCGATATATCGCCTGGATTCTTAGTCCCCACCAGAGTAATCCTTGCAGATGGACTCCCAAGCCCCCCGACAAGAGAGGTCTGAGGTGATAATATGTAACTGTGTGAGGTTTATGAGGACTCGTGGTAAAACGGTATAAATAGTTACAAACCAAGAATGGGCAGCTTCAACCCAATTGTTTGCAAGGAGTTGGTCTCCAAGGGCTGTCAAGGCACCTGATGTTTCCAGCGGCAATGGGGAGGAGATCATCATCGCAACAGTCTCAGCCCATTTCTCTAATGATTTGGAAGGGATTGGTAGAGTTGGTTGGACCGGAGCGAAATTAGGGGTCCTAGGAGTCATCGTCGGCACACTTGGGACCAATGTCGCCGGTGGCTGGACGCCAGCTGTTGTCCTCTGCAAAAATGAACTTGGAGGAACCAGCTCCTGGACTACTGGGATTGAGTAAAATGCGCTGCCGGGGAAACTTTATTGTGCTTACCACTGGCAGCACCTTGCCCTGAGAACAAACTATATGCTACTCTCAAGCTTTCCCGATTATTCTTTGGAAGAATATTTTCGGTCCCGTTAAATGGGGCTGTTAAGCGCCCGACATCGTCTTTGGCTCCGATTTCACTGCGAAGAAAATCATTGACAACCTCTTTCCATGACTCCTTGTCGATGCTGCTTGCAATAACCATTGCGTGAGCCCAGAGCTGTTCATCCATTGCAAATTGATACGCTTGGCGGCGGTCTCCAAGGAGAAGGAGATCTTGGATTTTGTCAAGGGAAGACGGTAGTAGGGTAGTCACACTTATGGGCGTCTCATTCGAAGATACACTTTTGTAACCCACTTGCAAGTGAAAAGGATTAGTGCGAACCTTTGAAAGACGACGGGTGCCTACCTTGAGCCGAAATCGTATTACCGTCATGCAGCGTCGCTGTGGCTGCACCGTCCAATCGAGGGACTAATGTTGTGCGAACGGCAAGATCCGACTGGGGCCTGCATATCATTCAGCTTCAACTTTGTCTCTGATGAAAGTCGAATGTCAACGACGTACGTTCCAAGAAGCCGGCCATCATTCTCTACCATAATCTTGAGAAGGTTCACAAGAATAAGTTTGCCTTCCGCAGCGCGCTTCTCATCATTGGTCAAGTAACCAAGGCCTTGGTCAATTTCACTGGCACGGGCAGAGAGATACGTAATAACGGCTGTCTTTTTCGCTTTTGCCTGAGTCGACTGACTTGGCCTCACCAAACTTAGCGAAGGTGTACCAGGGTCAGAGAGCAACGGACCAGGATATGAAGGACTGGGCGTGTTTATGACCGATTCAGGGAGCAGCTTGTGCAAGGTATGCATTCTCAGCTCTGATGAGGTTCGCGACGACAAGGCTACGTCAAACCCTGTGTTCAAACCCGGCATCCCATAGAAGCAGGTCATCATTTTGCCACCAAAACCGAAAGTGACGACGGGGGCACGAGCAGATGTGCGTGCCAAAGGATCATTAGATCCAATGAGAGATGGTGACGGTGCATATTGTGCACTTGATGCTTTGATGATGAGCTCTTGCACTCCTAGCTTCGTATCCACCCGGTGTGACGTTGAGCGAAGAGACGGTTCGTTATTGAGTCCGTTCAAGGGCCTAGTCGCCTGTATTGGTATATGTGATGGAGGAACACCCAGCGGCTTGAGGAAGGAAGGATGACCAGAGGAACTCTGCCCGTTCAGATTTGAGGGTGCAGCAATGGAAGGTTTTCTGCTCTCATTCTGGTATCCATTGTAGACAGAGAGTGGCGAAGAAGTCCGTGGAATATAGTTATTCGAGACAGCGTTCGCTTTCGGCGCGTACGGGTCATGGGTGTCTTTAAGACTATTGTGTGATTCCTGTATGGGGGGTTGATGGGGTGCATAGGAATTGTAGTGAGCTTGATGATTTTGTACATTGTTCGCGCTGGCGGAAGACTCTACAGCGTCGATCGATCCTCCCCTGAGAATAGGTGGGGAATAAGGAACAGAAGGAATTGTTAGGTCGAAGGAATTCGGTACAACAGCTTGAGTCGACTCGGGAAGGTATGGTGGGATCTTCGGTACTGCGTTGGAAGGAGCCTGTGGGGAAAGCGAAGGATTATTATAGCCAACTGCGCCATAAAACGTAGGAGCGTAATTTCCTGTCGTATGAGGTGGGCTTTGTTCAGGAGCAGCTACCATTCCATCGCCGTGACCATTTGCATGAGGCTCCGATGCGTTGTCAAACGATGAATAATGAGCAACCAATTCTGGGGGAGGTATGGAACGGTGCGCTACGCCACCGCTATATTTCGCCCCAGAGTTTCCGGGTGCTGTGTAATTTGTTCCTGTAGCATTCATGGACACGTCTGGTGAAGCCTGCTTATATTCACCGTAACCAGGGCCGGCATAAGGATTATGTTCTCCAGCAGGAGGTAGATACGGAGACAAGGACGCCTGTGTTTGGTATGTATTGTACACTTGTTGCCCAGAGCTTGTGCGAGCAGGTCGTCTACTAGACGATGTCGGTATGAAAGGCGGATCATAGGCATTGGAAACCTTGGGCCGCGTCAAGCTTGATGGTGTTGCTTTCTGAATGGGTGTCACAGAGTTTACTCCACTATAGTGAGAATTCGATGCAGTTGAGGATGCGGTGTAAGTTGAAGATGTGGTGTAGGTTGAGGATGAAGTGTAAGGCGCATATTGTTGCTTCGCAGAAGTCTTTGCAGGTGACTCCGGTAAGTATTGGTTCGCTGGCGCTTGCGCGGAAATGTCATACGCGTTTGCGGGTGAATACGCCGGAACAGTGGGAGGAGTCATTGTGGAGTTTATTGGAGGCAGGTAATTGCTGCTGCTGTCGATTGTGTGAGGAAGCAATGCAGTACTCCGGTTGTCAGATACTTCTGAAGGTTGCAATGTCTGCATTTAATGTCTGCAGATATAACGACGAGATAAAGGTGCAACAGACTGACCAGCTTGTATAGGGCCTATTTGGTTCTGTCCAGGTTCGTCCCAATAACCATGTGCCGCATATCCACCATGACTTTGGTTATAATCATCATTGCCGGCATTGGGGAGGGTGTGGACGTGCCCGGAATAATCATCTATAGCTGACGTGTCCTCGGTCAGAAACGAGTCCGCCTCAGTAGAGAAATCAAGTGCGTTTTGTACGGGGAGGGAAGAAGAGGCGCTGTCACTGAAGAAGTCTTCGCTTGGTGGAAACTGTGACGATGTCGTCTCGGTGCCCAGGGTTGCGAACAAGTCAGTCTCTGAGTCTGTAGAGCCAAAGAGAGATGCGGCTGCTTCTACGCCATTCATATTAGGGGATGTGTCGAGAATACTGGAGACTGCGACGAATGTGATTGAGCGTCCACAACTTGCCGATGTTTGTCCTCCTTTGCATTTCAGATGTTCTCGACTCTCGACACGTCACTATTCCCGGCAAACATTTTACTTACCACTTCCGAACTTTTGACTCAATTCCAGTTTAACGTGTGCAAGTTAAGCTAGTTTAAGCAGGGCAAACTATCAAGATACTAATCGACAAAAATAAGGTGGCGCAGGCGTAGAGTAGAAGTTCTGTAACAAAGCAGAGCAAGATAAATGTGATTGTAGTAAGTATGACTGATGCTTGTATAATGACGAATCTGGAAATTGAGAAGCTGATGTGAGTTAATGCTAGTATGCTAATAATACGAGTGCATATGATACGGATGGGCATGCAGCAGGCAACACGAAATTCCTGGAGGGGTGTGTATTAGATGATTAAGAGACGGAACTCGGGCTACCGCCTGGGTTGATGGTTCTCAGCGACGTTATCGAGTGATGAGGCTGGTTTACCAAATGACTTGTCTACCAAACGTTCCACTGTTTTACGTGAGCCAAATGTGAAAGTCGCGAGTATATATATAGAGGTGACGTACCAGAGACAAGAGGTTTGTTGTACGTGGTTGTAGATCTTCGCAAGACTACTAGAAGAGGCTTCACTTGACTGAAAAAGAGTTCGCGTTGGTCACCTTCAACGACAGTCAAAGCTCGTTGCAAGACATAGTCTTGTTCAAGAATAGATGAGTTGAATTGAACCAATAGATGCTGGAGATGCGACTGACTTGCATACTGATCTTTGATCATTATCAGAATAGCGCTCTGGCCATCCAATTGTGGTACCATGATCTCGTTGATCAAGAGTCGGCGACTATCTGTGTCAGCACAGACAAGAGCCTTTTCGCAGACATTTGATGCGTATTTGTGCTGAGCAAGTTGAATCAGATTGCCACGGATCTTCGATATTACGAGAGCTTTATCTTGAGCCCTTCCCTGTTGAATGAGGAATTGGATAACATAGTTCTGTCGTATCATTAGGTTAGGTCGAGTAAGCGAACATGAAACAAAGAATTACTCCATATTGATCTTGCATGAGGTCGATGGTGAAGTGGTGTACAGCCTCTAGTAATGAGCGGGTGCGCTCTTCCGGAAGATGCTCCAGACATCGCTGTAGAACGCGACAACCGTAGGGATGCGTTGCCAATTCGAGAAGATTGTCACATATACTCGGGAGAAACGTTAGACGTTCAGGTGATACGACCTCAATAAGTTTCTGGATGACCTGGAACATTGACAATGAGATATAACCTCTGTAATGTTCGAGAAAATACCTACATGGTTTCCATGGGCATCTTTGATGCACCTCAGTATGTGGTTTTGAAGTTCACAAATTATGGAATCCTGCTGGCCAGGTGAGATATACTCGATGGCCTGTATGGCAAAAAAAAAAGTCAGAGATGAGGACAATTGTACCACATATGAGGATGCCCTTGCACCTTCTGTACAACGCGACATCCATATATCTGAAGTGAAAAAGTCACAACGTTTGCTTCGACGGCACTACCAAGAATATCTCTTTGGTGACGTGTCCCGAATTCAAACAGTTTTTGAATGACCTGGACATAAGCGGGCGATTATCTCCCATTGCTTGAGATGTCGTAGAACTATACTCACATAGTTTCCGAAGACGTCCTGAGTCAATCGATGGGTGTTGGCGGGGACAATTTCATCAAAGACGAGTTGTTTCTCTTCCTCAGGTACTTCCTCCAGCTGTTGCTGTATGAAGCGAGAGCCATGCTGGTCGCCACTGAACTCGACGATGTGACCGAGAATTTCCTGGGAAGAGATAAAACCTTGTTCGAGAGACCTTACGAATAATCTACCTTGAGATACCATTGTCGCTCTCGGTTGGACCGGAACTCCTCCAAGAGTGCGCTCTTGTTCGACGGCGTCAGATCTAGCGCTCGCCGAGGATGTCGGCTGCCTTGAAGAGAAAGATGTGATGTCCGGTTCCCGGCTTTCGAGTGCGAGACTCGACTAAGAGGCAAGCCTCGCGGAGGGCTATCGAGGCCATGGTGTTGAGGTGACACACCGGGAAGATTCATAGCCTGTTTTTCATTGAGTCACATGAGGGAAAGTCTTCAACGAACAGTATCGCATACCTGGCCACTGTAGCTGTCCGTGAAGTGGGGCAAAATGGCTGGATTCATGGGAGAACCGGATAGATGTGTAGGCATTGCTGGAGGCATGAGTGGAGAAATCAGCATGTTAGGAGAAGGATAATAAAACTGTTGTGCTAGTGGCCGGGGCCCAAAATCGAATGGAAGACCTCGATGATGGTGTATATCATTAAGTCCAGCGTGGCGAGGCTGATGAGGTTGCTGATGAGGGATTGTGTAAATATTGGGAGAAGTTGGATTGCCCATAGAAGGCGCAGAGTAGGGCCGCCCAGAGACATTTCCATAGGCATCGAATCCGAACGTGTAGTCATTGAAATTTTCCGGAGGGTGCACAAAATAGTAGCCCCCATAGCCTGGCATATGGTACCTATCATCAAACGGTGCTCGCTGTGGAGGTAAAGGCGGTGGCCCGGGATGAAACGTTTGGAAGGTGTGCCTTGCTTGAGGAATTACCCGCTCGTCTTCAACGGGCATACCGCGCAGTGCTTGCATTTCACTAGAAGTTGTCGAGGACAGAGGTTCGTATCGACTGGGATGGGGTTGAGCAGGGGGATGGTTCTGGTAAGAGACTGGAAAAGTTGGTGGCGGGACTGTTGGGGAGGACGGGGAATGAAGTCTCGACTCATACTCTTGATAAACGCCAGATTTAAGGGAGTGGGCAAATAGTTGTACCACATTCAAGGGAGGCCTTTCGTTCTGCAAGCCATATATCAGTTATCGTAACTCATTAGCAGGCACTCAAGCGCACAGTTCTTGTCCCCAAAGGCGACGGCGCTGGTGTAACATTTGTTGGTTTTTGACGAGATACTTGTGGGGCAAGGTGAGAAAGGGAGTCCTGCGACCAAAGTATGTTAATGGAATATTTGCCTCAGAACGGCAACACCTACTGGCATTGATTGTTGAGACATATTAATTGTAGTAGTCCATCCATCGTCAGCAGAGGTCCGAAGCCTTGCTTCTGGTACAGGAGAGGCACCATAAGCCCTTGGCGGGATGGGTCCATTTTTGCTCATCAACGACGGCGCGGTACTAGAGCTCCAAAGCTACAGTAAAGCAATGAGTTGGCCACAGGAATAAGTCAGGGAATTTTTTGACTAACTGGCCATTCATTATGCAAGAGACTGAGGCTATTTGGAGCGTTGACATCGACATTGGTTACCGGTCCTGGGCCAGTGTTCCGCTGTTATTGAAGACAGAGTTTTTAGCCCAGCCGAGAGAGAGGAAATAACACGATGGGAACGGACCTCAATTGTGGGGTGGGGAGATGCACCTCTGGAACGCGTCGACGAACCAGATACCTTGCGAGAAGAAGGTGCAGACATTATAGATTAGGGTATGTTCGAACTTCCGAGGTAGAGAAAGGACAGTGAAGAAAAAGAAAGCACAGTAGGAGAGGACAAAAAAAAGGGTTCGGTGGTAGGTAGACCCTTAGCTTCGACATTCAGGTTTGTGACGCCCCCGCATACCAACAGGGAATGGAGGAGAGGACTCTGAACGCGGAATTAAATGAGTATAAACGGAGGCAATATGGGAATATGTATGAAAAATCATTATCCGCGTTTCAAAGGGATCAAATAGGTTTAGCTCGCTCCCGGACAGGGCCTAAATGGGACACCTCAGGTCCCCGCCAGACACAAACAGACTCTGTCAAACTTTTGGCGGTTCACGACAACTTCGCGATCGCGTGAACTGCAGCTTCTTTTCGACAATACGTCGATCGACGTCGCCACGTCGTTTGCTTCATCAACCACTAAGTAACAATTATTTATGACGTCGGAACACAGTATCCCCACTTCATTTGAAGTATGACCTTTAGGAGGTTGATTGGTTATGTCTAGTGTGCGGCGCATCTCTGCGCGACAGATGTGGATTTCCTGGAAAATCCAGAAACTAATGCTATGCGAAATACAAAAAGGGTATGTGGGACTCGAGGCAAAGAAGTCCTCGTCTATCGTGAATTGAAGAACCAGGAAGCGCGTTTCGCTACAAGCGTGCCGAACAAGAAAAGGGTCGACTTTTAGTGATCGTAAATAGAACGCCAGGAACATATGTAACTTACCTGATCTGGTAACAGACGTTAGGGGGGAAGCAAACAGTGGAGACCGTGAGATGGCTATGAGATATTGGTTCAAAGCTGGAAAAACATGGTATAACGCACCCTCCTTCCTCGTTCTGAAGTCTTGCAAGAGGGTTGGCTGACGATACTCCTCCGCTGGATGTACCCATAGGATTGGCAACTGTACTCGCGCCTCCGCCACCTCGCAATGGTTTAGCAATACGGCCGAAATTCAGTGTCGAAGATGCAACAGCCTTTTGCGCTGGAAGATTTGCCTCCACGTTTAATACGTGACATTCAATGAAAGGGAAAGCGTACCTCGAGCCTGATCTAAGCGCTCCTTGACGGCTTGTAACTGTGTCTCGAATTTCTGGTTCTGGACAGACAGCCGGCGATCTGCATCCTGAAGCAAAGCTTCAAGATTCTGTATTCGTTCGTTACGAGCAAGGAGTTTGCGTTCCGCGATCCCGGCCTCCTTCTTCAGAGTAGAATTCTGGTCGACAAGCTGCCATATTGCAAATCAATAGAGCAAAGTTGAAGACAGAATGGAAACAGTACCTGCTTTTGGACCAAAGTTAACTGCTCCAGATTGCGTTCCAAGAAAGCCATCTTCTTTTGTTGCGCCTTATTGTTGCTGTTGCGGATCACATTATTGTACTGCTCCTTTATCTCGTCCAATTGAATTTCGAGCTCAACGACCTGGAAGCTTGGTCAGCACTGACTCAACAAGTCTGCACATGGAGATCACCTTTTCGCAGCGGTTCTGCAAATCGTGCATCAGAGACTTCTTGACGCCATCGAATTCCGCAAGTTGAACGTTGATAGCCTTTCGTGTCCGCTCAAGATCTTGTGCGCTTTCTGCGAGGTTCTTGCCGCCTTCAATCCCGGCGGATGTAACGGCGAATGCACGCTGGAGGCAAAATAATAATAGGTAAGACACATTGAGTCATATTTCTAGACGATTTTTCTTCCTACCTTCAGTTCTTCATTGACGCTTTTAAGGCTGTCAATAGAGCCGTTTAGACTGCGCAATTCGTTGCTTCTGATCTCTAGTTGTTGCTTGAGGTCTGAGACTTCACTCAATTGGGCCTCTCGTTTGGCAGCATACTGAACCTCCAGTTTGTTCTCCATGCATGCATGAGTTAAAGTTCGATAAACGCCTAAGTAACTTACCTTCAAATCTGTCATCATCTCAGCAACGTCAACATTGTTGGATTCCTCGTCATGGATAGTCTTCTCTGCTCGTAAAGTGAATCTTATCAATGAGCATTGCATGGCATGTGAATATCCTTACCTAAGAGCTCCTCGTAATCTGTTTCTAGTGCAGCGACTCGGGCCTCCAATTCATCCCTTCGACGGATTACCATCGTGTTCTCCTCCTGACTTTGTCGTAGTCGGTCAACAGTCTCTCTTAACAGGCTTTGACCTTCAGAAAGTTGCCTTCGGATAGCCGTGAAGTCTTCTGGAGAAAGCTCCTCGGCGGAGTCGTGATCCATGTTGTCCAGTTTCGCAAGAATCTGGCGTAATTGTTCGTCCTTCTCAGAGAATGCACCTTGCTATTGCCACAGAAGACATTTGTGAATCTAACCGGATATTGCGTGCTTGAGCTTTCGAAAAAAAACTCACAGTGTCAAACTTCGCCATCATCAGAGCCATCTTCTCCTGCTTACGCTTCTCCTTGTCTTCAGCCGAGGCATCCTTCTGCGCTGTCTTCAACTCCGCAATTTGCCGTCTTAGCTCTTCTAACTCGGATCTGGCATCTTGATTCTGTTCTTTGAGGATATCTACGGTAATAACGCTTTCCTTATTTTCGTAGTCCAGCCGTTCCACTTGCAGCCTCAACTCATTGAGCTGAGTTGACATAATCGTATTTTCCTGTGAGAGCCACGAAGTTGACGTGAATATGAAATTCAATAAGGCAATCGTGAAATGCAAACCTGATTGATAGAAGACTCTTGTTCTTTCAAGAACGCCAATTCCTCCCTTAGTTCCAATACGATCTTCTGTGCCGCCGCGAGTGCGGATTCCCTTTCCGCAAGTGCATCGCTCAACTCATTCTCGCGTTTCAAGAAATCGTCTCTCTCGTCCTTTTCTAAGCCAATGACAGTCGGCGTTTGTGGCCGGCTTTCGAGGTCATTTCTCAAACCTTCGATGCTGGGATTCACAGGCGTCATACTGCGTGACATGGATGCAGGTGTAGACGGGGTAGGTGATGTGGGAGGTTTCTTGGCCGCCATCGAAGAAGCCGTTGGAGCACCAGCTTTCCCTGATATTGCCCAATCTCCCTCATCCACCTGTCCACCTGATCGCCATATCGCCAGCTCCGCTTCTAGAGCAGCAATGTGCTTCTGATATGAGGTATTTGCGAGCTGAGCCTTCTGCAACAAGCCTTTCAGCTCCAACGGCGATAGCTCCGCGTTGACACGAGCGGTGTTCTTGATAGATTTCGCACGAATACCAAAACGCAGCGTCGATAGTGTCTCCGATTCATTGTATGACGAAGGTGAACAATTGATGATCAAGGTCGTTCGAGAGTTTCCACCCAAAGATTCTTGCAAGATACGGGTGAGTTTGGAATCACGATAGGGGATATGTTTGGCCTAATGAATTTTCATTTAATGGATTTGCGGTTGTGGCTGAGTTAATGTCACCTTGCTGTCCGTAAGGGCATTGATGACCATTCCCAGGGCGGACAGTGATTTGTTGATTTTCTTTGCCTCTTCCAAAGTTTGACCCGAAGCACCCGTTTTTCCAACCTTTTCGGAGCCAGCAAGATCGACAAGGTATAGATTTCCCGTCTTCTGAGCGCCGGTTTCAGTATTCCTTTGCTGAATCGTAATCAAGAATATGGAATGGGAACGTGAAGATTCGGCATTCATGTCTATATGCCATTGGGTCACCAAAATTGTGTTTCCATGATATAAACGCTGCTTACTCGTTGATGTTACCACTCTGGCTGCTCCTCCCGTGCGCATGATCTCGTACACCTCCCGGGCACTACTGACATAATAATCCGAAAGATTCTTCACATATACTCCTTTTGACTTCTCCTCGTGGACTTGTAGATTGTCGTTTTGCGCTAGAAAGGCAAGAATTAGTAAGAGGCCGCAGGTCTGGCCAAGTATTACTCACGTGCAAGAAGATCGCGGATTCTTTCAAGATAAATCTCCATGTAGGAAACCTTCACCAGGTACTCCAGATGTGCATCGCTCTCCACGATAGACTGGAAGATCTGTTCGGTGATGCGCGGGATGATGCCTCTCAACTCATCCGAGTCGATATCTGCTCCCTTCAATAACATGTCGATAATCGCATATAAGAGGAGCTACATAAAGCTCACCATCATTGTGAACGTTTTCCCGCTACCCGTTTGCCCGTAGGCGAAGACAGTCCCATTGTACCCGTCGAGAACATCTATCACATCGATATTAGCAATTGTAGATTCCGATCAAATCTTTAGGAACCAGTGGTCTGCAGATCGGAGCCTACCTTTTACAATGCTAATGATGTTCTTGAGCCAGGTGCTTTGCACGACAGAACAAGAACTCACTCTTTCACCCCGTAATCAAAGACTTCAAGCTGCTTTGTACCCATTGGGAAGACTCTATCAAAAGTGAATCCATCCTTCTCCGGTCCTGAGCCAAGTTGCGTCGATCTCATCTGTACACTCTGTAGGTTGTCATCGAAGGATACAACGACATCTCCTCCTTCACGTTGTTCAATCGAGTTGACTGGGCGAAAACTGAGGTAGTGAAAGGTGTAAATGCGGGAGCGTTACGGTGACTGGGTCCTAGCTTACCGACAAACAACCTTGATGTTAGTAGAGCTTGCCATGATGAATGAAGGTCGTTGCTGGTCGTTAAGATGTTAGGTAAACGCGTGGTACAGCACCCAGGGGTAACCTTTGGATGAATACTGCGCGATTTGAGAGCAAACAAGAGTTGGAAAGGCGCGACAGTAGATAAAGGGTTAGAGCAGCATGCGTATGCCACAGGTCTGGTGAATTGGTGGAAGAAGCTTGGGCTAGCGTTTTCCGAATTCGATTGAATTAGCAAGTCAACCCTTATATTTGCGGTTGTTGAAAGCGTGTACCCATGGCATTGCTCTACAGATCAATTTACACCATGCTTTATGCCGATTTAAAACACAACATTGGTCGAAAAGGCTAACAACATCTGGCAAGTGATATCCTTTGCGAAGCTGAATTTTAAGGCGCCTATAAGAATGGAGCCGGCGCTCGAATAGGTGGATAAGGTGCGACCTTTGCAGGACGAATTACGGAGTACATTTGTTGCGAATTATAAACACATAGTTGCGTTTACTCTTCATCACTGTCTATAGCTACTGGTGCAGGGCGACTGGAAGATGCAAGCGGACGACGAGGGACATGTTCGTCTCTCTGGGCGGCATCTGCCGCGTCGATCCATTCAGAATAGATATCAATGGGTTCGGTCAGGTCTGTTGCAGATATGGACTCAGATTGTCGCGGATATGATAGAGGAAGTACTTACGATTCACTTTGCTCTGATATCGTTGATCACAAACTCTGCAGACCAATTGCGCCACGCCTTCTTTCCTGTCCAGCCTAACAGTGACAGATTTGTCGTGATGACAGAATAGACATGTGAATGTAGTATCTACAGGCTCAAGAATTTGAGCGCTGGAGGACATGCCTGAGTACTTGTTTTACCTAGAGGTATTTTTGTTCTCGAAGGTCCAGGTTTCTTCGAAGATTTCTTGCGCTTCCCCATAGTATACCCTGGAGTTAGGATGAGCAGCCGATAAGCTTGGTTGGAGTAGTAACATACCTCGCTCTTCGAAGGACGTATAATGGTCTGGATGTAATAGCCGTTCCGACGGATTTGATATTGGCCGTCACGCATCACGGATCAGAACACCGTCACGTGGTCAAACGCGTTGTTTAAACTTGCCCTAACCAGGACCGTCTGATTCAACATCGAGTTGTGATTGGAATACATCTCCTGCCACATACATGGCCACCCGTCGTCCAGCCTCCCGCGCCAGGCTGAACACCAATATAAATACAATGCAGCCACCCCAACAACCTAGGCCAAAATCTGCAATGGCAAAGACGACCACTTCGCAACGTGTGGGTGAGGAGTTGCTGGGATCACAAAGCTCAAGCTCCTCTATACCGAAACTTCACAAAGGCCAGGAAGAATCAGAATCACATATTCAGGTTATTCTACGCTGTCGGGGACGCTCAGAAAGAGAGATACAGGAAAATTCACCAGGAATTGTGCAAATCGACGGGGCGAAGAGCAAAGATCTCACTATCGAGACGTCGCCGCCGATCTCCAGTCTCGGAATCGTCACCCCGCCTCCTACTCGAACTTATCCATTCGACCTCGTATTTGGACCCGAAGCAACCCAGAGCATGATATATCATGAAGTCGTTGCGCCCATGTTGAAAGAGGTGCTCTTGGGTTACAACTGTACTTTATTTGCATATGGCCAAACTGGTACAGGAAAGACGTGAGCAAACCCCTTTACTTTTAACCACTACTTCTACTTATTGAACGCGCCAGTTACACTATGCAAGGAGACGTGAGGCCTACACCAATGGGCAATCCATCTGCCAATGCAGGAATCATTCCACGAGTTCTGTTCCGGCTATTTCACGAGCTGGAAACGTCATACACAGATTTCGTTGTGAAAGTTTCGTACATCGAACTCTACAACGAGGAACTTCGCGACTTATTGGGCAACGAACTTGCTGCACCGACAAATCTCACACAGCCGATGGGCATGGCGGCCAAAGACGCTAAAGGGGCTGATGCAGGTCTGAAGATCTTTGATGATGCCAGCAAACGTGGAGTCGTCATTCAAGGCCTTGAAGAAATCGCAGTCAAGGACTCCAAAGCTGCACTAGCTCTTTTGATGAAAGGCAGTGAAAGAAGACAGATTGCAGCCACCAAATTCAACGATCATTCAAGTCGATCGCATTCCGTATTTTCAATCACAGTTCATATCAAGGAGACAAATAACATAGGAGATGACTTACTCAAGATCGGCAAACTCAACCTGGTCGACTTGGCTGGATCGGAGAATATCGGTCGCTCAGGAGCGGAGAATAAGAGAGCTAGGGAGGCAGGGATGATTAATCAGAGTCTTTTGACTCTTGGGCGTGTTATAAACGCCCTTGTGGAAAAAGCTCAGCATGTGCCGTATCGGTGAGTATGAATCTCAGACTCTTTGGGGGCTTTTGACTGAAATGAGCTTGATAGCGAGTCTAAACTAACACGACTCCTTCAAGATTCGTTGGGAGGTCGAACAAAGACTTGTATCATAACCACAATATCGCCTGCCCGTTCCAACTTGGAAGAAACACTTTCTACACTAGATTATGCCATGCGCGCAAAGTCGATCAGGAACAAGCCAGAGCTCAACCAAAGAATGACTCGAAACTCGTTATTGCGGGAATATGTGGTCGAGATTGAGCGTCTGAAAGCCGACCTCCTCGCTGCACGCGAGAAGAACGGCATCTTTTTTTCCGAAGAGACGTGGATCCAGCTGAATGCCGAGCGTGAACTTAGGGAGACCGAACTGATAGAGGCAAAGAAGCGAGTCGAAATTGTGGAAGTTCAGATGAGAGATGTGCGCGACGAGTTAGACGAAAGCATTGCACGTTACAAAGGTAAGGAAGCAGAACTGGAGATCACGAAGGGGCGGCTTGAAGATACAGAACATACACTGCGTCTACGGGAAGGCGAATTGCAAACGGTCACCAATGCGTATGAGGACGAAGTTGTCGTCCGGCAAGCTCATCAAGACACTGAAAATTCGTTGAACGATGTGGCACTTGGCTTGAAAGGCGTCGTGGCGCAGAGCCTCAGGGACATCAGTGGGCTTTTCGACAAGCTAGGTAACGGTCGAATCATTACGATCATATAACTATCACTAATTATGCCTACAGACCGTAAAGACAGGGCACTTCTTTCTCAAAAGCGAGCAGTTTCTGAAAACGAAAAACTCGTACACCTGCACTCCGAGTCACTCGCGAAATTGCTGACCGAGTTCACCCAAATGTCGCGACAGACCACGTTCAACCTGGAACTCGAGACGAAACAATTTGGCGTGTCAGAGCAAATGGCACTTACGGCGCATCTACAAAAAGTGGAGGAACAATTTCATAAAGCTGAGGAGCTTTTCCAACAGATCCAAACTTGCGATCTTGTCGAAGAAAACACACTTGCGACCCTCCAACGGGAATTCAATACAGCTCATAAATCCTTGAAAGCCGAAACTTCTTCATGGGTTAGATCTTTGGAGCAGACATGCGAACGGCTGTGCAGCGATGTCATTGATACTAGTACTAAGCAAGTTACCCTCCTGGACGAAGCAATTACGCTTCTATATTCTCTGGTTGAAGGGACCTTACGAGAAACACAGAAATTCCTCACCGACGAGCACAGCGCCTTGACCGAGATGAAGACACTTACCGAAGCCGCAGCATCTCAGGAAACCTTGCATCTCAAACGGCAAAATAACGCACTGGCCCAAATGCTTGTGAACGAAAGAAAGAGCGCGGAGAAGGCAAAAGATGAGCTTATACAGCGCGTCTCTGGATTACTGGGTGATTACACGCAGAAAAGGGATGAATCCCTTAGAGAGTGCGTTGGGAGCTTACAGCGAAGCAATACGGAAGTCGAGGACTTGCTGACTTCTACTTTGGAACGACAATCGGAGGTGCTTGGGGATATGGCAATACAAAACAAGGACTTGAGGGAAGAAATACGGGGATCAAGCAAGCAAGGACTTGATATCAAGACCAATTCAGCGAAGGTACGTGACCACTTATCCGTTTCTCGATCCACCACTCAATTTGCTTAGGTTTCGGCAGAAACTGTTCAAGTCATCAAGACCGGGGTTGAGGACGTCCAGAGTACAGTTTCCCACTCAATATCGTCCTATTCTTCTTCGGCAAATAAGAGAACAAGAGCCATGGCGGATCACAGTGCAAGCGGTATGTTAAGAATATCTTACGAAGATGTGACACCCTGACAATTGATTCATCTAGCGTTTGATGAGCATTCGAGGTCGAAGCGGACCAGGCTGACAATCGTTGACTCACTTCATGCCGACATGGAAACAAGTCATTCAGTGCAACAAGATCTGTTCGCCTCAACATCAAAACGAGTCGAATCATATACAAGTCAAACCCTATCTATGGTCAGGCTTTCTCGAATGCTTGTTGATTGCATTTCTTATTGCTATATTTTGACCAGGCTCAGGAACATGCACAATTCGCAAGCAAATATCAGGACGCTGCTTCAGAAGACCTAGACATCATCGAACAAGCCGCAACAAACCTTGCCAACAGTGATGCAACGGATGAACCATCTGGCAGTACGCCCCGCAGGCGGAAGTGGCAATACAGCGCAGAATGGTCACTGACGAAAAGTCGCGACGAAGTTGTGGCCGCGCGGAAACAACAGCTGCAACTCATGGACATCAAAAACAACAACAATCAGAAACATAAAGACACCTCGATGAACATCAAAGACGATATTAATTCGAAACCAGAACCTCAATCATCCAGTGATCAAAGGCAATCTGTGTCTAGATTCGGAATTCCAGATGCGGAGAACGCAACCACTTCAGATACCCAGCATCGTGTCAAAAGTGAGACGGTCGACGCCGAGCTAGCCTATACTGAACCACTGGTGGAATCAAGGAAGAGAAATTTTGTATCAACGACGCGATCGTCCAGACGGGCACGATAACCGGATTTGTTTGGGATTTTGTAGTTTATTTAATTTAAGCACTCTATTTGTATTGTATTACGTAATTGACTTTGCAATAACTGCGCTCACACTCACTCATGCGGTCCCAAGCCTCTTTAAACACTCTCCGCTACCCTCTTCTCCGATGCCAGCAGGACTCAGAAGTAACTATCTTCGTACCAATCTGAAATGTACAAGAAGTAACATGCTCCATGTACAGCCGTGATTCTGCTATCGTTCGTCCTTGCGGTCGGTTTCCTGTTGATCATTCTTTCTTGTGCATTATGGCAGAATTGGCTGCCTCTCCTCGTTGGTATGCAGTGAACAAGTCTTTCTGTCGCTCTTATTTATCGTTCATTATATTTAGCACTGACTTTCGTGCTTGCACCTTTGCCGAACGCCCTATTCTCACATTGCGGGGCCGACGAACTCTCCTCCAACTACGAAGGCTCGGCGCCCGTTGATCTTGGTCGCTTCATCACGTCCATGTTTGTTGTAACAGGCTTTGCACTTCCGGTTGTGCTGGCGCATTCAAATATCATTGATTCCAAGGCATGCGCTATGTCAATTGCTGGTGGAGGGTAAGCCAACTAGTTGACGTGGTCAGCACGAGAGTCTGCTAACTTCATCTAGGCTGGTCTATGGCACAATTTTGGCCTATTCAGCAGCGTTCAGTCAAGAGGACTCCGATTATGACTAATGTGTCGCCTACATAAATATGATGTGATTGAGGAGAATGTATTGAGTAATGATCGCCAGGAATTGGCCCCCGTCGCCGTTTGCTCACTTGTCTTCAACTACGATGGCTGTAACATGTGCTCGCGCTATTCTACTATCCGGTTCAGAGGAGCCAAAATCGCGCACTAGCGCCGAGATATCAAAACGACCAGATGCAAGGAAACAAAGTGAGGTTGTAATTTCCCGAGATTCACCAGTCTTCAGACGACCAACGGCTAAGTCAGTGAGTACACCTTCGTGTACCACATATTCAGACGGATTGGTCTCAAGATCCAACGTAAATACGACCGGCGACGCTGGATGTTGCTCGACGTTAGCTCGTGGAACGGCCCATGATCACAGAAAGCCCTACCTGACTGGTTAGTGACTTTTGTTCGTAAATAAACGAATTCGTTGGGTTTGGGATAGTGTCTAGCACCGTTTCGCAAAATTTCGTTTTCCGACGAGGCGTCTCCAAAGTCCAAGGACATGGATATTTTGGCAATTTCCAGACGAAGTGTCTCCAGCATTGGCAAAGTCATGCGTTGTGTCCGGAAGGAGAGTTCGCCGGTTCTCATTCCACCAGTCTAGTGAACGTTGAGACTAAGATTTAAGCATAGTTTAAATGAATCCTTGCCTCGTGCCAACGTCCCCGAACGCATTTAAATAACTCCTCTCGATACCAGAACAACTCGCGCTGCGCTCTCTGCTCTTGTTGGGACAGACTGGTTTGTGCAACCACAAACTGCCTATCAGAAAGAGTTGGTATTGGTTTTGAAAGAGTTGCTTCATCCAGAACCAATTTCCGGATTGGGATGACTAGTCTACTGGAAATTGAAGATCAAAACGAACCAGAAGGTAGTCGAACAAACATACCGTGACACTGAACCCGGCGGAATAGTTGCTGTTGAAGATATGGATGACTCAACTGAGAAAATTGTTAGCAATCGAAGCTTGTGACTTATATCCAGACAATTTACATTCTTGGGTTCTGACGAGACTAACATCGAAGGGAGAGCCATAAGAATTTCGCACTTCGATGGAGAAGAGGGCCCAGCCAGCATCATCCTCGATATTCAGATGATTTATCTTGTCAGTTTCTGGATTATTGTTTCTTTGGCGTTGTGAATGTTGATATGATGGGAATGGGAGGAGATCCATTGCATAGCATTCCAGCATATGGTAAACTGTCACCATCAGAGGGTATGAAACCTGACGCATATAAAATACATCAGAATCCTCATGGTTCGGGTCGTCGACGTGGGCATAAGAAATGTGTATCGTTCCGTTTGCACTGGAAGAGAAGCTCGGGTAAGCCAGGTTTAAGGGGGGGAGTTGTCGACATACCAGCCAACCTTCCCGAAACAACCCAACGTCAAAGTAAGGTTCTGATTTGGTGCGATGGCTTTCGCTTCATTCTGATCCCAAGAAAATACCGGCTTATTGATCAGACTGTGCTCGGTCTCGTAGGTGTCGAAAACAGAGAGATTTCCTTCAGCAAGTGCTTTTTGAGCAGGCTCGATTGTCGAATCTTCGAAAGCGAACCGCAAAAAGTCTACCTTAATAGGTGACACGTTCTCCAGTGTTATTCGGATCATGGATCTTGAATGATTGCTTGTGAGTTTGTCTAGAACCTTTCCAAACACAACAATGCCTACTTTTCCCCATCGTATAACATCAATCCTCCATGGGTCACAGAAGTCCGTCGTATTCGAAGAAGAGGCTGCTCTGGGACCACCTTACACTCTAAAAACCGAAACAACGACCCCAACTCAGTCTCTTTTGGCTGCGGACTTGCATGTTTTTGTGCTTTTGTCCAATGGTACCGGTCAAGGCCTGAGGACTTCGATCGCCCGATTTCGGAGGAGATAGCACGCCTTTTTCGCGTAAGGCGATCTTCTTCTTCGGTCGTATATAATGGTAAAATGTATTCCCGTGCGATTCCACCAGGAGCCTGGACAGAGCATCCACGGATTACCAGCGTTCCGACCTCTACAGCTCGACCTGAAAGGACAACTTGATGGAGCGTGTTTGCCGGTATCAAGACTCGCTGCGGTTGAGATTTGAACTGAACCCCAGAAGTACTAAAACTTAAAGTCAGTGTCGTTAGACAACTCGTAGAGATCGTTCGTTACCTGAGAGACAATTCTTGAAGTTCGAGGTCGAAGATATATGGATTTTGCAATGTGATCACAAACTCCAACAATTCGTTCTGGACAACTAATGATTTACCCTAGAACAATCTCAGCATGAATGTTCGAATTCCATAGGTTGTCATGCGACTGACTTGACCTGCAATCGCCTTTCTAGGGTTGTACAAAAAGGGATCTGCTAATCCCTGTAAGAGTGGTTTGATGTCATTAGATTTATGCTGTATTGAACGAGGCTTTTCAACAGGGAGACGGATCGCTGGCAAACTGGAAGAAATGAGGAAATTCTCCAGAGAGTGATAAATAGACATACGGTGCAATGGAAATACTGACTATTGGCCTTCCTGACCAGTATTCAACAGCTCTAGAATCACCTCGCCTACGAGCAGTCATTAGCGCCCGAGTGGCGGTTGAGTATAGGTGATATTGATCTCCTGGTGTAAGAACAGCTTGTAAAGTTTTGAGCGAAGACAGAGCAAATTGGGCGACCGCCGGGAAATCTTGGAAACTATTGATCACTTCGGTTCGCCCGTCGCAAAGTAGATGTCTACAACGTACCAGGCAGCGCCTCGGCAACAGCAACAGCCTCTCGAACCACACCCACTTGAAGTTCTGGCCAACCACAAGGCTCCCGTAACTCCTCAACAATGTCCTCGTCATAATCGTTGAGGGAGGGGGGACGATCAGTCGATCTTGACTCGCCTGCCTCCCCTAGTCCCACTGCCTTCAAATTGATGCCGAGTACTTTGCATACATGCGTGAGGAGTTTAAGTATACTCTCGTTGCCTTCTGCGCTTTCGCTCAGGCGCACGCCAACAGAGCCCCAATTTCCTCCCGGAACCGGGTGAACATTATGGATGCCGAGCCCTGCGCTTGCAGGCACACTAGACGGCTGCGAGACTCCATCTTCCTCTCGCCCACAAACCATGAGGTCCAAAAGACATCCAAGGACTTCACGAAGAATATAAGCTTCCTTACGGCGATACCCAAGACATGCATACAAGCTAGCCATAGTTTCCAGCATTGCAATGCGTTCCCGAGGACCCAGGTGTAGCAGCCATGGTCCATGCAGTTGAGTAAGGACAGACGAGATTGAGGATCGTGATATCCCCGTTATTAAACTCAATCGCTCTAGATTTATCCAACTGTCACGCTCGCCATGACTCAGTGTAGGGGGGATTTGCGGTTTGGGCCCTGGTTGTAGCATCGTTGTAAAAGCAAGAGGTCCCCATCCTTTTGCGGACCATACAGCAAACAAAAGCGAGGAATGCCGAAGAACACAGCCACAGTACAGATAGGCAAGAAGTGAGTGCATCTGCTCCCCGTCGGGCGCAGGGGCCCTCTGGTACAGGATGGTCGCCTGCTGGAGTCGGTCACTAACATCATTCCAAGGTTCTTTGACTGCTGCTGCGGAATTGTGCTAGAGAAAATACAATCAAAAACATAGTGCAGAAGACGATCACAACCCAAACACAAACCAATCCTTGTCCTATCGACCAGGCGTCTACGATGGCCGCAGTTGCCATGCCTTCTAAAGTGCAAGCGTACCAGACAGGGTCATTAGAACTCCTGAAAAGCTGGAGTGCTTCGTTGTACCTGTCTTGAGCTACAGACGAGTGTAACAACCATGACAAGTCGTACGCACCACACCATGGCGTCTTCAGTGCGTCCAGAGAGAAGGAAGAAATCACCTAGCATCTTGTACAGTCGTCCGTGTGATGAACTAGTGCCAATGGTACTCAAGCGTTTCTTCTGTGTCTGAATACCTAGGTTTGCTTGTCGGGAACTGGAATTAGCTGAGGAAGCATTGCGTTTAAGCGCGGGTGCCGCGCTTAGGGTAAAGGAATGCTTTGACATATCTGGTTGACTATTACGCGAAGATAATGGAGGGGGCTCATCTCTGGGGAGCGGATTGAGAGGCGGATGAAGATCAGACAAAGGGGGGAGCAAGGGCATTAAGGATGAATTGAGGTATTCATTGCCAAGAGGGCTCTCCAATGCTTGTACCAACACCCCGAGCTCTGCAAGAATTTGAGAGCAGAGGCCTCCTAACAAGGTGCCAATGTGGAGCTTCCTGTTTGCTATGCCAGGTACAATGACCAAGTCAGGCAGATTTCCACCAGGATCCAGATTCGCCGTTTCCTCCCCTTCCTCAAATACGAAGCAACTTCTCGACAGTGGAAATATTCCACCAGGTGGGAAGACGTCAGCAAGGGAGGAGTTGAACTGAGCGTGTAGCGATTGCAAAGAGTCGATTTGCGACCATTTCGCTACACCTATTACTGCGAGTGGAAATTGCGAGGGTCGAAGGAGAGCAAGTGGAGAGTGCGATCGGGGAGGCGGATGCGTCAAAAAGCTGAGGTGCAGGTGGCCAGTTGACAATGGATTGGGCAGAAAACGAGCAGCTGTTGCAATGAGAACAGCAGATAAAAAAGCGTCTGTCTAAATCCAAATACCTTTTCCGTCTTTCGTGTCGGCTGGAATTTCGCCCAATCTTATGAATTCGAAACTTCTTATCTCGGCTGCGTAGTCCTCGAAAGAGGACTGGGGTATGAGCCCAACCGGAATGAGTAGGATCCGTACATGCGCTAGGGAAGCAAATGCATGAGTATCCATGTACTAGGCGATAAGGTGGTGTCCAAGTATTTGTATTGGCGAGAGGTCGAAGAACAAGGAGATCTAGAAACCCCGATTGATACTTGAAGACGCAAGTTCCGAATTACGCCTTTAGTTTGAAGATCTGCAAGAAGGACACATGTGTGAAGTAATATTTGAGAAAATGTTGTGACCTACATATGCCAGCATGAATTCAGATTGTGATGCCAACGTAGACCAACGTCAGTGAGCTTCTGGCGGTCACGCGCTACGGCAACCGACCAGTCTCAGGGAACCCAAATTACAACCTCATCTTACATTACGAGCAACAACAATGGTGAGTATTTCATCTCTCGGTTTCTACATTCGCTGAATTTGTACCAGGTAGGAAGTGATAGAGTCATGGGCGGTGTCATGCTACTGACGGCCTCAACCGTCTTCACATATTATACCATTTGGACAATGCTCTTGGTGAGTCCCAATCAGAGAAGTGTCTTCGCCGTGGCTCAAACTGCTTTCAGCCCTTCTTCGACAGTTCAAATCCCATTCATAATTGGTTCCTACCACGAGAACGAGCCATACAATTACCTGCTTTCATTCTCGTCATCGGTCTCACAGCAATTGGGTTATTCCTGGGCTCTACAATTCTCAAAGAGAGCCGTAGAAAGGCACAACAAGCGAGACTGAGGACGGCCTAGGGATTATAGTGTCAACAGATGTCCTGGACCCACACAAAATGCGATTATTGCGCTTATTACAAAACTGGATTCCGAACCTGTCTCGTTCAATACCATGACACATTGTCAAATCATGCACCTCTCAACTCTCAAACCGCAATATCTGTCATCATAAAGTAGGTAATCGTGCGTCTTTTCTAAACCGGTCTCCTGTGACCCTGCCATTTTCTCGTTTGGCCTCCACCACACGTAATTTTTCTGCAGCTATCAGTTCTTTCGCGATTTGGTCGAGAAGAATATTCATGGGAATCTCAGGCGGCGTGTCGGACACACTTCGAATGGCGCGCATGATCTTAAGGGTTGCGGGAGTTAAAATGACGTTTCTCTTCTTCGACGCAACGTCAAAACACACACCTTGCTGGATGAAGAATCCCCACGATTCAATTTCTGTAAACGACTTAAGATTGCAATATGCGTTGCCGTTTCGAGCACAAGCGGTGTCCGCAATGAACGCATATATATCAGGATGTCGGCGATGGATGCGGAGGCAAGCGATATCAATGTCTACAAAAAGAGTACATTCAGGTTGAATAAAGGTTGATACGAGCACCGATTAAACTTACAGGATACAAACCAACCTGTGCTTCCATCTCAAGCACATTGAGAAAGCCTTCATATCCTGACCATAGCTCATTCCAAACCTTGAATATCTGCGTTTCTGCCCCATGAGTCAGCATAGAGAAAGAATGGGCAAGCATGAGCCACAGTTTCATGGCGACGTGTAATTGATTCACATCTGTTGTCGCCGCTTCCAAGGAAGTTATCCCAGACTGAACATACGTTCTCAAGAGGGCCGAATGTGTACGTGAGTAGGTGGAGAAATGAGCATAGATGGACGAGATCCAATCGTCTTGTTGCTCTTGCAAAGCTGCTAGAAGTAGTACATTCCATGAGCGGATTCCCAATGATGATGTCGATGTTTTCTAAGAGGCACAGTGCATTAGTCCTTCATGTGTCAGGCTATTGTTTTTTTGGGAGCAATGACAAACTTCTGAAGTATGGTCAGCAAATCTCTGAAGGAGGGTCGGATTGCGAGTTGCTGCCTGTAGTAGTAATCTGCCGGTCGCCATGACACCCTGGAAGTCGTCCTCGATGTTGTCATTATGCCATGCGTGTGTTTGCAAGAAGGTCAATGCATCGTCGACCAAATTTCGAAAGGCCGTCTCATGGGCTACCGAGAGTGGCAACAGCGCAGGATTTTCTGTTGTGGTCAACACCTGGGACATATATGTATGAGAAAGACTTCCATCTCGACTGTTAGTGCTGTACCTTTACTAAACATTTGATCGTCAAGGGTGAGATCTTGGTTTTCATGCGGAAGCCGTCCCAAAGAATCTCGAAAAGCACGCTAGTGACGTCAAGCACTCCTTGTGCAGACGCCTGAGTCTTATGGTGGGGTGAAGCCGTTGCAGCGACTAAAAGAGTCAAGCTCCTAGCTTCGACATGCAGTCTATTCAATGCCACTCTGAGCACCGTATCGACATAGGGCAGTAGATCCTAGAAGGAAGTGGGTTGGCTTATTGTATTTGCGCTGCGGGACGGGTACCTGCCTTTGCGCGCTTTTTGTTGTTCTGGATAAGAGTCACAAAAATGAGAATGAGTGGAGAAGCGTCTGCTCCTTCAATCGTTCCATCAGACATCCGGCGAACCAAGTGCGTCAGCTGTTGCCCAGTAACTAACTTGATGTCAGTCCTTTGAACTGGAAGGCAAGTAATAGACGCACAGGTCAACAGATCAGAACTGTAACCCTGAAAATGTACAATTGTGATGAAATTGCAGATATTTTGGAGCACCAGAGGGAATGAGGCAGGGTCGCTTTCCACAGCGCGTGCTAGGGTATCTCGGACCAACAAATCGCATAAGGAGTCTGGGACGAAACGATTGTCTTTTGCGGGGACAGACATAACTTGCCGAAGTACCACAAAGAAGTCTGGCTTGAGAGGGCGCTACAATCCACCTGGACGTCAACAAAATACCGACGAGAGGATCCTGCATGGCATTACCTTCATAAGGCTTAGTAGCAGACCACTGTTGCAAAATCTTTTGGATGTCAGTACTATAACCAGTTACACAAACAATGACTCACGATTGGAAAGTGTTTCCTATGAGCAGCTTTCCGTGAACGACAAGCGAATCCTGACTATTCTGACCTTGTGATGCTATTTCAGCTGCGACAAGTTCAAGGATAGTACTACGAAGACTATCAGCCCCGCTGTGTGCATCTGGAAAATAAGAACCCACGAAATAGTGGTGCCCAAGAAACTGTGCCATCTCTTAATGGAAACCTGGGCAATCGACAGAGCCAGCTGGCGAAGCTCATAGCTAATATCCCTCGATAATAATTCAATCGTTCGCAACACCGATCGACGCAGTAAAGGTTGAAAGTGACGAAACAGATCGTCCTCGAAGTCGTGTTTGTGGATGATGATGTGAAGAGCTTCAAGGACACACTTCAATGTCAGCACGGGAAGAGACGTCAGGTCTCGAAGTGTGCTGAGTATACAGAGGCATGCATCGATGAAGATAGACCCCACGAGAACATGTGAGCTTCTGTCTTCCTGGTCTACGCCGCGTCCCAAGGCTGAGTGAGGCAGATCGGTAAAGTAAGGGGCATCCACGACATGGACCAATTCTTCAATGCACGGATAGGCAGATTCAGATGCAACTGTGATGTCGCCAAACTGCAGATGGAATGAATGTCCGCTTTGGGTTGGAATCACTGAAATGTTGCTGAACCCAGCAATCTGTACAAATTGGACTTTGAGTTTCAAGAGAGAAAAGTTGTCGATTTCGATGCCGTCAGCGATCATTTGAAGACTTAGCAAGAGTATTGACACCTAAGGAACGAATGATTGTTTGAAATGATTGCAGCGTCGAGAGCATTTCTGACTCACTCGAAGTTGAGCCATATCCGGATCTGCGCTCGACATACGGTGGCCTAACCTTTCCTGTTCTAAGAACGTCTGTGCAAAAAAAATCATCGTAAACTTCCAAAGGAAGAGGATAGAATGCTTGCTTACGTCGTTAGGGCGTATGTGATGATTAGCAGAATATTTAGGATCATAATCGAATTCCACGAGAGTGTCAAGCATGGCATCCCAGGACAGAACTAGAGTCATTGCAGTGAGTAAACATCCTCAGAGCAATATGCCCCAGGTACCTTTCCAGGTAGGAAAATGAGGGCGGAGCTGAATCAAGAAGCCAACGAGCTTAACGCGATCTGTGATCGGGGCCTTTGTCAATGTCTCGATCCAGCATTGCGAAATAATCTCGAAGTGTGCTGGTAATAAAGCTGCGGATGCAGAACGAACTGCCAATCTGACCTCCTCCTGTTTTTATGAGACATTGCAAATTCAGTAATTGCGATCTCTTACCACAGGATCTGCCCACAACGCAGAGAAGTATTGATAGAATATTTCTATGACGCTCGAGCGCCATTGTCGCCCCTCAACATGGAAGGCTGGGCTTGTGACATCTGAAATCATTCTAAACAGTCGGTTGACCCCTGAAAGTCTTTAAAAAAAGGCTGAGTCTGAAATAGACGATGGTATGGGGGCAATACCAACCTATGCTGGAGACTGCTGCTCGGCGCACTGAAGCAAGAGTGTAGTATGTCGTGAAAAGGTTCCGAGTCCACAGTTAGACTGCGTAATAAGAGGTTTGTTCGCACAATGGCCGTATCTTCCCGTTGAATATCATATGACTTCCACACACTTCAGCAAGTTAGCAATGATCCAGGAAAGACGAAATCACCTACCAGAGCGCCAAAAGCCTGCCATTCCTCAGGATGAAGTTCTCAGCTTCAAAGGCTTCTAGGAGAGGCGACTCTGTCAAAAACAGGTTTAGGAAATTGGATGTGAGGCATGAAACCTCATCAACATTGCTTGTCAGATATAATTCGAGAGAGGCAAGGATTTCAGGATCAACAAACACTGGATCTACAACTCCAGAACCTCGAACCGTCAATCTTCGCCTACGTGATTGGAAAGTGAGCGAAATGGGTATGCATAGAAAGTGATCTTACGTACCTAGAAGGTAGCCCCTGAACCTCAGTGAGGGTAACCACATTGATTTTTATGATACTGGATCTTTCACAGCCATACAGGCGCAAACACGCTCCGTAAGAATGTCGAATGATTGACAACCTTCAATAAGGTGAGTGCGCAGAGTTTGGTTGATATTCTGTCCGACTTACGCGACTGAAGCCTCTCGTCCGGTCACGAGACACTTTGAGATTTGGCTTGATAGACGAGAATGCAGCGAGGCGATGATGCTTTGAAGGCCTTGCCTGCCCAAAGACCTGAGCCACAAACATAATACAATAGCTTTCAATAGTAGATCCGCATCGTTGAGGCAACTGGAGCTATTCGCATCGATCAGATTTGAAAAATGGGTGAATGAAGATGTTGGAATGTCGACCCCCGATCGAATGAACATGGTGAGATATGATAGACCTAGCGACAAGTTTTCAGCAGATTGGCTTGCAAAGTTCATGATGGCACGCAGGGGGTCAACGAGCAGCAAAGGAGTTGGTCCGTCAGAAGGAGCAGAATCTAAAGCGGTACTAGCGCGTTGTAGAGTTTCGGTCTCATACTCAAACAGCCGGTGCAACGATGCCATGTGCTGTTTACATCTGAATAACATTTCGGAGACTGTTTGATAAATACGATACGGACCTGGTCAGATTGGTTCAAATCGAGGGCGGTTTTGAGCCATAGAAGAAATACGTCGTCGAAGACACTGAAAATCACAGAAGCCTGGCAGAATCTAACGATTGAACGAAGAAGATTATCACAGCGCGTTGTTGACTATTACGAGGTAGATAAGTATGCGGATGGTGGAAGAATTACGCGACTCACGCCCTTTCCATCCTTGACTTGGTGTCGTGTATAGAATGCTGTGGGATCAAGACCTCGATCTGCTGCGAGCTCCAAACACGCCTCAAAGACGATCTGCCCATACAAACTGGGTCCTAAGTTGTGGAGTTCCAACAGCCAGGGAATCGCAAATCTTGAAAGCAGGGAACGCCTGGCCGCCACATAATCGCCCCCATTACTTGACACGCCAGCTGCACCAGGTCTAAAATCATGTGATGGTGGCCACGGTAACCACCCTCGGTCTGTTTGTACTCCAGGGAGCCGCCTTTTTTTGGCTACAAATTCCCGAAGAATGGTGGCCAGGTTGTCGTCCTTCAAGCAATGAGACTCGATACATAAAAAACAAGAACCACCAACCTCGTCCAAAACCCAGAATAATACACGCCCAGCCAGCCTTTTGAGGCCATAGTCTGACGCAAGAGTGTTTGGCCAGAGCCTCCTTGTGAGCAATAAGAGACCAAACTCGTTCGAGGAAAGGTCTAGATCCGTCAAACAGGCTTCGACGGAAGACACGAGCGTTTCTACGTTCATCGAAAAGTCAAGGCCAAACGGTAGTGGGAAAATGCAATTGGCACTTCTCTCGAGCGAGAGGTTTTCGAATGGTTTAATACCATAATCTGCCCGATCAAAGAAAGAGAGGTGATGTAAATGGTTAAGGAGAAGTAAGGCCGCGTGGTCTGAATGTATGGCAAAATCTACACCGAGGATGTTTCGCATATGAGATAGAGACACAACCTCATACGCATGGGTTGTAGATGTAGAAGCCTGCACCCCAGCATCGACAGGTTGATTCACATTCAAGAATTCAGAGGCCATGCGTGGTGGATTTTGCGTCTGTGCGGAGGATACTTTGATACTTGCCGAGATATATTCCAGATAAGACCAGTCGTACATCGATATTGACGTACCGGCTCTTGTCCCGTTGTTGTCTTGGAGGTATTGTTGTGTCAAGGCAGAGGGGTGTATTTTGGAAGCGAGAAGTTGTTCACACTGATTGAAGACTTGATGGAGTTCGAAAGTTTTGAATTTCTGACCTTCGATTTGAGCTAGAATATCGCCCCGTTGGTTGATCACTATAGACCCCATATTGATAGCGTTCGCGAGCAACTGCAGCTGAGTACGGAGAACAGCGTGGAAAATGGTGATTTCTTCACGACTGCACTTTATTAGCTGTTCCACAGGTAGCTGAAGAAATGGGAAGTGCTCTAGACACGAATCACGCAAAAGATCCCAACTAATGACCATTTGCTTGGAGGTGACTGCAAGTCGTCCGCACTGTTCTGCCAATCCGAGTAGTGATATGCAACTGAAGTGGAGGGGCATAAAGCAACCTCCACACTTGACGCCTTGTGCGGTACATCCCCACAGTGGTTTCTGACAAACGTGGCACAAACACAAAGTAAACCAATTGACTGGTTTGAAGTGATGGTCGTTTTTCGAAACTATACTGTGAGAGGCCTCTCCGTTTGATTGAAGATCCGAGAAACGATACATGGCAATCCGTCGAACGTGAGTGTCGCTTTCCATAGAGTACTGAACTTGGTAATTGCCTTCGGGATAATCATAACAATCAAAATGGACTGCACACATGCACAAAGGGCAAAGCAATCCGAAATCATGAATAGGTTTCATGCATGAACGGCAATCGTCATGGGCGACATGATTGAAATGCACTCGCCGATTTTCGAAGTGCCATGGGACGAATTGGTGAGCATATGGATGCTTGAAAGTTTCGCTATACTGCGCGGGATGAGGTGTAGATAGAGTGAAGGGACTGCTGACTATAGCATGACCAACAGCTTTCGGCCAGAGTGTGGCCAGAGATGCAATTGCAAGTCGCCTTGACTTAGGATTGCGGTAAGCAACGATTTCAAGCATATCGTTGAAACTATCAACTTTTGAGATCGCAATAGACCTAAGAAGGCTGTCAAAACGGCTGTAAACCTCAGAATCTTGATTTGAGTCTTGGATGTTCTCGATGGAATCCAGGATAGCGCTCAGTAAGGGTGGAATGATGAAGGCAAGGTGATAGATATGCGGCGACTGATGTGGGTCGTTGGTAGACTGAATTCCGCCGCTGATTGGCGTGGATACTACTGGGATTTCACGACGGGGAGAACTTGTCTCGCTTTCAAGTCGCACCTCGTCAATCTGTATTGATACTATCGGATTTGGTGGGCTGATGGAATCAAATGGATCGTCATCTAGTGAAGTGAAATGATTGCCTTAACAATAAAACCACGATACATAAATAGTTGTTGACTCACTGCATGCTTGTGTTTCCAATCTTTTCATTGGAAATCCTTGTATTGTTTCTAGATTCTGGAGCACAATTCTGACAACGCTCGATTCAAAGAAAGACAACAGCCGAGAATGCATTTGGGAATCAAAGGTAGAGAATGCGGGAATCATCGCAAAAGCAATCTGAGATATAACTCTTGGGTCGTGACGGTGGGCATGGATCAGAAATTGGGCAATATTCAAGGTCAAAACCTGCAAGGCATTTGGAGGTCTTGATGGGCGTGGTATCGCAACCTGATATCTACAGTCCTCGGACACAACCGAAGCAAGGATAGACACACACAAGGAAAGTAACTCAGGCACCTGGACTTGCCCCTTGGAAGGCGAAGAAGACCGAGAACGTTTCCCACCTGCACGAAAGCTGTTTCTTGAGCGGCGGAAGGAAGAGGCGAGCTTAGAATCAGCGTCACTCGTGCCCTCTCGCAAAAGAGGACTGAGAGCGAAGACGAATTAGTTCAAAAATGAGAATAGTCATAAGCAACCACAAACCCATCGCCAAATATCTCCCATCCCTGCGAGACCGACATTGTCAACACGTCTTTCAGCTGCATCATGAGTTCAAGGGTATCGTCTGTCGAAAAGGCACGGTTTATTTGATCTTCTGTATCATCTTGAAATGTTCCAGTACGCTTCTCAGGCCTTGATTCATGCCTGATCCCCAGCTTTACCGCCTCTCTCAAGGATTCCGCTATCTTGGAAAACCCTCCCTCGTTCATATCGTTTGTGACATTCGTCACCATTTCCAAGATAGAAGGCGGTTTGCTTCGATTGGCCAGCTGAAGCAAGACATGGGATAGAAGCTTTCGAGACTCATTTCTTGCTCGTTGACTGGTATTAGGTATGGGTCGAGGTTGAGTTGTCAGAAAAGGGCTATCTGTATCTGGCAGACTCGATAAACGCGTCGAAGGTAACGCAGTAGGTCTGGCCTGCGAGGTTGAAGCGCTGGCCTCCGAAGCGTTATATGAATCTCTCGTGATGCTGGAGTCGATCCGGGAGGGGAGACCATGGCCGGGCACACCGCCGCTCATGAGTCAGAGTCGAATCTTGATATCCTGATGTTATATACCTACTAATGATCCAAATGTGAATCGTTGCGGACAGCACTGATCGAAGGAGACTCACATTTCCACACATTTCGAGCCTGCTTCCATCAACTCAACCTATAATTGCATGATGCTTGATGATGTAATCTGTCATCGCTTCGTCCTCATCTTGAAGTTACATATCAAAGCTTTTCTTCAAGACTTCCAAACTTTATTCTAAAATTTGCACATGAGAACCCATATCCGATGGCACCCCAAAGGAAGAAAAACACACAAGTTTCAAAGAACCTCATACAAACAACGCTTTTTCACATTCCCTCTACCTCCTCTTCTGCACAAGTGCACTCGAAGACACGCGAGACTGCTGTCTCCCCTTCCGTCTTCAAGGCCAAAGGTCGCGTGACAGAAAGCATTTCCTCCGATGAACAGCGAGTCAGCGACATACACTTTGAGCAGAAGGAGATTGCGCGCGGGCCCCTCACACCAGATCAAAGTTCGCATGAGGAGGAAAGCATTCCACAGTACTCGAGAAAATCTGTTAAGAGAAGACGTCGCGAATACGTTTCCAGCGAGAGCTCAAGTGGTCCCTCACTCGAGAAATGTTCAACGTTCCCTGAAGGTCAGCAGAAGGACAGCGTCGTTTCATCAAGGAAAAGGCGTTTAGTGCAGCGCCATAAATCACAAGATCAATCTTCGTCCAATGAAGAGAGCAATCTTGCGGATGAAGTCGACGAAACAAGTAAGCAAAGATATCTCAGAACTCTGATTTCTTGTCCGCCCTGAAAAATATACAGGGATGTTGGAAAATAGGCTACGGACGCGCAATAAAAAATCTAGCTTTCAGAGAAACTTGGAAAAATTAAAAAGTCAGTATTGAAAGTTCACATTCTTCTAATCATCCTTATGCCGTAATAGGGCGCAAATACAAGCGAAATGGAGTTTCTGATGATGGTGATACAGAAGAAGAGGACGCGGTTGACGAAGAACAAGAAATTTCTACTTTGGTGCCGTTCAAAGGCGCTAAACCTTCGACTGACAATGACAGTCTTTTTGATGGTGAACATTCGGATTCCAGTCAATCGTCTGGTTTTATCATACAAGACGATGGTGTCGTACAGCTACCGGCACAGTTCAGCATGGAAACACATCAGGATCTATCCTATCAATTCAAAAAGATATTTCAATTTTTCGTACACGTTGCAGTCCAATCTACCAACCATCGGGCCGATTTCATGAAGCAACAGCTACGAGGTCATTCGTATCATGGCATCACATAAACGCGTATTGACTTCAAGTGTAGACGAAGAGTACTTCTCTGTCCCTCTGCACATGACTCGCAGGAAGGTGTCGGGACTAAGAGACTCATTGGTGGCTTCCTCCGTTTGGCAACCCAAATTTAAGAGGTTACTGGAGGACTACCCTGATTTCGCACTGGCTGCGCTTGACTTCGCAGTTCCTTCTTGTGACGCTTGTCATCTTGGAGGACGAATGTCCACTCTTGTCGGGCACGTGTCTGGGTCTCCGTACAATAGGCTTGGATTCGAGAAGGTTGGAGTAGATCTTATTCTCGAACAAAACCATATAACGCTCTTACCAGAGGTCCAGTAAACCCGACGCCGACGAAATGGCTCACAAAGAGATTCACCTTGGACGGTTCTGCGCAAAGCGTACCCGTGTATATCATCAATTTTCACACTGGGAGGTAAGTGCCGCCTTTCATTTGCCCAATCCATGATGGACCTCTATTGCAGTATTCCTTGTTTCAAACGATCTCAAGAGAAATAGAGGAGCTTCGTCACACTTCCTCGAAACAAGGTTTTCATCGCATTGCTTATGTGGGTGGCAAAGACCCACCAAAGGACCTGGAAGACGCAGACGGACTCTGCGATTGGCTCGACGAGCGAAGGGTCATTGAAATGGAATGGCAGAAATTAAAGGACATGATGGAGAGTGCTAGACATCTCGAGATAAATGCTAAAAGAGGAGATGGGAGCGATTGAGTACGTATTTTCTTGCTATTGGATCACCTCAAGCCGAGCATTGTCACCAGCTACTCGCATGTCATTTGTTTCATCTATGAGCAAGGAATATATCATTTTGCCTGCTCGAAACGAGGTTTGCCATGATCGCTTGTTATGCCGATAACTTACAATGTTCACGAAAAGGGTAAGAAACTTCACGCGATAGACGGCCACGGACTACCCACGTGGCAAATGTGGACAAGGAGATAATGGTGGGTAATCAGTGTTTCTATCCGAAACAGATCAGTTCATCCCACCTTCTTGACCTGGCAAGCTGGATATTGATGTTACTATCTGGATCAAGGAAGAGTCTCGCAAAAAATCGGCTATCGGGCGACCATACGTATCAATGTATGAACGTATGGAGAATTTAGTACCCAAGAAACGTCCTCCGAGCCTCCGAGTAAACCTCAGACATTACCGCCCTGCACATCTATGGGATAACCCTGGGAATCTTTTCCCCTAAATACACTTCACAGCCCATCGTTGCCTCCTGGTTCTACCTTTATCAGGAAGAAAGTCTTGTGAGGTTGCCACTGCCGAGTCTTGAGCGAGGCTGAATTTCCCAAATATGATTTCAAGCTGCTTCTTCTGCCTTTCTGAGGTTGTCCATTCCTGGAACGTTATCCCATTCGTGGATTTCCCGTATGGCCGTACGACCACTTCCGCCATTTAATCATGCATCGTTGTTTAGCTTCGCTGGTGCTCCCCAAGTGCTGAGGTGGCGCAATAGTACCCACCCATTCAGCATCCTTACTACATCAATTGCCTTCGCATGTCTGATATCCACCACCGTTCACGGGATCGCCAACCGAGGCCGAACTCATTCGTTCGATACCAAGACGCATTTCGTTGCGGGGATTCAGATCCAGAAGACTCGCCCTCGTCGCCTACTTGTTCGGAATCATCTGTCGACGAGGATGAAGTTAACTGCCGCATCAAGCCTTTCTGGCCCAAGTATCAAGCCGTTTTCAAATCGCGAGGCTTTGAACTAGATACTGTCAAAGACGTGAAGTTGTTCTACAGCCAGCAGAACACTGTCCCTCGTCTTTCCCCAGCCCTGAAATTCTACAGCCGGGACGAATACCAAGACGATGACTCGCTATGTCCAGACTCAGGCTTGGTGTGTTCATCAACCTGTTTTCCCGCTGAGGATCTCAACTCATTCGAACTTGGTGTTATTATAAGCCTGACAATTTATTCCGAGGTACACGGGTTCTCGATGCTAAAAGAGTCGTGGTGAAAGCCGTCCACGCTGGTAGTCGTGAATATGATGTCATCTGCACATTGTCTCGGGATCCCCTTCGAAATGACCCAATGAATCACACAATTCGTGAGTCACCCTGTGTTCTTTGGTTGGCAAACGAGAGGTTGAAACCCCCAGCTGTATTGGACTTATTCCGATTGTCCAGCGATAATATAGCCTTCATTGTTATGGAGGAGTGGTCGTCGCAACTAATCACAAGCTCGGGATCGTGCTGCATGATGCGTTTTCTGGCAGCACTCCGCCAATGCATAGAAGTGAGGACTCCCTTTGCCTTTAAACATTAACACTGATACTGACAAATTGCCCAGCATGCGACATTCATGCATAGACACCACATTGCTCACCTGGATATCTCATTGAGGAACCTTTTGACAGACTATGATGGCCATTACGCTTACATTGATTACGAGATGAGTAGGCAGTTCGACCCCGCGTCTGCACCTCTTGTTCATAATTACCGCGGCACGGAATTACCTCCGGAATGCGAAGGGGGACTGGGAGTGGACGCCTACAAAGTGGACGTATGGGCGCTGGCCGTGCTGGTTTTGCGTGCTTGCAAAGTGCGTCTTCAAGTATCTGAATGTTCTCCAACTGGTACGATCGCTGACTTTCTGCATCAGCTAACGGGATATTGGGTCCCAGAATTCATGTACCTCATCAAGCCAATGCTGGACGAAGAGCCAAATCGACGGCCTTCGTCGTTTGCTGTCCTACATGCTTTCGACAAACTGGTGACCTCCCTCGGCTTACAATCTAACTTGAATTGCGCTGGCCCACACCAATAATGCCAATTCCCATTACACGCGAAGTACATTGATACAATTAAATACTACTCTACTTGACGGATATAATACACAGATCATGGCATTCCCAATAGTCCTAAGGCTAAGAAACAACGAAGTCATAATCCACAGGTCATGATTCTTCTAAAGCTGTAGACACCTCTACCTTCTGCCGTTTTCTCTGGAGATAACGAGACCGGGCACTCTCGACATCGACATCATTGTTACGTTTCGCAATGATCCGCCGTGTTGCAATCTCCTCAGCATCTGTTTGCTCCTTTTCCACTCTTTGTTGCTCCGCCTCAAGTTGTTGCTGTATCTCTCTGGCTCTGCGTTCGTTGATTTCTTTCCTGCTAGCTGCAGTTCCCACTGCCCGATGGATTTGAGCGGTTTGCTCCCCCTGGTTATTGAGATCCTTTTTGGGACCACGGCTACCTAAGAAGCGCGTGTTGGGAAGGGATAGATTCAAACCTGCAGATAGCAGTTCTCGTTTGTCAACAATCTGGTTGTCATCATTTAATTCAACGTCCTTCCCCGTTTCCCGAGCTAACCGCGCAAGTTCAGCGTCCGCTATTGGAGTAAAGTCTGCAGGTTTGGTGATAGTAAGGTTCACGTTAGGGCCTTGGGGACCAATTATGCGTTTCTGGGTAGCTGCGACCGTGGCTTCGTGATTGAGCTCAGAATCTTCAAGTAGTTGACGATAAAAATGTGTCATCCCAGTCGATGAACCGCCTTGTTTTTTCCTCAATTCTGCACACAGTAAGTAGGGTCTTCTTTGAAGAAGCTCATCTGCGTACCGTCTCTCTTATTTTCCTCCTCCTCTGCCTTTCGAACTTCCTCCATCTGGTCTTTATACGCCTGGGTGACGAAAGACTCCTTGTCCATGAATTGATCACCCTCGGCTTCACGTTCGAGTTGCATCATTTTTTCTTCCGCTCGGAGGTGGTCCAGTTTGCGTGTCGCAGCCGAAGTAAGCAACTTATGGATATATTTTGGCTAGAAAATGCTGCTTCGGTGGCAGATCCGTTTGAAAATGTAGATGAAGTTACCTTTCTGACGCTTGCATCAACCTCCTTCGCAGCTTGCTGCTGTGCTTTTGCCTCCTGCATCTTATCCCAAACCTCGTCATATTCAAAGACGGTTTCGTCAACTTGCTTTTCGACTTCCATCCGCCGCTTCATGGCTTTTGACGACACGGCATTATGAGCCAATGGCTCTGCTTTGCCCCGAGCTTTCGTGAAGAGCCCATCATCTTCGGCGTCTTCTTCTTCTGACACAGAAAACGCAGAAGGACGTTGTCGGGGTGCGGCAGCTGGAGCTACTTTTGGTTTGTTCAGAGAGATGGAGAGTTTCATGGAATCAACTCAAGAAGTGTAATGAGTCGGAGTTTGTAATGTAACAAGTACTCCAAGAATTAGTTCGAACTATAGATAAGCTCTTGATTTTAATTGCAGACGTCGGCATTTCTGGACACGATGAATCAAGCCGTCTTTGACCGAAGGAGGGTCAATGGACCCGAAGAAAGCTTTCCGCCCGTATTCGATGAAATCACAAACGACCTTACATCGTGGTCAATAGGTATGCCTAGGAAGGCCAGGAGCCCTTCAGATATCAGACCCATTTGTCAGTCGAGGCAATAAACGCATCCGAAGTTGACCCTCAACATGACTTTGGATTTCAGTTCTACAACCTGGTCTGATTAACCAAGCAAGCGGCTCCGCCTACGTTGAGACAGACAGGACCAAAATCGCTTGCGCCATGTGCGTCCTGTGCTTTGTCTATAGGAAAGCTCTAATTTCCATAATCCATGCATGCTTTCAGCTATGGCCCTCGACAATCCAAAGGGGCTGCCTTCCACGAAAAAGGTCGCTTGAATGTCGAGGTAAAATTTACGCCATATTCATGTCAGAATCGCCGAGCACCCATGCGTGTAATTATTCCCTTCTTTGAAGGAAAACGCAATCTCATGCAATACTAGGACGCTGAAGACCGGTCTATAGCCATGGCTGTACATCAGGCCATTATTTCATCCGTACGCCTGGAGACGTTTCCCAAGTCAACGATCGACATCTTTATCACCATCATCGAAACCGATGGCATTGAAGGTTGCGTGGCCGCTGGATCTGTAGCAGCAAGCACTGCTCTAGCGGATGCAGGAGTTGAAATCATCGGTCTAGTCACTTCTTGCTCGGCGGTATGGCCGTCCTTAACTTAGCCTCTCAGTGACTAAGTCCGAAATTTTCAGGGTATCGTCCAATCAGAGGTCTGGCTGGATCCCTCACACAAGGAAGCACGATCTTCGACTGGGACACTAGTGTTTTCGTGCATGCCAGCATTGACGACTGTAACCAACGTATGGCAAACAGGGCGTATGTCATCTGCTGAAGTGCTTGCTGTGAGTCCTCTCCATCTTCATTTTCTTGAAGCTTCGAAATTGATGTTAGCAAATAGTGCCTTGATGCATGTCAAAGTCGGTGTAACGATATTCATGGTGTTGTAGCGCAATCCATGCTTGCTAAGGAAATATGAACATTTCTGCGTCACTTGCTAATGAAGGAAAGCGGGCAGCCCACAGGAAATGCTCAGTTTCATTTGAGAATTCACTGAGTTCATGGACTTTATGGAAGGCGACGCAAACCAACCCGCACGGGTCTTTCGCCTCTTCGTCGATGCTCAACCCCAATGGCCCAGCAAAGACACAGTGCACCTTCTGATAGGACATCTCCTTCAATTACTCCTACATCGTTACCATTTTCCCCCGCGTGGTTGGAGCAAGGCGCGACCTTGATTTGTTCTGATACATAGGTCCTTTTCAGTGTCGGAGCTGTGTAAGTCAGTTTTGGTAACAGCATCCATTACTGACCTGCATCTCATCGAAGGGTTTCGCAGATCATATGTAGTGGAGCATCATTGTCACGAGAGGAAACGAAAAGAAGCACATTGAAGCGCTCGATACCTCAGGTCGTACAAGTCGCATCCGTGGCGACCGGATGGTCTTAACCGATAATAGTGTTAAAGTACTTGTCATATTATACGATAGGTGCCGTCAATAACATCGCCATTCCAATTGACATACTATGTCAATTGGAATGGCGATGTTATTTATCGGCTCCGTGTCGCGATACGGAGCCCAGATCGTCATGGCAAACACCTCCGTCGAAGGGTGCTGCAAGCCACAGACAAGACTACAGGCGCTAACATGCGAGAACAGTAAATATCTATATGGCTTTTCGTATACTAAGTATTGTTTCGTGCACGAATGTAAACCACGTCCATTGGCTTCGCGGACTTGCAATAGTCTAGTGGGCCGCAGCTCCCGGACAAGCTGTGTTGTTTGTCGAAAGGCTTTGTGTGTAATACTGATCCAATTTATGCAATGTTGCAGTAAAGTCACAGTTGGACCCCCATGTCGAGTAATGCGCGAGATGAATATGTCGCGCTCAGGACTTCTGTGATATATCCACCTTCTCCTCCTCTCTCACGGCATTCCCATGACTCTGACGACTCATTAAGAGCCCTCGAGGTTTCTGAAGGACCTGCAACGAATCCGCAACGGATTGGACGGTACACGAACGCTCACCCAATGGTCTATGAACAATGTGCTCAACCCTTTCTAAAGTGGCAGGTCGTATTCGGTTTCCGGCTTTGATTTCCAACGCGATTTGGTCGGTACTGGAGAGCTTCTTAACTGCGTCTTGGTTGACTTCTTAATGAATACAGCTACCACTCAGTGCGAGTGTAACTGATCCTGGTAATATACACGGCGAAGGAAGTGAGAAAAGCATTGGACTTATGAATGGCAAGTGGTGCTTCATGCATTCAAAAGCTCAGGGTTGACTTATAAGTGACAACGCAGGCATAGCCTTAATTGTGGGATTGCAAGTAAGTCTCCTTCATGTTATGAGGCTCCTTACTGACCGTTGAGAAAGATTGGATCGGGCATATTGTGAGGACATGTTGACCGCCTCTCTTATTGTGCTCAATTGTCGTAAATGCAGTTCTTCTCCTGGAGTTGTTGTAGCCAATACAAATAGCGTGGGGGCCAGTCTGGTTGTCTGGTTTGCGTCTGGTTTGCTGGCCTGGACAGGTGCAAGTAGTTTTGCGGAGCTAGGATCTGCAATACCGCAGAATGGAGGGGCCCAAGCCTATCTGTCGTACGCGTATGGTCCTTTGGTATCATATCTCTTTGCATGGACTGCCATAATTGCCCTCAAGCCAGGTCAGTTTCTTTGCTTTAGAAAGACGAGTTGTTGGTTAAACAGTTTTAGGTGGAAACGCTGTCATCAGTCTTATTTTTGCAGAATATCTCAACAGAATGTTCTGGCACAGCACGCGTGATGAGGTGTCACCGGATGATATTCCTCAGTGGGCTATCAAACTCACTGCAACAGCAGCAGTCGTTGTGGTCACCATCCTTTGCGTCGCGGCCAAGAAATTGGGTACACGCGTGGCAGTGGTTTTTACGACGGTGAAGGTGAGTTCTTGCTGCGTTGGTTCTCAGCTTTTCCTGACTCCGAGATTGAGAATCTAGGTTACCTCTCTTGTACGTCGCTTCTATACTGCTAAAAATTCCTCCTTTTCACCTCTGTTGTTCCTAGGTGCTTGTCACGGTTCTAGGAATTGTACAACTTGCACGTGGCAAGGCATCAAGCTCCTTTCGACAACCTTTGTTTGAGGGTTCAAGTACCAGTCCGTCATCGTACTCACTAGCACTGTACTCTGGATTATGGGCTTTTGATGGATGGGATCAAGCTAACTATGTTGGTGGAGAGATCACACAGCCAGAGAAAAATATACCTCGGGCTATACACTCAAGCATGGTTGTAGTTACAGTTCGTCCACCACATCACATATGCCGTCAACAGACACTTATGACCAATTCTGAAACAGTTGCTGTTTTTGCTGGCCAACATATCTTACTTTGTTGTACTGGACAAGGTAGGTGAATCGTGTACAATTACGGGAGAGCTTTCTCATTGTTGTGCTTAGAGTGTAGTGCGCTTGAGCAACACAGTCGCTATGGACTTTGGTCGTGCTCTATTCGGCCCCATTGGCGGTAGTCTATTTGCGTTTATGGTAGCGTTCTCATGTTTTGGGGCTTTGAACGGTTTGGACTTCTTTCACAAGATCAATATACTTGCTAAGTCTGATCTCAGGATCTTTCTTCACCTCCTCACGTCTGGTATATGCAGCGGGGCGCGAACGATACTTACCAGCCATATTCGGGCAACTACATCCAACTCGTCGGACTCCTTTGAATGCCGCTCTTCTTCAATCAGTCATCACTATATCTTTTATCCTGATTGGGAGTGGCTTCAGGTCACTGATAAATTTTTCTGTTGTGGCCTCGTGGGCGTTTTATTTTCTGACAGTGCGTTCGTTGCTTGTCCGTGGTCGCTTTAGTAACTCACACCAAAGATGAAAACTGAAGGTTTTAGGCCTAGTGATACTCCGTATCAAAGAACCCATGCTTGAAAGGTGTGTGGCATTCGGAGAACCCCTGCATTCTCAAGATTCTTGAATCCTATATTCAGGCCTTATAAAACATGGATCATTACCCCTCTCGTATTCTGCGCAGTAAGCTCCCAAGTTAGACCTATTCCTGAAAATGTCCGATTACTTTCCAAGGTGGCTTTGTTTCTCCTATGCATGCCAATCATTGCTGCACCCAAAGAGGCTGTTGCTGTTCTCGGTGAGTTTCTATATGATAATCGTTTTACACCTTCTGACTGCGGATTTTCCGTCGATAGGATTTGTAGTTGCTGGAATACCCGTTTATTATATCACCCAAGCCAGTGAAGGGGAAGGACGTTCTCGAATATCTCGTGAGCAACAGTCCTTGTCATCTATTTGGCGTAGCTGACATAGATGTTACCCTCGAAGTAATGTTTGCCAGTTTGTTAGATCGACTACCAGGTCGTTCTCGAACGGCAGAAGGATGGGAAGCTGTAGCCACCGAGGGTGAAGAGACAGTTGAGTTGAACCAACCGAGGTAATATATTAGATCACATCTTTGGGGTAGCCTACTTATATCAGCGTGTGCTTTGACACCTAATCACGACCATCTTTTACGTCGCACCTGAATGCATTTGACATTAGACTGTCTAATGTCAAGGTTGGTATAATAGACAGACCTTGCCTGTTCCTTTGCCGTTCGTAGTGGAAAACCAGAATCTACTTGGGTTCGGATGTTGCCTAGACCCTGATCACGCCTGTAATGCCGTCATATCGCGTGGTTATTGGCAAGCGTGCACCGGCTTATCCTCTTTTGACCGACCTGCCATTTCTGGCCCAATTACTGTAGGGTTATAAAGCAACTTCGAGAGATGGTAACAAGATTCTCACCTACGACAGTGAGTACACTACCATCTTGCTTACAGAAAGAGGACCTTTGACTAACTCGCTCACTGGTTCATGCGCTTCTACTAGTTCTTGGATATCACTGCAATCTGTTAGATCTAAGTCAATTCAAGTATATCGCAACGATTCACTATGGTGTGTCCAAGTTTTTGTTGTGTCACCGAACTGGGGTTGAACTTTGTCCAAGAGCTCAGAACAGACATACAAATTTGATGTTAAGGTCAGATCTTACAATCTGCATTGCAATACGTATCTGAGGAAACCCACAGATGACATGTTCTGGCTGCTCTGGCGCCATTACTCGTGTCCTAGAAAAAGCGAAAGCTGACGGTGAATAGAACCATATTTGCATATACAATCATTGAACATCGTCGTTGTAGGAGTGTCCGATTTCACGGTCAACCTCGAGACACAAGAAGTGATTGTTAAAGGCACACTCCCTTACGACGATGTGCTCGCCAAGATCAAAAAGACAGGCAAAGAGGTACGTTTACATCTTCTGATTGCATGATTCTGCGATACCTATCTTGAAGCAACAGGTTCGCTCCGGAGCGGTCGTGGAGGTTAATTGAACTTGAGGTGCCGGATAAAGGTCAAGCAAGGATGTATGTCTATTGGAATGGTCATTGGAATGTATATTTGTGAGCGGTTGTTTTTATATATAGTGTTTATGCGGGCAGAGCCTCCTTTCTATCTGTGGTCTATCTCATTTGTGCTATTCTGCAAGATCTTTGTGTGATCATCGAGGGATGCCATTTGATGGTGGGTAACTTGGTCGATTGAGCAATGTCGGCAATTCCTCTGCGGTTCCACGGAAGAGGATTAAACGATGCACGTTTTGCCTGGCCTTGCTCTGACTAATGAAGGTGTATCCGTGGCGATGTGGGTGCGTTAAACTGGCAAATAAAAACCAGACACTGTCAAATCAGAGATGGTATCTAAGGGGTTGTCTATTGGATTCCTTGGCTACTTGCAACAGCGCTAACGATGACACCCATCAGCCAACGATTGACGAGAATCATCTGTACAGTCCCCTCATCAGCCGGGATTATCCTGCCGTTCTCCAACATGCCCAAAGGCAAACCAGAAATCCAAACGAATGCATCAAGCAGTAACCACAGCGGCGACACTAGCTGTGCCGTTTGAGAGTAAAATCCCACAACGCTGACAAGCAGTGAAAAGGATACGGTGGCATACGTCATCCATCTTGTAGGCAACTCGCTGCCATCGGCCCAAGTCCTCTGCCTTGCTTGCTGAAGGAGGAGGGTGATGCATATAACAAATGACAGGCCACCGCAAAGAAGACTAGCGATAAAAGCAACCTTATCTGGGAAAGGTTGCACAGTGACGACTCCTAGCACTTTGCGTGCTTGGACCCTAAACACTGCACCCAGAAAAGCAGCTGCCCCACCGAGAAGATTCAAAAGCATCCCGGGGCGGAGTGGGCCATCCCTTGGTCCTGTGCGATCAAATGTCGCAATTGCCATAATGTCTTTGGTGCCGGGAAGGTACATCTTCATGCCTGGCTGCTCAGTGCTTTCCGTCTTTCCCCAGAAACGACTATGCCAGTCGGTGAGTTTCCCACTCATGATTGTATTGGCGACGGCGACGCTCAACCAGATCCCCGAAGATGTGTAGACGGAGAGCAGGAAGCAGACAGCAATCTGCATGAGTAGTCCGGCGAAGAGAAATAGCAGTGCGGGACGCTGGCTAGTGCCGCTGCTGTAGACCATGTTGAAGAATGTTTTCTGCGCCACACATGGCTCGACCAAGTGAAGAATCGCTTCCACTCTTGATAGATAGGCCTCGTCCGGCGATGTCTTTTTCATCGACCAATCGCCAGGCAAGTTCTGGATTGTTAGCCTCCCTTGATCAAGGACGGCTCCACCAAGGATGGCGACCCAAAGTGTTTGTCCAACTTGAACGTGGGCAGCTTGATTGGCTTCGGGAGGTGCTGAGCGCTTCAAGGACTGTATTACACGGTAGTATGCTCCGGCAAGCTCATTCAGTGATGCAGAGACCTTCGACGATTCCGTTGCATATGAGTGGAAATCGATTGAGCATGCGGGGGATGTGCGTGATAGAGAATCCAAAGATATGCGGTATGGGCCGTATATGTGGTCGCTCTCGTGCACGGCAGCGGCGCGAAGTGGGCTTTGCGCATGAGGACGTCGAACAAGTTGCGCAACGACTATAGGTAGTGCCATACTTTCGCTATCAACATCAAAAAGCGCACGGGAATGTGTGCCTTTAGTTGTGAAGGCAATTTCCCCCTTCCATTCGACTTTCACCTCCCATTCCCAGAAGGCGTGGTAATGAATTGCTGCGAACAGCAAGAAATCGCGTGCAGATGGAGGTGGCGTGGATGTAGTGATTGTTCGTGATGCGTTCACCGAGCCTGCGGGGACGAGGAGACCAGCCGAATTGAGTTGCCAGAGAGCCTGATCGATGGTGATGTCGGGAGACTCATATGTGATGGGAATAAGGGTGGTTAGCGCCTTTTGCAAGGCTTCAGCGCGAGCAAAGGCAGAGACAGATTCTGATGGTATCCAAAAGTTGGCCTTCCCGTAGGCGGCTCTAATACGGGGAACAAAATGGCACGCTTTTGCGATCCAACTGACTTGTTGCATTTGCGCAATGGAGATTGTTGGTAACCCCGATCGGAGAAACAGCCCAATGGAAGGGTCAATATTCCAAAGGCCATCAGGAGTCGTACCCATGGCGCTGTAGAGAAGGCATGCTAACAGCAGCATGGTGGGATCAAAAGGCATGTCGTCTGTGCATAATACACGCGGCAGAAGAGGTTTAATGAGGGGGGCAAGAACGTAGGTCGCTGCAAGTGCTACTAACGCACGTAGCGCGGGTGGAGTTGTAGTCGCTGAAGACAATATCTAGATAATAGTAGGCGTATGAATCATGATCAATGCGAATGATTGAAAAGGAAAGGATATACCATGGCTCCAACAATCGACAACTGGAGGTCGACGGGTTTGATAGAGTAGCGGCAGCTGGAACGAAATCAGTGGGGTACGACGAGAGAAGTTTCTAGGATCTCACATAAAGTTGGAGGGGATTATGGGGGTTTGGGTGCACCGATGCACTTTTTAAGAAAGCTGAAGATCGCGAACCTGTGCAAATGTATGGGGGCACTCGCCGGAGCTGAAATGGTTCCATTTCGCAGGCTGGACAGCATGTAGGGACCTGCACATGGACTCGTGGTAGTTGGGGCGAGTCGTGTAAACTAGCATGTTGCACACCAAAACAGTCCGGCCCGCGACCTTGGCTTACCACCGTCAACTGAAATGCAGATTGCAAGACGGTCTGTTGGTCTTCCCCGTCTCTTCCTCCGCAGCTTTCACCCCTCTATCCCGCAGAGCGACCTTGTTGCTCCTCCAGACCCCATCTCCCATATACGTCCTATCATCTACGAGGATTCTCCATCTCAGTCACCGCCTGCCTATTTGCGACATCCCTACTCGCTCTCGGAGTTTAATACGGGAGAAAGAAATGCACCTGGAGAACTAGAGCTCCAATTCAAACTCCAAAGACAGCAGTTAGATACATTTCATCAGAACTTTTGGCGAGATGCAAGTGACAATGTTGTGCTTATTCCATCACTTGTTAAACTTCGTGACCTGACAGAGCAACACCCGATTCTATGCTGCTAAAGAGTCTGTCCTAAGCAGTCTTCCCCAACCTGCTGCCGCCCGCGACTCAGAAGATGCACTCTCAGCCTTCTACACCCAATGGGTGGTGCAAGAGAAAAAGTGGACAGACGATTATACGAAAGAGTGGAGGAAACGGAACAATCATCTAATTGCGCTGGGGGCGCGCGTGGCATTTCAGAGGCTGGCGATTCGTTGGTCGAGCTTATTCAAAAGGGCAAGCAAATCATAACAGGCCCGAATAACTAATTTATATTATAATCATCTATTCATTGCCCCTCTTCCCACTCAACCTCGTAAGCCGCCAACTCGTGGATACGCACGTACACGTCCTCTAGCTTGAATTCGCCAAGTTTGTCTTGTTCGAAGGTATAATCGTTGATGAGCGAATCCACTTGTTCCGAAGACATCCCAGGCCATCGAGACACTATTTCCTCCATAGTAGGGAGCATCAAAGCTTCATCTGGAGGAATTATAGGTCCACTGTCTCTTTGCATGACGGAGCAAAGAGTCAAATATAGAGCCGTCCCTTGGTAGCGCGAATTTATCTCCGCATCTGAGACGTCAGCAGTTTTCAGTACCGTGTCCCAACTGTGATGAATTGGTCAAAAATGTCCCAATCACAGATAGTATAGAATAATTCTTACTCGTCATGTAAATAGACTCGTCGCCAAACCGTCCTAAGTGCGGACGTTTTCCGTGCCTCGGGCAAACCCTGATGATTGTTGAGCACAACTGTTAAGATTCGGTAGACTACTCACTTTGACACGGCTTAAAAGGTGCAGACTTGTTGCGTAATCTTCCACACTGTCACTATTATCCTTCAGGGTCAAAAGATCGACAACGTCTTCTATTGACAAAGATTTTCCTTGCAGTAGTTGGCGGAGACAGTCTCTGAATTTCTGGTGAAAGATAATGAGTTGGATATTCATTCTTCTCGTCCAGAAGGAAACCAACATGAGTGAAAGCGACCCTTCTGACCAGTCGAGTGGCTTTGGCTTTGCAGATGGCATCTATCTGACCATCCAGGGATCTAGTACGGACGGACTGCAAAGCAGTGCGGAACTCCTGCAATAAACCCTCGTGTACACTGACAAAATCAAGCTCGTCATGGAATGCTAAAAGCAAAGTGAGGCAAAGTCAATGAGAACTTGTCATCTGAAGAGGTGGAAACTCACCGTCAAGATCAGACTGATCAGTCAGGATATTCGTTTCCTGTGATTGTGCCAGATATGCCAATTTGCCCACACTCAACATCAACTACAGAAATCAATTAAGGTGTTAGAAAGAACTGTAAAGAGGGCTTACGTGTTTGCCTTCCAGATTACTCGCGCTTTTGGCATTCTGCAACAGTGCCGAAGCTGCATAACCAAATCTTTCTTTGCCAAGATCATGGATCCATGAGATGGCAATGTTCGGCTTTTCCCTGAAGAAGGCGTCCAGATACCCTCCACCATGAGCTTCTTCGTCAAACATCACACGAACCTCCCCTACGATGCATGAACACCTGTGTCAGATAACATGCCTGGCCACTCACCGTGCTGAATATACCACTGGCAAAGTTCTGTTGTGAAATCCTCCTTGAAACGCTGAATATACGACTGTATTCGTTCAGCGTGCGGATTGTCTTGAGGAGGATAGACGGTGTCTTTATGACACAGGGCGACCAGAGTGGCAAAGTCCTGATATTTTTCTGCCAGAGCATACGCGCTTTCCTCATGCCCGCATCGTCCTGAGAAAAAATTCAGTGCAAATCTAGGTACAGCAATAGCAAATGACAAACGCAATGTCTCAAGGACTTCGGGTCGCAAAGTCGCAAATTTTTGCTGGAGTTCTTCCATTTCATGCTGGACCTCTTTACCCATACTAAAGGCCAACAGCTCGTGACCAGAACAAGGACAACAGAATGAATTCAGAAATACCTTGCAAGCCAGTCCAGTCGCTCCTTAATCGATTCAAACAGGATGGCTGCAAGTTTAGGAAGTTGAACGCTAGGTTCCTTGTCATTTCCGCGAATGGAAGATCCATGAGACGGCTCCACGGTTTTGGTTGTGAGGTCGAACAGAGACTGCACGGTGTCGATGACCGCCGGCATACTTGTCCAAGGGTTTTCCATGGGGAGCACGATTCCATAAATCGCAAGATTATAGGCTCTGTATTGGAATGCTGATCGTACAACAGCCTGGGGAGAGCAATGGAAGTTAATATCGTAATGATGCTACGTTGAGCTCGTACTTGCCAGAACTATGCGATTCGCTTCCGGGAGCAGATGAGCGACTCTACCACCGACTGATCTTGACGAAGACATCACGACTTCCAAAACCTTCTTTAGCAACTTGCCAATATCCCTCACCCGGAAGCGGAAAAATGCCCTCATGACATCTTCATGAGGTCCATCGTCGAGCTCCTCCATGTACGCGACCACCGCGTCCTTCAAGATGCTCTGGGATGAAGACGATCTGTTTTGATTTGAGACTGTTGCACTGAGTATCATCTTGTTGTGAAGTACGCACGAGATGTGCTGATTGTAACTGAGCCATAATTGATTGCATGCATATAATTGTTCTGCGTCGGTGGCCAACTTTTGTCGACTGCGTTGCGCCATCTAGGCCCAAAATTTATATTTAACGAGAAAGAGAGGGAATGCACGATACCTTCACTAGAACGCCGTTTTCGTTGATGAACCCAATGAGCCAACTCAGTCGTTCTTTTCTTCCAGTCAACTGAACTGTCAAATCATGACTTTGGCGGACAACTTCTGGATCTGTAATAAACTATAATCGATACATAGAAACTGGGCTGCTACGCAACACAAAACTTACCTGATTTGAGCACTGCTTGACTAAGCTGTTCAGCTCCCTGCATGAGCGCCTCTGCGTTAAGTTCTGGTGGAAAGCTGAAGCGAAGAGGATTCTACGGATAATTTGAAGATTAAGGTCGAACGGGGCACTTCTGCGTTACTAATATTCCCTTACCAGAGGTGAAGAACCATATAAAATAGCCTGCATCATTATAGACTTGATGAGATGAGCCCGGCCAGTCCTATAGGAGATCGTGAATATGTGATTGAACCTCATCCCTAGAACAGCGCATACTCTGGAATAAATGACTGTATTTTCTCGAAGTCGAGTGTTACTTTCATCATCGTAGTTGCTGTCAAGATCAATAAGACATTGGTTGATAGGCTGACGCCAACACCAAGTGTCCTGTCACTGTGTGATTTCAGCTCTAGGCGGTCCCTGTACTCCGATACTAGATAACCAAGGCATCATCAGTACGAAGAGACTTCCGCAAAGATGAAGTAGTTGACCTCGAGCACAAAGAGCAACTGCATCGCCAAACTGTACGCTAACAATGGACCCTGCGAAAATAAGTTGAATCCGAGGATGGACGGGAGGACCTGGACGGCTCGTCTTGAGCGCAGTACAAATCAGGCTTAGACAGCGACGAAAAATATTTGTATGCATACGGTCTGATACGGCACACTCTTTATGCTCACAACCGTAAAATCTTGTGGTGTCCTCGAAAGCTCAACCAAAGCATACAGGCGATGGAAGTCATTCGACTCCTCTTTTCCAGAGTATGAAAGTAATACAGCTACATTTCCATCACTGACCATTGTCATTCGGCAACTGACAAGCATCTGGAATAAAAGGATCACTCACTTGAACACAGCCAAGTCAGAAAGCTCTATATCCTGACAGTCATCCAATTTGAATTTATCTTTGACTTCTGTGGCCAAGCGTGTGGAAAGGTCGTAATCCAAAACGAGCTCTTCCCAACCTGCGCCTTTTACGCTCCATAGTTGGATGTGACCGTTGGCGAGAACCCAGACATCTCGGTCGCCAGTAGCGGCCCCAAGTCCAAGAGCAACGGCGTGAATATGTTTGCTCTTGTCCTTGACTTCATACGAGGATGATGAAGCGGAGGCGAAGAACGATGGCAAGAGACGGGAGAAGGAGCTCGACCCGGTTGGTCTAGCGAATGGATGGCAGGTGAGGTGAGATTTGCCACCCGTTGACGAGAGAAGAAGACGATAGAGTCTTCCGAAGGAAGTAGATAGAATGTATGTCTGGGCCTGCATACTTTTCATTATTACAAGGACCGAAATGCTTGGAACAATGCTTACATCGGCTCGAACCAAATTTGTGACCTCCTCTTCAAGAACCATTTCATCCAACTGGGACCCGACAAAGTTATCACCTCCAGCCAAACCACTGCCTATACTGTCCCAGAACCTAACCTGGCCTACTGCCGAAACGAGAACCAATCCTGGTTCGCGTGAAAGACCTTGGGGTACAAGGGCGTGGAATGGTGGCCTTGGTGTTCTGTGATCGTAAGGGGATGCGAAAATGTAACATGTCGGTATTCCTTTGAGCGCCTTCGCCTTCGGTTCAACATCACGACAAAAGCAGAGTTCAAGGGCGCTTACTTGAGCATGCTGCCACACAAAACATGTTTGTACGGAAGTTACGAGGGCAAAACCGGTTACTGTGTCAATTTCCCCTGAATATAGATCCTTATTGAAGTCTGAAATAAGGCTGTAAATACGTGATGTTCATGAACGGTGACAGTAAACGCGCCTGAGGTCTTCAACACCTGCTTCACCTCGAGTGGTAGATTGGCATAGAAAGAAACTGACATCTCGTCTGTTTTTGCATAGAGCATGTCCCCTCCCAGTCTCGACAGGCTCCGCTCCGTCATGGCAGACCCTCTTTCGTCGATATCCATTGCAGACACGACTGAAGCGGTATCATGGGGAATTTGAGATGGGCTACGCGCCGTTCGTAGAACTTGAGATCTTCTTGATGGAGAAGTTGCGCGGGTATGTAGTCTGTTTGAACGACGGGGAGCGGGAGATGGAGAAAATGTAGCCATGTTGACGACTATCACGTCTCACAATTGAGGTTGAATTGAGAGGACTTGCACAATACTTAGGCCTTGGCGCGGTAGTCTGGATTTGTTTGCATTTGCTTCACACGGTCACAAATATAAAGAGAATCTTATCGAGATCACTTTGGAGGTAATTAACAAACCTACAGAAATCTACGAGTTCTTGCTGTGGTACTAAACTGCCTGTTTCTTATGGGAAAGAACGACCCATGTCTTGTAAGGATATTCGAAAATCCCTTCCGACTCATTGATCCAAGTTCTGTCCAAACCCTGGTGGAGAACTTTCTTGACCTCACTCAGCACTTCTGCCTTTTTGTCCTCGGGTAATATGGCGATATAGCTCTTACTGGATGCTCTGTCAATAACAGAATCCACTGTAGCTTGAAGTTTGTAATCCCATATCTTCTCTTCGGGTGGATCGAAGGCACTCTGATACGCAGGCGTGCTGAAAGTTTGCCTCCAGAGCATGCGGCGGAATTGGGGGGTGCCCTGTTCATGCGCTTCTATTATGTCTCTGACCTCTGAGACCCATCTTGCTCCCTCTCTGTCAGGATATGAGCTCAAGCGATCAATACAATGGGAGCATGGAATAAACAGACCTATCTTCGAGATTCCAGATGAAAGCAACTGCTCCGTGGGGTTTCAGAATGCGGGAAAACTCGACAGAAGCTGCATTGTAATCGGGACACCAGTGGAATGCCTGTCAGCGGGTTAGTCTGCGTCTTATGGATTGGGAGATATTGAGCACCTGGGCAATCACCACTAGGTCTGCCCAAGAGTCATCAACACCTGTTACACTGAAGGTGCCATCGGATACACTGATACGTTCATCCTTGACTGTCTGAGAGAAAACGTTTCTCATCCCTTCGCTCGGCTCTATAGCTTTTAGGTGTAGGATTGATGCGTTCCATTCCGGGTCTGCTAAGAGGGCTCGAGTAAATATCCCCGTTCCCGACCCAAGCCTGCTATCGCATCAGGGATAAAAGCAACTACATATGACAAAGATCTGCACTCGACTATGTTCAAAGACTTAGTTGCCTTTAAAGACTTGCGGATGAAGTCCAGGGCAAAAGGTTGGTAGGAGGGGCGGGCACTAGCAGAAATCAGATTGCCGAATGCAAGATTTCATAAGAATAAACTAACCGATCGTAGAGTTCATTGGTTCCTACGCCAAAACCTGACTTAGCTACGTGGTGGATGGATGTCATACTTCGACGAGAGTGCGGGAGTCATTGATCGTCGAAGTAGAGCTTTGGTGTGAAGAGCGGGCCGCTTACCGCGTGTGAACCTATATTTGTAAATTGCGAAATTGAAATTCTTTGACGTAGTAGATTCAACCTTCGATACCATGCCTGATGGTTCTCTATCTATATCAACTGGCCCCACCTCCCATGTTACGCTTGCATTGAATGATACAATTTTGACGTTACGAACCTTGACCAGTATGCTGAATATTCTATTGCTCTTCAATGCGCTCATCTCATCATCGCTAATACAGAATCAAAACCACAAGCACTCTCCGAGATACCGCTTCGCCAAGTTCTGAAAGCAAATCTCCAGAATGAATCACGAAATCTTACCGTCACGTATCTTCTCAGAAATAACAAGAAATCCTTGGGTCTACATGTTGTCGAAGGCAAAGTAGAAGAGTCAGAGGTTGTACGCGCCGAGCAATGGGTTAATACACTAATGAATACCATTTATGAGGGTAGGCCGTGATTTCTGCTGCTCCAGTTTCTTGAGTACTAATATGCCATTACTAGATGCTGGCATCCAACGTTCGCGGAGGTTGATGGTTTTCGTGAATCCGCATGGAGGCAGGGTTAGTCGTGCAAACGTGAATGGATTTATCACAGTTTCTAACTCTCTTAACAGAAAAAAGGTGCCGCCATCTTCGTGAAAGAAGTCGAACCTATCCTGAAGGCTGCTGGTTGTTCGTTGGAAGTGTTATGTGCGTAAAATGTTTTAATGGACGCATTCGAAGAAGATGCGAGCTACTATTGTTGCAGACACAACCCACCAAGGGCATGCTCATGAAGTGGCAAAGACAATGCCGCTTGACTTTGACGCAGTCATCACAGTGTCTGGTGATGGGTTGATTCACGAAGTCCTCAACGCCTTTGCTTTACATGCAGACCCTATCAAAGCACTTGCGACCCCGGTGGCGCCCATACCTACTGGTACCGGCAATGGCCTCTCTCTCAACCTACTGGGAATTGAGGTAATCTCGATACAACGCTAGTTCTAGAACAGTATTGATTTGATTGTCGTTTAGGATGGTTTTGATGTTTGCGCAGCTGCACTGAATGCCGTAAAAGGCAAACCTATGAAAGTCGACCTGTTTTCAATGACACAAGGAGGGAAGCGTACAATATCCTTCATGTCGCAGGCGTTAGGGTTGATGGCGGACTTAGACATTGGAACTGACCATCTTCGCTGGATGGGAGAGACAAGATTTATGTATGGGCTTTTACGGGGAGGTGAATACTTTTGTTCCTCGAAATTTATTTTATTGATCCCGCAATATAGTTATGCAGTTCAAACCTTGTCCAGTTCAACTTTCATTCAAGATGTTTGAGAATGACAAAGACAAGATGGCTGCGACTGTACAAGCCAGAAGGAAGGAAGTAGATACGACAACACCAATGTCGATTCCTATAGCATCAGAAGAGAGTGCCTGTGATGCACTACCTCCATTAAAGCACCACCAGGAGGACGTGGAGGGTTGGACGGTATTCAAAGAACCCATCCTCTACGTTTACGCTGGTAAAGGACCCTACGTTGCACGGTGAGTTTCTATCAGATCGACTGTGTAAAAAAATCATTTCATCATGTGCTTGCAGTGACTTTATGGCATTTCCCGTTTCTTTGCCTGATGATGGCCTTATTGATGTGATGGCCATGCCACTGGTAATTGCTGCGCCTCTGTCTCTCATGGGACCATTCTGAACCACGCGCTTTCTAGTCCTCGAGGGGTGATCTCATCGAGGCGATGGATGGTGCACCGGAAGGGATAAGTTTCTGGCACCCCAAGGTAATCGTTATTGGTATGATGTATCCTCGACCGAAATCGACTAATCTCTATCAGGTTCATTATATAAAAGCTCACGCCTACCGGATAAAGCCCCTCCAGAAAAAGGGTTACTTGGCTGTCGATGGCGAACCCTTCCCGTTTGAAGAATTTCAGGTGGAGGTCCACAAAAGCCTAGGCACCCTGTTGAGTCCATACGGGAGATACGCTGCTGACTTTGCCCCACGACCACACGCTGCGAGCCGCAATACTAAAATCAAGGGAAAGGCATAACGAAGCGAGAATGATCTGGTCTTTTTATCTATGGATATTTTGTTTATTTCATCAATCTAGTGGAGGTAGGTGCAGTAGATGCCGAGTGCATGTAGTAATTGGCAATATATATACCCGTGTTAGTTTGTCTCGAGTGCCTGGTGTGATTCTTTGTCAATGGAGATTCGGAAATGCGTGTCATTGGCGAATTCAAATATTCCCAAGGGCATCTTCCCATCGGCTCACTATTACATTGATACCAGACCTTTCAAGTTACACCAACATGCAAGGATCCTTGAAGCTGACCGTCACCAAATCGTTGTCCAAGTTCGCTCGGTACGGGCCGCGCACAAGTCATCGTGCCTTCTCGTCCTTGAAATCCAACGAAAGCGACAAGCTTGACCAATGGATCGCTTCCCCACCCCTGCACACACTCAATGATTCCTTAAGTGTAGAGCATCTTTCTGACTTGTTTGTCACGTTGCCCACGCGAGACGGCACTCGAAAGCCATACCAAGTTCCTCAGGCTGGAACCGCGTTGCCTTACGGCCATCATCTAGCCTTCTTTCATGCTCGTAGGCCGGAAGGACTTCTACGGGCGGACGGGACAGATGAGGATATCTCACCTCCACCTCCATTCTCGAAAAGGATGTGGGCAGGCGGGAAGATAACATGGGATAGAAACAACCCTCTTCTCATTGGCAATAACACTAAGGCAAATTCGACAGTGTCGTCTTGTTCTAAGAAAGGTTTTGACAAGGGAAAACCGATGGTCTTCGTGACGCAGAAAATCGAGTTTACGCAAGGGGGCAAAGAGACTCCTTCAGTAACGGAAGAGAGGGCCCATGTGTACTTCCGTCCAGATGTGTCCTCAAACAAGCAGAAGATATTTGACCGTGAAGGTAGCCGACAAGTTTGCGTCACTGTTTCTGTGATATTGACATGTTCAAGTGCAAGGCATTCCGACGACTATCGACTTTTCATTTAGCTATACACCAACACCAGTTACTCTCTTCCGATATTCTGCCCTGATGTTCAACGCACACCACATCCATCTCGACAAGGAATACTGCGAGAAAGAGGAAGGATATCCAGGTCTGTTCCCATCAAGGAGATTCACCGTCGGAATACTCACTCCTTCCTTCAGAACGTCTAGTACATGGCCCATTAACAGCGCAGATGCTGCTAGAAGCAGTGACCTTTCACTTTCCCAAGGCGAAAATCCATCATTTCGAGTACCGTGCGACGAATCCTCTATTTGTCAACCGAGAGTTGACTATCAATGGGAGTTGGGTAGATGAGTCGACGGTACAGATGTGGTGCTGTGACGCAAATGGTGTGGTTGGGATGACTGGCCGAGTGGAATTGCAGAAGATCGGGTCGGAGGCGTGAAGTTGCCATTCAAGTGTGAAATCAGAAGCCTTCAAAGCAGCAATGAGTTCAAACATACTGGTGGAACAAATCCCAATGTACTTACCGTACTTGTTGCCGGCTTCCTTGCGGTTTCGCTTACCCTGAGCAATCCTCTCTTCAAGGGCTTCTCTGTTTTCGTACGCCTCCTTCAACAACGTAGAGAGTTGATGTCTTGATCGTGCCACCCCGCTCGTCTTGCTTGCCTGCGGATCGAAGTATATCTCAATACATATATCAGTAGAGATGATTGAACTTATAACGCACGTTTATATTCATCTTCGGAGCGACTGGACCTCCAGCAGCTCCTTGAGTAATGGCCTTTCTTTCTTCACGATCCTGTATTTCTTTCTTGGCTTTCTCCATCTCTTTCATCGCATCGATTTCTTCCACAGGAGCATCTCTCAGTCCTTCAAAACCCTTGATCGTGCCCTTCTCTAAAGCCCGAACTTGGGCATTGTACTCGTTCTGCCATTTCTTCATGAATCTGCTATAATACTCAGGGTCGTAGGCTGCCCAAGCACCTGAGGGCAGTTGGTAGTATCCTGGGTATTCATCTGTCGGTGTTGGCTCAGGTGGTTCATACTCAGGAAGCGAAGGAGCTGAAGAAGCGATTGGCAGGGAAGGAAGGAAAGTCGATTTGCTGGTGCTTGATGAAGACGGTTTGGAGGAACCTGAGGAACGTACAGCTCAGTTTCGGATGAGATGATGGAGTTTAAATACTTACCTAGCGAGAAGAAATCGTTTGCGGGGGTGGTTGAAGCTTGTGTTTGATTCTTAACGGGTTGGTTGATGTTCGTCTCTTCTAACGAAATGTTTTTCCTTCCTTTTGCCACATGCGTTGGTTTGAGGACAAGATTGACAGATTCGGAAAAGGTGATTTCTGCTTGCGGTATGTCGGACACTCTGCCCGAGCTGTAGCTCTCTCGTTCTCTGTCTTGAGGAAGAGCCGTGCTAAAGTTTAGTCCGCGACCCGACCCACCACCAAGGACTCGCTGTTCTCGGATGGGCATGACACCCTTCTGCTTTGGACCAGGAAGCATCGACAGCAAAGATGATGAACCAGCTCCTGTCTTCTGTTTCTTCGCCGGTCTTTCGTATTCGGGGTTTTCATCGCCTTCATCTTGGGCAAGAGGTAGGGAAGGAAGGGCAATGGTGATCTTTTTCGGCACCCGTTGTGTCTTCGAGCTTTTGGCTACGACTTTGGTTGTGCCCAAGGTAGCTGGAAACGATGGATTCGCAGAGCTGGGAGTATCGGAATCGCTGCCATAGTCCTCTATTCCAAGCATATTGCTTCAGGAAGGTAGAAGTGGTTACCGAAAATTCGTATGTAGCTCGTTAACACTTCATTAGGTCAGCTTTTGTAAGGGTTTCCTTTTTTGATCCGGAACATTGATACCCTCAATGTACTTGTACAGACTGATGCTAAAGGTATTACTTATTAATGAAAAGGGCGTGTCTATGAAGGAGTGAGATGCAACGAGAAGTCATAGCAAACAAGTATTGTAACAATTTTTTCCCATATATAAGAAGTCCGTTTTTGAAGAAGCTATTAGTCCGAGTGTATTGATGATCTGCTTTCGTCTAGATATTAGCTGGATGGCTGGGAGATCGACATTAAGGTCGTGCTGCAAATTCATTGAGAATCAACCAGAGTAGGAATGGAAGAAGAAGGCTAACCGAGTTGTTCCTTGCGATAGAACCAGAAGTATCCGAAAACGATGATGAGCTGCGAGACAAGTGCAATCCAGAAGAGAGGCAGAGCCATTGGACTCCCTTTTACGTTGTATGTCAGAATGAGAACCAGCCTTTGTAACAATACCTCTTACCTTTCAAACCATCAGAAAAGTCCCACTTCGCGGCATCCGGGAATACTGAACCAGGTCCTATGCGGTTAGGCGCAGTTGCCCGAGCGACCATAACACAGACGGAACCAATGATTTGTGCGAAAGCTAATGTTGCGCATACGTGAAGACGTGAAAGAGTCTGGAGGACCGTGTTAGAACCCTTAACTTGCTGATTACAGAAGTATGACTTACTTGGAGGAGAATCATGCCCAAGCCAACGCCTTGTATGGCGTCAAGAACACCCAACCACAACCAGAGGGAGATTCCCAAATAAGGCCCGGCCGAACCGGCCCACGGAATGTACAAAGCCAAAGAGGATGTTCCCCATAACATCTAGGGTATCGTAAGTTTCCAGGAAGTTTGCATCAGAGAGGCAGGGATCTTCTCACCTGACACCATCTTGGAGCTCCCAACCCAACCGCGAAGACAGGTAACAGCCACGTGTGAGTTTTGCTGAAGTGGGTGAGCACAAACAACATCGCTGCCCAGACACCGATGAAGAATGTAACCACAAGTATCAGGATTTGCCACTTGGGAATTGGCACAGCCCACAGGAAAGACCAGTTACGTCCGTAAGGCTGAACGATCGGCGTTAGTAAAACGCAAATGGGCTAGGTAATGTATACTCACCCCGCTCAACCAGTAATCACGTAGGATTTCTGACGCAAGGAACCAAAGGACAAGTTTTCGTCTGAACAGTGTCTTGAGGAAGTGAGGAACCTTGGGAGGTGTCTGACGGTAGTATTCTGTAAAAATTACAATGTCAGATTCACCGAGTTCAAGAAGAAACATGAGGCAGACTAACCTGGCAACCCGTAGAGCATAAGGTATGCGAACAAAAAGCTCATGAACGCCAAAGGCCAAACAGCAGTGACTATCCACCACGGCGTGATGTAGCCGTCTTCCCTGCCATTCAATGAATAACCCCAGTACCACAAGGCAGCAACCCAGATTTGTTGAGATCCTTGGACAACACAGGCCCTCAGTGTCCAAACTTCAGTGGCAGCACCCTGTTAACTCTGTGAGACTCGTGCGAAACGAATGGTGGATTTGCAACTTACAGCTTCCTCGCCGAAATTCAAACCAAAGAAGAGGAATCCCGCTGCAGATGCGATAGCATAACACCACGTAGCGGCATTCGTTAGCGCTCTGTGAGCCGGGTGTAGGGCAGAATGAACCGATGGCAGGCCGATCATGAAGAAGGCTAAACCGAAGAAGATCCAGGGAAGCGACAAGACATACACCGAGGGCTTTAATCTGAACATCGGATACCACACGCCAGAGGCAGCCAAGAAGACCCCTCCAAGAACATAAAGTTGGATATCGTCTTGCCAGTTTCGGCCGGTGAGAAGAGTGATTTGGAAGCTCGTTGCACTTAACATCTAACCAACCATCTTTGAATAATGCTCCTGATACAGGCAGAGTAATAAATGGGACAAACCTGACCAAGAGCAATTACGATGGTGTAAAGGGGCCATCCACCGAGCTCTCGTGACATCTTGATTTGTAGACCCGTCATGGGCGCCGCTGGAGGTTGATTCGCTTCATTATGAAGGGGTCCATCATAATCACCACCAAACGCCTGCATATTGGGAGCTAGGGAAGGTTGTGTTTAAGACAATAACAAGAAAAACATTGAAATTCAAGGACATACAGTCTGGCCTGGAGTAAAGTGATGGCGATGGTGTTCCCCAAACTGAATCGCGTTGAGACGATCTGACGCTCGCAGCACTTGAAAGTTTGTCCTTGCGAACTTTTCCGAAGAAAGCCTCTTCGCTCTTGACAAGATATTTCTCGATTGAGAGTTCATGTTCCGAATTCTTTGCGTTGAGGGATTGTAGTTTCTGCACAAACTCTGACGCAACGCCACCATCAGCATCCGTGAACTGGTATAGACCATTAGATCATTGATAGTTGAACAGAAAACGACGAGACATACTGATGCAATGGCCTTGTTGAGAGGCGAATTGGACTTCTCTTCAACAATTGAGGATATTGACTCCACGGATGACATTCGAGAGTGGGCGCCGAATGGACGGCTAGGAGTTAGGCCACCTTCAAGGAAGGGATCGGGAGCATGTCTTTGGTCTTTGGCAATGGTGCGGTTGGCGCGTTCCAGGAAAGTGTTGTATCCCCCAGGACTATCGTTCACACTACCAGCCACGCTAGCTCGTTGTTGAGTGAAATAATCATCTCCACTGTCATTGCCGTATGGGGTTCTTTGGCCATCTGGAACGAGACGAGCCCCGTGAGGAAGCTCGCCTGTGGGAGTAAGTGCTTCCTGACTCCATTGCCCTGGCGAGCCTGGCGTATGCACATGAGAGGGTTCGTTGATGCTTCGACTATCCCAATCCGGCTGCGTCGGGTAAGCTTGAGTAACAGGATTCCAGTCATCCGTTTCGGCCATGGGTCGCAGGCCTCCCCCGTCACAATCAGATTCTCGCCAGGCATTCTGACCGGCAAGGCCACGACTGGTGTTGATACTACGCTTGTGGAAGTCTTCCATGCGTTGACGCCATTCAACGACGGGGAATCTCTGAAGGGCGGATCTCGCTCGGAGGATAGCACGTTCTTCCTCTGTGGACTTCAAAGCCATTTTGATCGTCTTCGTGAGTTGTGAAAGCATGTGGTTTGTTGCACTCGATTCGACAGGATACCACTATACCGATCGTTAGAAGATAGAGCATGGTCATAAAGAATTTACTTACCCATCCAGGCATCAAACCTAAACCACCCAGTCGACTTCCAACACCAAGGGCACCCTTTCTACCAAATTCTACGGCCACTAAACCAAAAGGTTCATCACGTGACGGGATCAAAGCAAAGTCGGCGCCGCTGAACAGGTAAGGAGGCAAAGCAGTGAACTCAGGCTTGGAAAAGATACGGTCAGGATAGAGTTCCATAAGACGTGCAAGTTTTTCGGCGGCGAATCGACCGTATAGATCAATGACAGGTCCAACAGCAATCAGCTGGATTGATGGTCGCTTCTCGAACCTGTGAGAAAACAATGAGATCAGTTTGAAGAGCATCCTGGCTAAACGACCGACGCACAATCCTGGCATAACATCCGCGATAAGATCAACTCCCTTTTGCTTTGACCACCGACCGACGAATACGAACAAGTCTGAATCGGGGTCTTGCTTGATTCCAGCCCATTCCTGAGCTTGTCTTTTTAGTTCCGGGCGAGCGGCCTCAGCGATCTCGTCAATTTCCACGTCACGGGCCTGCGTTGGCGTTTCATCTAGTGCAGCGATATCGCTTGGATCAGGATTTGGCAAAGAATCAACGTGCTTCAGAGTCCAAAGTGCGGGATATCTTGCCCAACTACGTTTTCCATATTTGTCGGAGACACCAGCCACGCCAATACTCTTTTGATGATTGCTAATGAAAGACGCAGCGGCGTGCAGTAAGTTGAATGTGTTTCCGAATTGGACGTATTTGGTGCAATTTTCTTTGCTGATATTGAAGGCCGAGCAGACTTCTTTCATTTCTTCTTTGGTGCGGAGAGGCCACAGACCCTGGAACTCGGCATTGTGAAGCGACAGACAGACTGGGATAACTTTAGGAAGTAGGTAGATAGGAGCCAATGCACCGTGGTAATCGTTGACGTGGTAGATATCGATCGTTGGGTTACGACGGATGGTTGCGGCGATTGCTTGATTCCAGGTCGAGTAGAAAATGGCAGAGCTCAAGTCATCCATGCGAGCAGGGTACGGGTCTGATTTGGTTTGCGCCCTGAAGACAGGACTATCCAAGATGACGTACGTGATGTTGTCGAGGACGTGGGTTTCGACTTCGATGAGATATGGTTCACCGAAGATGATAACTTCAATTGGTTCAGCAGGATCTCCAGCTGGGTACTCGATGTCCTTGACCTTAGGTATCACCCAGACCAAATCGACGTCAGTCATGGCCTTACCCATAAGACTTGACATGACACCAAGACCACCAATCTTGACTTTCAGCTTCCAATCAATGATTTCGTATTCCAGGGTTGCAATGAGGACCTTTCGACGTTTGTTTTTGTCCTCTGGCCAGCCGATGACTTCCGCATTGTGTTTGTGTCCGAAAATCTTTTCAGCTATTGGCGTCGAATCTTTCAGGTCGGCCGTGGATTTGTTGCCGAAGATTGGGAAATAGTTGGTGTGAGATTTGGTCTTGACACCATACTGATTATGTTTGATCCCGTAGAATGTCCACATGAAGACAAGAACGGCGAGGGTTCCGGTGATCAGGGGAATCGCAAGAAGAAGGGCATACATGATCGCTCCAATAACCGCATGTCCCCTAGGTTGTAAAGTCCAAGTCATTGTAGCATCGTCAACGAGAAGCGACCAAGCCAAGTGCGGGGAAGGTGGGGCAGAAATGTTCAGATAGTTGGGAGCGACCGAGTTGGGAGGAAGACGATCAAGAACACCATCTCCATCAGAATCACCATAGAAAAAGTCGTCAAATCCCCAAACATTAAGCTGGATATATGTAGGCCATGCAGCCATAATCTCGAGCTCCCATTTTCCATCCGAGTTCTGTTCCATCAGATGTGGGATACCTTGATCGAAACCCCACATGTTGAAGGGCCCACGAGCCAAGAATTGAGGAACGCGACGGGCCGCGGATTTTCCATAATCTGCGTGGACAACAGCTGCAGTAGAGAGTGTTGCTTGACTCCAATCTAGAAAACCTCAGCAAATGTGCTATGTCGCAGATTAGGTGTATGTACTCACATTGAACTGTGATATGATCACCATTCCAGAAGTTATCAGAGCTTGTAAAGAGCTTCGCGTCGATAGTCGTGGTATCTTCCCAGTTCCTCCACTCCGTCCAGTTCTTGCCAAAGTTCCAAGAGTAGCGGAAAGTATCTGCGCCGAATGCTTTGTGGGTGAAGAAGTACTGATTATTTGAGAGGGTGAAAGAGCCGCTGTTATCATAGTCGTTTTCAGGGAAAACCATGACATTCCCCGCTTCACCTTTCCTTAACATGAAATGATCAATGGCCTGTGAAAGATTGGTCAACTAGAAGGAAATCGAGCGTGACTTTAGCTTACTGCCGTCGTTGCATTGCCAGTTCCCGCAGGAGCATTGTTGATGGTGATCGTCAGTACACCGTCGGGGAAATTTCGCAATGTCGCAGACCACGACCAAGCCGACCCTGATATTCTACTCATATCTGCGTTTTGAACGGCTGCGCATTGAACGTTATTGATAGTCGGAGTCCCGCCTTTTCCTGATGAAGACATATTGAGCGAAATGGCGGCCGTGACACCTTCGCAGTTCATTGGAACATTGAACTCGAAAGCAATGTCAACAGTGGTAGCATTTGCATCACCCGGATTCGCGAGTAGGCGTTGATCGTGACCAGGAGTGAATTTCGTGACGAAAGGTCGCGGTGAAGTCCATTGGGCAACAGGAACCAACGCTTTAAAACCATAGGGATCCATCGTGACTGACGGGAGACAACCGTAGAAAGGGGCCCGACTGTCGTTATGAAAGGCAGACAGAGACAACTCGAGATCATAAATCTCGTAAGGCGGGAACAAGTTTCGGACTTGAGTGCCGGAGACAAAGGGTGAGGCTATCCAATTTAGTTCCTTGCAGTTGAAGGTGTAGGTCTTTGTGACGTTCTCGTTGGTGTACAACATCCAGACTTGATCCTGGAACGTGCCTCCGACAGTCTGGTATCCTTCAAGGGCTGACCTGTAGACTGTCCACATACCCATTTCTGTTGTAGTCCCATTAGAACCAGGCCGCTCAATCCTGTACGTATAATTTCCACGTTGAACGAGATTGAAACCGTCCTGAAGAGCTCCATAGACCTCGCGCAGGTGGTGAAACTGCGCAAACATAAGGCGTGTCTCCGTAGTAGGATCGAAGTGGTCAAGAGCGTTCCAGTTATCGTGACAACCAAATAATGACTTCTCTAGAGGCATGTTGAAGTATTGCTCGGATCCCAAGACGTAACACCCGTGTCGTTTCCAGGCTTGAGTGCTTGTCATTGCTTGACGACTAGAGTGAAGACTAGAAGTCAACTAAGCTGCTGAATGAAGAATTCCTGACTCACCCGTATAGATAATTCGAAGCGCCGTTATCGTAGAGATAGAAATCCTGTTCTTCGCCGTAGTAAAGCTACTCAAGATGGTCAGTTTGCCTTCATCACAATGTGCAAGCTGACCACATACAAGAGGAATTCCAGGCATCACAAGAGCAGAAATGAAGGTCGCCAAAACGCTCTTCTGAATGCCGTTCTCCAAACTGGGCCAGCGGAAGATATCGAAATTGCTGCTCCCATACATGTGCCGGGGATCCATGACACCTGTGGAGGGATTGAGGAAATCGTTCTTGACAAACATCTGGTTCCATGCGGTGACAAAGTTTACATCAACGTCATAGGCGACTTGGAGGTTTCCGTCCATTCCCAAGAAACGGGCTAGAGAGCGATAGATTGAGTAATGGAATGCAACTCCATCCAAAGCATTCAGTGGCGCTTCTCGAAGGAAAAACTCGTCTTGATTGGCTGTGACGTTGGCAGCGGCCAGAAACCCTGGTGGCAACTGTGTTGGCGTGCGCCCTCGACCACTTTGGAACTGTTAAGTCCTCAATCGGTTTAAATGGCGTGAAAACTTACATATAAAGAGAGCCAAATGTGTCACCACCAGTAACCTCGCCTGGAATGAAGAAATTTGTTTTGCCTAATTTCGCAGCACAAGCTCGAGTACTCGATGCCCATTGTGCCAATGCATCGACGGTGACTTGAGTTGCTTTATCGATACGGATTGCGTCAATGTCGAGCGCTTTGATGGCCATGCATGAGAACACTTTGATTTTATCCATGACGTCTGGCTGCCACTCGCGCAGACGGTCCTGCACTGAGGCAAATTTGGACAATTGACGCTGCCAATCAGGATGCACACCGAAAGCCTCCATATCGCCGTATTGATCAAAGTCGGATGCCATACACCCATTTGTTTCCACCTTGACAACGGTTCCATCGTCCTCCCAAAAGTTAGGCATTACACAGGACGTATTGCGTTCATTGCCAATCTAAGACCAATCATCAATTAAGTCCCAAATACGTCCCTGTGTGAATCTATGTACGCACCTTGAAATCACGATACTCCGAGAAATTCCATGGGATGTAAGAAGGATCTTTCCAAACGGCATTGTATTCGTTGAGGCTGAATGGCGTGCTGGTATTAAGATGCCTGGAGGGCGACAACGGTTCAATACAAGATCTTTTGACAAAGTTCTGACACGTACCCTTCGAAGGCTATAAGATCGCCCATCGTTCCAACAGTGAAATCTGCCATGAAGTACATTCCACGTGCATGAATTGCGTCGATAGTGTCCCGCCAGTCTTGAATGGTGCCCCAATGAGGATCCAAAACGCTGAAGTCGAGAGGAGAGTAACCTAGAAAGTATAAGCTATCACTAATCTCGCGAGATGTTGAGGAAACATACTATCGGCCTGCCAAAGCATATTAAGGAAAGGTGTTCCCGACATGAAAATGATTCGAACACCCATTCCATGCAAATAATCCAAGCGAGCAACCAAACCCTTGAGATCACCGCCATAGCGAAGTTGAGTTTCCCGATAGTCAGACTCATAGACTGACCCGAAGAAGTCGTTATTGGTCGGGTCGCCGTCTGCGAATTTGTCCATTAGTATTGTGTACGTTGGCAGGGCTCGCCAGTTTCGAGGTGACGGCGTGTATGTAGTATTAGGTCGTGTAGAGTCATACTCGGTGGGATTTTTGGCGTTCTTGTTGACATTGAGGTTGTAGTCAAGGAGATCTTCACGGTAAGGCGAGGCGGAAACGAGTGAAGAGAGGGTGAAAATTGCCTGCAGCGTCGCAAGAAGACGCATTATAGAAAGCTAGAGCCCCTTTGGAATTAGGAGGGTAGTAATGCTTTGCAGAGAAGTGAGGGGGCAGGTCAAGCCTGTGACGGTCGTGTTCCGCAGCGATGAGAGGTAAAGAGAGACTTTGAGAAGATATATGTATGGGATGGAGAACGGGCAGCGCTGGAATCGCTGTTGTGTTATTTGCCTTCGTTTACCCAGCCACACCCCTTGTTCGACCCTGCAAGTTGCCATTGCCCTTTTTGCCGAAAATTCAACATGCCGCCAAGCCATGTATCGAAAAATTAGCAAGAAATTTTGGATTACGTTGGGACTACGGTCTACTTTGCCCTTCTCTGCTTCATGTCTAAACATGGCGTCAAGTTATTCTTAGTTATAAAAACAAGAGACCTTCTCTGTCTTCTGGAATAGCGTGGGACCCACGCTTGTCCAGTCAGTGCCTCCGCGCTGGCAAGAGTATTTTGATACATCGGGCTGCGGCATCTCATAATGATCTCGCCCTGCCCGTTGTCCGTTGCCCACCCATGATGGCCGCTCTTTTGCACCAGTCCTCTACATGACATTGGTTTACTGTCTCTCAGTCGATTGAACCGTCCAAGAAAAATCCATCGATCCAACCTTCCAAAACCATACAGACGCTGTCTTGAACTTCGTGAACGAACGAACCCTGACTTTGATCGCAACCGTTCTATAAATATCACCCATGAGGTAACTTTGACCTCTCATGCTGCTCTCATATTGATCTATGTATTATGATATACAATTCAGAAGATGCATAACTTTGCAGGGTAATGTGGAGGATGTATGGCGACAGCTCAGGATCAATATTGCAGTCGAAGAACAAATCTTGAATTGGAGCAAGTCGTCGGGTACGAAGGACATACGAATGACATGAAAGGCAGCCACTGTCAGCAGTTGCTCAGCAGCAGTCAGCTCGCATGGGCGTCGTTGGTTATAAAATATGGAAATGGCATCTGTACTGATTGTTGCCTCTTCAAAGAGGACATCTGTGATCATCAGATATAAGGACACCAGTGTCAGGCGCTGTGCCAAAATTAGAAAATAGGGCTTGCCTATGTGTCTTTGTTATAAAACACAATAAAGCCCTTGTTCATCCTTTCTGGCTACTCGAGTGCTGTTAATAGTATATAACTTGTGAGAGATTTCGTGTCCCACTATTCTCGAAAGTCGTTGCTGCTGTTAGTTGCTTATCACTGAATATTGAACGGCCATCTCAGCAACACCATATTGTCGGTTGCCAAGGTTTCCATTTTCTGCCAGTGATCTCGGGGACTCTTCCACAGCCTTTCGACCTGTTTCCAGCGGCCAAACTTCAGTGTTGGCCCTTCGCACTGCGTGCAGCCTACAAGGCTTGTCAATATGTCGGCAATCATGGCTGGCAACACATATTATGCTTCAGAAAACCTCTCACATTCTCCTCCAAAGCCAGCGTCCCCTGCTTCGCCGACAATGCAATTCATGAATCAGCCATTGGGAACACCACGGTCTTTCATCAACCTCGCCCATTCGGAGACCAGAAGCCAGCAACCCCCCGTTCTCATGAGGCAGCAAGTCAGCTCGATGGAGCCTCCACCTGGAACTACATATGGAGAATATCTCCGTGGTTGGTCAGACAACCATGTTGCAAGATGGTTAACAGAGATCAAGTGCGGCTGCCACGACGATACCTTCAAGGCGAACGATATCAGGGGCGATGTCCTCCTGGAGTTGGACCAAGCTTCTCTTAAGGAGATTGGTATTTCAAGCATCGGCGATAGACTCAGGATTCTCAACGCTGTAAAGGCTTTGCGTCAACGAGTAGCTACCCGGTCTATAACTTCGCCTCTCGCACAAAAGCTCAACAATGGGATTGAAGCTGGTTCGAAGGAAGGTCTTGACAAAGGCGATGGTGGAGGAAATCGGTCCAATCCTCGTCGGCTCGAGATCGTGAGGCCTGCACCCCTTCAGCTCAACTCCAATACTGGCCGAGGAGATCTTCCTGGCATCATTCGCGAACAAGCGCCCGACTCTGCCAGAGGCATTGTGCACCCTACCGTTCGGCCATTACCCCAACCAAATCAAACTACTCCACCATCCAATACTCAGCTCAATACTCCAAGTAGTAGTGCACATTCTATTACCCCGGGTCTTCTCCGGCCGAACCTGCCTCCTCTCCCGCCCCCTCCTCGTGGAATACCACCCGTTCCGCCCAGCCGTGTCCCAACTCGCACCCTTCCCTCGTGGCTAAACTCGTCACAACCAGAAGCACCGGCGTACACCTCGCAACCTCCTCCGCCACCGCCTCAGAATCAGGGACATCTCACGCCTTCTGGAAGTTGGGTTAATCACTATCTGCCTTCCGATCCTCGACCAGGAAACCCTGGAGGTGCGAAGGGACCGACTCCTCGATCGATATCACCTGTGCCCCCTGCTCGTCTCCGACCAAATCCACCTAATCCAGTACATGGTCGGAATAATTCAGCATCTAACATTGCCGCTCCAACAAACAAACTACCCGCTCGACCTTCAGCAAACGCACACCCTTATGCCAGCGCCCAGCCGGCTTTACACCCTCCTTCCAATCCTGTTGCCGCCCACAATCTTTCACCTATAGATGAATCTTTTTCGGCACACCACAGCTCGACTTCTGGAACCCCCTCGCCTCCCACGCATGCCTACACGGTCGGTCGTGGTCCCTTCAACAACCCGAATGCGTCATACAACGCGCCTTACAGTTTGGATGACTTGCGACGTAAATTGGTCAAATTTGTCCTCCCGGACGAGGGCCTTTCATTCACCATCGACGTAGCAACGTGTAATGGAGGAGTTGAGGTGCTTGAGAGAGTTCTGAGAAAGTTCGGCAAAGGAAGTGTGAGAGGTGACGGGAATGCGGACATCTCACAAACTGATGAAGGTGGTCTTACTGTTGATGGGTGGGGTGTGTTCATGGATATGGGTCAGGATGATGGTCCAGGTACGTCAAATGAGCTCTTTCTTGCAACGGGGACCCATAGTTTTACAGGTCAACCTTTGACTGAGGCTGAGCTTCTGTCTATCTGCCACGCTCCAGACCACCCAACTCGCGAACATGGCCTAACCCTTCGACGCCTACGCCGAGTTGATGATCGTAGCAGTAGTCCGTCCGCCAGCTCAATGAGGAACACAAAGCGGGCTAGTTCCATCAGTATCCTGAGCGGCCTCGGCGTTAGGGATCCAGAGAAAGCATTGGATCCGCCATCGCCGACTTCAGGACGTCTGAGCCCTGCAATGCAGAACGCCAAAGGACGGTCCAAATTGCGTAATTTCTTCGGTCAACGGCCACCGAGTGAACTTATCACGACTCATCTAACTGAGTACTTCCCCAATACCGAGAAAAAGGTATTGGAACGCACCGCTCGACACAGTATGATGATACGATCTGGCACAATCTCAGGCAAGCGAGAGAGCATCGCTTCGTACAATCAACCTCTGGCATCCAGATTTAGTGGCAGTACCCAAGGTTCTGGCAGCGGCAGGCGTTCATACGATTCATCCTCAACCCTTCCACCGCCTGTTCCTGAAAAGGCAGATTCGTACGACAGTGCTTCCGAAGACTTGCCACGAATGTCGCTCTCAACCGAAGACGGGCGATCTATTAACCTTCATCCCGATGGCGAAGATAATGTCGAGAAGACACGCCAACTTCTGCCTCCCATACCCTTCCCCACCGAGTCCTTCTCAGAGTCTATGGAAGATATTACAACAGGTCTTCGTCAGAGACCCATATCAAGAGCCATGTCCATCGCATCCAAACGCATGAGCTACATGACAGAAATGCGGAGCAAGCGTGATAGATCCGATACTGCCAGTCTCATGACAGTTGATGAAATTACAGCTGAAGTCGAAAGCCGAAGAGTAAGTAAAGCGTACGACCGCGATGATGATCTCGATGGTTGGACCAAGGTGGATACAGAGATCGAGAATATGGTCCCGAAGGCGGTTGCCGACAATGATGTCGACGAAGAGGAAGAGGAAGAGGAACTCTCAGAATCAGAAGATTCAGTAGACGAGGAAGATGAAACTTTGCATGAGGAAGAAGAACTCAGTCTTGACGTTGACGATGATGGATGCATCCGAAATATCATGAGTGCCAGGAGAGGTATGTGTCGATAGACCAATTATAGGACCATACTCACCTGCCCTTTCAGCAAATAAATGGATCAAAGGTGCTCTCATCGGTGCAGGGTCGTTTGGTAAAGTTTATCTGGGAATGGACGCATCGAGCGGCCTGCTCATGGCTGTGAAGCAAGTTGAGCTTCCGACGGGCTCCGCACCGAACCAAGAACGCAAGAAGAGCATGCTTAGCGCCCTAGAACGAGAGATTGAATTGCTCAAAAACCTGCAGCATGAAAATATTGTGCAATACCTATGTCTGTCGTTTTTTCAAATCTTTGTGGTTATGTTCTGACAGTCATCAATAGATTCCTCAATTGACGCTGAATATCTGAATATCTTCCTGGAATATGTTCCTGGTGGATCTGTCACCGCCCTCCTTCGCAACTACGGGGCATTTGAGGAACCCTTGGTGAAAAACTTCGTCCGCCAAATTCTGCAAGGACTTGATTACTTGCATGAACGCGATATTATCCATCGCGACATCAAAGGCGCAAACATTCTTGTTGACAACAAGGGAGGCATCAAAATCTCGGACTTCGGTATTTCCAAGAAAGTGGATGACAGTGAGTGAATTGCAACATCGATATCCCTGTTTGGTTTTGACATATATACCCAGACCTATTGACTGGCAACCGAGCCAATCGTCCCTCCCTTCAAGGTTCAGTATTCTGGATGGCACCAGAAGTCGTCAAGCAGGTTGGACATACCCGCAAAGCAGACATCTGGAGTGTTGGTTGCTTGGTCGTTGAGATGCTCACGGGAGAACATCCTTGGGCTCAGCTAACGCAGATGCAAGCCATCTTCAAGGTAAATCTTAGTGTCCATCTTACCTCGTTCGTCTAATGAATCTTATTTCAAAGATCGGATCTTCAGCGAAACCGACCATTCCATCAGATATATCCGCAGATGCCCAAGACTTTTTGCGTCAAACTTTTGAACTCAATCACGAAGCACGACCCTCCGCAATGGAATTGTTACAACACCCTTGGGTTACAGTGAAAGCTGTGAAATAGTAATGACCACACGAAAATCAACAACCAGCGGTTGCAGATCTAAATTATTTTGCTTTGTAGGTAGCTGCCAATGTACTCTAATCACAGTGTTAGTACCATCCCTTGATATACATGTATGTAACATCCATGATGAGAACTTCAAGAGTACGATTCTAGCCAGAATTGAGCCGGCCAAGAGAGGTATTGTGCACCATCGTGATGCAGCTGGTGATGCAGCTGGTGATTAGAGTTGATCAACGCTTTGCAGATGGTTCGTCAGGATCACCATCACTCCGTTTTCTTTTCAAAGCAGTTTTGGAGGAAGCTCTGGTACCAGGACCCCAATTTTTAGGAGTTTCTTGATACCTAACCAGCTTTACTTTCGCGGATGGTGTAACGGAGTCTGGGTGTTTCGCAAAATTCGCTATAGAGCTTGTTATACCTGTCAATGACTTGACCCCTGCTGAAAGATTCGAGGAACATACAGTGGCTCTTTTGACAGCAAACGCCGAGTGGGAGAATGTTCGGATACCTTGTCCAATTTGACTGGATGAAGTTTCACCCATGACCGGAATACGTCGTGCAGTTGCCGATGAGTCGCGGTTGTTTTCAAGGAACCTGCGCATGCATGGGACCGTGATATACGATGACCACCATTAAGTAATGCGGATCTGGTGGGAGATGATTTTGATTATCGAATATTCCGAAACCCCGAAACATAGCAGAATTACTGACGCTACATCGTCTAAAGATGGTGTGGTGCAATGGAAGAAACTTGCCACCCTTGTGGGAGTGAAGTAGAATGGGGTTTGTAGTTCCTGGACGGGATGAGCAAGGAATAACGAAGGCATAAACAATGTTCACCTCTTTTGCAACAGTCAACATGCCTTTCATCCGAGCAGAAGTGCCATACTGGTCCAGATTTGCTTCGAGGTGAACGAGAACTTTGCCAATGAAGTCTGGGCTATGAAGAGGACCCGACCACATAGGACCGGCAAGCTGAAATGGAATGAATAGAAATCGAAGTCTATGGCTCAGGCATACTGTAAATACTCACATGTAGAGTAGATTCGCATTCAGTGCACTTTTCTGGAATGAGAGGACCTGCGTGCGTTTTGAAGCTATGGCTAGTGTTTCCTGAAGCCTCGTTCACTTTTGTGACGATTTTCCCCAATGGTTGCTCGTGGAATGATTGACAAGAAGTGCAGACATAAAATGTTGACGTTTTTCTATATGTATATGTTAAGATTAATGTTCGCTCAGTAAGAATCATCCATTCACATACGTCAGTGCTTTTTTCACTTCTATTGGAGATGTTTGTATCCGGACAAAAACACGGATGTAAAAGTCGATTGACAGGGAAATCAAAGGCTCTATAAATCGTCCATATCTTGACGCTGATGTTGATATCGTGTGCAGGAGCAATCGTAAAGCCTAAAATAAAGTAAGCGGCGAGGACCTTTTGACATCAAAAGTTGCCAGGGCATACGCTCTCGTGACAGTATTCAGCTTTGACAGGCACGCCCCCGTAATTGGAAAAACTGCAACTGGTGTAATGAACGGAGATTGATACAGTGTGACATATGGGCACCCACCATTTTTCTGGGAAATTCGTCGTTGCAAGAACGGCGAGGTCCGTACATGTAACGCATAACAAACCTTTTTGATACTGAGCTTCAATTCCACGGACTGTGATTCGGGCTGACCTCCATCGTTTACACATTGTACAGCAGCATCGATGAATGGAGCAGCCGTCCCATAGGGATCCAGGTCAACAACATCAACGCGACGCTTGAGTTCTCGATGATTATACATCAATGAACTGATCATAACCTCAACTATAGCTTTCCGACGTGTCATTGCACTACTCACCACGCATCGCCTTCGTTGACTTCAACTCTTACTCGAGAATCTTGTGGAGATGGCAATTCAGAACCGGATAGCGTTGCATCACCAAGTCCATTGATTTTGACATTGCGCTTCATCACGTCCACGGCCGCTGGAGACAAGTCGTTTGCGATGACAGATCTAGACGACGAATGAAAAGAATTCGAGAGACAAGGAGACTCTATTCACTTGACGAGGGGTATTTCTTTCGCATAGCGAATTGAGCGAAGCCCAGTAGCGGAAAGTGCTTCGAGAATGACAAATTTATACGGTTGATACTTCGAACAAAAAGGTAAATCCCTGAGAGATTAAATGAGACGTAAACCGTTCACCTCTGGTAACTTGGCAAGGTTTCCCGAATTCGAAGCCATTGAAGATGATGTAGACATGTTGCCAGTTCCCGCAACAGCCGGCTCTAGCATGCCTAGGTCTGCAGACAATCCATCATCGGTCGCAAGATGTGAAGGCTCCGCTGAGAATCAGTCATTAGAGTTTCAACATGGACATGACAGTAGAAAGACCTTTCGTCTTCTTTGACGCGTTTTTTTGGGCAACCTTCTTGTCCCGTCCTTTTATCCATCGCGCCTCTTTTGCCTTGTCCAGCTCTTCACTCCATACCCTGATACAAGCAACGCTTGTGTCTCTATTGAATTCCTGGACCGGATTCAGGAAAGCCTCGCCCGCTGACAGTAGGATATGTGAAGATCTTTCTGTGTGCAACCTAAACCCGTCAGGAACCTCGATACCAGCCATATCACTGCTTGCCATTCTCGGTTTGTAGGACACGGAAGGTTGGATTTCCGGGCAGAAATGGCGTGTAGAGAGTGCCAAAGATCGCAGGCCCAGCCTTGAAAACGTTCTAGGACACAAACTGCTTAGAGCTGGCAGGGCTGCTGAACGCGTTTGGAAGGGAGTTAATTAACAGTACTCAGTCGAGAGCTTCAACTTAGAGAGAGAGTTTTTATTTTTTTATCTTTATCCAGTTTATTGGGTATTTTCGTATAAGCATCAAGATCATTCAAATAATCATAAATAATGCTAAACGTCAGTCCATGCACATTTTCTACCATGCGTAAGTAGAACGCATAGATATAATCTATTACACCGGCATTATGTCTTTTGTAGGTAGCAATCTGGATGCCTAGGCTCATGAAAACAACTTCCAGATAGCACTCTTGACGTCTTTCGTGGGAGGAAGACCTATATCCTCCGCCATGTCATCCAATAGACCGCGTTCGCCTGAGCTGTGAGTCACCATGGGAGGGGAGCTTGAGCTTGAGGCCCCAATGCCATCCGACGACAAGGTGATATCCAGAAGATTATGCGAAGGGCCGCCGCCGTGGTGAGTGTCTGAACCTGCGACCACCAAGAGTTTTGGAAGAACAACTTCCGCTTCCGTTTCAACTACAGGGGAAGAATCCCAGAAGTCAGGAACGTAGGGCTGGATGAAGGAGCGTTATCAGTGAACCTCAAGTTGACGTTGAAGTCCGGAAACTGACGCACAATTTGGACTGGAGGCAGAGGGTCTGATTGTGATAAATCAGGAATTTTCACATCAAGAAAGGACGCGAGCGTGGATGGAATGGGAATTTGGGGCATTTCGGGGATTCCTGGTGCCTCGCTTGAGGCAGAGGGTGTCGACCCAGTAGAGACGTGACGCACTCCAGCTGAGAGGGTTGGAAGAACCGGTTCATAAGCGACATTCTTTTCATGTTCCTCTAATCGCGAAATGAGTGTCGCCTTATTTCCTTTTCTTCAACCCAAGAAGTTTAGCCAAATTGAGAAAGAGTTGTTCTGGGTCTTACGGAGAGAGACCGAGAATTTTTGCCTCTTGTCTAAGTTGGCCAATAGTTTCGTTCTGCCAAGTGCGCATGAGAAGGGCCGAAGATACCAAATTCCTTTGGCTCCATGGCCTGAATATTGAAGAGTGTGCTGGAATACGACAGAGACGAAACATGCTTGTTGACGACAGTGAGGAACTAAGAAAAGATCTATTTATTGCCTTGTCACTAAACCCATATATTATGTAATTACAAGAATCTAATCTCCCACAGGCGCTTAGTACTTTGATCATGATTGGATGCCACTCATTGACCGCTCGAACCGCACTCGAGCTGTCTTCTGAACCGATACTATCGCTGTGACAGGTAGAAACTCATATCACCAAAGCTAGTACCATATCGCACTGCCTTGATTATCGAATTGAGGAGCTGATAGATTGAACTTGATCGATAAAGTCACTTGCCTCGTGTCTTCATCGAGGCGCGTGTTTTGAACCCACAACAATCCCCAATCCGTTCTGCCGTACTCAACTTGAGTCTTGATAACTCCCTCTGCCGAGCACCACGCCTTTTTCTCTTTCTCTATGCTCCTTTCTCCGACGTAGGCTCTGTCCCACTTTTCTTCCTCTGTACACGTCTCATCCTTTGTTATGCTCGCTATCCTTAACAGGTCCACAAACACAAGCCTGCCGACGCAAGCCTTCTGGAATAAGTTCAAACCCAAGCCTAAGGAACCGGAGATACAAAACAAACAAGGACCGATGGCTGTCGCAAGGCAGCGTCTGTTGACACTCGCATATGGAGAGATTGAGACACTCTGCAAGGTCAGTCATCTCAGTGGTTGGCACAACTGAGCGCTCGATCACTGATTTCGTTCATTGTCATTGCCACCAGCTTCCACATTCCTTTCATGTGGGTGAAAATACCTAAACGATGCCTGTCTTCCTAACATTCCTGCAGGAGCTCATGGCCGTGGCTCAGGACTGGACTAAACCACCCCCCGATGCTATGTTCAATCTACGTGTCCCGGTTGAGTATGCATCCATACAGGCAGCTGTAAGTTCTAGTATCTTTATCACGTAACCGTACCGCTCAAATGCTTATTTTTCTCAGCGCCTGGTAGCCGGAGATTACATCTATGTTGGTAGCCTTACTGCTGTCGTTAACGCTCACTAACGCCTTTGCAGTTAACTGGCGAAGATTCGTATCAAATAGCTATCATGGGGGTGCAAGGAATACGCGTAGAGATCGTGAGCGATGCCCCTCCCCCTCCTGTAGAGGACCCGTAAGTTTCTCCTGGCACTTAAATTTCCTTGAAACTAACATTTTATGTTATGCCCCAAAGCACGCCTCCGTAAGCATCATTGAATGTCTTAAGGTCCGAAACTGATTTCTTTCCTTCTAAGCCCTCCTCCTGTCTTGGAGATGCCTGGTTTCTTCGACCTGGAATTGATGCCGGGCCAACACGTTGCACTTGATGTCACTGTGAGCTCCGACGAACTCGATATGTCACGGATGGAAGATGGGACGCTCGTTGATGGTAAATATTGGGGAAAGCTTGATATCGTCCACTCAGGCGACACCCATACTATGGAGTTCAGCGGCACTCGTCTCCCTCCCGGCGAAGACTACTCTCCCGAACTACTGCTCGATTCTCGTGTCATTAGCAAACTTGCTGTGGTGGCGAAACCGACGACTGCCAAATGCCATCTCACAATATTATCACCAGCTCAGCATTATTGTGATGTCGTCCTTGTATTTTCTAGTCTATGGAAGCTTGGGATTGCTTGGCCTCCTCCGGAGCATGTAGAAGAGCACAAAATCAAGTATTTCATGCGGGTGCACCCTGGAGGTGCGTTAGAGCACTTTGAGAGCGAGATGGTGGTTACTGCGTTGTATTACGAAGCAGTGTGAGTCATTGCCATCATATTCTCCTTCTTATGTTTGAATTAGCCCAAACAGCCCCGATGCATCGATGGTGGATCCCAACAACTTCATTGCACCGCGAAACGGTTTTGCAATGTCGTTCCGTGACTTTATACCTCACCTCATGATTGTGTTGGACCAGCTAGGAATGTCTCTGCATGCTAAAACTGCATTCATCAAGTACGTGATGGCAACGCAATCGGTGGTCGTGCTAATTGGTGTTGCAGTAATAATATGTCTGCATTTTCTGCGCACAAGAATATTGCATATAGGTTCTTGTCGCCCAGCAAGATTGCTGCCGCTATTGACATCACCATAACGACCGAGCCCTGTGTATTCACTCGAATATTTCTGATTTTTCGCGGACTCACCGATGATGAGGTTGGAATTTTTGCAGGAGCTGGAGAAAAGGAGGCGAATGCTTATAATTGGCGTGAAATTGTTGGATGGTCAGAACATTCCAAGGATCCCGAGCAGTTCCGCGTACTGGAAACATCTGTTTTGGAAGTTTCATGAATCTCCGGGACTTCAATCGCGTCCACGGACAACAAAGGATAATTAGCGGTATTGCTTCGACTGTATCAATTCTTCCCCAGCTGCCCTGTTATACCCCATATTCAGAACCATTCACTTTAATACCCGACTTCCTACGAGTGCCCCTTCCTCTCTAACATTTCTTTGGTATCCTAGTTTTCTCGTTTGCTGTGAAGCTTGTATCGCATCTGTAGTAGTACTTGTTATCTGTTTACTAGAAAGCTGTCCTTAATTCTTTTCAAAATCACCGAATTCTATGACGTTAGCTTTTGAGTGTGTGTGGTAAACACTTTGATTGCGTTAGGGTAGTCAATTTTGCCAGCTACGACGTGTGTGCAATGTGTATGTATCAAATAAGCGCAAGTTACGGCAATGAGGGCCAAGGGCTGTCTAGATTGCGCAACTCGCAGAATACTGGCAACCGAATGAATGCCGTTGAATCTAGGGGTCTGGACATGTCGGGGATTATGCCAACAATCACACCATGTGATAAGTGACAAAGTGGTCTGTGACATGAGAAGCAATTATGTACTTTCAACTGCTCAACGCGGCCGAAACCTCCTAGCAATTCGTGGTCCGTTCCAACGTTCAAGCCGACGTGCTACAAAGCCAAAAAATGCCCCCAAAATCTCAGTAGTACGAAGTAACCCATCTCGATTCAAGGCGTCTATTGACCAGCACCGACCTAGTGAACTTGAACGGGAAGCAAACATCGCCAAGAACCTTGCGTTGTTCGAAGACCTTGGGCTCAAGAAGGCAGTCCAGAATCTCGGTACATCGTCTGTGAAGTCCTCGAGGAACCCTGTGGCCAAACCTGTGCAGCCTTCCAAGCGTGTCAAACGCGAGAGAGCAGCCGAACCCGAAGCACCACGACGACAATCTAAGCGCCTACTTACAAAATTTCACGTTGATCTGGATGAGACTCCAGAGGAGCGCAAGATGCGGGAGGTACGCAGCAACTTGATTGACGACCTTGACCTCACCAGAATACCAGGAAGAGCGCGAGAAACTACTGTTGAGGGAGGAAGAGATGAGATTCGAAGCGGAGGAGAGAGCAAGAGCTGCCAAACGACCACGGCATGATGTTCTAAACTTCATCACTCTTGCTGAATCCGACGAACCCCAGGAACTTTCCAAGCTCTCGACCACAATGGCAAATATCGTCCAGATCTCGGATTCACGACGCTTGGGCGATCCTGAGGCGTTCACATTTGCCGACGACTCAAAGCATAAGTCGGCTCTCAAACATCTGCGCGAACAGGTGGAAGTTTTGAAAGTTGTATCTCGCGCGAAGGTCACCACGAATCGAATCTATACTGCCGCATATCATCCCGAAGTTACGAAGGATCTCATATTCTTCGGAGGTAGAGTCGCGTTACTGGTGACATTTCCATTTCCCTGACAACTTATTGGCCTGCCCTAGACAAACATGGTCAGCTTGGGATATGGGACGCTAGAGCCCCTGCGGAAGAAGAAGCTGACGAGGACGACGATATTGCTGCAGAAAACAGAGAAGGTGGCAAGTACTGGCGTCTACAACTCCATTGGCCGGCTACCTCCAAGTCTTCCATCTCAAGCATAAAACTGGATCCTATTGACTCTCATAATGTAATTTCTCTGACCCACTTCTTGCATGATTGGAACTAACGTAACGCGAATCAAGCTCTACACAAGTTCCTATGACTGTACAATTCGAAGCCTATCCTTTGTCTCAGGGACCTCCAAAGAAATTTATGCATCGGAAGATGGGGTTTTAATTTGCAGCATTGATTTACCTCCGACAGGGCAAGAAATGTGGATTGCGGACGGTGCAGGGGGTATCACACATCTCGACCTTCGCAACGACAAGTCTGCTGCCCGAAGATACGCATTGTCCGAGGTCAAAATCGGTTGTGTCAGCATCAATCCTACTCGACCGAACTTCCTGCTCACTGCGAGCAACAGCCGTTATTTGAAGTAAGGACCAGTCGGAATCACAACCTATAGTCTCTAACCCATACTTTCCAGAGTGTGGGATGTTAGGAAACTGGATGACATGCCTGTTGAATTGATCGACCAAGAGGGCATTCCGAAGCAGGAAGATTCGAACGCCCGGAGAACTTTTGATTTTGATTCAGAAATTGTCAATGAGTACGTTGTATCAAAGAGGGGCAAAGGGTCTCTGCGCGGCGAATGGAAACACGATAAATCTGCCAGCTCAGCGTACTGGGATTCAAGAGGTCGCCAAATAGTGAGCACAAGCTATGATGATACGCTTCGACGTATGTTTTCCGTCTTGGCAAAATCCCAGTGGCCTAAACCAATTGTGATTCTGATTCAGTATGGGACCTTGACTCGCAAGTGTTCAAGCATGAAGATGCGTTTCCAAGCCTCAAACCATTCTGTCACATCAAACACAATTGCCAGACTGTTAGTGTTCTGTCATCCTCTATGTTCTCTTATTTCTAACGGCATGGATAACCAGGGCAAATGGTTGACGGTGTTGCGAGCGCAGTGGAGTCCCAACCCTGATGCTTATCCTCATTTCACGGTATGTTCGCTTCTTTCACTCATTAATGACAGACAGACTGAGGGCATGACGAAGGTGGGAAATATGGACCACTCGCTGGATATCTACTCTTGCAAGGTAAATCCATTGGCTCTCGTGCGTTCACTAAAGGCTGTAATGTGTTATTTTTAGGGGGAACTTGTAACGCAGCTGGTGGATCGGCAACGGTACGACTCATCCTACTTGTCTCAATGGGCGCTGATATGTCGAATTAGCATTAGTGCAGTGCAAGCTGTGACCTGCTCGCATCCGAGTATTGTTGAACGAGCGGTGAGTGGAAACGCAAGCGGGCGATGTGTTCTGTGGGCCGAAGAATCTTTGATGGATGAGTGATATGAAGACCCATGTTTGTACATTCGTATCGTCAGAATCCAATTTATATCTGTAGTATATTATGTTGGTTATATATGAGCAAGTTGCCTTCTCTCAAAGATACATGTCATCCCAATCATCCGCCGGGTTTACATGAGGTTCTGTCGCTGTCGCGGGCGGTACGTGGGCCGGCACCGGCTGTGGTATAGATGTTACGGCGGTTTCGCTTTCCAACTCGTTGATAATGTCCCACATGTCCTCGTCTTCATCCATAGATGTATTTGCCGCTGACGATGGCGCTGGAGGCACATCGGAAACTGGATCACCGTCCATGTTATCCAGCGAGTTCCAAAAGGCTTCCTCGTCGCCCTCATCCATGTTCGCAGTAAGCGGAGGTGGGCGTGCTTCATTCTGGACACCGTTTGCCTCGCCACTGGTTGTGCCCGGGGAGGATGCCACTGGCAAAGAAGACGCTCGAGAAGAATTACGCTCGGGTGAAAATCCGGGACGCATGCGTGGTTCCCCCTGAGGCGCATGTTCCGCATCGTCATCTTCATCGACATCATCATAGGGATTCTTTCCAGTCTTACGTCCGTGTGCTTCATCTCGCCAAACTGAGAGCGATACCTTGAAGAAACCCTGAATTAGATTTGTGGCGGTGGGATATATGAGGTTGGCATACATGCATACGCCTCGAGTGGCAAAGTTTCTCTACCCTTTCAACGGTGTCACGGAACTGTGTTTTTGGATACAACTGGTGCGTCCAGTATTGATAAACTTGAAGCAGTCGGTTAAGATCTGCCGACTTCAGAAATGTAAGAACCTGTTTCGGCAGCCTATAAGGCAAGACGCTCACCTCATGACCTTTCCCTTTGATTCTGAAATCCTTCGTCGTCTTTATCAACTGTGGAAATCCGTTGGGACCCAGTAATCTGTTTTCGTCCAGCTTGATGACCCTTCGACGCTGTTTCGTTTCGTCTTTATCATTATCTCCTTTATTTGTTTTGGAGGGTCTGCTATCGTGCATTCCTGTGTCACGCTGGGGCGAACTACTCGGCAGAACTTCATGAGGTGTGAGTGGTGGTAGATTACTGCGATAGCGTGCTTCTGCTTGACGGCGTATCTGTGCCTCGTCCAAAGTAGGTGGAAGTGGTTTAAATGCCATTGAGTCATCTTCATCGTCGTCTAAATCAGCGAAGAGAGCATCGATATCAATATCTTGTAGTGTGGGTGCCTTGCGCGTCAATCGGTTCGACGTTGAGAGATCAAGCTCTTCGTCGGAGTCAGCAAGAAAGAGAGCTTGTCGAGCACGTTTTGCTGGTCTGGGAGCATCACCGTCGCTATTGTTGCCTCTGTCTGTTCGTTTAGGAGAGTCCTGGGCGATAGGCTCGTCCCAGATGCTGTCAAGTGAAGAGTCCATTTGAGCGCGTTATTGACATGTATTTACGTGACGCTGCCATCATGTAGCATGCGATTAGATTAGATGGCGGTATTGCTTGTTTCGACGCTTTGAGGGTTGAGAGTAAAAATAGGTAAAGATTCAGTCTAGGTAAAGCGTGAGGACAATGTTTTGGTAGTGAGTTGATTAGTTATGTAGTAGCCATTCCAACCTTTGATCTGGTACACAAACCTATTGTCGAAGCAGAAGAGCAAGTGATGGATCATGTTTTCAAGCTGTTCTGAGAAGTTTTGCCAACCATTGGGAGATTAGAGCACAACCATGTCAACCGAGCAAGAACCAAATGTACAAACAGGCATCGAGTACTGGAACACCCAGCCAGCAAGTCTTGACGGTGTCCTCGGCGGCTATGGATCTGGGGTACTTGTCGCAAATACCATTCACATACTTTAACTCATGAATCCTGACCCAGTCTCTTCCGAGGATCGATTCCTTAGGCTCCAGGCTGTTCTTGCTCAATCTCTACCCTCAACTGTCGACCGTTCCATCTGCATTTTGTCCCCTCGACCCTCCGTCAGATCAGCCTCGAACTCGGGCCCTGGATGTAGGTGCGGGCATTGGTCGGGTCACCGCGGACGTTCTCCTTCATCTCGTCTCCGATGTCACTATCCTGGAGCCTGTGACTGCTTTTGTGCAGGAAGCTCTGTCGCGGGCGCGTGCGAGCGCCTCCAGTACTCTACCCCTTCCAAAGGGCGCATGGCCTGGTTTGGCTGATAAAACCAAAAGCGTCACAATCCTCCAGGGAACCCTCCAAGACTTCCATCCCTTACACCCTCATCGCGCCCAATTCCTCGATCGTGTAGGATATGAAACTCCCCGACCAGCAGATGAAGTTGGAATGGGATTCGATGTGATATGGTGTCAATGGTGTTTGGGCCATCTGAGTGATCCCGATCTTGTTGATTTCTTGCAACGCAGTCAGGAGTCCTTGAAGAAACATCCTAAAAGTGTAATTGTGGTGAAGGAAAACATCTGTGATAATGGTGATGGTGGATCTGCACAAGCAGTATTCGACGAGCAAGATTCCAGCTTGACCAGGTATCTGACTTTGTTGCATCCAAAAAAGAGTTTCCATTGACAAACCCTGCTATTGAAGATCGGATGCAGCATGGAAATATATTTTCGGCAAGGCAGGTTTGCGTTTGATAAAAGAACAGGTCCAAGAGGGTCTACCAGACGAGCTCTATGTAGTCAAAATGTGCGTGAATTCAGCTTTGCATCAGACCCCGTCATTGAAGGAGCGAGTGTAGGTATGCCCTGCGTTAGGTTATACTATAATTCCAATACGGATTTACACAGTGCAACAACAATCGTGACCAGTGCTAGACAGAACAGCTAAAATACAGATGCATGGGAGACAGTTGACTATAGCGGCACAATCTCCCAGTAATGACCCAGAGAGGTCTAATCATACGAAGAACTAGGACTTGCTCCAACTTCAGCTGCGATTGCATTGCTGACGAGATTCCGGCGTTTGCTCTCCTGTGTCTCCAGTCTTTCCCTTAACCCAGGGAAAGTATTTTGCAGCAGGCGGTCTAGATGAGGCCAGATCTCGTCTGATGTGTTTCCCGTCAGCGTTCTCACTTTCAAGCCAGAGGGCCGATTAAATGAGAGTTGGTGCGGGTGTTGGTAGGGGTTTGGCCGATGACTCGAGGAGGAAGTGGACAGGTTTGCGAAAAACGATAGAAGAGGTTTGGTTGAAGCATAGAAGGCTTCTAGGCGACGAGCAAAAATCACCTGCAAAGAAAGGTGTGAGCGTATGCACATTCAGGGAGTTGGAGTCACGAACGGGGTTGTCATCGGGTCGCTTGGTCAGGGATTCTCCGGTTTGGTCATCAAATCCTTCCACTCGAGGTCGGTTATAGGACATGTTGTAGACACGGCCTGACGGCAAATGAACCCAGCGGTCAGATATGCGACTGAGGATCACTTCGTCCGGTACGTCAAGGTTGACCACAAGCGTAAGTGGGGTATTTCGTTTCCTTCAAGACACAGTCAAGGATGATCGAGTAAATTCGGGGTAAAAACATACTTGAGATGAGCATCTAAAAGCTCCCCTTGGCCAACAGTCCGAGGGAAGCCGTCTAATATCCAATGCTATAATATTCATGAGATGTGAGAGTTGTTATATGACGTCCGGCACTATAACCCACACACCTTGTTTTGGAGCGCGTCCAACTTGCTCGTAATGATCTTCAACACTGTCTCATCTGGAAGTAGGCCCCCGCGTGCAACAATTGCCTCTGCCTCCCGACCCACTTCAGTCCGTTCCGCAATGTGTTGACGCAGCAGGTCACCAGTTGACAAAGTCAGGATGTCGTACTTCTGAGCCAGGCGTGCCGTGAGGGTCCCCTTGCCCGCTCCAGGCTTTCCAAACATCAACATGCGGACCACCCGTTCGTCGCGGTCATCCTGAGGTCTGTTGTAGGTGTTCAAGGAGAATGGTATTGCGCGACGACTTGAGGCAGATTGTGCGAGTGATCGTTGGCCTTTACATGAGGTGCAGGCGTTCTGGGCTCTGAATACGGGAGAGGAGCGAGCGAGAGCGTTGGTTGGAACGCGAGCAACCCCGCGAAAGTTGCTCTGCATTCCGAAGGAACTCCTTTTCTGAAGAGGAAGAGGAAAAAGAATTAAGCTTAAGGATCAAACCATTTCTTTTGGGGATTCGCCCCTATTAGGGCAAAATACGGTCTCACCATTTCGCCAAGCAAACAAAAAGCTCGCAAGGTTATGGCACGACGTAAGAAAGGACCAAGCAGAGAACGAGCTCAAGAAGACGAGGTATATATAATATTACACTGTAAGTGCTTTCCAGTTCTTAAACATACAGCGGCGATACTGCAGTCACGAAATTACCCTCATTGGTCCCGCACGGAATTCCGAGCAATCCCGACGGACTTCATTCCGATGTGATTCTCGTCAAGCCTCGAAGGACCCAACAGAGCCCAGCAGCATGACAGGCTTGTGAATTAATGCTCTAATCGACTCTAATCAACCATTTGCGGTGGGTGCTTTACTCAGAGCGCACAAATCACCGCACAATCCTCGAATGTGTAGAAATATACAGAACCAATTCAGGAACTGAATTCAGATCAAGTATGAGGTCACGCCCCTGTCAGGTCGCGAGCGGAACGGTCGTCCGACCACCCCAACAGCTCACGCATCCTTTGCACTCCAACCACACCTCGCACATCGTTTCCAGAATCCAATGCGACGCAGATCGCATCCGCGACATGGTCGACATGTATTGGGGGAATGCTGAGAGCATTAGCCATGGATTCAAACGATGAACCCAGATTATCAGCTGTCGGCGCAGTCGATGAAATGCTCCCGAGTGATCTGAGGACGCTCGAAGGTGTGGGAAGACTTTGAGGCATTTTTTTGTGTATAGCTGCTGAAATATCAAGAAGCACGGCAGCAGGCGTTGTCAATGGTCGATGGTGAGCATGATAGACCAAGCCTTGAGGAAGCAACGTGGTGCTCAAATGAGAGAGGGTTTCACGACATATGAATCAGATCACATACTGGGACGAATGTAAACGCCGCGAAAGTCCGGATGATCATGCATCATCTGTTCAATTCCTCGTTCTGCCTCTCGTTTTGTTTCAATGTATCTTGCAGGTATCACAGGGCGACCAATGTCTTCTGCAGACAAGTATACAAATGGTCGAGGGCTGTTGTGAGTCCGACCGCGATCGAGCCCAGATGAAGAGGACATGAACGCGTCGCAAACGCGTAGTGCTGGAAATGATATTGACGGTCAACAAAGAGAAGACCGTATGTTTTTGGAACTCTCACCAGAATCGCGATTCAGTGCTTCGTAGCTTGTTGGATTCTCGCCCACTTTCCGTTCCAGGGGATTTCCGCTGCCACCGACAGCAGATTGGAACAGAGTGCGGAATAAAGCCGGGATGTTGCCTTGTTTCAGAGGGGTTTTGTAAAGACCATCCTCAATGAGAGTTCCAATGGTATGCACCACGCCATCTACTTCAGAGAACAAATTCGCAAAGCTCTGTGGATGGAGCGCGTCGCCTTTCTGCCAGTCTACCTAAGATTAAATATGCGTGTAAGTAGCAGCACGAATAGAGGGTATGTGAGAAAGCAACACATTGGATGTCCATGCTGGTGAGTGTCCTTTTGCAGTGCGGTATGGTCGCCCAGAAGAGCTTTGTGAGGAGAGGGTAAGACAGTGATAGAAAAGTGTGAACTGCAGGGTAGCTACCTGACACTCGTCACCTGGATTCCTCGAGCCAACGCGGCTTTGCACACAGCAGAGCCTGGCATACATTTAGCTGTAGGAACTGTAGAGTGAGAAACGATGCGCACCAATAAAACCATTTCCGCCGACGACTAGTATTTTCCGTACCGCTGAAGTCGCTGTTTTCTGCATTATGGGCTCACTGCTCAGTGCAAGAGGCGTCGGTGACCTCATTACTGGTCAGCCAACGTCACATGACCACACACCGGAACCTTATGAACTTTGACCATTCCAATTCCAATTCAGTTCAACTGTTTATTTTTACTAGTTACAATGATCAAAATCGCCGTTTACAATGCTTCTCGCCTTGGATCTGTCTATATGTGAAACACCGAGTCTATCGGTAATGAGGAAACGCAATCAAACGCAAAAGAAAACACAAGGAAAAGAGGTGGAAAGTCGAGGAAAGCTGATCCATATGTAAATAACATTCAAGTTAAGTATAAGAAAGCAGGAGATAAAGAAATACAGTGAAAACGGGCCGATGAAAGCTTATGGATACATGCGAGGGTCTTTTGCCAGCCTGGGTCGTGAGTCTCGTATCTTCATAAACTTTCGAGCCGTCATTGGGACCCTTCAAGGGTCCCGTGCGGGACTGGCCCGTGGTAAGTAGCAAAGGCAAGTCAATGCCGTCGGAAAAATGCAATGAGGATCAAAAGGAAAAGAATGTGGGTTCAGTCCGGCGTGAGGGTCGTACGTTGCAGTCGTTATTCAGACGAAGGACCATGTAACTATGCAAAAAAAAAGATTAGTGTAGTTCTGTAGAATGTTATGGAACACCTACTGGGGACCTCGCCTTCGTCCAAGGTGGCGATCTTCTGGAATGCACCTGAAGACAAGTCGATGGAATTGCTGTTGAGGCATGTCGGGCATGCATCTGCAATGGTGACAGTGACACTCTGTTTGGAATGACAATGAAACATGGAACTTAAACATAAGCTAAAGGTAGCAAACCTTGTTGTTCTTGGTGTTGGTGAGCTTGACCTGCTTTCCGCACAGGCTTGATCGCACACCAGTATTGCCGTATCGGTCAGCGTCTGCAAAAAATGACGTTGGTGATAGTGTCAATGTTCATTTGGAAAAAAACTGACCGATGGCAGCAATCAGGTCAGTGTCTTTATGCACAGTACCGCAAGCTCCCGCAACACCATACTGATAGAAAAAGGTTGCGCTGATGTTGATGTCAGTACCAGAAGTCGAATACAATGGCTGTAATCTTACACTCCACCAGTATTCACAGTGGTAGCTGCAGAATCTGTCGTAGGTGGTGCAGCCGCAGGCTTGGGAGCAGCCGCCGGAGCTGGTGCCGGTGCCGGTGCCGGTGCTGGTGCTGGTGCTGGTGCTGGTGCGGGAGCGGGAGCGGGCGCTGGTGATGCTTGCTTGGCAGCGGGTGTGGCGACTGCGACAGATTGGGTGGCAGGTGATGCAGCCACCTTGGTGGGCGATGCGACGGGCAGAAGGGTGCTTGTTGCGTCCCCATCATCGCAGTCATCGTCGCTGCCATCGTCGGTGTTGCTGTTGATGGCAGGTATGCACTGGGCTGGACGAGCCGTTGCAAGAGTTTCGGTAGACTATTTTAAGACAAAAATAAAATTTCACGGCGTTGTTCATGAGAATCTATTGACTTACCAGGAGAGGATGGCAACATTGGTCGAAGAAGGCTGTCGAATGCTTGGTGTTGCACTGGAGGGCGAGATACCGAGTATGGTATACGTCGTAATTCTAAGAATTAATATAAGCGATCAGATAACCACAGGACAAATATGTTGGCGCATTACCTCAAGGAGACTCGTTTGCCAACCGACTGGAGGGGTAGTACGGGGGACGACAAGAGCTGAAGCAGAGGCAGCGAGCGACAGGGCGATGGTGGCGATGGTGGCGAAGTGGTACATTGCTGCAGAGGGCAGTGGCGCGTTTGTACGTTGAGGTGGGGTTGAGCGAGTGTCGGAAGAAAGAAGGACTTGGTTTTAAGGGAAAGAGAGTGGGTGCTGTGGAGGAAGAGCTTCTAGTGAGATGATATGAAAAGAAGGACGAGATAAACCGAAAACACGAGGACGTACGGTACGGTACAGAAGGCAAGGAAACGGCGAGGAGGTTGGGATGAGAAAAGAATAAAGGAACAATGCCAACAAAGCTAACAACTTTATTCAACATCCTCCTTTTGCACCCATCCTCATGCTATAAATAGAACACCGCTGAAAATAATTTCTGCATCACCGCACATGTCAACCGGCCGCACGCAAAAGAGCATCGGGCGTTATCACGCCGCCGTGGAAACAGCATATTTCCCGCGGTCGCACTGGGGCCGAAGCTCTAGTATCACCACTGCTGGTTCCGAGAGAGGGGGGACCGGGGCATCATCATTTTTATCCTTATGATTCAGTCAGCTTCAGCAAAGCCATGTACAGAGCAAATCCGAACGCCTCCTCGGGTAGGGGGTTTGAGAGGGTTTGAGTGCCTTGCAGCGTTCCTAAGGGGTTGTGGACGCAGGCCCAAGGCAGCATGAGATCTGAGCGGAGGAGACAGGCCCGGATTCTGTTTGGTCTCGTTCATTTGGATGGTGCCGGCGAATTCCGGCCGTCACTGCGGCTGTGCTCAAACGTCGTCCACTCACACTCTGTTCACGACAGCAACGACAACCACAAGACATCATGAGTGTGTTCTACATCTTGTTTAAATCCCTCAATTATGCGTTATTCTAATGAAATTATGAAGCTGATTACCATTCAAATCCTTTTGCTTCGACGCATTCGCTTGATACGAACCCTTTTGACGACCCGCCGCAGCAATCCGCGAATGCAAGTGCAGAAGCAGCAGCAAGATTGGCAGAAGTCCGCCGTCGCGAAGAAGACCTTGAACGACGCGAACGAGAATTGACCCAAAAAGCCGACCACATTCGACGGCATGGGAGGAACAACTTTCCACCTTGTCCGTATTCTTTTTCGTCGCGTCATCTCATTATACTTATCTTGACTTTTCAGTTTTCCCCCTGATTTTCCATTCCATTCCGGATGAGATCCCTGAGACGAGCAGACCGCTCATTACACGGTTATACCAACTATGGCTGGTCCTGTTGGGAACCTTAGTTATAAACATGGTCGCCTGCATCTTCATTCTCATATCCGGAGCGACATCCGGTGGAAGCGACTTGGGCGCAAGCTTGGGGTGAGCATACTCAATCTATGCTCAAAGCAAGTGCTGAACTCAACTTGACATTTAGATACCTGATATTCATTCCAATCTGCTCATTTCTCCTCTGGTATCGGTGAGTTATTTTGGCCCCATGCGTACTCTGCGGGCCGCGAGAACTGACGACGTGCAGACCCATTTACAATGGGTACATGAAGGTGAAATTAGATGCATGTAGAGAAGCTTTCTAATGACTGACTCGACGATAATGCAGGAGCAAGCATTATACTACTGTAAGATAGCCGGATTTGCCCCGCATCGTCAACTAAACCGCATGTGATTCCAGACTTCTACTTCTTCTTTGGCGGATTCCATCTTCTCTTCAGCCTCTACATGTAAGTGCGTCATGTATCTGGTTCCCCCCTGGTCCTGACGGGACCTCGTTTTGCCACACAGGATCGTTGGTATCCCAGGGTATGTGCGAAGGGTTTCAATGTTCATATCCGAGGCAGAAGGCCTCTTGCTCACCACCGCATCGATATAGCACGGGCTCAGCTGGTCTCATTCAGACCATCCGCATGTTCTCGAGCCATACCTGGGCTGCAGCTGTCATCGGCTTGATAGCTACGATAGGATGGAGTGTCCAAGGACTGGGTCTTGCATATTATTACCGCGAAGTTCGTACTCATCGGTGGGGCTCCCACGATCCATGGCCTGAACATCCATTTTTCCTCCCCATAGATATACAGTCACCACTCAGCCGCGGGACACACAATGGAAAAGGTCGGACGTTTTGGTACTCCGTTGACGCTAAATTTGACCACTATTGCAGGCAAAGACCGAGCTTGCCAGCCATGGTGCCAAGGCGTATTTCACCCGAGGATGATTTATTGGTCTGCTTATGCTACCTCTTGTATTTTCTGTTGTACCATGAACAATAGCATTATTGCTTTTGAGCAACAGAATGAATGAAGTCCCAAGCGAATACAATAGACGCAAAAGTGTGGCTGTGTATATGGTGAACAGTGCGCAAGCGGAGTCTGAAAATGGAATGATCTAAAAAGCTGTTGGGGATTGTTCTTGTTTCTTCAACCCACCCGTCACTAAAGGTACGACCGACCTCCCGTCGAGTTTTGGCAGACCGCCTGCTGACCATTGAAAACAGTTCAAAAAGCCGTTCAAAAAAACATATAAAAAAAACTTTTATATTCACAAGCGGTTGCGTTATCACTTCCTGTGTTCGTGGCGTCCCCTCCGTGCTTTTTCATCGGCCGTAGCTCATTCGCTTTTTCACAGTACAGAAAAGTCTACAAAGCAGTAACGACCCCCCCAAACCCATTTTAAAACCAAACACGACCATGTCTTCTCCTGCCATTGCTCAGCCTGAGGCTGTCACAGCTTCTGCTCAAGATGGCGCCCTTGCGCCTGCTGTTGTTCCTTACAACCCGCCTGCCCCGCAGACCTCGGTGGCTTCGGCTCCTTCTGCCTCCCTTTATGTCGGAGAGCTCGACCCCACCGTCACCGAGGCCATGCTTTTCGAAATTTTCAACATGATCGGCCCCGTCGCAAGGTAGGCTGTGCCATTTGGAGAATAAGAACTCCGACTGATTCGTATACAGCATTCGTGTCTGCCGTGATGCTGTCACTCGTCGCTCCCTGGGCTATGCTTATGTCAATTACCTCAACACCAATGATGGTTAGCATCATAGTTTTTTTTTTCGTTTTTGATCTGGTTATCTGATTGCTTGTATGTGTTGATAGGTGAACGTGCTCTTGAGCAGCTTAACTACTCGCTCATCAAAAACCGCGCATGGTACATTATTATTTGCATGATAAGTTATCGCATCGTTGATTTTCTTATGTTATGTTTTTAGCCGGATCATGTGGTCCCAGCGTGACCCCGCCCTTCGCAAGACTGGCCAAGGCAACATCTTCATCAAAAACCTGGATGAGCAGATCGACAACAAGGCTCTCCATGACACCTTTGCCGCATTTGGCAATGTCCTTTCCTGCAAGGTCGCCGTTGACGAGCATGACCGCTCCAGGGGTTATGGCTTCGTCCACTATGAGACCGCTGAGGCCGCCGAGAATGCGATCAAGGCTGTCAACGGCATGTTGCTCAACGACAAGAAAGTTTACGTCGGCCACCATATCTCCCGCAAGGAGCGTCAATCCAAGTTGGACGAGATGAAGGCCCAATTCACCAACCTTTACGTCAAGAACATTGACCCGGAAATGGGCCAAGATGAATTCGAGGCACTCTTCTCTCAATTCGGCGCTGTGACCTCCGCCCTCATCTCCGTTGACGAGGAAGGCAAGAGCAAGGGATTCGGGTTTGTCAACTACGAGAACCACGAGGAAGCTCAGCAGGCGGTGGATGCCCTGCACGATTCGGAACACTACGGACGTAAAATCTTCGTCTCGCGTGCTCAGAAGAAGGCTGAGCGTGAGGAAGAACTGCGTCGTTCTTACGAACAAGCCAAGATGGAGAAGTTGAGCAAGTATCAAGGTGTCAACCTCTACATTAAGAACTTGGAGGACGACGTCGACGACGAGAAGCTCCGTGCCGAGTTCGAGGTGTTTGGAACTGTGACGAGCTGCAAGGTCATGCGCGACGATAAGAACACGTCGAAAGGCTTTGGATTTGTCTGCTTCTCTACTCCTGACGAGGCGACGAAGGCTGTTGCTGAGATGAACAACAAGATGATTGGCACGAAACCCCTCTATGTCTCTCTCGCTCAGCGCCGCGAAGTGCGCAGACAGCAGCTGGAAAGCCAAATTGCGCAGAGGAACCAGATCAGGATGCAGCAGGCAGCGGCTGCCGGGCTTCCTGGAGGCTACATCAACGGACCGATGTACTACCCCCCGGGCCCAGGCTTCCCACCACAGGGTCGTGGCATGATGGGCTATGGGCAGCCAGGCATGATGCCTCCTCGTCCGCGTTACGCGCCCAATGGGCAGCAGGTGGCCGGCATGCCTGTTCCCGGACCCTACAACCAGGCTCCCCCTCCTCAGGGATACCCCATGCAGCCGGCTGGCTACCCCCGTGGTCCCCCTCGCCCACCTGTTGCCCGTGGCCCTGGTGGCTCACCAACACACCAGAATGTCCCCCTTCCTCGCTCGAACGGCCCTCCCCCACCTACCAACGGTGCCGGTCCTCGCGCCCCCGGACCTCAGAGCGTTCCTGCCCCTGGACGCGCGCCGCCGCCCGCTGTTGCCCCTGCCGGTCGTGGGCCCGCTCCTCCTCCTCAGTCCGCTGGTTCTGCGGGTTACAAGCCGGCACAGGGTAGGCCCGCTGGTGCTCCCCCCACTTCGGCCGGGTCGTCTGCGCCCCCTTCGTCTGCGCCCCCGAGTGATCTTCCTGCGATCACTGCGGCTCAGTTGGCGTCGGCTTCGCCCATGGAGCAGAAGCAGATGTTGGGTGAGGTCATCTACATGAGGATTGCCAAGTAAGTTTCATCTTATTCTAATTGCTCGCTGATACTGATGAATACTTGAAGCACTCAACCCGAGCTGGCTGGCAAGATTACGGGTATGTTGTTGGAGATGGACAACAACGAGCTGCTGCACCTCCTCGAGACGCCCGACGCGATGAACTCCAAGGTGGACGAGGCGCTCATCGTGCTCCGCGAGTTCTCTGTCAAGGACGAGACTGCTTAATTGCAGATCAGATCTAGGTGTATGATTAAGAAGGAATAGGAAGTATGGTATGCACCAGGGTTCCCGGACCCGTCCGCTCATTATGAGATATGTTGTATTATGCTCGGTCTGCGTCGTGTTGTGGTTGTTGATCCCATCGCCCCTAGTACTGCATATCCTTGTCGGTTTTTCTGATGGCTTTTTGATTACCCTTTGTGTTCGGGTCGTCGGGTTTGGGCGTTGGGGTCGTTCGGTTTCCTTTGTTGTACTTTCGAAGGAATAAAGAGATGTTTCAACTGCTTCTGAATTCGTGTGTGACAAGTGGAAGTGAAAGAGAAACGTCTATCGAAGCGTAGCGTACATGGTGTGATTACATTACACGGTGGGACAAGGTATATACAGTGTGGAATGCGGTACATAAATACAGGTCGTACAGGGTCGTGGGGTCAATAGCATTTTGAGGCGTATGCGATGTGGAGGAGAGTGGAGGGGGGGAAGGAGGGGTAGTAGAGGTCGTGTTGGGCTTCTTTGACGAGGCGCTCGACGGTGGAGGGGGGGAGGCCGTTGCAGAGGAAGAGAGGACGGAGGGCGGGGAGGAAGAGTTCGTAGTCCATCCATTGGAGCTGGCCTACCGTGAGCAGGTTCGGATCTGTACGTTCAGTTAGAAAGTACCGACATAAGAAACGAAGTCGGGCATGCCTTGGGGCCAAAACCCAACTGGGATATTCCCAATCTGCACCATCACATTCTCAAACGACGCCGTCCCAGCCAACAGATCCGCCAACCTTTCCGGGACCGTAATATCGACGCCCTGTCTCTTCAGACACGCGCGATACGTGTCCCACAGCGCGGCCCAGCCCGCCATGGGGGGGTGCGCGGGGGGCGGGAGACAGGGGTTTAGGGTGGGCTCGACGAGGAGGATGAGACCGCCTGGGCGGAGGAGGCGGGCGAGCTCGTGTAGGAAGCGGGGGTAGTTGTGGATCTGCAGGTGTGTGTGAGAGAGGGAGGAGATGAGGAGAGAGGGAGAGAGAGGGGTACGAACACCGATGTGGAGAGAGCGCGCGTGGATGAAGTCGAAGTGCGCGTCGGGGTAGGGGATATGCCATTGGTCGAGATCGCACAATTCAAATCTACATTACACAGAAGATAGAAGATGAGTGGGTGCCGAAGAGAGGCGTGGGGTAAATAAAGAAGGAGGACGTACGTGCAGTTGGGGGGGACCTGGCTGCACGGAGGTGAACATGAGCCGACGGAGTGTTATTCGGGAGCGCGACAGGACAGGACAGGACAGACAGGAGAGACGCACCGTGGTTGGATGGGGGCGAGGTCGACGGCTATGACCTCTGCTCTGGGGAACTCGTCTGCGATGTCGATCGCCCTAGACGTTAGGTTGAGTTGAGTTGAGCAGAGAAGAGGGAAGGAGGAAGAAGACGGACCAGGAGCCAGAACCGGTGCCCAGGTCAAGCACTGATTGAAGGAATACATAAATGAATATTAGCGAAGATAGAAAGAAAGAAAGAAGGAAGAACAAGCCTCTGCGGTGCTGCCCGAATTGAAGAGCCTCTTTGACGGGGCCGACATAGCTTCTGCCCGAGAACACAAACTGCAGCAAACGATGGTGGATATCCGAGCGCTGTTCGAGTTGTAAGAATCAGCGATCGGGCCGGGGGAGCGAAAACAGAGTAGTTAGTTGGGGATACCTTTACTTCGTCGTGGTCTACGGGGAGGAGGTAGGATTTGTTGAGTGTGTTGAGGGTGCGCTGATGGACGGAGCGGAAGTAGTCGTCGGTGTCGTCGCCGACGAGGTGGAAGAGGTAGTGGTGGTGGGGCATTCTTTGTTGTTGGGTGGTTGTGGGTTCAAGCTAGGGTAGGGTTGACAGTGACAGCCATGTCCATGTCCGTGTCCGACAATTACAATTCGCTCGCAGTCTGGTCCTGGCTCGCAGCCGCACTCCTCGCTTCCCAAGCAGCCGTCCTCGCACTCGCCCCCCGCCTCCTCCTCTTCCTCGCAGCAGACTCCTCCCACCGCACCCTCACCCCACTCGAGTCCTTCCTCGCACTGCACTTTGCCCTCTTCCTCGCAGCTCTCGCTCTCGCTCTCCTCCTCAATGTACGCTCTTCCTTCCTTCCTTCCTTCCTTCTGGAACTCACGTTGTTCTGATTCTGATCTAACTCGGTTCAGGTGCCATCGGATAACCTGACGGTGTCAGCCGCGGACACGCAGCCGTCGCCGTCGCATCCGCTGCTCGCCCCACTCACCATCGCAGCCAACCTCTCCGCCCTCCTCGCGTGGAACACCCATGACGTCGGGCCCCTCGCCACGGTCTTCTTCTGCTCGTCCCTCACCATCGGCCTCTGGGGCTTGTGGGCTGTGAGTCTGCTCTTCTCTTCGGTTGTTAGGTGAAAGAGCTGATGAGCCACAGCTCGTGTTCGCCGGCTCGAGCTCCATTTCGAAATCGACAGGCGCTGACAAACACACCTCCGCCTTTCTCTTTGGTAACAAGTCCGCCGCGTCCGAGCAGAAAAAGCGGTTGAGAAAGGGAGAGCAGCAGTAGTAGTAGTGTACAAATAAATCTTTGTAGTAATTACTTTACTTATCGACCAGCAGCCCCACCGCCCATTCCCATCATTTTGAACATGTCCCCCATCCCGCCGAGCCCACCCAAGCCGCCCATCCCATTGCCCATCTGTGACATCATCCCTGTAACCAGCTGTCAATTCGTGTCCACCTGCACCCCACTGACTGACACTAAGTACTCACGTTGCATCTCCTCCATGTCCATCTGGTCGCCTCCCTGGCCCTGCATCATCGCCTTCATCATTTCCTGCATCCCACCCCCGCCCCGCAGCTGCCGTTGCATTTGTTGCAGCATACCCGGCGGCATCGCACGCTTTTCTCTTCTTAGTTGTACTTGCTTATTTATTGCCGCGGCTACTCACCTGCATCGCTGAGATCTGTGTGGGCGTCGGCATACCACCCGCTCCCCGTCCTTTGCCTCCAGCCGCAGACTGCATCTTCTGCATCGCCGATAACCTACATCCGTTCGCATTAGCCACCATCTAAACACCCATAATAATAATAATAAATACAACTTACCATCCATTCTTGCCCCCCGCCTGCTTCGCCATATTCGCCATCATCCGATACTGACACAACAGCTCCTCCACCTCCCTCACACTCGTCCCGCTCCCGCGCGCAACGCGAGTGACGCGCCACGTCAGGCCGAAGGGCTTGCCGTCCTTGCCCACCTCCATGAAGGGCGTGCCGTCGGAGTCGAGCTCGCCGGCGGTCATGCTGTCGGTGATGTAGATCATGCGCTTCATGCGCAGGGAACCTTCTTCGTCGGATCCTTGTAGTAGATCTTGTGGGAGCCCGGGTATCATAGACGCGATCTTGCTTATTGGGCCCCTGCAAATCATAAGTATGAGTACCAGCTTCAAAGAAAGTAAGAAAGAACCGAGAGTACATACATATTCATGACGTTCGAGATCTGCTCCCGCCAGTCCCGAATACTCAGCTTCCCCTCCTCCAACTTCTTCGCCATCTCCTTCTGCTTATCCGGGTTCTGCGTCGCCAGATCCTGCATATGCTCCATCAACCCCTGCATATCGCCCAGCCCAAGCAGCTTGGAGATGAAAGGCTGCGGCGAGAACCGGTCGAGGTCGTGCAGATGCTCGCCGACGCCGAGGAAGATGATGGGTGTTTTGGTGGCTGCGACGCTATTTCAGTTTAGTTGTATGTTTGGTTGATGAGAAGAGGTGGGACGTACGCAGAGATGGCGCCGCCGCCTTTGGCGTGGCCGTCCATTTTGGTTACGATGATAGCACCAAAATCCGCCGCATCCTTGAACGCCCGACTCTGCGCCTCCGCCGCCTGGCCTTCAGATATCTTCAATACACCATCTTCCTCGTAGAAAGAGAAAGCATATCAATCGCACCAATACTCGCATCCAAAATCAACACCGTCATATCCGGCCTCACCGCCTCCCCAATCTGCACCATCTCCTCAAACAACTCCTTCTCCTGCCGATGCCGCCCACTCGTATCCACAATAATCACATCAAACCTCTCCTTCTTGAACTTCGCCACCCCCTGCGCCGCGATCGCCACCGGGTCCGTCTCCGTGTACGAGCCGAAGTACGCCACCTTGGCTTTGGTGGCGGATTGCCGCGTTTGGTCGAAGGCGCCGGCGCGGAAGGTGTCGGCGCAGACGATGGCGGATTTGAAGCCGCGTTTTTGGTAGTGCACGGCTAGTTTAGTGCAGGTGGTGGTTTTGCCGTTGCCCTAGATTACTTTCGTTACATTGGTTTGGGGATAGTGAAGAGAGGAGGTACCTGGAGACCGACGGCCATGATGACGTTGGACTGCCCTTTCTTAGGCTTGTACGGTTCCACACCAGGGTCCACGAGCGCAACCAGCTCATCGAATACAGCCTGCAAACCGTCTGTATGAGCACCGCAACACAAACGAAATTAATAAAGTCATCACGCACCTTCTGTATCAAATTCTTCCTATTCCCCTCCTTCGCCTTATCAGCCGCATCCCTCTCCAACGTCGCCTTCACCTTCGTCTTAATCTTCTGTCTCAGCGAAGCGACGAGCTTCACATTGACGTCTGATTCGAGGAGGGCAGCGGTGATTTCCTTGAGCGTCGCATCCAGTACCTGTACACCGCTTGTGAAATCAATCCAGGGATGAGAGCTGATGATTGGATACCTTTTCGTCGACGAGAGGAGCGCGGTTGAGAGCGGAGAGGGCAGCGTTGAGCTTACGCCCTAGGTCGGCCAAAACCATGATATGAGATGGTGGGTGCCAAGAACGGAAGCCACCAACTTACTTACTTGATCGCACCTTCCTTTCTCGTCAACTACATACCCACCCATCTCTAATTCTTAATTCCTGATTCCTGATTTCCACATGCACGAATCGGAACAGTACCCCGACGACTCGGAAGACGAGACGCTTGAGGAGCTGTACGACGGCGAAGACGACGCGGACGCCGAAGCAGAGGGCGAGGGCGAAGCCGAGGGAGAGGGCGAGGGAGAGGGAGAAGGGGATGGGGACGACGAGCACGCGGACCCTCTGCTCTCCATGGCCCCCGGGGAGGCGGCAGACGACGCTACGGAAGACGGCGACGATGTGTGTGTACCCCTTCGCCTTCGTGTATCTCCCCCGCTCTGCTTTTACTTAACTTATGAGTGAACGTTGGGTGGGGTAGGAATCTGCTACGGACGAGAGTGATGAGGATGAGGATGAGGAGGAGGAGGAAGAGGAAGAGGAGGATGAGGAGCCGTTGTTGGATCTGGGGCTGCAGGATGAAGGCGGGCCTCCGACCAGTGAGCGGGGCGATGTGTCTATGAGCCGATCCCCGCCTGCTCAACCTCATTCAGGTATTTCTTTATTCATTCATGTGTAATTAAATCTACATAACTACGCACAGCGCCCTCACCCCCGCACAAACGCTCCCTCTCCCCCGCCCAACTCCGCCGGAACGCCCTCTCCTTCCTCCTCACCCGCGCCCCCCGCACCTACACAGTCGAAGCCATCTGCGCCCTCCCCCACCCCGTCCCCACACACGCCCTCGCCTCCTCCGCCTGCCTCTCCCACCTCCTCACCGGCTCCGACGACGGCTACATCCGCGACTACGACATCTTCGCCGCCGTGAACAGCAAGAACTTCCTCACCGCGCCGCAGCGGCACCATGCGGGGGTTGTGGAGGGGCTGATGAAGTCGGGCCAGTTGAGGTGTTGGTGGGAGAATCCGGCGCTGATGGATGGGGGGAAGGGGGCGGTGGTGGGGGAGGAGGAGGTGACGCAGGCGCCGGTGTATAGTCTTGCGATGCACCCGGACGCGTTGTGGACGCTTGCTGGGACAGACGTTGGTGTCTTTCAATAATAATATATAATACTAAACTCAGACGGTATTCACAGGCGGGATACATCAATCTATTCACCCTACGACACGAACCAGGCAGACTATGTCACGTCATGAACGGCCACCGCGGGCCCGTCTCCGCCCTCTCGCTGGATTATCACAACAAAGGGTTCTTCAGCGCAGGTTGGGACGGTGAAGCCATTGTGCGCCAGTCCCTCACTTATTTCCCTCTCTTTCAATCCTGAATCCTGAATTATCTTATCTTGTAGCAATGGGACCTCAACACGGGCCAGAACGTGCGTAACTTCACCGCGCACGGCGCGCAGCTCGCGGGGATCGCAGTGCGCCCTCTCTCAACGAGTTACGTCCAAAACGGTCCCGCCGTAGTCGTCCAATCCAGCCAACAAGCACCAGGTCAAGGACAAGGCCAAGCACCGCCCACCTCCGACAAAATGAACGTCGACCCCGACTCCAAACCCGCACCACCACCCCAACCCGGACTCCCCTCAACCGAAGCCCTAGACAACCTAATCTCAATGCCAGACTCCGACGCCCGCTCCGACGTCTCCTTCGATCCCTTATTCGACGACGACCCAGAAGAGACAGACACCCCTCTCCCACCCGCACCCGCACCCACCGAATCCAAACTCGCCATGCCCGGATCCGCCCAGCCCCAACCCCACCAACAACCCCAAAACCAACAACAACCCCTCGCCACCCGCGCCACCACCACCGCCATCCCCGCGCCCAAGAACGCCCCGCCCCTCCTGGACCCGGCGACCTACGCGACCTACTCGCCCGAACTCCTCATGACAGCGTCGATCGACGGGCAGGTGATCCTCTGGGATAGACGGGTGCAGACCTCGGGGAGGGGGGTGGGGAGGTTGTGGATGAGTGAGAAGACGCCCCCGTGGTGTTTGTCCGTATGTCGTTTCCTTCTTCCTTCTCTGCTTGGTACTGTTTGAATATTCATCGGTATACACACAGGCGTGTTGGTCGGCGGATGGGGGGCAGATATATGCGGGACGCAGAAATGGGACAGTCGACGTATGGGATGTGCGCCTCCTAGGACGCTCCGGCCCGTCGAGCACGCCGAGACTGCTGAAGACGCTCAGGAATCCCACAAGTTCAGGCGTCGTATCGTGCGTAGTCGCCTTCCCCGACGGACGACACATAGCAAGGTCGGTCATATCTCCGCAAACTGGTGGTGACAGAGATTGACCATCACTTGATTTATGCAGTGCGTCGGTGGATAATCTGCGTCTTTGGAACGTCGCTGAAAGCGCTGAGGACGCATGGGGGAAACCGAAGAGCGGTGTGCAGTTCAAGATCATTCCGGGACATCATGGGGGGTACATTTCTCAAATGCGTAAGTTTGTTTGTCTGTCGCGTATTACAGCCCAACGCTTATGATTCTACGAATCTACATAGTCGTCGATCCAGGATCGAGGTTTTTGGTCAGCGCGAGTAGTAATCGTGGCTGGCACGGCGACTCTACGCGAACCGTATTCGTGCACGACATCAAATACGTCGATTGAATGTTCGCTTTTCTCATAAGTTCATCTGCCACATCGTGTTGTGATGATCCAAGCTATCGTTGCATTGCTTATATATGTATTACTACGCCCAATAGAAAAAACTGCTTGATTGTATAGTGCGTCAGTGGATAACTCGCGTCTCTGGAACGTCGCTGAAAGCGCTGAGGATGCATGGGGCAAACCTAAGAGCGGCGTTCAGTTCAAGATCATTCCGGGACATCATGGAGGTTATATTTATATTATCTCGAGTATTCGTATTCCAGCGCAACACTCATTATTCTTCGAACCAGTCGTCGATCCTGGTTCGAGATTTTTGGTCAGCGCAAGTAGTAACCCTGTTTGGCACGGCGACTCCACTCGAACCGTATTCGTGCACGACATCAAATACGTCGATTGAGAGGTCGCTTTTCTGAAAAGCGTATCTGCCAAATCGTGTTGTGATGATCCAAGCTATCGTTGCATTGCTTAAGAATATATGTATTACTACGCCCAATAGAAAACTAAATTACAAAAAGGCTTGCAGCTCTCACCGCGAAAATAAATCAGAGAATACAAGGGGAAGGGTACTACTATGTATGTATGTATGTATGTAAGAAAGCATCTTCAACTTCAAGGCCACGCCGACTGACCACCCCCCCACACACTAGCAGGCGGGCGCGACGGATTCATACCCGGCGGCATATGTGGCGGCGGCGCACCCGGGAAATTAGGAGGAGGGCGGTGCGAGCTCGGCGTCTGATAACCGAACGTCGAGTGGGATTGCGGGTGCGGGTGGGGCACGCCGTAGTTGCCTGCGATGGGTGGGACGAAGGGTGTTTGCCCTCCTGCGCCTCCGTATGGGTTGGGTGTGCGCCCCATTTGGCGGACGGACATGTGGCCTGGGGTGGCGCCTCCGGGTCGGGCGGGGGTACGGCCGGCGCCGAAGGGAGTTTTGCCACCTGCGGCGGCGGCGGCGAGGTTTTGGGACTCGTGTAGATGCCTTGACGAGTTATGAGCAATGCGCGAGGGAAGAGAATTCGAAGATGACCTACCTGACTTTGAATGCGTCGCACAGTTCTGGCACACCCACAGCGGCGGCGTCAAAGAGGTAGTAAGCCTCTGGTGCCACGCGTATCGGCTATATAGCCAATATAAGACTAACGCTGCACGAGGAGATGGGGAAAACTCACCCAAGTTTGAACGGTAGAGTTTTTGTTGGCCAGGAAGCATAGGCTGAGATGGCCAGGGCGCTTTCGATTCAAAGTGAAGCCGTACATACTTTTCGCTGGGTTAGCGGCAAGGAAGTTCTTCAAGAAGAGATCTGGTATGCCAAGAACGGTAAGTCAAGAGATTACTCAGACTTGTGGATACGCACGCAATTCGTCCTCCGATCCATGTTTGAACTTTTCATGAGCCATCAACTCTTCGACGCGCCGTGCCATAGCTTGCACATGATTGACAATCAACTCGTCCAAATCAGCGTATGTGTGGGTAGCATCAACAACAAGTTGCCCTCCCACTGTCTGGCCAGTAGGGTCTCCATTCAATTCGGTAACATCTAACAAAAATCAGTACCATCCTTTAACTGCAGCGAAGAAATACACACCAATGTGTTGATAGAGCTTCTCATCCACCTTCCATGTTACGGCAAGGTGGTTGATGCCCTTGGAAGAGGGTCTTATCACTACATCGCCACGTTGCTGCTTCTCCAAATACGCTTCGGATTGGGCTGTGTTGAAGTTGTGGAAATTAGGATGCTTGATAACCCGTCGTGTTCGATCTGTTTCCGCTCGTTTCTTTCTAGCCAACATCTCCTGGTCCTTACTGTAGCGAGCATGGTCCCAATACTTATCGTATGGGACGCGCCGGAAGTCACGGTCTCCATCTGCAAGGTCTTTCGGCCGTGTGGACAATTTGATGGAAACTTCATCATGGTCAAGGTCGAACCGTGTTTCGATCACAATCGCAGTGAGCGTTTGGCCTTTTTTCACGACGTCGTAAGGGTTTTGGGATGAGTCTGTCAGAAGATCGGCGTCGATAGTAGCCTCGATTCCAGAATCCAGGCGGACGATGACAGATTCCCTGGAGATGCGGAATACAAGGGCAGAGACAATGAGACCGATAGTCAAGGTTTTGGATGTCTCTCCGCTAAGCATTGTCAGGATGGCCGAGTCGGTCGGTAGGCGGAACTTCTCCCGCTTCTCTGAGAAAGGCTTCTGCAATTCCTCGCGAATGACATTGAGCGTGTGTCGTTTCTGATCATGATTTGCCTCATATAAACTGATAGCAAACTCATCGAGGTTGAGCTCCAGTAACTTCCTGTCCTTCTCCTTGTCGTTCATGATGAGCGTGACCACATGCGAAGGGTGTTCGTCGTGTATGTCCTCCTCATCAAGCTCAAGCGCATCGGTCGCCATTTTCCGCGCCAGCTCATAATCCTCGGGATGGATACGGGTGTCGTCTAGAGGATCTGGAGCATTTTCATCCTCAGGTCGGTATTTCAGAGGCTTGGGATCGCGATCTTGGATTATGCGCAAGAAGCCGACAGCATTGAGGAAGATCTTTGTCGTCAGTAGGCCCCCTTTAATGAACTGATCCCGGTTGACCAGAGTTCCTCCCTAGAAGGCGGTGAGACAATATCCAAATCACTAGATCGAAACGAACCTGAGATGCTATCTTCTTGACCAGCACTTGTGCCTTCCTGGGACCCATTCCACAAACAAAGGGGAGCAGATGTTGATGATACGGATCGGTTACAGCGCGGTTGATATCCACACCGACTTTGTTTGTAATATCCACAATCACTTGCTCAAACGCAACAAGCAGCTTATCTTTTGGAATCTGTTCGAAGGTCAGCAACAGGAAAATAAACTATCGGGGCATTGAGAGTTTTTACCATATGTTGATTATCCTCATCGAAGGAGATTGCGGAAATATCACTTCCAAGAGCTGCAAACTCATTCAAAGGACTTTGAACATATCGGGCCAAGCCAACGCAATACTTCGCTGTGGGTGGTAGCGCACTAAATTCATCCGCAGCACGCTTGCTATGTTGGTAGATACGCGCAACGTCGTCCTGCACATAGATCGCTGGGATGTCGAATGCTTGTTCGTTGTTTGTGTCCCGGCCGTGTTCATCTGGTACCCCTAAATCACCCCCAAACAACTGCTTCACCAGGTGCATCAACTTCAGAGTTGCGATCGTGAATCCACCAATAACCGCAACGTCAGGTTTCCTACGTTTCACCAGGTCAATGAACTCATCCTTGTTGTCCTGGTCATGGAGATTGTCGATTTTGGTGTGCTCTCTCATCCTCCCGGCTTCATCGACAAAGACCAACGTGATAGGGTCCTTATGAGGATCGCCTTTCCCCCAAGAGATAGCCAGCACAGAAGAAGCGAACTCCCCATACCTAAGTTCGCGCGTAAGGTAAGGCCCCACATCGATACGCTATACAACATAAGCACTACGAGTAGAAAGGTAGGTCGAGACACTCACAGATCGCAATTCATCGCTGCACCGCAAGGCCAGACAGTCCTCGACTTCTTCTCGAATGTATTCACGTGCCCATTTCGTCCCAGCTGGAAGCAGGTGCTGCTCCATTACTTCGCGAATAACACGGGAACGTTCCGCATTCCAAGCCTTTGCAGCCTCACTGAAATTATCAGAGGAAAAGGCGTCGAGGAGTTTACGTTCGAAGGTTGATTTGACGTCAGCAGGAATGGAAACAGTAACCGTGACGAGGTGTTCTGCTTCGGCAGCAAGAATGTGCAAGAATTGCGCGCTATCTAACATTTCGTTAACATGCTTCTGGTAGAGGTATTTGAAGTTCTGCAAAAACGCAGCCTGTCAATTTTGGTTCAGAAAAGCAGACAACGAAGACGTACGAAATATGGATGGTTTTCATCGATCTTTGTAATACCGCGTTCTGTAGGCTCAACGGTGACACGAGCTTCTTCTTTGAAGAGTTTACGGATTTGTATGCGGAGCAGAGGATCTTTTCCAAGCTCAGTCGCAAGAATCATCCGAGCCTTCCGAAGCAATTCCTCCGGCGATTGTGCCTTCGTAGGATCCGAGTCTTCATATTGCTCTGCATAAGCCAAAGGAACTACTTCTTGGTCGTCGATGAAATGCACGTGATGTGAAGCGAGGAAGTTTAGCACAACTTGATGAGGTGCAATTCCGAAGCCCTAGCAAGCCGGAGACTTGAGCGCCAAGCAATGGTAAGAGTGAGTGAGTGACCTTACTTGAGCCAGTTTAGAAACAATGCTCTTTTTCGTGACTTCATACGCTGATATTCTGCTTGGCATCTTGCGTTTCTTGACTTCAGGTTCTTCATCATCGTGAAAGCGAAAGTCGGCCACCGCATCCTCTTTCTGATCTTTGTATTTCATTGATAACCATTCTGTCGCATCCGCCACCACCTCCACGCTGTCAATTTGTTCTTGAATCTCGTCTTCGTAATATTCGTCCTTGATTTGCAACCGAGAGTATGAAGCAGTCAAGGCTTTGCGCCTTTCAGTGAGCGACCGGTATTTCTGGCCCAACGAGTTGATGCGCCATAATTCGTTCAAGCTCAAAAGCTCGAAACGTGAACGGATATCGTGAACATCGAAATGGCTGATGTGATCTCGTTTGTGAGCCCAGATATATGGTACTTCATACTCCTCGATGAAGATTTGCCGCAAAGCGAAGGTGACCGCCATTACAAGAGCGCCTTTGAGATGCTGATATATCCCATCCGGACTGAAAAAGTCGCGATTTTTGCGAGTCGACAAACGTGTAGTGACCCACATAGCCGCTCCCCCAAGCTCATCGTCTGTAAGTTTCCTATGCATTGAGAGCGTCGACGACTGGGCCAACGACGAGTTTGCCAGTTGCATGCGTTCCGGAATATCCTGAGCACGGATGAGGTCGTCATCTTCGGTAAGCATGCGCTTGCGAATCTCTGAAGGTTCGAAAACCTGAAAAGCGCGTAAGAAAAGCGTGGAATGGTGGAGGCAACGTTACACACATCCTGATATTTCATTTCTGATTTGAAGTGGTCTTCCTCGTATTCGCCTTCATCGTCGCCAATAAGGGCCCAGTCATACTCGTGCCCATCTCCGAACACCTCATGGATTTCGTCCCAAGCACTGTGTTTGGGTCAGGATTAGTCGAGGCATAGATGAAGCTACGTACTTGGCGTCAATTCCTGCAAGTTCTGGCCGAGCCCCTCGAGCCTTCTTGCGGCGCACTTGTTCTTGCCTCTTCTCCTCCCTTCTCGCCTCCCGCGCTTCTTCGTTCATCGCAACACCGCCCTCTTCCTCATCACTATATTCAATGAAGTCTGACATTTCGTCATCTTCATCGTCTCCTCGACGGTCGTCATCCCATATGTTTCGAATGTCAGGGGCTTGACGTGATCCTTCGTTATCAAGATCGTCTTCGGATGATTCCACGACCTCTCGTCGCCTGGATGATGAAGCTGCTGGGGGAGAGGCCGAATCGCGGCGACGGAGGCGGGTTAAGCGACTTTTCCGTTTGAAATTACCACCAGTATTTTCCTCAAGCAATTGGAGATCATCTTCCTCCAAAGTTTCTTCTTCTAAATGAACGATGAGTATGTAAGTCAGAGAGATAAGTAGAGCTTTGCACATACCGCGCTTCCGCCTCTTGCGCTTGCGAGGAGCCTCCTCTTCCTCCTCTTCCTCTTCGTCCTCATCTTCGTCGACAATGAAACCCTCCCTTATTCGCCGTTCTTCCTCTTCATCGTCCTCCCCTTCCTCTGAACTGTCGTCTGTAGCGTCCGGCATGACAACATCACCGTCGCCTTCCTCTTCTTCTTGCCCTGACCCTTGCATGGGATCATCCACCTCTGCTAACGGAGCTGGGGGGACTGATTCGCTAACGCCGGGGGAGCTCATGTTGAGGACAAGTTCAACTTATGGAGTTCTTCGATGTGCTCAATCGACTTGCATCACGAGCTTGAATTTTGCGACTGCAGCTTACGTAATGGAACAACTGCTTCAAACCAGTTCAACAGAGTTCAACCTCCTCCCCATCAAGGCTCCAACGATAACAGAGCGTAACCAATGGCACAGGCCGTACGTTAGTTTGTTTGCCCTGTACAACGTCTTTGCATTAGCATTCTTTACAGGAAGGTTCCGAACACCTTGATTACATTCGCCTTGCCATAGACGAAGCCAATAAATGCACACCTACACCAACAGCATTCTGCGTGGGATGTGTCCTTGTTACCCGTTTACCAATTAATACAAGTCCACCGACTATTCTGTCCACCGGATACTCCAGAGAGCTCCCAGGAAATACCCATGCTGAAGCCAATGCTTTATCTAAAGCTCAAGATCTTTCCCCAGAAGAACTTCAATCATTATTCATGCTTGAAACCCCGTCATCATACGCCGAAATCTTGACATACACTGATGTATACACAACACTGGAGCCTTGTTCCATACGGACATCAAGTCTGAAACCTTGCGCGGACGCCCTCATCACATCTCGAATAAAACGGTGTTTTATTGGTGTTGGAGAACCTGATGACTTCGTTAAATGTGAAGGTGCTCAGAGGTTGAAAGACGCCGGCATAGAAGTGATCTGGGTTAGTGGTTTACAGGACAGTTGCCTTGCTGCGGCTCGTCGAGGGCATGACGAGCATGTTTGAAAATCCCTTCTCATATTCGAAAGATGCCTTGCTCTACTAATAAAAACATTCTATGGTTCCAAAGCCTGTCGCACCTCTTTCACCCATCTGCGTATGATATCATCTGCCTGATCAACGTCCATCATGAAGGCTGCTGCATCCAACGACATCAGCACACTGTCTTTTTCCTCTATGACGGCAATATCAATGAAAAGATCGTCCTTGATTAACTTGGATATTTTCAAATCTCCGACAGTCGGCTTTTGCTCGGGTGCAACGTAGTCGGGTACGAAGTAGGGTATCTGTTCTCTTAAATTAGACGCATCGAGATAAGGTATCGCCGCACGACACTCACATTCACTGGCTCTAATACCGTGTCCTGGGTACCAACATCTGGAGCCACCTTGATGATGTTCACGAAAACATTACACATTGGTTGATTCCCAGCCCCTACCCATTCATTTACCCGAACTTGGTCACTTTGCTCGATGACAGACGTCCGAGATTGAAGATCTTCCTGTATCCGCTTCGCCAGCTCGATGACATCGAAGTCACGCACTGCACCAACATGCATCGGTAGGACATTCACGCATGGAACCGCTAAGTTGGCGATATCATCCAAGGGACCGGTTCTACCAGAATGCCACACCCCGAACGTGGAAGTTGAGCTTGAAGTCAAGACGCTCTGAAGGCGAGCCCAGCAGGCCAGGAAGATTGCTTGCGTAGATACTTCAAAGAAGCGAGCGCGTTCTTCCAAACGCGAGATGCCCATGATGCACGCATCGTTTGTTCGAATCGTCCTAGCTTGAATAGGAGCTTTCACGTCGGTAAGTATTGGGAGTAGGAACTGCGGCTCAAAGGGCTGAGGAAATCTACTTTGCCAATATTCCTGCTGTTGTACCAGGTGCTGAGAGTCTGACGCATAATGACCGAGGAAGGAGTTCATGTTGCTCGAATTGGTAACATCCAAGCCTTGGTAAAGTCTGGACAATTCATGAAGCAGTAGTTGGAGGCTCCATGCGTCATATTGGAAGTGATGCAACTGAAGGACGAGGCAAGAATCATGGGATGAGTGATAAAGCATTGCTCGAGTTAGGCGTGTATGTGTCGGTGGAGGGCACGATACAAGAGTTTTCATTTTTTCGAGAACAGACATTTGAAACACGTCGTCTGGGATAAAATCTTCGGACCAAAATTCGCATAGTTCGTTGAACTTGAAAGTTACGATTCGTGGTTCGTTGCCATCTACAGAGGCAAAAGTTGACCTCAGGATAGGATGTCGTCGGACTAGAGATATCCAGGAGTGTTTCATTCGAAGAACATCCACGTCCTGCGGCAATTGAAACGCAAAGGCATGTTGGAAGCGGCTCCTCTCGCTCCTCTGCCACGCACCAATCAACCATTTCATGCCGGATGATGCGATAGAAACTTGATCAATTGTGGCTGCTGCAGCCCCGAATCGAGCGCGAATAGCAGCCTCCTCGAGTTCACCAATTTGGTGGAGAGTAGATTGTTTCGGAGCAGTCTCCTGCATCGCCAGAGCCTTTTTCAGCATATCGCCAAGTGTACGGCTGCTGACAACATCGCTTGCTGTGATTATCAAGCCAGCTTTTCTGAACTTTCCGACAATTTGGATTGCAGTGATCGAGTCTATTCCGATTGCAACAAGTGACGTTTTCGGTTTCAATAAGTTGAGTGGAGCGTTAGTCAGTTCCAACAAAATGTCGCGGAGGTTTGATGGAATAGTGTCCAGGGTAGTGTCCCCAGAACGAGATGTGAGGGTGGTAGTAGGCTGAGAACCAATGTCTTCTCTGCCTGAATTCGGAGGGGGAAGCCTCACAAGAAGCTCTGGGAAGTCTTCAAATACCAGGCCTTCAGGACTGTTCAAAAGATTTTCAATGAACTTATGAAGGTCATCCATGAGCAAATCCAGGTCGATGGTGGTCAAGTAATCGGAAAGACAGGCGCATTTGAGAGTAAGGCTTTCAGTGCCCTGATACACCTCGATGTTCAGCGGGTACTGTTAACATAGTTAGATAGTTATTTCTATGTCAGATAGAAATCTGACCTGGATGATAGGCGCGTCCTGGTCGGGGTGATCGTCGTCGAACGTCCAAAATTCTTCTTCACTCGTGTTCACCGCCTCAGCGGGTTGGAACAGAAACAAAGAATCCCAAAGACTATCCACACCAAGCTTTCGATAAAGCTCGCGGAGGGAAGCTTGTTGATACGGAAGACCATCAATGTTTGATTCATGAATTGACCTCACAAAGTCTATATTCCGCATATTCGGATCCAAACGAATACAACAGGGGATTGTGTTCTAAGTATGTTAGCTGAGAAACAATTGGGGTAAACTTCAATGCTCACCAGTACAGGACCAATGACGTCTTCAGCACCAGTAATACTTCGTCCCGAAACGGTGTGACCGAATACAACATCCACAACTCCAGTCCGCTTGGCGATAACTTTAGCCCAGGCAGCTTGACCAATACATTGCGCAGTGATTGAATATTGACCAAGGACTTCCTTGAAGTGCAAAGCATCAAATTCGACCTTCCTTACGGCCGTTATCGACGTAACAGGCGATGATGGATTCAATCTCTGCAGACGCGCCGGGAAAAAGGTCTGAAGTTTGCTGGCCCAGAACGACGTTCCTGAAGATTCCTGGGACAACAAGTGGGGTAGAAGATCATGAAATTGTTGCGGCTTTTGGTACTCGTGACCTTTGTAAAATGACTCCACGGCACTGACGAGCTTCCCAACTGAGATCCCATCATATAACGCATGATGCATAACGAAGACAAGTCGAGTTGTTCTGTCCTCGCCGGCACCTATCTGGAACACTCGCAACCAGAAAGGAGGTCGTTTGAAACCGTCCTCGTTCTCGAGGCGTATGGTCGACATGAATGAACGGTATGCATTTGCGTAGTCTTCAAATGAGTCTACGGAATCTGTCGTCCACTCCAGAGTTCCAGCAGTATGCACAACCTGGGTCCACAGCCCCAAGTCGGTCAAAAAATGAAAGGATGTTCGGAGGATAGCAAAGGCTCGAACTGCCTCTTTCCATGCTTCACATAAACGGCTCAAATCGACAGGTCCGGTGAGTCGTAATGGGAAGGCGTGGACATACAATTTTCCCTCGGAACTCACTGTCTATAGCATATGTGTCAGTGGCCAGACCAACTTCTTCAGACAGATATCGACCGACCTGAGATAACATCCCCGTCTGTAGAGACGTCGTGGGGTAGCATTTAACAATGTCCGCCAAAGTCAGTTTCAGTGATTTTAGGTCCACTTCTGAGGAAATCTTTTGATACAAATTCGCGAAAACCTGATCGTCCAGACCTTCTCCCTTGTCAGAGTCATTGGAGCCCAGAAGTGTGGCCAGACTCTTGAGCGTTGAATTCTGCAGTAACTTGGTTGATGTGACGGGGAATCCTTCCTCTCTCAACTTCCGAGCCAGACCGACCGACCTGATGGAATCAAGGCCTACAGATATGAAAGACAGGGAAGTAGTCAAGATTGCAGGATTGATCAACAAGAAATCGGCAATTATGCGTTGTAACGTGCTCAAAACGAAAGGATCGATGGCGTTGGCGTCTTCCATGGGTGTGGCATGATCGTGTTCTTGGAAGCTTTTGGTAACAAGAGGGGGAGCAGAGTTCGGTATTCCCCAAGTAGATCGGGCGAGGTATGTACTTGGATCTTGTGCCAGTTCGCAAACGACGCCCTCATAATCGTGCAGACAATCGTGGATGGTTTGGCTGTGGGTTTCATCTATCCATCCCGCTTGGATCATGAGTGAATCGTCGTGCATGTCGAGCACAACTTCGACAGCGAGGGGATACTGGATAAATAGTCAATTAATGTACGATGACTCCAGGTTGCAACTTACATCTGCTTCGGGTGAATCGCTTTGGACGACATCCCAGAGATCACTTTTCTGCGTGGGCTTCGCGGATAACGAAAAGAGAATTTCAAACAAAGGCTGCCCAGGCCTAACCCACGACTGCACCTTACCCAATGGTACATGTTCATATTCAACCACCGACGAAATCCCCTGCTGAATCTCCCGTAAAAGTTCATGAGGCTTTGTGAAGTTTACGCGCACGGGTACGACAGACACTAAAGGACACAAGGCACCATCGATCCCACCAATGGGCAAAAGACGTCCAGAGCGAATCATCTGACATGACCACAATCTCACATGAGCTATTATCTTTGAGAATCAACCCCAACGTACCCCAAAAGTAACGTCTCTGTTCTTGTAGACACGTCTTGCAAGTATGTCTGCGAAAGCGCAAGTCAATAGCGCGTTCAGAGTAACGTGTTGCGAAGCAGCGAGCCTCTTCATTGCAGAAAGTGATGCCTTGAACTGCAAACTAAAACTTTGCATTGAGACTGCGGGAGCTGGAGTGAACATCTGGGACGGCCAATGATAGCCAGCAAAATATTCTTGCCAGAACATTTGAGCTTTATGGATGTCCACAAGAGCTAACTGATCAAGTACTTCGGGAACCGATGCAAAGGATTGCAAATCGTGGCCTAGATACTCCCGTTCGACTTCTAGAAGAAGCTGGGGCAACGATATTCCATCGAATAAAGCGTGGTGAATGGACAGAGTGACGTAGTTATCGTCCGGAGAGGTGTAGGTTGATATTCGATATGGTGGTGTCCTGGAAACTGTGTCATTGATGTCTCTAGCAAGTTGAAGGGCATCTTGTCGAAGGAAAAATTCGACAAAAGGTTTTGTCTCGGAGCGCCGTGCTGGTTTTTCGGACCAGTTCAATTTGCTAGCCTCTGGATTGAGGACTACTTGTAACAAATCCCGATCGAAATGAAAAACAGTCCTGGTGGAAACTATTAGAATATGGTCACGTCATAACAAATTGTCAACGACGACCTACCGGAGAATTTGGTGTCTTGAAACGATGGATTGCCAAGCATCCTTGAGTTTGGACTTCGATGTATGAGCCTTGAGACGAAAGATAACATGCTGCACATAGAGGGTGTTCAAGCCTGCCGACCTCGCTAAAACGCCTTCTTGAACTGGAAATGGAGGAAATATCGCCTCGACGTGACGAGGGTCGTAAACAGAGTGAACTGCTGTCAACCACGCTGGATGGGTCAATATAGCCTGTGGATGTGACTTCCGAGGACGTCTGGTTTGCAATGTGTGGAGCAACGTTGCGATGTCGGATAAACGGGGCGCTTTCATGATGTCGGACGCTGAAAACGGCTGCCCGAAAACATCTTTCAGGTCGGTTATGAATCGAATCATGGCCATAGAATCTAGGCCACACTCGAAGATATTGACCTGAGGGTGTGCCTCGTTGAAGCACAGAGATATGTGTTTTTGAAGAATCTGAAATATGGTTCTTTCGGTCTCTGTGCACTGGCGAAGATCGACATTGTCCTCCATGGACAGTGAAAGATTGGATAAAATGTTAACATCCAGACTCCGAAAGACTTCGATTAGAATCTTGGTATCGGTCTTTCCATTGGAGCTCAAAGGAAGCCAGCTCAGCGGTATAAAATGACTAGGTCGCATGTAACTAGGCAGCTCCGCCTCACATGCAACCTTGATTCGCTTCAACAAGCCCACAGGAGGTGTGACGAGGCGCGGCATGTTGGATTTGCGATTGCCGATGGAGACTGACTTGTCCCAAGAAAACAGTGATACCAATTGATCCGCCCCAATTGCAGGATGCTTTGCGAGCACGGTTGCAGCATCTAGTGCGAAGGCGGACGTGGTGGGCGCGGCTCTGCGAACGATAGCGGAGATGCCTTCGGATTCGATTCTGACTCCTCGTAATTTGATCTGCGTATCAATGCGTCCAACGATCTCGATAGTTGAGTCAGGCATCATCCCTGGGGCATATCAGGATATAGGGCAACCTCGACACAAATGTTACTCACGGACAAGATCGCCTGTCCGATATGCCCAACATCCTTTCCGGGGCCATTCTATAAAAACTTTCGAGGTCAGGTCTGGCCTTCCGTGATAACCACGTCCCACTAATGGGCCTTCGACAACGAGTTCTCCAACACTACCACGAAGAAGTATCTCGAGGTTACGGTCCACAACCTGGATCATTTCGACATCAACAAGAATTGGACACTGTGACGGCAAGACCAACATATGCGGAGACGTTGGCAAAAGGTCGACCTATGTTTGCTCTCGGTGTATCGGAGGTCATATACCTTGCGCAACAACCAATGGTAACTTCACTGGGTCCATAGAAATTTGCGAGACGGACTTGAGGATGGTTCGCCCACTTATCTAAAATCTAAGGATTAAAATCAGAAAGAAAGCTTATGAATTGCCATACACATCACTGACCGAATCACTCATTTTCTCGCCCCCACTGGCAATGTACCTGAGCGCTATGTCTGAGCCATCGACACCTGCTTGGGCAGCATTCAGGGTGGCCTCTATTAAACTGGGTACTATTCCAAGGTGCGTTATTTCTAACATATTCACATAGATTGGCAGATTTTCCAGCAACTGTGACCTTCGAGCGCTAAAAAGAGGCATTCCCAAAGCAAATGGTATGATTGTCTCTGCTAAATGAACATCAAATGCAATGGCTGCAGAAAAGCATGTCAGTAGAAGCGATAGACTGTAAGGCTGTTAACGACTTACAAGCAACAGCCAAATAGCGACCATCGTGGATATTATTCATTCGAACATCGGCTGCGGTGCTGCTAAGAGCTAGAATAGCTTGCGCAAGTCCCTCGTGGGTAAGCAAACATCCTTTGGGATTTCCAGTAGTGCCTTCGTTGGCAGGATTAGATTCGTGGTGGGAATAAACAGAGCTCACGGGTTTCACCTGATGTGTATAAGAGATAAGCAAGGCCACTTGGATCTATTTCTTCGAGTTCATCATCGGCTTCTTGCAAGATGTCAGATTGAACCACATCATCTTCGATGTAGAGCGTGATTGGGCCAAAGACAGTCGGACCTGCTATGTGAGAGGCAGTCAAGACAAATTTTGCATCTGCATCTTTCGCGATGTAAAGTTTCCGTTCGAGCGGAAGCTCGGGGTCGATCTATGTTTGTAGACCGCGGTCAGCAGCAAACTTCTGGTAACGATGAGACCCTTACAGGGACGTAACAACCACCAGCTCTCATTATTCCCATCATGGCAGCATGAAAGTGAAGGTTCCTATCAAGACACACAGCGACTCGATCGTCTCGCAGAACTCCGAGACGAAGTAGCCAGCGTGCAACTTGGTTCGATTTCTTGTGTAATTCTGCATAAGTCATGGACTCGAACTGGGTTCGAGGAGGGTCCAATGATAGTTCTGGATACCAGCGAACGGCTGTGGCCCGCGGCATGTCCTTGAACCTATGGGTAAGATAGTCTGGAGCACAACGGACTGCAGAAAGATGTGAGTATGCAGCAATCACGGCTTCGTCAGACCCTCGTTCAAAAACGGACAGTAATTTGGTCGCGATTGGCGGAGTCGATGAGACTACAAAAGCAGGATGGTTCGTAGCATGCTGTACGAGTTCATGGACTTGGGCTACAATCTGTTTGGATATGTCCGGATGAAGCAGTGTCGTCGATGCCGACAGCCGCAAAACGGAGTCTGCGTTGTCATACGAGAAGGTTGCTGGAAAGAACGTGTCGGCTTGATAGGAGGGTTGGTCGAAACGACACAGCGCCATACAAGGATGCTGTTTATCGCTCAATGAAAGTTTATCCCGTAGGTCGGCTAGGTCAAGTTGTCCAGGGTTTCCTTTCTGGAGTGCTGAATTTACTTCTGAGATGAGGCTTTGCCAATTCTTTTCGTCATCCCACTTTACTCTTACAATGGCGGTCCCTTGAATCTCGACCGCCTGGACAGCCAGTAATAAATCACTGGCTCCACAATATGCCCCAAGGGTGCGGGCGATTGCAACGAGGACAGCAGGAATCGTTGACTCTTGATCCTTGACTTTGTTGTCGTAGAACGACATGATCACGTTCGGCGCAGTGTGGATAAAATCAAGGGGACATCGGTTTGAAGAGAGATCGGGCCACTCTGTATGGCTATAGCCTTCAGAAATTTTGGCTGCTTCGTTGGGAGGAAGGCATAATGGAGAAGTCATTGCTGGTATTATGGCGAAAGACAAATTAAAGCAGCAATGAATGATGAGGGACTGGAAGATTCAGCAGCGAGTCCAGCAATCTGCAGAAAAGAGTCGTTGTTCGGAGAACTTGAGTGAGGCATGGGTCTGGGTTGGGTCTGGGGATAAAGAAATAGGGAACTCAAGGGGCTCAGGCGATATCGGGGACGAGGTCCGACATCTTCGTGACAACCGGTAAATGAACCTCCGAATTATGAAAATCTAGGATGAATCTGCAGGGTATGGGGATGGAGGTTGTCTTCCAAAGTCGTTTGCTGACGCCTTGGCAAGGAAGATGCACATGCAATCTTATCAGATACCACCCGGGAAGACCCGTCATTGGCTGAAGTGGCCTTGGCAGCGTGACAGCGGACACTATCAGATAACATACCATTCTCTCGGTCTAATCAGATTAGATTGACCGAACACCAATTACTCGTTCGGAGGAGAGAAGAACATGGCGCAAACCGCCACCGTCGTACGATCAATAAAACAGCATCATTGTATCCACTGGATAAGGTCTTGAGCCTGATTCTCGCCTAAATTCCTTGAGTCTCGGCTCGCGGATGAGGAGCATCGTGTGCTGGAAGATATAAGTACCTTCCGAGTGAAGATGAAACGAGTATTTCCCTCACCCCCAGACATTCCCCACAATTATGCCTTCTATGCAGGACGAGATTATTTATGACCTCGTTGGTCTGGGTTTTGGTCCGGCCAACATCGCAATCGCAGGTGCTCTTACGGAGGCCTGGGACAAGAAAGCAGGTTGTCAACAGCATATTCGATAAGTGCGGCGCAACTTACCGTCTGAAAACAGATTTCGGGCAGCGTCGAAGTATGTCCAATAAGAAAAGTACTTTTCATAGAGAAGCACCCGACATTCCGTTGGCATCCTGGCATGCTACTCCCAGAAGCAAAAATGCAAATTAGGTCAGCCTTGCTTTAAGTGAGAGAGAAACATGCATTCATCATGATGAAACCTGCAGTTTCATGAAGGACCTTGCCACATTGCGAAACCCCCAGTCCCCCTACACGTTTCTTTCTTACCTCCACAGCCAAGGACGTTTGGTTTCATTTATCAATCGTAGTTCAACGGTACCCACCCGTAAAGAGTATTCAGATTATTTGTCCTGGGCAGCACAGAGCATACAAGCCAAGGGAGTTAACGTCTTGTACGGCCATGAGATTGTAGAAATCTACATCGGGGCGGCAGACATCATTGCGATTCGCTATCGCAACTTGTCGACGGGTGACGAGGCGGTGGTACAAGCTCGTGGGTTCTTGCTTCGTTCGTACTAGAATTCATGTACTGATTGTCAGCAGGCAATATCGTCATTTCTCCCGGTGGTTCTCCTCGTATCCCAGCTGCTGTATCCTCAGTGAACCGACATCCGCATGTTGTCCACAGCTCAGCCTACGCAACATCCATTCCGACAATTCTCGAGACTCTTTCCAAATCTTCGCAGCCTTTGCGAATCGCAGTCATTGGTTCGGGTCAATCTGCAGCCGAAGTTACTTTGGATCTTCGCGCACGCCTGAGCAACATCAAGACCGAGGTTCGCCACGAGATTGATGTTCTTATTCGCAAGGGGTGTTTGAAACCAAGCGACGACTCTCCGTTTGCGAACGAGGTGTTTGACCCTGCTAGTAAGCTCATTCTATGCTGTATTAATTGTTGGCACTAACTTGGTTCCAGCGACTGATGACTGGTTTGCACTATCTTCAAGACGTTTACGCAATATGAAGCTTGCTGAATACAAACCTACAAATTACGGTGTTGTAAATCCTCGCACATTGGACACTGTACGATTGTCATCCGAGCTATTATAACTGGTCACTGATATAATGATGAAATCTAGCTCTATGAGGTTATATATGACCAAAGACTAGATGATGGAATCGCTCACCGAACTGGCAATAATCAACTGCGCGCTGGAGCGCTAATCAATATCAAGCCGTACACCTCCATCTCATCTATAAAGCCCTGCAATGAGGAGTTGAAAAGCGCGCCGTCAGATCTGCTGCTTTCCCCTGAGCACCACCCACTGGCGGGTGACAGTACGATCTTCACGATCACTACCCAGAACATGATCAACCAGAGCAACAGCGAGGATAGCTATAACGCAATCGTCTATGCGACAGGTTACGAACGTTCATCCTGGGTCGACCTTTTGAAGAACTCCGACATTGGAAGGCATTTCGGCCTCCACCCTTTGTCTTCAGATGTTTCTTTGGTACCATTACACAGTGGCATGCGTCCGACTCAGTCCAAGGCTTTCTCATCAGCCTCTTACCCACCATCCCTATCGAGCAGTGCCGACAGCACGCCTCCTACATCTCCTGAACTAGAGACATTCTCTAGAGAGGAAAATCGTTCGGTCCGCCAAGAGTTGTTTATATCGCGCAACTACCGCCTGCTTCCAATTTCCACCAGCGATGGTAGAGCTGAAAGCGAACCGCCATTGTTCATTCCTCGTATATATTTACAGGGGGTTGAAGAGTATACACATGGGTTGAGTGACACATTGTTGAGCGTGTTGGGGGTTCGAGCAGGAGAGGTTGTCGCCGATCTATGTGCTGGCCATATTTGACGGTTTTGCCAGGGTGATAGAGTCAGCCTTCAATAGATAGTATAAGACGCGTGTAACCTTCATTCAGTGAACTGTAGTTATAATGAAAGCCGGATGAAGAATGTTGCTAGATGTTGGCTAGATGTACTAGACCAGATCTGCCGGAGGGTAGCGAAGGTCGTTTCTGGCCCATGATCGGCTTACGTAACCAATAATTTAGTGCTCTCGAGAACCTCAAGTTTGCAGCAGCTGCATCGCTCACCTTTCTCTCTTGCTTTCTTCTGATTCGCTCGGTTGTCAGACTCGGACGGACTTTTATACACCAACTCAGTGCATCTGAGTGTTCACGCCAACGATCACACCTTCCCAATAATCCCAGTCAAGCATCATGCGTATCGAAAAGTGTTACTTCTGCTCAACTAACGTTTATCCTGGCCACGGTCCGTTTATCCTTGACGATGTTTGATATGCTCTGATGTGTTTCTTTAGGATCTGCTTTTGTTAGGAATGACGCTAAAGTATTCCGGTTCTGCACCTCAAAGTACAACATCTCTTTCCTTTTTACCATACCATGCAAATTCTCATCTTTTTGTTTGAAGATGCCATAAAAACTTCAAGTAAGACTCACATTCTATGCCAACTGTTCTTCTCGTTATACGCCAATGTAATAGGATGAAGCGAAACCCTCGTAAAGTACGATGGACGAAGGCTTTCAGAAAAGCAGCCGGCAAGGAGATGACCATCGTGAGTGCCATATCCCCTGAGGAAGTACAGGCTTGTTGACGCTTCTGCTTCAGGACTCCACCATCGACTTCGAGAAACGAAGGAATGTTCCTGTACGATATGACAGAGAGTTGATCCAGACCACAGTGAAGGCGATGAAGAGAGTAGGAGAAATCAAGGCACGGAGAGAAAGGGCTTTCTTCAAGAACAGGTGTGTTACTTTGGACTGGACTTGTCGGAACTTATTTCATTGATCATCATTTTCACAGGATGGCTGCAAGTCGGGAAAAGCAAAGAGCGCATCGGAAAAAGACTTTGGAGGCCGCAAAATCATCTGTCAAACTTCACGAACCCATCGCGACAGAGTCTCCCATTGCCAAAGAAAAGATCAAGGTGGCTGTCAAGGCCAGAAGCGCTCTCGTTCATGGAGAGGGTCGTTCTATGGGTATGGAGATAGATTAGTTCCTGTATTGTCTTTCTTGTCTGCATATGTATTGATTTGTGGCTTTGAACTTTGAATTGAGTCCATGCAGAGAAATGGTACATGTATTGAATGTGTGTGCGTTAGGTGGTACATATGTGTATGGATTATAAATGTGAGAGTTATCGGGAGTAGGTGCTACCTGCATGGAAAGCCATTGCTCCATTACTTATATTTGGCTTCATTGTCATGTCGGATATTTGGATCAAGTGTGTTATGAAGCCCAAGCAAGGTTTTGCTGACGGCTTCACTGGCCCCGATCATAGGTTTCAAAACTGCGATTGGGACCGCGCGTATGACAGAACGAACAGGACCCTGGTCGATACCATGTTAGTACATCCCTGAGAATGCAATCGCATATCTGCATACCTCGTTTCCTGATCGCTCATAAACTTCCATCGGAACTGCAAGAATGGTTTGAGCCGCAGAGCTTAGGTTCCTTCTTAAGCTCTTGTAGGCTGATTGCATCCCTTCTTTGATATCTGCAGGTTGTTGGGCGTACTTGGAGATCAAATCCAAACTTTCGTCATCCGACTCATACAAGCCGAAGTCATCTCCGACTGGCATTTGAAGTGTCTCTGCAGTAATAGGCACTTCAAATTGTCCCCCAAGGATGCCTTCAGCTTGTTCTAGTATAACTTGTGTTCCAGTAGCCAATTTCGCTCCCATTCTGATCGCTTCGATGGCTGTGGATTTGACGAAAGCAGTCGCTCCTTTCTGAACGCCTCGAACGATTCGTCCATCTTTCTTGTATTGGGCAATTGGAAGCAAGATGAGGTCTGCGACACCTGAACCAACATTGACCACTGAACGGATTGGCGCAACACCAGATATAACTTCCATTAGCTGCGTAGCTTTGACATCGGGAGTCCAGAGGTCATTGAGCATCTCAAAGAGCCTTGGCCATCCCGTAACCTACATGAAAGAGCATTATTTGTGAGTGCAAACCGAGTGAACAGAGAACATACCCCTGCAAGAGTTATATGACGAAGAGTCATCTCAGCGCCATCGAAATGGAAGAAATTCATGAGTTCAATCGATTTTCCTTCTTTCAAGGCCCTGTAATCGACGCGACGCGGTTTGTAGTCTAACTTCAGGTCAATCGGGAAGATTTCAGCCAATTCTGTAGGTCATGTCAGCGACATCGAGAGAAAAGGTTCTTGAGAAATCGCACGTATATAGGCTTCTCCTTCATTGGATGGTGGTTCTGGACTAGAAGAATGCGGATCTCCGAAACTGAAGAACTTCTTCAAAAAGTCGACAGCATCCTGGTCCACGTAAAGCCTCAGAGGCAATAATTTTGCCTGAACATATAAGTAAGATGGTGTAGGAGCGTACCTAACGCGGAAACTTACTCTGAGCCTGGCTTCTTCAGAAGGATGGCCTGGAACAGGGCGAACTGTACGAAGCTCGACCCGAACCATATTGGAATCTGTCTCCCGTACGTTGCCGCGAGAATCAGACCGAAGCTGAGTTAGGAATTTCTTCCAGGTAGAAGTCTTGATGTGGTCCAGGATTTCCAGGTCCTTGACCGTGACAAAGGTCCTCGACACTAGAGGATTGTCTGGTTGATACTGATCAATCTCGGCACGCAAACCTGATGCACAAAACTCTATGCTGGGCGTCCTCGATCGCGTCAGTCGTTTACCGTGAACACGGGTTGGTCGTGTCAGGGGCTTGTTGGAATTCGATGGCTTTAGAGATTGCCATGAGCTTTGACTTGCGGTATCCAAGTCATCCCTCAACTCTTCATCGATAGCTGCGAGTAGAGCTGCAGGTTCCCCGAGAGCTTCTTCGTCCTGTTCCAAACCGATGTACACAGAGTTGAAGAGAAGTGCACTCGTATCTTCAACATTTGGATCTTGCATCTGTCCATTTGCCACAAGCTGCCTAATCTTTGCCAACCGCTTTCGCATCTCTTTAACCTCCTCTTCTATGGCCCTCCGAGTTTTTGCCCAGTCGTAACCGTCGTACAAGAACGCATTGAAGGACCCATCGAGAATTTGGATACTGAAAGTTGGATCACCAAGGCTAGAATAGAAAGAGCCGGATTCATGAGTGAACGTTTCATACATAACTTGCAATAATTACCGACGGGTACTATGTGATGCATCAGGTGGGATGGTCATATAGTAATCTTCAACGATGGCAAGACCCTGACGTTCGAACACCTTGATGGTTTCCCCACCGATTTTTGATACCGTGTTGCCGTCGCCCTCGGAATTTATACTTGGCTCCAATTCTTCGTCGTCAAACTCGTCCAGATCCTCGTCGCGGAACTCGCGAAGTCCTGCAGCAGTACCAAAGGATTCATCGAGATAATCCAGATTGGTTGGTAGATCGTCATAAATCATGTCAGCGGAATGCCCAACGTCAGGAAGTCTTTTAAATGCCAAATCCTCCACAGATGCTAAAGGTCTTCTCAGAACTCATTCCTCGAGGAAAAAACACCCGTACACATGATATTGGATCCTTGTTTCCGTGTCCCGTTGAAAACTTCAGGTGCGTGGAATGATCTAGGAATCCTGACGAAAGACTTGTTTGCAATGGGACAACGCTAGATATTAGATATCTTACTGTTCTTCCGGCGACTTGAATAATGAGCCTAAGTCTTGACTGAATGCTGTCACAGCGTTAAGTGTATCTGCGCAGAGGTGTGATCGAAGCACAACGCGATCCACGACGACCTGTTGGAGATGGTCAGAATGAGGGCGATTCGCTAAAGAACGTGTCACAAACTTTCCACAGAGGAGATGCGTTCATTTGATTGACGACACTCATTTCCAATTCCATTACTTCAGCGAGAAGCGCGTAGCCAGTAGCCTGTGGATAGGATCAACAAGAAAATCCATATACGGAGAAAATCACTCACCGTCCATGTCGATATGCCGCGTAGTGAATTCACAGCTTCACCATCACCTCCCTGTTCTTTGTGTTCATCGATTGCCAGCACATTTAAGCCTGTAGCAGAAAAACGAAACGAGGAATCTCGAGAATCGCCGATAACGTCTGTTGAGAATTCTAACTCTTGGATATAGGAGACAAGGGCGCCTGGATGTTTGGGAGCGAAAGCGCGTAGTGATCCATCGAGTATCTTCACCGATATGCGTGTTCTGTCACTTGGTATGACTGCCTCAAAGGTCTGACAAAAGAGGTTACTCCGGGATCCTGACAATACTTGAAGAAATCATTCCACGTACTCCGGGTGGGTTTTTGGCAAAGATGGCCAAGTCTGACACCCACTGCAACTCCGGGAAAAGTGTGTAGGTGAAGTTCGACATCGTCAGTTTGATTCGAGTCTCTTTGGTGTGCGTTTCTGGCAGGCCTGCAGTTGAAAACTGGAGCTTGATGATCGACTTCGGAGTAGCAGACTGGAAAAGCAATCAATTAATCGTACACCGGCAGCCAGCATGGGACACTCACCAAAGAACGTGGTGATGTCAGGTTGAATAAAGTTTGGGACGCTCGAGAAGTCGAAGTATTCGTGATGGCCAGATCCATTATCCCGACGTTCAGAATCGTTTGTTGCTACAAAGCACATTAGTGAAGATAGCTCATTGTTTGCATATGATGGACAAGATCAACCTTGCTCTCGGGATTGAGTTCTATTAGAACATCCAGGTCCGAGGCTTTGACATCGAAAGGACGAGGTTCAGGATTTGAATTATCGCCGCGCGGAACCATCACCCTGAGAAAAGCTTTGAGGTGCTAGTCAGTCTGGAGTCTTTCTGGAGTGAATGCAAGTCTGACTTTCTGTGATTGTCAATTTCACTACTCTTTCTGCACCTGTATCACTTGGGCGTGCGCTCAGAGCACTTCCGCTTCTTGATTTAGCGAAGAAACGACTACCAATGAGGCTGGGATTTCTGCTATCGCCTACCTCCGCATCCCTCTCATAGTTTACTTGACCAAATGCGCGTTCAAATAGTTGCGCCACATCGTCTGCCCAGTATTGCAGAGCATCAAATGTGGACTTCGTGATTTCGCCATGGACCGACGGCACATCTACACTCAGGGCCAGAACAGACGTTGCGTCTGCATTTGTGTAGTTGGGTTTGATGACGCTTATGCGTGGTTCCAATGGGGAGGAATGCTCCCCCGGGTTTGGTGAGCTCTCATCTTTAGCCATGAGGGGACCGATTGATACAAATGCAGAAGCAGTATTTGCGCCAACCAATGAACAAGCTATGACTGCTCGACGGAATTGAACTTTCATAAGGATCGTCTCGTCGGACAACCCCATTGTTTGTGTCAGCGGTGAATCTGACATGGCGAACCTCGCGGGAGGCTTCATTGTCTGTGTACCTGTCGATAACCTGATTCCGTGGAGGTCCACAACGAGGGCCCCCGAACGATTGGCTTTGTTTGGTGGTGGTGGACACCGCACCGAGAAACGGATGATTGGAAATGCCACCGCCAACCTTAATGTAGGATGCTCCTCGTTGCCCTCCAGATTGCAGTCGAGATCATCAAAGGGAGTCATCTCAGTATCGAGACGTTGTCTTGCCCTTTCCTTTCCTTTCCCTTGGGTTTTGCTGTTGGCATATTCGTCGACAGTGGATTCGGACCAAGATGAACCATGATCGCTTGGTTGCGTCTGCAGTAATTCTTCGACGAAAGACAAATGCTGCAGAATCTTCCCGAAATCAACGCGAATATGCAGTGGACCCACTTGTACGTCCAACTCTGTAACCTGTGCGCGGCCGGGATTTCCTGTATCAGGCGCTACAGAATTCTGACCAGATAGTTGGATGGCAGGCGGTATTGAAGATGGAAGAGTAGAACCTTCATATCATCGTAAGTAAGTTATTGCATCAATAATGGGCAAGAGCGCGTACCGTTTCTGGGCTGGCGAGTTCGCCAATGCGATAGTTTAGTTCCAAAGCTCCGAGACTCTTCTTTCGTCCAGTCAATGATATCGAATGTAGGAAGTTGTGGATAGGCATCGGTTACTTGAGGATGGAAGTGGGAGCTTGGGTACTGCGTTACAAGCTGAGGATCCATCAAAAGTAAAGGAAATGCCGAGAGAGGCCGTTGGTCATCAGGTAACGATTCGGATGATTTATCGAAAAGGAATATTGACATATCGGTGACGGTGAACTTGAACGATGTACTTGAAAGTTGTGCGTTGGGAGTGACCGTTGGACTCTCCCATGAAGTCGATAGTTCCTTGTCCGAAGAAATATTTAAACAACCAGTTACTGTGTCCAAATAAATACGCGTATATCCGTTGCGCAAGGGTGGGGGTACCATTGGTCGATCGAAAAACTCTAGCATGCCGCCTGAGGAGGGTGAGCCGCTGCCTGTCGACATGGAAGGAACAAGAAGAAGAACTATGGCACGTATTTGGGCATTTATCCTCATAGGAGGTGAATTGATGATGGAAGGGGGTTTCGCTGCAAATCTGGTCTGAGCTTTTGAACCCTGAGGTGTTAATGCTCGTGTTAATCGCAACAACCCATGAATATGCCATGGCTGAAGTGCACACGCAATTACTCCAGCGGAAATTGTGATCTGTAAAGTGTCTTCTGGCAGGACACGATCCTCTGCAGACGGCAGGAAAGGATCGTCGTCGTCGTCGCCTGACATCTTTGGCAACGGCGAAGGGGTGGTGAGTTCAACCATTATTGGCAAAGAACCCAAGGAAATCAACGTTTCATCGCTGTCCATGCGGGAAGTCGAGGGTAGAGCAGTGGTGGGTGACGTTGTATCCATAACTTTAGGAAAAGACGTTGTATTATGGAGATAAGAATATGGATCGCCTACGGGCGGGCTGATGACTGAGGCAGAGGAAATTGCGCTTTGATACATGCTACTGGACATCGAGCTTGACGGGGAAGTTTGTCTAGACGGCAGGAAAGCGAGTGATTGAGACATTGCAAACTCTGTTTCTTCATCGATGGACGAGTTGGAAGAAGTACGAGACGGCGGTCGTGAGGTAGCTGGCGAAACACTGTGAGGCGAGTCCACAGCGGCTGAATGTAATGGAAACAGCTGTGAATCAAGGTTCCGCGCTGTTACCATGAAACCAAGGGCAGATAATGTGCGGGTTTCCCCTTGTATTGTGGCTGCGTTCACAGTATCCGCGGGTTTTGCTTGGGTATGATATCTAATTTCGTCAAGCGATACAGTCATACTTAAATTTCCCGGCTGAATTAAAGTGACCTTGATGTCTTCCGCGTCAAACTCAAACCTCGCAAGCAGTCTTTCAATAAGAGTGGCAAACATCGAAATTCCTGCAGGATCCGTATCGAGCTTGAGCCGTTCATCACCGGATAACGTGGGCTTGTCATCAAGACCTCCCGGAATTGGACAGTCATCATGAACCTCCACGAAAGGTGTCATCTCTGGGTGAAGTGATTGCCACAAACTAGCCTCCTCTCGTGGACTTAGTTCCTCGTGAAGAAAGGATTCGGCCATCGAAGTAACTGATCCCGCCAGGTCAATATCTTCCTCGAATATATGATTGCTGGATGGTACGACTTGGAAGACGAGATGTATGGATTTGAGTGAAAAGCCAAGAGTGGAAGCCAATGGATTAGGCCAGGGGATTCGAGCTTTGACGGACGATACCGTTCCGTCAAGAAGTACTATAGGTAGGTCATGAAGATATGTGTTGAATGCCTGGATAATATTTTATATGATTGGATTGAGAGGGAGAAAGTCCGAATGTGCAAACCTCAGGATCGAGTTCCAGGTCGTTGACTTGAACATAGCCTGACCCAATCTGAGAGTCAATCTGGTGATGATTCAGCTGGCCTGGTTTAAGGAGATGTCCAAGTGTCTTCTTCAAGACGAAAGAGATGAAGCGACCTTGAACGCTCGCAGGTATTGTGAGGTTGAGACTTGGCAGACTAGCAATCCAGGACGAGTACCACGTCATGTTCGAGGGGACTGATATCAAGCCTCAGAATTCGTGGTGAGATGGAAAGACAACCGGCATAACAGTCCTATGGACTATTCTCAGTTTCACAGCGCAGTAGGGTCAGCAGCAGCAAGCAAGCTCAGCTCGGGTCTACTAGGTCATGGTTAAGCTCAACAGCGACCGCACGACTGCACTTAACAAGTAGATCACCTGACATCTTATTTGTATTCGGAATATCCTGATCCTCGGAGCTCTGACAGCATGCATGTCAACGTCCAATCAATCATCCCATAGCGTATGGGGCTTTCCGGAAGCCACGGCCTCTTTCTCCCCTTAGAATACTTTCAAGCATGATTCAACGGACATACCACTGCTGTCCGCTTCTCCGGATTTCACAGATCCAGAGAATGGCTTACTATAATTCACCCTGCATCAGCACTTATGAAGCAACATAAACCCCAGTTACTGAGACAGTTGCACATTACCCTACAGTGCAAGATGGTAGATATGTTGGCTGCCATGCCTGTTTCGAAATGAATCACTGACTATGTATGCTAGAGGTCGCGCTCGTGCTTGTGGTCAACCTATGTGCAGCAGAGGGTCAGCCGCTTTTCGAGTAAGTGGCTTTCTGCACATAGGATCTTGTGGTAATCCCCGCTTCCGCTGGCTATCAGCTCGCTAGACAACAGGCTATTGTCTGAAAATGGGAGTGGTACATGGAACAAAATCTTGTCCTCCAAGACCGTTCCGCCTAAGCTCCTGTTATCGGAGAACTGGAACAATCCTCAGAGCGGATGCACGGGGGGATCGACAATTTAGAAATGTCCCGAACATATCAAAGGATGCCGGGATTCTTCACAAGCGACGAGCGAGCTCAGCCAATCCAGCCAGACATATTGCAATGATCCTCGTCATCTCTACCATAAATTATGGCCATCCCACCTGAGCTTGTCCTGCATCTGTAAGCTGATGAACAATGAGGGTAAGACGCCTGCGGGGGGTCCACATTGAAGACATCGTCGAGGAGATCTATGCATTCCATCCCAAATCACAAACACTTTCTGAGTATGCTTTGCTTTTGAACAGGTCAGACGAGTTACTGATGATGATTTCATTGGTCAGGTATACAGTCAAGAAAGTCTTGAAGAAAGGTTACTTATATTTACACCTTGTAGGAGGCTGCGCATCATTCCGTGTATTTCTAGGTACAAAGAGTAAGATCTTTCCTTATGACGCATCTGGTTTTTAATACTTGGTACCAGTAATAGCGCATCTCTAATTCATCCTGATACATGACTGTCATGTTCTTGCTGCTATTTTCCATTTGCACCGGGATGGGCTGTGCGATCAGATAAAAGATAAGATGCAGGTCAACTTCTGACAGCGCCCACGAGTTCATGTGGATCTAACCTTCAACTTCAACCTGCTAAATGTCCAGTACTATATATCAAATTGGACCGACGTGGTTGGGATTTTCTGAAATCAGGCGGCTCGTCGTCTTGTCCGTGACCTTGTCTCATTCTTGATTTGTATATCTGACATAACCATGGCTATGAAGCGGAGACTCCTACAGTTCCGTACAAGTGATGTACAGCGACAAAGCGAAACCTTCTACAACTCACCCACTCGGTGTGCCATTCCCTGGTTTCACTTACAACGAAGACGAACTACCCAACTGGGTCGGCCACCTGATTTCGAAATATACTCCTGGTCCACGTTTCGACCCAACAAAGAGCGCCCAGGATGATGAGTATTTAAAATCACCTCTTCTTGTGCACGACTATGCCAGCGGCGGGGATACTGTTGCTGGTGTTCGCCGTCAGATTCAACACAGCTTCCTCCCTGGCGTCGGCACAAGGCCAGCGTGGGCACCCTGGACTACCACTGACTCGCTTTTCGGTGCGTCTGTCGGATTCTTGCTGACTCAATTGTTGAAGTGTTACTTTTGCCTAGTAACTTGGGTTGGGATCAATGACTGCGCGTAGGTGCACCAATCGTTTCGGAAACCCAATCAGGCGTGACTTAACTTGTTCAATAAATTGCCCCGCCTAGATCTTCCGAGGATCCCAGTCTTACCATCGACAAGCTGTTTTCACTGCAAGAACAATTGTACGACACAGGCGCAAGAAACTTTTTGTTTATCGATGTCCCACCCATTCATCGAAGCCCTGCAGGAAAGCATCAATTTAGCTTCATATTTGCACTATTTGACTTGTTCCTCCCAGTCCCTGTCAATCGGCAAGACATGGCGTTGGAAACATTCAAAGCCTGGAACGCAGCATTGCGCCTGGCGACGGAGAAATTCTGTTCTGCGCATACTGATATCACTGCACTCCTTTTTTCTTCCTACGAAGCTTTTGAAAGATTACTTGACCACCCAGAACAATTCGGTTGTAAAACCGAAGATGTTCATCGTCGAGCTGGTACTGTCTGGATGGACCATATCCACCCAACTAGCCAGGTTCATGATCATATTGCGAGCAGTGTGGCAAGTTTTCTGGTCGGGGTACCTCCTAATGAACACCCTATTCCTCAACTGTGATGGCAGGATACCGGGTCTCGACATGTTGTTTTGCAGTGGAATCATACAATGATACATTATTTGTACTGGACCTTTCAAAGTCAAATGAAAAGCCAATAAGTCCTTGAGCAATCAATTAGAGCGAGACATTGAAGTGGGAATCGTCAATCGTCGTGAACACATGGCCATCGTCCATTAACTTGTCAAGAGCATCACTTCCAAATATCGTGAGTGTGGGGATCGCGTTGGGCAGGCAAGAGAACATGCCGTACCTGATTTTCCGGGCGTCTTCACCGCTTGCACCGATGGCCTTTGCGATCATGGCAACGTGAACGCCTTCATCTCTTGGTGGTTGATCCATAATGAACCTGACGATTGATCGCTGAAGTGGTGGGAGATGAGAGAACTGATCTTTTACACCCGTCGAGTTGTTTTGCGCTGCGTATGCCGAGATACCAGTCCCAGCTACATTCGCTGGTTTTCGTTGTGCCAGACTAGGATTTGATGGCTTTGAAGAGGATCAATCAGAATCATCAGACAAATAGGATTGGCGGAATTGTTTACTGGGCCGCGCTCAATTATCAGGTTGACGGCAATGGCCTCTAGAATATGGAAATACACCTCGTGTGGATCTTTTGCGTTTCGGATATGAGTAGCATTGATATATCGCTTCTTCCCGAAGCTTTTCAGACCACCGGTAACCCGAACATAGGCACCTTCCCTGGAAGTTGCTAAGAGGTTTTCCATCATATCATATAGACAACACATACTCGATACCACCCCATTTCGATGCATCTTCGTCGGTTGAAGAATCAATCCAGTGCCGTGCCTCCATTCTTCCTGTACCATCATCGATGGAATAGACACAGTTTGTGGTTTGTGTTTGGATGGAAGCTACTTGACCAACAACAGTTACCTGGCGGAGATTGGTTAACCACAGGGGCATCGAAATGCGTCATGAAGAACAAACTTGACCAATTTCGACATCATCTACCCTCCATTCAGCGTCAGTGTGCGCTTGAGAGGCTTTACTCAATTGTGCGATGGTGAGAGGACGCAGAGATTGTGAAATTTCAGTCCTCTATACCTGAATCATTTCATTGGCAGATTATGACATTCAGTTATAACTTACTCGGCCTCCACTGGGGCTTCCGCTCTGGCTGAATGGTGAGCCTCCTTGGAGGTATCCACCACCTCCGCCCCCGTTACCATAAAACGAGTTGGATTGATCGTCTAGGTTAGACCGTAAGTCAGAACAACTATCGAACGCAGAGAATTGAACGAACATTGACTCATTGACGCGTCGAAGTGGTTAAGTGCAGAGTGGAGGTATTGTTGTCACGGACGCGTTACATAAAACACGTTACTACAATGTCACGACTATACCGTATGTAGGCAGTCCATACAGCAATCATGAAGGCTTCTAAGATATGGTGACAGACGTTTATAATGAACTGTTTATTACGGAGATGGCGTTAAAGGATGTCGTTAGAGGATGGCGTTGGAGGGGTGGTGTTGGATACATGTAAGTATGTGATTGAAAACAGCGTGAACGTAACCGAGTCTATGAGGTGATGAGGAAGAGTCTCTCTTTAAGTATACACCGTGCTGAGACGGGCAATTCCTTTTCCAACGCCTTCCAAGACTTTGCGACGAGAATCCGCGACCTTTTTAGCGTGGGTGAATATAAAGTCATGGCCGACCTAGAAGACACAAATGAATAAAGGTTCTGCGAGCACAATTCGATCATGTGTTTACTCGCCTGAGGCGCCAGTTCACTGGTACAGCTCTCAATGCATGTTTTCCGGCTTTCAGTAGAGCCTTCGAGTTCGCCTCGCTTGACCAGATCATTCGAAATGACCTTCAGCACTGATAGGGCAGGGGTATATAATTCTTTGAAGCTCGTAACCAGCTGGAAGCAGTGACATCAGATCTCAAGGTGTTGTAAATGATTGTCTAAAGACTCACTGCGCCGAGTTTATTGATTTTCACCACCGACGGGGTCTTGAAACGTAACGACTCTATTACGAGAAGAAGGAATGCCTAAGAATGCCTGAGTATGACTTCCATATCAATAATGGATGTTCCATACCTCTTGAGCCAAGGTCGCAACATGGAGGATTTCGGTTAGCGAAGACTTAGATTGGACCTCCTCAAACCTTGTCCTGAGCGCTGGGATGATACAAAAAATCAGTTATCGGATTGCGGAGAAAAGTATTCCACCCACTATCAAAGTATTTTAGAACAGTTTCTGGAGGTCCCTGAATAACGGGTGGTTCTTCATCCTTCTTGTGATGCCCATTGGTGCCGTTGGATGGCGAAACTTCGAAGCCCTTCAAGGGGTGTCCTGTTTTGAGCTCCGTTTGCTTCGCTGCTTCAGCAAGTACAACAGAAGGTGGTGGGCGGGCGTAGTTGTGGTACGGTTCCAGCCAATCTGCCAAAGCCGAAGCGTACTCAACCAACCGGGCCTCGTCTTGTGTCAGCTATACAGGCAATGAAGTCAATCTCCATTTATATCTCAATCGAAACACTTACAGTTGTCATGCTTTCTGGATCACACTGTAGAAGTCGCTCCTTGAGTGATAACTTCTTATCGAAATCTGCGGTTTGCTTCGGTCGATCACCAATAAGCAGCTTTTCCTCGACGGTATCATCCAGGTCACTGGCTTGCTGGAAAGCTCTAATGTACACTTTCAGATATGTAGACAACCAGCCTTGCTAAAGGTCGCACGTAAGTACCAGCGGTGAGCCGACATAACAGCGTCACATACCCCTTCAGGTTTTCCAAGGAACAAGGTCTGCTCGTGAAGGCTTTGTGATACGCGTGGTTGATAGTTGGGAAGAATTGCAAAATCACGGTTGTCATGGTGGGCTGCGCGATGTTAGTAACATATGCCTCAAGTAATGCACGAAGCTTACTTCTGTCGAAAATGAATTTTAATTCGATGAGTTCCATATCAATGATATCAGAGCTGATGGGTTCGTGTGTAAGGCGCATCCGAAGATGTTCCATCTTCACAGTGTCTCGTTGCAAAGAGTTATCCAGTCTGTCTTCAAAAACGATGAATTCCGGTATCTTACGAGGACTTTGAGTTTTGTTTGAAAAATGGATCGCAAGATAAACGCACCTGGGAATACTTTTCAGCAGTAAATGCTCTGACTACGAAGTCGCCGGTCTAATGCAAACAGGTTCAAGTAAACGCTTTGTGGGCCATAAATTTCGCTGTACCTCTTGTGAGTTGCTAAGGTAGATTTGTGTCGACTCCAAGCATTCTGTCGCGAGAGTTAGATCGCCGGTAGATGCAAGTGAAAAGGTTGAGGCTCGGGAAAGGATGAGATGAGATAGTGTGTCATGTTGCACCTGCTTGATTTGCATGGCACGATAATGGTCTAAAGCCAAGGCAGGGGCACCTATCCAGGAACAAAGCAGCAAGGTGGTGAGGTATAAAGAGATGTTAAATGCTTGAAACACTTACATAGCAAGCGGTAGATACGAATGAGAATTAAACGCGCCAAGAAACATTGCTTGCTCTTTGTCAATGCGAATTCCAGAACGTAAACGGCACTCAAAAGATGACTGTCGTCGTTTGTTAACGTCCACAGATTGACAAATGTGTTCCCTGCCAGCAAAACGAGATCGTCTACAGGCTGCAGTTCCGTTGACGGAAGTCCTGCGCCCAGAGAAAGTCCTGCAAAGTAATATTTTGTGTATTTCTCTACACGAGCCAATTCCTTTTCCACCGTAATTTCTGACTTTGGAAGACCGTGCCTTATGATTTTGTAAGAATTGATAAGGCGGCGCAGTTCGGACACAGTCGTCTTTTCAAGGTGGAAGCGTCATCGAGAGGAATACCAATATCAGGAGTTACAACTTACGAAGGAAGTTGGAACACCTTCAAGGAAAGATATCCACTGTTTCAGATCATCTGCTTCCAGTTCCAGGTATGGCTTCAGATCCTCAAAACAGCACGCTTTATCTCCAAATTTCTCAAAATATTGCTGCATTATCATAAGCATGCGGCTAGGATCTGCATAGCAAATGTGTCAATAAACAGACCAAGAGAGTGGGGTTCAATTATCACCCTTTGAGAGACCATGAGTTCGAGCTCGTTTCTCGAGCTCTAACAACGCCAAAGAGCCAGAGCGATCTTTCAGGCCATCATCCGCAGCTATCCTGGAGAAAAGTTCTTCAGAGTGTTTGATCCTGTCTTCAGAGCCAGAACCATTCTGATTGGCTTCGGATATCGATGATGTGGGCACGAATGTCGCGTCAAGTACCGCGAGGAACTCCAACCAGTTGCGGTCCCTATGTGACGAGATTATGCAAGGAAAAATCAGGATGTCAGATCGCGTTTACCTGTTCTCGACGATCAATCGTTCGGCACGCTCGCCCTCTTGTTGTGTTAGTCCTTGTTGTAACCAAATGTCGCGCCTGACTTCATTACAAGAAAGGCTCGTTGCACATATATTCTTTCCGACATCACTTGTAAGTAGTTTTTCGGCTTCGTCATATAGCTGTAACTCTCGGAGAAGTGAAAGATGAAGATGAAATCGGTCTGCGGTTGAGTAGGACAGTGTTGATGATGAGGTGATGAGCCTGTGCGCGAGTTTATAGAGAATGGGACGCATTGCAGGAGGGGTAGAAGTGTCTTTAGCCTGTGAGTCAATCAGTAACATACACTGTCAACCTGATGTGTTTGAAGCGTACCTGGAGCACGGCACTGATGACACTCCAGTACAAGTAACGCTCTTCTTGAAATTGTTTGTACATACGCGTCGCTATCTATCATAATCAGAGGAAGTTGTGAGTCTGCGCTCAATCCTCATAATTGACAGTCTACTGGGAACAGTTGGCAAAGCGTCAATGCGAATAGGGGCTTACCTGGTGCGCGGATTTCCAATGACTAGCACGGACGTTGGCAAAGAACGTTTGCGCACCCAGATCCTCATTTGCCGGCTGCTTCTTGTAAGCCTCTTCAAACATGGTGACCATGTCATTATCTGGTGGGAATTGTTGGCGAAGAACCCAACAACTCAAGTTCCCAAATGAAACGCACGCCTGCCTAAGCCACGAAGGACATGCATCATAGCGGTCAAGACACCGTCATGCGTAGGCTTTGATTCCAGAACTTCGTCACAAATAACCAGTGCCTCTTCGACTTTTTGAGAGCGAATGAGAGCAAGAGCTTTCAACGACTGTTAAATATGAGCACCGAATCGTTTTCCGGGAGTTGCAAATGTCTCATACCTTTATCAAATCATTCTTCGGGTGCTTTTTGAGAAGTTTGTTGCATGCGACGATGGCAGATTTGTTTGAACCAGTGTCCAACGCGTCTTGATACTGCTTATATTACGCGTACGCCGGTTGTAAGAAGCTACTTACCGTAGATAGGACGGATTTGTCTGTCCAGAGCAAGAGCTGACATGCCGCGGTTTTGGAGGAAATGTATAGACTTTAGAAAGGTGTTTTCAAGTTAGTGAGTGACAGCACAAAAAATGTGTGAATCGGTTTTGATCGTGTCAGGGCCGGTTTCCGTTTCCTGACCTCCCCGATCACCTTGAAGTCCTCGGTATTACTATTTGTTCATGACAACCTCTTGTTTCTAAACTTATTATCGTCTCTCTAGAGCATGCCACCATATTTGCTTTCACGGTGGGTACTCCAGGCTTCGCCTGATCTTAATCGGAGACTGACATTTACACAGAGGCATGGATCCCTTCCTCGGGCTTTTCACAGGTGTTCTGGCCTACTACCTGCATGAAACTCACCCCCGGACAGCGCTTCAAGAAGAAGAACGGTTAACGGAGCTCTTGAGGTGGAAATATGACAAATATCAAGAGCAAAAACGACAGGATAGTCTCGCGCTTGACGCGGCATCGTAGCCACCAAGCTCGACATGAGGACTGCGTGAACTCAAGACGACGTGTGTCGAGTCGCACAAAGCAATACTATTTTCCCTGTCGTGTTGGAAGTTTGATAATGACAGTATTTCGAGTCAAGAGCTTTGGTTGTTATCAGGATGATGAGGGGCCGCACGATGATGACGAGGCTTTCCTTGACCTCAACTAGATTCCAACAAGTCCTGTACCATAGACATCACACCTTCAAAAACATCCCGTTCAACTTGCATCGACCCAAGATCTCGATTACTGGAATTGCTGAACGCAAGGCCAACGACAACACTTCTCCGGGAGCTCTCTAAACCCCTTTGCAATTCTTCACTCCAGATAATCGTAGCGATTTGAGAGGCGTACAAAGAGTGCAATGTTTGCAAATGTTCCGAGGGCGCACTTCCCAGTAGCGGAGTCAGTTGGATGGCAGGTGAGGGTTCCGGTAGGAGGAGCTTATTGGGCTGTGATGGATCTGCAGAGGGCGGTAGGAGAGGGACGGTGGGAGGTAGGGTTGCCTGAATCTAATGCAGAGAGAATGGATACGAATCAACATTGACCATCATTGACCACACAGATGGTGAAGTACCAAATTGCCAACTTTGCCCATTTGTGTGACCAGCACAAGATATCTGTCCGCAAAGGTTTGAAGGAATACCTCTGTGTTTTTGCCATTCAATTGCCTTGAGGTTTGACGAGGTGCGAAGGAGGCCATGTCATCTTATCAATTAATCAAAGTTCCTTACTCTGATGAAATTAACCGTGGGAGTTCATATTCATATTTGTGGATGGTCTTCATCAACTTGGTTCACCGCAAGTAGACACTCCTAGATTATGTCTTCTGGGCTTGGGTCTCCCAGCAAGGGGAAAGGCACGGACTCAACCTGGCGCGCGAGCTGGTGGGACTTCTATCCACTTCTTGAGCGTCCAAGAAGGTATTTACTCGTGCTTCAATTGGATACAGGTGCCCTGAACACTGATAATTTAACAGGCAGATTCAGTGGTCGAATTCTTCAGTCATCTTCACTGCTCATCCAACAAAACCGCTTATCACCGGCCGCCATTTCTCCTCCTCGAAACGGTTCGTCCTTCCGTCGCCAGCGCCTGTTGCATTGTCACCGGCGTCCTATGACCCCCCATCTGTTATCACAGTGGCAGCGACAGATGAATGGTTGTTTGCCTATTTCCCGCGACGTGATGGCGAAGGAACTGGTTGCATTTGGAAGAGAGGGCCTCAGATCGATAGTTGGGATGTGAAAGAGTCTTGGAGCTTTCCAAAAGGTGGAGGTGCTGTGACTGCTTCTTGGTTAGGAAACCCCCGAGAAGTATGTACAGTGTCGATCTTTCACCTCATATGTGACTCATGATCATATTACAAGTGGGCTATCAACGCGTCAGACAACCCCGTACGACTCCCTCCTCGAGGCCCAGCCACTCCGCTTTCCAATCCAACAATTGTCATTGTCACTCAGGACCATCATGTACATGTCAGCTATCTTCGCTATTATTTTCCTTCAATCAGAACCTTGAAGCGGCCGCTTGCGTTTCCTGGAGTGACCGTGGAACAGCCCCAGATGAATGACCCACTTGAGAGCGCTTCAGGGAATCGGCAATGTTTGGATGCGGCAATTGGCTTTGGGTATAATGGTAACGTCTCTCTGTTTGTGATCATAGTGACCTTTCCCCTGTTGAACGTAGTCTCGCAGAAAGTTCGTTTCTTGTAGCAACTTATTCGCGACGTGTTCCTCCGCCACCTCTGGCATCACCGATGACTGCTCCAATAGCACCGTTCAACTCAATGGATCTTTCTATACCAGTCGATGCGCCACAACTTCTACAGGAACCCAGACCCATGGACTGGGAAACCTCTGGGGATGAGCGTACGATTGAACTTTTTGAGGTGCATCTTCGATTTGACGCTAGCTACATGATGGGTACTTCGCTATTGCTCCTTAATGGCCTGGACGAATTGTCTTATAAACACATTTATACCAGCTGTAATTTCAAATCCTCTACCCCCAATGGACTACGTCGCTACTTCCTTGACAAATCTTGTCTTCATCTGCGCCCCTCCAGCGCCTGCCAGCCCCGTACCACCTGATCTCATACGGTCCCCATCTCTACGCAAACCCAACGTCGTTGAAAAGGGCAAAATGTACCTTTCTATCGCCAGCCTTGACTTCCACAACTGTACGCATCCATTATGCGATGTGTATTGTCAAAATCATGACATATTTCCCGTACAGATTCAGCACCGCCAACCTCGCAACTTTTGTTGTACTCCCTGACCCACAAGTCGGTAATCCGTGGTTCTGCTTGGGTAAGTATGCCACTACGCCCGAAACTGGATGCTCATTTTTCTATAGACAGTACACCTGGAAGCCAGTCGCTCATTCCAATCTTCTGTCGTCACGTATATCAAGCCTTTCGTCGACTTCTCTAGTCCGAATGCAGCGCAGATCTACGCGTGCCTGATCAACACTTCGGTTTCGCTCGCCCAAGATAAACAAAGCCGAAGAAAAGAGACACCTGTTGGTGCCATCAAGGTCCTAAATATGTTTGTCCGACGCGTATAATCATGTCTGAACTGGTCATAACATATCCATTCTCGACCTCAGTAAAGATCTTGGGGACAACGCAGATTACGAGCAAGTCGAGATCGAATGGCCGACCAGCCAAATTGGCGTAGATCGTAAGTGCTAGCTGTGTTGTAGTTGCAAATGTCTTTTCATTGAATATTCCCAACCACAGTCCCGCTCTTCGCGACCGTTTCGCCTAATAGTACCCTTTTGTGCACTGTCTCCTCGTCAATACTGCTCTCCCAGACAGCGACTCACAGCTTACCAAAACCAATCGAATCCAGCACATCTCAGTCAAGTGCGCGCTTCTGATCATCAGTTGAATAATATTGACACAATCAGAAGATTTACCTCAACTGTCTCTTTTCCTCGTCAAATCAATACTCGGCCGGATATCGTCTGCAGACGTAATTCATTCTATCTGCTCGACAAACATACATCTGGCCGACTCGGAAGAGATTTTGTATCGTGCTCTCGATGTGCTGGAAAGGCACAAACCTGGAATGCCTTATTCTTCAACATGGGAAATTATGGGAATAGCAGGAGAGGTGTACAAGTTTGTGATTTACTGCGATGGTTGTTCTTGTCGCTCATGTTGAAAACAAGAATGAAGGCATCACTCTCGAAAGACGATCTCGAGATCGCGGATTTCAACAACCGTTGGCACACTGCACACGATGTCTGCTCGATAGCTGCTTGCAACATTGGTTTCGAAGATTGTAAAGAGGGCGAGACCTATGATCTAGGTCAATGACATGCGTAGTTCGCCTCTAACCGTACTAATTCAACGTTTTTCCAGAGGGTGTTTGGCAACTCATCAAGATGTCCACTTGGATTGTTGACTTTACGGAGCAACTTTTGAAAGCATGTGTACTCTGGAGTAACCCAGTTGCTGAGATGGAGGAGATAGTCCCAGTTGGTAAGCATTCTCAAGCGTAGCACCCATTATGAGCTCATGCCTCATATTGCAACTAACAGACTTGCATATCTCGTCAATAGCGCCAACCGTACCCATCTTGCTACATATCACGCACCCATTTACCCTCCAGAACTTGATTGCTGCATTGAAGCATGTCAGAACATTTCGCACTTTCTTGGGATCTCTCCCTGCAGGCGGAGAAAACTCGCAGATCGCAAAGGAAGTCCTGATCGACGTTGTTGACTGCTCGGGCGTAGATTTCGAATCCTTGATATTGATACTTGAGGAAAACCTTGTCAAGGTTCAAAAGTTTGATAGTGAGTGATGATCTGGCTCCGGCTGCTTAGCTGTGCTCACAAATGCGTCACAGCTCAGGAATGTCGAAGGGCATTGGCCAGATGTCAGCCTTCAGGAATCGCACAAGCCTATTTGAATCAAATCATTCATAAGCTAACCCAACCTGCGACTATTCTCAACAAGTCCACTCTGTTCATAAAACCTTACGACTTAGTGGATGGAATAACTCGTTTGTCCGTCGGAACTTATCGAAAGGATAATGAGAAAGACGTTGTCACCAAAGGCATGCTGATGAAGACATCAGCCAAGAGTGTGTGCCTTCGCTGTGGTGGAAAAACTGCGGTGGACAAGGATGTTCGTGTCTCGGGGGTAACATCGTCGAAGTGGCGTACGTGGGAGAAGATGTGGTTTTTGCGATGTGTTTGTGGAGGGCCCTGGTCAACGTTACCCGCGATTTAGACTTCTATGCGGTCGGTGCATCCCCAATATTGCATAAATGAAATCATGTCACAATCTTGGTTTAAATTTCTTCATAGGCGAGCTTGTGCTTCTTCCTGGCCAAGATAGAAATTGGTAGCCTCCTTGACTTCTTCAAGCCATTCTATAACTACTCCTTCGTCAAATACATTGTTATCCCAAAACACGTTGAGATGCAATTGCTGGCGAGATGTTGCCGCTCCCAAGTACAACTCCGATGGACGGCAGTGAAGCATGGTTCCAGAAGAACTCAAATGGAGAGTTGCTGTTTTTGCATCTTTGCTGAGAGGGTAGTCTTGAGGGACTAGGTGATCCATCTGTCCAGGAAGAATTAAAATCATGACTTGAAAGTGTGGAAGGCGAAAATTTACATTGCCGATACTCGATCCTCCATTGGCGAGAACGAGACCCTCAGTAGCTTGTTCCATTGGTGAAAGAAGCTTCGCACTGAGATGCTGAGGAGCGCGCTTCTCTTTCCGCCACTGAAGACCAGCCCCTCTCAGCCTGTCGAGCCTACGAGGAGTTTGCGCTTCCGCCAGTTCTATGAAAAGTGGGTGCCTGATATACTGCGTTGCTTTGGCCCGTAACGAGTGAGATCGAAATAAGAACCTATTCTTCGAGAGAAGAGTGTCGTAAGAAGGCACATCCATGCCAGGACGCAAGTGCGCTGATGATCCCAAAGGCATGAAAGGCATCGAGTACATGAAGAAGCTGATGGACAACGAAACATTGGTAGTTCCGCCCTGTTCTAACCAATCTTTGTCAAGGAACGGTCTCAAATTGAGTGGGCCAGCTGTAAGCATGGGTTCCTTTTTTCTGAATTCCCATTCTTCCTCGCTTATTTCTCCCCGAAGATAGCGCCGAATTAGGACTCGAGTGAGAGCGACTTGAGCGAGGACAGGATATGCATTTCCGAATGTCAATTTATTCTTGCGACAATTGGAAATGATGTTTGTCGAGGTCTCAATGGAGAACGAACAATGGGTTCGTTTAGAGTGTGCAGGCGTGTAAGGGGTGGTCTGTGAGAATTTCCTTGGAAGTGTATGACCGCCCTGTTTTCTTGTGTCATTAGTTCAACGGGAAGAGATGCTCATGATGCAGAGTTTGTTACCGACAACCTTGAAGTTCTCCTGGAGGCAATCACAAATGCAATGGCACTGCGCCATCGCCTTTTAGCGACAGGAAAATGCCTTTGAGGAACAAGATCTTCCGAAGCCACCGACAACGATAGTCGCTGGGTCAGATTCCATACCTCGGTAGGAGATTTACGTGAAAGGCGGTCAAGGAAGGTCCTCAATATTGTGGAGTTTGCCATTCCATCGGTGATGCAGTGCGAAACGTGAAAGATAATATGAAACCAATCTGGTCTATCATTTCTTTTCAAGACGAATATGCGTGCAAGGTGGTCGTTGGAGAGTAATCTGTAGTCGACCACGAACTTGGAGGCGAGATCTGAAGCTTCCTCTGCTGATCCAATTTCTTGAAAAGTTATCTCTGCCGGACGACATTTTCGCAGATTGTTTTCAGCGACGACAAAGAATATCTGGTCCTCGCCCCGCTCCTCCAACTGAGCACCAAGCATTGGAAATTGCTGCTTCAGACCTGCCCATGTCCTGACAACATCGGAATGGCCAATGATTTCTGATTCGGTCGAGCGCACTTCAATCTCTGCTATTTGAAGAGTATCTGCGGTTCTCTCGAAGACGCTGTCCCAATAAAAACCAAGTTCTGTGGAACCTAGTAGGCGCTCATAAGTAGGGTTTTGGCTTGTTGATTTTTCATGAGGCCTCCAAGATTGAGAGAATGCCATGCCTCAGAAAATGAGCAGAATGGTGGGAAGACGAACAATCACAAAACAATCACGCATATTGTGCGATCGGTTCTATTAAAGTCAGGAGTGAGTGAGCTTTTGGCGGCTGAAGCCATGTGGAATCAAGCCAAGGGCGCCGCCAGTAGCCGGACCGACTTTTTGCGGCTCATGCAAGTCACGTTTTATTGTGCCTTGAATGCCCACCGTTGGCCGAACTGAAATGTTGAGACTGATCTCCACTCTCTTCTATCCATAAAAACCACTTTACATCTCTTGAAGTGTGAAGGTCGAATCTCCAATGCCAAAAGTATCTTTGTCTGCTTTGCCTGTTTCTGGGCTATTTGGTGTTGTGAAGCCGACTGGACCAACCAGTATGTCGATCATTCACGACATTCAGCAGCTGGTAGCACGGTCCAAGCTGTTTGTGGATGGTGAAAAACTCGAAAAAATCAAAGGAAAGAAAATCGTTCCCGGACGCCGAGGAAAACATGCTCGAGAAGCCATAAAAATCGGCCAGGGAGGAACACTTGACCCTCTGGCCGATGGTGTGCTAGGTAGAATTGACTACTATTTTTACCGAGCAAGATGTTCATGGCTTCCGCTATAGTTATCGGTGTTGGAAAAGGCACCAAAAAGCTGAGTGACTTTTTGAACTGCACGAAGGTATACTTCACGATATTACTTGGATATTATTTATATTCATCACAGGATGGTATCACTTGACAGGAATATCAAACTACATGCTTGCTGGGTTGTGAAACCGATAGCTACGACAGCGAAGGTGCCCGTGTTCGTCTTGCACCTTGGCAACATGTGTCCAGAGAACAGATCGAAGCAGCTCTTCCAAAATTTACAGGAGAAATCATGCAGACTCCTCCAATGTATATAAGATTGTCTTCTATCTACATGACATGCTCGATTCTCACAACCGGACCAGATTTTCCGCCCTGAAGATGGATGGAAAACCACTGTATGAATATGCTCGAAAAGGCATCCCTCTGCCCCGGCCCATTGACCCGCGTAAAGTCACTGTGCACTCCCTCGAGATAGTCGAGTGGCTGGGACACAAACATTCTTATGCATGGCCCGAAAAGCAACTTTCTTCCGAAGAGAAGAAGGCAATGGAGACGGCGCTCAAAGGCGGCCAAGACGTTGTGTCCATCCAGGATGAACCAGAAGAGCTTCCAAGTGACCAGCCACCGACCGCCTTTGTCTTGAAGATGAAGGTATCGGGTGGAACGTATGTGCGTTCCATTGTCCACGACCTTGCTCAGAGTGTTGGGTCCGCCGGGCACGTCGTCACGTTGACTCGTTCTCGGCAAGGCCGGTTCGTCATTGAGCCAACGGAGGATGAAGATCGTAGCTGTGTTCCCTGGAAAATATTCGAACAAGCTGCAACGGACGTGGGTGATGTCGACAGCGAAGGATGGACTGAATGGGAGCGAGAAGTTATTCAGCGCCTAGAAGTCGTTTAGAGTCTCTTTCAGCAATTGAATTGACTGACACTATCCCTATTGCAAATTTTCTGCTCTCAACATTACTTACAAATCGGTGGAGCGCATGGTCTTGCTGTTCCCAGAACAGTTGCGAGGTCCGAGGTGGTTTTGGGCATCGTCGGTTGATTCAATGAAGCGCTAGTAGATACAGATTTAACGGCCGGATGCTTTTCTCCGTTTGGCATTTCCCTGTGACCTAAGGTGGGGGCACATCAGAGATAGCAAACCCGTGGACTTTTAGTCGACCGAAGGGCGAGAAGCATCATCTTACTTGATACTAATAGAGCTAAAGCATATGAGGGAATCGAAGCGCGTTCCACTGGCGTGTTGAAACGCCAATCATCGGGTGCTCTTGCGGGGAAGAGTAACGGAGCACTACGTCCCGCTCTGGGTGGCCGAATCTAACATGCTACCTTGTGCCCTTCTCTCGTATGACCGTGGATGACTGGCGGATACAACTTCAAGAAAGTATTGAGGTGCAAATGAACCCCTTTGCTTGGGAATTTTAGCTCGACGACCCTAAGCGACGGGAATCCCAGAAAAATGGATACGCAACACTGAAGGTGCATTGTAACTCCGAGCGAATTGGACTTGGAGGCGGACGTCGATTGCTCATCTGGGAATGAGGGAAGGCACTTGTGGGCGATAGTCCGAGAACGGTCCGGTCAAAGTCAGGGTGGTTCACGGATGCTCATTCGGGCCGCGAATCCCGGTCCGAACATGTTGAAGCTGGAGTTTATATATCAGACTCTGGCAGGAACGATGAAGCGGTTTAGTCCTCTGACCTTCTGTCCCCCTTTGTCACCAAACATTTCTTTCCATGGCCGCCAACGGTTATCACATCGTCAACGGCGCCTCTCGCCCTCTCAAGGCTGGTATATACGCCCCGATCCCTTCCTTTTTCTTGGCTCAAACTGAGGATCTTGGTACGTCCTTTTCTATGACTATCTACCATCATTAACATCGCTCGGTCTGTTCTAGATATTCCTTCATTTGAGGCGCATGTGGTTCGTGTGGCAAATGCTGGAGTTGGTCCACTCATTGCTGGCTCCATGGGGGAAGCCATCCATCTATCTCACTCCGAGAGGGTGAAGCTCATCCACGCGGCCCGGAAAGCGCTCGACAATGCGGGGCTCAACAATGTGCCAATCATTGCTGGGACAGGCGCAGGAAGCACCAGAGAGACAATTGAACTGACCAACCAAGCCGCCGCCGCAGGTGCGGATTACGCTATCGTCATCGCCAGTGGGTACTTTGCAGGTGCCCTGGCTGGAAACAGAGCTGCTCTCAAGGCGTTTTGGGTTGAGGTTTCTGAAAAGAGCCCAATCCCGGTCATGATTTATAACTGTGCGTTCACCACACTGCTTCGGATCTAATCATTGACTTCTAATTCGTTCAAGACCCTGGTGCCAGTGGTGGTATTGACGTTGACTCCGACCTCATAACAGAACTTGCCACAGAATGCCCCAATATCTGCGGAGTGAAACTCACGTGTGTTGATTCATCATTTTACTTACACAATTACTAATACTCATATAGTTGTGGTAATGTCGGGAAACTGACAAGAATCGCCGACGCCGTCGGCGGTCCGAACTTTGCGACCTTGCATCCTCGCAAGAATCCTCAAGCGCCATTCCTTGTTTTAGGTGGCTTTATCGATTTCCTAGTGCCTTCCACCTACGCCAACGGTCACGGTGCCATTACTGGCCTTTCCAATCTAGCTCCGGTTAGTTCACGCTGCTTCTTCGGCTTGTGCTTTTTGAAGAACACAGAGCTAACCCCGGGTTCTTATAGTATGCAATTGCTCATCTTTTCAGACTGTGCGAAGCATCCAAGAAAGACTATTCTCTCCTTGCGGAAGCACAGCGCATTCAAGGCATCATTGCACGCGGCGATTTCACGATTGCAAAGGCTTCCGTAGCAGGTACAAAGTATCTCGTCGAAAGAATGTACGGGTACGGCGGGCTTCCCAGGAAACCCCTTCCACCCATCGACCCTGCTGTTGGGTCGGCACTCTGGGACCATCCTCACACGCAGGATCTCGTCAGGTTGGAACGAGAGCTCTCTGGGAAGAGGCAGGTTTAGGAGGTATGGCGAATGCATGTAATGTTAAAGTCCCGGAATTCGTACGGTTGAGGTCATGATCATGCGTCTCAGAAATGAACCATTCTTCGCCACAATAATAATGTTCGGTCATAACCATACACCCGTCAATCCAACAACACGTCTATATTACTTCGTTGGCAACCAGAGTGGTACAAATTGCAAGGTTTCGAGCACGAGGCCTTGATGTTTTGTTCTGTAGGGCCCAACATCCTTCTATGTCAGATTCTGTTGATCAACACCTCGACATGGTATTTTTGGAGGGAATTAATTATGTAGTTTGTGGTTGCAATGACTGACCCAAATTTCTAGACCCAATTGCAACGAGATGTGGTGCATCCGTTTGTTCCAAGCACTGATTTCACTTTGTGCAAGCTTCGAGCAAGTGTTCAGTGATTCTAGAATATCCTCGGACTGAAGACTGACGTGTGATTCAGGTAATCTTCATTTCATCATGAGGCAATAGTTGCAATTCTATTCAATGTTATTTGTTATTGCCCCCGCTGTCGAAGTTGTGAGTCAATTGACAGTATCGGAGCTGTGTACATGACAGTATTAAATATAACATCGTGTTTCCGTATCTAGTAGTCATCCTACAGCATCCTACCCAAGACCCATTGCTCGATGCCTTCTCGAGCTTTGACCGTTACTCTTAACTTCGACCACAACCGAAAGTTTGTGTCGTTGCTGCCTGAAGCAGCGGAATCCCGCAAGAACTTGAAGGAACGCATACTTCGAGAAGCGAGAAACAAATTCTGCACCAAAGGCCTTTCATCGGTTTTTCTTCTAGGCGGAATATCACTTGCAGATGAAGAGGATTTCCCGGAGGCTGTTGAACAAGTATGGATAGGGAAGGGCGAACCGTACACCGGACCGCCCAAACAGTCGGCATTTGATGGAGGTAGTTGTCGGGCAGAAGATGTTCGAGTAATCGGGTACTTATTTTTCCAAGATTGATTCATGGCAATGTGCTAATATGGTCAAATGAATTAGAGTCAAAAGTTTTATCGACGACAACGCCATAAAACAACTGCAAAATGTCGGGAAACTGCCAGGAGTACGATTGGCAATTGGAATGCCTGACCTTCATCCTGGAAATAGGTTTCCAATCGGTAAATAGCATTGTGTATCTTCATGCTGCTGGAGGTTATACTGTTTTACAGGTTGTGCCATTGCTTCGGACGGAATATATCCTGCTTTGATAGGATCTGACGTGGGTTGTGGCATTGCTCTATATCGCTTATCTTCGCGTGGAAAACTCAATCCAAAGAAGTTGGCTTCTTTGTTGCAAGGGCTCGATGAACCATGGTCAGGCTCGGTCTCAGGATGGCTTGCAAGATATGGCATTGAACGTTCGTCACAATATGATCATGATAGTTTGGGAACGGTAGGATCAGGCAATCATTTCGCGGAGATTTGTACCCCGGAAAGGATCATCGATGCTTCCGTCGCCAGCTCATTAGACATTGACGAAAATAGCCTTTACCTCCTAGGCAAGTCCGTCATAATGAAAGAATCTTGAAGGAACACAGGTTGAGGATACCTGCCAGTCCATACAGGTTCTCGAGGTCTCGGAGCTAGCATTCTGGCCAACGAGACAGTCACCGAAGCAAATCCTTATATTTCACCCGATTCTCAACACCTTTCAAAATATTTAGCCGAGCACGATTACGCTGTCAAGTGGGCTGTCGCAAACCGCGATTTAGTAGCGCATCGTATCAAGAAATGCATCTCCCAAACACCACGACTGGAGGGAAATCAATCTTCCGGAGACGACCAAGGTCAGCCCATTGAGTTGGGAAAAATCATTGACGTTACACATAACTCCGTTACGCGGAAGTCTTTATTGGTTGAAGGGGAGACACGAGACCTGTGGGTGCATCGCAAAGGTGCTGCTCCTGCAGATCAGGGAGTCGTACCATGTCCTGGAAGTCGGGGTGACTTTTCATGGTTACTTCAACCGATAGGGGATGGTCAGCACAACGGTAAATAAATTCCCAAGTCGCACCGATACTTCAACTAAGGTAAATCTCAAAAAGCATGTTCTCTAGCGCATGGCGCTGGGCGTCGATATGGTCGACAGGTGCTGCATGCGGGTTCAAAGATCAACAAGTCAAGTCTTACCACGACATCGCTCGGCTCTGAGGTTGTCTGCATGGATCCCGATCTTCTAATCGAGGAACGTCCTGAAGCCTATAAAGATGTCCAGTGTGTGGTTGAAGATATGGAAGATCAAAATATGTGCAGGGGTGTGGTGAAGCTTCGGCCCATCGTGACATATAAGGTTCGAGAAGGAATTCGGGCCAGGAAGTGATAACTGCTGTTCCCGACCACCACCGACGCATGAGGACGCGTACTTTGTTCGCGTGCGTTCTGTAGTGTGACCGCGTCCGTCAAGATACAGTATGATTTCGCCTAGAATGTGATATCAACTCTTACGAGAATTGCCTTGGCGAATGGCATGCGAGTCAGTGACACGATCACATGCCCTCTCCGCCGACGGCCCGAATAACGGCAATCGCCATCGATGTTGACACCAGCTGCAAGCCTTGGTCGAGTAGGGAATGTTCATGCAACTTTCAACATAATAATACACCTTCCTCATCCTGATCTGCGACACGTAGCACTCTTGTATCTCTGCTCGCTGTCATGGCTATGAGGCCCTCGCTCTCGATAGACAGGGCATTAAGGAGTCGTAAGCTTGCAACAAGCCTTGTTGTTCGATTTGCACCTCGAGGTCAGCTCTTGTCTATCGTTGTGGTAAAAGACCAATTGGCTCAAGTCAACAGGCCACCGTTGCTTCCATGCAACCTCTCAGGCGCTTAATATCATATCCGAAAAACCCCCTTCGGACGGCTCTGGAACTCCATACTCATCTTTAACTGTCGGTGTTCCTCGCGAAATCTTCCCAAACGAGCGTCGTGTGGCTCTCACACCACAGAATGCCGCCATATTGTGCAAGAAGGGCTTTGGCCAGGTTCTCGTTGAACGTAACGCCGGTGCTGAAGCCCAGTTCTTGGATGAACAGTACACTGCCGCGGGCGCGAAACTGGTTTCTCGAGACGAACTTTATAGATCATCAGATATCATGCTTAAAGTTAGACCTCCTCTTCTCGGACAAGAGACAGATATCTTGAAAGAAGGATCTACAGTTGTGTCCTTTCTTTACCCAGCCCAGAACAAGGCAATAGTAGATACCCTTTCTGCTCGCAAAGTCAATGCATTTGCGGTATGTCCATCGAATGTATCCGAGCATGACATATGCTCATATCCTGTCAGATGGACATGATACCCAGAATTTCCAGAGCGCAAGTTTTTGATGCATTAAGGTGACCTAACTAACAACACCAAAGGCGAAACTATATTGACAATGTCTGCAGCTCCATGGCAAACATTGCTGGATACAAGGCTGTTTTAGAGGCGTCCAATCATTTCGGTAGATTTTTTACTGGTCAGGTTACGGCAGCTGGGTGTGTTTCTTATTGCTCCTCGAATTTCTGTTGTTGATTTCATGGTTTTGGTGTTAAGCAAAGTGAGTTATGTCATTCGCAATGAAGCTTTTGTCTGATCAAAACACAGATCCCCCCCTGCAAAGTCCTTGTCATTGGTGCAGGAGTGGCTGGGCTCAGTGCGATTGCGACTGTAAGTGTATTGATTTCTGGTGTAATGGCAACGGAATTGATATTGCCCCATTTACAAGGCTAGACGACTGGGGGCCGTTGTCCGTGGCTTTGACACGCGCTCGGCTGCAAGGGAGCAGGTTCAATCTCTTGGGGCAGAATTCATTGAAGTGGACATGCACGAAGATGGTGGCGGAGCGGGTGGCTATGCTAAGGTCATGTCGAAAGAATTTATCGCGGCAGAAATGGCCCTCTTCATGGAGCAGTGTAAAGACGTCGACATCGTGATTACGACAGTACGTTATGACATATCGTGAGGGCTGAGGATATTTAACTCACTGAACCCAGGCATTAATCCCCGGTCAACCTGCCCCGAAATTGATCACCAACGAAATGGTAGCAGCTATGAAGCAAGGATCTGTAATAGTTGACTTGGCCGCTGAAGCTGGAGGTAACTGTGAAGCAACGCGTCCCGGAGAACTCAATGTGCAATCTGGGGTGACCATCATCGGTGGGTTCTATTCAGTTGCTTGTGTGATCCCGTGTCGGTGTTGACATGATCTGCAGGTTACAGCGATCTTCCTTCGAGATTGCCGACCCAGTCGTCCACTCTTTACTCCAACAATATCACCAAGTTCCTGCTTTCCATGGGTGGCGAGGGCAAATTCTTCATCGACCTCAACGACGAGGTTGTACGAGGTTCGCTCATTGTTCATGAAGGCAGTATTTTACCACCTGTTCCTCGAGCAATGCCTCCTCCTGCCGCCCCAGCACCGACTGCCGTGAAGGCTGAGGAGGTAGTGGCCATTACTCCTTGGCAAAAGGCTTCTCGTGAAGTAGCTATTGTTACAGCCGGTATGGGTGGAGTGGTGGCTTTAGGCAAAGCTACGGGGACAGCTTTCATGGACAGTTTCTTCACTTTCGGGCTAGCGGGATTGGTTGGTTACAGGTATGTTGCGGCTCGACTGGTCTCCTTCATCTCGCTTATATCATTGTCTCAGAGTGGTTTGGGGTGTAGCTCCTGCTTTGCATTCCCCACTGATGTCCGTGACTAATGCGATATCTGGACTGGTAAATATCACTTCGATTTATATGAGGTCGAAGCTCATGCGAAGCACAGGTCGGAGTGGCAGGTATGTTTGTGATGGGTGGTGGTTATCTACCCGGAACGGTACCACAGGCTTTGGGCGCACTCGCAGTTCTCCTTGCAAGTGTTAACGTTGCTGGTGGTTTCATCCTTACCAAACGGATGCTGGATATGTTCAAACGTGGGTCCTGGTCGACGACGAAAATGTTATCAAACCCCTGACTTCAAACCTTTTTAGGTCCCACCGATCCTCCAGAGTTTTCATGGTTATATGCTGTTCCTGGTGTGGTGTTTGCAGGAGGATTTTTGGCTGCTGCCAGCACTGGCATGGCGGGTCTTGTTCAAGCTGGTTACTTGACAAGTAGCATTCTTTGCATCGGTTCGTAGTCAGGCGTTGAGGAGAGTGTCTACTTCTTACCAAGATTTCATAGGTTCATTGTCCGGCTTGGGCTCACAGGTGACTGCGAGGCAAGGAAATGCTCTTGGGATCCTAGGTGTAGGATCCGGTGTCCTCGCTTCTCTGGGAGCTGTAGGGTTTCCAGCAGAAGTCATTGTTCAATTTGCCGGCGTTGCTGGTATGGGGGCTTTGATTGGTTCAGTCGTAGGACGGAGAGTGACTGCCACCGAACTGCCTCAGACTGTTGCTTTGTTGCATTCTATCGTTGGTCTTTCCGCCGTATTGACGAGCATTGGTAGCGTGCTGCAAGACACCGCTCATCTATCAAACCTACATCTTGTCACCGCGTATCTCGGTGTTGTTATCGGTGAGTTATCCTATGATTTTCGAAGGAACATTCGTTTAATGTGGCGTCTAGGTGGAATCACCTTCACTGGTTCCATTGTTGCATTCCTTAAACTTGCGTCAAAGATGTCAAGCAAGCCACTCAGGCTTCCAGGTAAACATTTGGTAAACACAACTCTTTTGGGCGCCAACGTAGCAACCATGGCTGGGTTTTTGTCGACGATGCCCGCGACACCTTCCGTCGCGGCATCTTTCCTGGGTGTGAGCACGGTTCTTAGCTTCTTGAAGGGTTACACCACGACTGCTGCCATCGGAGGGGCCGACATGCGTATGTCCTTTGCTCTTATGGAGCTGTGATGCAAAACTGACTCCTGGCTTTAGCCGTCGTTATCACTGTCTTGAACGCCTACTCGTAAGTCTCAAGTTCCATTGCGCCTTCGACCTACTTTTGAAACAAATACAGTGGCTTTGCTCTTGTCGCTGAGGGTATGCTTGGATCACTTTCCAAACAACGTGATTAGCTTGACAAATATTGCTCCAGGCTTCATGTTAGACAATCCGCTTCTGGTGTCTGTTGGTTCTCTTATCGGCGTCAGCGGCTCGATTCTCTCTTACATCATGGTGATTTCTATTATCGTCTGTCGAGACTCGTATCTGACTTTCTTCCAGTGTATTTCCATGAATCGTTCTCTGGCGAATGTGTTATTTGGAGGCATCAGTGCTCCTGTATCTACGGAGGCCCACAAAATCGAAGGCACGATCACAAAAACAACAGTTGACGATACGGTTGACGCATTGACCAATGCCGACAACGTCATCCTGGTGATTTTCTTCCATCTGTGTTAACCTGTGCTCGAAACTAATAATTCCCTTTCAACAAGGTCGTGGGGTATGGTATGGCTGTCGCCAAGGCCCAGTACCCGATAGCAGAAATCACTGCGCTGCTTCGATCCAAGGGTATCAATGTCCGAGTACGTATCCAGGTTGTTTGGATTGCTTCAATTGCTTGAACTTCTTCATAGTTCGCCATCCATCCAGTTGCAGGTCGTATGCCTGGTCAATGCAATGTGCTTCTCGCAGAAGCATCAGTGCCATATGACAGTACGTCCATCTCTTGTGGTATATTTGATACCAATCCGCTCACTGTGCCGAAGTCGTCCTGGAAATGGATGAAATCAACGAGGACTTCAAGGACACAGACGTCACCCTCGTAATTGGGGCTAACGATACTGTCAACCCCATTGCTCTCGAAGCTGGATCTGCTATTGCGGTAAGCCCTTTCAACTAAGGATTTTAGGAAAGGCACTTAATTTTATTACAGGGGATGCCCGTTCTCCACGCATGGAAGAGCAAGCAAGTCATTGTCATGAAAAGAGGACTTGCTAGCGGTTACGGTTCGTGACTCATGCAGATCACGTTAAACTTGTTCCAATCTCTGGTTATCTTTCTACAGCTGATGTTCCCAATCCCATGTTCTACATGCCTGGAACCAAGATGTTATTCGGAGATGCTAAAGACACTTGTGATGGTGAGAGTCTCCCTTATCTGTAGACTTTTGCCTATACTCATGAATCATCTTAGCAATCAAGCGTGGGCTAGAATCACGATATGCAAAGTGATGCGTTGAAAACGAGGAACCTTTTCACTTCTATATTGTAAGTTGTCTGGACACATGTATGTAACATATAAGACTATCTTTCTCGGTCAACTCGAACAATTCTCTGCGGTCATTGATTTGAATTTATTTACTTCTGACTTCGGATACAATCGTTATTACTTTCAAAAACACAACAGTCGCTCTGGAGACATTAACGGAGGTTCCTTGAGGAATTGCATCATGTCTACCGATGAAACAAAAAATCCGGGGTATGGTAAACGGAGGTTTAAATACGAGAAATATAATGTGATGCATCTAAAGCGCAAAAGTTCGATTTTTTCAACGAATAAAAGTCCTTGTTTCAGAATCAGACAACGAAGGCGTGCCAGCCAACGAAGAGGAAAGAGACGATAGAGAAGTCGTCGATGAAATGGCTGACAAGGAACCGAGGGGAGGTATTGTCGGAGTAGGCGAACGTAATGAAAAATCCTTCTGTTTCTCGCTTCTGATCCAAGTCCAGGGGTCTTTCGAAAGCGCGAGGTTCACGCGGTTTGGGTGTTGATTGTACAACCATGTGGCGATAAGGACGATGGTCGAACCAAGGATGAAAGTGATGGACATCTGGAAGTCGAACAACGCAACGGAAGCGAGGAACGATATGACGATGCTGAGACTTGTAGCGAACCCTTTTAGGATGTTGTCGGAGTATTTGATGACCATCGCGGTCACAAGACCACCCAACACCTGCACCCACACGGTTGCCCATGCCCACGCTCCAAAATTCTTGAATAGCACAGAGATAAGGCCTTCACCAGCCTGGAATCCGTATGCCTGCTGTGTGAAGACGATGGGGGCAAGGGCGGGCAGGAGGGAGAATAGTGATAGTTGGACATTGCGAACCCATAGGTCGGCCTGTGAGTTTTTGAGAACCATTTCGAAGTAGACACCAGCAAGTCCAGATGTGAAGCAAGCGGCTACTACGGCCATGAAACCTTTCATTGGGTGCATAACATGCATATCGGCAACAGCTTCCACCAATGGCTTCCCCACCCCAGCTTGAAGTTGTTGGAGTTGAACGACTGCAACACCGACGGCAAGGAAAAATAGTGAAAGCCATTGGCTTGACGATAATTTCTTGCGCAGCAGAAGAACCGAAAAGGCTGCTGTAGTGAGGATTTTCATCTGGTAAGTGACTTGGAAGGTGGCAGCTTCTAGATTCGACGCAGCAACATATTGCAGATTATTTTGGATGACTGAAACGACATTAATACGGAACAGATCTCAAAGCAATAGCACCTCACCATATAAAATAGCAGGAATTGACAGTTTCCAACAATCCGGACTGAACACCTCTCTGTATAACTTCCGTAGGCGAACGAAGAAAGTTTGACTATAGGGGCGCTGCCCGGGCGTGAAAGGCGCCTGCGCCATTTCGTAGGACGTGGAAGAAGCATCTATACGGCTGAAGGCGATGACTAGGGAGATGGATCCTTTGAGAATTTCGTTCATTAGAACAGCAGTAGCTGCTGAATATGTGCGTGATGCCGGCGTTGACACTCGGGAATAGTGCATTATAATGGTTAGAGCGGAATTTTGCACGGCCAAGGTCACCAGTCTGTGAAATGACGATGAGCAATGAGAACGCTTGGAAGTCGGAAACTTGGCTCACGAAAGGTATTTGAGCGGTATACCCCACAACGAGGGAACTGCGGGGGTTGACGCGACATTGCTGGGCACTCCGCCTTCAAGGTCGTTGTCGCGGTCGTGATCCTTGCCCTTGAGATTAAGACTGAGCTGGATGGGCGAATGGACGGCGGACATGAAGGGTGGAGGTTTGGGAAGAGAAAAGCGCTCCAATGTGACACTGTTGATATCTCTCAGGCTCGTTGCCTTTCTACTGCGCAGCCACTTCTAGCGGCTCCAAGCCTTTTTTTATCGGGCGTCTCGATCGAAACTTATAATTTTCCTTCTCTCAACGGTCGCAATCCCCGTATCAATGTTTATCCCCCGTTCCGAACATAGTCTGTGCTGATAATATGGTGTATGCGAGAACAAATGCTGTGTCTAACAAGAGTGATACAGTCTCACCCCACTAGGTCAACGAACAAAGCTGCTCGTCCGGTCGGTCTCGTAAAGTCCATATATACTATATGTGGGACTCCTGTAATTCGCATAAGCTTCTGGGTTACTTTGCGCCAGTCCCATTTGCGCCAATGACGGGAGAGCTGGCGGGGAAGGGACACGTGGAGGTCTTTCCATCATCCGTAACGGGACATTATGGGGCGCATTGCGCTTGGAACCATTGCGTTCAAGAGGGCTAATGATGTTCTCGTCGTCAGCGGAATCCGTGGCTAGCCCCGATAGAGACATCTGGCTAACACCGAACTGCATTGCCATCAATGTGTTTGATGTTTCCATGGGTAAAGCTGCGGGAACAGGAGGAGCTGCTTCAACCTGCTTTCTGTCGCCAGGGTTTCTTTGCTTGCTTTCGACCACACTCATCGAGTCATCTGGGTATATTGTAGGCTGTGGGGACGGCATGCTGTAATCTGTTCGTCTCATTGGCGATGCAAGTCCAAGGGCGTACGTCAGTGCTTGGGTATCGCGCTGCCGTTTGTTGGAATTGGATCTCTGCAGAGATCTGTCCTTTGCATAGGAGTTTCTATGTGCAACATTTACTTTGGTGGCTGTGGCTATGGAATAAGTCGCACTGGGAAGGGTTGACATGCGGGGGTAAGTGCCGGCCGCGAAATAGGAAGACTTGACTCGTGCTCGTCCACCAAATTCGTTCATCTGTGGTACGTCTCGGGACGGGATGTAGTCTGTTTCAGCAGGAGATGAGACATCAGCACCATCGTACGCAAGTCGGATGCAGGAGTTCGTGGATTCGCGTTTCCTCTTCTCCTCGAGGGCAGTCTGACTCTTCCGCTTGTTCAAAGTTTTGGACCGCTTCAAAAGATCGTGGCCATCTGCTGTGTATGTTGTCTCTTGATCACTGCTTATAGCTAAACCAATGTTGGGCTGAGGAGAGCAAAATGACATAGATGCTGCAGACATTCTGTGACCCGCATTTGTGAATATAGCCGGCACTGTCTGCAAGGCTGCTTGTTTCCGTGGGTATTCTACTCTGGTCTGTCCAGTTGACTCCGTATGGTCCGTTGCAGGATACTGCGGATGGGCAGGTTGGGAACCGGAATCAAAAGCCGTTCTTTCAGCTGTTGGAGGTGGTTGTCCTGCCTTTGACGATGGATGCGGATATTGGATCCAAGTCCACATTGGCCCGTCGGTCCCAGGCATAGGCGAGAGTCTTTCCTTTCCGCCAAAGATGGGTGACTCTTTCGTTTCATAAAAATCAGCATCATCAACGGCGTCATTCATAATGGGCAGGGAAGGTGTGATGCGTGGTTTACGCTTAGGACGGATACACATTCTGACGATCATACAGGCTCCAAGCAACAAGAGACCAGAACCGACAGCAAGTAATACAATGATGCCGACGTTCATCTGAGATTGCGAATTGTTGGAGTCGGTATTGGCATCGGTGTTGTTGGGCGGAGTGGTTGCAACTGGTGAAGGATTCTCTGAACTTGTCAGCGGACGTGAACGCATACTACCGGTAGCTGATGAAGTGACTGAAGGCAATGCAGGCAAAGGTGAGAAGGCAGTAAGAGGTGCTGCTATCTGCAAAGACACTGTAGGCGGGTGGAGAAGGGCCACTGTGGAATATGTGACAGGAATCAAGAGCGGTGAGCCATAATCTTGGGGGTCGTTCGTGATTACACCAGCGTCAGGAGTTGGATTCGGGACAGCTGTGGCCACTTCCACGGCGGGACGACCAGTGATACTGCTCACATCAGCAGCGACAGCGTTATGGGGACTAGGCGAGGGCGGCTTTGGCACGAGATTCTTTGTCGTAGCAACTCCAGGAACACGATAATCACCAGGATAGCTTGCAGGATGCTTTGTTGAATGTAGCTTGGAGTCGAGCTGTTTCGCGCGGACGTATCTTCGAACTAAGCGCTTTTTCTTAGACGCCCGGAGTTTCTTCTTGACCCGAAAGTCAGGCTTAGTACGCGAGAAATTATGCAGTGGGCGACCTTTGCGAGTAGCGGGAACTTGTGGGCGGCGCGACGGCGGCATCGCCGAGTTGAGGTATATGAGTCGCGGTGGAGTTCAAGAAATAGGAAAGACTAAGCGAGCGACCAGCGCAAATTTATAGGGAGATATAGATAGTTATACAAGACCAAAGGAGTGAAACGACTATTGGTAGCCTGGAAAGCAGTAAGAGTTGCGTTAATCTTAATCCGGCTTTTAATTGCAAGAGCAAAGTCTAAAAGTAACCGGCATACGCGATAGGACACGTGACAGAATAGTAGTTTCATTCTCCTGAGTCCTGACCTAAGTTTGACCAAAGTCCTAGCTGGTGAGGAACAGTGGGCGTCGTCGCATCTTGCTCAGTCCACACATTCGTCATTCCGCACGATATCCATTTTTCGCTCTTCACCGGTTCTATTCAGTTCTTTCTTACGTATTTTTGCACTCCTATATAATCGGCGTTCTCCGTCTGCCACCACTATTCTTTCCTCTCCAGCCCCGCGTTTTCACCACTATGGACGCGTCTAATGCCAGGTACGTGACTTAGACTACGTGCCTACCTGCTTCCTGACTTCTCTGCAGTGATCCTACCAACGATTCTCAAGCTACCCAGATGATCCAGGATCTCTTGGAGAACTCAGATTCATCAAGTTGGAAACTTAGCGAGACCCGTGGTCCAGCATTAATGCCTCAAGCCATCCACTCTAATGAGATTTCTTCTGACTCTCTCCCTTCCTCGCGTACCTCCAACTCCTTGCCTCAATATCATTTTCATGGCCTGGCGTCTACTCAAACGCAGTCACAACACCACGGAGAAGATGAAGAAGTCAATGAAGGGTCGCAAAAAGAGAACATTGCGTCGTTAAAGTCAAATAAAGATGCTGGACAGTTGAACCCTTCATCTATCTCTAGACCTCCGTCTCCCCACGCCTCTTCTTCCCGGAACGTTCAAACCAAAACAACCAACCCAGATACGCGTAATGGCTCTCCCTCAACCGGCAAGGTACGACTATCATAGAGGCTCTGCTGTCGAATAGGCTGGCTAATATACCGCAGAACACGGCCAACAAGCCTGTAGCCGCAGTTTCCTTTCAGATTCGCTCAAAGCATGGTGCCGGGACAAGTCCAAGCAAACCAGTGGCTCGCCAGACGCCTTATAAGATCCAGACTACATCACGTTATAAACAACCAGCGCGTCCTCCCTCTCGAACCTCTTCTCAAGATTCCTTCGCAGCCGATCCTTCAGACGACCCACAAGAGCTGTTTTTGGCCAAGTCAAAGCTGTTTGCTATACCTATATCTGAGTTAGCCCGTAATTCCTCTCCCACCCGTGATCCTCGACAGGCAACGGGTGGCGCGTTTAACGCAATGTTCGCGTATTCATCACCAAGTCGTCAACCGCGTACGCCGTCGAGTCCACCGCAAGGCAAGATTCTCGTTGAGGCGACGCCATCTCAATCAGGTAGTTCACAATCTGTAACCGATCCCTCTCAACACCTGTCCCACCAATTCGAGGCCACACAATTGGCTGATGAACCCGTGGTTCAAAACCGCCCTGCGGTGGTTATGGCTGTGGACAAGGACAAGAACGGGGATGGCAGCGGATATGAAAGCAGCGAGCCTACATCTAGCTTTGGCCGATTTCTTGACGGAGAACGAGATCCAGAGCCAGAAATGCAGGCAACTCAGCCGTCGACTCAGCCAGATGATTCTCATATGTCGACTGTCGATGTAGGGCCTTCGACTCGTGGAGGATGGAGTACCAATCCATCCGCTGCCACGGGTATATCCACTAACAATCCTCAGTCAGGACCCAGGTCGTTAGTCAAAATGGTCCGGCCTGAAAACCAATGGCGCTATCAAAAATATAATCAACCTCAGCAAATCATGCCGTCTATACAATCATTTAAACAACCTCAGTTTAATCCAAGTTTGCGAAGTCACATACCTTCCTCATCTGGACAAGAAACGCAGCCATCGTTCCCAGACCAGATGGTAGCAATTCTTCCCCATTCCTCCAATCTGCCTCATGTACCTTCGAATATGACACCGACTCGTGGTTTCTCCAAACGGGTGTCTCCTCATGTTGCGTCGCCAGGACTCATAGATTCTATGGATGTAATCCCGGATTCTGAACCTTTACGTCCGGAGCTCGATTTTTCAAGCCCGAAGCGTCCTTTAACATCGAAGCTAATCTCACGGTCTCCTCCGAAGGGTCGTAAAGACAATGTAAGGACCACTGCTCATGAAGATGTCGACATGGCCGAACCTTTAGCCGCACCCCAGCAAGAAGAAGAAGAAGAGGATGAGGACGACATCCCTCTTGCTGCCACGACGAGAGGGAAAGGGAGATTCCTACCAAAGCGTGTCGATAAAGGAAAAGGAAAGGCCGTGCAGAGAACTTCCGTAGAAACAACCACTGATGCTGAGCGCACTGCAAAGGTACGCGTATGGGTACATCTCTCTGCGACCCCAATCTAATTGCTGAATCTTTAGGGAAAGATCTTCCAGAATCCAGGCATCAGGGGCAAAATAGAGCAGCTCGCACCCATGAAGCAAATTCAGAAGCTAGTCGCGATTCCTGGCCCATCGAAGACGGGTCGGTCTTGGGAAACTGGCGAAGTTCCTTCGTCCGTACCTGAACAGGATATAATCAGACATACTCGAAACACTCGTAATCTCCCAACAAAGAAGGATGTCAAGCAAAACAATCAATCTAGACATACTTCAAGATCGACGTCAGATGCGCCTCGATCTCGTGGTCAACGGGTACCCAGTTACGCAGAGGAATCCGACGACGAATTGTTAATGCAACACAGCGACAAAGACGACACTACGGAGCCTGCGGAAGAGGAATACCAGGACGACCTTGCTGATGGGCCGCCCCGTAAGCGCAAGCGCGCGCCTATCAAATCCGAAGTTCCGAACGCGAAGGCTGGGACCAAGCGTTCCAAGCGTACAAATGCGACCCCAGCTACTCGTCAAGCCAAACGTTTGCGTTCCGCTGTAACAAGTACGGCCACTCGGGTAATGAACCAACCAGCCTCGCGGGTTTTTGCCCTGTGGAAGTCGGATGGTCACTATTATTCTGGACTCGTTTATTCTGCCGACACCAACTCCCGCTACTTGATCAAATTTGACGACGGAACTGAGGGTGCTGTCAACTTGGACCAAATGCGACTTTGCGAGCCCCGCGTGGGCGATGATGTACTGGTTGCGAACCGCACTCGGGGTTCCAAGGTCGTCAGTGTTGACGACTTTGACAATGGTCACATAAGCGTCGACATAGATGACTCTGTCGTTGAGGTACAAGTCTCCGACGTCCGAATTGCGCACAAGACCATCTCCTCTGCGTGGAAGGATCGCATTCTGACCCGAGACACAGTCGTCACCGTCGTAAAGCCTATCAAAGTGAGGTTAAGTCCCTCGCCATCCAAGATGTCCATGGTCAGCCTTCCGTCTGTACGAGGTGGCCGTAAGAAGGTTCTAGCGAAGACGGGCCTCATCATAACTCTCAGCGCGGCAAACGGCAACTGGGAGGAAGAGAAAGGAATTGTGATGAACGACGTCAAGAACTGCGGGGGATTTGTCATCGATGATCTGTTCACTGTTGTTAAGATGGATGGTAGGCATTCCATGAACAACAATCGCTGGGTTATCGAGAAGTCCGACGTACAGTGGATTGGGAGCGATGACATCGAGCGACTCTTCCTCCTGGCCGATGACCCCAATCAAAAGCCGAAGTATCTGATGGCGCTTGCTTTGGGCATTCCATGTCTCTCCACTACCTGGTTGCATGAATCTGTCGACTCCGTGAGTCCATTTTCCTTCTGGTCATATTGAGTTCGAAGCTGACCTTTCGACGCAGGGCGAAGAAAAGGACTGGCTTCATCACATGTTACCTCAAGGCTATTCTGCCATCTTGGGCGCTCGTCCGTCTCAGCAAGTTGACGTCGATTGGGGCAACAGTGTCCACCAGTTGAAGGACATCATATCGAACGCTGTCGCTTCCAAGCTTTTCACCGAGAAATCTATCCTTTGTGTTGGTCAAGAGATGGTACCGCAACCCAAGGGCAGACGGGTCAGTGTTCTCTCATCGGCTGGTTCATCCGCATTCTGACTAAATTATAGAGGATTGGCGTTGACGAAAAATCACAGGAAGCCATCAATGCGGTTACACGGATCATTCTATCGATGGGGGCCGATCGTGTCGAGGCCGTCACTGAGCTTCGGTTTGCCTCCAGGGACCTTACGCATTACGACTTCCTGGTCATCCGTGGAGTCGAGAATTATAGCTCTGAATTCGCGGAATGCACGACAGTTCATTGGACGTGGGTCAAGGATTGCTTGATTGCTTCCCGCTATCTCCCCTTGCCAGAATGGCCCACGGAACACTCACAGGAAGCCTAATATTATCCGTTTATCTTGCTTTCGTTTCTTGGAAAATTCTTGACATGCGTTATAACGAACTACGAAGGAAATCAAATTTATTGTCTGAATCATACTTATATTTACATTATACCAGAATATCATACCTAACCACTCCTTAACATTCTTGTGCATATCCACAATGTATCTAACATTTACGTACTTCCTTAAGCTTTGTGAAATAACACTTTGCCTCTTGTTCGACAATGTTTTGTGTTCTTGAGTTCTCAAGGCAAACAAACATACAGCCGCTAGGGCAAGTATCGAACTGATTACGACATGAATAAACCCTTCACTTTGTATTGTGGTCCGACTAGAAGTGAATAGAACCAGTTGTCTGAGTCGCAAAGGTTCATATAGTCTTATTCTCACGGCTGCCCTATACTCATAGAGCAGCCCCTTTTGACAGTACATCATCGTGTTTCTTTACCCCGTTATGGAGAAAAACGAGGAGGTCCCAGAATACGAAGTTGGTCAGTGTCTTGATTGATATGAAGCTTATATCTCATACATGTGCGTTCAACAGAGTCAATTGCTGAGGCACGCGTGTTCAAGCCACAGAAACGCGGCAAAAAATCGAAACTTATATGGGTAATGATGTATGTTCTATCGCCTCGAAACAATGTTCTGATCATACTTTGCTGCACAGAAATATCGGGTTAGAGTAAGCAGTCGATTCGTTCAATTGAAGACAGGACCGATACTCACTCACAGTTTGCAGTGGAAAGGTTACACATCCGCTGATGATACGTGAGTAGCGTGCAACGTACACTCGCTAAGTTGCTGATTCTTATTGTCATTGGGAATCAAAGTTGGGAGCCCATAGAGTCTTTCGACGACGAATCTATCCATATGGTCAAGCAATTCTGGGAGCGGGCTCATGCCGGAGGACGAGACATCGAGGACTTGACATTGTTCAAACCAGGAGAGACGTTTCTTCCGCTAGGCCCACCGCGTACGCGACAACCTTCGCCTTCGTGACCTCTCTAATATCAGATTCAGGACACAAACAGAAAAGCAAAGCACATAATGAAGCACTGCCTACCCCACCCTCAGTCGGAAAAGCATTCCTACCTGACGTTGCGTCCACGTCTTTTATTCCAAGGACATCGGAAAAGCGACAACACGCTGGATTTGCGGAAGTGGATGAAAGTCCAGGTCGACCGTCTAAACGTGTGCGCGAAAGTGGTACTCCCTCAGTTCAAGCTTCTTCGCGGACATTACCAACGAGAACACCAGTGACTGGTAGATCGACAAGAGTCAAAGATGCCACCATATTTTCATCCCCTGCTACTCGGCAAAAGCAAACCCGGTCCATGCGAACACCTTCTCCAGAGGTTATTCCAGATTCCGATGAAGAGATGAATGGACCACTTTCCATGAGCATGTCCTATATGACGTCTCTAACTTCACCGGAAAAATCGCAATCCTTATTAGCACCCAAGCCCCCACATGATATTGCAGAACAACCTTATTCAATCCCCAATGACAATGCGTTACAAACAATAGACCTTACCCAGGATGATCTCTTCGATGAAGATTCCCGTGTACTGGATGCAGCCCATCGAGAACGTTTACAAAAACCATCTACACAATTCCTGGATGATCTCAACCTCACAAGCATCGAGGGTACCATATCTGAAATAGTCGGTCAAACGAATGCAGATCCGTCCTCAAGCAACTTAGACACATCGCTCCCCTCGACTCCCAACCATAAAAAACGTCCAAAACCAGGACCTGGTCGCTCTTCCTCTGGATTGATAAAGAAGAAGAATTTCAGTTCTCTTCTTACGTTTGAAAAGGGCTCTCTCAAGACTAAGAAAGGTAACTATACCAAGGAGGAGCCACGCACCACCACTGTCCAACATGAAAACACTGGCGAAAATGGCATGCAAGTGGACCAGCTGGCCAGTCAGATTCCTCCCACAGGAGAGGAACTATTGGAGTTGGCTGGTTTCGACGTGAAAGCTGCGGAAGATCTTCCGGATTTTGATGAGACTGAGGGGCATCTAGATCATGGTGAGCGAGGCGCACCCGCAGAGGAATCCAAGGTTCATCCTGTCGACTCTTGTGCCGATGCGGCCCTGGTGTCATCCCACAGGGAAAGGTTTGTCAGATTATCTCTCAATGTTGTACTCAAGATCGAATTCACCTATCATATGTCAGTTTCAATATCGCCAAAGATAAATTGTTTCCTGCAACAACGCATTTAGACACCCCAGGCGCTCTCAGTAGCTCCTGGAAGCGATCGACTATCTTCGGTCCTTTGTACATAAGCTCATCAAAGCCATATTTCTGCACCGTCTGCTAACTACTTTCTATAGGGGCTTGGGTGTTGAGTCCCCCTCGAGAACAGAGTTGTAAGTGTGAAAGTGATTTCGATGGTCTCCTTGGAATCTAACACAAGGTCCTAGGCAAAAATCTACTCAACTATTTCTCAATCTTGATTCTGCGGTTTCAATTCCCATTCTGCTGCTTGCCCTGCCTAATGCGCCGTCTGACTTGCTAAGCATCAAAACGGGAAGCAAAGGACCTCCTGGAAAATTTTACCGCTCAGAAACCGCCCTTTCCCTTCTTGGCTCAATGCGTGCTGGTGGTACATCGGCCGTTGTAGTTATTGGTGAAGATGCAACAGCCGACGAGAGAAGTCATTTCATGCGGTTTTCCAAACGACTTCACCAAGATGGCGATCTGGTGAGTCTCAAATCTCTCACTGACAAGCGTATCAACTAGAAACTATTATCCTGTAGTTTGTTTCGGTCGCTGGGGTCCATATTTTGGCATTCTGTTCCACTAGCATCACGTTGTTGTCGCAGCGGCTGAATGCACCAACGTCCCTACTAAATGAGCCTGGGCAAATCTTGGTGTCACAAGTCGAGATAGAAAACTATTCCGGCTATGCGGACGCAGCGGCTGATGCTGATAACAGTCGCTGGACGCAATACTTTGCGGAGAATTAGAAAGCTTTCTGTGAATTCTTGTCTGACAGATAGTCCTAGTCAGGGAGTGCGTATTTCAAGTTTGTAGTCGTGTGCACCGTTTCTTATCACATTGTTTTGCGTACTGCAAGGTCTTGTTCGATGGATAATTCCATTTAGTATATAATAAGGGCATTTACGAGTATCTTGACGAAACAGAAATCTTCACTGACTATGGTATCATATCACACCATCGATACATAAATATGATCCACTTTGGCACTTTAACATGCCGAATCTTAACAGCTGCAGCTTGTGTTGATGTTGGAAGTCAGTTTCGCTGTAGCATGGGTGGCACGACCACGTGATTTACGCGTCTCGTCGAAATTGACATTCGATTGCGCGTTGTGCTTACAAGGTCACTTCCTTGGCGCATCGACAAAGCCACTTCACCGCTTCATTCATTTAGAGCATCAACGATGTTACGACGCATCCCCACGACTAGCGACGGAAAGCCTGTGGATAGACTACAAGAAAGCACTCGCATTAATCGCCCTTTCAAACCCCCGACTCTGGCAGTGGCTGATCGCGTTCAACCCCAGCGTAAACGGAAGCGAGTGTCTTACAAAGGACAGGATCAAGATGCCTCTGACTCTGAAACAGAACGAGCGCGGAAAAAGAAGCCAACAACGATGGACAAAGATGGGGTTTGGCACAATGAAGCAGAACTGCTTGCCGCAATTCCAAAGTATCCGGTGTATTCTGTAAAACCGTTCAGTCAGCTCGGTGGTCGAAAGTTCAGCCTACCTTCTATGACGGGAAAGGACGGGAATCCAGTAACATTGTCAGCGACCCATGCGTCCCTGGGTACTCGACCCCCGGCGAAAATCATCCCAAGACCTCTGCACGATCCAATGCAAGACCATGCAATCGTATTGTACGACCCGACTATCGATTACCGTGAAACCGATGAAGAGAAAAAAGAAAGAGAAAAGGAAGAGGCTAGGGAGAAGGCAGAGAAGCAGGCGAAAGAAAATTCAGTGGGCTTATACAACCCGCACAAGAGTCTGAAGGTTCTACTTGGCGAAGGGTCATCCAAAAGCAAAGTCAACAAGGTCCCTGTTGTGATAGATCCACGGTTATCCAAAGTCCTTCGACCTCATCAAATCGAAGGTGTCCAGGTGAATACTCTCATTACAATAACTGTAACGACATACTGACCGGATCGCAAAGTTTCTTTACAAATGCACGACTGGGATGGTCGTGGACAATCAATACGGCTGTATCATGGCTGATGAGATGGGGCTTGGCAAGACACTGCAATGCATTGCGCTATTATGGACCTTGTTGAAGCAATCGCCTCGCGCTGGCAAACCAACGATTGAAAAATGCATCATCGCATGTCCTTCAAGTTTAGTCAAGAACTGGGCGAATGAACTTGGTAAACCGATCCTTACCTTTTCATGCATGGTTGTTTTATTTCTCGTGTTCTGACAACAGTCAAATGGCTTGGCAAAGATACCTTGACCCCTCTCGCTGTCGACGGAAAAGGGGGGAAAGAGAAGTTACTACCAGCAGTTGCTCGTTGGGTGGCAGCTTCCGGTAGAAACGTTACGGAGCCAGGTAAGCTTCTGCATGCCTAACATGGGCGTGACCTAATTCTCCTCTTGATACTAGTGATGATAGTGTCATACGAGACACTTCGTACATTGACTGCATACCTTGCTAATTGCGAAATTGGTTTATTACTCTGCGACGAAGGGCATAGGTTGAAGAATTCAGGTATTGTGACAGTTCGATTTGAACTTCGTTTCTCATCTAACTTGCGGCAGATTCCCAAACCTTCCAGGCGTTGACGCAGTTGAAAGTCACTCGTCGAGTCATATTGACGGGCACTCCGATACAGGTATAATTATTCGTTCCCTGTCAGCACCAACCTAATCAAATCCACGTAGAATGACCTCACTGAATATTTCTCTCTTTTGAACTTCGCGAATCCCAACTTCCTCGGGTCGAAGAATGACTTCAGGAAGAACTTTGAACATGCCATTATTCGTGGACGCGATTCTATGGCGAGCGACAAGACCAAAGCAGAATGTGAAAAGAAATTGAAAGAACTCGGAGGCCTCGTAACAAAGTTCATCATCCGCAGAACAAATGATCTACTGTCCAAATACTGTGAGTGGCCTCACTACTTCTACCTCAGCGGAACCGAACCTAATTTCTCAAAAGTGCCTGTTAAATATGAACAAGTTGTATTCTGCGGGCTCTCAGACTTCCAGCTTTCCTTGTACCGTCTATTTATCACATCGCCCGAGATCAGAGCACTTCTTCGTGGTCAAAATTCCCAACCCTTGAAAGCCATCAACATCCTCAAAAAATTGTGTAACCATCCTGAGTTGCTCAATTTGCCTGATGACCTCCAGGGTAGTGATCATCTGATACCTGAAGGCTTCAGCGGAGCCGCCGACAACGAGCAAAATAAAGGCCGCAATCGCAATCAAACAGTTCGATGTGACTGGAGCGGGAAGTTTGTGGTCCTCGAAAGGTGCGGTTAGATCAGGGGCACGAACATGCAAATCCTCAGGTTGTTATTGCAGGTTCTTGCATCAACTGCGAACACAGACCACCGACAAAATCGTTTTGATTAGTAATTACACACAGACCCTCGATCTCTTCGAGAAGCTCTGTCGTAACAAAAAGTAAGTATCGCTGGCTCTTCCTGGGAAGACTTCGATCAACATATCGTCTTTTAGATATGGTTTTTTCAGACTGGATGGAGGCTTGTCAATTCCCAAGCGCCAAAAACTCGTCGATCAGTTCAACAATCCCGAGGGGAAAGAATTCATCTTCTTGTTGAGCAGCAAAGCCGGAGGATGTGGGATCAACCTTATTGGTGCCAACCGTCTGATACTGTTTGATCCGGGTCCGTAACTCCTTTGCAGATGGCGTTACATTTTGCTGACACTTACATACATTAGATTGGAATCCAGCAGCAGATCAACAAGCGTTAGCCCGTGTTTGGCGTGACGGTCAAAAGAAAGAATGTTAGTCTTGTTTTATAACACCGCCTCGGCCTAATTTTTGTCTAAACATGTTATCCAGGCTTTGTATACCGATTTATTTCCACTGGCACTATCGAAGAAAAAATATTTCAGCGACAGGCCAACAAGCAAGCCCTGTCGTCAGCAGTCGTTGACGAAAAGGAAGATGGAGAGCGACATTTCTCGATAAGTGCGCTCCGACAGCTTTTCGATTTCAATGAGAAGACTTTGTGCGATACCCATGACACCTTCCAATGCAAGAGGTGCAGAAATGGGGTGCAGAAATCCAAAGCATCCGCCCTCTTGTACGGAGATGCGAGCACGTAAGAACATATGATTCACTGTGATGACACCCATTGAAATTTGGCTCGTTTTTAGATGGAACCATTTCACGAACGCGGAACTGGCGAGTAATCATGATGATCTCTTGCGCGCTGAAGTTGGAAAGCCCCAAGTCTCTTTTGTATTCCAGTATATCAGTCATTGACTTTGCATCCACATATTTATTTGCCTGTCGATCATGGGACATTCTTGCGGGTATAAATTGTAATAATTAGACAAGTGTAGTATTACTGTTGTATTGGTACCTCTCCACACAATGAAATTGGCTGTTCGCCTAATCAGGTTGTGACATTGTGCTGATAAATATACTGGGGCGTCTATGCTGATATAAGCTGTACGAAGGCGCTTACTGGTGGTGACAACTAGAAACATCCATTGAACAGGTGATACAATCACATATAAGATAATACATAATCTGACAATACATAACCGAAGAAATTACTGCACAATATCTTCCCAAGCTCCCCATTCCCCACCTACTTGGCGTACTCTAACCTTCTCTCCCGAGATACCGAAGTAAGACGCGTCGAACCACGACTTGAGCTCCTGTTCAGCGAAAGGTCCAAAAGTATCCTCAGTCTGCCCTGCGTCCGGTGAACTCCATTTATACTCGTATTTTATGTCGGCAGATGGTGGATCCCAAGTAGGATCAACACCCCCTGACGAGCGTACGGCGCGAACTAGTTCTTCGTATGTTGTAGAGTAGATATCGGTGTCTCCTAGCGACATGAGGTTGGAAGCTAGACGTGTGATATGTTCTATATCTGTAGGCGTAGTCACTGTTTTGTCCACATCCATGGAGTTACCAGCTCGATGTTTTGGTCTGACGCGGTGAATGTCACAACATGTGCTTGACGGTGAAAGGAGGCAGACCGACCTCTTATGTTTCTGTGACTTTTTGGCTTGTGCACCAAGTCTTTGCAGAGCTTCGAGCACAGATTCCCCTTTCTTCAACAACCCCAGCAGTTCCTTCTCCATGGCACTCTTTCCGCCACTTTCTTCCAACTCTTTCTCTTCAGCCTGCATCTTTTCCCTCTGTTTCTTCTCCTGTTCCCGCTTCCGACGCCGTGCAAGCTTGATCTCCCTTTCATCCAGGCCGTCCATCCATTTATCATGAACACCGTGAGGGTCAAATGATCGCACATAACTTCCATCTTCTGTGAACTTGCCTTCCTCCATCTCTTCCCTCATGTTGAACGATGAGAGTTCGAAACCCATGCCCTCCTTCTTCTTCCTCTCAGCTTCATCCTCATCTACAGGTTCGTCCGCGTCAGATTCGTCGTCCGAGCCTGACTGATCCCCAAATTCCTGTCCTTCAATATCGCCCAGGCGCATGTACGACTCTTTCTTCTTTCCGGCGCTCTCTTCCTCCTTCTCTTCTTTCTCTGCTGCAGCAAACATATCATCTTCTTCATCATCTGCCTCTGCTTTCTTCCTGCTCCGAACAACGCCTTCACCATCGTCACTTGAGTCAGAGTCGTACCCCTCATTCTTGACTTTGCCTTTCCGTGAAGGTTGTTCGAGGGCTGAATCCACTTGTTCGGCAAACTTCGTTGGATCCTCGGCAGGTTCTACAAAGCGCGTCTTCTTGGATTTATGATTTACGGACGTGGATGATTCGGCGTGCTGTGCGGCGGTGCGCTTCTGACCTGCGCGAGAGGCCATAGCTGGATTGAGGAAGTGACTTACAGTCCCGACATGTAATCGCGATCAGTCCGGAGCGCGATGTTTGTTCTTGGTGTCTAAGGTGGACCCTACCAAATAGAACAGAAACTCCCATCGACATTTGTTCATCTTGTTAGGCTTGTCCGCAGCTATTAACTTCCCACATCGTATATAATTATCTTCTCGTGAGTAAAGTGTGTCAGGGCATTTGAGCGTTTTGACTGGAGATAGATATTAACCGGTGAGTGCGGGCCGGGATCAGACGCCCAAACAGGCAGTGTCGAGGGAAACGAGCTTTCGTTAACTCCCATCTTCGGCTCTCCCCAGAACATGCTGGAGGCCTTCACGCTGAGCGACCTGCTGGGGTATGCCTCCATAGGATCATGGCTTGGGGCTCAGTTTCCGTGAGTCGCGTTTTTCGTACTCGTACAGTATGGGTTGCTGATTATTCATTTCGCAGCCAGGTCATCGAAAATATACGTCGGCAGTCATGCGAAGGACTTGCGCTGCCATTTCTCGCCAATTGGCTCATGGGTATGTGCTTAATTGTGTAACCGGCTTGCATGAATCAAACATTATCGCCCCAGGTGATATCTCAAATCTTGTTGGGTGTATTTTGACGCATCAGCTTCCATTTCAAGTACGCCCGTTTCCCTCCGTATCACCGTAGACATTGCTCGGAATTGACGCGTTTTCGAAGACATGGCTAGCAACTTATTTTGTATGCGTTGATTTCATGCTAGTCGCTCAGTATGCGTATTACTACAAAGCTCCGAAAGGTCCTCCATCCGCATTGGGCCATATTCGTTCTGCTACCTCCCCAGCCGCGATCCGCCGTATGTCCATTGACAGAGGCGCCTCAAGATACCGGACTCTCTCCGCAGTTGCATCTAATGTGGCAGCCGCAGCCGCTCTAGCTGCTCAGCAAGATGGTCAGACGGGAATGCGTGGATCCAATGCTCGTTATCCACACGGTGGACATCGCGCCCATGAAGGCTCGACCAGCGTCTTATCGCGAGGTCTGGCAGAAGGAGACGAAGGATATGATGGAGAATCCTCTGGGCCTCTGGCGGATAGTTTCCATTCTGAGGGAGGTCGAGATATCGGTCGGAAGAGAGTCTCATGGAGCATTGAACGGCACAGAGGCAGAGCTGCAAGCGCCGGACGGACCATGAGGCCCATCACCCCCACAGCTCTTCAAATGTCAGATTCTGCGATTTTCCCACATGATCCTGACGCCCTGGTCAATGAACCATCGTCGTATCTTGATACGAATGAGTCTTCCACGCCAGTTGTCTCGAGCCGAGGTTCGAGGGCGACCCGCAGAGGCTCAACAATGGTGTTCTTAGGCGCTTGGGCTCTGTTTGGCATCGGTACGATTGCTGGTAACAGACAGGTGCAATTGAGCAGAACCACCGACATCGGACGCGTGCTCTTTCATCCTACCTACCCAATATCCACTTCACATACCATTGTCGATCTCTCTTCTCGTGCTTTGGACGTGGATGAGCTCGAGGTTGTTGACCTTGACTTCGTTTCCCTTAACTCAGACGTATTTTCCGAAGACGAACCTCCTCAGGATCCCCATAACGAAGAACCATCCTCTGAGCAAGTCCTCGGTCGTATTTTTGCTTGGCTCTGTACCACTCTGTACCTCACCTCTCGACTGCCCCAGATTTGGAAAAACGTACGTTTCATATTTTGAGTGATCGAATTTCACTGACGAGCCGTCACAGTACGCTAGAAAATCAGTAGAGGTAATATACCTCACCCGTATTCATCAGTCTATCATACTGATATATCACTCCAAAGGGGCTGTCGATGTATCTTTTTGTATTTGCATTCTTAGGCAATGTGTTCTACGTCGCATCCATTCTGACATCACCAAAACACTTCCTGCCCCCTCCCGCGTCAACACAATATATTCGAGAAAGCATACCGTGCGTATTCGCCAGATTCGCGATGAAACACTGCTAATTTTTTGATTAGATATCTTATCGGAAGTGGAGGCACGCTCCTGTTTGATATAACAATCGTATCTCAGTCATTCATTTACCGACCACGGCCTCGGCGTCATGCACAATTGCATAGTCGAGCAATCGACGAGGAGGAAGCAGGATTGCTATCCGGTGACCCCGTGTCGGCACATCCTCCAGGGGATTCTGCTATCTTGAACAGAGGTCGGACTTCCCGTACGCGTGGGGCCGTTTAGCATATCTGTCTCTTCTTGTTGTGCTATCATTACTTTTCGCTGTCAAGTTTAGACGTTATCAGAATTTCTGATTGTAGATTACATCGGTGAGGGAATACATACCAGGTATAATAAATCCAAGCTTTACAATATCGTTCAAAATTTCGTGACACCTGCGACTTTAGCAATGAGGCTCCCACGCATTTCTAAGTTGATTTGAAGTTAATCTTTTGGACCCCGTTATGTTGGGAAACACCAAAGCGGGTTGAGAATGGACTTCCACGCCCGGACAGCACCCACACTTGTCCTTGCTTGACATAACTGTATCGAAATTGAAGGAAATGTCAGGTCCACGCGATTGCTCGTTCTCAAATCCAACACCATATCAATTGGTATGGAGACCTTTCTCGAATGTGGTTGAGACTGACCTCCGATAAACTCGTAGCGCTCTCTGGTGCTTGACTACCTCTGCCACAGTTGTTATACCCGCACTGCAGCTGCCTTCTCCAAGGATAGCACTATTCGTCACCTCGATGCAGATGGAGACGAAATCATAGAAGGAAGTAACCCAGAGGACTCAGGCGCAAGCCGCGGCAGTGGCTCACCGGAGCGCTTCGAGACTCTGATGAAGCAGGTCAAACTTCGTCAAGGTCCTTCGTTCACTTGTCTATGTTGGATTCAAACTGATACCTTTCACCAAATATCATAGATATACGAACAGAGATACTGTCTGGCCGTGTGGAGGACGCAATAGCGCTTCTCAATCTGCATTTCCCATCAGTACTGTCGGAAGACGATATCGGAGGCGCAAGCACCGAAACCACGGAACCTCGCCCAGCCACGAGCAATAATCACGACTATGTTTCGTCTACCTCCACCGAACCCGCGCACCTATTGCTGAATCTGCGCATCCTCGCTTTCAGCGAAGCATGTCGGACGATTCCTCTTGATGGTCCTCTTTCCCAGCCGGCCCCATCAGCACCTCTACCAGATCCAAATACCAACGCAATGCCACCCCCAGCAGAACCGGAGTCACAAGCAGAATATCTCAAGCAGCAGATGGCTTTGCTTACAAGAGCTCAGAAATTATATGCATTCTCAAATACGCTTCAGAACCCAGTTGATCGTGTGACATACCTCAAGGAACTCGAGAATGTCGGCGGCTTGCTTGCATACAAAGTACCAGAGAACAGTTCAATGGCAAAGTATCTTGCCCTTGAGAGGCGGGAAGCTGTTGCTGACCAAATCAATCGCGCTATCCTTAGTGTGTTCCCTTGCTGAATCGTTAACTCCACTCTAACGACGCTTTATGCTCTATAGAACGGACTGGCTTTCCCCTTGTTTCCTCCCTCGAGCTCATAACCAGATATACACATCTTCTGTGGCAATACGCGCACCAACATGGGGCAAAATCACGTCCAGGGGCAATTCAACCTCCCATGAGTGGTAAGGCGGGATCCTCAACAGAGAGTGAGAGTGAGGTATGCAGAACAGTATTGCCATCATCTATGTTGTGTCATTGACGAAAATTCACAGATCGTTCCTGTGTTCGATCTGCATCAATTTCTGGATGTAAAGCCTTAGAACAACCTTAGATTGAGCGAGCAGAGGGTCTCGCTCCTTCGCTGAATACTTATGATTCTTTGTACTATACAACATGACTCTGGCACGATCCAAAGACGCATGTTCACACATTCTTTAACGAAGCTTAAACGAACGACTTCCGAGACTTCCGCTACAATATTTCAAGGCTATTGTACGATTTCAACATCATCCCATCTACCTTGATTGATCTTTTGTAGCATGTTTTCTCGGTTACACAAGCCTCGTAAACCTACGACCTTTAAATGGCTCCAACGTAACCATTCAACTCTGTCCAAAGACCGAATACTCTCCGAATCTCCCTCTTCAAGCCAGTAGTTATACGATAGATCCAATAATATGAGGAGCGGGCATAGTTTCGGTAATCTGTGAAGGTGTAATATAGGTGTGGACAAGTTTACCAGTGCGATGTGCGTCAATGTCGGTGGAATAGTAAGAAATGTGGATGTCGGCAGGCGGGTTGATAGAAGAACAAGATATTGCAAGGGAATAGACTCTATATGATCTGATTCCCAATCCCAATTCTTTTGTGGTAGTCGAGGATTGCGATGTGATTCATCATTGTGCTGCGAACCTCGGAGAAAGTGGTCGTCGCGTAGAGAGGCCTTGGGCCCAACGATAATCATCTCGCCATCAGCATGACCATCTGGATAGAAAAGCGCTTCCAATTTCCATTCAGACAAAGGCGAGTGAACAGCGCAGTAACGGATGACATCACGACGTAGGTGCGGCGGAATGAACGGGACAACATCTTCCCGAAACTCAACATTGCTTGCACACCTCGACAGTAGGGTCTTCAAACACAGCAGGGCTAATGAAGGGACGCGTGTGTCGTCGACAAAGTTGTCCATGTGCTTTGCTACCAGGCTAAGAGCGTTTGCGCGCCACGCAGCAGTATCCTGAACATCTTCCTGAGAAGTTGGCCTCCAGCTCTTCGGAGGTGTATTCTGGAGTCGTTCCTGCAATAACTGGCTTTCATGCCATCAGTGAACGACTTCCGGATGGCATTTTTTCTTGCAATCGGTAGTTTGTCCATTTCAAGATATAGTATCCAATGACGCCGCGTGTCTACCATAGACTGCTCTGTGCAGAAACGGAAAATAACGCCATATTTTGACGCAGTCCAGGTCTCCAAATCAGTCAAGAATTCAATCAGCTTACAACATTGAGCCTGAAAGACGCCGAGTCGCGGGTTGCTCAGGAAAAAATGATAAAAATGTCCCATATGGCCATATGAGCCTCGCCATCTGAAATCAAGGTGAAGAGAAGAATGTTCCTAGCTGAGGGAATTCAGCAGGGCTTACTTCGTACATTAAAAGTCACTCACCGATGATTGCTGGCTCTGCATCGCAGCAGGTGAAATCGAGTTTCCTATCACCTTTTGGATAACTTGTGAGCTGGTCGACGGCAAGTACACTTCACGACAGACTTACCGGATCCAAGATCAGTATGGATGGTGTTAAGAATACTTCTTGGATCTCCGCAGCCAAGGAGCAGAAGGTCGGCGTTTTCCTCTGGTGCAAGATGCCGAGTGAGACAGACGGGTGAATTGTTTCCTATAGGGTAGAAATAGTTATTCCTAGGCCATATCACAGGATGAGCCATTCTGTGATTCTCTTGCTACGACGATATCGTGTCGAAGTCCGCAATTCAGGTCTGTAGAGAATTGGGTAGCCACAGGCAGTCAACAGCAGGTAGTTATCGACTTCATCGATGAACACTAATTCCGTGCGACTTTATAGATCTTTTGTATCACATAGGCGCCCAAGAAGCTTTACCACGTTGCTTGAAAAGTTGGCTTTAAGGTTGAACGCCATGTATCATTCCTTAAAGTCAATTCCACTGTTCCTTCGTGCGGTTTTCAGAATCCACCAGACGGGGGAAAAGCAGAACCAATGGCAAAATCGGACAGTGGAAGGAGAGACAATGATGTGACCTTTGGTGGAGGCGGGGTCACGGGAACGTAACGCCTATTAGGCTTCGACGAACATCCATGCCTGTTGTGGCAACAGCGCACATCCGCTTCTATAAGAGGTGAGTATAAGAGGTGAGTTGTGAGTACGAGCGTATAATTGGGCGCAAACTTTATCAGATTGCGCAAAGTAAAGAATCACATAGACTAAAGACTTCCTCTGACCAACATGCCCTTGGGCATTATATCCCACAAAAATCAATGAGAGGGCAAAATCTCATGCAGCCACGGTAACAGTTGCCCTCTGTAGAGCTACAGGCAAAACTTTGAGGATCTCCTGGACCTCTCTTTGAATCCATTCCCAATCTCCAGCGGTCATCAGAATCTGAACCTTCTCAACATCCATTATATCACCTTGGATTGTCTGCCGGCCCTCCAGCTACCCATGCCACCTAATATTGATGATTACCTCGACGTAGAATGATTGTCGGGCGATCCTGGTATTGCATTGACTGCCTCGAATCGGTAACGGATTTATGAAGAATTGCTTGTAATTACCGAAACTGACCAATAAAGCCTGATCAGAAACTGGCGCAGTCGTGACAGCGGCTTTGTTGGAGAGCGATTTCCGAGCCTCTGCTCTTGTTACGTCATGTCGGATAGTCAGTGAAGTTGCCTTCGTTCCAGAAGCATATAATTGAACTGAGACCTTCATCTTGTTTGTCTTCTGCTTCATAATCGAAGGTATTGTGCGAAGACGGTCAATTTCTCCAACGTTCAACACTTGTGGTGCGTGTTTCCTCCCTCCCATGCTACTGATGTTTCAACCACGACAGCATCAATAGAAGAGGGTGGGATACCCCAGGGTTTCCCTTGGGTTTCCCCAACGATGACATTGTGCATCTTGTTTGGTCAAGTCAACCTAATGCATGGAATTATGTGCAATCAGCCCACTTTCTTGAGCTATTTAACTCCTTGCCAAACGAGGTGAATAGCAGATCCTATATCTTCAACTGCCTTCAATTAAATCCAAGATGTCTTACTTGAAATCAGTCTTCGTCCTAGGCCTTCTTGTACGTACACTGATGCGATTCTTGCACTCGTTACTGACCGTATTCGTATTTTTTTCAGGCCTCGTTGAGTAATGTCGCAGGTGGTGTACGCTATATCTCATGCCATACCTTATCTCTCCCCACTGACCACCCTCCGTGTGTAGGCCGTCCTTGAGCGTACCGCTGCTCTGGGCCCTTCGGCGGTCAACTTGGGTACTGCAGGAAATTTTGTAATCCTTGCTAAAACAGGAGTGTCCTCCGTACCAGCCTCCGCCGTCAGCACGTCTGCAACTCCTCCTATTTTTTTTGGTTGGTGTTAACTAACATCAGCTGGCAATATAGGCCTCAGTCCAGCGGCTGCTTCGTTCATAACGGGATTCTCCCTTGTATTATCTCCCCTTGGCACTTTTTCGCCATCGAGCCAAGTTGCTGGACAAATCAAGGCTGCGAACTACGCCGTTCCGACTCCCTCTCAGCTCACCACGGCCTACACACGGAGGGCGGTCAGTGGGGAGAGATAAAGTATGGCATGAGATATAGCGTACACCACCTGCGACATTACTCAACGAGGCCTGAGGGGGAGCTTGTCCATGCAAGATTCTGGGCTGCAGGAGGGGTCGGACTTCCAGGTACGGTGAGCGGACGTAAGGCTGCACTTATCCAAGATGGCATTGCATTCGGATGAGTATGTGCGAGTCATTTTGTTGTCTGTATCGTGTTACATGTTACCTTTTGCTACTCTCATTTCTATTTGTCGTACTCTCGAGTTGTTGCTATTCTTATTCTCGGAGCTCTGCATTGCGACTGTCTGTACCTTTTTCCAATACTGTACATGCATTCGCAAGACGGTACCCTATACAATTTGCACAGTCATCAATGGTACTAATGCTCATGTCAGTCCGTGTTCGACAAGCACCCGCCAGCTCTGCAGCATCATTTATTTTGTTTTGTAGAAGCCTTCGAAGGGACTAATTAGTCAGATTACATCGAAGTTACATATGGCTGTAATCTTTTGTTTGATCGCGAACCTTCGCAAGCCTTCGCAAACTATCGCAAACAATCACAATGCATTACAACTCTCAGGCCGATTCGCTGATCTCCATCGTTACAACAGTGCACTCACAACCACCACTCTGATGGCTCATCACCAACCTGCACCTCGACCGAACTATGCTCATGACATCCCAAGTGTCCGTGCAGTCAACCCAGGTTTGCCTGCTGCTCTCGGAAACCTTGATTTAAACAGGGATATACGAGCTGGAACACCCCTTGAATCGATCAACCTTTCCCAAGCTAAACTCGTGGCCAAAGGTTTACAAGCTGCGCACGGTGCATTTACTCATGGTTTTTTATTTGTGAATTTATCTGAGGTCTATTCCTTTCATCCAGACTACGGCACCGACAATCGTGTCACAGCTGCTGTGGCTGAAAGTGCCGCATTAAGAGCCACTGCTGTGGAAGCAGCCCGTACGTCTTCTGCTCCCTAATCAGTTCTCTTTTAACCACCATCTTTTCCATTAGATGCTCTGGGCACATATGCTCCGGTTGACATTGGGCAGGCTCTCGGCCGGCTTGCTCGGCAGATGGAAAGGACAAACGACCGGCTGGATGAGATGCACGAACAGTTCACTGAGCAGCTGGAAAGGACAAACGCCCGGCTGGATGTGATAGTAGCTGTCTCTCACAATACCCGCTTAATAGCTTCAAACTACCGTGCAGCCGTTGCACGGCAATATGTGCCGCTCTATAAAACCGTAAGTCAATACTGACACCCCACTATCACTTCTGCTCATCTCACTGGTCTAGGTGCCCGGTAATGGGCTTCAACTCGCACTTACTGCCTTTGGCAATGTACCAGGTCTTCAACAACTCCTTGTCGCACCTGCACAAGAGCCAGTTATAGGCACAACACCCCCGGATTATGACCAGAATTATACAACCTATAACAGGGCAGATTTTGTTAGGCTAATCATATTTTACAATCAGGATTTTGGGATTGTCCGGGGTAACACCATATCTGAATGCACCGAGAAGCTACATACATTTTTCACTAGATATTGACTTCTGTACCTTTCTCGTGATAAAATGACAGCTCATTGCAAATTCTGGACATTGGTTCCTTGGGACTCGCATTGGAGCATGGGTGTTAATAGGACTTTGGGATTGATATCTTTTAACACTTTGAACTTCTGACGAGGTACTTTGAGAACGATACAGACCACAGCCGGAATAGTGAGCCACCCATGGAACCGATCATGGGGACTCCTCCTAGTTTCCACGTAATAAGGAAGACTCGTTCACTTGTCTATGTTGGATTCAAACTGATACCTTTCACCAAATATCATAGATATACGAACAGAGATACTGTCTGGCCGTGTGGAGGACGCAATAGCGCTTCTCAATCTGCATTTCCCATCAGTACTGTCGGAAGACGATATCGGAGGCGCAAGCACCGAAACCACGGAACCTCGCCCAGCCACGAGCAATAATCACGACTATGTTTCGTCTACCTCCACCGAACCCGCGCACCTATTGCTGAATCTGCGCATCCTCGCTTTCAGCGAAGCATGTCGGACGATTCCTCTTGATGGTCCTCTTTCCCAGCCGGCCCCATCAGCACCTCTACCAGATCCAAATACCAACGCAATGCCACCCCCAGCAGAACCGGAGTCACAGGCAGAATATCTCAAGCAGCAGATGGCTTTGCTTACAAGAGCTCAGAAATTATATGCATTCTCAAATACGCTTCAGAACCCAGTTGATCGTGTGACATACCTCAAGGAACTCGAGAATGTCGGCGGCTTGCTTGCATACAAAGTACCAGAGAACAGTTCAATGGCAAAGTATCTTGCCCTTGAGAGGCGGGAAGCTGTTGCTGACCAAATCAATCGCGCTATCCTTAGTGTGTTCCCTTGCTGAATCGTTAACTCCACTCTAACGACGCTTTATGCTCTATAGAACGGACTGGCTTTCCCCTTGTTTCCTCCCTCGAGCTCATAACCAGATATACACATCTTCTGTGGCAATACGCGCACCAACATGGGGCAACATCACGTCCAGGGGCAATTCAACCTCCCATGAGTGGTAAGGCGGGATCCTCAACAGAGAGTGAGAGTGAGGTATGCAGAACAGTATTGCCATCATCTATGTTGTGTCATTGACGAAAATTCACAGATCGTTCCTGTGTTCGATCTGCATCAATTTCTGGATGTAAAGCCTTAGAACAACCTTAGATTGAGCGAGCAGAGGGTCTCGCTCCTTCGCTGAATACTTATGATTCTTTGTACTATACAACATGACTCTGGCACGATCCAAAGACGCATGTTCACACATTCTTTAACGAAGCTTAAACGAACGACTTCCGAGACTTCCGCTACAATATTTCAAGGCTATTGTACGATTTCAACATCATCCCATCTACCTTGATTGATCTTTTGTAGCATGTTTTCTCGGTTACACAAGCCTCGTAAACCTACGACCTTTAAATGGCTCCAACGTAACCATTCAACTCTGTCCAAAGACCGAATACTCTCCGAATCTCCCTCTTCAAGCCAGTAGTTATACGATAGATCCAATAATATGAGGAGTGGGCATAGTTTCGGTAATCTGTGAAGGTGTAATATAGGTGTGGACAAGTTTACCAGTGCGATGTGCGTCAATGTCGGTGGAATAGTAAGAAATGCGGATGTCGGCAGGCGGGTTGATAGAAGAACAAGATATTGCAAGGGAATAGACTCTATATGATCTGATTCCCAATCCCAATTCTTTTGTGGTAGTCGAGGATTGCGATGTGATTCATCATTGTGCTGCGAACCTCGGAGAAAGTGGTCGTCGCGTAGAGAGGCCTTGGGCCCAACGATAATCACCTCGCCATCAGCATGACCATCTGGATAGAAAAGCGCTTCCAATTTCCATTCAGACAAAGGCGAGTGAACAGCGCAGTAACGGATGACATCACGTCGTAGGTGCCGCGGAATGAACGGGACAACATCTTCCCGAAACTCAACATTGCTTGCACACCTCGACAGTAGGGTCTTCAAACACAGCAGGGCTAATGAAGGGACGCGTGTGTCGTCGACAAAGTTGTCCATGTGCTTTGCTACCAGGCTAAGAGCGTTTGCGCGCCACGCAGCAGTATCCTGAACATCTTCCTGAGAAGTTGGCCTCCAGCTCTTCGGAGGTGCTGGTCCAGAGTATGTATTAGGAGATGGTATCTGTTTCTCTGGTAGTACGACTCGGGAAAGGACATCGTAGTCGGCACTAACCAGTCCTAAAGGCAACGTTGGAGCGTTGTAGCTCCGTATTGTGGACAAGTGCGTCCGCGACTGTCTGATGTTCTGTGAATGCCGAAACTGCTCACCGCTTTGAAGATAGAAGCATGTGAGCTATAGTTTTCCTGCTGCCTTTCAGGAGATGATTTACCGAAGGTTGTGGAGCAGATTGTTAACTTCTCTTGTCTGGTTCAACGACATGGCGAAGGTCAGATATTGGATAGGAATGTTACTCGAGCCAAACTCGAGCTTGACTCCTCTTGACTCGAGCTGGAACTACTCCAATCTTTGTCAACCCCGGCAAAGCCGGCCCGCTGACCAGAATATTTTTACCCAACAAGAGATGATATTTGAATTCATGAATTATAGTGATTATATGAGTCTTTCAATAGTAGAATATTACTCTTGTGGGATGAAAGGACTCCTGCGGTATGATGGTGCTTCAATTATGGGCGGGAGAGTCTTCGCAAGCTCCGCTGTTCCAGCGGGAAAAGGCAGGTCGTCCACACCTTTCGGTAGCACCTTTTCGTATAGGCCTTTCGCCGAATTGTGAGCACCAACTGCGCGGACCTTCTTCGCATCGTAGATGAGGACTTGTGCGTCATCAAATCCAGGTACTGCTCCTTTTATGAAAATAAGGTCGAGAGCTGTATCCACACGAACAACAGCAAGAGACTGAGTTGTGATACGCTTGTTGCCCATATGACCTGCCATCTTTTTCCCGGGGAAGACTCTTCCAGGATCCTAGGGAGGAAAGGTTCAACGCTTGGGGTAAACAGAAAGTCAAGTCTACTTGCCTGATGTTGGCCAGTAGAGCCAGAGGACCTGTGTGATACTGAAACACCATGACTTGCGGCAAGACCATGGAAACCCCAGCGTTTCATTCCTCCTTGATATCCCTTTCCAATGCTGAACTTGTTGATTGAGCAACGATGGATAGCAAGGGTAACATGTTGGCACTCACGAGTTTGCAACCACGTCCACAAATTGGCCAGGAACGAAATGAATAGCAGAAAGTGTGGTACCTAGAAAGACATACATTGGCTTTTCGCAAAGTACGTGTTGAGTTCATCTCACCAACGGGAACATGCGCGTCGGGCGTTACAGGGAATTCCTTCACAATTCGTTTCGGAGGAACATTAGCTTTTTCGAAATGTCCCAGCATCTGTCGGGTAGTTGACTTCACAGAACGATCCGATGCAGCAACCTGGACAGCGTGATAGAATGTGTGATCTCGTCGTGCGGTCTTGATATTGGCGGTCACTTGACAGTTCTCGAGCTACACCGAAGTTCAAAAATACTTCATGGATGAATGGTGGGCATAAAGTTCTTTACCTGCAGAACTGTCACAGGTACTCGGACACCCTGATCGTTCCAAATAGCAGTCATTCCACGTTTACGAGCAATAAGCCCAGTCCGAATTGAATCCGGTGACCATTTTGGACTTGTAGTAGGACTTGGTGTCGTGGAAGAAGTCGAAGATGGTGCGGCTGCAGATGAGCAGACAGCAATAGAGGAATGTAGGTGCCGCACTTGAAAGGCAGTCAGATGACGGGGCTTAGCCACCACAGCGAGCCCGAACATGAGCCTTAACAAACGGCAGAGTTATTGAAGTTGTTATACACAACAAACTCGAGATGAGTGTCAGAGGGAGGCGGACTTTGAATTCCACGTGGATGGAATTCTTTTCCAGTAAGTAAGTGTCCCGGAGTCTCGCACATCTCTTCCGTCATTCGTCGACAATCTCTTCATTTCTTTCCAATAATTCTTGCTTCAATGGAATGGCCTGGCCGCGAGATGAAAGGATCAAAAATACTGCTATCACTAAGCACAATTCTACGCGGGTCAAAGATCAAACTCGGGATTACCCAAACCTAGAGCAAGGCTTGGTTGGTGCTGCAATACTGGTGGACGAAAGTCAAGGACTGAAATGGGCTTTTTTGGCAAGCCACTCTGGACACAAAGGTGAGGGCCATTCTTCTTGGTCAAACTTTAGAACTTACGACGATCTTAGGAAATTTCAGCAAACGTTTGAAACTCGGGAGACAACTTGAAATTTTTCCTCCGACACGCGCGCCACCGCTTCAGCATGTCCGTACGAGTGTTCAACAACGCGCAGAGCAAGGGGTAGAATGTTTGTAAACTTTGGTTACCACAAAGCTCACCCTTGACATAGGCGAATTTTCTCCGTACCTATGTCCCCGACGTCGAGATCGCTGCAGAGCTTATTAGAGACCAGCTGGTTGAGGAGACGACCCTTGCTCAAGAACTACAGCAATTTGATCCATACTCAGGACGGTGTCTCGAAATCATGAATACTTCAATTACGTCTCCAGATTTTATAATGTTTCCAATGGGCGAAACCAATCGCGAGTTGAGTGCGTCCTGTCTACTGTTGAATCCCGTATACAGTAATTGACAGTTCTAGACGTATCGCGCGTCGAATACACCGAAAGATCTGGTATCGCGTTCAAACTTCGCACTGTCCCGCGGTACACGTTCTCTACACCGATTCAGCAAATTTTGGCTTCCAAGGTGGATTCTCAGCTTGCGGTCCGTACATACAGTGCGACAAGGCTTTTCAAAACAGAGCACGGGAATGATCTTGAGTCCAATATCACCCTGACGGATCTAGTTACTCTATCCCGGGCTGACACTGCCAATGAAGCAACCGTCGACATAAAGTTTCTATCCGTGTCCTCGGACGTCGTTGTCGTAGGAGACAGTGGAACAGTTATGCGATGCAATCTTGTTAACGGCGCGAAATCGATGTCAGTGTTATGTTCGTAGGTGCAAACAGAAAGTTAAATATAATGTTAGGACACCCATCCACCAGAGGCAAGAAATATTGACCCCTCCATTCAAGAGTCATTTTTGGCGCCTGTCTGTCGGGAGCAAACCTTCAGACCAATTCCTGATGTCAAGCAACCGGATAATTCAATTAGATGGTCGAGTGAGTATTCTGATCATACAATATTCAGATATTCAATTGAAGTCTCTAGACGAATACTCCAAGCGAACTCTTCTCCATTCCAAATGGAAAACATGTCTTGACTTCTATCGAAGATCTTCAAGAGGATGGTATCCTACGTTTGTCTTCCACGAACAAAGTTATATGGCTGGACCCTCGGTTTCCGGGAAGACCATTACTTGCGTACAGTCACGGTCGACAATATGACCGGTATCTGTCGTTGAATACAATACATGCCACCACCAACAATCGTAAGCTCCTCAATGTTGTCAGACCTTGACACGAGTACCTAAATCACTCTCAGCCTTGACTTTGTTAAGCTCGAGAAACAACAATTTGATTTCAGTCTATGATGTTTCCCGACAGCAAGATGGTCTTGTCCGTCTAAACGTCACGCCATATGAGTTAGGTGGCTGCATGTATGACGATTCTGTTGGACATGTCATCCTTCCCTATGGTCGAGGCCTAGGCTTATTGCGGCTGACTGAAAGAGGAGCGATAAACTATTCTGCTTTCTTACAGGATGTCCAAGAGCCAAGTAATCCCACTGTAGAGACACCAGGGGACTTGCAAGAACTTAGACTTGTCTATGGAAATCTCCAGTCTGATGTAGGACCATTAGGTCTTCAACATAGAAGCCAGGTCGACCTCTGCACTGCGTATGACGGTAAGCAGAAGATTTACGCTTCTCGTGCTGTCTGAGGCCTCTCCATAGCTCTCTTTCGAAGGCACTATGCAGAGGTTAAGGAACTTGAGGAGCGATCTTCAGATGCTGTTCACGACCTACTAGAAGTCTTTCCATCCTATTGGCAAACCAAGGACTTGCCTGTTGAACACATGTTAACGACGTGAGCTTTTTCAGCAAACGTTACATTCATAACTGAAATTATGTCTGCCTAGGTTCGACATCGCGTTCCGTTCGGGAGAAGAGCCCAAACAGGCTTCTAGAGCCGATTTTTTAACACAGGGATTACTTAACTCTTCGAGGGGTTATCGTGCACTGGGTCAAGGACGTTTAGCCGCCCGACACGTCAAAGCTCCATGGCACTGCTCTATCACGCCAGTGCTTGCTCACCTCGACAGAGACTTCCAACAGGGCCCAGAGAAACTGACGGAACGCTTGCAAAAATATGACCTTTCGGTGGGAAACCCTCCCAACGACCAAGCTCGCAGGTTTGAAAGCACAGCACGCCAACAACTAGAATTGGACCTTGCACTCTCCACCGATATTTTCACAGAAGTCGCAGTCATGAAACGTGACGATGTTGACCAGGCGCTTGAAGTGATGACAGAAGCATTATGCTTGGGCGATGAGCCGCCGAATCTTGACTTTGGATACTTGCGGCCGGTGGAGAAGAAGTATGGTGTTGATGATGACGAAAGAAGACAAACATCGACATTAGAGGCACCAGATATTCCGATGGGCGTGCGACTGCTGTTGAGTAGTTGGGACGCTAGAGATTCCGAGCAATATGTTTACGAAGATCCCTACTCCGAAATGGACAATACGGAGGCTATTAAGCGCCTGAAGTCACCGGATCTCGCATCCCAGCGGCCAGGCTTTGCCACGCAAACTCAGCGCCCACCCCAAGTTGTTGCGTCGAAACCTGCTCAGAGTACTCCTGACATTATGCCTCACCTCCTACGAGTTACAAGACCACCGGCTTTCACTCAAGAAGCTGTTTATTCTGAAGACCCCTCATTTGGCAGCTCTCGTTTTGCCGCAAAGTTGGAACTCGTCAAATCATCACAAGAACCTCAAGTTAGCACACAAGTTTTGCCTGGCCCTCATGGTGGTCGACCCCATGTCAAGAAGAAACCACTTAAAAAGCGTATAGGAGGGTTCTAACTAGGCGTGATATATTGTATATAGTCTTTGAATGAGATCCAATACATGATGATATTATGAGCGTTTGTTTGGGCGAAAGTGGTCAAGTGATATTCGCGTGACCTCCGACTTCCTTCTCGCCTCGCCTCGCACTTCTCGGATTTACGACCTTAAGCTCCTGAACTCTACCCCAACACCTTTTCTCAAAGTGCACTTGACGGTCCTGAAAACACTCCCTGTTTGTCGTGCAAGAGCACGAAGCTGGACTTTGGGCCAGCCCAATTGCTTGCTCTATGGATGGAAAAAGGTACCAGAGATATTCTAGACGTATTTGGACAATACCAATGGATCACTTTTGCTCTTCTCCAGGACAGCTAACCCTCTGTATGACCCAGATAAACTCAATGATTTCTTGCGAAGTATGGGATTTGGTTATACCTGATGGTTCTTATTTGATGGTCCGTTCATGTCAGGAAACAAAGCGGTCGTCTGCGCTCTCTCAGCCAGCTATGTATCGACCTTTGCTGGGTACCCAGTCAGTCAACGACTGTCAAGACGATGCTCAGCGATTGACGCAGCTCTCTAGTTGGATTCTATCAAGTCGAGGTTGCAGACGACGAAAACGAAGATAACAATCCCCCAGCTTGCCGCTCGTATATATCGCGAAGAAGGTGTCATGGGCTTCTATCGAGGACTCTGGATTCCCTTGATGACTATATCTTTTGTCCGTGAGTTTGTCTTCTTTTACCAGGCCTGCCCAGGGGTTATATTTGTTACAGGCGCTGCGAGCTTTACCATCTACTCGCGTACCAAAGAAAACTTTCGCGACAACAATATCTTATGTCGTGACAGCATCATCGATACATCTCTCACAGGAGGGATCAGTGGAGCTATGTCGGGTGCATTAATATCATTTGGAAGTGCTCGTACGTGTGTCTTCTCCCTTGAAAATCAATATTCTCTTGCTGATCACCCCTCCCCCAGCGTTTGAGCTAGTTAAAGTTTGCCAAACAGTTTATTCTCCTGTTCTCAAGAAGGCTTAGGGATTTGACAGGTTCGACGGCAATTGGAGTACGGCATTGCAGCGAGCAAGGGTATCTCTATGGTCAAACCTCCTGGGACAATGGAAGCTGTCAAGGAAATATACAGAGGGAATGGTTTTGCAGGATTGTACACGGGTTTCCGACTTCACTTCAGTGCGTTTTCTTTGATGTATGTCAGGAGCCACGATTGAGAGACCTCAATTTTCGCCTAAAGTACGTGACACGGCTGGAACTGCGCTGTATTTCCTAGAGTACGACGGGATGCGGCATCTGCTGGGAAGGCAGAGGTCGGGGGAGCAAGGCTCTACACCATCGTGGTTACCAATCCACCCATCACTTGTTCCATTCGTCTGTGGTTCTGTATCCGGGGTAACGTGTCCTCTTAGTATAAGCACCTCAGAGTGCTAACGAATTTGGTAAACATTTTGCAGGTTACGTCCTGGGCGCTAATCTATCCTCTCGATGTGTAGGTTCTCATTACGTCATATTACCATGCAAACTAATGTATGTGCCATTGTGACAGTGTGAAAACCAAAGTCCAGATTCGTTCCTTAGCGGGAGAAATGTACCGTGGTCCATGGGAAACGCTTCACAGGCTGGTTCGAGGTACGCTCACAATAATTAGTTGGAAACAAGGCCTTCATCTTGTGCTTCTTGACAGGTCCTGATCCCAATGCTCCAAAACCCATACTTGCCGGTGTTGCGCGGATCTATCGTGGACTTGGAGTGAGTGCTCTACGAAGCATCACAACCCATGGTCTATTGTGGACACTTTTTGACATGACCGCACACTATATCGACAAGTTGCCACCCTCCTCGAGAGAGGACGAACACTAATAATCTGCGCGATCTACGATGTCTCATGTGACCGTATCATTCGTTCCACCTAACATAGATAAAATTATAGTAAGCATATGTAACATATCACTGACTAGCATGCAACATATACATCCGGCTTTTCAGATTGCAAGTAAATGGACCAACTTAGTCTTGTTTAGGAGCAGCCATTGTACTCCTCGTCTTTGTGGCACATCAAACCCATCTTATTGTCTATTGTATTCCACTGCAACATACTTTTTACGTACTTTCACCGGGCTTGAACATAGTCGTCGATCTTCAACAGCAAGCAAACGGTCTCCGTGGCGAGTTCGACCGCGCTCGTTGTTACCAGAAGCGGTTGAACGACTTCCTCTTCCAAAATATTCGAGATCAAACCCTGCCGGGGAGGGATTAGACATGTCTTTGCAATGGGAACTTGCATAGTAGTATACCTTTCGAACGTTAATTCCAGCATTTCTCTCTCCCAAAGCATGACGATTTCGCAGCTCCGTGACAATAGCAATGGGGTTCAACCCAGCATTTTCCGCAAGGGTGGTAGGAATCACTTCAAGTGCGTCAGCGTAGGCTTGGAAACAGTAAGCCTCCATGCCCTTCAGTGACTGTGCGTGTTGTGATAGCAAACGAGAGACATGAATTTCTGGAGCACCGCCACCGCCAATCAGAGCCCTTGATAATTAAAATGCGTTATTGTCGAGATCATGCAAAAGCCAACATGTGCTTACCGCTTCTTCACCAAGCACCGAACGACACAAAGAGCATCGTGCAGACTACGCTCACACTCATCTACGACCAGGTTGTTGCTACCTGTCGCGAGAATGCTCACTGTCCTTCCGCGATTCCTGATACCAGTGATTCGGACGACCTTGACTCCTGTGTCGCCTGTTTCTTCCACTAGATCGGCGTAACCGAGCTTGTCCTCCGTGAACGCCTCGATATCCGATATTGGTTTACAGCATAAGCTCTTTGAGAGGAACTCTATCTCATCACGCTCGACATCCTTCACAACAAGGATGTTCAATCGCTTCAAGAAGTTGAGAGACGTGTCGTCAACTGCGTCACGGAGTATGGATTTTTGAATGAGGAGAACATTGCAGTTGGCTTTCTTAATCTTTTTGCAAAGATTGAGGATATAAGTTCGTCCTTCCTTGATGACCTTGTCCATCTGTCGATAGTCATTGATCACAACTGTGTTGTCCATCTAAGCAGGCCATGTAAACAAAACCAAGGTTTTACAACTGTGAGGTAAGTCACGTACATCAGGTTTGGGAGCACTTAGTTGGAATTGAATGATAGCGATCTTGGCTTTCTCCATCCGTGTGGGGCCCCCAGCAGTGACGACAACATTTTGGTTGAGGACAACACCCTCTACGAGTTCGGTATCTTCTATTGTACCTCCGATCTTCTTGACAACGCGAACATCTCGGAGATCGACATTTGAAGAGGTGGGCGTAACAAGCCGTGATACAGCTGCGACAGCAATTGGGGCCAATGTAGATGAGTATTGCGAGACAATCTGAATGGACGAAGTTCAAAAACAATAGATGACCATTGGATGAAGTCGTACCTTAGAGTTCAAGGACGTGCTAGCTGCGCGCAAGAGACTAGCTTTGTCGTTCAGGTCTACCGGTGTTGAGATCTCGGTCAGATACTCGACGGCTTTGGTTGATGCTTTCAAGAAGGATTCTGCGACAATTGTTGGGTGGATGCCTTTCTGCAGCATTTTTTCTGCGGCACCCAGAAGACTTCCTGCCAGGACGACCACTGATGTTGTTCCATCTCCGGCCTCAATATCTTGCGCGGCAGACAAGTCTACAAGCTTTTTGGTATCATCATTGGGGAAATTCGTAAACGATCGAGCGTAAGGTAGCTCACCATCTTGGCAGCAGGGTGCAAAGCCTGTATGCTTTTGAGGATTGTAGCACCGTCGTTTGTCACGATAACTTCTCCTTTGGACGTTTGGATCTATTCACAAATAAATCCCCTGATCAAACCTGATCGCATTGAATTCAAATACCATCTTGTCCATCCCTCTTGGTCCAAGGGATGTTCTTACAGCATCACTGATGGCTGAGTTGTAGCGCGAGTCAGTACAAGGACCAATTCTCCTGAACAAACTCACCTTTCGCGGCGACCATGTTCGATAACCGCAATTCCATCGGTTTGCCCTGACACCAACGCGTTAATAGCTGCTTTCGGGCAAGACAATGATTGAGCTGACCTTGTCATTGAAGGCTGCATTGGCTCCTGAAAGTGTCTTGGTGATGCCCTGTTGGCTCTGTGTGGGTTGCTTGGATGCCATTGAGAAAAGCAAAGATTATAGATTCGGATGTGCAAGAGAGAAACGCGTCGCACGAAAAGGGCAATCTTGTCACGTCGTGACCGCGGCTTCAAAAGGCAAGACCTTAATTATCGTGACGCAAGCCCTCGTTCTCTACCACCAGCCACACAGCACTCATCGTCCCCGACCTTTGCTGTAGCAAGTAATATGGACTTTGTGAGTGAAGATACCATAGAATTTAGATCTGAAACCCATCTATCTACATAGTTCGGTAACCCAAATGGCCCAGGCGGAATCTTAGGACAGTTTGCGGGGTAGGCTTCGCGGTCCCTTGTCTTTATAGCAATCTAACTGAAGTCCGATGGCAGGGGATTGCCAATGGGATATGGCCCCATGCGCCGCGCGAATCCTCGATCGTACGACGAGTACCTCAAGGCATACAGCATGGCGATGCTGCCTGGCAGAGAACGAGAGAATGTCTCGTACGGCGGCAAAGGTACGCGTAATTCTGCTTCCCAACTTTCCAAAACGTAATCTGGTCCACAGTCATTATGCCTCAATCAGCCCTCGCCAATCTAACCAATCTGGATCTGGAGGGTCCTTGGATGTTCCAGCTACGAAACCCTGCCAATCCTGCTGCCTCAACCTATGGCGGTGTCCTTGAATTTATCGCTGAAGAGGGCGTCGTACATTTGCCGTATTGGATGATGAAGACTCTACGACTCAACGAAGGCGATCCTATCCGTATCACAGGCGCTGATTTGCCTAAGGGTAAACTTGTCAAGCTTCAGGCGCAATCGGTTCATTTCTTGGAAATCTCAGACCCCAAGGCTGTGTACGATTCTTGTCCTGTATTCGACTTTGTTTGCCATTGATTCTTGCTTTCCTTCAGGCTTGAGCAATCTTTACGGAACTTTACTGCTTTGACCCAAGGGGACATCATCGAAATTTCTTATAATTCAATTATCTTCGGACTTCTTGTAATGGAGACGAAACCTGGAGGGGAAGGAATCTGTGTCCTTGACACGGATCTCGAAGTTGACTTCGCTGCACCACTTGGCTATGTAGAACCCGAACGGCCTAAAGCAGCAGCACCCACTACAATGGCGTCGAAGTTAAAGATAGACTTGAATTCGCAGTCACCTGGTTCTTCTCGTCCGGGTTCATCACTAAGTGGAGGATTTGCAGGAAATAGCACGGGCACGACGACTGTCAGCAAGGATGGGGATCAATGGGAAAGTTTCAAGGGGAAGGGAGAAACGCTTGGGGGGAGAAAAACAAAGGGAAAGGGAATCAGCCATCGTAGAGTCGAACAAGTCGCGGAAGGTAGCAAGATTATTAGGACAGAGTGAGTAACCTCTCCTTCATTACTTTATAACATCAAAACCAATTAATCTTCTCTATAGTCAACATCGGATCGTGTCGAACAATACTTTGGAATCGGATGTCAAAGTTCCAGCCGCACTTAACCTTCCTTTTGGGCAGCTTTTCTTTGGTTTCAATGTGGCTGCGTATACACCGCCAGAGCCCAAAGTCATAGGTTCTCCGGAGCCCACACCTCAGGTTAGTCCGCTATTCATCGCTATAGGTCTTATATGAATCGCTTTCACAGTCGCCACCCACTTTCTCTGGATCCGGGAATACTTTGAGCGGACGTTCAAATCCCGCTCAGTCAACGAACAATGATGTCAAAGGCAAGAAGAAGGCAACTACTGCAGAATCCAGCCATTCTTGGGGTACACCTGGCAATACTCTGGGGATGAACTCCATACCTCGAGAAATCGGTCCTGTGGGAGCTGGAGGTGCCAGAGTTCCTCGACCCCCTCAACGAAACAATACAAAGAAGGAGAGAAGTCCTACCCCTGATTGGGGTGTAGATGATGATGATGTTATCATGATTGATAGTGATTGAAGCCGAATGGTTATCGTTGGGACCAGAACGAAAGTAGAAGTCTTTGTAAATATCCTCAATAGCATGTTTGGCCGACAATTGTCAATTAATCAAGTTCTATAGCATGACGACTCCAACTCCCTTTCCAGCAGGAATGGCACCCTCGCTGCTCATGCCAGCCAGTGTAGAAGTTCTCCAGTTGTACAAATAGTAGTTCAAAAATCCATCACCCACCCCGAACTGGTTAAGCGATGTTCAGAACCCCGTTGGAAACAAATGGGCGAACATACCTTGAGATCCTGTAGAATGGGTACATTGTCCATCAGGGTCAGTGCGTTGAAAACATCAAACTTGGCCTCGTTGGCAACAATGAGGGCATCTCCGATCAATGCCATGAGCTGTTTCTTAAGGTTCTCGTCTTGTTCATCGCGTGATGCCAACCCCGCGTCGGAGGCATAGTAGAAAAGATAGGCGGCCTCGAGAGTAGGATAGGTTGTATTTCCAATGACGGTTGATGGAAGTGAATAGAAGGAAAAGAAATCGGTTATTTTTCCTGTTGATGGATCCTAAATCGGAGGAATTGGGATCAGTGATAACATCTGGGGGTACCGTGAATCTTACCTGAACTACATAAGACCATGTTACTTGACCCTCCCTTCTACCCACACCCCCGCTTCCCATTTCCCCTCGTCCCATGCCACTGAGGAGATGGTGTTGCAGATCCTCCACACTGTAAAGAGGCGCCATGTCGAAGCGTTCCATATACTTCTTGAACAGATCTGTAACGGCTACCATGTCTTTCTCTTCCATTTCCCGCAGGCCTGGAAGTGATGTCGCAGAGGGTAATTTGTTAACACGGACCATCCTTGCCATCGTCATGTTCCTGGGTACATAGCAAAACTTGGTATCTAGGAGTTTGGGGATGTTCAATGAACGGTGGTAGTATCGGCAAATTGAGATTGGAGTTGGTATCACCACGCCGGCTGTGTAGATGGCTTGGAAGACACCCTTCAGATGGCACTGTCTGGTAACCTCTTTGATCAAGACGGGTGCGAGACGCTTGGACCGCAATTTCTTGAGTACGCAGAGGTAATTGATTTCGCTGGCTTCAATAACACTGCAGTACGATCGTGAGACGATATCCGTAGGCAATGCGGAGTTAACTCACTGTTTACGGACGCGCAACGTCATTGGAACTCCAGAGATGAACGCAACCAGTCTCTGTGTTTTGACAACACGTACACCGACATGCCATTCTTTGTGATATCCAGGAGGTTTGAGCGCCCTGTAAATCAACGTGTCAGTTAGATGTATTCATAGATTGTGACCATACAGACTCTTACCATGCAAGGAATTCCGAGGTATATTGGAAACGGAACGCGGCTTGGTCATCTTCCACGTAGTTGAGAGAGAGAAGATCGTAGACTTCTTTGCCCTAGAGCCTATATGAGCCGGGTGAAGACTGGTAAAAGTAGTTCGAAAGACCTGTTTGGGATCATTGATATCGAGGGTTGACCATTCGAACTCTGCGGGTAGTGGATATGGCTCTTGACGAACTTTATCGCGTGGTTGTGACGGCTCGATATACCCATCATCAACCGGCGGACCTTCCCCTATAAATGAGATGAATATCACGTCCAATGTCCTAAAACTGATCAAATGAACCAAGCTGAGGCACAGGTTGCGTTGCCCAGAACTATCCTCGCTGTTCAGAACTATGATCACGGTGGAATAATTGGCATAGGCATACTTTATGTTCCCCCATGTCCTTCTTATTTAGCCCTCCAATTCCTGCTTTGCCTCTGACAACGTCCATTATCTTCAACTGCTGGAGAGCCTCCCTGACAGATACCGCATTTACTTCCTGTGGGACATTGGTGCCCTCCGCCTTGACTTTATCCAACACTTGATCGACAAGATCCTGAGGTATCTCGTCCTTTCCACGCAGCGCGTTGAGCATTTTGTTAGCCTTGGACTTTTTCTTCTTCTTCTTCTTTTGAGATGTGGATGGAGCAGCGGTATCTTCGACTACATCCTGTTCTCCATCGGAATCAGATAAAATTTCCTCGTTTTCTGGGACTGGGGTGTCGATGACCTCGGCTGCTTTGGCCTTTTGTTTTTGGTTGGAGGACATTGGAATGAGGTTCAAGCTATGGGCTTGCTATGGGCGCAAGTTAATGACTTCCCAGTTATCTCCATGTCACATGCTTGCATCCTCACTCCCAATCGGGCGATCCCAAGGCGATCCATCCTGCGCACTGTGCCGCATGCGCAGCTGAAAGTTCACTGGCCAGTCTATGTTATTCTTACTTTATGGCCACGCGAAAGCTGAGCTACGCAGACCCTTCGTGGGCATTTTTGTTCGGTGGCCATCAAGTAGCCATTGCCGATTTAGCTGGGGCTATCAGTATGAGCGAGAAACGTATAACTGTTTCAGGTGTGGAAATTATAGATCAACAGAGTAAATTTGTAAGAATCCTACGTATTTTGCAACTTCGGATACAGGTGATGACGTGTCGTTTGCGCGTCGTCCCGAAATTGAGTGCGGCGCATGGTCATTATAAGTGAATGCTTATTACAATCAATCAAAGTTTTGCAGAGTCCGAAAAACAGGAAATGCGAGCAACAGGTAGTAGCTAGTCTCTGCTCACCTTGCCTCGAGTTTAATGGATGCGCTACAGACCAGATAGAATAAAATGATCGTCTGACCGTCAAGGAACTTTTGCTACAGGCCCAGGAAGCAAACCGAGAAAAAGCCTCCAAGTATTATCCTCAAGAACCACAATCCGTACACCCTGCCATCGTCGATGTCCGCCGATCACATCAACACGTCTATAACCAAACCCTAGAACAACTGATTCAACCTCATATGAGTCTCTCGCACGATGTGCTCGTGTAGACCGCAAGGCATCCCGATTCCCAGGGATCGACTTGATTTGTCCGAGATCACGGCGAGTAAGTGGCACACGCAGATAGTTGTAGATCCCCTGCAAGACTTCTCTAATTGTGATCTTGGCTGATTCAATGGTGATAGGGCCCCAGCGGTCTATCCAGTATGCAAGAACAGGATGATCAGACAATACCCAAATCTTCTTTACACTCGGCTTGAATGCCTCGCCGTCGAAATCTGGCACCGTCCAACGCTTGTGCAGATGGGGATCGCTTCGTACACCTGCATAATCCGGAGGGTTGATTATGTCCCAGATAATTTGGGGTGATGATATGTCGAAAGAATTGTAAGCAAGTTGGGGATGGAGACAAATCACTGGCGGGGGAGGCGGTAGGTTCCAGGGATTGAAATGACTCCACCATGGTGACACTGGTGTGTGAAATGGACAAGGACTACGCGGAAACTGAGTCAAATTGTATGCATAATGTGGTGGCGGCAATGGAGAAATATTCTCGGGTGTCGGCAGGCGTGGTGGCAGATTCTTGGGTATGAAAGTTGACGGACTAGGAGGTATAAAGATCTCAGTGACTGGAGAGTCTAATGTGTGAATGAATTGTAAGCTGTCCATCATGATCATCAGAGAGATTGACTACTCGCTGGACATGATGTATTTTCGAATGGATTGTCTAACGTCAGCTTCGCGGAACTTTAGAAATTGACTCTGTGAAGAAGAACGAGTTCAGGTCTTCAGGCTATCAAGTATGGGTTCGGTGCAAGGATGTAGAAAGAAGGAAAGGAAAAAGATGGATTATCGACTTTTTATTTATGATCATTTGTTGGATCATGTGGGCGCTTTGAGATTGGTCTCTCTCTGCCTTTTGGAACAGCCTTCGCCAATTAGTTGAGAATACTAATAAAGGCTATCCAAGTTTGATTTATTAGTATGACATGATACTATTACCTGCTTTGGGCAACCAACATAATTCATAGACGTTGGGTTTGATTCGGACTGGAAGATTTCCACTACCCGGCCAACTTGGTCTAGAGTCGGAAATACGAGTCGATTCATCTTGAGGGGAATAGTATAACAAAAATGGACATTGTAGTTGCACCACCAAGTGTATTTCAAATCTCTCATCGCACGAATTAGAAGTATTATATCGACGAATGACATTCGTAATCGTAGATCCTGCCGTTCAACCATATAGAAATCTTCACCGGCTGCTCAAGAGTCCATGCCCCCACACCATGGCCCGTTCACGACTCTGATATACTGAAAGTGTGAACGAACATCAAAAATCGATTAGATTTATACTACCCAGGCCATTCAAGACGTTTGGGCCAGGTTACTACACCTTCATACCATGGGGACAGGCACTCCGATACTATGATAAGCTATTGCTTTGTTCATTCATTCATTCCAAGGAATTTCGCATCTATTTTCTCTCTGCAGAACCAATACGATGGGATACCCTAATATGTAACAAAAATGATAAGCAAAGTGCAGAACATCAATAAAGTCATGAAGAGTCACAGAGGACCAGTTATCAGGCTATGACATGCATTGCGAACGGGACAAGAAGATGCGTGTGCGAAGAGTTTCACAACGAATTCACAATGGAGACGTTAAGAGGCTGAACAAGAAGCGTTACAGGCTGTTACGCGGGCCCTTCGCGCATTGTGGCTTGTGAACTTTCCAGTGAGTCTTCTGGCATTTTTTGCAAGCTTGGCAGTGATCACGCTAAAGCGGCCCTCAACATATTCACGCCTTCAAAAGATACGAAGAGGCTGATCGTGCCTCACAGCCGCCGCCAAAGAATCCCTCAACCACGTCGTCACCAACCGGCCTCTCGTCCTTCCTCGATGACATATGCATGGTTGATGTCGCCGTGCCGCCACCAAGTGACTCGGAACAAGGCACCAACACCGAGTCTTCGTGCCCAGTCCCTATCCGGAATGAACTTGACCGCTTCCTGCAAACAGACAAGTTGTTTGAGCAAGGTAATCACAATGATGCACTACATTGGTGGAAGGTAGGATTTGTTATAGATCCTAACAAGCTGACATACCATCCACTAGATTCACGAAAAGGATTTTCCCATCATCGCTAAGATGGCTCGGGACTTTTTCGCCATCCCGGGAACAATTGTCTGCGTCGAACGACTCTTTTCGAAATCCCGCCACCTCTGCACAGAGCTACGATCATCACTCAAGGCTGAAACTATCACGGAGGCCATTCTTACCAAAGTCTGGATCCAATCAGGCCTTTTGAAGGTTGTGTAGCCCTTTTTCGCATCGTGACTATCTCAGACCATCGCTCTTAGCTCGCTATTGTAGTTTCTTGTATTTTTTTGTACCTAGAGTATACCGTTTCAAATGGTTTGAAAACTGTTTACAACTATCTGTATCCGTTTCCTATCCGTTTCCGTTTGATTTGAGGGAAATTTCAACGGAAACGAAACGGTTGGAGCCTTACCAACGTCACAACAGTGCACTCACAACCACCACTCCGATGGCTCATCACCAACCTGCACCTCGACCCAACTATGTCCATGACATCCCAAGTGTCCGTGCAGTCAACCCAGGTTTGCCTGATGTTCTCGGAAACCTTGATTTAGACAGGTGTATACGAGCTGGAACACCCCTTGAACCGCTCAACCTTTCCCAAGCTAAACTCGTGGCCAAAGGTTTACAAGCTGCGCACGGTGCATTTACTCATGGCTTTTTATTTGTGAATTTATCTGAGGTCTCTTCCTTTCATCCAGACTACGGCATCGACGATCGTGTCACAGCTGCTGTGGCTGAAAGTGCCGCACTAAGAGCCACTGCTGTGGAAGCAGCCCGTATGTCTTCTGCTCCCTATCTATTTCTCGTTTGACCACCATCCTTTCCATTAGATGCTCTGGGCTCATATGCTCCGGTTGACATTGGGCAGGCTCTCGGCCGGCTCGCTCAGCAGATGGAAAGGACAAACGACCGGCTGGATGAGATGAACGAACGGTTTGCTGAGATGAACAAACGGTTTGCTGAGCAGCTGGAAAGGACAAACGCCCAGCTGGATGTGATAGTAGCTTTCTCTCACAATACCCGCTTAATAGCTTCAAACTCCCGTGCCGTTGCACAGCAATATGTGCCGCTCCATAAAACCGTAAGTCGATAATGACACCCCACTATCACTTCTGCTCAACTCACTGGTCTAGGTGCCCGGTAATGGGCTTCAACGCGCAATTATTGCCTTTGGCAATGTAGGACCTCTTCAACAAGTCCTTGTCGCACCTGCACAAGAGCCAGTTTTAGGCACAATACCCCCGAATTATGACCACAATCTTTTAACCTATAACAGGGCAGATTTTGTTAGGCTAATCATATTTTACAATCAGGATTTTGGGATTGTCCGGGGTGACACCATACCTGAATGCATCGAGAAGCTACATACATTTTCCACTAGATATTGACTTCTGTACCTTTCTTGTGATAAAATGACAGCTTACAGGTTGGAAGGGTGCAAATTCTGGAAATTGGTTCCTTAGGACTCGCATTGGAGCATGGGTGTTAATAGGACTTTGGGATTCTTCCAAAACTTCTTGAGATGTTCTGGGCCTAATTCCGTGATTTCGAGAAACAAAGGACCCGCTGCATGAATATCCGTTATTCTGGAGTCGTTCCTGCAATATTGCTGCAATAACTGGCTTTCATGCCATCAGTGAACGACTTCCGGATGGCATTTTTTCTTTGCAATCGGTAGTTTGTCCATTTCAAGATATAGTATCCAATGATGCCGCGTGTCTACCATAGACTGCTCTGTGCAGAAACGGAAAATAACGCCATATTTTGACGCAGTCCAGGTCTCCAAATCAGTCGAGAATTCGATCAGCTTGCAACATTGAGCCTGCAAGAGGCCGAGTCGCGGGTTTCTCAGGAAAAAATGATAAAAAAATGTCCCATATGGCATAGGAGCCTCGCCATCTGAAATCAAGGTGAAGAGAAGAATGTTCCTAGCTGAGGGAATTCAGCAGGGCTTACATCGTCACATTAAAAGTCACTCACCGATGATTGCTGGCTCTGCATCGCAGCAGGTGAAATCGAGTTTCCTATCACCTTTTGGATAACTTGTGAGCTGGTCGACGGCAAGTACACTTCACGACAGAATTACCGGATCCTAGATCAGTATGGATGGTGTAAAGAATACTCTCTTGGATCTCCGCAGCCAAGGAGCAGAATGTCGGCGTTTTCCTCTGGTGCAAGGTGCCGAGTGAGACAGACGGGTGAAGTGTTTCCTATAGGGTAGAAAAAGTTATGCCTAGGCCATATCACAGGATGAGCCATTCTGTGATTCTCTTGCTACGACGATGTTGTGTCAAAGTCCACAATTCAGGTCTGTAGAGAATTGGGTAGCCACAGGCAGTCAACAGCAGGTAGTTATCGACTTCATCGATGAACCCCGATTCCGTGCGACTTAATAGATCTTTTATATCACGTAGGCGCCCAAGAAGCTTTACCACTTTGCTAAGTTGGCTTCAATGTTGAACGCCATGTATCATTCCTTGAAGTCAACCCCACTGTTCAGGATCTTCCGTTCGGTTTTCAGAATCCACCAGACGGGGAAAAAGCAGAACCATTGTGGGTATGAATTGATGGGTGGCAAAGTCGGACAGTGGAAGGAGGGCGGGGTCACGGGAACGTAACGCCTATTAGGCTTCGACGAACATCATGCCTGTTGTGGCACAGCGCACATCCGCTTCCCAAGCCAAAGGATATAAGAGGTGACTTGTGAGTACGAGCGTATGATTGAGCGCAAACTTTATCCGATTGCGCAAAGTAAAGAATCACATAGACTAAAGACTTCCTCTGACCAACATGCCGTTTGGCATTATATCCCCCCACGAAAAATCAATGAGATGGCAATAGCTCATGCAGCCACAGTAACAGTTGCCTTCTGTAGAGCTACGTTCGTTTGAGACAGGATTCTACCGTTGAGGACTGAGGAGGTGACAAGGGTCACTGAAGTCTTCGCAAGGATTATTCCCTGGAAGGTTGCAGATCCTCCAATTGTAACAGCGCCAGTTACAACCCATACAATGTTGCGTGGGAGAGCACCGCCTGCCAGATTGACTCGGGTGCTAGCAGCCTGGACTAGTGTACCAGATACTTGAAAGATCCATGCTAGTGAGAGTTCAACGGTGTTAGTCCAAAATTCAGACAATATTACTCCCAGGAACACTTACTGTCGGTGGAGCTACCGGAGATGGTAACACTGGTTGGGATGTTGACGCCGGTGCTAAATTTGTAGAGGCCGGGGGCAAGAGTGAGACCACCAAGGTTTCCTGAGAACAATATCAATAATATAGTCTGTACACTAATTCAAAGTTGTCTACCAGTGCCGATGTTTAGCTATAGACAATAGCGTCAGTCGATGATCTTTACGAGTAAGGCACGCAGCGACATACAAAGTTTGGATTTGGCCTGCCAGCAGCATCGGTAAATGCTGTTCCCATGTCACCAATAGCGGTGGTGAGCTGAGAGGGAGTCGGAACGGCGTAGTTCGCAGCCTTGATTTGTCCGGCAACTTGGCTCGACGACGAGAAAGTGCCAAGGGGAGATAATATAAGGGAGAATCCCGTTATGAACGAAGCAGCCGCTGGACTAAGGCCTATATTACCAACTGATAATAGTTAACATCAACCAAAAAGAATAGGAGGAGTTGCAGACGTACTGACGGCGGAGGCTGGTACGGAGGACACTCCTGTTTTAGCAAGGATTACAAAATTGCCTGCAGTACCCAAGTTGACCGCCGAAGGGCCCAGAGCAGCGGCACGCTCAAGGACGGCCTACACACGGAGGGGCGGTCAGTGGGGAGAGATAAAGTATGGCATGAGATATAGCGTACACCGCCTGCGACATTACTCAACGAGGCCTGAAAAAAATACGAATACGGTCAGTAACGAGTGCAAGAATCGCATCAGTGTACGTACAAGAAGGCCTAGGACGAAGACTGATTTCAAGTAAGACATCTTGGATTTAATTGAAGGCAGTTGAAGATATAGGATCTGCTATTCACCTCGTTTGGCAAGGGGTTAAATAGCTCAAGAAAGTTGGCTGATTGCACATAATTTCATCCATTAGGTTGACTTGACCAAACAAGATGCACAATGTCATCGTTGGGGAAACCCAAGGGAAACCCTGGGGTATCCCACCCTCTTCTATTGATGCTGTCGTCGTTGAAACATCAGTAGCATGGGAGGAAGGGAACACGCACCACAAGTGTTGAACGTTGTTCGTTAAACCCTGCTCTCTTGTTGAAGATGACGCAACAAACACAGAAACCGTCTAACTCCGTCTGAAAGGAACAATACTGACATCCGGTAAAAATAGGGGGCCTAGTCGCTTTGCCTTTGATACGGCATCGAACCGGAAATTTCGAGCCATTAGGACAGAGGCATCCATCGCCTTGATTGGCTTGGCTAAATTGAAAGCTTCTATGCCGTTTTATTTGAGCTTCCAAGTCGTCATCCGTATCATTCGTCGTCATAATTTGTCAGACGACATGGCGGCGAGTAAGCAATTCCGGGAGATCATAGAATGAGAACATACAGAAGCAAGGGTCCAGGCACATTGTTGTAGTTATTCTACAAGATCATCCTACGAGCAAGTCACTGCCAGATCCCATACGATGCATGTGGTTTATAGACCAGGACCATCTTGGCTATCACTGGCCTATCACACAGATGAAGCGTCGAAAAAGAAACCGTCAAGAAACTATTGTCCATGTAGGATGTTGGCATTGATCATGAGAGGCAGAAAGTTACAAGCAGTATTCTTGTAGGGCTTGAACTATCCCAAAAGGGTGAGCCAATTGTAGGCTGGAGAGCCCTCGAAGATTCACCGTATCCACGCTCTCGAAAGCATGGACTCCGTCCTCGTGTTGAGAAGTCAATCTACTGTCATAAGACGGGTCTAAAGCGACAGTCGTGGAATATCAACTTGATATTGTCCTTGAGTCCTTTTTCTTGAGCCTGAGTTCGAATGTGGCAGCGACAAGATTTTTTTTTTGACGAAACTCTCGCGGAGTTGTCCAGAGTTGTCCCAAGAGTTGTTCTTCATTCATGTAAAGAACATGTAAGTCAACAAGTTGACAATGGCCAAGCATGATTGGCGTGGAGAACAAGCGGGCCGGGGCTGCGGAGAAGGGAAGAGGTTTCCGCTTTCAGTTGCTTTAACCAGTGTGTGACTTTTGCATAGACTTTTTGGTGGGGAAATTGCAAGTCCAAGTTCACGAAAGGTCTCCCTCCATCCCACTACTTCATGACCAGGATGATTGTCCTATGGGCCCTCATATCATCTCTCCTAACACTACAGGCTGCGGGCGCTGCATCGCCTGCAAAGCGCTCCTATGATACTCACAACTACTACGTTCTGCGTCACAATTCCCGTATATCTTCGGGAGCATCGCTGGACGATGTCGTTCACGCGCTGGGGGTTGAATTCGTCGAACAAGCGGGGGAACTAAAGGACCACTGGCTAGTCAGGAAGGAGAAAACTCAAGAAGGGCTGTTATCGAGGGATTCGGCTGATTCTGTCCTCTCCACATTTGAAGCCCTGAAAACTCGAGCAGTATCACCAATAGAGGCACGCTCAGGCGACTCGCAACTTGCGCGCAGGGTAGTCTCATCTGTGGACTATCTGTCTCTCCAAAGACTCCGACAACGCGTCAAGCGTGCTCCTCCTTCAATCAAACCTCCGTCCGCAAGTTCATCACGAGGTGTTGCAGCTCGTCTTGGGATCATGGATCCCAAGTTCCCTGATCAATGGCATTTGGTAAACGACGAATATCCGGAAAATATGATGAACGTAACAGGCGTGTGGGATATGGGGTTCAAAGGCAAGGGTGTTATTTCATCCCTGGTCGATGACGGCTTGGAATATGAGAGCGAAGATCTGTCCGCAAATTTTGTGCGCCTTCTTCTCTTTTTGTACTGTTTTTCATCTCACAAACTTCTGTCAGGATGCCGATGACTCTTATGACTTTAATGATCATGAGAAGTTGCCTACACCGAAGAATTCAGACGACCACCATGGGACTCGTTGTGCGGGTCAAATTGCAGCTGAAAAGAACAATGTTTGCGGCATAGGAATTGCGTACGAATCCAAAGTCGCTGGTGTTCGCATATTATCGGGTCCCATTTCTGACGTCGATGAAGCTGCTGCCCTCAACTATGGTTTCCAGAATGTTTCGATCTACAGCTGTAGCTGGGGTCCGCCCGACAACGGCCAATCTATGGAAGGTCCTAATTATCTCATTCAGAAAGCTGTTGTCAATGGAATCAACAATGGCCGTGGTGGAAAGGGGTCCATCTTCGTCTTCGCCAGCGGAAATGGCGCCCAATATGGAGACCAATGTAACTTCGACGGCTATACCAACAGCATCTACTCTGTTACAGTTTCTGCTGTCGATTATAAGGGCCTCCATCCGTATTACTCAGAATCATGCGCAGCCAACATGATTGTTGCTTATAGTTCTGGCAGCGGGCGCCACATCGTGAGTTTCGTGCAAGATAAGCTCCACTTGTGTTATAATTAGATCGTTTAGGTGACAACAGATAAAGGCAAGAATGCTTGTGCTTCATCCCATGGTGGCACGTCTGCTGCAGCACCAAATGCTGTCGGAGTCTTCGCTCTTGCATTGGAAGCTCGGTACGTCATCCCACGTTCGCTTAATACCCTCGAGGGGCTCGTGTTTACTTTACCTCCAGCCCTGACCTCACCTGGCGCGATGTTCAACACTTGTGTGTTCAGACTGCCAGAGTAATCAATACGGAAGACCCTGACTGGGAGAAGACCGCACATGGCCGCTTGTACAGTTACAAATATGGCTTCGGTGTACTAGACGGATACGCATATGTGAAAGCAGCTCAGGCGTGGACGCTCGTCAAACCTCAGGCACGGATGATACCGAAAACCATTCAACTCAATAATGGGACCTTCGGACAAGACGAGAAATACTCTGGTGGCCAATTCATTGGTTCCGAAGGTATCGAGAGCAAACTCACAATCACGAAGGACCTGCTGTTGCAGAACAACTTTGAATCGTTGGAGCATATCAATGTCAAAGTCTGGATCGACCACACCAATCGTGGTGACGTCGAGGTCGAGATTGTGAGTCCGAAAGGGATCAGAAGCGTTTTAGGTGGTAATCGGAAGGGTGACAGAGATACCGGTGGTTATCCCGGCTGGACTTTCATGTCTGTCAAACACTGGCAAGTCACAATCTTCACCTCACTGGAATGCGCTAACCCAAATCATTAGGGGTGAAGACCCAGTTGGTGATTGGACCATCAAGGTGAAAGACCAAAACGAAGACGAAAGAAACGGCACCTTCCTTGGATGGAACATGATATTCTGGGGCTCCGTCGTCGATACTTCGAAGGCTGAGAAATATGAAGTTGACTTGATTGACAACCTCCTTCCACCAGCAGAAGCACAACCTAGGCCCACGCTTGTTACTTCTTCATCAGCCAGCGTCAAACAACATCCCAAACCAACAGCCAACCTTCCGGCCGATCACGGTGAGGCGACTGGCGAGAATTCAATACCTGCGTTCACCCCCGGCTCTCCTTCCCCGACGGGTAGCCCCTCCACAATCTCAAGCACGCCGGATGTAGGCTGGTTTTCTGACATGTCGAGTCTTGTGACAGGGCAGAAATGGTTCTTCGTTGCTCTTGGGGCTGTTTCGATATTCGGCATTGGGGTGGGTGTCTTCTTCTGGAGACGTCGTGCTGCTATCAAGGCGGCAAATTACACGGCTTTGAATAACGAAGGCGAAATGTCGATGAATCCCATTGGAACCTCTATGTCAGGAGGACTCCGGACGACAAGGGAGCTTTACGACGCGTTTGGAGAGTTGTCGGATGATGATGACGACGACGACGACGAAAACTCAGCGCTGAGGAAACCTCTTGCTCGGTCAACGGGTGGCCTCGGCTTCCACTCTGGGTTCCTGGATGACGATGATCCGTCAACGGCAGCAGGGCTTACACCGAAATATCGTGATGAGCCCGAAACACAGCATGAAGATCAACCCAGGACGGCAGAGCCTTCTACACCTCACCGTGGCGCGAGTCCGACGGGCAGCGTGGATCATCATTTGGGGTCATAAAACGGTAGCCGCATGTTCAGGGAGCTTTTGGGAGATTATCCCTCCATTAGGACAGTAACCGCTCTCTTTCTTTATTAGGTTTTGTACATTTATGCATAATTGACGGGGAATTTCATCTACGCAAAGTCAACAACCGCTCATCCTCGCATTGCGCATCGCCATGCAGGGGGATATTGTGGATCATGGGTCTTCTTGTCAGAAGCGGTTATACGGACATTGCCTGCTACGGCCTGGTTTTTCGCTGTACTCGTGATCCAAAGGGCGATGAGGATTATCCACCGTTGTAGATACTCAGGAGAGTCTGAACAAAGAAAGTAGATGCGGTGACATTTCTGCCGTAAAGGTGACGTCAAGAGCTACCTCCTCATATATACAAGTACCACGAATGTGGGCCAGGCCATGAATGCCAGTGGATGGGATCGCATACCCAAGATTTTCTATCAGCGCTTTTGAAGGGTTCATCCGAATACAATATACATGGTGACACTTGCCATTCACGGAGAGTGGAGTATATATAGCACAAGTCGACTCGTTTCCGATTTTTATCAACACTTTTGCACCCCATTACTCCTAAGTCATAGGCCCATAGTGCTCGGTTATCTCAGATCGTGCAGATCCATCTAGTGTAAGTACATCCACCTAGATCCACTAGGTTGAACCCCAACATTTGTTTTCTGCATGCTACAGCGCTCCTCAGCATTATGGGATTATGCCCACTGATTATTGCCCAATACCATCTCGAAGGCCATCCCCGTCGGACTGAGCACTGGAACCTTGCTGCACTATTGAATGCGAACTCAGCCTACGTGTACGAGATTGCTGGCAACTCAAGCACATTTCATTATGTTGTCAAGCGAGTTTGACAAATTTTCGCGGTCTGAGACGCTACGAGGTGGATGTTTAGTTGGCCATATCGCTCCTGACAAGCTGGACTGGTTGAAAACCCGGTTGCAAGGTGTTACCATTGTGTACAATGATCCAGAGTTTGACTGCCAAACCTGGGTGTTGGATGCGCTTCGGTTTATTCGAGATGACGAAGGAGTGGAGGTGAGGAACACAAATGAAGAAAGGATCAGAAAGGAATTGGCTCTCGAGAAAGAACGCTGGGACAGCGGTGAAGATACCATAGAAAATAGGCTGTTTGCACACAAATAGCCATCCATGTTTCATTGTCCTCCTCCCTATCGTCATCACGGCACTATTTAAATATTCAAAGAACGGTAGGATTGAAGTCGTTTGCTTTCCTGCAAAGGATCTGTTAGACAAAATTCGCCTGATTTTGTCAGCTGTAATTTTGTCAAGAGTGAAAAAGCGATCTTGGTAGATACAAACAGTTCATATATAAAATCCAGCAATCGAGGTCACTTGATACTCCCGGTTTATCTCCTCATCATAGCCAGGTACTACGTGCTGCCTACCTAAATGATTCCAATCACCATCACCCGCATTGTATAAAAACTTGTAAGCTTCCCAATACTCTGGGCGCCAGCCAGCCTGCTCCCAATCTAGAAGGGCCGTGATACGAGCATCTTCTCCTTCAACAGACACAAGAATATTGTATCGCGCAATGTCTCCATGTGTAAATGTGATTTGGTGATTGTCCGGCATCTCTGCTAGTACCTGCCGCAATGCCTCTACAGTGGGTGGATGCCTCTCGCTAAAATCGATAAGCTGGGTTACGCGCGAGTTGTTGAATTCGCGTTGATCAGAAAAGGGTCCACACGCGTCGCCTTGCCGGACAGCGAAGTCGAAAACTGCCTCTCTCGATAAGGAACCGATCCATCCTTGCGGATAGGGCTGATGAAGAGCGCGCAACTCTTCCACGTACGATACCAGTGTGCGCAGAACGGACATCTTCTGAGGCTCGGAGAGTTTGCGCCATTGCCTTTGAAGGACCTCGCCATCTTTGAACTCCATGACAAGATAACCCTGACCATCACGTCCGGTCCAGCAATCGTAGACAGCCGGCACAGGAATGGTTGTGTGCAGCGCAGCAAAACGAGTAGCTTGGGCTTCCAGGTGAAGCTGCCATGGTGGGCCTGTTTTGACTACCGTAGTCTTGGTAAGTCGTGTAACATTTCGAGCTATTTTGGGGTAGATCTTTCTGGAACGACGGAGCAGGAAAGGCAAGAAAAGTCTCCGCAAGTGAGTGCCGATACTGATCTTTATGCTCTCCAGAAATCTCAGGATGCCCAGAAATCTAAGGAGGGACATATGTCATGTGGAATTTGGGGTGCAATGTGTCGCGACGTTGAGACTATTTGCCTGATGTTGTGGTGACCAAGGTCCGCATACTTGCCTATTGTGCTTTTGAGTGTTGCAAAACCAAGCGGCAATCACACGGGTGTGCTTCAGCAGCAGCGACCACGGTGGAAGACGTCATTGGCTTGGCAGTGATTCCGAGCTTTGATACGCGAGGTTCTCGGACAACACTGGGAGAATAGCATACCGCGTTCCACTCACTCACTCTTTGGTGCATATTTTGATATTCGAGCAATAGGATTGGATGGTCACAAAATATCTCTATATCGATATTCTACCTCAGGCTGTCGGGTGCTTGCAAGAAAGATCTTACGCCCGATTGGTGACAATCAAGCCGCGACAGGATGGTCCGATAGAACGGCAACTTGGAGTTCCATGCTTTCTTCTAGCACGCAACAGCGTGGAGAGTAGATCAACAAGGAATCTATTGGCTATTTTACAGCATATTTCTAAAAGCTTACAACAGGTGTACATGATTGATGGGAGAAACTGACGGGCAGAAAACAAAGTTTAGCAAAAGGTATGCAGCCTAACCCAACGAGATGAAAGCAATGAGTAGAAAGACCACGACTACAGGCGATTAGTATAATAAATATCAAGCTAGATGAACATAATTTTTGAACCACTGGCCACACGAGCCAAGATCGAGAGGTCCTCATACTAGCGGAGCGAAGAAGACATCAGCACATATCAATATGTAATCAAAGCAGTGACCTTACCGTTGTTATAGTCTCCATTAGTTGCGCCTCATTGTAGCCAGAGCTTAACACCCGCGCACGGATTTCGACCATTGATAGCACTTTCGAATTGCCTTCTTCGTCCGAATCCACATCCATATCTCGTTCTCCTCCAGGTCCTTTGCCTAACCTCTTCCGGCGCTCGAATGGCTCGGGCGCATTGCCAGACCCAGCCATGTCCTTGATCAATCGGAAAATCTTGGTGATTACAGATCTGTCAAGGTCGGGTTCTTTGTCCTCCTCATCCTGCAGACTCTCCTTGCTGCATTCCATGAGTCGAAGAGCCTCATCCACGTCGAGATGTTCTACGATATCTGACCAGCGTAAACGGGCAAGGGCCTGCGCGAGACGGAGAATGCCAAGAAGTGTACGCGCAGATGTGTACGTGTGTGACTTGTTTTGTTCTTCCTCACTTTTCGACACTTTTCGGAGACGAACGTACGAGTCGACAACATAGCTAGACACCTCACGTGGAACTGTTGGCCGTCTTTGTCTTGCGAGAGCAATATAATGTCTGTCACAGGCGGGGATATCAGTACATCAATGACAAAGTTAAGACTTCGTAGCAACCGTACCTCATGATCGTCGGTTCAATAACGTCGAAGTCAAGTTCTGGATGTCGATTATGCATGTGAACATATGTGACATGCTCAGCAAGCCGTTCGTCTTCATCTCGAGAAGGCTTGTCGAGAATCAAGAACAACAAGTCAAATCTTGACAACAGAGCAGCGGGAAGATTGATGTTTTCAACAGGGGAAACCTTGGGATTGTAGCGTCCGTATAAGGGGTTTGCTGCGGCCAGAATAGATGTCCGTGCATTGAGTGTGGTGGATATCCCAGCTTTGTTGATTGAAATGGTTTGCTGTTCCATAACTTCATGGATAGCCGTCCTGTCTGATTCCTCCATTTTGTCGAACTCATCAATGCAGCAAATGCCGTTATCAGCCAAGACAAGAGCGCCTCCCTCTGCAAAGTGTGAATATAAGAAATGTCATGTGATTGGGCTCCCACACACCTAGCACCATCTCGTCGGTCACTGGATCGCGCATCACAGCGGCGGTCAGACCGACCCCAGAAGAACCTTTTCCAGTTGTGTAGACACCTCGAGGTGCTATTTTTGAGATATACTTCAAAAGCTGCGACTTAGCCACACCGGGATCGCCCATCAGGCAGATGTTGATATCGCCTCTGATCTTCATTCCATCACCAGTGACCTTCGTGACCCCTCCTACGAGTAGCAATAAAAGTGCTTTCTTGACATCGGCGTGACCATAGATTTCAGGCGCAATGCTCTGCGATAATTTTTCGTATAGTAGCGGATCCCGCTGGAGCTCGGCAATTTTACGTTCAATTTCGGGCGTAATCTCCAGCTCGTTGTATTGCTTCTTCAATTGGTGAATGTGATGGGTTTCGAGGTAGGTATCTGTAAGGAGTCCGGCACGGATAGCCTGGAATCCGGTGTAGGGGACAGGAAGGAAGATGCCTCCGAGGTGGACAACATCTCCGGGGTTCATGAGTCGTGTCAAATTGCCATTTATATGGATGGTCATGGAGCGAGGTATGTGTCCTACGGGCACTTGATCGGGCTAAGCCAATGATGAGCAACGGTACCCTCAATGACATTCGCCTCTTACCATTTCTTGGATCTTCACTTCTTGGAAAGGGCTAAACCGACAGGCTCTCGTCTGCATGTGTAACGAGCCCTTGATGTTATTCTTCTTGCATTCGTTCTCATTTTGGCAGTCACTGATGGGCGTGAAAGTCTTGTTGGAGATATCTTGAAATGTTTCGGAACCGCAGACATCGCAGGTGTAAGCGTTGACTTGCAGAAGAGGCTTGACTTCAGAGACACGCGTAACAATTCCTCGAACGGTGATGAGTCGGCCAAGAGAGGCACCCTTAACATAACGCACTGCAATCGGAATGTCGCTTGTCAAAGGCTTGAAGTAGAGGTTGCTGTTTATACTTGAGATGATCTGAAGGATATCACTTTGAAAGGGAACGCACTATCGTCGGAGCAAATGCTCTGGAAATACATCCTGGCCACCCTCTAATTGTTCATTACGTTCGCGCCTCTGGTGTAAGATGACATCGATAACTTCGTCCTGATCGCTTATGTCTTTTGTTGGGTAAGGCATGAGCTTGTCGACAACTTCGCTGAAGAGGTTGACGTATCTACGGGTGTTGTTTCGGATGCGAAGTACGAGTTCTGAAGCACTGGTCTCGTGCTAAGTATTATGTTAGATGTGTTAAAGGAGTAGTGGGGACAATCTCACAGTTAAGATATCTTCCAAGTCAATCACCAGCATTTGTTGATCGCGATTCGCTACTCGTTGCTGAATCCAATGTTAGACGCGTTACCGACGCGTCAAAGGCTGATTTCACGCGTACCAGTTGCTGCATATACTTGATAGATGTCCTCCCTCCTGCTGCGAGGTCGTCATCATCAATGCCAAAGTTCGCGAAGTCCTGCGCGAGATCCTTTTCTTGACTGCTCTTGAATTTTGACAGGAAATCTCTGATTTTATCTGCGAACATTATGAGATATGCCTTAGTTTTAGGAAGTTGATCTTGAAAGCTACCTTTCTCTGCGTCATAGTCGACGTTTATATGTGCCACGGGAAGGGACATGCTGGATGGTGAGGAAGGAGTAAGTCGTCGGTGTTTAAAATTATACACGGCTTTCTTAACTTGAACCTAGTCTTGACATAGTCCAACCACTCCGTCGCTTAACGAAACATATTGACTGAAAGATCGAAAGCACTTTGAATGATAATTCAATGGACACTTCTCGCCTTGTTCCCTATGTCGAAATTCTTGTTCGTCCTTCCAGCCTCGGAAAGCGACCAACACCGGTCCCTAGTCGCTCTTCTTCTCCTGTCTTTGATCCCGTAACTTCTTATCGTTCGCCTCGGAAGAGGCAAAAGGTTCAAGAAATCAATCAAGGTTCCGCAAATGTAAATCTAGCCAGAAACGTATGTTTTCTGACCATTACTTTGTTGTACTACCTCGACAATTATTTGTGCAATTTAGATTTTGCAGAACCTTCGCAAAGGCCGCGAAACATCACCGACAGCTTCTGAATTCACCTTTGTGGGTAACCTCACAGCTCAATTCTTAAAAGAATCTCATTGAATATTTTTCAGCGTGATTCGGAAACTGGACCAGCTACATCTAATTCGCCAACGGCATCAGAATTTCTTCTGGATCCCCTTGTTTCTAACTCTGAGTCTTGCAATGGTTCAAACACACGATACGATACAATCTTAGATGGTAAGGCACTGAAACCGACCGTTCATTCACTTGCCCTAACGCGACGTTGTTGCAGAGACTGGAATCTACGACAGGTCTAACGACGAGGTGGTTGAAGATGAACATCTCTTTGTCTCCGGAGAAACCCCCGTCGACGAGGAAGGGGAAGAGGTTCCGGTTCGCCTGTTGTATGATTTTACAATCTATGACATCGATACTTTGGAGCTGGTATCTGCTGCTGAGTTGCTCCGTCTGGAGTTCTCCACGCGAAATTTTAGTGCTTCTGGATTGGTCAAACCGTGGGTGGAATCCGACGATACCTCTGATGACGAAGACCGCCTGGACAGTGAAAGCGACAATCACAACAATCCTTTCTCGAGTACAGGGAGAGACCGGGTGAAGCTCTCGAAAATTTTGGAGTTCAACACCCACGCAATATCAGAAGACCGTAAGGAACTGGACAGGTCTGGGTCTATTATAATCTCTTATGCACATCTGACTGACTCACGAACTTCGATAAGCAAAATCTACATTCGCACACAATGGGCATGGTACATCCTTGGTTTTCCCTCGGCAACATACAATCCCTTTTTCAGACCCTTCTGGATCCAACACCGTGTCCTTCACCTCTTGATCGTCGCATCTTTGAACAATAGACGCATGACATGGAAAGCTTTCACAGAAAACCTGCAAGATTTCGATCATTCCGAGGAATCAGTCACAACGGCAGAAGAGATTTTGGGACGAGAAATTGACCAGGAAGATCTAGAATCTGATGACGTGGTATGGTAATCTAGCTTTCTTTGAATGCAGCCGCTCATATATCGGCAGTTGGCGTATATCGTATATGTGACACCAGATCTACAACAGGACCTCAATATTTCTCAGGTCCCAGCTATTAGACAGAAAATTGGCTCCATATCCTTTGAAACGGGCACTAACACTAGGCGCCGGCAAGGGATCAAGACCGCGAAATCTCGGTCAGACAGGAAAAACCAGAACCAGAAAATCGAGGTCCTCAAACACTCCGAGACCACCTTCCTGACTCCGGTAGTGAACCGTATCGCTCGAGACTTTTTTGAAGGTTCATTGGAGGTCGCGACATCAATTTCTAATGATTCGGACGACAACGTTTCCCTGAAGCCTCGCAACTTCAAGAGCCACTACACCAACCCTGACAAAATCAAACTGGGGAATCGCTTTTCCGATCATGAAGAGCGATACGGAAAGGCAACCATTGACGGCGAGATATATCAAGTATGCTTCTTTCTTTGTACGCATAATCACAACTGACAGGATGCTCATTCAAACAGATTGGTGACATTGTGATGGTCGAACCTGCAGATGACGAGAGGCCAGATTTGGTGAAATCCAGAGCATGCCACTCAGTGAACAAATATGGGAACAGATGGTGGTAAGTCTCGCACAGCTCACATTCATAATAGCTGACATTCTGTTTAGGTTTTGTCAGATCTGCTATTTCTTCCAAGATGGAAAGGCCAAGAAATTCCATGGGCAGTGGTTTGTTCATGGCTCCAAGACTGCATTGCAGGAAACCTCACATTCCAAAAGCCTTTATTTCCTGGGCACATGTGATGACAATGGCATTTCATCCATTTTCAAGAAAAGTTATGTCAGAATTTTAGGAGACGGTGATGAGGAGGTGGCAGATGATGGGAGTCATGATGCCAATGATTTTCATTGCGGGTATGGTACCTTCAACATTGTCCAAGATGCACTAAATCAAGTCATTTTAGGTTGATGTATGATGAAGAGAATGCTGCTTTTATTAACCTTCCAAAGGGTGCATTGACTGTGGACTTGGGGAGCAATGATCACTCATGCTACTCATGCAATCTCAAGAAAAAAGAATCTAAGCTTCAGGATATGCTGGTGACAGAAGGCAGTATTGTGCTGCATGGTGTTCAATATCATGTGCATGACTTTGTTTATGTGCATCCTTCTGGACATTCCAAAGTTCTTGACATTGCACAAATCACCAGCATTGGAACTTCCCAAATCAGCATCCATTATCTGGGGAGGTATGATGACTATGTTGCTAAACAACCGAACCTCAATCCAATGTTGGTCTCTGATGAAGTAAGTTTGACCACTTTTATCCTTGATTTCTGCCACTCAAAACTTTCATTCAGAGACGGCTATTCTTTAGTCATGACAAATCCATCATCCCCATGCATAAACTTGATGGCATTTGCCATGTACAATACATTACTGAAGAGGACCTAATTGAGGCTTGGATAAAGCATGATGATCACTTTTACCTCAATCAAAAAGGAAATGAAGACAAGCTTGTGAAGATGGATAAGCACAAGTTCATCTGCTGCAAAGTTTGCTACAACAAAGACAAGAGGGTCATTGAACATGTTGGTCATTTTTTGCAAGGAAATAGCAAACTTGTTGGAATGGAGCTTTTCTGTGGTATATTTTCCCCCTTTACTGGTATCTTCTGTCAGTCAACTGACATGTCAATTCCAGGTGCTGGTGGTCTGGGAGTTGGCATGGACATGTCTGGATTTGTTGAAACAAAGTATGCTATAGAATTTGCACCAGCTGCAGCCAAGACATACAAGTAAGATTTTATTCATGACATTCAGTTGTTGGATGTGTTCTTAACAACCTACAACAGACGGAACCACCCCGAGACAACTGTGTATTGCCAAGATACAAGTACCTTACTCAAGCATGCTCTGACAAGAATTGAGGATAAGGATACTCCTTGCTTGAAAGGCAAGGATGGGACACTTTGTCCTTCTATGCCAGACAAACATGACCAGATTGATTTCATTTTTGGTGGTATGTTACACAACCTGATTTTTCTGGGTTATCAAATAACCAGCGGATGCAGGACCACCATGCCAATCTTTTAGTCGTGCCAATCATAGCAAGGTGAAATCTCTTCTGATGTATTTGAAAATCATGTCTAAAGGCTTTGATCGTGCAGAGACAAAATGATATTCGGTGAAAACATACAATGCTTACATTGCGTGTCGTGCTGATTCATCATGTAGGTCGACACTGCCTTGTAACATGCTCAGCTATGTTGAGCACTACGAACCCGACTACTTTCTTCTAGAAAATGTTGCCGGACTTCTAGATCACAAGCTTTATAACAAGCGCTCGACTGATTCTGGGACCATCGAGTGCAAGATACAGTTTGGCATGGTCAAGTTCATCATGCGGACACTCATCGCATTAGGGTATGAATTGCGTGTCCATACAGACCTTGACTTTGTTTTGACTGATAATCTCGTCAGGTATCAGGTCAGGTACAAATTGCTCCAGGCTGGACAATACGGTGTTCCTCAGTCTCGCAGTCGTGTCATTTTCTGGGGTGCGAAGCGTGGCGTTCCATTACCGGAGTTTCCGGTGCCGATGTATGCATGGCCCACTGGAGCGCATCGAGTGACGCTACCTACTGGGGGGAAGATGCCGCCTCCGACAAGGAGCAAAGACCCCAGTGACTATCATTTTTTTGCTCCCCTAAGGCCTATCACTGTGAATGCTGCTATTGGGGATTTGGTAAGTTGATACCGCCTGACACCAAAAGCCGATCACTTACTAGCATTTTATTTGATTGTAGCCCCGCTTTGACTGGAAAAATCCCCACGCGATTCTACCCGAAAAAGCGCGACATCGAGAGGAGGTTAGGCAGAGATTGGGAGCCGGAATTGCGCAAATCGACGCCGTCAGTGGCTCAAAAGTCCTTGAACAAGACAATCCTGGATTTGTCCATGGTGCCCCCTACCCCCTACCACCTCAAAATCGGTACCAGAAGTGGTTGAGGCGAGGAATGGACGACGATGAAGAGGTCACGGGCCAGTATACAACGCGCTTTGCTTCTCGCACGATCGAAGCGTAAGTGCGGGAGAGTGTCTTGTAGGGTTTCGAATGGCTGATCTTGCTTTGCTTGCAGTACCGTCAATGTTCCTCTGAGACCTAATGCTGATCATCGAGGTGAGAAATAGTATGCCTCTCGAAGAAACCCTCGTTAACGATGTTTCCTCAACCTGCAAGACGTTCCGGCCGTGCTACTGCCCACGTATGCAACACCTGGCGCCCGCAAGACCAATAACAGTAAGCGCCTAACTGTCACCTATGATGGACTAACTTGACATTGCTGTCAGCCTATTTTGGGAGAATGGACGGAGATAAGCACTTCAGGTGTGCCATGACACAAGTGGCGCCTGGGCTGAAGAGTACATGGGCTCTTCATCCTCATGTGCGTGCAGTCTGTTCATGAAATTGTGGGATTACATTGACAGATTTTTTTGATAGCAAAAGCGCATCATCACCGTGAGGGAATGTGCCAGAGCTCAGGGTTTTCCCGACAATTATATCTTTGAATCCACCAACACAGCTGCGCAGACGAGGGCACAAGATGTAGGAGTCTACCATGCGATCATGGGTGACCTTGAACTGACTTTGTGATTATTAGCAAATGCGGCAGATTGGAAATGCTGTCGCGGTACCCTTTGCACTGGCGTTAGGCAAGGAACTCGGCAAGGCAATGGTCAAAGGATGGGAGCAAAAATTGAGGGAAGGAAGTGTTCCGGTCTAAGATGGCGGTATTTTTTTTGTCGTTCTATTGAAACACATTTGGTTGTACATTCATGTTCTACCTACAGAGTTATCTATCAGTATCATAATCTTATTCCGTAACATAGATAGCACCTCTATTTCAAATATCATGCCTCATGTAGCGTCCTTAGCAAGTATTCCTTCAACACGTTTGACCTTGCCGTCATTGCCTTCGCCGAAAGTGATCTCTCGGTCAGTCCGGGTGCCAATACGAATGTCTGTTGCAATACGCTGCGCCCCTTTCGCATGGACTGCAGCGTGACAGTCATGTATAGCCTGGGATACTTTAGACCAGGGGCCCTCTGTGTGAGATGCAAGTGAGATGTCAGAACGACCGCGGTGATGATGTGAGAATGGTGACTGACCAATATTGGTGCCGTAGCCACTGGGAACACACGGTGAGGCTTGACGAAGTTGACCATCACGAGAAACAGCTTACTGCATCTGCAAGGATAGGACGATAAGCATTGTGTGAATGAGAATGGAAAGATGATGATGAGATACGTGGTATTTGAGCCCGGACTTGGCTAGTATCCTCTGGCATTCCGCGACTTCCTCTGCGACCTATTTCGGTGAGCAAGGGGTGGCATAAGCTGTCAGAACATGGTTACAGATGTCGATGCAGTTCCTATTGGAATAAGGCAGAAGTCTGTAGCGAATAAGCAGGGAAAGGAATGAGGGAAAAGAACAAGGACATACCGGCAACTGCGTAGAGGTCTGACATTGTAATGGTTCGAAATAGAAACAGTGGTCCTTGGTTATGCCGTCCACAACGCTGCAGAAAAGGATTTCTGCGTTCGAGTCCATCGCAGCCCCGTCGTTGCGCCCAGCCTCAAACCATCCTGCTACTCCTCACTCAGCCCAAAAGTCGGCGCTAGATATCCTCGAAACGCCACTCTCCCCGACCACCGCAGCATCACTCCAACCTGTTGCCGCGTTCACAAGGCCATCGCCCTCCCCCTCACCCCCAAACCTGGGTCGCAAGACTTCACTTATAGACCTCCATGACTGGGTTGTCGACGATGGCCCTTCCCCGGTCCGTGCTGCTAACGGACACATCGATTCCACGGAAACACCGACACAGATGCGCTTTGACAACAAGCGGCATTCAGCCAACCGCAACGGAGGTCTTCTCATCAGTCTGGAATCACCACCAAGACCGAAACCTAGACCGAAACCTGCTAATCTCTCGAGTGTGCTCAAGCCACCACAGCTACCGCCGCGGAGGTCCTCGTATACTTCATTGAAATCAGTGGCATCCTCCTCATCACACCAGTCATGCTCTCCTCCTCCTCCAGCCTTTCTGTATCCGCCAAGGAAACACTCAGACAGCCTTACTGTAGATCATGCTCGTCAGTATCCACCTCATTCCCTCGATCTTGACGCGCGGTCGAGGGGCACATCGGCGCATGCTCCATCTTCGTCCATATCATCATTTCATTCAGTGTCTTTGTCCTCGGACACAGATCCTAGCACACCAGGTTCAGTTGCCAACTTCATTGCTACCTTCCCCATGGATCGCGAGCCGACGGCGAACGGCAAGCAGAACGATGCGGACTCTGTCAGTCTCTCAGAGTCATACGAGGAAGTATCTGCTTCATTATTGGCAAGTCCTGCCACAGAACGTACGATTACCCTCGATTGGGAAAAGGCCATGGCCAAGCGTAAACCGATGCCTCCTAAGCTTCCTCAGCGTCCAAATTCAGGTTCAAGTTCATCCAGGTCGTCCATGAAATCGCCTCCGCCCCCTGCACATCCTATCTCCCGTGTAGCATCCGGATCTCACTCAACACCACCGTCTCCTATCATCAAACCCACTGCCTCAGCAGCATCTTTGTCGAACACAGTCGTTACCACCTATGCCCCTCGCCGAGCTGCTCCTCCACCGCCGTCCCGTTCCTCGGATCGATCTTCTATTCAAAGCACAGCAACTACGCACAGCTTCTCATCTAGCTCACAGTCCCATCAATCTCGTAATACATATGCGTCGTCAGATATCAGTCTCAAGACCAAACGACCGACGCCTGTCCCACTAGCCGCCCGAAGACGTTATGAGGAGGTCTTCAACTCAAACGTCATCCAGCGGCGCAAAGCTGAAAAATGCAAGCAGGATGGAAAACCTGCTTTACTGAGTCCAGCAGAGGCAAGAGGGAGGAGAGCTGCGGGATGGCGAGGTTTGTCTGTGGATCTGATCAATACAGACGATATGCCTACCAATTCGGAACCAGACGAGGTGGTCAATGAAGTGGTCGGTAGCGACGAAAAACTCGAAGGCGCCATTATCAAGAAGATATGGCAGCGCTCAGGGTTAGACAAGCCGCGTTTGGCAGAAATTTGGTTGGTTTTCTCATCAGCATCCAATTCAAGTTGTTAATATGCCATCATAGGAATGAATGCGATTTAACGGCTCAGGGAGCTCTCAGTCAGGAGGCATTCGCGAAGGGCATGTGGCGGATAGACGAGGAACTGCGACGTGCACAAACTCAAGCAGTCAAGTCAGCGAGCAAAACGAATTCAGGATCCTATCGGTCAAGCAGTCTTCGCGCAAACTCGAAGCCTCCGACACCACAAAAGCCTAGAAATATCCTTCGTTGAATCGTACTATCGCATAAACCTTGCTTTTGATGAATTGCCTTTTTCCCTGTATGAGCTTCGGCACTCATCACTGGTACTATGTAAATTACCGGGTTTCTCTTAATACACACGCAACGTATCTATCTGTCTATGCATATGAATCTATTCACTGTGAACATTTAACATGCAGATGATGAGTAGAGTAACAACGATAATGGAAAACAGTGTATGTACATGGTACTACATGGCCACAGCAGGTCCGTCGCGTCTTCCATATATCTGTGCCAGCAAACCCAAAACGCCGCCGTCCTCCAGATCCTCCTCTTCCTCCTCCTTTCCTCCATACCGCCTCCCACCATCGACATACGACTCTCCCAACCCACTTCCAACTCCACCATCAGGCCCCATATTATCGGCTGGTATCCCTGAATTGTTCTTCGCCCTCGACATGCTAGTCGAGGCAGCTTCCAGTTGTTCACTGCCCTGCGAATCGCCAAGCACAGCACTCGGAGCCATGTTTATATCAGCATATACTGATGCAGCACCGATGCCCATAGAACCATGTGGGGCCAGGAGCCCGGACATGCCCATCACACTTCCAGGCCCTCGTCTTCGGGAAACAGCTGCGAGCCTGCTTTGCCGTAATGCTTGGTCGTAATCGTGAGCTTGGTGCATGGCGGAGTTTTCGAGCTGCGGATCATTTGCGAAATGGACTGTTCCCCCGACGTCCGAGCCTGCTGCTGACCCTTGACCGTGTCTTCTTCGACTGTGGGAGAGCGGGCGATGTGCATTGAGATCAGCCATTCTACTCAAATAGAGAGACCCGGAAGGATCAGTGGGAGTCCAATCGGGATTGGTTGCCTGTCGACCATATGATCAGCAAACAGGCTCGTCGATCTGAATGGAAAAAAATGTTACCTTGAAATTCAGGAAACTCTTCTCCATCTTGCCCTCGTTTGATATCATCTTCTTATCATGTGTACGAGTTGGAGCACCGAACTTGACGTTCCCATGTCGCTCGAAATGCAAAGCTGCAGACATAGCCTCGCCCGTCAACATGGACGGAGAACTCTCGGAAAAAATCTACAATGGCAGGCGCACAAGCCGGCAAGGAGAGCTAGAGCACGAAGGGTGTCAAAACAACTGAGATGAGCTCCTGCGCAAAAATAAGGATCTTCATGGCGAAGATCTCTCCGAATTCTTGATGCACCTTGAGGTATATCAGTGAGTAAGTGGCTAGATGACTTTGGCTTGTTAATTCACCTTCTTGCTGTGGAGTTGGTGTTTCCACTCCTCCGGCATGTAGTGAGTGTATGCGATTACTTCCGTCATCAACATTTCTGGATCAAAGACCAGGTTGTCCTCTAGCACCATGCCTCTAGCCACTGTAAGGATAGCACCAAAAACTCCGAGGTAGAAAAACACGGTTCTGTGCGGTGTGATCTCGAAATTGAGGAAGAGATCAGGGTCCAGCACTGTAGCGAGGAACAGCACAGCTGCAAAGGAACCCGCGATAAAAGCGACAAATCTGTAACAAACTGATCAGATACCACCGATTTTCAATGCTGGCTGGACACAAACTGCATGATGAGTCGTGATTTTTCGTTGGGAAATTGACCGATGTACATATTAGCAGCGGGGTAACTTTCGTCTAAACGCCGTGTGAAGATATGTGGCAGTTCGTTGAACTCTCGGATTTTCCACTGAGCATAGGATGTGTACCGACGCCCTCCGATCGACGACGGATCCTTGTGGTATTGCTAGAATTGACATAAAGTCAGCAACTCTCCCCTCCGACATATGGCCTAGGAGCATCTCACCTCAAAATACCTGAAGAATGAGTACATGAGGAAGTACAGGACAATAAAAGGTGCAAAGATGGCGTTAAGAATTCCCAGAAAGATGAACCGCCTCTTCAGCCTATAACCAAAGAAGGCATGAGACAGTGGCGCGCTACATTCATGATTTTATCACCCACCCTTCAATCAATACTGCTCGGTTTTGAGATTTCAGAAACACCTTTCTGACCTTCCCGTGCTGGTCAAACAGGTATTCCATCAGACAGAACCGAAGGTTCCATTCCAGAGCCTGCGTTAGGACCTTGCCTTTGCCGTGCTCTTCAACCCCAAAGCGCTGGAGAGCAGCGGGCCAAGGTATACGAAGGTCCAAGAGCTCTTTGTTGAAGAGTGCAATCAGGTAGTTTTCTTGCCGCATTATTCTATTAGCGATGTCATGGGCATCAAGTTTCGCTGTAGTTGTGTCGTCATGTTTTCTGCCTTTGTTTGACGAAATAGCAGTCAAAGGGTTGTCTTCACGAATGCTGCCTATGCTTCGAACTACCTCCGACCACGAGATAGTCTGTATGTCAACCTAGAAATCTTGTCATCAGATCTCGTCCTGTTTAGGCTGCACTTATCCAAGATGGCATTGCATTCGTTCGTCCTACTCTCGAGTTGTTGCTATTCTTATTCTCGGAGCTCTGCATTGCGACTGTCTGTACCTTTATCCCAATGCTGTACATGCATTCGCAAGACGGTACCCTATACAATTTGCACAGTCATCAATGGTACTAATGCTCATGTCAGTCCATGTTCGACGAGCACCCGCCAGCTCTGCAGCATCATTTGTTTCGTTTTGTAGAAGCCTTCGAAGGGACTAATTAGTCAGATTAGATCGAAGTTACATATGGCTGTAATCTTTTGTTCGAATCGCAAACCTTCGCAAGCCTTCGCAAACAATCACAAATGCATCTCTCAGGCCAATTCGATGATGTCCAACATCACAACAGTGCACTCACAACCACCACTCCGATGGCTCATCACCAACCTGCACCTCAACCGAACTATGCTCATGACATCCCAAGTGTCCGTGCAGTCAACCCAGGTTTGCCTGCTGCTCTCGGAAACCTTGATTTAAACAGGGGTATACGAGCTGGAACACCCCTTGAACCGCTCAACCTTTCCCAAGCTAAACTCGTGGCCAAAGGTTTACAAGCTGCGCACGGTGCGTTTACTCATGGCTCTTTCTTTGTGAACTTATCTGAGGTCTCTTCCTTTCATCCAGACTACGGCATGGACAATCGTGTCACAGCTGCTGTGGCTGAAAGTGCCGCACTAAGAGCCACTGCTGTGGAAGCAGCCCGTACGTCTTCTGCTCCCTAATCAGTTCTCTTTTAACCACCATCCTTTCCATTAGATGCTCTGGGCACATATGCTCCGGTTGACATTGGGCAGGCTCTCGGCCGGCTTGCTCGGCAGATGGAAAGGACAAACGACCGGCTGGATGAGATGCACGAACAGTTCACTGAGCAGCTGGAAAGGACAAACGCCCGGCTGGATGTGATAGTAGCTGTCTCTCACAATACCCGCTTAATAGCTTCAAACTACCGTGCAGCCGTTGCACGGCAATATGTGCCGCTCTATAAAACCGTAAGTCAATAATGACACCCCACTATCACTTCTGCTCATCTCACTGGTCTAGGTGCCCGGTAATGGGCTTCAACTCGCACTTACTGCCTTTGGCAATGTACCAGGTCTTCAACAACTCCTTGTCGCACCTGCACAAGAGCCAGTTATAGGCACAACACCCCCGGATTATGACCAGAATTATACAACCTATAACAGGGCAGATTTTGTTAGGCTAATCATATTTTACAATCAGGATTTTGGGATTGTCCGGGGTAACACCATACCTGAATGCACCGAGAAGCTACATACATTTTTCACTAGATATTGACTTCTGTACCTTTCTTGTGATAAAATGACAGCTTACAGGTTGGAAGGCTGCAAATTCTGGGAATTGGTTCCTTGGGACTCGCATTGGAGCATGGGTGTTAATAGGACTTTGGGATTGATATCTTCTAACACTTTGAACTTCTGACGAGGTACTTTGAGAACAATACAGACCACAGCCGGAATAGTGAGCCACCCATGGAACCAATCATGCGGACTCCTACTTTTTGTAGGCCGTAATCCAGGAATCATATAGATCCATGTGCTCTGGATGCAATCATTTCCTACGGCGCTATGGTTCTGCCGCACAGTTATGCTCGCACGGCTGATGGTGGGACTTGACTTGACTTATGTTTTCATCTGGTTTTCATCAAAGATCAGAGAAAACCGATAATGGAAAACAGTGTATGTACATGGTATCACATGGCCACAGCAGGTCCGTCGCGTCTTCCATATATCTGTGCCAGCAAACCCAAAACGCCGCCGTCCTCCAGATCCTCCTCTTCCTCCTCCTTTCCTCCATACCGCCTCCCACCATCGACATACGACTCTCCTAACCCACTTCCAACTCCACCATCAGGCCCCATATCATCGGCTGGTATCCCTGAATTGTTCTTCGCCCTCGATATGCTAGTCGAGGCAGCTTCCAGTTGTTCACTGCCCTGCGAATCGCCAAGCACAGCACTCGGAGCCATATTTATATCAGCATACACTGATGCAGCACCGATGCCCATAGAACCATGTGGGGCCAGGAGCCCGGACATGCCCATCACACTTCCAGGTCCTCGTCTTCGGGTTACAGCCGCGAGCCTGCTTTGCCGCAATGCTTGGTCGTAGTCGTGAGCTTGTTGCATGGAGGAGTTGTCAAGCTGCGGGTCATTTGCGAAATGGACCGTGCCCCCGACGTCCGAGCCTGCTGCTGACCCTTGACCATGCCTTCTTCGACTGTGGGAAAGCGGGCGATGTGCATTCAAATCGGCCATTCTACTCAGATAGAGAGACCCGGAAGGATCAGTAGGAGTCCAATCGGGATTGGTTGCCTGTCGACCATGAGATTAGCAAACAGGCTCGTCAATCTGAAAGGACAGAAAGTCACCTTGAAATTCAGGAAGCTCTTCTCCATCTTGCCCTCGTTTGATATCATCTTCTTATCATGCGTACGAGTTGGAGCACCGAACTTGACATTCCCATGTCGCTCGAAATTGAACTCGGCAAAGCTGCAAACATAGCCTCGCCCGTCGACATGGACAGAGAACTCTCGGAAGAAATCTACAATAGCAGGTGCACAAGCAGGCAAGGAGAGCCAGAGCACGAATGGTGTCAAGACAACTGAGATGAGCTCCTGCGCAAAAATAAGGATCTTCATGGCGAAGATCTCTCCAAATGCTGTATGCACCTTAGTGTGTATAAGTAAGAAAGTGTCTGGATGACTTTGGCTTGTTAGCTTACCTTCTTGCTGTGGAGCTGGTGTTTCCACTCCTCCGGCATATAGTGAGTGTATGCGATTACTTCCGTCATCAGCATCTCTGGATCAAAGACCAGGTTGTCCTCTGGCACCATGCCCCTAGCCACTGTAAGGATAGCACCAAAAACTCCGAGATAGAAAAACACGGTTCTGTGCGGTGTGATCTCGAAATTGAGGAAGAGATCAGGATCCAGCACTGTGGCGAGGAACAGCACAGCTGCAAAAGAACCCGCAATAAAGGCGACAAATCTGTAGCAAACTGATCAGATACCACCAATTTCATATGGTGGCTGGACACAAACCTCATGATGAGTCTTGATTTCTCGTTGGGAAATTGACCGATGTACATATTAGCAGCGGGGTAACTTTCGTCTAACCGCCGTGTGAAGATGTGTGGCAGTTCGTTGAACTCTCGGAATTTCCACTGAGCATAGGATGTGTACCGACGCCCTCCGATCGACGACGGATCCTTGTGGTATTGCTAGAATTGACATAAAGTCAGCAACTCTCCCCTCCGACATATGGCCTAGGAGCATCTCACCTCAAAATACCTGAAGAATGAGTACATGAGGAAGTACAGGACAATAAAAGGAGCGAAGATAGCGTTAAGAATTCCCAGGAAGATGAACCGCCTCTTCAACCTGGAAAGCAAGGAATGCATGAGACAGTGGCGCGCTAAATTGATGATTTTATCACCCACCCTTCAATCAATACTGCTCGGTTCTGAGATTTCAGAAACACCTTTCTGACCTTCCCGTGCTGATCAAACAGGTATTCCATCAGACAAAACCGAAGGTTCCATTCTAGAGCTTGCGTTAAAACCTTGCCTTTGCCGTGCTCTTCAACCCCAAAGCGTTGGAGAGCAGCCGGCCAAGGTATACGAAGGTCCAAGAGCTCTTTGTTGAAAAGCGCAATCAGGTAGTTTTCTTGCCGCATTATTCTATTTGCGATGTCATGGGCGTCCAGTTTCGCTGTAGTTGTGTCGTCATGTTTTCTGCCTTTGTTTGATGAAATGGCAGTTAGAGGGTTGTCTTCACGAATATTGCCTATTCTTCGAACTACCTCCGACCACGAGATAGTCTGTATATCAACCTAAAAATCTTGTCATCAGATCTCGTCCTGTTTCCAGATGATAAAGAGACGCTTACATCAGGAATCTTGAGTAAATATGTGTAAAAGTTATACATGTCGACGAGCCGCCGAATGCTCATGGCGTAGGATATGATTTGCCAAATGTAAAACGCCGTGAATAGCAAGAAGAATAGTAACGTGAATCCGGAAAACCTGCTATGCGGTCAATGAATGTACAATGCCTTCCATACCTTTACTCACCTGGAAACACAATGTTCAACAATTACAGCTGAGAGTTGAGTGTGGTTATGGCGTCGCAAACTGGAATAATCGATGCATCCAAGAAGAAATGTCGAAAATCCTATCACGAATCCAACAGTTCTAAATTGATACCAATTAGACGCAATGGACTCGAGGACACAAATGGCAAAAGAAAGTCACCAACAATAAATTGAGCCCTCGGGAAAGGGCAATGCTATATATTCCCTTTCCTTCATAGTAATAGTAGACTTCTTGCAAGAACCCGTCAAGATTGTAGACGTTGACCCAGTTCCAAAGTGCTTTCTCGTATTCGTCTAACCCTCGCATCCCTTTCGACTGACGAGGAACGTTCGAGTTTGTAGTGAAAGGTGATCCTCGGGAATCTCGTGGAGTTTCTTCTTCGTCTTCTGTAAGAATGTCTGATGGTCGTGGTGGGGGAGAAGATACAAGGGATGGGTTAGATTTGTCCATGTCGGTCGGCAATATGGGCGGGCGTTTTCTGGCGTCTGCAGAGTTACGACCTTGAGCCTGCCGAGAATCAGACTTTCGAGAGGGTTGTGGGAAGTGAGAAGAGGCGTCTGGCCGAGAGGCAGCCTCGACCAAGAAACTTGGAGGTACCTCATCATCTGAGGACTCCTGCTCGTGTATCTTATCTTCTTTGTGAATGTTGGGATGTAGGACATTCATTTCCGAGGCGCTAGCAACCCATGCCACTTTCCGCTTCCCTTGAGATTTAGGTGAAGGTTTGTTGGCCTCGTGTGAGCTATGGAATATGGTGCTCCGACCAGTCTCCAAATCTATATCCTCATGGTCGTCGTCCTCCTCTATTACCGATTCATTTGCCCTTGTGTAACCATGATGATTGCTATGCATGGGATTAATCGTGTTGAGGAAAGGACGCGAGTTCGAGATAGAAGCAGAGGCTCCCACTGAATACGACGACTGGGTCGGGTTTGAACTCGAAGTTGGCCTCTTGGAACGAGATCCAGATTGCGACATGGCTTATGTTGGGAAGCAGAAGCAATGACTGCGCTTGTTATCGCAGCTCTTCGTACCCAACTGCCTCTGACTGTGACTTGACCAAGTACGAGCCTTTCAGTCTCATTCAGTGCGCGTAACGAGTTCGTCCACGTGACTCACTCTGGGACAGTACTTAAGAGCCTCTGAGCGACTCGTCTACTTACTCACAACTGAGTCAGTACAGCTAACAGGACATGAGTCAGTCCCAGAAAGGTTGATGTACAAGATATGTATTCCAGATATGTAAGTAGATCTCTGTGAATACTTTTGATATTGGTTTGATTCTATTAGTACAAATTCCGTTATGGCAACTTTCAGTTCGCTTTCTTCATCACAACCTCCAAATTGCTGGCAGCAACAAGCACCGCCCGTATACCTGACGCTGTGATATCGGTGTCGGTGGCAATGCCCCATGCGTGTGTTTTTTTGGCGCCAGGTATCTCATACAGCAGTTCCACGTAGGACGCGGCCAGAACCTCTGTTCCCTCGCCGATCGAATGCTCCGAGTACTCACGGATACTCAGCGTTCCATCAATGATCGAGTGCAGTGCAGAGAGAGTTGAAGAGAGTGGTCCATTTCCAGTGCCAGTCACTGATTTCTGTTCACCTGCTACAATCAGGTCTCCCACAAGCTTTCGCCCGCTTCCTTCGCCCACATGCTCTAGCTGGAAGTTGCCCAAAGCGAATGTTGATGACGACGAGTCAACCAATCCGTAAGTTTTTTGGAAGAGATCTGTAAGGGCTCCATATGAAATGTCTCCACCAGCATCCCTCGCTGATCTTTGCACTACTTCGAAAAACGATGCTTGCAGGCGTCTTGGAAGTTCGAGGCCCAGTGCATTGACGATAGCGCTCGCAATATCTGCCTGTCCCGACCGAGCATTGAAGCCAACGCTCAACTTGAGTTCAGGCAACGGTTGGTCACCAATAGCGTTGTTGACGGCACTCAGGAGGGCTCGAAGACCAGATCCTGCGATATCGGAGTCGATACCAACACCCCACCATGACTGAGCAGATTTACGATCTCCAGCAGGAACGAGTTCAACGTATGAAGCAGCCTTGGCTTCTTGACCTTCGCCAACGGAATGTTCTGTATAGTCACGGATGGCTAGGTTGATATCGAGATGCACGCGAAGGGCGTCCAGTAGGGATGAAAGAGGACCATTTCCGTCTCCTCTGATAACGCGATAGACACCGTCAACTGAAAGAGTTCCATCAAAGCGGCGACGCTCGTCAGGTGCATCATCTCCGGGATCAACTGGATCATCGCTGGGCTCAGCAGAGATCTTGAAGTTCCGGAGAGCCAGTCTACCCTGGTATTTTGATCCACCAAAGTGATACGTTTGGCGGAAAGCAGTGGTGATGTCGTCAACAGTCATTTCTCGAGCCTCTCGATCCGAGATAGCCTGTATAACTTGATAAAATGTGATTTGCATCTTGCGAGGGAGGTCCAGATGCAGGTGTTGTTTGACGAGGTACGCGATTCCACCCTTTCCCGACTGTGAATTAACTCTGATGACTGCTTCGTAATTCTGTCCAAGGTCGGCTGGGTCGATAGGTAGGTAGGGAATGTCCCAGTATTGCGGTTCGCCTTTGAGGGCGGCTTCAGCGTGCCTAATCTTCTGCGCCTCGAAGCCCTTTTTAATTGCATCCTGGTGTGAACCAGAGAAGGCGGTAAACACAAGTTCACCAGCGTAAGGATGGCGAGGATGAACAGGAAGATCATTGCACTGTGTTACTGTGTCAATGACTGACTGGATATCGCTGAAGTCCAGGCCAGGATTAATGCCCTGTGTGTACAGGTTCAGCGCAAGATTGACGAGGTCAACATTTCCTGTGCGCTCTCCATTTCCGAACAGACATCCTTCGATGCGGTCTCCTCCTGCAAGCATCCCCATTTCTGCGGACGCTATGCCAGTACCTTTACAAAGTTAACACGTCGATAATCTGGTTTTGAAGAAGATATACCTCGATCGTTGTGGGGATGTAGACTGACAATGACTTTCTCCCGCTCCGTGATACTACGACAAAAGTTTTCGATCTAGAGTGGAGGTTAACGGGAATCACTCAGAACAGTGTTCGGTATACATACCTGGTCAGCGTAGTGATTGGGAGGAGCAATTTCAACCGTTGAAGGGAGGTTAAAGATGATGCGATCATCGCCCGTGCCAGCTTTCCCCCAAGCGGCTTTTACTGCCTCGCACACCTCCAAAGCATAGTCAGGCTCCGTTTGGGTAAAAGTTTCCGGGCTGTATTCGTACTTGAAGATGGTTCCGTACTTGGCTGTACATTCTTCCGTTAGCTGTCTAACGAGTTTGGTGTGTGTAACGGCAAGCTCAATGGTCTGTTCCTTTGAATTGCGGAATACAACATTACGGAACGTAGGTGATGTCGCGTTGTACATGTGGAGGATTGCATGTTTTGTGCCTGCTACAGCATCTATGGTGCGCCGGATTAAGTCTTCTCTGGCAGGGGTCAAGACCTAGTTCGACAAGTTTAACACATGCCCAACGTAAATAGGAAGAAGGATCGTACCTGTATCCACACATCATCCGGAATTTCGTTATTGTCCACAAGACCACGAACAAACTGGAAGTCCGTGTCGCTTGCTGCTGGGTATGCAACCTCGATCTGCTTGACTCCACATTTTACGAGCTGCCTGAAGAAAATGGTTTTCTGCTCGATGGTCATCGGGTTGGCAAGAGCTTGGTTCCCATCTCTCAGATCGGTTGACAGCCAGATAGGAACCTGGGTCAGAGTTTTGGAAGGCCATTGTCGATTTTCAATGTTCAATGGGGTGTACGCTTTGTACTTCTGGGATGGGTTTGATCTGCAATAAATATCAGATCAAGAGCGAAAATTAGAGTGCTAAACTTGACTCACAACATGGGCATGATGAAAGATGAACTGAAAATAGGAAGAAAGGATTAAAAGGGAGAAAGGATCGGCGTTCTAGGTTGTTCATGACAGGCAGTGGTGAAATTTATGGCTCCATGTGACCATGCTGAAATGACTCATTTAGTGCCCTAGGAATAATCTAATCAGTAAATCAATACTCGCGCCTTGGATTTTGCTTTCTTTGCTTCTACGATGTCTGCCATTCTGACTGTTCCTACAAAACAGTCGCCTTTCCCTTATGCAGCGCCTGCAATCGCTGCCTTCACCGGAAAGGCTGAGATCAATTTTGACAATGCTGCAACCTCTCTCAATCTAGACTTCGGCGGTTCATCAATCAACGATGAGGAGGAAATCGTCCAGACTCTCGCGAAAGAAACTGGGTTATTTGATGGAGATGCCAAGGTCTTTCGTCCTCGTCTCGTCGCGTCAACAATGGCTAATTGCGTCTGATCAGGCGCTAGGATTCTTCGCATTGGCTAAAACACTAAGAGCACTCAATGCCTTCCCTGAGATTGTCTCTGCGCTTGACACTCTGGATGATCACCTAACGTTCCACACCTTCCTTGTTGGTCACGAAATATCTGGCGCAGATTGGATTCTCTGGGGATCTCTGAAAGGTAGGTACTGTGATCCCCAGCACAACCACGTTCTCATTGCTTGCGATCCCAGGAAACATTAAGATTTTGGGTCTCCTCAAGAACAACCAGCATCCACACATACATCGCTGGTTCTCTCACCTTGAATCTTTGCCCTCTACCCAGACAATGCTCGCCGAATTTACCAGCGCGAAAGCTGACAAGGCGCGCTCAAACAAGACTGCCGCTGGATTCGCACTTGGATTGCAAAACGCCATAGATGGGCAGGTCGTTACACGCTTCCCACCGGAGCCAAGTGGTTATCTGCACATTGGACACACAAAGGCTGCGATTCTCAACCAATATTTTGCAAAAATGTACAACGGGCGGTTGATCATTCGTTTCGACGACACCAATCCATCCAAAGAACGGGTGAGAACAGTGTATTTCGCTCTATTTCGACCGAGGTGCTGAATAGAAATGGCAGGCTGAATTCGAGGACACTATCCTAGAGGATCTGAAACTACTTGATATTCATGGCGATGTCGTAACACACACTTCTGACCATTTCGACAAGATATATGATCTTGCAGTCAAAATGATTACATCCGGGAAAGCTTACGCAGATGACACTGAACAGATGCAGGTACCAGTAACACATTCATCACTACATTTAATTTACTGACCAACTTGCAGATGCGTGACGAGCGCTTCAACGGGATCGCGTCGAAACACCGGGACGACAGTGTTGAAGACAATCTGAAGCATTTTGACGAGATGAAGGCCAGTACAATCGAAGGCCTACGATGGTGCATCCGAGCAAAGATCAGTGTTGATGACAACAACAAAGCACTTCGAGATCCCGTCATCTACAGGTGCAATGTTCTACCGCATCACCGGACAGGGTACGGTGTTTCGTTCATTATCTAGATTGACTTCTAAAGACTGTCGTTTTTAGTGACAAGTGGAAAATCTACCCGACCTACGACTTCGCTTGTCCAATTGTGGATTCGATAGAAGGCGTCACACACGCCCTGAGAACAAATGAATATCGAGATCGGAATCCCCAGTACCATTGGATGATCGATGCCGTAGGTGTTCGAAAGGTCAACATCTGGGATTTCAGGTATGCACCCATTGCCACTGAATCGTGCTCCATTTGGTTAATGTGGCGCAGTCGACTCAATTTCGTTTACACTCTCCTATCCAAACGAAAATTACACTGGTTTGTTGACCAAGGGATTGTTGGAGGCTGGGATGATCCTAGATTCCCAACTGTCCGCGGTTTGTCTGGCAAATTGTCCCCTCATCCTTCATACTTAGCCCATTCGGACAGGAATTCGCCGCCGTGGAATGACCATTGAAGCCTTGACGCAATTCATGCTCTCTCAAGGACCCTCTCAGGCTGTGGTCTCTCTCGAATGGGATTCTATTTGGACCACAAATAAGAAAATAATAGATCCTGTGGCACCACGCCACTGGGGAGTGGTCAAGGACAAGATGTACGTGTCTTCTTTGGACATAGAGTTTGGAAATTGATTTATCCCGTTTGTAGGGTTCCTGTCAAAATCAACGGCGGGCCATCTGCTCCAGAAGTGAAAATGGTCCCCAAGCACAAGAAGAACGCAGAAATTGGAGAGAAGAAGACTGTTTACTCTTCCTCCATCATCATCGAGCAAGAAGATGCGGCGTCTTTCGACTATGAGAATAACGAAGAGGTGTGGCACGCCGTATATTCATTGCGATCTGTCTAATTCGGCGAACTCTTCTAGCTAACGCTCATGGATTGGGGAAATGCAATCGTGAGATCGAAAGAAGTGGATTCCTCAGGGACCATCGTCAGCGTCACTATGGATCTACACCTTGAAGGCGATTTCCGCAAGACGAAAAAGAAGATTACGTGGCTGGCTCAGGCTACACCCGAGCACCCTCTTCCATCAGTGGCCCTTGTCGATTTCGATTATCTGATCACCAAGAAAAAGCTCGATGAGAGTGACAATGTTGCCGACTTTGTGACGCCCGTGTCCGAGTTCAAAGAAATAGCATTAGCTGATGCCAATGTCCTCGATTTGGAGAAAGGAGCCATCATCCAGTTCGAGAGGAAAGGATACTACATCTTCGACGGCGAAACTAACGGTATACGCGAGTTCTTCAAGATTCCAGATGGAAAAGCTGCTGGGATAGCTAGCAAAGCGGGAGCGCCCGCCGTCGTTGCTGACCGTGCTCGCACTGCAGCCTCCCCTCCTTCGCAACCTTCAGCACCTCCTGCACCTACTCCCGTGTCGAAGATGTATCAAATGGAGAAAATATATGCGGACGACACAAAGGCCGATTCGGATAGCCGGATGTACAAGATGGAGAATATCTACAAGGCCTGAAATTCTTCGACGATTCTTGGGAGATCTTCTGTGGAATTCGATTTCAGGAGTCATGTCACTGGAGCAGTCGAGAAATGTGTCAAACACAACCCATACCTACCTTACTGATTGTGCACGCAACACCCACTGTCCTGCCTTAAGATTTAGAAAAGACGGCGTCTACAGTGTAGGACATGATCAGTTTAACTTTAGATAACGCAATAGTATAATGAGTAAAGCGGAGTCTTTCTTAGAAATCTCAAAAGAATAATGAGTGAACACCATAGTAGTCCTAGCAAAAAAATTCAAGTACTTTCATGCGACAAATATTGTGAATCGCCATGTCTACGACTTCCTTTGTTTCAATCACAGCGAGGGCAGTCCTTCTCTGATACCTCATTCTCTACAAGGTGATTTGTTTTGGATTTGTTCTTTCCACGACGGAGAGGGCAGAACACGCCCACGTGACTGTAATTAGGTTCGCGTTTATCGATAATATCTCAAATTGCAGAGCAGGAACGAAAACCAATGTGACCGAAAGTCCCAGAGAGAGCGCGACCACCCCAGCGTTCGAGGGGATACAAAATGTGTTGAGCGAGGAGGGTTATGAACGCGCCGACAAGGATTGATTGTCGATCACCATAGGCGCTTCAGTAGGCTTAAGTCTTGCTGGACCATATTGGTGTGCCAGACGATGTAGTGTTAAAGCGCCTTCTCCAAATATCACCATGCAGCAACAAGAGGCGATTTTTTCTCTGTCATTACATGACTTGTACATGACTCTCATTGATAAGTACCCTTGAAAGATAGAGAGACAGCATGATTTGATACGCAATGTTTTAGTTGGCAAAGTGGTATTTGATCGTGCACTCTTAATTGCGCCGTCCTCCTTTGGCATTTGCTAATTCCTGACGTTGTTATTGAGTTACGCGCCCTTGTTAAGCTGTTCAACCATTGATCAACTCGAGTACTCTTTCCAGACCAGTGGGATCTTCTGCAAGATAGGCCAATCCTCCACCGGACCCTCGCATTGCACGACCCAGATCTCCTGAGCCTCAAAGCCATCCATCCAATCTTCTCCACCTCCAGATCCACAGTTCAACCTCACACAATCCTCGCCAAAGCGCACCGCATCTTGCGCCAAATCGTCATAATACGCCCGTCGCTCTCCCTTGGCCGCATCCGCTTCGTCAACATAGCACAATGACAGATGTGGAAAGGCTGGTGTTTGCGGCTCCAGCTTCAGGGAATCGTGTACCCGCATATGGAGGTTCGCCACCTCGCGCGTTAGCCGAATGGCGACATATACGGATCGGTAGTAATGGGATCCTATTTCGACCGAGGCGAATTTGAGGGATAAGGGATTCTCGAGTGTTGGGATTGACGCTCGGATGGCATCGAGGTCGTTTGCTGCGGATAGGGGTAATGACGCCAGCGTTATGTGAGGATAGATCTTGGGAAACGATTCCCCGGCTGGCGACTGTCTAAACACTGGACCTTGAACTGCTCGCTTAGCCATGAGATCCTGCAGTCGTTGAGCATCGTAGGGGTTGGGAACTATCCACAACGATATTCCTACCCAACGGTGTTAGTCTGCCACATGCTGCAGAGAAAGCCGCAGCTACGTTACCCATGGTGGTTGAAGGTTAAGCGCACCAACGAATAACAACCGACCGAAGAATCATGCTTTCATGAAAATGACGGCTACATACAAGTACATATATAAAAAATACAGACATCGATGGGGGTGGGTTTGAGGTTGGTTTGGAGTCATGTAGATGGGAGGTTGATGAGTAGAGTGTAGTAGAAAAAGTCATAACCATTCATACATAATGTTGAATTTAGAGATGGCTACCTGACCACCTTCACGCCTCCGAGTGTGCCGACTTATTCAGACTAACCCAGCTACTCTCAGCCAAATCCCCATTATTGCTCTCCACATCTGCATCGGAGCTAGTTTCCACCTCGGAAGAAGATGGAGATGGAGTCTCCTCCTTCGTCTCCTCCTGTGCTTGTGTCTGTGCTGGTGTCGGCTTCTCGCGTCTAACAATAGTAGTGACAGGAGGAGGAAGATTAACAGGCGGTTGGCGGAAGGGTTGTACGGGCAGGAGTCTGTTTCTAATTGAGATCAGGATGTGGGGGAGGTTGAGTAGGCCGTCTAGAAGGAGGGATGGGAGGTGCGAAGCCACTCTATATGTAGATGCTATGAAAATGTGTAATTTAGTGTCGTGCATTCCGAGAACGAGGACAAACGTACCCCCCGCACCAACAGAGAACCGCTCTCCACGAATCCAGTTGCGGATTCGTCCCAACCCAAGACCAAGACCGACAATAGACGGTCCAAAACGGCCTCCACTTACAACTCCCACTAGGTTATCCACAAACACCGAGATATCAGTCGGCTTTCTTGGCAGACCATAATTATATCCGTTCTTGAATACAGATTGCAGACGTTTCCACGTTGACATCGACGGGCGTCCATCATGGACGATTCCAGCAAATGCTGGTCCATAAGTCATCTTTTCTGAAGCGCTCCAATCTAACATTGCCGTATGAATTACTTCAGGTGTTGTGGTGCTAAAGGATGCGTCAATATTGAACGACCCGACATCGACAACAACCACTCTGATATTCTGCATCGACTCAGACTGATCGGTCAGCGCTGCGATGCTGATCTCCCGGCGAAGAACTTCCACGCCACGTAAGGTACCAGCTGCGCTCATCGCTTTGACTGAAGCAAATGGAAGCCCAACCCGAGCATCTGTAGCTGGAAGACAGACGATGATAGATTTCTTCCCCTTGTCCCGACTGCGCGCCGAGCCCGTGCGAAGGTGGGGCAGGAGAGCCTGGATTACTTGCAGAGGAGTAATCTGGGTGGCGTTGAGGTATGGGAGGTAGGTGTGTTGTAAAGAGATATGTTCTAGAGGAGCGTTGATGGCAGGAACTGATGCGGAGAGGGTGAGGAGAGAGATGATGGAGTGGATGTACGGGTGCGAGGACGGAGAGGCAAAGGGGTCGCCAGAAGCCTTGATTGGGAATTTGCGAGACAGTGTGGCTGAGAGAGATCGGAGAAAGACAGGAACTGTCGCAGGCTACACATTTCTATGAGGAACATACTGTCGTGCAGAAAGATTGTACACACCTCAAATGGATCGAGGACATGGGCCTTGACATACCCCTTACATTTCGACTCGAGCTCGTCAACGGCCTCGGGCGTAGACACACTAGCTATCACAATATACCCCTTCTTCTCAAGTTCGAGAATCAAGGGAAGGCCGTATGGTGTATCCCCTCCGAGAACCACTAATAGATAGATTAAGATCTGAGCTATTCACACATCGGCTCCGGTACTCACCGACAATCTGTCGCCTCTCATTCGAGCGCTGAGTCTTCGTAGTATACAGCCGATGCGTCGTCTTAGTCAACGAATCCCGATATCCTACCATCAACCCAGCACCCACCACACCCACAATCAGCCCACCCGACTTCCAGGGATTGCGTCCTATCCAGCCCGAGGACTGGTCAATCCACGACCAGGTCGAAGGCGGCGGAGGCGGTGGCTGCGGAGGCACCTGGAAGTCTCCCAGCGTAGGGATACGAACTTCAGGGAAAGCCGGCATGCCAGGGCCATATCTCGAGATATCGACCCAGAGCTGGTTCACGGCTTCATGGACATCAGGTAGGCTGTGAGTGACGGCGGATAGAGAGGCATAAAAGTATTCCTCAACCGATGCGAGGTATTCCTCGACGTTATCGAGAGATGGCGGCATGGTGGGCGCACGGAAGCAACCCTGCTGCGAATGGCTAAGACACAACCCAATGACGCCGTTCTCACTGGCGGAGTCTATGTTGCACCCGCGTCCTCACTGTCTCAGGGCGCTATAGCCAAGTGGTTACGGCGACAGATTAGAAATCTGTTCCTCTTTGAGGGCGCAGGTTCGAGTCCTGCTGGCGTCGTCCTATCCTTTTTGCATTTTATTTCTCATCATTTGTTCTGGACACTTCAATGTCTTTTTCTCTCCTTCCCTCATTTTAAGAGTCACTCAGCGCGAGGATATAATGCGAATTATGGATTCAGGTGCTAAGAACTCTACGAGAATTGATTTTGAACAACAACCAACTTCCACCGCTTATGAGGCCATGTCCTTGGCGAGCTGGTCAGCCTTCAACTTGACGTCCTCGATAGTGCCAGCCTGGAGAAGAATGACATCAGGATAATGTCATCGCGAGTTCAAATAAAGACATACCATGTAGAAAGCAGACTCAGGGAGCGAGTCGTGTTGTCCAGAGAGAATCTCCTTGAACGAGCGGACAGTGTCCTTGAGCGACACGAGCTTGCCCTCATAACCAGTGAAGACCTGGGCGACCTGGAAAGGTTGCGACATGAAACGCTGGATCTTACGAGCACGCTCGACCTTCACAACTAAAGTCAGCATTTGTTTTACATACGTGCAGTAAGGTAAAAACTCACGGTCAGCTTGTCCTCTTCGGACAACTCGTCCATTCCCAGAATGGCAATGATATCCTGGAGCGACTTGTAATCCTGGAGAATCTTTTGCACAGCGGTGGCGACATCGTAGTGCTCTTGGCCAACCTATGAATTGCAAATTAGCAAATGTATGCTTTGATTTGTTGAGTTCTTACAATACGGGGGTCCAACATACGCGACTTGGAGTCAAGGGGATCGACAGCGGGGTAAATACCAAGCTCGGCAATACCACGGGACAAGACAGTGGTGGCGTCCAAATGAGCGAAGGTGGTGGCCGGGGCAGGATCAGTCAAATCATCAGCGGGCACGTAGACAGCCTGTACGGAAGTGATGGAACCCTTCTTGGTGGTGGTGATACGCTCTTGCCTAAATTCGACGTTCAGAATTTTTTTGACAAAAAGATGGTTAGAAACGACTTACATCTGTCCCATATCAGTAGAGAGAGTGGGTTGGTAACCGACAGCAGAGGGAATACGACCGAGGAGGGCAGACACTTCGGAACCAGCCTGGGTGAATCGGAAAATGTTGTCAATGAAGAGCAACACATCCTGGCCTTCCTCGTCACGGAAGTACTCGGCAATGGTGAGACCGGTAAGAGCAACACGGGCACGGGCACCAGGGGGCTCGTTCATCTGACCGAAGACGAGAGCGACCTTGGAGTCACCCTCGAGGTTGATGACACCAGTTTCAATCATCTCGTGGTAGAGATCGTTACCCTCACGAGTACGCTCGCCGACACCTTGATATATACATTAAAATGTGCGCTGAACGACGCGTGACGAAAAAGCATACCACAGAAGATGGAGAAACCACCATGGGCCTTGGCAACGTTGTTGATGAGTTCCTGAATCAAGACGGTCTTGCCGACACCGGCACCTCCGAAGAGACCAATTTTACCACCACGGGCGTAAGGAGCGAGGAGGTCGACGACTTTGATACCAGTCTCGAGAACCTCAGCCGTGGTCGATTGGTCAACGAAGGGTGGGGGTTCAGCGTGAATGGGGCAAAGCTTGACACCCTTGATAGGGCCACGCTCGTCAATAGGTTCACCAATGACGTTCATGATACGGCCGAGAGTGGCAGTTCCAACAGGGACCATGATGGGGGACCCGGTGTCGATGACCCTGGTACCACGTACGAGACCCTCTGTACCGTCCATGGCAATGGTGCGGACCGAGTTCTCACCGAGATGGGACGCGACCTCGAGAACGAGACGGCCACCGCTGAAGTCCTGAACCTCAAGGGCATTCAGAATTGGGGGCAGGTTGTCAGTGTCGAACTGGACATCGACGACTGCACCAATGACGGTTTTGACGGAGCCGACGGCGTGCTTTGCTTCAGTTGCATAGGAGCGGGCTGTGTGGGGTCAGAAAAGAGGGAAAAAGAGGGAGAGAGCGGGACTGACCGGGTGTGGAGGGGGTGGGGGATGTACGGAGCGACGAGGAACGCTGCTGGCTCTGTGGCGAGGCGGGGAGAGCGGCCCTCTGGAGGACAGCAGCGGAGGAGAAGAACGCGTTTGTTTTTGTCGCGCTCTTGAAAGCCCTGTTTGAGAGACGAGCAACGGCACCGCGGGTGGTGAGCATCTTTTAGGTGGAGGATGAGTGGGTAAAGAATTCGAGAGCTCGAAGAAAACCGCTCGACACGTAGAAATTATTCTTCACACGCTCCCGGCTTCCTCCGCTTCCGTCCAGTCTCATCCCTCCACCCTTATATCGCCCTCACCACGAATGCCTCAAACAATTATATTTAATGCCCCCCACCGCGTACGACGACGCCATAGACGAGGCCCGTCTTGACCGCCTTCGCCTGCGCATCTTCAGTGTAGAGTCAGATATCCTTCAGTTGCAGGCAAACACTACCCCTTATCTAATCTCCACCGCTAACACCATTTCCAGGCGAGACATGAGCAGCTAACCACAGAATGCACGAAACTAATAGCCAACATCGCCGCAAAGCGCATAGGGAACTCACCCATGCGCGATCTCATCCCAGAACTGTGTCACATCATATTCGCGTATTGCTCAGATGTAGATTGTGACCTCGACTGCAATGCATCGGAGCAGGCGTTCCAGAATTCGTTTCCCCTCGTCCTCACGCGGGTGTGCACCCGATGGCGGGACATGGTCGTCAACAATCCATATCTATGGAAGACCATCCATGTCCAACCAAGGATGACAACAAACAGTACTGCCCGAGTCCAGCTCTGGCTTGACCGCTCTGCGAACATGCCGCTTCGCGTTATCGTCTGTCCGTCCAACTTGCTCAGCATGGGCTGGACGTTGCAGACAATTGGTAACTGGGCCTTACCACTTATGATTCAGCTACTACCCCACTTTCATCGAATTCAGTCGCTCAAAACTTATCTGGGCATGGACATTCTGACTGTCCTGTTTCCATCCCGTAAGGTGGCAAATATGCCCTTCCTTGAGGAGCTCTCCCTCCTCATCGATGAGCACTACCACGCCCCTCCCGGAATGCGGGTGCTCCAAGCACCCAACCTCCGGGTCCTGCATATGCGCGACATAACACCCCTCGTCGACGTCCTAGTCGAAACACTTCCACGTTTGTTCGTGCTAACCATCGATGACTGCGAGTTCTGGAAGCACCCGCGCGCCTTTCCATCAATGCTCGCCAGCTGCTCTCAGCTGCAATGCTGTATCCTCACATTTCCATGCAGCCTTTTCTTTCTCGAGCTAGAACCGATCATTCTCCCAGAACTTCGACACTTGAAATTGGTATGGCCTTTCCTCTTCGACCCCGCGCCTATCTTCCGTGCCCTGCGTGCTCCAAAGCTCCAGTCCCTGTATCTCTGCCATCTGACGCGTCAGCTCATCTTGCCGCCGCACACGCTGTCTTCCCTACGCGATCTAGTCAAGTCGGCAACAGGCCTCAACACACTGACAGTCGTAGGGTGTAACCTCCTCACCCCGGAGGAATCGACCTTGCTGCTCCAAGCCGCCAAAAACCTCGAAAGGCTGGACATCATCAATTGCCAGCGCGGAGACCGCTTTCTTGTTCCTCTCACCATCAGCTCGCCGGACAGCACACCCCCTAACCCAGCAACGTGGGTCTGTCCCCATCTCACACACGTGAAAATTACGGGGTTGCAAGATTCGGATGTCAGGCCTGTGATCAATTTTGCCAAGAGTCGGCTCAACATAAAGGGCACAGGAGTCTCCGAGGCACTGGAAGGAGGCACTTATTTGAAGGTGTTGGCGTTGGATTCGGACATCCATGATCTGACGAGGCAAGCACGTCTGCTGATGCTTTCCGGATTGGTTAGTGTGCATAGATTCCTGGATATCGAGGGTCCGTTTGGGGAGCTGTTTTATCCGAAATGATATAAAGACATTTTGCCCTTCAACTTGCGATTGAGATGGCGTTTCGAAACTCCTCGTGTATGAGAAGCCCGCAGGTATGGTTCCAATATGCCATATGTATTGTGGGTCCTTTCCTGTTCAGGGAGCCATTTGAAATTAAAGGCAGGCGCAAATGAATGTCGCTTTCTTATTGTTCTGGCTTCATTCGAGTCAGATGGACCGTCTTTCCGAATTGACGGCTTGATCATAATTTGAGATTCAAATCGACAGCAGCTCTGACACCCCTAGAAGGTTTGAATGAACCGCCAAAATATCGACAGTCAAGGAAAGTAATGTGAAAGGAATAGCTACAAATCGAATTCTTTCCCTGCTTCATCTACAGGAAGACCGAAGACAAAACACATTTACATTTGAGATTCAAATGTTTGGAAGGCAGCTCTGACACCCCGCACAGACCAGGTCTCAATCAACCACCAAAATATCGACAGTCAAAGAAAGTAATGTGAAAGGAATAGCTACAAATCGAATTCTTTCCCTGTTTCATCAACAGGGAGACCAAAAGAGAAAATAAAAATCCAATAAAGACAAAGAAACTACAATACTATAAAACACGGTAGTTTATGCGTGCATGCGTATTATCAAAAGATCGTGTATAAGCTACTGATAGCAAAAGAAGTATCCATGTATCCATGCAAAAATCCCCCCGAAAAAAAAATTGGGGCGAAAGAAATGACGAATCAACAATTCGAAAGTATCCAGCCCGGTTGTCCAAAAAATGCAAAAAAGTCGCCCGCCTTGAACCGCTCATGATCGTCCCCTTCGTCCTCGTCCCGCATATCGAACACTCCAGGCCCAATCGGCACCACAGGAGTCGGGTGCGCGAGCTGTAACTGCGCCTCCAACTCTGACGACCCGGGGGAATCATCCAGCGAGTCCACGGACTGGTCGGAATCGGGCCCAGTGCTGCCGGTGAACGCCCGTTTGAATTCTTCTCCGAAATCTGCAGGAGACGCAGAGGAAGAGAGAATGTCAGCTTTACAGTGGTCGTGGGGTATGGGATAGATTAAGGGAGAGATTCGAACCCCAGTTGGTACCGTTCACGGGGGGTGTTCCGGTATGTGATTGCATGTGGAAGTAATCGGTGGGATTGTGGTCAGGCTGGTACGGTCGATCCAAGGGTGTCGTTTGTCCGGAGGAAGCAGACGAGGTAGCTCGACCGATTTCTGTGATCAGAGACGGTACGGGCCAATAGCTAGAATATATGCGTGGTTAGATAAATAAGGAACTTGGCAAACAAGCTCGGAATAAGTCCTGCCTCGTTATCTCGTCTTCAAAATATCGACGGTCCGCACCTTCAGGTGAAGATGCATGCAAGTTTGCGTAATTCTTCCTCAGCGATGTATACGGGTCTTCATGAGCCAGTGCGAATGGCGTTTGATCCGGTATATGGCCAGGAACATGTCTTTGAGCAGTATACTCAAAGTTAAACGCCACACTATCGTGCATCGTTGATCCCTGCCTCGAATCGCCGTATGATTCGACGCCAATGTTGGACATCCCGGCGGCAAAGTGGCTGTCTCCGTGGTATCGTAAATTGGAATCGCATATAGATGGGATTTGATGCTCCTCCTGGTGCACCTGCCGATGCTCATGAAACCCACGGTCGGGTGGGAAAGAACGGCTAGTTTGGCTGGGGTTTGGGCCTCCACTGTACGGCGATGGAGGCGAGTACGAATACGACAGCAGCGGCGGCGTGTAACTCTTCGTCGTAAGGGAAAAGGCGCTAGTTCGGCGCTCTCCCATCCGCGAATGGTACGCCGGGGTGGGTTTCCAATTCGACGGATAATGTGCCGGGAAATCGCTGGGACTTATGCTGCGGATGAGGCCTGCTTGAATCCTTGACCTCAGGGGCCCACGTATCCGCGTTTCCCGAACAGAATATTCGCAAATCAGTCCGCGATTGGTGCACCGCAGACAAACGGGGCGGTGTCCCGAGCACTGAAAAATATCTGGGGTAAGCGCTGTGCTGTGTAAAAGGCGTTGGGGTGGTCTGTACCTTTGTCTTGCGTTCTCGACATTTGTCACAGGCTTGAGCTGTACGCTGTCGAATTAGAGGCGGTGGTACTTTTACAAAGGCGAGGTCCTCGGAATTTGGAGCGGCGAGAGCTTCGGTTGTCTGTACGCGACCAAGCAGAGTAGGGGGCGATTCGAACGTACGCAGAAGTGAAGGTGGCTTGACTGGTTGTTGACCCACATCCAAAGCCTCGCTTTGCCGGAGTTCTTGATCCACATACAATGGATTCGTCTCCGAATTGCCATCCTGTACTCGGGACCGCCGAGACTCAGCACCTGGGTACGACGGATAGGATAATTCTTTCCTCTCAGATTTAGAACCCATAGCAAACTGCGTCTCAGGAAAGAAGGAAGAGAGGAAGAAATTGAGACGGAGGCTGACTACAAAATAAAAAGTGAAGACTGGACCAAGGCGAAACGAAACCAAGAGGTAGAAATGTAAGAAAAAGTGAGTGATGGTGACCGAAGTACATTATAAGCTTCGGATTAGTTTTATAGTATTAGAACCCCCGGAAATGGGAGTGCAGACGATCGACAAGTGAAAGATCGAGAATGACCAAGAGCATCTCGTCGTCCTCAGAGCACCGCACTCGGGAGAGACTTAACCCTTCCCAAAAAGGCCATTTTCACATTCCGCGGCAGTCGCCACCTACCGCAACGTTTAACAGCTTGCGCGAGTTGTGGTGGCTGCATTTCGGGGCAAGGCGACGGCGACCTTGAGCTTGAAGCTAGAAAGTATGTCCTCCATCCCAGTATACATTATTTCAAATAACGTGCAGAATAGCAACATTTTCATCCTGTTTGCAGCAAAGCCGGAAATTCTTATAAATACGCATTCGGGATTGCTAAACAAGATTCGTACTGGTATAAAATCCCGTGACTTGACAGTCTGTGCTTCATAATCGTTGGCGCTATTGAGCGCTCAATATCAATCCCTGAATTGCTCGTTAAATTCCCGCCCAATCAGCATGCGTCTAATTTCCTGTGTTCCAGCGCCAACGGTGTACAATCTCGAGTCGCGGACAATGCGACCCATCGGATAATCTAAATGCGTTCAGGCGTCAGCGAATAATTATAAACAGCTCATCCACCCTTTACTACTGACCGTTTATGTAACCATTACCCCCCAAACACTGCATGCCCTCCAGCGCTACTTCTACAGCTTTCTCGGTGGAATATAGAATTGCGCCCGCACAGTCCTGCAAGCAATAAAAGGAAGCCGATATTAGCACTTCAGGTTAAAGTATACTGCAGAGATCTGGTGAGACGAAAAAACTTACTCTTCGACTAACTTTACCCCGGTCGCAAGCTCTGGCAACAGCGTAAACGTACGACCGACTAGCGTTCAGCTTCGTATACATGTCGGCTATTTTGGCTGTGGAGGAAATTGTGAGATTAGGTTGGAGTAAGCAAATAGACTCGTACCCTGCATCAGCTGGAATGTCCCGACGGGTTGCCCGAATTGTTTCCTGTCGTGTACGTACTCAACTGCATAATCAAAGGCTGCTTGCATTAACCTTTCAAATAATTAGATAATTCCTCGTAAAAGAAATGAACCATACCCAAGTGGTCCGCCACTCAGAACGATGCGTTCTAAATCTAGTCCAGACATGAGGACCGCAGCTCCCTTGTCGACCTGCCCGAGAACATTGGCTGTGCATGAGAAAGGTTATCAAGCATTCTACGCTTTGTGTCTCGAACATCATTACCTTCTGGTACTTCACAGTTGTCAAACACCAGCTCACAAGTATCACTTCCTCGCATCCCAAACTTGTCTAGTTTTGGGCTTGTCGAAAAGCCTTTGAAATCACGCTCAACAATAAATGCGGTAATCCCTTTGGATCCCTTTTCAGGTGACGTCTTTGCGTACACCACAAGTGTGGACGCAACTGGCCCATTAGTGATCCTGCCAATTTACGTTTAAGAATCTTGACCCCGGTCATGGTACGAGACGTACTCACCAGAATTTATTACCATTCAGCACCCAGCCACCTTTCACTTTCTCGGCTTTCAAACGCATACTAACAACGTCACTTCCACTTCCAGCTTCACTCATAGCTAGACTCCCGATCTTCTTCCCGTCAACCAAGTCAGGCAAATATTTCTGCTTCTGCTCCTCTGTACCATGTCGATGGATTTGGTTGACGCATAAGTTGGAGTGAGCACCGTACGATAGGGCTACTGAACCGGAAGCTGCTGATAGAGCCTCCATTGCTAATGTATGATGCAGATACCCGAGAGAAAGTCCATTGTACTGGGGAGACACAGTAATACCAAGGAGACCCATAGAGCCGAACTTCTCCCAAAGGTCCTGGATTTTGTATCATCATTAGACTTTCCAGCTTGAGTGTATTCAATACTACGCACTGCAGGGAAAGTATTGGTTTTATCAATTTCTGCTGCTCGCGGCGCAACTTCTTTCCCAGCGAAATCCACGACTGCATTTCGGAACTACGGGAGGGAAGTCAGTCCTTCATCTTCGATAGCATGGAGTAGCGTACCTCAGCTTCCTCATCTGTGAGTCCCGCTACGTCAACATTGTAGGACGATACGTATCGTCGTTCCCGTTGATATAGAGGTTTCGAGTTCGCAACTCTCAGGCTAGTGTTCGAAAACACACGGGAACTTGTCCTTACTCTGCTCAAAGCTCGAAGAGAGGCCATTGTATGGAAATTTGGGTATGACGATCAGATTGAGGAGAACTTAAAGGTCACTTATTGCGTTAAGCTCATGAAATAGATAGGTGTTGTCCTATCGGACCTGTTCCGTTGAGACCTAACCCTAGACTGTGGTTGTTGTGCAAATATCACAGGCAATGTTGGCTGGCCAGACTCAAATAATGAAATCAAGGTTACATGTTATTATCATGGACATTAGCACTACATACGAAATAAATTCCTGACGTACAATTTCAATCTTTCCATTCAACGTCTACACAGACTTTGTTCTGGACAGATGCATAGTTGTTAGCAATCTCTTTGTCCAACTTCTCCCAACCCCTCAACTTGTCCATACTTTTCGGGTCCAAATCAATGACCGCCACAGAATTTGGCGTCACTTCGGATTGTAGAGTTCCTCCGGGTTTCAAGAAATCTAAGCGAACAATGACGGAACAGTCCTTGAAAGTGGCGGAGAGCAGGTATGCCAGGAGATAATAGCGTAGATTCTCTGGCGAAGGATTAGAATGATCCAGTTCAGATTTGTCCTTTGTCAAGTACGTATCCAGAAAATCGATCCAGTCAGAGATACCAGGTTCTGGTGACTCCAGGAATAGGGAGCTTACGCCTATTGGTGTAGCAGGAGGTGCCGAGGAAGAACTTTCTGGTGTTTGTTCGAAGAATGACGCAAACGTTGTGCGATATAGAGGAGCAGATGATTCCGTTTCTCGCCACAACTTTGACAACCCTTCGATGTCGAGAACATCAAGATTACGCTGGAGATTGGAGAGGATGCGAAGGACGGGTGTTTGGAGCAGCGGTCGAACCAATGCGGCCGAAAACGCGTCGCGAATTCGTTCGAGATCTTCTTCCTGGTTGCATTCTTCTGCTAGCATTAATGAAGCCTGCAAAGACCATATCAATGACGTGAAATCTTGAGTGATACAGCGAAATTATGAACTAACTTCAGAAGGAATGACAAACTTTCCTCGGGCAAAGACCTTGAGGTTATTCACCGCCGCATTGCTCGCGACCCAGGCGTTCCATAAGCTGTGAATAGCATTGATAATTCGAGTTTCGTCGCCGGAGAACAAATCCAAGGGACAGTAATCGGTACCAACTTGTTGGCCTTTCTGAAGTCTAAGGTTTGAATGCATGCAAAACCGACATGTCTGCGTCTTGGTAGACTTCGTGGCTTCCGAAAGATGGGCTGGCGAAGGCAGAAACGCCCACTTTGGCTTTAGAGATGAATGAGATTCGGGGTCAAGATTGAACGTACAGTGAAAGATGTTGCAAAGACTTACTTTGATTTCTACTGCTAGCCAATTGCCACCCACGAGATCTGTGGCCAACACCCCCTTTTTCCTGTTCAAATCTATGCCGTCCTTCTCTCTCCGCTCCTCCGGACGAACAGTATTCTGGAGCATAACCAGTTCATCTAACCATGATCGGTTCAACCGAACGGTCTCAAGTCGAGGCAGATGTGCAGGGGGTATCAGCCTTTCCATACACTTCGTCTGATACTCGATAGTGGGGTCGTCAGGCTCATCCTTGAAATCAAGTTCAGTTTGGTCCAGATCCGACGAGACCTTCCTCGACCGAGATTCTGTGGCGGGCACAATAGCCTTTCTCAACCGCAAAACTGTGCCGTCGAAATGAGGGTGTGGAAGTCCTCTGTAGGAGAAAACAATAGTTGCGCCGCCTTCGGAAACATATTTCCAATCGCTGGGTCTGGTGTGCTGGATATCTGCCATCGTGAACACGGAGTCAACCCTAGAGAGTCTGAGGTTATGTGGGCGGATATATGAGAGAATCGTCGAAGATCGAGCTGCGAATCTTCGAATTCACGTTTATCGTGCCCGCAGGCGCGAGGAGAGAACAGAACGAATTGGATACCCCGCGGCGGCAACGTGATCATCCTCTTTTCTGACTCTGTCTACCATTGGTATGTTCTCGTGTCTGGTATGCGCCATGAAGAGCTGTAGGAAACTGAGTCGGAGATCGCTTGTTCACTTGCTTCCAAGACCAAACTCGTGGTTGAGGATAAACCTTGGCTTAGAGGTCATATCGCTAATTGCGCACATCTGACGGTCCTCACACTGTCAACCTCTTCACCGTCACTTGGTTCTATGTTCTACGTTCGACAACTTGCAACCTGAGTTGTCCTCAGATATAATAAGCCTACATCTGCTTGTTTACTATTACGAATTCAAGGCGATGCGTCCTTGTCCGCTTTTGTTCAATTCAGAGAACAATGATAATTGTGGCCCCGCTTGCCTGGTCTATTGCCTTTAAGAATGCCTTCTTTTGTCCTGAATGCTACATATACCTTTCTTCAGTCGCCTTTCCTCGAAACAATACGACTTCTTCCTGAACGAACTCAGATCTACTCAACTTGTACGACGAAGTTAAACCATGCCACCCACCCGTACCAAAGATACCAAACAAGCTGGCGGCACAGCTGGAACAAAGTTCGTCCCGCCTCCTCCGCCGCGTTTTCGCAGAGTCCCAGCTTCAGAATATGGCAAGAAATTCAAAAGGGTGTACGACCTTGTGGCAGATCCCGAGGTACCTTTTGCATTCTGAACCTACTTCTTGATATACATTGACGATATATAATGTCCGCAGTTCTTGTCTGAACCGTCTCCGACGACAATTCCAACGCCACCTACAGATCCTCGACCTCCCCCACTAGCTCTGAAGGATCTTCAGTGCATCAGGACCCTAGGTTAGTCCCAACTTGAGGATACGTGCCGCCACTTCGCATCCTAAATTAATACAGGTAAGGGTCAAACTCAAGTCCTGATGGCTTCCATCAAGCCAGAATCACTTGGCTCGAACGCAGGAGCTGTCTTTGCTCTGAAGGTGGTTCCAAGAATACTGTACCGCAAGCGCCGCAAAACCTTGAAAGTTCGTGCCCCAGTCTAATCACACGATCTCGAGACATCTATCTAATCATTTCACATTGCAGCTTACTGAAGAGCTTACTGAACATCTTTTCGACCAGCATGAGAGATCAAATCTTGTCAACATGTACTGGAGCCCCTTCGTGACAGGCCTCATACAGACGTTCAGCGACTCACACTCAATATATATGGCTCTGGAGTACATTCCCTGTGGTACCCTAAGCTCCCTCCTCATACGTCAGAAATCACCCCTCAGTATCAGCCAATCATCCTTCTACTTCAGCAATATCGTTTGCGCCCTGGATTTCATTCATCGCCAATGTGTCGTTCATCGCGACCTGAAACCGGACAATGTCCTTCTTGGAGCTGATGGCTACCTCTGTCTAACAGACTTCGGAACATCTGCCCCAATATACAGCAGCTGTAATTGGAAGGAAATAGCAACAATCTTCTACAGGGCACCGGAATGTTACGTTGATTCTCCGCCTGTAGTCCCAGAATATTCTTGCTCCCTTGACTGGTGGTCAGCTGGATGCATTCTATACGAAATGGCCGTTGGAATACCAGTACGTCGTGGCAAGCTTCCTTTCGTCATCATCATTCTGATTCGCATATTCGCATCATAGCCCTTCAAAGGCGAAATTGTCTTTGACACGCGATACCTAGCATTGCAAGGCGTCAAATGGCCATCCGACGCCAGAGTTGGCCGCAATCTAAAAAAGTTGATCGAAGATCTCTTGACTATTGAACCGGGAAAGCGACTTGGTGCGGACGGGGCGGACGGCGTCAAACGCCATCCTTGGCTCACCAAGGTTAACTGGGAAAAAATGACCGATAGGGAGTACCTTGTACGTACTACTCGCGTTTCTCTCCGTTCATTCTGACAATTTCCTTGATGTTTTCTAGGCTCCGTGTGTCCCCAAGGTGCCAGACATATCAAGAGTGTGGCACGACCACCCTCTTCCAGATAAGCAAAGTGTCCCTGATCTAGATATCATCCAACCACCTGCGTACCTTGCATATGACGACCGATTTTTGAGACCGGACACCAGCCACGCGTGAAGATGCTTTCGCTTTGGTGCCGACGAGAATCAGACTGCCAATATATGGTCATGAGGGTGATGTACCATACATATTTTTATTCGTAGCAATTTATTATTTCAAACTTCAATCGCCACCCAATATATGTCGTTCATAAGTACCGTTCCTCAGATTCCACGGGGATATGTCTGTTTGCTACGCTTGCGGCTCCGCTTCTTAACATGATCTCCAGCGACCCCTGCAGGATTCCGAGTTATTGAATTGCAAGGAAAATTTCGCGGCTGATGCCAGATATGTTTTGTGGGCCTTTCTTTTTGTTCTTTGTCTTTTGTTCTCGCTTCAAGTATCTCATGTCCGTCCATGTGACAACAAGATTGCATCCGTCAAAGGCGATCATTGCAACTACTTTTCACAACAAAGACATTGGGGATGGGTGGCATCGCAACCAAAACAATAGGCCGGCAGGCGCCTGTTGGTGTGTGTGGGCTTCTCTGATTGGGAACTTTCAGATTCATCAATACTGTGCTCGCAAGCTCGATGTCCACAAATACCCAATAAAGAAGCCTTATAATATTATGCTATACAGATTTGTATTTTGCTTTACTACAATTTGATCGACCATCCTCGTCGTGAAGTGGGTGTCCGTGCACTTACCGTCAAAGATAAGTTCTCTCCTAGTACTGCAATGAAATACAAGATCGAAAAGATGTCGAAGAAAAGAATGGCGCCAGGCGTATGTCCTCGGTGCTGCGCAAGAGACAAGTACGCTCCAAAAAGATCGAAAGGAATGTGATGATATATACCCCTGATAAAGAAAGAAAGAAAATCAGGAGAATAAAGATAAGATGGATCGAACGTCCAAAATGAAGCGGTGGGTACAGTCGAAAATCGAAAACCCGCCCACCCAGGTGCGGAACCCCGCATAAATCAAATGCTGGGCGAGCGTAAAGATTGGAAGGATAATGGCCGAGTTGTAGTTGTGCGCCCACGTTGCTTTTCATCGTCGATGTCGATTGGGTCACCAAGGTCAGAAGCAGTGGAATAACCGTCGTCATCCGAATCCGAGTCGCTGAAGACAGTGTCTGAATCCCCATCGTCGCTGCACGTCTCAGTTTCTCGATCCGGATTGAGCCAGGCATGGTACCAGTTGCCCAAAAATATTTTTATATCCGAATTGAGTCCAAGGTATTCGACATTGCGAGCGATGCCTTCCCATTGAATGATGCCTTGATGGAGACAGTCCTGAATGTATGTGAAGTCTCCAAAATACATCCAGTGAATGAGCAGATGGAAGGTCGTAGGGTCGGGTACAGGAAGGAAGAGAATTGGATGATCAGGAGAGCACGGCATCAAGCGTGGGAGGCGGTCGGCTGGTATTGAGGAATTGGATGTTGGAGGCGATGAAGAAAACATCAAATCCAGCGGCAGAGCACCGCTGAAAAGCCCTCGAAGGTAACTCGAATGCGCCGATAGGTAGTCAACATGGAGCTAATGGACTTATCAGCTTTTACCCAAACATCAATCGTTCTATAGAGCTTACCTGCATTGATATACGGGGAACAGCATTCAGCGGTGGCTGGGTCGCTCTCCGTGACAAGACTGTTTGTTCACGGCCGGTGGCGAACGAGTAGGAAGGCTCAAGAATCGAAGTCGATGAAAGGCCGGGGAGCTCAGGTAATCCTTGAGCATGAGGAAATGGAACAACTGAGCAAATGTCAGTCAAAGCAGGAGAAAATGGGGTACAACGCTGCGTACTTATAGTACAATCCGCTGTTTCTGGTTTGTCCCAGTATTGGTTAGCGAAATTATGGAGTTGCCCGATTATATATTCAACGGGAACGCCAGTCAACGAAGGAGGGGGAAACGGTCTGTGGTCAAAGGAAGGCATTGGGGAGGGAAGAGAAGGCTTGCAGTCTTGAGCTGTAGCCTGTTTATCGATACAGGGGATCATAGATTGGCCAGACCCGTGGCAGCACTGGAACAAAAGAGGATCGACCTCCGCCCTTTTAAGATCAGCAAGTCCAGGACAACTATTGTGTGATTGCATTGTCAAGCGATAGATGAAGGAGAAAGAATGTACGCTTGGAATGGTATGCCGGACCCGACAGGCGGGTCGAGTTGAAAAGAATGCGAGAGAAGTGATGGAGGGGAAGGAGGAGGATTGGACACAGCGCGCCCAATGACAGAACCTTATACCTCGGACAAAAAAGGCGATATGGCGAGGGGTATATGGAATCCTCTAATTGTTTTCCGCTTACTAAATGCCACACCCACCACTTCTTATTGTCTTTTGTACCTCACGTAACATTGATCAGATCCGTGCACATGAAGATCTCGTCCACTTTCGCTGACTTTCAGCAACATGGCAAATCGTCGATGGATTCAAGGGTATGAGAAAGCAGTCAAGAGGGTTGTCGCTGGTGGTCGTTGTCGCAAGTGCAAGTGTGGGACAAGTCAACGACAAGTGCGAGATCACCTCTGTTTGTCCTTGTCTATTTCGGACTTGAACTGCCTCATGTCCTGTCGGCTCGGATCACTTTTCATTTCAGCATTCATGAGTTCATCTCCGTGTTTGGAGAAGGCTGCAGAAGCTCTTTAGTATACTCCGTCATCATTACATTGGTGGGTCATTGCATTTTTAAATATGAGAACTTCTAATAGGTTATCAACGGTGCCTAATCCACCATAGCCTGAATTTGTAGGACCTGTCTCCATCCGGCTTTCACAGCCATCTTGTCTGTTTGTACGATGGAACACATTCACTGGCGGCATGCTCGGAACGCGGAGTTGAAGAGCCACCGTCTCCCCTCCGAACGCGAAATTGTCGTCGAGCAATATACATCATCAAAGAGCGCGTGCTTGAGCTACTCAAGAGAGTCCTGTTCTGTTCAGTTGTGCTCGACTGCCAATTGTAACAACCGTCGACCCCGGAATTTATAGCCCAGCCAATCTCTTTATCACCAAGTGTTTCAGGCTGTTTCTCAGAGGGCAAAGCCGATCACCCATCATTGACGAATCCAGGTTAATCTTTGCATCAAGACTTCTTGACGAAGAACTCGCGATCCATTACTCGTTTCGACCACTTGTCAGCTTACATCACATCAAATTGACTCCCTTGGTCTTCTGTGAGCGGTTAAATATCCCCAAGGTCTTCGCTTTCTGGCTTCGCCTTTGGTAACGTAAAGCGTGGGCGGCCTGAAAGCATGATCTTGTCCAAAATTGTAGGCTGGTATCGATTGATAATCTCAAACGAAATGACTACGACTGCCATCCCGACCAGGGTAAAGCTCTCCACATGCGTATGGTAAAGGTGCATAAACCTTTTGCCATCCTCTTGCTGTGTCTCCACCTCGACTTCCTACAATGAGCTCGATTGATGTAACCGTCATTGAGAACGCTTCAATCAAATGCCCATCACCGCTTCCTGAAAAACTGGACCCTCGTACTTGGAGTATACCCCGTCGATGGTGTATCGCTCTTGTTATTGGTTGCCTCATAGCTCCGATGTGAGTGCGCTTCAGTGTGACTCCGCCTCGATTAACGGGACAATCATCATTTGCAGCGATATGTTCTCCACCCTCTATGTATGTCGAAGGACTAACATTTATCCTTGCTCCGACTGACAATGTGGCTACAGTCTGGTGGTCAAGAGCAGATTCAAAGAGAATTCGGTGTCTCGCATTTTGTCGCCACCCTTGGGGTCGGCCTTGTCAACCTTGTCAGTTTTCGTATGAAACTCCCTTTGCGCCGCACACTTACAACACTCAAAAAGGGCATTTCCATTGGTCCGCTCCTCGCGGCTCCCCTCAGCGAGTTGTACGGTCGACAACCGATGTATATGTTTTCTGCCATATCTTTTACCTGTACGCTCGCCATCTGCATCGATTTTGATCATCAAACTAATCGCAACAGGTTTCTGCGTTGGGTGCTCGCTTGCGCCTGATATCACCACCCTGCTCATATGTCGCTTTTTGGCTGCACTTTGCGGGTCATCCGTGTTCTCCAATTTCGGCGGTTCGTTGTCCGACATGTTTACGCCAGCCGAGCGTGGACCTCTTGTCGCTCTTTTTACGCTCGTTCTCCAAGGCGCACCCACTATTGGACCGGTGCCCGGAAGTTTCTTGGGACAGTATGCCCATTGGCGATGGATAATGGGTCTATCTGGCATCTGGGCGGGTGTAATCACAATCCCCACGCTCTTCTTACCTGAAACGGAGATTGGCGCAATTAATAAAAAACATCAGCGCAAAAGTCAAGGGATGAAAGGGTGGCAATTTTGGAGGCAACCCTCCAGCAGCATCTCAAGTAGGACTTTATGGGGACAAGCTTTGTTGACGCCTCTGAGTAACTGCCTCATCTTATATCGATTTATCAAACCTTCTAAAATTCTGAAAGATATGCTTGCATTCGAGCCAATCGTCTTGACGACTTCACTGTACCACGCGTTCGTCTACAGCCTACTATTCATCTTGCTCGAGGTCACCATTACTCGCATAAAAATTTTGCCTTCACTCAAAATATTTACAGGCATATCCATATGTTTTCGCCAAAACATACGGCTTCTCCCTGTCACAAACCGGATTGGTTTTCATTTCTCCTGCGGTGGGAAATGTTTTAGGCGTCCTTCTATACTTCGGTTATTTCAAGCCAATATACCAAAGAAAACAGCGCCAACTCTACGAAGAGAATGAGCGGAAACTAGATCTTGACAGGCACGCGGAGCTGCATATTGATTTGAAACCCGAGGCACGTTTGCCAGGAGTGCTTGTGGCTGCTCTGCTTGTGCCAATTGGGATGTTCTGGTTCGCCGCTACCTGCTCGGATCCTAACATCCACTACATCGTCCCTATTCTTTCGGGTCTTCCGACCGGCGCGGGAATGACGCTTCTACAATTATCTCTGTCAAACTACTACATTGATCTATATCCCAAACTCAGTGCATCGGCGCTTGCAGCAAACCTCTTTGTGCGTAATTTCTTAGCGACATGGTTCCCCACGTTTGCTGTTCCTATGTATAAATCTCTGGGCATGCGGAATGCGAGCTTGGTGCTGGCTGGAATCAGCCTCGCTGGAATTCCAGGAAGTTGGGTTTTGTGGACTTATGGCGGGATGTTGAGAAATAAAAGCAGGTGGGCTGCACAAGATGAATCCTACATTGGGCGGGATGAAATGCGTTCTGATTTGATGGACGACGTATGTGACAAATTCCAGTCGATATGTCCTTGCACTGATGCCGTGCAGAATCATTTACATATGCCATGTTTGGGCATCCAACAAAAAGGCGTGGAGGAACTTAATACCGGGGACGAAAAAGAGAAGGGTAGCCCGATCTGATCAGTTTCTTTCCACCTATTCAAGCAAAATATCTATTCTTATCTATTCATCTTACACATTGCATTGGAGCCCCACGGTCATCCAGAGTCAAAGCCAATATACTCAGCCCCTGGGCGTTTGCACAAACTTCAGGTTGTACTCGAAAAACGAAATAGCTATGTGCAGTAAAACAGCAATGCCGACAATGCCCCGTCACAGCCCTGGACCATACTAGACCATACTGTAAGCCAATATTGATTTGCCTGGATGGAGCTTGATCTTCAGGTTAAGACCGAGGTAATTGAACCATGATACGCGTTCATAAGTAACGTACGCGTTTCACGATTAGACCACATCGTTCAAGCGTGGGAAAACCGAGAATCAGGAACATGCAGAATTATAGCTTGAACTTAGCTTAAACTTCGACGGCGAAGAATGACAAGCCATTCACCGTCTGACATTTTCGCCGTCAATCCATACGAATCACATCCGAGTTTGAGTCCTTTAGAGGCTGAGGTGCTCTGGGAATATGCAAAGCTTGCTCAGAACGTTCGCATGGTGCGCTAATTGATCGTGGTGGCCGGATAATTGCGTCTTGAATCATTACGTCAAAGGTCACTCAGAAGACGCATTCGCTGAACGAGGAGCCCGACAAGATGATGTTGGCGCGATTGAGGATCCTGGAAAAGAAGATGGGACTGGTATTGACCCTGGTGCGTACGCGTTTAGTGTGTTTACGCGTAAGCTTATGCTTGTTCCGATTAAAGTTCAAGGCCTCCGTGTGGGGAGTCATCAATGAACAGCCGGAACCATCTCCTCAAGCACACAACGACTCTAATGACACGACCATTCGACACTGATTCCGATACTCTGTGTTGGATCATTACCTGTATTTTATTTTGACGGATATGAAGTCCGTCTCGACCACCGCAAGTGTGCACCTTCCAATCTGCCAGGCGATCGGACTGAGGTGGACGAAACAAGCAAATTGTAACCAACCTGATGAGAAGTAGCGCATCTTGACCGGTCACAGCAATTACCATTCCATCTCAACCCTCGTTGCATGGTTTCAACGAGATATAGATTGTGTACAGAAGACATCACGGGGGTTTTGTCTGGTTCTGTGCATGCTGAGTAGCCTCTACCCAAACTTAGATTCAGAACAAGCAGGTATTTGGTCGCCAACAAGGCCACTATTGAGCTTGGAAGCTGGACTTTTACCTAATACTTCTGGTCGGTGTACACAGGCCGACAATTCGCTCTCTCTGAGGTTCAGCCTTCGATCAATATTGCTCACCAAAATCATTTACTTCCTATTTCTTGCAAGCGTTCTTGTAACCATAGATGCGTTGTATGGAAATATTTGTTCTATAACATAGAATGTGGTAGGGCAATCACTGGTCATGCAGTAACGGCATTCACATCCCAAATGACAAGCATCCCATCAACACCAGATGTGCTGACCTTGGCGACGCCGTTCGCATCGTATTCGTAGGGTCGGACGCTTGTAATGGTATTTTGATGAATTGTCAAAAGCTTGGTATCAGCAGTCGGAGATGCTGAACCCCCCACACTTGACTGGCCACGACTATCCGCATCACGGAACGTAGCAAACGCGCTGGTCTTAAGACGGCCAACACTTGCATTGCTACCAAAAGAACGCGCTTCCGGTGATTTAGGGGCGTTCACGTCGTCCAACGTTCCAGCTTTTTGCCAACCGGCCTCCGAGCCGGAGAACACAAGAGGTCGACAGTCATGTCCGGCTGCTATGATCGTGCCTTCCGAGGTCCATGCGAGGCTCACGAGAGGTAGAGATGGCATTCTGATATTGTGGACAACGGGTCCGCCGGGATACACTATGCTAATGGAGCTGTCGTGACCTATTAACGTGAATATATTAGTTCCTGGCCGGCACAATAGCATAGTACCTTACTTGCGAAAGCGAGCACATCTCCAGACGGCGAAAAGCCAACGGTATGGACCCACCCGCCAGCCGGGCTGGTATATTCTCCGCAGACCGTGTTGAAAGGAAGCTTTGAACCCCAAACGGTGGGAGCTGGTCTTCGGGACGGGTTACTATTACTGCAAGACCCTCCGGAATGAGAATTCACAATACCTTTCATCAACCTCTTTGATGTATGCCGAGAATACACGAGCTTTCATATCAGCACTTCCGGCGGCAAGAAGAACATTGTTGGGGTGCCAGTCGACAGAAAGCACGGTTGACCGGATGGGCTTCTTCAGCAATTTGGACACCCACCAGTTGTTCTCGGGATCGAAAGAGCAGATGGCGATAGCACTAATGGCGAACCGTAAATGCTACTGAAACATGTACGGAGAAATATGCTGACCGTGCTCCGCTAGCAACCGCGAATTTGTCCTCCTTGGGGCTCCATCTGACATCCGTTGCAGCCCTATTGATTCTGAGTAAGACGAGTGTAGGTTTCCAAACAAGCTTTCCGGTTTCGGGATCAGGCTGCTCCTGCCAGACATAAGCGTTTCTGTCCTGGGATGAGGTGACGATGCGGTTGGTATTTGGAGCCCAATCGATAGCTGTAATCAGCTTGTCGTGCTACTCGGTCGTTTAGATAGCAGATAGATCGTATGCTCTTTGCAAGACACACCTCGGACAATGTCTCCGTACAGACCCAATCAGATCCTTGACGACTGAATATCTGGGCATCGTTGCTATTCAAGCTAACGGCGAGTTCTGAGAAGTGCTATTGAGAGATGGATATCATTCTGTGACACGATGCACTTACGAGAACGGTCGGCACTAAATGCATGCGATGTGATTGGTGTCTGGGCTAAGCTGTGAACTTCAGGTGCCATGGTGCTTCAGAAAGACAGAGGACTAGCAGTCAACTACTGCGCTTGATTTGTGTCGATGGAAGGAAAGTGTAAGATTCCTAACATAACCTTATCCGGCAAAGTCCCAGCATCCGCATCATTTCTTACACTAACAACGCAAAGAATTGAATACATATCGTTGAAATACACGTGCAGATTTGTAGAAGATACATCATAATGTGCAGTGAAATAGTCCACTGGTAGACGCTTAAAACCCAAGAAGAAGTCCGATTTCCCGAAGAAAAAAACCCAGAGCGGTGTCAACCGAATGACACTTTGTACCGAGGGGCAACATTGTCGACCTTTGTCGATCTGCTAGACATCTGGGTCTGCATTAGTAGCGGTGGAAGCAACTCCTTCCAGTGGTTCGTCGGTTTTGCGCATTTGCTTTGCCCACCTGAGTCCGCATGCATTGCAAAGAGTCTTCGGACCCAAAGGCCCCTGGGACACGGAATTAGCACTAGAATGCCGGCATACAAAGACTTGAATTGGCACACCTTTCGCCACTCAGGAGAGTCCGTTCGTCCGCAAGTAATACATACATATTGCTCAGCATTTTGAACCCTTTTGACCTGATGACTGGAATTCAGCGAATGATCTGAATGATCGCGGTAGCACACACTTTCTTTTTCTTGGATCCTTCGTCGCCGTCATCTCCATTGGAGGAGTTGGAGCCAAAGAACGTTTCGCCACTGATATCTGATGTATCTTTCGCGCTTGATGTGGGCTCAGTAAATAAGCCGGATGTTAAACTGGACGAGATAAGAAATGAGCTGGGGGGTTCTGCAGGCTTTTGCAATGCTGTCCCTGAAATATCTAGACTGCGTGGCGGATGTAATGACGATGTTGCATACATCGACGTTCCTTGAGATAATGGAGAGTGTGCGGATGCAGCGTCTGTTGGCGCTCGACTTCGATATTCTACAACTTTGCTTTGTAGAAAATCATTTTCCGCCTTGAGATCCAAAAGGGTATTCAACCTGCAAGAACCGTAAGTGTTGCGGAAATTGAGCAATGGCCGCGGCGAGCTTACATAGCTGCATTCCGACAAGGATATGGTACTGCCGTTGCGAAAAAAAAATTGGTTTCCGGATCATCATCCGAGACTTGTTGTGGGTACAGCTTGAGCTCGAATTGAACATATTTGGAGGATGAGGATGAGGGATATGGAGCCGGTGAGTCGCTGCTTTTTAATTGAAGGTGCAAGAGGAGCTGTGTTTTATTCTGCTTCGAATCATCAAAACTGATTTTGAAAGTGTCTCGATCAGCAGCTGCAACGTTCGTGTCAATCTAACGATTTTTACTTGAAGGGTAGGCTTTATCGGTTCGTACTGTTTACGAGTTCCATGAAGTCGAAGTCAACAAGATCAACGTCTCGCCAACCAAGTAATTCCGTTACAGCGGTTCCAACGTATAAGATCTTGCATGTCGGAGAGAGAACGAAGGCAATGGCATCGACAAGTTCTGTCGCCAACAGGTCGGCCCATCGTTTTCGTTTAGTAAACTCATATGTCGGCGGAGACTTCTGGGACTGAGTAACGGAAGCAGACATGGCCGTTTGTGCCAACAACTTCGAGCTTGAACGATATCTTACTATGACGTAATAAGCCTGAGTCCGTATCATTAACGTAAGTAAATCCCTATATCTCCGAAATTGACTATTCACAAATTTCCCCCAAAGTGCCCAAAAAAAACAATCCTATATTACACAGTATCCGCCGTCGACACGGATCTCAGAGCCCGTCATAAATTTTGAGGCGTCGCTTGCTAAGAACACGATTGCACCCTGTCAGAGAAAGAAACAAAATATGAGATCTGCAAAAGACTAGTCAGGGAAGGCAACAAACCGCCAGATCTTCCGGCTCGCCCATCTGGATCAACACAATAAGACTCCGTCCGGTAAAATTGTAGGAGAAGGAGGACTTACTCTTCCCATAGGTGTAAGCTGCTCCCAAGTGGTCTATATCTTATTTTAGAAAAAGTCTGATTTAGAACAAAAAGTCTCCCTGACCTTGAGTTCAGCATCCCCCGAAAGGACCTCTTTCGTAAGCTTCGTTAACATGTATCCTGGGCTATTACGACGACTTGAGCAATCCTCCCACTAGCTGATGAGCAGGTTATTTACCTCAATGCGTTGACGCGCACGCCTTCCTTCGCCCATTCGACTGCCAAACTTGCGGCCATATGTTTGACGGCTGCCTTTGACGAGTTATATGGTGTTTGGAACTATGTGTTGCCAATTCACGTCAGTAAAAGCCTCATAACTTTATGTGACGGTCAAACCTGGGGTATGTTAACAATCTGGGAAGGATTTCATGCGTAAGTTAACGCTTCCCCGTCAATGAAAATTAAGACCGTACGTTTGCGCTCATACTCGATACAAGAATGATAGAACCTCCTCCTTGAGGTATCATGTTACGCGCTGCTTCGCGTGCTGTGTAGAAGACGCCATGAACATTGATGTCGAAGAGGCGTTTCATGCGGTCGGCAGGATAGCTGTATATCTTGGTCAGATTTGTTCATCCAAATTAGGAGAAAAGAACGTACTCCAGAGCAGCATAGTTATGGACGATACCTGTTGATGGCAAATACTATTCAGACACTATTTGAAACAATGTGGCCACGGAAACTTACCAGCTGATGCTACGACAGCGTCTATGCGTCCAAAAGTTTGCATTATCGTCGCATAGGCGTTTTGTACAGAGGTTTCAGAAGCTACATCGCATTCGATGCCGAGGAACTTAAGATCTTCTGCTTTCAACTTGTACTGTTCTAAGTAAGGCAATGATAAGCAACCAAGAAATGTTTACGATGGCAAAAAGACTCGGGTACTTACCGACCGCAAACAGTTTAAGCTCGGCCGCCGCCTCCCTGGTCTCCGATTCCTTCAGATCGAGGATGGCTAGAGAAGTACAACCCCTTCAAAAATATCAGCATTGCAAGGAAAAGGAATCAATAATCTTGTTCCATACGCTTCAACAAAAGCCCGACAGAATTCAAACCCAAGTCCTCTTGCTGCACCAGTGACCATGCAGACCTTTCAGATGTTAGCGATGGGATATGATACGAAATGATAAGTACTCACCTTCCCTTGCATAGAGAAAGACGCTAACGAAGTGGGTCTGTTCGCCATGTCGGTCTCCGATGTTGGGAAGAGGAGAGGAAAAGTTTTGAAAAGGGGTTGTGGAGATAGCAATCGCGGGGTAGGGCGATTAAGCTTTTAAAGGGACCTTTCAGTCACTCCATGTGGTAGGGGAAAGTATTGTCCCGAAAATAGATCCTTTGGCTTTGGAGTAAGCCTTTTCCCAGTACCCCATGCTGCTCTCCGGATCAACAAATCCAATCAATTCCAGATTTCAAAATCCTTGACAAAATTCTGGGGTAGTAGATCGTGGTGAGTGTATGTAGCAGATATCCGTTGTACACTCTCAGAGACGTCAACATAAAGGAAATGAACCAGAGGTAACGAAAAGACCATGCAAAAATGAGACAGGAGATAAAAGGCTGGATGGTATCTACAGTACGAAGGTAATCAAAATAATTTTACAAAAGAGCGGATCTGGTATATAATCCAGACAATGAAACACTATAGCAACAAGCCGATTATGCGAAAATAGGGGGAAGAAGGGGCGGGGAATTATAGACAAGCGAATTTTGATTTTCGTTTTTGAAGTTCCTCCATCCTCGAATCAAGTTGTTGACGTGCCCGTTCCTTGGCCTTGCGTTCTTCGTCAAGCCTTTGCTCGAGGGACTGCTTTTCCTCGACGATGGACCTGCGAACGGTCACAACTTCGCGTTTGGCCTCCGTCAACTCGTTGCGTAATGCTTCAAGTTTGATGTTTAGGGTATCTCTCTCTCGGGCAAGTTCGGTGGCTTGCATGCGGGCCTTCCGTACTATGTCAAATACGTTTGTGAGAAGCATGAAAAGATATTTGAAAAGAAAAAGCTCACAGTTCTTTTCGGAATCTCCAAGAGATGTCTCTAGCGTTGTGACAAGATCCATGTGGGTCTGAAGATCGCTTTCACAATGCGTCAATTGCTTGTTCAGTGTTTTGATCATCGCTTCCTGCTCATCCAACTGTTTCGCCGCCTGCTCCAACTTCGCGGTTACATTGGGATCCGCAGAAGGGAGGCCACTGATAGCTATGGGAGTGTGTCCAACGGATGTTGATGGAGACTCTAGTTGAGACTCCCTTGAAGATGCCGATGAGGTAAATGCAGAGCCTTGCGAAGAAGTACTCAAGTTGGAGTCGCCGTTCATGTGTTGTGCTGTTACAGAGCGAGGGGCAGGCGGTGGAGGTACGGAAGGGGGAGGTGTGGGGGGAGGCAGTTTCATGGCAGGTAGAGCTGTGCCCCGCTGGAAGCCAATACTTCGGTCTGGGGAACGGATATTGGGCGGTGAAGCACTCCTGGAAAGCTGGGCCTGAAGATCGCGAACGAGCGCGTCGGAGCGATTCTTCTCTGTCTGAAGGGTATCTTTCTCGTCTTTGACCTTTTGTAGATTCTCTTGCAGATCGGCAAGGACGGAACGATGCCGTTCAAGCTCGATGACAAGGGATTCGCGTTTGGAGGCCTCTTGTATAAGCTTAGACTGCTCGCCACGAGTCTTGCTCAGCTCCGCGCGTAGTTTGGCAACTTCTTCTGTCAACTCGTTCCTTTCGATCCCGGCTGATTTGGAGGCCTCTTGTAAAAGCTTAGACTGCTCATCACGAGTCTTGCTCAGCTCCGCGCGTAGTTTGGCAACTTCTTCTGCCAACTCGTTCCTTTCGACCCCGGCTGATTTGGAGGCCTCTTGTAAAAGCTTAGACTGCTCACCACGAGTCTGGCTCAGCTCCTCGCGTAGTTTGGCAACTTCTTCTGCCAACTCGTTCCTTTCAATCCCGGCTGTCGTCAAATGCTCCTCCATAGTCGTGATGGTCTTGCTTTTTTCGAACAGATCCTGCTCGTGGTGCTGTCGGGATTGTTCGCGCAACAAAGTGAATTCATCTTCAGCGACCTTGTGGGCTTCGATCTCTTGGACAAGCAGCTCCCGCTCCTTGCGGAACGTCTCGAGTTCTTGAGAGTGTTGCTTTTGAAGATCAGCTAGGGTTTCTGCAGCGCGTGTCTGCTCTTCCCGGAGTAGCTGTTCGCCTTGAGCAATGGAATCACGATGCTGTTTCTCGACGGCCACGAGATTTGCTTGCAACTTGGAAATGTCGTCTTGGTGCTGCGATTTCAATTGCAGGACTTCCTTAGTATGTGATTCATGGATCGAGGTTTGGGTAACTTCTCCTTTCAAGACAACATCTTGAATTGCAGACGCATGTTTGGCCTTTAGGGATGCGACATCCTCTTCATGCCCACGCTCGAACTCTTGCAGAACAAGGGCTTGTTGTTCTTGAACAGCACGGATGGCAGCTTCATTGTCCTGACGGATCTTCTGGAGAGCAGCAGCATGATTCTCCTTCTCTGTCAATGATGAGGCGGTTAATCGCTCAGCCTCCGTTCGCCAGTCACTCTTTAACTTCGATGTTGCCGTCTCATGCTCGAGCCGGAGTCTGTCCATTTGCAAAGCGTGATCGTCATCCTTTGCTTGCGAAGTCCGAATGTAGCCTGCATTGAGACTCTCGATCTCTTCAGCGAACGCGGCTTCCTTTCTGGCTATGGCAGCGCTATGTTCGTCTTGCAAGGTCTTCATGGTGAGATTGCGAGCTGATTCGCTTTCCGAGAGGGAACCTTCCTTGGCGATTTCAGTCATTCGCAGTTCACCGGCATGCTCCTCACGAAGTCGCTCGATGGTCGCGTTGGTTTCAGCAGCCACAGTCTTGATAGCTTCAGCATGGTCGCCACGGAGTTTTGTTAGAGCATTGTAATACTCCTCTTCTGTAGACTGTAGAGCCGTAGAAGCCTCTTCCTCTTGTTGTCGCAGGATTGCTGCATGATCGGCTTGCATTCTCGCAAGGGCTTTCTCGTGATCGGCGCGTGTGTCAGCGAGAACAGAATTGGCTTCTTGAATCTTCAACTCGAGAGCTTTTGCATGCTCGGCCTTGAGCTTACCGAACGAAATTTCGTGATCTCGGCTCGCTTTCTCGAGGGCTGCTGTTGCCGATTCAAGCTCCGTTCGAAGAGAGGATACCGAGAGTTCATGGTCGTGCTTCATGGAATCGAGGAGGGTCTGTACTTCTTCAGTTTTCGCTCGGATGGCATCTTCATGCTTGACGCAGAGTTGGTCGATCTCAGCTTTGTGGCTAGCCTCAGCTGCTTTGAGCGATTCCAGTAGCTCTGCCTCATGTTGACGAACTTCTTCCAAAAGAAATAGATCCTCATTGTGGTTCTTTTGCAGAGCCTCAATTTCCATTGACATATTCAGCGTCTTAAATAAGGAAGTTGAGTACGGAAAGATTAATAGTGAGGAGTAGAACGCACCTGATCGCGTGAGAGAGTTGTGAGGTCGTCGAGCTGTCGCCGGGTTTGACTGAGTTGTGTATTCAGGCCGTCCACTACCTCACGGTGCTGGGACTCTTTTTGCGCCATGGATCTAAAAAACGATTTGTAAATTACGGCGAGCGCGAGGTTGCCATACAATTACTCACAACATAAGCTCATTCAGTCTCTCAAGGGATTCATCTTCAGAATATGACGAGCCATTTTCTATAGGTTTAGCATGTCCGTTCCCATTCTCCATTGTCTTGCGAATGTGATCAAATTGGTGCAAGGTTTTCGGTGAAAGAGCTGTATCAAGATCGACGGAAGCTCCATTCATTTCAGAAGTCTCCTCTCTGTCGCTTGAAACGGTGGGACTGGTCGACTTGTCCTGATGAGTTTCCTTGAGCGAATCCTCTAAAAGGGTGATTTCTGCCTCTCTGTCTCGAAGTACCTCCTGAAGGCGCATGATCTCTTTCTCCAGAGACGAGATTGATCGCTCGTTAGGAGGGGACAAACTTGGCATGGACATCGAGAGGGTGGGGCGTAGTCCCATTGATTGGAGAGTAGAATATGATTGCGAAGGAGAATGAGAGCTACCGTGGCTTGAGAATGAAGCCTTGCGCGAGTGCACCGATGAGAGCTCCTGCGATAGCGATTGCGATTGCGAAAGCGACCTATATGACGGATAGATTAATGAATATGGTTTTCGAGAAGTGGCTGGAAATATTACCTCGCGTGCAGCGATTCCGCCGAGGCCGCTTGACGGAAAAAAAGCCGTCGGCCCGAGGAGTTCACTTGCGCGTCGGCTGCGTCTCTCACACGAGCACTGGATATCCTTTTCCTGAACGGTGGAATATCCTGTGGAATGTCCGAAACAGGAGAATCAGAGGTTTCTTCAGATATGCTGGGATTGCTAAGTCTGGCCTCCTGAATTTGGGACGCCAGGTCAGATATTTCGCGAAGGGCATCCCGATATTTAGAAGTGACAGATGAAAGATCTGCAAGAGTAGCTGTATGCGTTTGCTGGAGGGCAAGTAGTTGATTCTCGAGGTCCGTGTTAGGAGACGTAGCAGGTGTCTCGCCTGGGCTGGTCTTGATTGGCGATGGCGACGATGATGTGCTTGGAGAAACCGAAGGGCTGGGAGTGAGAGTTGCACTTGCGAGGTCAACTTCCAAACTCCTGCGAGCTGACACGACTTCTCCGACGACTTCGCCAAGTCTAACTCTACTTTCTCCTGCCTCCTTCTTCTTCTGCTCCCATTCCAGCATCTTCAGTTCTAGTTGTTTGACCTTCAACTCCCTTGCCTCAAGGTCTGTCCGCCAGTTTGCACCGTCTTGCCGGAAGGATTCCAAGCGAGTTTGCAAGGTCTCTACTTCAGTACGACGTCGGTCACAATCTGTCTCCAGCTTTTCGACAACCTGTTGCAATGCAAGCACAGATTCATCAGAGCGAGTGAGTCGTGCTTCAAGGTCGGCGATGTATTTGTTGGAATGTGCTTCGGCGTCCTTAAATCGAGTGACTTCACGTTTGAGGTCTGTCATTGATTCACTGGACGTGACTGAGGTTTCGTCATAGGCCTTCATCCTTTCCTCAAGGTCGCGAACGTATGCCTGCGTCGAAAAATGTAAGCAAAATATAAGAAAGAGAAAGAAACACGGCTGTGCTTGCCTCAGTTGATGCCTCTCTTTCTGACAACTTGGAAACCCGAGCCCTCAACTCCTCCACATATAGCTCTGTGGCTGCGTGTCGTTCGGTGATGGCCGCTAGTTCCTCCTCCTTCTCTTCTACCATCTCATTCGTATGCCTTAGAGCAGCTCTATTGAGGCTAAGCTCAGCCTCCATTGCTCCAATAGTCTTTTCGTACTCCTCTATCACAGGTCCTACGATTTCCTCATACTTTGCTGTCCCGCCTATCGCCCCTGATGTGCTTGATCTATGCTTTTCACCGAGGTCCCGGCGGAGGCGAGTCAACTCCTCAGTTCGCTCAACAAACTTTCCTCGTAGATCTTCGTAGTTGTTCTGAAGTTCGGTCATCTGCGCCAACACTTTCTTGCCAGCGCCTTCAAGAACCTGAACCTCTGGTTCCCTATCAGTCACCGGCATGACACCACCTTCCTTGATAACTTTAAGTTCCTTTCGTAAACGTGACACGGTGGACTGCAACCAGTCTACATCGTCCCAGCCATCCTCCTTCTCATTGACGACTGCACGATTCTTGATATTTCGTGCACGATTTGCATATTTCAAAGTATTGATTGTTTCGCCAGCGTTCCACTCCGCTGGGCTAACGCAAGCAATCATTAAAGTATGTGCATTTCCGCCCAGGGAGTCTTGAAGGAGTCGCGTAAGCTTGGAATCCCGGTAAGGCACATGAGTCGCTGTATTGGACTTCGCTCTTGCGGGGTCGCCAAGTGCAGAAATAACGTTTCCTAGGGCGAGAAGCCCGCTGTTGATGGATATACCCTCTTTGATGCGCTCACCGGCAGCCGCGGTACGCTTAAGCTAATATGCGAAAGTTTGAGGGTTCGTCAACGACCGTGGAAGAAGAAAAAGTGTAAAAATAGGACGGACCCGTTCGGAGCCAGCAAGATCAACAAAGTGGAACTTGGAAACGATCGTAACCCATTCACCAGAATCTTCATCAACCGCAGTACTTGATCTGTCTCCGGCGTGTCCAAGTGCACTAGCCGGACGAAGACCGCCGCCTCTGCCCATGGCAATTGCAAAACTTGGGGTTGAAGGTCGCGCGAATGTCGGCGAAGAGACTCGGTTGACAGACGGCGAAGGTCCACCAGCGTACATAGAACCAGGTCGTTGAAGCCGGGAAGGAGACCGACCACCAGGTGGAAGCGGGGATGACGATCTCGGAGGTGCTCCCGAGCCAGTGAACTTCTTCTGAGTCAAGGTCAGCGAGAAGATAGCATGAGACCGTGATGATTGAGCGTTCATGTCGGTTTCATTTGTCCGTCGAATCAAAGACCCTTTCTTGAGTAACCTGTGACACAACGCGGTCAATTGAAGACCAAAATATAGGTCAAGAAGAACAACTCACCCCATAACTTCACCAGCGTGGTTGACGTTGATCTCCCTAAGACCACCCCATATGATATGGCCGTCTTTGTCTTCTCTAATTTGTACCTCGCGCCTCATGCCCATCGTGTCGTCCAAGGTCAAAAGGTCAATCAAGTCTTCGTTGTAGATTTCGATGAATGAACCCTTTATGTTGTAGTTCCACGCTCCGCCACGCTCCTCCTTGAGTTGTTTAGCTCGGGCGAATATTGTCGAAACAGCTCTTGGAATGATACCCATGCCGTTGTTAGGATCTGAGGGGTCGGCGTCCAGGTCGACACCAGTCATGGTATGTGTCTTCCCGCTGCTAGTCTGTCCATATGCAAGGATTGTGCAATTGAATCCCTCAACAAAGCGGGATACAAGAGGGCGTGCGGTGGAGTCAAAAAGCTCATACTGTGTTGTGGGTGGGGGGTGGACCTGGTCAAATGTAAAGACTTGCTTTTTCGCCGCCGAGCCTCCAGAAGCCGCTGGTGCTGATGAGCCTCCTGCTTGAGCCAAAGCGCCAGAAGGCGATTCTATTGACACGGAAGTTGAGGACGTAGGCTGGATGACTGAGCGTTGGAAACGAGCAGGAATTGAGGTTGAGTCCTGATTTGTAGGTGGACGGATACGAAGAGCTGGAAAAGAAATAAGACGGTGACAACGAACGTTCAGCAACGGTTAGACGTACCAACTTGAACCGAGGTCGCCGCTGAAGACGACGAGCTCGAGGGGGCCATGGCTGCTCTTTACATCCTCCAGCCTGTTCCCCTTGACACAAATCCAGCCTTTCGGCAATTTCCGAATTTCTGATTTCTCACAGATGGCCCTGTCCACAAGTCTCCAACTCAAAATCAATAAGCGAGGTCCGTATACGGCCATTGCTTGGTTCTTTGACGGTTCTTCTCAACATTCGGCGGGCAGCTATTCCACCCTGTAGCAGGCTGTTATCATGTACGCTGAAGGCTGGCCTGGACAGATTCGGATTGCAGAATACCTGAGATCTCCAACAATACCCCGCGCATCACGCGTCTTGATGTGAATACAGGCTTCGCGTCTTTTATTCTGCCCTACCTCATGTTACCCGATCACTGTCTCTAATGAACAACGCTTGTATTGGTACTGACAGAAAATTGGAGACGTCCAAATGGAATGGAGCTGCTCTCTCGAAACCACGTACATGTTGTCTGAAAATAGAAATATGCGGATCAGACATTACGACGCCTGACGGCCTCGTATGGTGGGATAAGGGCTGGTAAAGCCCGACCAGGTTCAGCGGCACAACTTATCACTCCCCTTTCAGGAGAGTGTCTCGACTGGAAAAGGACTTGCTTACTCTGATCAACTTCTTATATTGTCTGTCCGCCTTCTTACGTTTGGTCGACATTGGTCTGGAAGGCCATCGGTAGCGGGTAAGGATGCTATAAACCATTGTAAACTCCGGCGGGAAAGCACATGGCCTATGTCAGGCCAGTACCAAGACATTATAGCTTCTCATCAAGCATTCATCACATATTTTCCATTGAGACGAGAACGAGAGAGAGAGAGAACCAGTATTGGGGTCCCAGCGGAACAACTGGGGTTCGTACTACATACATGCTGTAATTTACCAACGATGTATGCTACGGGCACAAATACTACCATCCGTTGTGATTATCCAATCCACCCCGATGACTCCCTGGCCCACACTTTAAAACAAGAAGCAGGCAGGGACAGCAAGGTAAAACCTGTCGCCCTTATTATTATTATTTTGCGACGACAGCAGTCCTGAGGGAGTTCCCTCTTCCGGAATAATATTTTCCAATATTAATCCTCCTCGGAACAACACTTCCTTGCGTCCAGGAAATCGTGAGTAGGTTGCCGTCTCTCGCGGACTAGGTAGTACTGCACGATATTATATTTGTTGGTTGCCACCATAGGTGACATTTAATAGTTCATAAACACAGTACATTCGGAAGTGGCGCAGGACGTTGAAAAGATTGAAAAGTTTTTGTAAAGTAAGTAATATTCTTTACCTTGCTCGTAGGAACCAAAGGTGGTTGTAGTCCAGTACTTAATCTTTTTTTTGAATGAAAAAAGGCCGGGAACCACCAAAACTACCGCGCCCCACTGGCGTCGTCAAGGGCTTGGGGCATTGGAGCGGTTGTAAGATCCAAAAAAAAACATGCAAGGGACGCAACTCTCGCCCAATTCTCCAACACCCCAACTTCATCAGCCCCCACGCATAGCTTACCCAGAGCTGCTAGTAGACCTGCTGTCTGACGGCCTCACAGTTCCTGGTCTGGTCCTCTATTGCCCTGTGATACCGGATATGATTTTTTTTTCGAATTCTCAGACATGTACATCTCTGCCATAGCTTATGGCAGATTTTTTTACCATTGTTCCTATCACAGCTCCAGGCGCTCGTGAGCAACTGGTTTTCCACTGCAGTCTATTCCTCAACCCTGCAGGTTTTTTTGAACAGTTGCTTATGTCTCGAAGAACATCCCAATCACAGAAAGGGCGCTTGTGATGTATCATGATTCATGATCAAACGTAAGTATCAATAGCTATCAATGCTGCCGGTCGCCAAGTCGGATGGGTGTTGCTGTCATATTCTCCAGTGTCCCACACACATGAAATATTATGCCCCAGAGTATACGCTCTGGCGTAAGACAACTGTGATGTGCATCAACGGAGAAGGAGCACACATCCAAGTCTCGATTGCAAGTGATATCAAAGTAGCCACCTTCAGTTGGCTCGTCCGAGTTGTTGAGTTCAGGTTGGCAGGATGAGGATGACCGGTTAACAGTATCCAGAGATGTGAATACTCCGAAATCGAAGTCAAAGAGATTTAAAAGGCCTCGTAGTCTAGTTGATATACATAGTGACGTTCAGTCTACGATACATATGCCGTGATCACAAGAGAGTCTCCCCTGTAATAAGAAGTTAACAAATGCATCAGGTTTTATTCATATGGTACTTACCCAAAGCTGCTCTTGTCAAAGAACACCCAACGGCGACAGTCTGATGCACACTTGCCTCATCAGCAAGGGACGGATTGACTTCCTATAGAGACAGTCAGCAGAATTCACCGAATGGAGTTTCATGTACCATGAGGTCGAGAGCTACCAGTAACCCAGTCTCGTTGATGGCTTCACAGATGTAATGGCCTTCTCGGAATGTCAGCCCTCCTCGTACCTGAAACGAGTGAGATTCAGCCGGCAGTACGTGAAAAAGAAGAGATCTGCCTACAGGAGTTCCTGTTGACGGAGCAACACTTGGATCTAACGCATCAACATCGAAGCTCAGGTGGATGGGTCGATCCCTGTTGGGATTAACATGGTCCAGGGCCATTTCAACCACCTTCCCAATACCGTACTTGTCAACGTCATGCATGCTGAATGCTTTGATGTTGTTTTCACGCAGAATCTTCTTCTCGCCAGAATCGACATCCCGCAGACCAATGTAGACAAGGCGTTCAGGCGTAAGCAAAGGCTTAACCCACGAGAATTCTTCCACTTTGCTCCCAATTCCTAGAAGGAACGATACGGGCATGCCGTGGATGTTTCCTGGAAGCAGTTGAGTCTGATTTCTCTGAAATGAAGAGTGCCTTACCAGACTCCGTTGATTCGACCGTGTTGATATCAGCATGTGCGTCAATCCAGATAACACAAGCTTCGGGATAATTGCTAAAGGGAATGAAGGTGGGAACATGGTATACTCAACAAGTCATTAAAAATGCGTGAGCTAACCTCAAGGTTCCGGAAATGGTTCCCATCGCCTTTGGGTATCTTCATTGAAAACCATCACATAGTGGCGCATAGTGGCATAAACGCACCAATGAATGATCCCCTCCCAGTGTTACAGGCAGCTCTCCCTTTGCCGCATGACCGCCTACTACTTTTGCGATGGATTCGGTAACACGAGAGACGAGCCTTGGATTCTTCAGTATACCAATCGGTGGATCACTTGCGGCATTGATTTCTTCGAACTGATGATGCCCATCAAATTTAACTTTCCATCCCAATCCTTCGAGTTGGCCAACAAGGCCAGCCTCCACGAGGTGGATGGGTCCTCTATCGACTCCTACTTTGGGCTTCGAGGTATCAGCGAAGGCTTCTTTAGTCATGCGATATGAATTTCTCACCTGACCACCACTGGAAAAAGGAAGATTGCGATTAGATGTCGCTAAGGATGCAGACGAGAAAGAAATCACACCTAAACGGACAACCAACGATCTGTGATTATCCATATACACGTGAGTATAGATGCACAGGGAGTAGTGTAGCACTCACAGCAGCCGTTTTTGGCTCACTAAGGAATCGGAATTGAGTAGCCATCTGCGAAGCAAAATTGATGAAAGAAAGGGTGATAGCGCTTTCACTTTGGCGCCTTTATATCTGAACAAGATCCGAAGAGCACGAAGACCCCAGCTGTATGTAGAGTACCGCTTATGGAATTTCCCGACGACGAGGGAGCGGTAAAGCACAAGATTGGTAATGCGCGAAAGGGCGCAATCGACCGAAGTCAAGCCGCCACGCAGCCTGCGCCCTTTCTCCACGAAATACTCTCCGCACCGTATGGCATATGCATTGGCCAAGTAGAGATTGGGTGTTACTCCAGGTTAGGGTCCGATTTACGCGATTCCTATTTCGGAATGGGCCTGAGTGCCCGAGCTAAGTACAAGGTTGACTCTCTACATTTCATGTTTTGCCTCGTTATGTAGCTAAACAATACAGATGGTTTCTAGGTCAATTGATTCTCTACAACTTGGGAGAACTTCTCGCACAAACTTTCTGTATCCTGGAAAGATATCATTGGAAGAAATTGCCTCAGCCTAACCTGGCACCTGGTCTATAAATAGAGATCTCCATCGTCCTGGCCGTCGCTGCACTCTCTCTCCTCTGTCGTTCGATCAAGCTTTATATCCCATCGATAGACCCATCGCGTCTAACTTTCTTAACATCATGGCAGACACACCCCATGTCACATCGGGCACCAGTACTCCATCGCGGGGTTTTATAGATATCGTGCGTTCACTTCTGAACCTCACTTCGTCCCCACACTGCTGCGATGCATTTCCATCTCCCTAGAGTCCAATCTTTCACTCACATTGTCGAACAGGTTCGCGATGCTATGAAACACTACAAAACTGAGAAGGAATCAGAAGCCCACCAAGTATTATATCATCACTCTTGACTTTCGCCAGATTGGCTCAAGATTGTCAGATTTTCCGAAAAGCCGGCGGACATCAGCCTAAAGGCCTTCCTCAAACAGTTAATCCTGTAAGGCGCGAAAGAAGTCTCAAAGGATATCCCGTCTGACAGATGTTCAGGATGAGGAGACCGTTCCTGGCATAGAGCATCCCGGAAGCACCGGTGTTATCTATTGCTCGGACCGTGCTATGGCCAATGGATTCAGCTACACCAGCTCGCACGACTGGGCAAATTTGGGACAAGGAGCACCTGAAGTGGGTCCCTTGCCAGGTGCTCCGGAACGTCCAAACACCATTTCCATACCTTTGGACTCCCTTGAATACGCCCCAACCACTGGTGTCAAAGGTGTGATTCTTGGGTGACGTTGGTTGACGTACTGAGAGACTGCTGATGATATTTCTAGCTCTTCGCGAGGCCGTGGCCCATCTATATAACCATACTTACCGGGAGGGTAAAAATAGCCAGTACACATACGAGAATGTGTGTATTGTTCCGGGAGGTCGATCAGGCTTGTCCAGAATTGCAGCAGTTATTGGAGATGTGTACACCGTGAGTCAATTTAAACTTCGATTAATTCTCTGACTGACATTTGACTGACATTTTGTAGAGTTACCAAATCCCGGATTATACAGCATACGACCAAGTTCTCAGTGCTTTCAAACGATTAGTACCAGTACCCACTGCGTAAGCTTCAGACCAATTGTTGAAACCTATTGACTGACTGGTATCACTTGACTTGCAGTCTAGACCCCAAGGTAAAGATTATGTGGCGGAATTCATACACAACTGACATCATGATTACAGAACAAATATAAACTTGATATCGAGCAAACCAAGGTCATTACACCCTTTTGCATTCTGCTACATGCTCATGGGTTAAAAACAGAAAGATATTCGCAACCAAGGTCTTGCTGTCATTCTTGCTTCCAACCCTCGTAATCCAACAGGACAGGTAAGCAATCTTCACCTCGTCTGCATTGGCTGTTTCTGAACTTTATGCAGGTCATCAGGTAACGCGCTATAGACATTGCTATTTCCGCATCTCATGACATGTCGCAGGGGTCATGACCTCAAGGAGCTCGTTTCTCTGAGTCGAGAAGGAACCACTGTTATCCTTGACGAGGTATTACATAGTCCATTCGATTTCAAGCCTAATTTTAATTCTCGCGTCTCGTGTTTAGTTCTATTCTTGGTATATATATCCGGAACACAATAGCGACTACGGAAAATCGATCTCTTCTGCGAAATATGTGGAGGATGTCAATCAAGTAGGTCATTCACTGTCTTCGCACTTTGGCGTATGCTTTGCTCATGGCTTGGTTTTCTGCAGGATTCTGTTGTCATTATCGACGGCCTCACTAAAGTGATTCACCTTTGTTACAATCATGTCAGATTGGAAGATTATATTTAATTTGCAGAACTGGCGTCTTCCCGGCTGGCGTGTCTGCTGGGTTATCGGACCCAAGAATCTGGTTACTGCCCTTTCACAGTCAGGCTCATTCCTCGATGGAGGGGCGAACCATCCGTGAGGCTCTATGTATGATGATCATAGGTCAAGTACTAAAGTAGAAGTTCAGACTTCAGCTGGCAGCGATCCCTCTCCTGGATCCACTACACGTGCAAGCCGAGAAGGTGAAGCCTACTTACACTGAATATCTGAATCAAAGTGCGTTATACCGACTCATCACATTATATAGATCGCTCTTCAGAAACACTTCAAAACCAAGCGAGACCATGTCCTCGCGCGTCTTCATGCCCTCCATCTTGATGTTGACATTCCTCCCTCGAGCACATTCTACATCTGGCTCAATTTGGAGAAGCTTCCAGCTCCCCTCAACAACGGTTTGGTAGGCAAAACCTTAACAACCTCTAGCATGATTAATTGACGGATTTCCTGCAGACCTTCTTTGAGGAGTTGTTGAAAGAGCAAACGATCGTTATCCCTGGCATATTCTTTGACATTAACCCATCGCATCGTCGCAATCTATTCAACTCTCCGTGCCACCATTTCGTTCGCCTTTCGTTCGGTCCACCGATGGCAGATCTTGACAAAGGTAACCTCTTCAACAAATGCTGTGACAATCACTCAACCGTTATCCATAGGTCTGGACGCCATTGATCGTGTCTTGAAAAAGGCCAAGAAGGTCGGAATGAAAGAGTTTGGACAAGGGTGAGTACACCTGAAAAAAAAAAGTGGAATCGAATTTGACCATGTCGCCCCTAGGTACAAGGAATCCGTTGACGGCGATGACGCTCAAGTGTAAATGGTGGTGTACGGTTTTTTCACCAGTTGACTGCCGCTGTATTTTTGTAAAAGCACCCTGTAAACTTACCTACCCTGGAAATTTTGACGATGGTATATCATTTTATATGCTACGATCTCAAACACTGGGGTTGAACGAAGCGAAAGCAGTTTTGAAGGCCTGGGCATCATCCTTATCCTCCTCTTCTGAAAGCATACATGCCCTCCAGTCCAAGCGGTCCGGCGTACCCAAAAGGGTGACCAAAACTTGTCTGTATGTTTTGGAAAGCATTTGTTAATTTTTGACTGCATAAAATTTAGATTAGCAACGCACCGCCCAAACTGTATGCTAAATGGAACATTGTCTTTGAGCAAGTGCACCATCTTCCGTCCACCAGGAAGCTCGACTTTGAAATAACTTCCTCTTCCATCAGCACAACTTGTCATTGCAGCTTCAGGATCATCTTCAAAGTCTATGCCTTGGGCGCGGCCCTCCTGCAGAAATGTTTCTTCGATTTTATCTTTCAAGCGGAGTGGAACAGGAACTGCTTGAATGTGAGCATGTCCACCTCTGGCACCCAGTCGGCCAACTTCGAACACCACTGCTGCACAGCCATATTTGGCGTACATCGCACCCAATGCAGTTTTAAACCTGGTCAACAAAAAAACAAGTCAGACGGTTTCCCTGAACGAAGAAATTTCGGCATGACTGACTGCTCCGTTTCTTCAATGATCGGCGGAGCGAGATCCGGTGGTATTGTGGTGTACGTCGGATAATGAGTTATTGGTATCACAAGAACGTGTCCTCCCCCAGGCACATCTACATGATCTGTAGCAGATTGGGTAGGAATAATCTGGCCTTTTGGAAGCGTCACATAACACTCTGACCCGATAGCGACAATCAAATGCTTGCTATGAAGAGCGGCCGCCATAATTGAGTCCCTGCTCTAGAATTTGAAGGGGAAAACATACGCGAGATTGGGATTTGACAGGCAGAACCAGCACTCGTCGGCTATAAACCACCAAACCGCAATCAGTGTTCCGTCAACGAATCCAGAGATTAGTGTACTCACGTGCAATTTCTTTCGGCGGCCCTCGTTTGCCCCCACGTCGTTCACCCTGTGGAGGACGTTGGTTCGCAACTAAACAGTCGTCAATATAGTGGCCTTCGCTTCCGCATGCGCGACACACGTAGCCCGGCTTGGGCTTTCGGCCGCCCGTGTCTCCAGTTGCATCTTTGGTTGGGCAATCTCGGACGAAATGACCAGGCTGAAGATTAGAAGAGTAAGTCCTGCAGGAACCCCAGCAAATCAGACAGATCGCACACCTCGTTACAGATTTTACACATGTATCCTTCAGGGGGCTTGACTCTCTCTGGACAGTCATTGATAAAGTGGTCCGTAGATTCACACCTTCGACACTTGTACCCTGGCGGTGGTTTTCCATTTTCGCCTTGCACTTGAGAGATAACCATAAGCCTGGTCTGAAATCTCCAATTATGCGATCGGACTTGCCAATTCGACTTCGCTTCTGAGGTTGCTGGACATTTCCAAAAATGAAGTTCTCCCCGCCGCCCATATCTAAAGGGCGTTTAACTACGCGTGGAGCAACTTCAAGTAGTGGATTCTTCGTAGCATTTTGGGGCCGTGGTTGCGGCTCGGCGCCCGAAGTGTTTGATATACTGAACGCGTAAAACCACTGCATATAATTACATATCTTTAGCACTTGATTTCGTTTCATGAAGGAAGGAAGATAGCGCACCCTCTGTTTCTTTCCTGATGTTGGCTCACCACCAAATGCGCCCAAACTCACAAACCTTGATACCCTTCCCTGTTCGTCATCCCATACGAAAGGTTCTCTCTCCCAAAACTTGGGAGACTGTCCACCACTGACTGCAAAGTGGTATCTAGGCTTCGTCTTTAAAATGACAGCATTCAGAGGAGGTGCACCAATCGATGACAATTGTGGGTCAGGCAGGGGTATTGAAGAGAATTGTGAGACCGATACAGGCCAAACGTTGGTGAGGAGAATGTCAATAAGTTGGGATGTGGAAGCAACCGCTTGTATGGAGGCGAGGGAAGAGTAGCTCTTTTGGCTGGAGGTTGACGCTTTGGTGAGAGTGTTTGAAAGTAGGCGTTCTGTGGTATGGTACGAGAAAAATGGGGATAGAAATCCCTGTGGAATGAACAATGAACGGAAGTTGCTCCTGCATTGATAGAAATACACACAAGTGCTGCTTCTGCGGACGCATAAACGCTAGGGTCATAGATACCCCCAAGACATGCTATGCGCAGTCCGCTCGCAGTCGTGACGATGCCGGATTTACCTACGAGATCAGACGCGTCAACGTCTAAGTTTCCGGTCAATCAAGAGCAAGCACATACTCATCAGAAACACGTTCTTGCATATTTCACCACCAGTCTTTGCAAATTTCTCGACTACACGTGCAGGCAGAGGTTTATCGCCTTGCATTATATAGCACTCGATTGGGGCTATACATAGTAAATGTTTAATACGTTCTGGAAGCGCATAATGTGTGTAACATACCCTCAAGTACTCCTGCCAGCAATTGCGAGGTCTCATCATCTCCGGATTCCTCAGTATCGTCGCTTACTGTGCCAAAGAAATCCCCAGCACACAGAACGAGGTCAAACTTGCCATGCTTGGCGTCAATAGCTTTGATCTTGCCAAATAACTCGCGAATCGAGCCTGCTGCTGGCCCAACGGCCAGTCTTTTGAGGTTTGTTATCAAACTGTCAATTTCAATGTTTAGAAGTCCTCACACTTTCATAGGAGCGTTGGTTGCCATGCTCTTGAGAGCCAGACTGTGAATGGATAGAGATTGGACTGCTATTTTGTGCGACTCCCGAGGGCCATACACATTATTTGGCTTGTCTATGAGATGCAAACAACGCGTCCACCCTATCCAGAGGGCCTACTAGGCCCTCTGGAGCAATCTCAAATCGACACCACCACTGGTGTACGACGTGACGCAGCAATGTTATACACATGCTCACTCGTCGTCTCGTCCTCAACTTGGGCTCCGTAAGTTTATCTGTTGAACTGAGTAGGCCACATACATATCCTTGGATAAGATAAGATGCGTGTGCTTGCGTGTGGCGGAGTACTTCTCGCAGTGGCGGGGATACTTAGAGCAGCCATTAGAAGTTGAGAACCATTTATTCGAACTGCAATGCTGCCAAGTATACTACTGCGGCCCATCTCAGGTGTCTCCGCGACGGGCGTTCTCTTTGGGGAAGCCTCGTCTTCGGCACGGGTATTCTCCGCTGCTCCACACATCTTGAATGGTTGACCGCTGGTTATAGCCTCACCTCAGGATGTATGTAGGAATCATCCGGGTTGAAATCTAGTTACCTAGAGGACTTACTTAAATATATCGCCTCGTTGAAAATGAGATCCCCCACCCATCATACAAGTGCTTCCTCGTATACAGTAGGTGTCAAAGTAGGGTCATTCAATTAAAACGAGGCTCATTACCCCTGATCGAGTTTTTGAAAATCGGTTTTCAGGTCTTGAGATCTGCTTGAGACGACTACTGATGCAAGCGTCGCATTCGGGTTTTGTTGTTCACACATAACGTTCCTGGCCGCGATTCTAGTTCGAATGTCTATTTTTTCCGATCCGTGTACAGGAAAGTAAGCATTGCGGCATTGCCCCGGAGAAAATAAGTCCGAGCACATCCACTTTAAGGACAACACCAACCTCGACCCCTCTTTTTGGAAGAGGGCAGGATCATTTGGTCACTGATATTCGGGGTTATTTTGGATCAAGACCTGTCAAGACAGATGTAAAGACCTATTCAGAATAATGGCAGCGGTGAGTATTTCAAATAGGACCCACAATCTCCTACTTACATCGGAATCATTTTGCATCGGTGTTTTGCGGAGAAATTTTAATGATATACCTCATGTGCCTCCGCACCGAGCATCAGTGAGCTATCTCGCTAAGGGCCCCTCTATACCCACTCGTCTCGGTACTTAGGAGCCATATGGAATATCTCGATGATGGATTTCATTGTTTCCAGCGCCCTTACGGAGTTAAAGCACTGCTGAGATATTGAATTCTAGTTATACTGTGCGATGGTGTGCGACATTGTTGGTTGTCATTGTGCTGGTGGTATCTTCAAGGCGATCGTCGTTGCTGCTTCAAAGCTTTCAAGAAGTCTGCTAATTGACAACAGCTTAGGATTGATAATGATAAACTGATTTAGCATAGATGTCACAACCCTTGACCATAAGTGCATGCATTATGCTGATTCCGCGTAACTGTGATTTGTCCGTGTGTCTTTGTTTTCTCTGATCTTTGATGAAAACCAGATGAAAACATAAGTCAAGTCAAGTCCCACCATCAGCCGTGCAGCATAACTGTGCAGCAGAACCATAGCGCCGTAGGAAATGATTTCATCCAGAGCACATGGATCTACATGATTCCTGGATTACGGCCTACAAAAAGTAGGAGTCCCCATGATCGGTTCCATGGACAGCTCACTATTCCGGCTGTGGTCTGTATCGTTCTCAAAGTACCTTGTCAGAAGTTCAAAGTGTTAGAAGATATTGATCCCAAAGTCCTATTAACACCCATGCTCCAATGCGAGTCCCAAGGAACCAATTCCCAGAATTTGCACCCTTCCAACCTGTAAGCTGTCATTTTATCACAAGAAAGGTACAGAAGTCAATATCTAGTGAAAAATATATGTAGCTTCTCAATGCATTCGGGTAGGGTGTCACCCCGGACGATCCCAAAATCCTGATTGTAAAATATGATTAGCCTAACAATATCTGCCCTGTTATAGGTTATATAATTGTTGTCAAAATTCAAGGGTATTGTGCCTAAAACTGGCTCTTGTGCAGGTGCAACAAGGACTTGTTGAAGAGCTACTACATTGCCAAAGGCAGTAATTGCGAGTTGAAGCCCATTACCGGGCACCTAGACCAGTGAGATGAGCAGAAGTGATAGTGGGGTGTCATTATCAACTTACGGTTTTATGGAGCGGCAAATATTGCTGTGCAACACCACGGGAGTTTGAAGTTATCAAGCGGGTATTGTGAGAGAAAGCTACTATCACATCCAGCCGGTTGTTCATCGCATCCAGCCGGTTGTTCATCGCATCCAGCCGGTTGTTCATCACATCCAGCCGGTTGACGATTCGTCCGAGAGCCTGCCCAATGTCAACCGGAGCATATGAGCCCAGAGCATCTAATGGAAAGGATGGTGGTTAAAAGAGAAATAGATAGGGAGCAGAAGACATACAGGCTGCTTCCACAGCAGTGGCTCTTAGTGCGGCACTTTCAGCCACAGCAGCTGTGACACAATCATCCATGCCGCAGTCTGGATGAAAGGAAGAGACCTCAGATAAATTCACAAAGAAAGAGCCATGAGTAAATGCACCGTGCACAGCTTGTAAACCTTTGGCCACGAGTTTAGCTTGGGAAAGGTTGAGCGGTTCAAGGGGTGTTCCAGCTCGTATATGCCTGTTTAAATCAAGGTTTCCGGAGCATCGCAAACCTGGGCCTGAGAGTTGTAATGCATTGTGATTGTTTGCGAAGGCTTGCGAAGGTTTGCGATCGAACAAAAGATTACATATGTAACTTCGATCTAATCTGACTAATTAGTCCCTTCGAAGGCTTCTACAAAACGAAACAAATGATGCTGCAGAGCTGGCGGGTGCTCGTCGAACATGGACTGACATGAGCATTAGTACCATTGATGACTGTGCAAATTGTATAGGGTACCGTCTTGCGAATGCATGTACAGCATTGGGATAAAGGTACAGACAGTCGCAATGCAGAGCTCCGAGAATAAGAATAGCAACAACTCGAGAGTAGGACGAATAGAAATGAGAGTAGCAAAAGGTAACATGTAACACGATACAGACAACAAAATGACTCGCACATACTCATCCGAATGCAATGCCATCTTGGATAAGTGCAGCCTTACGTCCGCTCACCGTACCTGGAAGTCCGACCCCTCCTGCAGCCCAGAATCTTGCATGGACAAGCTCCCCCGCTTGTCCAGCCCCAGTTCAGCCAGCTCCGCGTTTGGCAGGGTTGGACCGCTGGCGTTCAGGGTCAATGGTGATCTGTCCTTCCGGTCCTTCCCTTCTCACCAACGAAATCGGTTTTCAGTTTTTGAGATCTTTCTGAGACGACTACTGATGCAAGCGTCACATACGGGTTCTGTTGTTCACACATAACGTTCCTGGCCGCGATTCTGCTTCGCATGTCTATTTTTTCCGATCCGTGTACACGAAGGTAAGCATTGCGGCATTGCCCCGGAGAAAATAAGTCCGAGCACATCCACTTTAAGGACAACACCAACCTCGACCCCTCTTGTTGGAAGAGGGCAGGATCATTTGGTCACTGATATTCGGGGTTATTTTGGATCAAGACCTGTCAAGACAGATGCAATGACCTATTCAGAATAATGGCAGCGGTAAGTATTTCAAATAGGACCCACAATCTGCTTTACATCGAGTTCATTTTGCATCGGTGTTTTGCGGAGAAATTTTAATGATATACTTATCTCATGTGCCTCCGCACCGAGCATCAGTGAGCTATCTCGCTAAGGGCCCTTCTATACCCACTCGTCTCGGTACTTAGGAGCCATATGGAATATCTCGATGATGGATTTCATTGTTTCCAGCGCCCTTACGGAGTTAAAACACTGCTGAGACATTGAGTCCTAGATATACTGTGCGATGGTGTGCGACATTGTTGGTTTTCACTGTGCTGGTGGTATTTTCAAGGCGATCGTCGTTGCTGCTTCAAAGCTTTCACAGAGTCTGCTAATTGACAACAGCTTACGCCTGATGATGATGAACGGATTTAGCATAGATGTCACAACCCTGGACCATAAGTGCATGCATTATGCTGATTCCGCGTAACTGTGATATGTCCGTATGTCCTTGTTTTCTCTGATCTCTGATGAAAACCAGATGAAAACCCAAGTCAAGTCCCACCATCAGCCGTGCGAGCATAACTGTGCGGCAGAACCATAGCGCCGTAGGAAAATGATTGCATCCAGAGCACATGGATCTACATAAATCCTGGATTACGGCCTGCAAGAAGTAGGGGCTGATAGACGAGTTAGGGTTTGTGGACAGATTCGAAAGGGTTAAATCAGGGGAAAGCACAAGTTACTGGTTCCTGACAAGCGGAGATCAGAGACCTTGAGAACGCTTGGAGAGCTAGAGAGACTAAGAATGCGGGGAGAGGAGGGCCGACAGGTGGTGGTTCATGTGACCTGCAAATCCAACGGATGCACAACGAGACTGCGTGAAGATACTTATGAGCACGTCAGAAGGCAGAGTTTCCACGTGAAATCGGGCCGAGCTGAATTGAAGACTTTCAGGAAGCAAAATAGTGTGGCGGGGGCTAGAGAGCAAGGGAGAGCAAGGGTGCCAGATTCTGAGGCACCATCACGCATCGCGAGAAATTTACAGAAGGTAATGCAAGGCACTGCAAGTCTGCAACAAAGTTGGTCAGGAAGGACTTGGAAGAACCTGTTCAATGCGAGTAATTTCAGCAGGTACGGTATTCTCCCTCGCTTGTAAAGCGCTTTGTATTCCACACCGTCAGGGCGCATGTCTCGGCCGACAGGAGTAAATGGTTGGGTTCACATTGTCAGATTGTGCGAATTGATGTGATGATCAGAGTACCAGAAGCCCCAAAGACGGATGTGAAGAGAGTGTGTGCTGGTTGTATTTTTGAGCCCATTGATGTCGGCTGCGACGAGCTCTGAAGGCACGATGGAAGAGGAACAAGGCGGGGCGGAAGCAAATGGGTGAACGGCTGGAAAGGGAACAATGATCTGAGCGCCATCGGGAACAGTTTTCCACATCAGGAGGGTCTATTTCTAAATTAGGCATAAGCTTCCTGTCATTGTAAAAAACGAACATGGACAGAGAGGACATGATCTTCAAGATATCTCTATAAAACACCGACACTCTTTTTTATCTGCTACTCGCAGCTGGTACCACCTCCCTCTGTATTCACAATGGTCCTCCTCACTTTTGTTGCTGTCGCTTCCCTTCTCATCCCCGTCTCCTTCGCTGCGCCCCCAAGGCCGGTCATTGTCCCGCATGGCGACCCCAGGAGCATTTTGTGCCAACTTAATATCTTCAAGAAGTTTCTGTGCCCACCAACCGGAACCTCTGCCTTGAATAGAGCAACTTCAATGGGTACAGCTCAGGGTACCGATGATCCAAATGGATCCTACAGATTCCCAGTCAAGTACGCTTCTGCAGCGAGATGGCAACCCTCAACTGTTGTCTCCACTTGGGGTCTACCGTGTGTATACATCCTGAATATGACGTTGCTTGAGCTAATACTTAGACTCTCAGCAATGGATCCACCAACGTCACCACTTTGCCTCTGGCTTGCCCCCAACCAGGAGTGGACCCAGCTGCTTACACTGAAGACTGTCTTTCAATGGTCATATATGTCCCTGCTTCGCTGACCCTCAGTAGCAATGCGCCAACACTCGTCTGGTTTGTTACTTCCTCCACCCAACATGCTTTTCATGTATACTCATTCTGATACAGGGTCCACGGCGGCTCCTTCATCGTTGGTTCTGCGACAGGCCCAGGACTTGATGGCTCCAAACTCGCAATTGCAACCAACTCTATTGTGGCCGTTGTGCAGTATCGTCTGGGAGCAGTAAGCTAACTCTTTGACTTTGGCTTCTTATTGTTCACATCTCATTCTAGCTCGGTTTCATGGCACCTAACGGAGGCACAAATCTCGCTGTCAAGGACCTTGTCAACGCCCTTCAATTCTTGAAGAAAGCTGTACCTGCTTTCGGTGGAAGCACTTCAAAAATCACTCTGGCTGGACAAAGTAGCGGTGCTAACATGATCAGAGCCCTGCTTGCTGTCCCTTCCGCATCGTCGCTCTTCCGGTCTTCGATTCTGCAATCCGACCCGATGGTATTACCATTTACACCGTCTGCCTGTATTGTCGATGACTGACGTTCTTCTTCAGAACTTCGGCTTCCTCAGACCCACAACGCAGAACACTCTCCAGACCAACTTCAACGGGCTGATCAACTGCGGTGCAACAGATACTGGATGCCAAAACGCTCTGCCTATTGGGACCATCTTGGATGCACAGATGAACCTTTTTGCCAATGCAATCAACCTTGATGCTGCTGCCGGTCGGAATCAACCCATTCGGCCAGTTTTGGATGGGTCGTTCATCACATCCCCGCTGGATTCTACGGCGGCATTCCCAGCTGTCAGCAAGCCAGTGCTCGTCACATCTGTAGCGCAAGAGGCTGGCTTTGCCATCTACAGTACCTTCCAGAACCCTCTTCCCGCAGAGGCCTTCCCACCCATCTGTGACATGACTTTCGGCACCGAACGAACCAATACTGTCGTTGCCTCTCCCAACTATGCTCCCGTGCCTTCCGTCGTTGACGGCTCCGTTGATGCACGCGTTCAACTCCAGACAGTTGGCACAGATTACTTGTGGAGGTGCTCCGGTTGGACCTTCGCGAGAGAATGGGTTGGCCATGGCGGTACCGCCTTCGTCGGACAATTCATAGTCGGTGCATCTTACCCGGGTAACGAGGCGGTTCCCTACTGCAGCCAGCCAGGTGTCGTCTGTCACCAAGATGACATCCAGATAGTGGTATGTGACCAGCGTTCTTGAACTTCTCAATGTCGCCATGCCTAATCATCCTCCTTTTCGTATCTAGTTTGGCACCGTGTCTAATCCCACTAGTGCTCAATCAGCTCTTACCGATGAGATGCAGAAGCGTTACAAGGCGTTCCTTACCAACGGCAACCCGAACGCTGCAGGCGTCGCTACCTGGGCTCCTGCAACTACCACTGATGTCAACCCCTTGCTCTTGGGAGGAACCGGTGAAACGGCTGTTGGAGCTTGCGACCCAAGCTTCTGGGGCCAAAGTGTCGAATACGACTACCAATACTTTAACCAGTAAATCCGCGACAGATTGCGGATGGGACCCCCACCTTATTCTTAATTATCAGCTATTATCATCTACCTATCCATATCACCACTAATATTCTGTCAGCCTGTCTCGCGCCTGCTAAAACTGTAGCCATATTCAAAGTTTCCTCCTTTCATCTCCTTTCCTATCGGTGCTCCGCCTCTAAATGTAGCCCTATATAACCATGAATCACATACGTAAAACCAATATACATCGCAATCATTGTCCTTACTTGACGAACCTGGACGCAAGAACGTGCAGTTGTGTCAAGATTGAACCTGCACTTGATTTATACCTTGACATCACAACGCTGTTGGACGAACTGAGGAATTCCGCCACATAACGATAGCGACCGTAAAATGTACGGGGATAAATGGTGTACGTATTGTGTGTGTATTTGTAATTCTGAAGTACATAGATGGATTGTTACGTGAAGATGTAAGTAAAGTAGCAATGCATAGAAGGTATAAGATGTATAAGCTCAAAACGGTAGTTTCCAAAACTCCTCCGACCTCACCCACCGATGGGCCTGACGGGCGCCTTGCTGTTCCCCCCGTCGGGTCAGAGCTTTGTGGAGACAACGACTTTGGGCTCAATTTCTGAGTACACATCAAAGTTTCTAACTAAATGGATCTCTTTCGTGACCTAGATGTCGCGGCGGGGAAGAGAACAAAAGCCACTGTCAATGATTGGTACTGTCCAGAAAGAAAAAAGCGACATACGCCACCATCGATTTTCACAAGCGCGCGATGAAGCCTTCCTTTCGACCCTCCGCGAGTCTCGTCCCCCTCGTACGTAAGGATGGTGCGACCCTCCGAGTCCTCGCCCAGCCGGCGGGGGTTGATGACCATGTTCCCAAATGCACCCTGAGAGAGGGTCTCGACCTTTTGTCGTTGATCAAGGGTGTTGACAGGGCCTTGCAGGATATCCGAGAGGGTTGACAGAATGTAATATTGTGGAGGCATCACACTGATTTTCCCTTCGCGGCATTCTGCCAGAGCTATCTTGGGATGAACGAAACGGGCCTCGATCACCTCTTGTCCACCATCTGCAACGGTCATGACCCAAAGTGTGCGAGCACATAAGTTACCAGATATGGACTATCAGATGGGCATGGTGCTTACCGTGTTTCGGGATTCGTTCTTGCTTGGCCCCCGATGTGAAACCGGAAGATGGTGCAGCAGGAAGGAAAGCCACATAAAATTGTGTATGGAACCGCCTGCACTCATACTAATTTAGAACAAAGAGTTCCGAATACCTGGGTGCGGCAACTTACCGCGGAGGTCCAATGGGCGTTATCCACTGGGTAAATGGGAGCAGCGAATCAACATCGGCTTGAAGGTCTTGGGATTGCAGGAAGTTCTGGAACAACAATTTCTGCTGGTGAATGGCATGCCGTGCCTCGTCAAGGACTGTATCAGATGGTAGGGGTGCAGCTGACAGTGAAGACGCAAGCAATAGCCCAGACTCCTCGAAAGTTTCTCGGATAGCTGTGATGGCCAGGGACTGGTCCTGTTTCTTGTCTAGATTTCCTCCAGGAAAAACCTGCATAATCCGGTGGGAATGATCAGCCTCACGTCAATCATCCGGGGGTAAATATGAATTGGGCATCCATACATGCATTCCACCAAAAGCAGAGGCTTTGGGATTCCGGTGAACGAGCAGAATCTCATTCCGTTCGTTCACGACAACAAGACTGGCAGAGAGACGTGGAACAGGTGGGGTTGAGGGGACCTTTCGGGTCGTGGTAGACGGGATAGTAGACATTGAACGCTTGGGTGAAGGTGCTCTGTAAAATAAGGGAAGTCCGCAGATTCTGAGAGTTGTTGAAGATAGATACACTGATGTTCTTGAGCGGATATGATTCATGTGTTGAGCCGGTGCGTTAGTACATTTGTCATATGTTATAAGGTCTGTCGTGAGAGACCAGTTTCAGTGTGCCAGGGCCTGCTCGGTCCAAGAAATAATGTGATCCCAAGCTGGTCACCCGCTCATATCCAACTCATATCTTCCTCGTGCATATGATATACAATTGGACCTGCCGGATTCCTTTGCATAATTTCTTCGGACCACTCGGGACATAGCCGTCGCAATGCAGATGCTGTTCAAATTCCCTGTTCTTGCACTTTGCTTGCACTGCTCAGCGATTCATCACACCTCCAACCGGTGGCGCTCTTGAAGGCTCTTGACTCCATTATTGCAACGTAATGACGACCGGGCAAGTTTAAGTGTTGATTGGGTGGCTAGATGTGTTACAATCTGCTGCAACACTTGTCAATTCCTGTACATCACCTGCGAGATATCTTCACCTGCTGAGAAATTCTTGCGGAGGCTACGTTCATAACCGTTACTGACAATGATATATACATATTATAAGGGTATGGCAGCGAGTATAACTATAGCGAAGACCAATCATTGAAATTCCTTGTGTACTGAGTTCATAAAAGTTCCCCTGAGATCTGCTGAGAGTCATGTTGGCGTTCCATTCCTGGGAAGGAATCTACACTTGAGTCCATTGTATAGAATGTTTTATTCTGGAGCGACATATCCAAATATGAGGCTCGTGCCTATTGCCGAGGCAAGCTTTTCAAAACATTCTTCCAGTGCTAACGGAAAGCGGTCAGTCGAAACTGAAAACGCCTTGATAAAGCAGAAGATTACCTTATGCGATAAACTGGTAAAATCTTCAACGTTTGCTATATGAAGCATGTAACGACCAAGCTTCATCAATTCCCTGTCTGCCATTGCCTCTGGAGTATGAGCACCCTTGAAAGCCGAGATCTTGAGGCCTTCCTTTGGGTTGAGAGCAAAATTACGACTCTGTAGATGGAAATCAGTACGCTTTATCGCTCGTCAAAAAATGGAAGTTACCAAATCATCAACGTGGATGGTATTACTGGCATTGCTGGTAAGCATTTGATTAGATCAGACCCTCTAACATGACTTGGAGAGAGAACAAACAATTGGGGAAAGTGATTCCAGATAATTTGAAGGGCCTTGACAGAGTGAGTCCACGGCTTATTGTCCCTTTCAGTGAATACCGTAAACATGCAAGTCTTATCGAGCACTGCAAGGTTATCAACAATGTACATCTGGAAGCAAAGTGAAACTTGGCTTCACCAAAAGAGATCTGAAAGACGTTAGGAAGAAAGCTAACAAGAGTAGATCAAACAAGTGACCTCATATCGTCTGTTCGCTCCTATCATCCCTAATTCAACGAGTTTAGTCTCCAGCCAGATCCAGCTTGTTTGGGACCTGTTAGCGTTCCCCGTCAAACATGTTTTTGCAAATGGTTATAATCCGTTACCAAATGCAAACTGTTATTTCATAAGCATGGGGAGTAAGTAAGCCTAGCTGCATTCACACTCACTATCATAATATGGGTATATTGCTTCCAGAAATTGGTGAAGTCCTGGCCTCGCGCACTCTGCGGGTGGAAGACTACCGGAGGTCAATGGTTTGGTATCCAGAATTGCTGTTTAAGATGGTTACCCGAACTCAGTCGATATTTCCGCAGTACTCACTGTAATCTATGTCAAGAACGAGTAGCTTCTTGCCTTGCCGAAGTGGATGTATGATATTCACTTGCAAGTTGTTTGTAGCTTCTTGAACTTTACGTATGTTCCTTGCATCATGTTGATAACGGTCGCTAGCTGCCAGATTTTCCGTGAAATCAACATCAAGATCGTTGACGACATCAGGTAAGAATTCGAGTTCTGGCGAAGTTTGTTAGTTGGAAGGGTGCAATCAAATTCAATGCTTACGGGAGGGATCCTTGATTTCATCTCCTTCAGGTGTGCCGATGAGTGTAAATTTCTTTCCGGGCGCTAGACCAAGATCACCACTGTTTTGGTATTGTCGTTTAGGATACTATCTAGCAGAATCAATGGTAGTCTAACTTCGCTCACATCCGACTTTGATCAGGGGGTAATTTGCCTTTCACAAGGCCAAGAATTTTTTGACGGTCACTTGGAACTTTGGTAAGTCCATGGAGTGCAGCTTTGAGGTCAAAAACCCTTCGCCGGTCATTAGGCCGAAATGCTGCGTGTGCTTAGTTGAAGGTTATACCTATCTGAGTCTGCAATATCAAGTTTGAATATTTTCCCGGCCCATGTAAACTGCAGCTCTGTCCAGTGCTCAGCCGTGTTGGCGTCCAAGTGGGTCTAAGGCAAGAAACGAGAATTAATCAAGAATCTTAACGTTCAGCACGCTTCACTGAATGCTAGACCTACATCGGTTGTAAATATCGTTGTCTGCAAAACTGGATAAACAGGGTCCGTTGAGTTGGTATCCATCGTAGCGCTATTCATGCGTTATCCTGAACAGCAGGTCTGCGTTGGGTTTGCGCTTATGTGGCGATTGGTAGCCTGGTACTCGGAAGACAATACAATGATTCGTACTGATCCCGTCAAAATCGACTAAGTGTTGGTTATGGAGAACAGAAGGTGAAGAAAATGAAGGCAAGGTTGGAACAATAAGGCAAGGTTGGAACAATATTGTAACACTTCTTGAACTAAGCTTCAGCCTCATGACTGACTCCTTGATTAGGTTATTAGGTAAGTGTAACAGAAATCTCCAAGCGAAGGCCTCTTGTCGTTGTTCCCGTTTATATCGACCGAGTGCTCGTCCGGCCATTCACTATGCCACTTGCAATGTTCCACTGACACATCGTACAATTCATCATTCAAAAGGACTACATGACTGTTACTGGTATGACTTGATTAATTCTACTTGAGTCGAAGCAATTGACCCATCTTTCTCAGTCGGTCCTCAATGGGAGCAAATCAGTTACGCCAACCAATGGCTTGCTCGTCAGACTAGGTTGAAGTCTGTCGACGACTTCGAGCCAGGAGATATTGCCTCCTGCTATGGAAGCATCACGGCGACTTTTTACCAGTACCTCAAGAGACTCGGTTACCCTCTAGACATATGGGAACTCGCCGACCGAGAGATTACGCAGTTGCCCTATCGCTATTGCATCATAAAGCGTCGCGTGGAACGCAATCTTTATGAAGTCTTTCTTATAACAACCTTCGGTGATGCCAGGAGTCAAGAAACATTAGGTCCTGTCGGTGCTTACTTCGGGATACCAATGGGCAACACCCAGTGGGTGACGACCATTCCTAGTCTCAAAACAACACCTCCAGTATTTGGACGAACCCGCAAAAGCTTTGTCTTCGCTATCCCAGCCTTGAAGACAGTGGAACCCGCGAATATGTTGACTCAAGTTCGTTTGGTGCCTGGAGAATTAGATCGGATACTGAAGTTTGTAGAAGAGAATGCGAAGGTGGGTGCAAGCTCCATGAAGAAGTTTTCAACTATGCTAACGTGATTGGTTTTAGAATATCCATAGAGACCAAAAAAAGTTTCGAATAGTATTCAAGGAACTCAAAAAGAGACAAGACAATCCCATTAATTCAATAACCGATGATTTCAAACCTCGAGCCTACATCGACACGAGAAACCGTGTTCATCCCATCATATACCCTGACCTTTCACGACGATCTCCAAAGTTTCACGCTCGGCGGTTGAAGATTCCCGGATCCCTGGATATATCATGGCTTGTGTATCATTCCACACAGGATATTATCAACGCCTCACAATATCTTAACACAATCGCATCCTTTCGCCCACGTCGGCTGACGTTACCTGAACCATATTACGCACCTTGCTTCCGCGTCGGCATCCAAACAATCGGTCGACTCATCCATTAAGGCTTTTGTATTTACACCATCATCTAGAACAATAATTCTGCTGTGCTATCACAGGCAATGCTTCGAGCACTTGAACACCTGTTATATCTCGTAACATCCCCCATATCAAACGGTCATAACTCCAGCCTTGCTACGCTGTCTGCTACGAGGTGAAACGAAGCGAGGGAAGAGATATCTAGTGATGAATTTTGATCGACATGTGTCTCTACTGTATAAACTGGACTGACTCACTGGAAGGCGGCAGCCTGGAGGGAAAGGTTTTTGGCTTTGCCATGGGAAAAAGAACTTGGGTAGATGGATCATAGACCCATGCGTGCTTTTCAGCTAATCACCAAGAAACGCGTCAGCTCTCGAATCATTTTGGATTACGATAATGAAGAATTCATACCTAAAATGATCTGTTCTGCAGGCAACCCGAGATAGACACATGCCAACGACAAAGGCAACGAAGTGTACGCTTTGGAGAGCAATTCGAACGTCCTGAGTCGGAAAGCATCTGTTGTTATATCTTAAGTCAGTTCGGATGTGTCATCTCCATATTCAATTACTTACCTAAAAACGCTGTGACTAGAGATTCAATTATTGAAGCCAGAACCTTGTCAAGAAAGTCTTGCTGGGAAACAAGACTGAGCAATGATGATGCTTGGATATAGACCTTGGCATGCTCTCTATTCGTAGTTGATGTTACAAGCGCCGTCAACGCTCGAGATAGAGACAAGGAAGCAAGGTTATCCGGTAATCTTAGCAGGTCGTAACGCGCAGCCGGTCTAACAATGATTTGACCTCATGAGCGTCGATGTAGCATCTGGTATATGAAGTAGGTGAACACGCACAGAGAATCGAGAATGAGATGGCCGAGAACCAAGGGTGCAATGATCAGCAATCGCGACGGTTGACGATCATCTGACTGATGGATCTTAGGGAAGCCGTAGTGGCATTCGACGAAAGCGACATTACATTGTAATCTGTCTCCTCACCAAGTCGAACGACTTGCTGGATATCGTTCTTAGCCATTGCCTCGACCATTGCATCTAGAACATGCTGGTGATGTTCTGTTCGATTGGTTTGGTTCGGAGGAGGGGCAGAGGTGGACATTTCAACGGTGAAAGAGCTCCCTCTCGCTTCGTCCTGAAGCTCTGCCGCAGTCGTTGGTGGGGGAGTCGGTGGACCGTTCACCATGTTAGACTATTCTTTGATCAACAGTGGGGGGCGCAAGGATGTTTATTTTGAGGCACAACGTAAAGAGGGGACAACTGTCAGTCTCGGAGTCTGGGCCAACCCGCCTACATTGGCGTTGTTAGTATCTGTGCTCAAAGTAAAGTTGAATAAACAGATCAGTTGATACCAGCAATACAAGGGATGCTCTCTTGTGAACCTGTCACTTCTGTTCGCGATCCCCATGGACATTGAGGAGGAAATCGAGTCAATACTATACATTGCTCGTGAAATATCTGGTTCATTAGCTCGGATTTATTACTCTTCACCTAACTGACATTCTTTGTGGACCCAGTTTACAAGATACCCCCCTTGAATGCCAATGAGGGTCACCGTGCTAACGACTGGGGTGATCTTGCGAAACCACTTTGGAAAGGAAGACTTCGGATTATTGAGAACTCCAAAGTAGCAGCTTTGCATCTTGAAGATGGTTCAACTGGTGACCTCGAAATACCGCCGTTCATTCCTATTTCTAATATAACATTTCAGGAGAATGTATGACCTCCTTGTTATTCCAACATGATCTTGGTTAATCTGGCGTAGTATTTGCCAGAGCTGAGTACGACCCATTAAGACCATCAGTAGAGGCTGTTCTGGATTCTTCGCGCTACTTTGTGATCCGCGTCGAGGATGCTGGGAAGAAGGCCTACATTGGAATGGGTTTCGCTGAACGAGCAGACAGCTTCGACTTCAGTAAGGTTTCTACTCAGTGTTCTTCTGTAAGATACCACTGATAATCATCTAGACGTCGCTCTCCAGGATTATACCAAGTATTTTGCCTTGCTCATGTTCAAAATCCCTTCCACTCAACTGATCCGTCTTTTGTGTAGACGTCGCAAAGCGATCCTTAATCCGGCCTCAGACTCAACTGAACCATCTCCTCACGTCCCCGCTGGCCCAAAGAAAGACTATAGTCTGAAGGAAGGTCAAACCTTCTCGATAGCCATTCCCGGTCGCAACAAAGCGACGACAGGTAACAATATTTTTGGCTCTTCGCAATCGTCCACTGCGTCCAGTAGCACTGCTATACCGTTGCTTCCTCCTCCGCCGGCTGCTACCAAGAGACATTGACGTCATCACAATCTGTAAATTGGTTTTCAATGCTACTGGTTACTCTTCCTGGTTATCCCTTTCGTGCGGGTGCAACATGATCCCATCAATATTTCTCTCGAAAACAACGTATCCTTCGTACGAACCATGCCTGTCAAATAGTCCTTCTGCTCTCGTTATCTCGGGCAAGCTCCGGAAAAAGATTGTCTATTCGTTCTACCCAAACCCGAGCATCGGGCAGTGTTCGCGAGCGCGATGGCCCCACATGTCTACCTCTGGTCGTGTGATGAGCCAGTGTCGAGAGGGCTGGTAAGCCAGGCGTATGGCAAGGAGTCCCAGGCTTCAAAGCTCCAAAGCTATTGTGAGTTGGCTTGTTCCAATTCCATTACCGCCCAACTTCGAAGAGATAATCACCTGACGTTTGCGGTCTATTTCAACAGTATGGTAACAATATCTATGCCATTTATGGGTTTGTAATGGCTACCACCGACCCATCCGTGCTCTTTTTTGCTTTATTGCTGCATTAGTCAGAGATACAAGGAAAGCAGGATTTAGAGGAAATAAGTGAAATTGCAATGCTCGGGGGGATTATCCTTTGCACGGCTACTGATTCCACCAGAGGATCCCTGAATGGTTCCGTGTTGACGTTGCCCTCTTCTCTAACGGACATCACGGGTAGCCTTGGGATTGATACCTCTCGTTCAAGAACTATTATCTCAATGTCAGTCCCCTATCTGAGTACTAAACTTACTAAAAATCCCTCTCCCCGCTCCAAGATATGGGATCCTCGAATATAATGTCTATTTCGAGCAGTAACATCATTGGACCCCACTGGAGTTTACAGGCACGTGCTGCGGTAGCAGATGACCTGAAAATCTTGTGAAAATCGCGGAAAGCCTCCGAGCGGCTCAATCACGAGTTTTAAAGGTGTCAATTTTTATGTGCGGATTGCCTCTTTCTTCACTTTTTTCCCGGACTTAATGATCTTGTGGTCGTTGAGTCACACCCAACCAAAGGTCCTGCCGGAAGCATTATTGGATGGAGTACATTTTCCGCCTCAGGACAAGATTTTCCGAGACTATCTGGTCGAGAACAGACTTTGACCACACCAATTGCTTCACGAATGATCTTATGGCGACAGCTCCTTTCCTGTCTTATACTACACGGTCTTGATGCCTCTTGCCAATCCGACGTTGTGCCGTTACTCCAGCGAAAAAAAAATCCTTGACCTGCTTCCTCGTTCCCCAAATGCCGTGGGTTCGACCGTCATCGGATGAACCGTCTTGTGACCAAGTTCTCATAGTTAGGCTTTGCCCTGCTGTCGTCTGCCGACGACCCTCCGCTGTTGCTCTATCGGTTCAACACCGGGCTTTTACTGTCTTCCTGCTTGAAAGGACCGCTATAAAACCACGTAGCATTCGATGCTCAACAACAGTGTTTTCTTTTGAACTTCCTCAGCGCCAGAAATGTTGAAGTTCGCAGCCCTCCTCTCACTTGCTTCCTTGATTCCCGCGTTTGTAGAGGCCGCTTCTCCTCTATATGGCCAGTGCGGCGGGCAAGATTGGAGTAAGCTCCTTGCATTGCTCAGTTCGGCTCTTTATTGAACAGATATACCTCAGAGGGCGACACCACTTGTGTATCAGGTTCAACTTGTGTGTTCTCAAACCAATACTACTCTCAATGCCTGTAAGTTTGACAGCCGGATACGTTACATGCTTCTTACACATAACATAGGCCTGGATCCGCTGCCCCAACAACTCAACCACCTGTAACGACACCCGGAACGACAGTTACTCCTACGACCACCGCTCCTTCTGGACCAGGTACCACGGCTGTTCCTGATGCCGGCAATCCGTTTACTGGATATACTGTATGCCTCAAATACTTCAAATTTCTTCATTTAATCAAAGAACCTAATAGATTTACCTGTCTCCGTACTACGCCGATGAAGTCAATGCTGCAGCAGCTGTGATCACCGACGCCACACAAAAGGCTAAGGCCCTCAAAGTTGCAAGCATCCCGACCTTCACGTGGTTCGACGTCATCGCCAAAACTGCACAACTGGGTACCTACCTCGCTGACGCTGACGCCAAAGCGAAAGCCTCTGGCCAGAAGTATCTCGTCCAGATTGTGGTCTATGATCTCCCTGATCGTGATTGTGCTGCTCTTGCCTCCAACGGAGAGTTCACGATTGCAAACAATGGCTTGGCCAACTACAAGACATACATTGACCAGCTTGTGGCTCAAGTCAAGAGTGAGTATTTGAACGACCCAGCCTTCCGCTAATTCTGAAGTTTATCCCTCATCAGAGTTCCCCAACGTCCGAGTCGTCGCTGTCGTTGAGCCTGACTCCCTGGCCAATCTCGTCACTAACCTGAACGTCGCTAAATGCTCTGGAGCCCAAACTGCCTACAAGGTGAGATCCATCCCCTCACGACAGAAAAAAGCTGACTGCTTTTCGCTAATCAGGCCGGTGTCACATATGCCATGCAACAACTCAGCGCTGTCGGCGTCTACATGTACCTAGATGCTGGGCATGCCGGCTGGTTGGGATGGCCCGCCAATTTGACCCCTGCCGCCCAAATGTTCGCCGACCTCTACAAGGCAGCTGGCTCTCCCAAGTTCGTCCGTGGTTTGGCTACCAACGTTGCTAACTACAATGCTCTGAGTATGTGATTTACTTGAATTTGCATAACTAGACTGACAATTGCATTCTAGCTGCGGCTACTCCTGATCCTGCGACACAAGGCAACGCCAACTACGACGAGATTCACTACATCAACGTACGTTCTCAGACATGACTTTCCCAGGGTAAACCGTTTACAACGATTACCCACCAGGCCCTCGCCCCGGCTTTGACCTCTCTAGGCTTCCCTGCTCACTTCATCGTTGATCAAGGTCGTTCCGGTGTCCAGAACCTCCGTCAAGCATGGGGAGACTGGTGCAATGTCAAAGGCGCCGGTTTCGGAACTCGTCCTACGCTCAGTACTGGCTCGAGTCTCATTGACGCCATCGTCTGGGTGAAGCCCGGAGGGGAATGTGACGGTACATCCAACACCTCAGCGGTGAGATACGACGCTCATTGCGGTCTCTCGTGAGTCACTTTCTCTTCTCTCCTTTTTGATATACATATGTTGACATTTTCTTACAGGGACGCAGCACAACCTGCTCCAGAGGCTGGTACATGGTTCCAGGTCCGTTTTCTTTCCTTCGGCCGATGCTTGGCTTGACTCTAACATTCCATCTCCTATAGGCTTACTTCGAGACCCTTGTCAAGAATGCCGTCCCAGCACTTTAATTAAAAATATCTATCTTCATCTAAAATGTTATGTACAGCTGTTGATTGTCTCCAACAATACATAAATGGTTTTTATATCTAATCATCTGTTGCACGAAAAAGAAATGGCTAGGTCTTGGAAATTGGACATAATTGTAAAGCAAGACCTTTCTCCTGGTGTTCCAATCATAATCCATTGCGATAAGTTACGTTGAGTGAGTAACTGTGGGTCCCAAGTCGATAACATAGGCATGCGGGGATAGTAGGGAATTTCTTACACGTGATCTATTATTAACCGTCCGGCAATGTGCCGCTTCGTCATTCGGCAATTGGCATCTGGGAACTTGCTAGTTTTCTCTTCCAGTCTCTCCCGTACGGTGTTTCTCTTCTTCTCAATCCACTACGATGCTAGCAAGATTATCTCGAAACTCTGTTAGAAGATCATTGGCAGCTTCAGCTTCGGCCCCTAATGCACGCCGTACATTCGTGCAACCTTCTGGAGCGGACAGAGCAAGTGTCGTTGATGTCCCTTCAACATATCAGGATGAAAACCATTTCACACCGAGGCCAGGTGAACTATCACTCTGTTTCCTTTGAAGGATCTACAGTGTCTGACCTGAGAGTAGACATGCTTGGCTTCAAGCTCGAAGCTCCTCGTCGTGAAGGCTCCATGACAGGCAAGACCCGCCCAATTTACCTAGACATGCAGGTAAGTCCAATCTCAGTATTAATCATACTTCCAATTTCACTGAGGAAACAAATGAGGCTACGACACCCGTTGATCCCCGAGTACTCGATGCCATGCTGCCTTACCTGACAGATCAGTATGGTAACCCCCACAGTCGAACCCACGCGTATGGATGGGAAGCTGAGCAGGCGGTCGAGGATGCTAGGAAGGTGCGAATCTATCACTGCAGAATCCTCTCCGCCTCCAACGTTCAATGTAGCACCTCGCGGATTTAATCGGAGCTGACCCGAAAGACATCGTGTTCACGTCTGGAGCCACGGAGACAAATAACATGGCTATCAAAGGGGTAGCGCGTTTTCACAAGGAGAAAAAGCGTCATGTTATCACGACGCAAACAGTCAGTTTTCTTCGACTTTCAAGTTGTTGTCAATTGATTTGCCTTGCAACAGGAACACAAATGTGTGCTCGACTCGTGCCGCAAGCTTGGGGAGGAAGGATTTGAGATAACATATCTACCAGTCCAGAAAAACGGCGTGATATCGTTGGAGGAACTTGAGGCTGCTATACGACCGACGACTTCCGTTGTCTCAATCATGACAGTCAACAACGAAACCGGTGTCATACAGCCAATGAAAGAAATTGGAGCCCTCCTTCGCAAGCACCGTGGCATATACTTCCACACTGACGCTGCCCAAGCTGTTGGGAAGATTCCTTTGGATGTGAACGAGATGAACATTGATCTCATGAGCATCTCTGGTCACAAATTATATGGACCAAAGGGAATTGGAGCCGCTTATGTTCGGAGACGGCCCAGGGTCAGACTGGAACCAATATTGAGCGGGGGAGGTCAGGAACGAGGATTGCGAAGCGGGACTGTTCCCACAGCTCTGGTCGTGGGCCTAGGAGAGGCTGCCCGTATCGCTCAAAAAGAGATGGCGGTAAGTACTTCTCCTTCGTTCTTTCCTTGGTGATGAGACTCGCACATACGACGGCGCAAGGCCGTCGAGCTAAGTGGTAGCGCTGGAGATAATTTACTTTGTCTGTGGTGCACCAGCTTAGCTGTGATTTTTGTGCAGGGGTGCTGATTTGGACAACAATCCATGTTTTAACGTGGTACTGAAACTTTCCCCCCTTTGCTTTAGAGAGATCATGCGTATATTAAAGCACTTTCGGACCGACTCATCGACAAAATCAACGCACAGGTAGAACACGTTGTAAGAAATGGTGATGTGGATGGTTATCCAGGATGTGTCAACCTCAGTTTCTCATATGTGGAGGGTGAGAGCTTGTTGATGGCTCTCAAGGTATGTAACTATGGCATCTCTCCAGATGCAAGTGCTTAGCTTGATTTTTCAGGATATTGCGCTATCTTCGGGTAGTGCTTGCACATCAGCATCTTTAGAACCCTCGTATGTGTTACGGGCACTCGGTAAGCCGCAACTTCATAAGCAAGAATTTCAGCTGACAGTCTTGTTTTCAGGTGCTGCTGAAGACATGGCGCATTCGTCGCTTCGTTTCGGAATTGGTCGCTTTACCACGGAAGCCGAAGTGGACTTTGTCGTTGATCACATTATCAGGACAGTTCATAGGCTCCGCGAGATGAGGTAAGTTGTCCCAGTATCTCAAAAAAAATGGTTCTAACATTCCTGTAGTCCACTATGGGAGATGGTGCAGGAAGGGATTGACATCAATTCCATTGACTGGTCACAATCCCAACATTAGTTCTACATGCACATAATCCTATTTCTTAGTTATATATTGTCGGTTCTTCGTATTAGCGTTGGTTCTGTAATGGAATGGGTATCTCATGCACGATGAAAACGAAATGAGGGAATGGTCCGTGCCCTGATTTGGGCTGTTCTGGTATTGATGAGGATTGAAACTCAGATCAAGTTGAACCTAACTCTCTTACCACCATGTCCAGACGTCTCTATCTTGGCAGTAAGGCCGTCCCCTTCCACTATTACAATATCACTCACCCTCATTCACTACAGGACTCCCCACTGATGCTCGCTCTGAGGATGTCTCCAAATTTTTCGACGGCTATGGCCGCATAATTGATTGTCGTGTCATGACTGGTCTGTCTATTCTAGATACTTGTGATATGTGAAGTTAGGCAGTTCCTTACGATCCACCCACAGGCTTTGGTTTTGTTGAGTTTGAGAACGCCAAGGCAAGTCATACATATTACTTTACTTCTCTTTCATTCACTCACAAATTTCTCAGGACGCCGAGGATGCTGTGCACAACTTCAACGGAAAGCCTTTCATGGGCGTCAAGTGCGTTGTTCCCCTCTCTTTCCATAGCATTCGCGACTTACTTGAATATCAGCATTGTTGTAGAGTTCGCTAAAGAAAGTCGTCCTCGCCGCGAAGTTCACGAAGACCGTGGCCATGGGTAGGATACATAGACGCTATCACTGACTATGGCCATTAACAGCTGCTTTCTTCCAGAGCCCCTCGTTCTCGTAGGCCTCAGGGTATCCGCCTTATTGTTTCTGGTGTCTCCCGTGATACGAGCTGGCAGGTACGAATTTTCCTTGTTTATGTCCTTGTTTTTGTACAGATCTTCAGGCCGCGGGTTGACTTCGCAAGTATTTCTCACGGTATACGTCTCCGAGGATACTGGCCTTTGCCATGGGCTGCTTGGGGATTCCGTACCGTTCTGGCCCTGGACTCGTAGCCTCTGATCGCGTAGACTGGGATGGACCCTGACTCTTCCTTGCTACCTGTAGGACCTGAAAGACTTTGGACGGGATGCCGGTAGCGTCTCCTTCGCTGACATCGACCGCGACACTCCTGGAAATGGGCAAGTATTAGTTGCCATATTTCTACTGCATTCCTGACCTGGATGTCTACAGCATTCTTGAGTATCTGTCCCGCGAGGATGCTGATCGTGCAGTCAAGGAACTCGACGGAAAGGATCTTCGTGGCAGGCCTGTTCGAGTCGCATTCGATGATTCTGTGAGTCATGCTCCATAAAATCTCACACATTGTTCTGAAGAGGTTGCATTCAGCGTGCCGGTCCTGACAACTATCGTCGCGACGAACGTCGTGACGATAGGCGAGATGATCGTTACAGGGACGACCGTTACAGAGAAGATCGATACCGCCGCGACAGGTCTAGGTCTCCTCGACGTGGTGGTGACTACGAGGAGCGTCGCGCACCCAGGTCTCCGCCCCCAGGAGGGAGGTTGACGAAAAAAGGCCTGCAGGGTACGATGATTACCGGCGCGGAGGAATTGATGATCGCAGAGCCCCTGATTTATATTATGACCGACGCAGGGACGATCAGGATAGACGCAGAGACGACAGAAGACGCGACGACAAGGACGAACGATATGACGAAAGGCCTCCGAGGCACGCAAACGGGGAAGCATGGTCGCGTTGAGGATTTTGTACAGTGGCCGATAGCGGGGAAAAACGGACGGCGTTCATGGTTAATTTCGCTATTATCTTGGACTCCGATCTTTGTGGTGTTGTCGTTTACGGGACCGTGTACTTCTCTGATGGACAATGGTTGGTCAACACCGCTCTACATGTGAGGAACTCGTTCTCCGTACCAGGCCCTCCCCATGCACGCCTCGATCCAAGGTTAAACTTCTTCAAACTTCGCGACGAGAATGTTTCACAATACCCATTGGAATGATTGTGGGCTTCACTTTCTGATCGAGGTAACGATCTGCTGGTCCGACGCATTGCATGAGCGCTCTCACTACGAAACAACGCATGCCAGCAAAGCCTCTAGAAACTTGTCCAGGTGTGGGATAGGACAAACGGTCTTTGTACCATATGGGCACTGTGCTTTGTATCCTAATGTGTTTCCTGGTATACTATTTGCGATCCATTTTCTATTCCCAGCCAGTCAAGATTTCTTGTGTCATATTGAGAGTCCAGCTCTGTGAGAGTTGCATCATGCATTCGCAACCAGCACTTCAGTGCCGTTCTACGCGTATCGAACTTCAAAGCTTTGCAAGCTTTCAATCTCAGGTTCCGCAACGTCATTGTTGGCAGGACACGAATTGTGGCTGTTGGCGTATTACCGATTGCAAGTTGTGTCTGATCCGTAGCTTGAGAATGTTTGTGTAATTCTAGATCTGCGCTCATGTCAGAGATGTCATAGGCCACGAGTGCTGAGAACAACCGAACCTATGAGGCGGGTGCTAAGTTTATCCTGTGACTTATGCGGTGCGGTGGCATTGTCAGGCTTGCCATGTTCTATCACGATCATCAGCTCGGAAAATGAAGCGAGGTAAAAACGATCGGCGTACTTGCACAGAGGTCATGCCAACGGTAATGAGCCTTTTGTCTACTGTCGTCCGATGCGAACTCTTGCTGAACAATCGTTGACATGTAAAAGAGTTCGGAGTCCTCCCGTTCTTTGGAAGAAATCTGAACGGCGGTAGGGTATCTCAGGACGTCATGCTAATTAAAATCGATGGACATCGCTTACAGCTGCTCCGTCGAGTGTCAAGAGAGACGGTATCCGTGCAATGATGAAGGGTCGGGACTGATTCCCAAGCTCGGTATCTCCAGGAGGACTACGTCAGGAGGTGTAACAACATGAAGAGGTTGACATGAGTATTACCGTTCACAAGGGGGTTGCCGCTTATCGCGAGAGTTTCTAAAGCCGGAAACCAACATGACAACGCGTCGACGTCACTCCATGCCCGTAATTGATTATCCGACAGCGAGATATGCCTGACGCCAGGGAGCTGGTCTGCAGAGCGGTTCGGAAAAGGGATGCCATCGAATCGATTTGACGTCAAAACAATACGCTGCAAACTTTTCGCATGATAACAACAACAGCGGTCCAAGTTGACGCGTGACATACGAGTGGTATTCTTTGAATGAAGCACAGACATGGGCCCAATCGGAGCAGCAGTTACTATCGAGATTGATAGTTTGTACGGCGGAATTGGACACAGAGACGCCATCCGAAAGGCGCGTAAGATGATTATAACCCATCTCGATAACCTGCAGTGTTGGCATCATGCTAGTGACAGCTTGCATTTCCGTCCAAGTTAATAATGTAGCATTCAACTGGATTTCTGTTACACCCGAGAAAGCCCCTTCCATGGAGTTGTTATTGACAGGAAGTTGAAGTCGATTTCCACTGAGACAAAATCGGAACTCTTGGAATTTTACATCTGGGTTTAGCACTCACTTGAGTGCTAGTCTTCGGAGAGAAGGAAGCTCCTGTGTTATGCCGGCGACAGTTTCCCAGCTTGGGAGGAGGTTGAAGGATAAGTCCAAACCCTGAATGCCTGTAGAGTTTAGCCAAAAATTGGCAGATGTGAGCGCGATGCTGCATACTTGGACATGTCGTGCGGATAGTTCCTGGATCTCCTCTTGCAACATTTGCATTCTCCAAACTGACTTCACGTAAGCGATCTAAACGAGAGAACTTTGCCCTTATTTTATCCAGAGAAACCGCTTCAACCTCAATGGCGCCTTGAGATGATCCTAGTATAACCTTTTCCTGTGTTTCGGACCCATGAAGGGCTTCAATGTATTTTGCAAATAAAGCCTCAATGAACGAGATGCCATATATAATGTGCGCCGTTGGACGAATAAAAGAGCCTGCCATTTTGAATCTATGTGCCATTTGTGACATTTAACGATCCTTCTGGATCATCGGGACAAAGGTTTATGATCCTTACCGACAAGTAAAATATTGCTTGCCGTCTTTCGAGCCATCGTGCTTTCCACGCGCCGGGTCGTCCCATTCAATGCCTAGCCAGGTGCCAGATGTGTTGTCGACTGGGCCGATATATCTGACAGTCCCTAGGTGATTGCCATGATTTATACGGGTTCCGAGAAGGACGTCCATGAGCAAGAGGCGATGCCGGGCAAACCCTAACCTATTCTGTCGACATGGGTACATTGGGATATTCTCATGCTTCTTTCAAGTTTCCACTTGCAACATTCGGTCTCCGTCAGAAGCCGTGTTAAATCACGTCTCTTGTCGCGGCTGTCCTCTTCTCATGTTGGCCTCATCATTTCGCAGGAGTATGCCTCATAGTGCTGTTCGTGCTGCCTCTCAACGAACAATAGCGATCAGCCAGCATATGATGTCTACTTCATCCTCATCAACTGTCCCGCCCGAGGTGAGAGTATTATACCGGAACGTTACGCACTTGAGCTGACCTACCGGAACGCAGCCGACTGTACAATTTCAATCAGTATCGTCGCTACGAACATACATTCTGAATCGACCGTCAAAACTGAACGCCCTTGATGAGCCAATGCTGTCCACCCTCCGACCGAAAATCGAGGTAAGAAGAATATATATTTGGCCTGAATGGTCATACACATTTTTTCCGTCAGGAATGGAGCACTTCCGACCTTTGCGGGACTATAGTTGGCAGAGGTGTAGGCCGTGCGTTTTGTATCGGGGGTGACGTTGCAAGTGAGTCATTACCGGCTTTGAACAAGAGGATTTACCTCTAATTTCGCCAGACGTTGTCAAGGATGCTGCAGATCCTGCCACACGTCCACGAGCAATTGACTATTTCAAACGAGAGTATGTCGTCGGTGTCGCCAAGTCATGTCATCCCCAATACTGATTATTGACTAAAGGTTTGAGATGGACTACATATTAGCGGCTCTCAAAAAGCCATATGTTGCTATACTTGATGGGATGACAAGTGCGTGATTTCTAACAGTCAAGTAACCGTGATTAACCGTACCTCAAGTGGGTGGCGGAGTTGGGCTCGTAGCCAATGCCCCGTTCCGCATCGCCACCGAAAACACTGTCTTCGCTATGCCCGAGACGAAAATAGGTTACTGTCCAGATGTGGGCGGCAATTTCTTTTTATCTCGAATGGACGGCGAACTCGGCACGTATCTTGCACTCACTTCGGAGACTTTGTCAGGGAGAGCGGTATTGTGAGCGGAGCGTTCCATTTTGTCCGAGTGAGCCTTTCTGATTTTCTGACTGATCAGCGAACATGGTGTTGCGACCCATTTTATCCCATCGAGAAGAATTCCTATGCTCCTTGATCGGCTTGCTGAACTTGACCAGCCTAGCGCGGATCTGATAAACCGAACTATCGAAGAGCTTTCATCGGAACGAGAGCCGAGTGAAGCCTCTTCCCCATTTATTGGAGCAAAACGCACTGCGCTTGACTCAGCTTTCCGCCACAACACGGTCGAAAAAATAACCGAGGAACTTGAAGCACTCTCCCGCACAAGCGAAGATGCGTCAGTCAAGCAATGGGCGGCCGATACACTAAACACGTTGCATATGAACAGCCCCACCAGCTTGAAAGTTGCCTTGAAGGCCATTCGCCGGGGAAAGAAACTCACTCTTCTCGAAACATTGGACATGGAGCTCAAAATAGCCACTGCATTCTGTGTGAGCTTTCTCTCTCTCTCTCACCTTGTCCTGGAAGTTAACATTCCTGAATTCCACTTTTAGAGTGGCGCGAGTCCTGATTTTTTCACAGGTGTTCAAGCGGTGATCGTCGACAAAATCAAGGGCGTTCGTCCGAATTGGTCTCCTTCGAATCTGAAAGATGTTTCACCTCAGATCATTGCCAACTTTTTCGAGCCGTCATCACCCTACCTGTCATCGGCTCCTGAGCTCACATTCCCGGCGGAAGTGACCTCAGGAACCCTTACAAACCCCATGAAGTACGCCTTGCCGACTGAAGAAGAGATTGGCTCAGTGGTCATGGGTTCTCACGCTTCCGGCGGAGCAGTGGGCATTCGCTTCGACGAATTGCTCGCAAGGTTCGCTGAATTGCGTCCTTCCAAATTAGGTGTGAAAGAGAAACTCTACGAGGTCGTTCAACGACGTTGTGAAATCACGGACAACGCGGACGGGAACCGGGTGTGGCTCAAGTGGATTCATGCACCTAAACTCTCCCGATGAGAATATGTTGTCTGTATATCTGACCACCTATGTCGACCCGCCACTGCAGGTGGTAATGAGCGGAACTCTGACGCACAATAATAACTCCGATCAGAGTTGGGCCTTTTTTGCGTATGACCTGTGTGAAGACTTTCGGAGAACAAGGGCAGAATGAAAATAGTATATTTAACACAACAGCGCCAACACGGCGCAGCACTTCGGAAAGCCCACCGTCCATCCTCAAATACGATCGGAAATGAACGGGAAAGGTACGCCAGCATGATCGTAATCGAGACCCCTTGGCGAAAAGGTCGGTGGGTGTTTGGTAAGCATCTGCGTAAACATTCAACGGAAGACCACGGATTGGTTTCATGGGGCTTCCCGAATCCGAAGGGCTTCAGCTAGGGTTGTAGCGTAGCCTTGTAGGTGCAAGACTAAAAGCGTTCCTGGGTTGAATTGTCTTGGTTACAACTAGACTAATCACTCACAAAATGCAAAACTCCGATATGAAAAAAACAAATATCCAACATACGCTAAACTAAAGTCAGCGATTAGGAGAAATATCCCTGAGTATGTCGCGTGTCATACTTGGTCAACCGTCAACGTTATCCACAAATTAAGCAACCCGTCGCTAGCGCTGTCAAGAATGTTTTGCGATATGTTGCATGTCGAAACCTTTGCTCGTGAATATATGTAAGCCAGGGGTTTCTGACATTTTACGTGCTGTTGCCAAGATCTGTGGTTCTCCAACGATATTTGTTGGATTCAGGTGTGGGAAATGATAAATGATAAATATATCAGATTTGAGATTGGTGAGGTGAGGCGATCTCGATCAGTGACGCTAACCCGTTGAAAGATCCAGTCAAAGAACTGAACGGAGCTTCATCGATATCTTTTGCTCAGCGCCCTCACTCATGGGCATGGCGGCCCCCGGGACTGAGCAAATACGGTCTGTTCTCCGACAAAGGGCACAGATCCCAATGTAGGTCGCAGAACCACTCCATCGGTGACCGTACAGATCGATTCGCCTCAATTGTGATATACCAGCTCACCTTTTTGCGCCTTTCGATAAAGACTTGATGTGGCGCCAATTACTGTGCTCATTTTTATATAAGACTCAATGCAAAACGGTTAAACATCTCAATTTCGCAGCCCCTGCTCACCCCTCTGTTGCTTGCCTCGTCTCACTGCTTTGCCTGCTATGGATATTGTCAACGTCCTCCCTACCCCACCATTATTCTTCCGCCTCTTCTTTAAGCTTGCGTTATCGTTGTTCAATTCCACGATCAACATTAACCATCGTACACTTGTCACGCACCGACGCGCCCCAAGTTCATTCGATGTCGACTCTCGTACTGGTTTCTTTCCTCCTCAACCCCTTCCCAAACTTCCGTCCATATACAGTCTATGGGAAGATGCGCTCAGAGACGCGAGTGAAAAACTTGGTTTAGGTGAAGATGAGTCGGAAGAGGCCCTCGCTAGACGATCCTACGGAGAACAATGGAGGACGGACATCGCGTCTGTCAGTGTTCATGATGCTTCATTAATAACGATGATACTGACCTAGCCTTCAGTGGCCCGTCCTTGATACGGAAGTTCTCTTTAAGGACCTGCGTCTCTGCCAACGCGCACACATGGTTCTGACCTGGCTGACCAGTTTCTATGTCCACTCGATGCCCCCTTCAGGGAAAGACGCGCCCGCACGCGTACCCAAATCCCTTGCGATTCCTCTTGTTCAGGTGTCGCGTCACCTTGGCTTCGCTCCCGTGCTCACGTTCGCGGATACCGTGTTATGGAATTGGGAGCTCATAAATCCAGAAAAGCCCCTATCTATCGATAATATGCGATTCCTTAATTCGTTTTCAGGAACAGATGACGAGAAGAATTTCTATCAAACATCAGCCACTGCCGAGTTACGCGGAGTCGAAATGTTACGCATCATTGATGACTTTACCTCCCTGCCCAATGTGACCGACTTGACCTCCATCTCAAAAGTCGCGCGGGACCTCACCCGCCTTGCTGGGATAATTGACGGAATCAGTGAAGTCATCCAATCCGTTCGTCCAATTTGCGACCCGCACGTTTTCTATTGGGACATTCGTCCCTGGTTTGAGGGCAGCGACGCCAAAGGTCCTAATGGACCCGGATGGATATACGAAGGAGTCGATGATTCTGACCTTCTAGACCTCAGCGGCCCTTCTGCTGGCCAAAGCAGCGTCATGCATGCACTGGATATTTTCCTGGACGTGGACCATAAACTACGGCAAAGACGATACCCAGCCCCGTCCGTGGAAAACAAACGTGCTGACCTCGGATTCATGGAGAGGATGCGCCGCTACATGCCTGGAAAGCACCAAGAGTATCTCGCTCACCTCGGTGCGACGCCACGTTCGGTTCGGGAAGTCGCGCAATCGACCCCTGCTCTCCGTGAACCCTACGACAATGCGGTCATGGCCTTGAAGCGTCTCAGGGATAGTCATATTCGCATCGCTTGTCTCTATGTGGTTACAATGTCTCGATCCACACCTGGTGCGAGAGGGGGGTGCCCTGCGAGTGCCATGATTGATCGGCTTCATGCTGCCAGAACGTCAGGGAAAGGCCCAGTCCGCGGTACCGGGGGAAACGAGCTATCAGTCCTGCTGAAAGCTGGTCGCGACGCCACAAAACGGGCAGTTCTGAAAACCAATTGACACTAGCGTCTGAGTAGTAGCGACGTCATTTTTTTGTTCTTGCTGTGATACACTGATTTTTGCTTTCGGATTCGAATTGACAGTTGCAACCCTATTAGTTATATCGTTACATACCTATTTATCCGCAGATGGATCGTAATAAACATTAATGATAATAAAGATTGATTAGTCTTGGAAAAAGACGGCCTGGCTCCACCGCTGCGATCGCATGTGTACCGTCTTGCATTGTCGATCAGCGGTCTGGCTGATGAGGCCTGGAGCCACCGCCGACATTTACAGTTCTGTCATCCAGGGAAGTGGACCAGACCTTGATTTGTACTTTTGGAGGTCAAGTGGTAAGCTTAGACCCACTGAGGTGAAGCGGATCGAACCGTGCCCAAGATCTCCGCCGAAAATGAGGACCTCATGAAACTCCCTAACAAAGGGGTAAAATATTCAGGATGAGTCTCGCCGGGACGGATTGTGCTCTGACTCCTTGAAAATTTGTTGCAACTCCTCCTTGATCATTCCAAGTAAGGACGTCGCTTTGTTGGACTTTGTTGGGCGTCGGACACGTGAACAGCTTCCCACAAAACGCGTTCGGTCACAACCGTGACTGTGATCACCCTGTTCTCCACTCATTTAACATCTATGGCCCACCAACTCACAGCAGGCAGCTGCCAACTCCTTCAAAACGCGACTCCTGAGGATGTTGATGTATTCAATACCCAACACACGGTTCAGTTTCTTTCTATCAAAAAAGTAGGGTCAAGTGCGGCGAATCCAGGCGCCCCAGCGCCTGACCGCTATCGAATCATCATGTCGGATGGCATCTGTTACATGCAAGCGATGCTTGCTACACAGCTAAACTACATGGTGCAAGAGAACTCGATTGGAAAAGGGACCATTGCTGTTCTTGAGAACTTGACCTGCAACTATGTGCAGGAGAAGAGGTACGCGTCTTCATCAGTCCCTCTGTATATTACTGACAATGTAGCATCGATGAAGACTCGTTATTATTCTTGCTCTACGCGTACTTGCACTCAACGTAGAAAAAATTGGCGACCCAGCGCAGATTGAGACAGGCACAGAGCAGCCAATCACCCCAGCCGTCCCTATTCAACGATCGGTAGCGGCACCCACAAAGGCCCCCCCTGCACCTGCCGTAAAGCCAGCGCCCGTACAGGCTCCACAAGTCTCCCGTCAACAACCGCCTGCGAAGGCAGCAGCGGCAGGTCGTGCTGGATCTATATATCCGATCGAAGGTCTCAGCCCTTATCAGAATAATTGGACCATTAAGGCTCGTGTCACCCAAAAATCCGAGATAAAGACGTGGTCCAAGCCGAGTGGGGAAGGGAAACTCTTCAATGTGACACTCATGGATGACTCGGGCGAAATCCGAGGAACAGCTTTCAACCTTGTCGCCGACGATCTCTACCCAAAATTGGAAGAGGGCAAGGTATACTACGTTTCCAAAGCAAGGGTTAACTTGGCGAAGAAGAAATATTCAAATGTCAACAACGATTACGAGCTGAGCTTTGAGCGAAACACTGAGGTGGAAGAGGTGAGGCACATTAGGTAGATCTTCTGAATTTACAATTTACTGACGTTGAAACCTACAGTGCCATGAAGTTTCTGATGTACCCATGATCAAGTACAACTTCATCCCACTGAACGCTCTTCAAGATCTCAACAAGGATGCTATCTGCGGTAAGTTGCATCTCATCATTTGAATGCTCTCATTGAACATTCAATAGACGTCATCGGTGTTGTAAAGGAAACGGCCGACCTTTCAGAAATTACCTCCTCGAAGTTTAATCGCCAGGTAATTGCATTGCAGCTGAAATGTCATGCACAAATTCAAAGCCTTTGCACAGATTCCCAAGCGCGAATTGGTTCTCGTTGATAAATCCGGATTTTCTGTACGCATGACCCTTTGGGGAAAGCAAGCTGAACAGTACCATGCGGAAGATACCCCTGTCATTGCCTTCAAAGGAGCCAAGGTGTCTGATTTTGGAGGTGCCTCGCACATCAGTATCTCTCTCTTGATATTTTATTGATTTCAGTCCCATGCAGGCCGTTCGTTATCCATGGTCAGCTCAAGTACCATGCAAATCAATCCGGATATTGAGGACTGCTTTGCTCTTCGTGGCTGGTACGATTCGCAAGGAAGTAATCAAACATTCCAAGCACACGCCAATGCAGCCGGGTCGTCGTCCACATTCGCCTTCAACCGCTCCGAGATTCGTAGTTTGGATGAAGTCAAGCAGGCAGGATATGGTATGCCTGACAAGCCAGAGACATTCTCCGCAAGAGCGACTGTCATGCACATCAAGTCCGATAACATATCTTATCCCGCATGCCCTACCGCCAACTGCAACAAAAAGATGATTGAGATGGGAGGAAGCTGGAGATGCGAGAAGTGTAACCTGAGTTTCGCGGCCCCAGAGCATCGGTGCCGTCTCATCTCATCTTACACGAGATCTGATTAGCTCATTTAATATCTCCTTAGGTACATCATGTCTTTGGCGGTGGCTGATTACTCTGGACAAGCATGGCTGCAAGGCTTCAACGATGTCGGGACGGCAGTTTTCGGCATGACTGCTAATGAATTGTTGGAAATCAAGGTCAGTCAAATGTCATCTAGAAAGTAGTGCAACACTGAATGACCGGATTTTAGGATCGGGATATCTCTGAATACAACGTCATCATGCACAAGGCCAACTGCAACACGTACAATTTTTCATGTCGAGCCAAGCAGGACACTTACAATGTAATTATTTTACTTTGTCGTCATGATCTCATCTTGATTTTCTTACCTCAAGGAAATGACTCGTATTCGATACGGGATCTCTCGGATCCAGCCTTTGAACTATAAAGAGGAGGCGATAGCGATGAGAGACCTGCTTTTCTCTGAATGGGCTCGATAGTTAATTCTTAACCGTACCATTGCTCTGTACAATAGCCACTTGTATTGTTGACCGACTCTTCTCGATGAGTCATACTTAGAACCCTTACTGAGAGAGACAAAGATTAGATTTGGTTGTTTGTGGGTGTGTGACGGTGGCTTCTTCAACTGAGTCGCGTCTCAATTGTCGCGCAAAGAGTCAACGCCGGGCAACCCTGAATTCTTCACTTCTCATCTTCAAGCTGTGGCTAACCACGAGATTTTTCTCCCTACATCTTTGAATCCTCAAACGACGCGCGTCTCTCACCGAGACACTCAAATTAGCGATGCCCGTAGCCTCAAGCTCACGTTATGAACAACCATTGTCTCCACCACCAATGTCGGCGACACCATCACGCTCAAACCTGCGAACCCTATCGACCAACTCGCCCACGGTGACCTCTGGCAGTCACCAACAGAAATTGAACGTAATCACTCGCGTTGCGATTGAAGGCAAAGCGAAACATGGTCAGGATGGTGCTTCTATACGAATGTTTCTCAAGGTGCGTAGAAAGTTTTGCTCCATGACCGCAATCTCAAACCTTACACATAGATAACGCTTCCCTTGAACTCCGTATCCCCTGGCTCCACAATTCCTCTCTTTCCGGAGGAAAATGTGAAAGTCCTCACATCCCAAGTCCACCCACTTGACTCAAACTCTGTGCCCTACAACTTTTCTTCGACTGTTTCTCCTATGCTTCATAATGCAGCACGCGCATTGAATCTACCTGCTCGTTCTCAAGAAAACTACCACTCTGCTTTCAATCTGTCGAAGTCTAACGGCACTACATCATCCAGCCACTCCGACAAACCCACTAATGGCAACACTACCTCGCCTATTGACGTGCAATATACTGGACATATACTTGTCAGCGGATATAGCATATCGTTCGTCCTCCCGAAAGTGTTTTTGTCACGTCGGAGGAATGGGGGCTTCCCTTCGGATAACGAAGAGGAGGGGTTCTCCCGGACGCCTTCGACTCGAAGGCGCTCATCAGTCGGGGAAAGAAACCAAGCCCATTTCATGGCTGCAATAGACCTATGGGTCCCATTTCTCTGCAGGCCTCCGCGGTCTCCCTATCTGGTTTGTACCTGGTTTGTCAAAGGAGTTGATTTTTTTGCTCAATCTGGTTTTTAGCTTTCTATACCTACTCCTCGTTGTTTGCACAACCATATCAAATTACGCATATTTCCTCCCGTCGTTAACAACACATCTGCATCGTTGGCGTCGCTGTCATCAATGGAAGAAGAAAGCAATTCTTGGGACCTCACCTCTGACCCCCATGTCACTCGTAGTAGCTCTCGTCCCTCACGATCGAACACGTACAACAACTTTGCCGACGACGAATCATCCGACTCATCCAATACCGGCTCAGCCGATGGTTGTGCCATCCAGGGGACATTCCCGAGCGCAGAACGTATACGCGTGAGATGGGCGAAACATCTGAAGACGCTCCATATTCCAGGCGTTGAAAAAGATGGTAGGCGCAGGGTTGGTGTTGACGAAGTTCAAGGTGAAATGACCTGCATTGTCCGTGGCAAGGGCACAAGCTCGTTGAACGCAGACGTCGAAGGAGTCCTGATGAGTGTTGAGTATAAGGGTCAGTGTAAAGGCATCTGGCATCCGGGAGTTGCAACCTTGCTCGGATTGGACGTTGGACTTGTGGCCAAAGGTTCTGATATCTCTTGGGCACAGGGATATCCAAGTCAGTGGGAGGTTTCAGGAGGAACTGGATACACGGGGTTTGACAGCGATCCTGCCGGGAATCGTCCGGGACTCAATACCAGGGCCTCATCTTTTGATCCAAACGCACAAATCCAAATTCATACTCCAGGATTGGAATCAGACCCACAGTCCTACCAAACATCTCGAACGACCTCTACCTCATCAATGTCCTCCCTCCTTCGTGCTCCTCTTCCTGCACAAAATCTCGCCGAGTACTCGTTTGAAGGATCCAATACCACTTTACCATCTACAACCTTGTCACCTATGGGGACCATGTCTTCTATATCGTCTCTCCCTGCCTCTTCAACACCTAATCTACCTCAACCAACCCCAATCCGTCCTCCTGGTTCGCCGATTACCCTCCACCTCAACATGAACGATCTACAACCACCAACAAACAATATCTTCACATTTAAGATATCCGGTACGGTTCTCGTAACGGCAAGGCCTAGCCTTGGACGGCTCAACTCATCGTCGACTGGAGACAAACCTGCAGATCCGGAAGCCATAGTTTTGCCCCACTACACCGTGCTGGCAGCTCATTCAGAGTCCACCTCCATCATAGTTCGCAATGAAGTGGACGGGGCGTCCCTTGAAGTCTTTCATCCGACCGGAGACATCCACAGTGATGCACAGGCAAGGAAGACAGTACTGCAAAAGGGTGGTTTCACAAGATGCGGAGAAGATGGCGGGAGAGTTGCTCTCAAATTCTTTGACACTCAAAACATGACTGGACATGTTCGTCCCGTCAGCCGTCCTCGAACACCGAGTAACAATATGGCCACTCGCGTGCCCTCGAGCGCCCCCAGTCCTCGTGTGCCGTTTCCTGCGCGTGGCAAACGCGAAGGCCCAACGATCATACCGTCGGTTCAAGCAAGTGTGACAGCACTCGGCCATGAAAGAGGCATGTTCCCTGAAGGATATGCTGTGCGGATCTGTTTACAAACACCTGCATTGACGGACTCCGAATGGCTAGAGTTCGGGATGGCTTACGGCGCAAGGGCAGGTGAAATGCCTCAGGCTGTACAAGGAAAGCAGCAGACCAAGGTGCATATTATCTGTGCAAGTTTGGATGGTGTGCCAGTCCGGGCAGAAACCACCAAGGCGGCGACTTCGGATGCGGGCGGCTTGGCGGTAGTTCCTTTCGAACAGCTAAGTGTGAAGCAGTGGGTCAGTTGGGGCAAAGTATACGCCGGTACCTCGGTTGGTAGCTCGTTGGTGATGGACTACATTGTGAAAGATACGCAGGTGGATAAAGGGAAAGGCAAAGAACGCCTTGACCTGACAGAGATGAATATTTTGTTGCCGACTTTCCTTGTATCGGTGGCGCGATTTGAGGTTGTTGTTGATGTCACACCTGGCAAGTTAAACTCAATCATGCTCATATCGACCTCCTATTAATACTTACACCCAGCAGGACTTGAAATTTCTTCCTTGCGTTCAAACTTCGACTATCACCAAGTCCTGCCGACCGGTCGTCGCCTCCTCCAGTATTCTGTCGAAGAATTCGCTCAGCCTTATTTATCTCTTACGATTCGTAAAAGCACAAACTCACCCGGATCCTACTCGCCCTACATCAAGTGGCACTTCCTGTTTACATGGACCATACTGCTTGTCGCGTTCCTATGGATGCATCGCTTGAGCGTCGAGACGCAGCACCTGATCAGAACGATGAATGTCGAATCCTTGGTGGTGGGCCCTTGGGAGAGTGTAGAGACAGTAACACTCACAACAACTATCTATGCCAGTACGACCACGCGAAGGTGGTTCGGCGAACCTACTCCAGAACCGACGACAGCTTCGGCGTCCAAAGTTACTCCGGTTGCTGTACCATCTGGCGACCCACCAATACGGACGAAATTGCAAACATTGGATGTGACGTCTGCATTCCCCAGCCCATCGTCGCATCACCACACCCCGGATTGGCGAGAAACTTCTCTCGACACGCCTACGCAATCAATACTGGAAAAATATGGCCTCATACCGATAGAACATATATTCTCATTTTCATGGACGGACGAACACGCTGATACGATGAAGCGAGCCACGGACAAGATTGTAGAAACAATGGAAGTTCTCTGGAATATTTTCAGAAGAGTGTACCATTATCCTTTGAATCCCCCATAGACATTGGTGATATGAACTATGCTTGACATGTTTGTGTAATGTATTTTTGCTTAATGATTATGTGTATGTATTGCCGACGCAGACATTTAGTTAACTGTGTGCTACAATCCGTTTTCAATCAGTCAAGGTCAGTGGTCTGTCAGTTGAAGGTCAGGCTTTTTCTACGTTACATACAACCCAGGTACTGACCGGAACTGAACTGTGTTTTGTGAAGCACATTCTGGGCAGCTGCATTTGGATCCAATCGAGTCCCCAAGCAGAATTTCGAAACCCATGACAGGATGATTTCTCGGTCATATATCTGTCAAGCTTTGCCTTTGGATGAATTGATGTTGAACGCGTTGTAGATGTTACATGAAACTTCGTACACCAGGACCGTCGCACAGATCATTCTTGAGAAGAAACCGTTTGGTAACATCTTATCTTGCATTTTGAACACGGATCATAGACCTATATCTGGTGAAGGATTACAGGGCGCTATAGCCAAGTGGTTACGGCGACAGATTAGAAATCTGTTCCTCTTTGAGGGCGCAGGTTCAAATCCTGCTGGCGTCGCTGATTCTTTTCTTTTGTTTCGCACTTCTGAATCCTAAAGCTACATATCCAGTGGCCAATTAATACTCGCTGACTGGTTTTCTGTTGTTGCCGAGTTATGACCGGTCAGGTCCTCAAATTGATTACGTGTGACTGTTTTTGGACTTCGTATGACTGTTTGGGTTGAATACCTTCCATTGTCCTCGTAATCGGGTTTGGATGTTCTACGCTACTCTTAGACCTCGACTTCTATCACAAACTACACCCATCTTTCGATCCCTACTCCTTCCACCCCAACTACCTGGACTGCGCAGTCAAATTCACAACCAACGTCCTAAGACAATGGCCACAGGTACAGATTCTTCGGATTGGAGGCATGTCCAGAAGCCTGGAGCCACACGTTATCAAGTCTTCACCAAGCCTCTCGTGAAATCCGCGCAAGATGATAGAGATTATCGCATAATACAGTTGGAGAATGGGTTGCAAGCCACTTTAATACACGACGCCAAAGCAGATAAAGCAGCTGCAAGTCTTGATGTTGCCGTTGGCCATCTCTATGACCCAGCGCGTTCTTTCTCGATCGACCCATTACATAGTCTTACCTTTTGTTCAGGATGACATGCCAGGTCTGGCGCACTTTTGTGAACATCTACTATTCATGGTACGGTCTTTCTCTCATGCTGTTTGGTACAAGTGCACATTGCTGAACTTTCTATGTAGGGGACAGAACAATTTCCTGGGGAGAACGAATATTCAGAAGTGAGCCGCGTCATCAAACCCATCTAAGCCCTTCTCATCCGTTTCAGTTTCTGGCGAAGAACAATGGAGCATCAAATGCTTATACCTCTACGTCCAATACCAATTATCACTTTAATGTCGCCACTTCAGCACTTCCAGGTGCCCTCGAACGATTTGCCGCCTTTTTCCACTCCCCTCTTTTTGCACCATCATGTACCTCTCGTGAACTTAATGCTGTCGACTCCGAGCACAAGAAAAATCACCAAGCAGACATGTGGCGTATCTTTCAGCTTAACAAACATTTGAGCCGGCCAGGGCATGTGTGGTCCAAGTTTGGAAGTGGGAATCGCGAGAGCTTGTCCAAGGCGGCCAAGGATCTCAAAAGTAAAGGAAAGCTTGGAATGGTGCCCCCGGAAAATGACCCTCTTTTGAACATCAAAGCTGCTCCTTCTCCCATTCCTTCCCGGATTTCGTCCCCTGCGCCTTCCGTTGCTTCCAGCAACAGTGAATCGGAAGCTGACGGGGGCATCGTCGGCCGTGAAATACGGCGTCGACTTGTAGAATGGTGGAACAAAGAGTATTGTTCGAGTCGAATGCGTTTATGCATAGTTGGAAATGGTACGTTTGGAGAATGGTTATTCTTCTCTCACACACAGACTTTAACTCTACTTCAGAATCATTGGATGAATTGACTGAGCTCGCAACCAAATTCTTCTCACCTATCCCAAATCGCGGGCGGGATGCTCTCCCCATGATTAACGAACATCCTTTTGGTCCTGATCAAAAAGGCGTATGTTGGTAGCGAATTGATTACCAAAACAAAGTACTGATCTGCTCTGCTCTATAGACGCTTGTCTCTGTCCAGACCATCATGGCTTTCCATGCTCTAGAAATATCATTTCCCCTAGAATATCAGGCTCCGTTTTGGCGACACAAACCTAGCAACTTCCTTGCTCACTTCGTTGGACACGAGGGCCCAGGTTCTTTGCATTCTTACCTTAAGAATAAACATTGGGTGACTTCGTTGAGCTGTGGTCCTCAAAATCTTGCAAGAGGCTTTGCGATGTTCAAGATCACGATTCACCTCACACCAGCGGGTTTCGGTGTGTCACCTTCTTATTATGCGTGTTTTCAAACGCTAACATATCATTTTCATAGAAAATCATCGTTCAGTCATTTTGGCTGCTTACAAGTACCTCGCACTCCTCAGATCCACCAAATTGGAAAACTTCCACCACGAAGAGCTCGTCCACCTGTCGAGCACAAAATTCCGCTTTGCCGAAAAATCAAGGCCTGACGACTATGCTACGTGGATCTCGGAGCACATGGCATGGCCCATCCCTCGAGATCTCTTGGTTGCAGCTCCTCAGCTGACATGGGATTGGGAAAACGAAGCTGATCGACAAAATGGAGAAGCAAAGATTGCAGAGTACTTGGAAACACTGCGCGTCGCAGAAGGTCGTGTGGTATTGATGGCTAAGAAGGATGAACATATGAAGATCAACCCTGAACAGACATGGGACAAGGAGCCGTGGTATGGGACGGAGTACTCGGTGCAACGATTTGACGATAAGTTTATTGAACAAGTCAGTATCATCTTACTTCACCATTGGAGTCTCTCACAAACGTAACAGGCTGAGAGCGCCAACGATTTATCGGACATGTTCATCCCGGGACCTAACGAGTTCATTCCAACTAACCTCGATGTTGAGAAAAAGGAGGTCGTCGAAGTAAGTGGGCATGGTGACCCATAAATCATGCTAAGACTTATACTCATCGACTCTATAGCCTCTCAAGAGACCTCATCTCATTCGCGAGACCCCTTTGTCTACATTGTGGCATAAGAAGGATGATAAATTCTGGGTGCCTAAATCGCATGTTATCATTGATCTTAGAAGGTACGCTTGCAGACATGTCAGAGTTGAGCCGCAGCATAATCTTTGGCTTGCTCTACCAGCCCTTTGGCCAACGCATCTGCCCGTGCATCTGTGCTTACGAGGTAAGTTTGGTTTCCCAGACAAACTCCCTCCTTTCTGACACTTGAACCAGGTTATATACAGACATAGTCAACGACTCTCTCACAGAGTTCTCGTACGATGCTGATCTTGCTGGTTTATCGTACAATCTCATGCCTCACTCCACCGGATTGTTCATCACCATGAACGGATACAATGACAAGATGTCTGTCTTGGTGCGCCATGTGTTGGAGAAAGTCAAAGGTCTCGTCGTCAATCCGGAAAGATTAAGTGTCATCAAAGATCAGGTTAGATCTGTCTTCCACCTTGTAGCGAAGTATGCTAACTAGTCTCGCAGACGAAAAGGGATTGGGAAAACTTCTTCCTTGGGCAGTCATACTCCAATTCAGATTACTATGGACGTTATTTGATGGCGCAACAACAATGGACAATCGATGAAAAACTAAAAGAATTACCCTGTGAGTCTGCTAAATCCTCGATCTATATGGACTGACCGACATTTATCACAGCCGTTACCCCCCAGGACATTCAGGAGCATATGAAAAAGCTGTTATCACAAGTGAACATGCGCATACTGGTTGCTGGAAACATGTTCAAGGATGTTAGTTTTTCAAAGAGGGGTCTTCGAAGTATTCCCTGATAACTTTTTTGACTTCAGGAAGCAATCAAAATTGCTGAGATGGCCGAAGATGGCCTTGGACCTTCACCTCTATCCCCGACCGAACTAAATGAACGAGCTCTCATCTTACCGCAAGGTAGGTATCAAAGTGCTTGCAACCATCTGCGTAATGCTGATCAACAATTTTAACAGGTTCCAACTTCATCTGGTCTGCGCCACTACCGAATCCAAATCAAGCCAATTCGGCGTTGACATATTACACACATTATGGATCTATCGAAAACCAGACATTGCGCGTAACCTCCTCAGTTCTCACCCAAATCCTCCAAGAACCTGCCTTCAACGTTCTGCGCACACGAGAGCAGCTCGGATACATCGTCTCTTGTTCCGCCTGGTCTTTGCCTGGGTCTAGCGAAAAGGGTCTCCGTATCGTAGTTCAAAGCGAGAAGAAGCCTAACTATCTAGAGGAGCGCGTGGAGGCGTTTTTGGAAGAAATGAAGGGCAAAATTGAAGAAATGACAGATGAAGAGTTCCAAGTGCAAAAGACTGGTTTGGAGAAGAAATGGCTCGAGGCAGACAAGAATCTTGCCGAAGAGGTCTCCAAGTTCGTGGTTCAGATCAATTCAGGGCATTGGGATTTCTTCAGACGTAAGTGCGAGCCCAGAATGACGATAACAATGTGCTCATTTGCTTGCATCGCCCAGATCAAAAGGACGCAGAGTTGTTGCGAACAATTACCAAGGAAAATGTTATGAATCTTTTCATGTCGAAAGTCCACCCTTCTTCCCAGACGAGATCAAAGCTCTCGGTACACATGGTTTCTCAGAAGGCTCAACCAAACAAGTTGAGCGCTTCTGCTGCTCAGGCATTTGAGGTCCTCGTACACCAAACCCATCCTACCCTGGACGAGAAAGCATGGAGGGAGTCAGTCGAGGGTGACACGCCTAACTTGGTAGAATTCGCGCAATACTGGATGAAGGTGCTAAACACGGAAGATGGAAAGAAGGTAATGATGCAGCTGCCGGGCCTCATGGAGAAGTATCCTGTAGACGGTGAAGGTGAAGATCGGAAACGATCTGATGTGGTTTATATTGAGGATATGAAGGCATTTAAAGCTGGTCTGGCAGCATCAGTGGATCCAGGACCAATGGTACAATGGAATGACCTTCCAGTATCGAAATTCTGACCTGCGTGGATAGATGGCACTGTAGAAATAATTCAACACCCTGTTAATACAATGTACAATGTATATGCATATCTCTTCAGCTTTGGAGAACAACTGCTTTGTGGCGTTCTAGTAATGCGTACATGTATTTTCAAAGCAGCAGGACTCTGAAAGTGATATTAGCCCACTTGGGATACAATAAAAAAATTGAAGGGTTGGAATCGAATGATTCTTGCAACGAACAGCGAGGAAGTGGTAGGAGATGCAAAACATGTCAGACATCACTAGTAATCAAGGAAAGCGGTTTGCAGGGGTCACAGAAGATATGGGATTGGCACAAAGCTAGTGGATCCAGTTCACTTTCTCCTCGTATCTTTGAATCTGGCCGCAGTGTGCTGAGTCGGTGCGACAAAGTCTTTAGCGCGTCGGAAAAGCAGTACGTGTGGTTCAGGAGCTAATGCCACCAATTGACATGAATGTTGCATATATGAGGGAAGAAACATAAACCCACCGTGAACTTCGTAATGTTCCCAGCCCAGACTCTGTGTGATTCCAATCCCTCTCCATTCAGTTTCGGTCAGGAGCCGCAGGACACCTGAGTCATCTGGACCGAAATAATCCTTGGGAACCATCTTCAGAAGTTGTTTGGGAAGAATGACATGGCGATATTCAAATTCGTCGTCTGAATAACGATCTGAATAATGGATTCTACATATCGATAGTAAGCGGTTGGGCCTTAAGGTTCATAAGTTCACTCGATCTTACTTTTCGATGTATTCTTCCAGTTTGCGTGCAAGCTCTTTCTGCTGCGCTGCTTGTTGCGCTGTCTGTGATGCCATCGGAGAGATATGTCGAACGAAAGGTTGAAACTAAGTAAATGAGTTGACGGCGGAGGCGGCTTCCGAGAAGGTGTTGATTAAGATGAATTTGCCCGCATTTCTGATTTAACGCGACTGTCACATCACCCACACTGTCACGTGATCTCGACGCGTCCCGTATTTATTCGAGTGGATGATCCTTAATATTGCCTCAATGCTCTTTACTACGTAAGAACTCACATCTGACAATGGACTACGAATTCGACGATTGCTATTACGACCTTGAAGACGACGTGAACTCTAGGAATGCAAACTATCATAACACGGCTATTTCACAGCAGGGGTCAAGTTATCGGGAGAACTTTACTGATGATGAAATAGAGAATTGTGGGTATATGCTCGACGCTAGAATCTGCTCTCATGATAGCTCTTAGACTCTCTATGCTCGTCGCCATTCCTGCAATGTGATAACGACTACTACCAAGGCAATTCTGCCGGGATTCGCCAAATGTATGCACAATCAACCACTGGCAATTTGCCGGGAAGCTCCTGGCATTCGAGTCATGACTATAATCAACATCAAGACATACATTCTGAAAGTCATCACAATGCGCCACAGCTGCGTAAGTTTCTTTGCACCCTCTCAGCCCAGCAATAAAAACATCATCGGCCTTCTGACTCTTCAAAAGGTGCCTTCTCAAATCCCAGTTTTGGCAACTCTACCAAACAAATGCTTCAACAAAATGATTTCGAGTCCTCTCAGAGATACGACTATCAAACACATGGCAATAATGAGAACTCTAATACGCAGTATCTCAACAACGCACCAAGATCAATGGTTCATGCCACGGAATCGAATACTCATAATTCTTACAGAACCAAGCTTCGTCCTGTATCAGAGCTTCGTCAGTCGATGTTTGAATACTTGGTTATGCCTCAATTTGACGATAAGCCTCAGCCGATATCTATCGCAGTTTATTCAAGTTCGGGGTGTTCAACGCGGTGCAGTCGACGTGCTTCGAGGAGGCAAGCTGTTCAGTATTTTGCTATAAGCTCCAGCTAAAACCTTGAATATTGATATTGAAGATTATTTCTGGGAATAAGAATGTTGTACGTTAATTTCTTGATCAGCTTTTTGCATTTTGACTGACAACCGTGATGGAAGGTTATCAGTGGTAGGGGCACTGGCTTCGTAACACGTTGCTTTGATGTGTACATTAAAATGCCTAGCCCCCACTGGAAGTGGGAAAACAGTGCTTTTTGAATTATGCATAATACGCGCCCTGAGCAGCAATGGACACACAGGACAGAAAGTCAAATGTGTTTACATAGCTCCAACCAAGGTGGCTTCGCTTTCTTGCTTCGTATGAGAGCAGCATCGACTAAACGTGATCAAGGCTCTATGCTCAGAGAGGTTTCGAGACTGGGCTGCAAGATTTGACCCTATTGGGCTGAAATGTTTGCTCATTACCAAACCGATGGAATACGTGATCTTAATGTGTTAAGTCAGGTTGCGAATTAACAGGCGACACTGTGGTCTTCGGAAACAGTGCTTGGGGTGATGCAAAGAATGCTTCAATTATGTGCGTATTCAATGCGTCTACTCGAATAGATTGTTGACTGCAGCTTATTCTAGAATCACAACTGTGAGCTTTCCATAACGCCGGCGCAAATTGCAGCCTTCGCTAAGCACCTCCTTAGTGCGAAAAATGGGACAGCCTGACACGCAACTGGTAAACACAGCCGTCTTTGGACCATTTGAACAATTCACAAATGAGGACACATTGAAGGCATGATCACAATGAGATCTTGTCGCAGATACAATTGTTTCTCGTCGATGAGGTACAGTCCTAAGCTAAGCCCTGAGTATATGCATCCATGACTGCTGATTTCTTTGTAGGTTCATATTTTGAATGAATCTCGAGGAAGTACCCTGGAAGTGGTGACGTCTCGGATGAAGCTAAGGGGGTCAGATGTGCGATTCATTCTGGTTTCAGCAACGGTTCCCAATATTGATGACATCGCTTCCTGGATCGGAATCGGAGGTGGATTTGGAAAATCAGAACCTGCAAAGGTTTTCGAGGTAGCATTCGATTCTCGTTATTCATAACAACCTTGATGGAGATCGTCAACAGTTTGGAGATGAATACCGGCCATGTCGACTCACCCGTCACGTCGTTCCTGTACCTCGGCGAAATGGAACAAATGATTTCCAATTCGCAAAGGTTCTAGATTACAAACTCTTCTCGACGGTGCAACAGTATTCAGTCGGAAAGCCAACTCTGGTCTTCTGTTCAACGAGGAAAGGCATGGATGAATGGATCTCCTGTGTTTCCAACTTACTTATCGTACGTCAGGCGTATTTGGGACAGCCGAACAACTCATGAAGGAGTATTCCGAGACTGAAGCCAAGAAAGAGTCTTTGCCGTGGTCGCGTCCTGCTAAGTCCGTTCTCGCTCGCCACCCCATACGAGGTCGGGAGCTCACAAGGTACTCTCTGCAGGATCAATCACTCGTTCCAGGACAAACGTCTTGATGGTAACAGATTGCTTTTTGTTCCCGCAGGGTTGCTGATGTTCGCCAGATCTTGCTGCGTTTGGTATTGGCGTTCACCACGCAGGTTTGTCCATGGACGATAGGCGCGCAACTGAGAATCTGTATCTGAAGCTGATCATCCGTGTCCTCGTGGCAACCTCGGTGCGTGCAAACCAGTTCCTCCCCAGGCCACCTTCTTACAATTTTGCATAGACCCTCGCCGTCGGGGTGAACTTGCGTGCGTACATTCCCTGACCCTGGTTATTGTGCTAAATCTCTTCGATGTTCATATTAGCTGCGCACATGGTAGTTATAAAGGGCGTTCGGATCTTTCAAAATAATACATCAATGGAATATTCGGATCTGGACATATTGCAGATGCTGGGTCGTGCTGTAAGTGCCATCACCCATTAGTCCTTGAAAATCATATACAATGCTGAACTGGGAACAGGGACGGCCTCAATTCGGTATCACTGATATATCCATCGTCCGCAAGAACTTGTTCATATGTGCTTCATAGACACGGACGGACTGGCCATCATTATGTGTGAATCTGAACTAGAGCAGAAATACAAAACAATGGCCCAAGGGAAAACGATCCTGGAGAGTTCTCTTCATGTCAACCTCGCCGAACATCTCAATTCCGAGATTGGGCTTGGGACTATCACCGACGTCGAATCGGCAACAGCTTGGCTGCGCAGCTCCTTTTTGTACCAAAGGATGAGGAAAAATCCCAGACACTACAGCCTTGAAGTTGATGGACTTCCAATAACTCAGACGAGCGTCGATGATGTTGTTTTGCATAGCATTGCGCAACTTGAACAGACTCAACTAATTCATCACACTGAACATGGTGATGGGGCTGGAAAGTTGACTTCTACGGAATATGGTGAAATCATGAGCAAGGTATGCCAATCTCTTTTTCGGATCTGTTTTGCTCTTCACGACAGCACATTCTAGTTCTACATTCGTCGGGAGACGGTAATACTTGCTAGTAGATTCGGTCGGACATTGACTGACTCTCGTAGATGAGATTGATCCTTGCCTTGCCTGAGCATGCAACTCTGAGGGATATGGTGGGTACTGTATATGCGTTCGTTGTCTCGCTTTGAAGTTTGATTGGCGGTTCCACAGCTGGAAACGATTTCTTCTGCAGAAGAGTGGGCACGTTCATTGGACTGATGTTCTTCGACTGATTGCAGACCATTCGAGGCTCCAAGATGTCAAACTACGAGCATCGGAGAAAACTGTAAGTCACAACCGCCAAATGCACGTACAGGACAAATATCGCCAGAATCTTTTCATCTGAACTACTTATCCAAGATTTTCAATAAACTCAGGAAAGACATAGATATTCGATATGAAGTAAAGAAGGTCGATAAAACCTGTGACAAAGTATTTCTGCTCATCCAGGTGTGTCCTTCCTTCACCTTGCTTAGAAATACTTGGAGGTGACGATTTGGCCAGGCTGTTCTCGGCGGTGTTTCTCTGAATGCTCCAGAATACAAAAGTGGGGACAGTCAACCTTACATGGAAGCCTTCACAGTGTTCAAGCATGTTGCAAGGATAGCACGAGGTGAGCGGAATTCCTGCTCATGCGTTATCATAACGATGATTTACACTACGTAGCGGTTGTCGAGGTTGCCATATCCAAGAAGCACGGAGCCCAAGTGAAATACGGACTAGAGCTGTAACATGTCTTCATTACAATTAGGCTATCCTCTAATCATGACTTAGCTTTAGATGCCTAACCGCTAAGGCATGGGAAGACAGAGCGATTGTATTGCGCCAGATTGAGCAAATAGGCGAGAAATCGTAGGCAAACACTTCAGGCTCGTTGGCCTAACACTTACCATCATTTTCAGGATCAAAGTAGAGTCTTCCCTTACCTCAAATCGGTGTTTTGACGAGAATCCCCATAGGTCCTAGCAGAACACGGAATTACCTCTTTGGACATTCTCCGAAAGCAAAATCCCCTCAGGGTTGAAACGGTAACTTGAAGGCAGTATGCCTCGAATCTGCTTTTTGTTGATGAACCCCTGTAGCTATTGAACCGCCGCTCTCCATTTGGTCTTGAAGTCCTGGCTTCTGTTGCAGAATTACCGCAATATTCATTGAACGTCAAGGAACTTGAAGTACACTCGGATGGGGGGAAAAGTCCTGTTTGTATCGATGTCCTCGTCGAATGTGGGTTGAAGGAGACTTTGAACCCTTCCAAGCCAAAAAAGCACCGTCATCGCAGCATCAACATGACTGCGATTTTGACACTAACATCTGATTTGGATTTCATTGACTTTCGTCGCATTCCGTACGTATATCTTTTCGTCCCGCTGATTGTGTGATGGTCTTATGTACTTGTTTAGAACGAAGGCCCTGAAAGGCGGGAAATCATTTGAGCTAACTGCTCAATTGAGGAAGCCAAGTCAAAGCATAGTTGTTTTCATTACATCGGTCAGTACCCAAGTCGATGCTGAAAATGAATACTCTGCGTCATAGAAACGCTTAACACCAAACAGGAAAATATCGCTGGGGTGACTTTGCAGCAGGTGATAAAGCCCAAGGTCGCATCCTCTGAATATCCGGTCATGGACACGCGTCCTCTGTCGTCAATCGTAAGTCCTTCGGTGAAGCTTTGGAATCAAATTACCTATTTCCTGTTGTTAAGGATCAAGACCTTGCTGGACTTGACGAAGACCCCGATTTCTGGAATATGACCATTGATAGTGGCTCACCTTTGGGTAGTCCGTTGATAGAGAATAGCAAAGCAACAGGTATTCGATCAACGAGCCTCCTGTCATGGTGACTTACCACGGCTATCAGTGTCCAGCCAGAAGACTTCGGAGCAACTTTCTGTTCAGAAGGAGGACGGCGCGAGCTTGAAGAAACACTCCAATGGTAAGCCGTCGGAAGCGAAATGTCTTCCAAACGGCAAATACGAGCAAGTATTGTTTTTCTTGATAGTTCTGACTGAAAATGCTCAAACTGCACAGGTGCAATCACCCTTGTAAAGATAAAACGACATGCCGTCATTTGTGGTGCGTTACATCGCCGTCAGAATGGCCATTTCTTACGTTTAGCTCAGCTGCCGCGAGGGATTGCTGGACCCGCCTCAAAGCATCAAACGAAAACTCCAACCAAATGATGAATTGCAATCGAAAGCCCCTTCACGTTTACAAAGGCTTCATCCAACCACCAAAGCTGTTGCAGTCTCTCGCAATGATCGAGACCTGAAAGCACTTGAGTCAATTCACGAACGTACCCAAACTACTGACAATTTCCACCCACAACGATTGAGACTGGGTACTCCTGTTCGACCATTGAAGCGCAGAAGGAAATCGGCGCCTGACTTTGATATTCATTTCACCGACCTCAAAGGTCCTGAACTAGGAATTCACGCCAACTTTTCTGACATAGACACTGAATCCGATGATCTTCCTGAGGCGATTTTGCCCATTGACGCTATGGATGGTACACTGGAGACGAACTTGAACTCTGAAATGACTTGCTCCGTTCCGTTGGAAACCTTGACAAGGAGGGCCCCTACTGCTGTCAAGTTGAACAAGCTACCCTTCCCTCGTGGCTCGGACTCAGCGTTGACAGCCAAAACAGACACTGAGTTCTCAAGGAAAAGAAAGAACTTCCACAAATCCTCTGTGAGCATTTATGACTTAGTACTCTGCCTAGGATTTGATCGTTCCTTATATTATAGATCACCGAAGAGCGCAAGAATGACAGTCTGTTTCTCAGCGTGTCAGACAGCGACGACTCTGTCGTCGTTTCTTCTTCTCCGAAGCTAGGGATACAGCGAAACCGGCACAGCGACAGGCTTCTGGAAACAACCAACATTCGGCCGCTTGCGGTGTCTCGAGGCTCAGCGCCTTGTCAAAAAATGCTGGAAAATCAACGACCAACAATTTCTTGGGCTAGCTCTACACTGGACTCTGCTTCTGTCTCTCAGGCAAATCTGGGTATTTTCGAGGAATTGCCTGCTCAGAAACTGCAGGAAACAATGATCCATACGATTGCTGAACCTGAGGACCCCGATGAAGATTTTGCTGAACTAGATGCTTGGCTGCAAAGTGGTTCTGTCGAGATTGTGTAACTCGTCTACGAAGAATTGTGGAAATATGGATGTTGTTACTATTAGACGAATAAGTGGAGGCTTCAGTACAATAAAGTGTAGATGGGTGACTGTAACAACAATCATGAGGTTTTTGAATTATCCCACTCCTGGTCATCTTGAGGAGGATCAATAAACAGTTGCAGGGCCTGCTGGAACCGTTCATCCCAGGCCACGTTACTGGTCGGCTTGATGATTTCCCATCCTTCAAGGTCGTCGCGCCATCGTCGCTCTTTCTTCAATCTTTCCGCACGCAACTCGACTTCTGTAGGTGGCGGATTGTTGAGCTCTTCTTTGGTCGGTTCTCTCGTACCTCGGGCAAGTTCTCGAGCTGTGGCTAATTTAGTTGAAAGCCCCTCGTAATACCGCTTTCGAGCCTTTTCTGTGTCTTCTGGAAGGGAGTTGAGAGACGATTTGAAATAAGCCTCCGCTGGTTTATCGAAGTCCAGATCACCCTTGCTCGGTGCAGCAGCGCCTTCGACAGCGTCGACTTCAGGTGATTGGTGATCGAAGCTCTCGGGAACATCTATGGGCCGGGTGGTCTTCATGACTAAACGATAACCAGCCTCTGCACCAGAGCGGACTTTATGTCTCTGGTTGAAGAAACCCCAGATCATAAGAGGAACCTGAGAAATTCCAATGTGATTTGTGTATGGGACGAGCAGAAGCGGGGGCAGAGCAGGAACGACAGCAGGAGGGTGGTTCATATCTTTCGATATTGATGAATCGCGCGGCGTCTGCGAGGCTGGAGGTTGTGTATGCATTTGAAGGGGCGAAAACACTGGGGACGATTGGTGGGACGGTAGTTGTGAGCGGCTGCTGGGAGACTCGTTCCCGAGTTCTATTGGTTCTTCCGGTTCATCAAAATGAGGGTCATCCTCCAGAATACGCGCCAGATCTTCGTCGCGGTCCACCTTCTCAAGGCCGTCGGTCCAGCCTCGCTGTAGTCCCACCATGAACTCCTTGAACGTTGGACGTCCGACGATGACGATGCCGCCTTCCAATTCGCGTTGACGTCTTACATTAGCAGGCCTATAAGTGGGAAGCATTTTTGTCACTTCGGACTCTGGGTCGAGTCCCAAGTCGAAGCGTCTGCGGAGGCGAACGTCCTCTGCTATCCGTTTCGCGATATCACCGTGTCGTTTTCCTGGGATCATCTCAAAGTCGACAGCGGCAGCAACGAGGACAGGCTTGAAGAAAATATTAGTCTTCTCACTTAGAATACAAGGAGCTGTGCTCAGACCTTGACATACTTCCGGAAGTACTTCATGCTTTGGTCGTAGTCCTCGTCTCCAGGCCATTTACTTGCATAGACCGTCACCTTCCGCGGTAGGTCGAACGGGTCCATTGGCAACTCAGCCAAGTGCTTGACTTTATCGACGTAAGCTTGTCGAATCTGCTTGCATTGTCGGCGGTCGTAGACATAAAGCCCAATCACGGAGGACGTGACGGAAAGGAAGATGAGCCAATTTCTGGAGGGTACCTTGGGACGTTTGTCAAGCCATGAGGGTGGAATACCTGTGTAGCTGAGGACAGTCCGGACTCCAGAGACCCTCGCAGGTAGTGAAGGAGGCTTTTCGGCAGACGGTGAAGTCATGCCAGGCGACTGGAGAAAACTGTAAGCTCTGTCAACAACTTACATTCCGTGTTTATTTTTGATCGGGGCTGTTCGGGCCGACGACTCATTTGCTTACCCCGAGTATAGTACGTACTACCTACTGGCTGCTGGCGTCAATGGCCGGGAACGCACAAATTACAAGATATATATTGCCGCATAATAGGTACGAGGGCAGAAGAGAAACACTAGAAATACAGTAAACCATCTCATCACTCTCGGTCTGTCGCCTTCTCCAGCTGCTGTCGTTTCCGCGAACCCCCACTGCCAAAGAATATAGTGTCAATGGACATTGTAGGCGGAAAGGATGCTAAAAACTCACGCTCCCGTATCTAAGCCCCTCTTCTTTCCAGTCTTGGCTTCATCCAAGAATTGATTAAGACCGAACACATCCCCAGTATCTTTTTCAAACTGCACCGGCCCCTCCCTGATTTCTTGGTCTGCTGCACCTTCAAAGCCAACCCTTGCTTGACCCAGGTTGAATCGATCATTGTCCAGTGCCTTTCCAATTCCTTCCTCCGTACCACCTCCAAACGAATCTTCGTTGCCTTCCGGGATATTCCCTCTGGCTTTGTAGATAGCAGCAGCAGCCGTTGACCCATGGAACAGTGGTCGATCGTAGAGGTTGAAAGCATCATCATCCGCAAAGTTGCCAGACAATGACTCTTGATTGAATAACCGCGAGTCCAGCATGGACTCCTTTGACAGCGTGGGTTTTGCAAGCCCCAGAGCCACCTTCTCCGAGATATCCCGGTTCTGTTGGCGAGCGAGCTGTTTGGCACGTTGTTCTTGACCCATATTGCTCATTCTCATCTCGCGCTCGCGTTCTCTCTTCTTCTCCTGCCGCATTTGATCTCGAATCTTCCTAGCATCCTCATCTTCAGCACTATCAACCGACTCCGCCTCTGATTCACTGCCGCTCCCGCTCTCGCTGCCATAAGCCGCGAGCGAAGACTTGAGAGCTGCTTGACTCTGTAATGTTGGTTTGGGAGCAATGCCACCACGCTCTTCGCGTGCGCGTTGAGCCAACAGCCGCAGGTTTTCTTCTTTCGATTCTTTCTCCTTTTGTGCAAGCTTTTGCTGCATTAGTGATCGTTGGCGAACTTCTTCACGAGCGTGACGGTCAGCAACGAAGAGTGCTTCCGAGAATTTGGCAAAATTGTCGTTGATGTGAATCTATGAAACCGAGTGAGATGAGTCAGACTAAGTCAGGAAAATGAATATACATCTTGTAGGCCTCTCCCATCGGCGGCGAGACGCTTGTCCAAGGGGATTGTAAAACCCTTGTTGTTCTTCCAATTGGAGATACATGGAGGGATCATCCATTCCTTCTGCTCCGCGGCCGTAGCTTTACGAGGGGGACTTCGAAGGACAGGAGGAGGTGGACTAGGTGGACCTCGAGGAATCTTCTTGTGCTTGAACCGTGGAGGTTCCAGAGGGTCCTCAACCACCTCTGTCATTTTGATAATCCGCTGCTTCAGACCTTCACCGCTTTGTTGTCCGGGAGTATAGCGAATGAACGATGTCTTCCCTTGACTGTCTGGAACATTTTTTGGCTGAGCGGCCTTGATCTTTCCGTTGACCAGTTTTTCAAGAGCAGCACGGGTCTTGTCTGCAGTCTCCTGTACATCCTCTTCCGAAGGCCGTTCCATGTTGCGGTCTGAATCCTCAAGATCTTTGCGGTGGAACAGGGGAACAAGGTCCTTGAACTGGGATTGCACATTCTTGTCGGGCCGTTGGCCTTGGTGGGCAATCGCATCGTATCGAACGTTCCCTTCACTATCGACTTGAAGGGCCAGGGTGTTTCCAGACGAGGCCTAATACATGTCAGTCTTAGTCATTCGGAAGTTGGTGAGCAGCATACCTTCTTCGTGCCCATGCCCAAAGGATATTGTGCAACATGGCATTCAGGATATGCACCACCGTCGCCTGCAGCGCCTTTGATAAGCCGAGCAAAGACAAGAAATTTAGCAATGACATACCGAAATCCTCTACTGACGCAGGTTTCCATCCTAACCTTTGACCGTAGGCCGGTACAGTATTTCGGGTAATGACCGTTGCTTGATTGAACACCTGGCTTGAAATCTCTTCTTCATCGTCCGAGATAGCTGGCGCATGCGCAGGTTGTGGGAGTAGACTATGTATTGTTGAGCATTTCGTATATTATGAACAGAGCAGAAACTTACGAAGCCAAAGCAGCCATTGTCGGAGAAAGTGTCAAGGGAGGCGACAAAGTGGTGAGCTAAGTAGTGGCTATGCTGAATGGGACGAAGAGCTTTGTTTGCTGTTGTGTCATATGGATGACCAAGGAAAGGCTATGGAGCAATGGTCATCAAAAGCAACAACCCCAACACAGATTCTCCTACATCCACAACTTCTTCCGAAAAATACCTGGTTTCGCCCTGGCAAATAGGATGGCAACTGAACTACCATCTGCCCTATTGTGACTGTAGTCCTATCGAAATTCTTTCTCAGGCAGGCGCAGATCATGAGATAACACTACGATGTAATGAAATTGAGCCTGCCGCATGCCCACTTCGCCTTCATATCCGCCTGCAAAGTAAAGCTGTAGATCCAAAGCCACTGGTATATTGGCCACGGGTTACAACGATCTGATCTATGAAGAACACTTTGCTGAAGAACTCCGGGCTGGCTGCGGTGTCGATATGGAGGAAGAGTGACTCAAAGAAACTGCTGTGAATCTGCGCATACTTTCTATAGGGTAATGATTTGTGGTTCACATGATTATAATGTTCTGACTGAATCATGGGTCATCAGATCAACATGCATTGATTTGGTTTGAATTTAGCGGTTAGGCAAATGAGGAATTTCATTGGAGATACTTCAGTAAGGTATGTAGAAAACCAAGGAGCATCAAAGACAGGGAGAGAGAGGTTGGCGAATAAAATGTGATACGTCTATCATAAAATTTGCCAGTACCAGATATACATACATTAGGAGGGGATATGTAGTCAGCTCAGACTGGAACATCTCCACCCGCAGGTTTGATCCTCCACCATGTCCATGCACCCAAACCAAGGAAGAAATTGAGGACGCCAAACACCGCAGACCCGGCTCCGAGCAAAGTGAGAAGCCACCACACGATGCCAATCACACGATCGAGAACACGTCCAGTGTAACGTTTAAGTGTTGCGCGAGGGTCGGGTGATGGTGAATAGTCGAGGGGAAGTCGGAGGATGGGTACGCTTACAGATGCCGGCGACAGTTGTGGGGGAGGCAGTAGTAGTAGGGAGACAATAGGTTTCTAGCAAGGAGTGTCAGCGAGATGTGAAAGGGAAAAAGCGCATATACGTACGTGATCTGAGGTGGTGTACGAAGGAATGCTGGTATACAGCAAATTCGTGATGTGTGATTTGTCCGGAGTCTCAGGAGAGTCCGTGTATGTTGCGTACAATACTCTGTCTGTCCATGAAGGAATACGTTTCGTGCTAATAAACCAAATCAGCTCTAGTTGCAAACATGCAAGTGATCGAATTACCTGTACTTGTCAACCTCGCCTAGCGCATATTTGTAGCTGCACTTGAACTTCCAGAAGTCTCCTTCCCGAAGTCCAACGAATATATTGCCTTGCCTCTTCTCGATTGTAAGTTGGTCGAACTCTTTCAGCTCCTCTCTGGTCTTCTCTGACTCTATAGCCGCAGAGAACTCGCTCGTTTTGCGTTTCTCATACAGCGGATGGTTCTTCGGAATGACGAGTCGGAAATTGAGATCTCCAAGCAGGAAAAGATGGCTTGTTTCGTAAATCGTACTTAGTTTCCGAGAGTCCGGGGATACTGGCGAGAAGAGCAACGACCCAACGATATGTTTGTAGTCGGCTATGCGCTGCTTTAGCTTTGGTTCGTGAGCGGACAAATGGCAATTGACGAATCTATCAGACGAAACAAATGCGGTTGGTTGGAGTCAAGCAAACGAGCAGTTCAAGTAACGCACGTAAAAGTCTCTCCAGCGGTACCGTCAGGACCAGCCACGCGAAACCGTACACCGACACCACCCTTGTTACCCATGTACCCAGGACCACACCCGCTCCACGCGGTCTGTACGTCACAGGCCTGTCGAGCAACACCTGCATCGCGTCCATATACCAACAATGCGACACCAACGTTGACGACCTTGGCTATGAGAGAGTATGCCTCTTTGTTTGGCGCGTTCGCCTCAATTTGAGAGAGGATGAGAGCATTTCTGTCATTTATGACCGACTTGGATAGACCGGAAACTGTTTGATGGCATGGCGGTCAGTTTAATTCATGCTTCCTACTTCGATATCAACCCACGTCCGAGATGCAGAGGAAGAAGCTCCTGGAAGCCGACAGCAACGATATCCGGTGCTCGTCTTTCAGTTGAGAGAAAGCTTGAGACTTGAAGTGTGGGGGATAGCCAGTCAACTAAATCCTGAGGTAGACCCAAGACACCTTGAAGGTTGGTGTTGTATGATGCAATTTGCACCAACAAACGGTCGGGATGTATGGCGTGTGCGGTCTCTGCCATGAAGGAAGAGTTCGGGGTCGGAAGTGGTAGAGGGTCAAGACTGGGTAACGAGACTGGGTAGCAATATTGAAGGCTTCAATGAAATATGTTTACCCCACACGCGTGATTAATTTAGTAAATCAAATTATGAGCACATGTGTTATTCACGATGTGTAAGACTTCGATATTCCATCTATCACCATCTACGTACTAGAACAGGAGCGAATAGTGGGAGAAATCTTCCTACATATGTTTCCGCCCAAAGAAAAAGAGGTCAGAAATGCAGGAAGCGGGAAGTCGTTTCAAGTATCGTTTACTCGGGAATCGACATGGTTTTCGCACTCGGGGGGCCTCGGGAAATGTTGAGGTCTCGCAATTTACCAGTGCTCAA